>OY755062.1:2562500-3841250 GCA_963576755.1 Noctua janthina
TGTCCCATATGCTCCGAACTGTTCGAGAGTCCAAATCGAATTTAACTTTCGGAACTATTTATTCAGAAACATCCGTTGACAATTTTACGCGCATCACGCTTGTATTCTGGCGAAAGGGTAGGTAGACTTTATGAGTGTAGGAAGCTTGAGGAGTCTCCACGGGATCTTGGAGCTCTAAGCTTGGTTCTAGAATCAAACAGGGATACAAAGATTATCAAATAGTTTAGAGTACCTTTTTATCAAAAAATACTGCTGTCGGCCGTTGGGGCTGACTGTCGACCCCGTAATTATGTCTACTTTTTCCTATTTTAAATACAAATTAGTGTTTATCTCCGAAATAAGCCATTAATTAAAAAAAAATACTGGTTTCACTCGCGTTAGTTTAGAATTTGACAATCAATTCAAGTTGTACTCTGCTTGTAATAATATAATTCAATCATGATTCGAAAGACACGTGGCGCCAGCTATTATAATTAGAACGTTTTTGTTGTTTTCCTCGAGAATAGTACTTTTTTTCGGGATGAAAGTACCCTATGTCCGTTTCTCTACATCTGACAACGTATTTGCAAAATTTTAGGATGGTCGGTTCAGTGGTTTAGGCGTGAAAATGTAACAAACAAACTTACTTTCGCATTTATAGTATTAGTAAGGATTTGTGGAGCTTGATAGACAGGGTCATCAAAGCAGAACCTAGCAGTATGTACTATATCGTAAAGCATGTTTAATATGGGACAAGTTTATAAAATCATAAAACGGAATCGGACACATATACAGCTATCGAGACAAAAAAACAGAAGCAGCGCTTGAGACCACTAGACCAACAGCAGTCTGTGCATCCACCCTCAACAAACGTCACGTAAGGCCGCAATACTGTCAAGGGTGTGACGTACATGAAAATATATATGATAAGTTAAAGGTACCTACAAAGCCCTATAAGCCCTACAGCCCTAACCTATCGTATATCTAGTATTTGTGAAATAAATACATAAATAAGTTCAGGATGTCTGCACCATGCGACCTAAGGTTACAGACGGATTGTAGACAGGATTTCCAGGTTCGGGAAGGATACACACACTGCTAGTCCCGCGGATTCACGAGACTGATCAGAGATGGCTACAGGTGTCTTGGCCACAGTGAGGGGTAATGAGACAAGAATATAAAATTCAAAGATTTATTTATAATATGTTACTGCTTACACTGGGTGTAACAGAAAGGGTATAGTCATATGAAAGGATATGTTGCAGACCATCAAACTGAACAACTTTCTCTATGGGTTCAATATCGTAAATGCGAAAAAATTATCAGCTGTTCCATACAAAATTTCAATACCTATTTAACCAGTTTTCGACCCAAATGTATGGGACAGCTGATAATTTGCATTTACGTTATTGAACCCATAGAGAAAGTTGTTCAGTTTGATGGTCTGCAGCATATCCTTTCATATGACTATACCCTTTCTGTTACACCCTGTATACTACTTTTTCTTAACAGACACTATTATAAAAAAAAAATGTGTGTTCTATGCGTGTAAGATGCAACCAAATCATTCTTTTAACAGGACCGCGCGTGAGCCAGGCCGAGTGCTGAGGCAATGTCTAAAGGTAACATTTAACACAGTCTTTAAAAAGTTGTATTTAAAAGGCTTGACAATTTTGATTGAAAAAAAAACTACAATAAAACTGTTGTTTATCAATGTAGCCGACCGATTGTTTCAGAGTTTTATTGGAAACTGTAGAATAATCCGCTGAAATAGTTTCCGAATTTTTCAGCGTGAAATTAATTTTAAGCTTTAGGCTGTATTCATAGAAAGTTTTAAATTGTTGGACTAGATTTTTCGGAGGCTCTTTTAAATGGAAATTGAATTTGTGATGCGTGAATTTTCTGTACTGATTGATTGAGCAATTGAATGTAAAGTAGATAATATAACGCCGGTTTTCGAAAGAAGGGTAGGCTAAGGTGGTCACTATACTTACGTTGTCAGTTACGTTTCAGTTTCGTTGGCATCAGAGGCAAGTATATTGTCATTACGGGGCACGAACCCATATACAAGGCTGATATTGAGAAATTCCTAATGGAATAATCCAAGAATACTTTTCTCGACTGGGGAATTGAACCAAGGGTCAAGTAGAGCTTTCGACCAATAGAAAAACGAGGAAGAGATAATATAACCCCTAAATATAGATAAAGGGGAAGCTGAATTTCATCTTGAACATTTGTTAAGCGTATTAGGGGGCGAGATATAGGAGCGAGCGATAGGGGGCGAGCCTAATGCCATCAACCGGGCACAAATCCAAACTCCGTGCCTGCTACTGATAATTTCCTGATGGAAAAACCCAATAACAACTTTCCCGGCCTGGGAATCGATCGAACCCAGGTCGTCATGCTCAGCAGTCGCGCTTGCGGCCACTAGACCAACAAAACAGTTTATTAGAATATGTATTTTGTTTTATAAGCTCATATTTCAGCTACTGTTAAAGAACGGTGCATATCAATGTTATTCATCCGTGAAAAGATCCTTGTAACTTCAAACGTTGCTGTTGAAGCAAAATGTCGATATTCAATCTAATGGCTTGTTTGATTGAATATTGACAGTTCAGTTATCGGCCGGTTCAGCTCTGTCTTACACAGATAATAATATAAGCCGCACGGTCGGGAGGAGCCATTGTGATGCAAATTCTGACGTCATACCCGTATTATGTAAAGATTTGCAAGCTTATGATTTTAGTTAGATTAAATTATAATTTTAATTAAACCATGTTTGGAAATTAAACTTCTGTTTGATGTTTTTTGGATAGGATAAAATATGGCATCTTAAAAATGACCATCTGCACCGTTGAGTAATTTAATTAAAAACTAGCTTTTGTTTGTCGCGTTCGCCGCCTATCTGACCTCCACATCCCAGTTAGTACTGGGTAATACGATAATCCTTGGTAAGACTGGTTTTCAGACCCCAGACTTTCGGGCCACTTGTAACGACTGTCAAAAATGTACAAATGACAGCCGGAACCAACGGCTTAAAGTGCTTTCCGAGGCACGGAGGAAAGTCGGTATGTAATGGGCGATCACCCATTCACGGACCAACCTAGGCAAGTGCGGCTTAACCATCAGCTCGACCCGAGCGGCTGTTATTATTAATACCTACACATAAGTTAAAAATACACCAAAAAAATCTAGTGCCAGTATCTCTCTCCCACAAACAACACAGCCACTCCCAATTCCCAGCTCACAAATTAAACCTTTATGAAAACAATAAAAAAGAATTGGCGTCACCTCCCCGGTCCCCTGGCATTGGCTGTTTTAACAACACAACATAAATTTAAAAGGTTCAAATACAGGGGAGCCTAGCAATATAAATCGTCGGTTCACCTCCGGAGCTTGGCAGCGGAATGGCCCAAACTGAGATGTATCTTGTTGAAATTTAATTTAATTCCATTCATGCGTAACGTCAGAGGATAATAGTCAGGATGTTCACACGTCGTGGTTTTGTTCGCTGAATAGTTTTTAGGTAAGGTTAAATGAGATTAGCCTTTGATGGGTTTCTATTGATTTTTGAAGCATTAAAAATAAATTAAAGTGGGTTTTGAACTCTCTTAATGTCGGATTGATTTCAATCGTTCAATGGATTAGTGGGACTTTCAATTCCAATAAGGTATAATTACTGACGGTATTAACTTGGTCACCATGACGTACTGTTTGTTTGTTTCAACGTGGCTGCCACTGAGAAATTGTAAACAGATATTAAAATTACCAAAAACAAAAAACATGGATATCGAACATTGAAGTTCGACGATTGATTTCCATTTACCGTATGAAGCTACCTACTACAAAATTTAGAGGTTTCAGTTAATGTAACAATATTCCATCCAATAGGTCTCTCACGTAACCTGATGCTACTCCGACCAACACAAGGCAACAAACTTTAAACTTCTCATCCTTGAACCGTCATTATTGCTCGTAGTTCACTCAGTTACTACGCTTCCTCGTCCTCTGCTTACGCTCGAGGGAGATATATTAACGTTACAGTATACCAACACTTACACCCTTATACTGCGTTTATATTTGGTTAAGTGGAGCTGCGTTTACGCCACACATGTTGCGATGGCGGTGCGGTGTGAGACCGCTTACGCATTTTAAATGCGTCGCAAATCCGTGCGCTATTGCGGTCTACCCTAGGGATTTAGCGTGACGTAAAACACTTTCCAATTGTTTTCTTAAAAGGTGGGTATAGCAGCGACCATCACTGCTGAAATTATAGCTAGCCTGCACACTCCCACTGCTGGGACTAATCCTCCTTCTAACATTTCCAGTTCTCGCCAATTCCTCTTCAAGACTCACTGCTTATGTGGTGGTGATAAAATGGTGATCAAACTGACACTTCAGACTAACTACGATCGATTGTTCGTTGTTTGTTGATTGGGAAAATTGTGAATAAAAATCCCAACCAGTCACACTGTTACTAGTTAGGACAATTTTTTATCGTCGAGTCACACTTTAACGTGTCACAGTGTGACTCGTAGTGACATAAAAGTAGTATTTTCTCTACTAAGAACGGCAGTTCTTATTAGTCTACTAACTGCACCAATATAAACGCTGCCTTACGCAGACCCAGAAATTTAATTAAGAACGAGTGCTCCATGTATGAGTAACATTTTTTAATTATCTCGGAATTAAAATATTATTTTTTGGACATTTATCTATGTACATGTACATAGTACCTAAGCTTCAATACTTTTTGTGTGCTAACTCTGGCACTGCTCGGTAATACGCTGTAGAGAATTTTATCTAATAATTACTAGCTTCCGGAAGACGTTGCGTTGCAAGGCCTCCCACTAGGTGGACCGATAACCTGGTGAAGGTTGCAGGTATCCGCTGGATGCGAGTCGCACGGGACCGATCAATGTGGTGACATTGGGGGAGGCCTATGTCCATCAGTGGACGTCTTTCGGCTGATATGATGATGATTACTAGCTTCTGCATGTTGGAAATTATACCACGGAAACCCGGATATAAAATATTCTTAATACTAATCCAGGTAATTTTCTGTATAAGTGGCAAAAATCGAATTCCGAAGAAAATAAACGGACATACGGACGACACAGACGGCATTCATCATATTATTATGAAGTATGAATATGAAAACTGTTGGTCGGTTTATAGTTGATGAAACGGCACTCAATGTGTAAAGATTAACATAGTTACGAAAACTGCTTCGTTGGTCTAGTGATCGCATGCGCAACTACTGAGCATGAGGTCCTGGGTTCCATTCTCAGATCGGGAAAAGTGTTATTGGGTTTTTCCATCAAGAATTTCTTGGTAGCAGTCACGGAGTCTGGAATTTTGCCCGCCCTATTACATGGGACTTAAACATAACTGGCGAAATGTGGGTGTCTGGATTACAGTACTGATGTTATATAATTACGAATAGGTACTTTTTTCACTTGTTTAGCTCGTCTTTTCTGGAGTTTCTTGCACGTTCTTCTCCATAGAGATCTACGCTAGGGAATGGGCCATTATAGTAATTTTACAGTTTTTATGCCTTGTGACTGGGACTGTAGCTAAATATCATTGTTGTCTCTGTTTCGACAGTTCAAAAGTGCCTGTAACTGGCCTACTTGAAATAAATGCTTTGATTTTGAATTTTGATTCTTTGTTTATTTGGCGAATCGGGAAAGTTACGAAAGGAATTGCAGTCGGCTATCTTATGGAATAAAATTATAACAGCAAGATGGAGCTAATATTATTTGTTATGATTAAACTTTTCTAGAATTCACTAATTTTACGACGGTAATTCAGATATTATATGTTGAAGAACTAGCTATTCGCCATTTACACAAAAACAAATTACGTTTATTGAATCTAAGGATCAGGTCATTGACTATGACTATCCGTTCACCTTCAGCATGTCTTACAACCGGTTTTATTTCGTGTATACATACTTACGTACGTCGTATGTGAACCGCCACAAATATTTTTACCAAACAGATGCAATTGTTAGTAAACAAGATGCAATCCATACTTGACAAAAAAGTTACATATACTGACATTTATTTAAACTCCACAATTTTAGTTAAAAAACCAAACTCAGTATCCAAAAATCCGTACACATTCCGAACAGCAATAACTCTCCTAATACCAGTAAAAAATGAAATCCCAATTTCAAAATATGAAGTATAAAAATATTTGAAATGAAAATTTATTTTGAACATCGAAACATGGGTAGCGTTATTAACTAAAAGGTTAATACCGTTCGGATATGAGGGTTGGCAAAAAAATCAATTACGATCATCCCCTGGGCCCACATTAATCTCCTGTCGATTCCTGCGCTGACGTTCCAGGGGAAACAGTGTAATGAGATCCGGTTTAAAATATTTTATCAGTCCTCTGTCTTATGGAAAAAGGACGGGCTCGTGTAGGGTTATATTAAATCGTATGGGTATTGTAACGGTTCATTTACACTGTGATTTGGATACAAGGGTTAAGCTAAATATAGCGTATTTTAACCGTTTACCTTTATTTAGTGAAGCATTTACTTAAGGTGTAGATGTCATTTCATTTGTGGGCTAATTGTGTTATAATGGTTTAATCAAAACCCGAATTGAAAATTGTACCTATCTACAGTAAAAATCAACGCTTCTTCATTTCAAGATACTGAATACTTACGCTCACACCTTTTTTCTATAGGGGTAGGCAGAAATGCTATAAACCGAGGCCATAGCGTGAGTGTAATACGTCGATTTTAAAATAAAAAATACCTGTGCGCCCACCTAGTATTTCGGGAAATCGTCAAACAGTTTGTCGACTCTTCACGTGACCAGAGAGCACAAAAAAAGAACAAAGAACACAAAGCAAAAAGAAACAGCATTACCATTCAACGTGGCAATACTGCATTTTTCCTATTGACAGCAGTGTGGACGAATTTTTTCACTCCCTGTAACCCTTTTGATACTTGTACATATTTTTATTACTATTATAGATTTGTAGTTTGTAAATCATGTAAATAAAATTCAATTAGTAGATATTTAGTAAAATACCGTTTTCACATATAATATTTTCGTAATTTTAAGAATGTATTAATATCTATGGATGTTACTGATAGTGCTTGTTGCAAACAATTTAACTGAAGTGCTATAGGATATTTGTAATTTCGATTAAAAAATCGACGTACTTACGTTACGTTTATACCGCACGCTCGTGCCTTCGAATTCCTTTTGTTTTTCTTACTCTAGAACCTTAATACCTCAATCTAAAAACCTAAACCAATCAGAAACACATATAACCCAACTTTATTCACGAAACCACTAAACCGACTCAACATGAATCTATATTAGACCAAAGTGATCGAAATAAGAAAAATATAAAAAAGCAAAGTGGTTACAGCGAAACGCCTACTTACAGGAGTCACGTACAGTCGAGCAAAACACATATTTCACCGTGTATTTGAATAATACTTAATAATAACATAAGCAACATGTATCAAGGCTGACGTTAAAGGAGTGTGCTACTTGGAGGAAAAATTCCCTCTTACGGGGTTGGTGATGGGACATAGGTTTCGGATATTCGGATGTTGCGCGGATATTTTTTCAAATGTGAACTTTGTTGACTGTACACTCGTTTGACGATTTTTTTTTTTGTAAATTGTTCTTAGTTTGATTTTCATGTTTTTTATTACCAATTACAATAATTCAGAAGCATTTGATTCTAAGGTCAAATTAAGAATAAAAACAACAGCCTGAATTAAGTAAATTCAACAGAAATTCAATTTTAATGGAAGGTTGAACATTGAGTGTATTGTTCTTTTAACCCAAAATATTCCATTTCAATTTAAAGTGACCGATACCAAATTGAAAATATAGATATCACGCATTAAAAAATAAAATGCTTAAAGAAACATCCAGTTAATATGCAAATGAAATCGTTAATCAAATTCGATTTCATGCGGATTTATTAGCGTATATTTTTTTCGGATACGAGAATCGGACATCACTAGAGCGTATCCCTTTTACCTTTTATTAACACAGCTCGCGTAAAATCAAACTGGAGGGTGATTCGTTTTAGCAAAATTATTAATGTAAGGGTGTAAATTTCTCCAACCCTGTATGAAAATATATGGTTTGATTCGGGCACAACATCCGTTATTTCGGTACCTGTATTTGTCATGACCTAACTTTGTCATTGTCACAGAATATTGTGAAGAAAAGTTCAGAAAATCTACTCCTACTAACGCGTAACACATGTGCATAAAAATATCAAGAAAATGTCCTGAACATTTTCTACTGAGTCATCAAGAAATATCTTGAAAGTAGAGAATAACATAACATCACACCTGTAATCCCTAAAGGATTGGGCTGAAGTATACCGATAATACACCTGCATTTCGTTATAGTAAAAATAAATAAGTTGAAGTCCCAGGCAGGCAAGCCTATTGCCATCAACCGGTATACTAATCCATGTCAGGATTTATACCGTTAGGCTTGTACATCATGTGGGCAGACCTTGGGTTTCGTGCAATGAAAATACACTGGGTGCGATACACTGTTTATAATAAACTAACAAATTACTTGAAATTACAATTTAACACAATAACACGGGGCACAATGAATCGGGTCCAGTTCCAAGACGTCTCAACTCCGCTGCGATCAGACATTCAATGTACTCCTCGCCTCGAGCTGTAACATAAGGGCTCTGTAGAAGCCACGCTGTGGTGGGGGTACACTTGTAAGTAAGTCGCGTGACGTCACCACCAGCGGACTTGCGATTCATTTTATGTTCGTACTAATGACCGGTTCCGACAAATAAAAAAAAATAATTTAATTCAGATATCACAAGATCCCTATGGTACATTCATTATTATTCACGGTAACAAAATTAATTCGAAACATTAGTACGAGTACATACACAGAACTTACTTATTTACGTTAGTATTTAAACTTAAATGTAGGTTGCTCAAAGCTTATCTAACTGACTGTCCAGCAGTGGCGAAGGTTCCATACAACTCTATTCCTTACTCTCTTTGAAAAATGGCACACTCAGTATTCTATAGACAAATAATATAATCACGTTAAAGATATGTAATAGGTAAGCCTCTTACCTCTTACAAAAATTTACCCTTCGATACTGCTACTTGTCAGTGTGTGCCAGGTGTGGAATACTTAGACAAACGAGAGAATAGAGTGAGCCTTCTGACTTCTCACTTTGTAATAGCCAGTAGTAAGAGAGCTGAGCGAAGCGTGTCGCAAGCGATAAAAGGAATAGCGAATGTAAGTCATACTCGCGTATGTTTTCCTCGGAAGGGTGGAGCCAAGTTGTCATGAAAGAAAACTGTCACTCAAGTTTTACTTGTAGCTTCTCTTTTCATAAAAACTTGACATCTACAGGGGTGGGTAATAAATTGTATTTATCACTGGAGCTTTTCTTCGAATAGGCTTGTGAAAGCAGGAATATTTTTTTGTTTGTTCATCAATTTTGATTACAAAGGGTGTAAATAGACCCTTAACATAGCCGAAAGGCACTTGTTCTTTCCGTCTTTGCGATCATTTTTTTGTTCTAGACCATACCTGGGAACCTTCTAGTTACGGAGATATTGGGGGTCAAAGTTCTAACTTTTTCACAAGTTTTTTTTTAAAATACATGTTTTTAATGTAAGATTTTTACTTTACACACCTCCACGACCCCCGTACTATTTAAACCATCCATCAGCACAATGCTTTGAGTGCTTCCCATCGAGTCCTACCCTAAAACGTGATTTTTCACCCCAAAAAAGAAGTCGATTCTCAGCAATATTTATTGCGTAAAGTTACTTAGTTTGATGTACAGAATGCTTGGCTATGTGAAGGGTCTGTTTACACCCTTTATAATATATCATGCAATTGGCAAAAGTAAAATGGTCACACCAAGACCCATAGGGCACTACAATTACATTTTTCACCACTTTTCAGGCTGAAAAACACTACATATAAAGCGAAATCCAATCCGTTTGTCTCTGTAGTACTTTTAACGCTACGTAGCCTGGGACCCAGAAAAGGTCGTAAGCTACTTTTCATCCTCGTTATTCGTGTTAAAAATGACACAGTACAAAATTTACGCAGTCGAACTCGTGTGCAACTGCTAGTTATTTAAAAATAAGTTTTATTTACACTGCCAATAATGCTTTAGACATCCCAGCAAGCCATATTTACCGAATTTCTCCAAACCTATTCAAATACACTCTACTAAATAAAACATCAATTTCCACCCCACCTATGTATCCCACACTAAGTTTACACTTCACACTACGCACATATACATTATGTACGTACCATAATTATCAAGACGAACCATCAGGCGGGACTCTCAACAAGGCTATTAATTAGTGCCGCCTACGCCTGTAAAGCCGAGTCCACACGAGCGAACACAAACACTGTGATTAGTAGCTTCTCTTTAGCAATCAATTGTAGATTATAACAGTCCTTTCGTTAAAGGCGTCTGCTATGAAAATTAGTAACCTATCGATAGTTCCGTTCCCATAGAGAAACCGTGAACACGGTTTTGTGGGGCATCTTATCTTACTTCTTACTAACATTATAAATGCGAAAGTTTGTAAGGATGGGTGGATGTTTTTTACTCTTTCACGCGAAAACTGCTGAACAGATTTTAATGAAATTTGGCACATAGATAGTTTATAACCTGGATTAATATATAGGATATGTTTTTATCCCGGTAGTATGATCCCGTTACTGAACATCATAAGTCCAAGAATTTTATAAACTTTTTTTAAATAAATGAAAAAATAATAATGTTTAATGCCAGTTCTTATTATGATAAGCTTATCCCACTTAAAGTAATGCTTAAAATAAAGGGCATTTGTAGTATTTTAAACTTTTAAATCTAAGCCTTTCGACACCCAGTGTACGGTGCTACCGACCAGGTCCCACTGGCCCACTTGCTGGAGTGTTTTTTTTATTTTTTTCGTACTAAACAAGCTTGTGTTTTGCCGGAACTCGCCTGATGTGAAGCGATGACACGGCCTGTGGTGAAGCACGCTTGCCTTAAAGAAACCGATTCACATGAACTTTGAATCATCATAATCATTTCAGCCGAAAGACGTCCATTGCTGGACATAGGCCTCCCCCAATTGTCGCCACATTGACCGGTCCCGTCTCGAAAGTCCCGGTTCGAAAATCGAACAACTCGCTTTTATGTAGATATGCATTTAAGTGTCGCGAATGATGAGGAAGTGTTGTTTACTTCTTAATACTGTCTGAATAGATCTCGCCAACTAGTATCACAGTAAACGATCATAAACGTCACGCCTGTAATCAACGAAGGGTTAGGCAGAGATGTACCTATTAGTACACTCGACCAATACTTCCCACCGGTGTAACCCCAGCTTTAAACCCCAGTACACACACATGTAGGTATGTGTAACATGTAATAAATCTTCTGTAACACACTGTAGGTAATGAAGGAACTTCATCAGATGCAAGGCGGAGCTTTGTACATGTAATTACAATTATTGGGTTTAGCAGGTGGGTTCACGGCTTTGTGGAGCGTTTCCGTTTGTGTGGGTTCAGCCTTATGTGTTTGTTGGTGATATAATTCATCATAATCGTTTGAATTCAAAATAATTACATAAGTGTTACATGTAAATAATATATTGGGTGTAAAAGAACCCTTAACAAAGCCGAAAGGGAGTTGTTTTCCCACCATTGCGATCATTTTTTTGTTCTAGACCATACCTGGGAACGTTCTAGTTACGGAGATATTGGGGGTCAAAGTTCCAACCTTTTCACAAGTTTTTTTTTCAAGTTTTTAATGTATTAACTTTACTTTAAATACCTTCACAGCCCCCGTAGTATTCAATGTATTCATCAGCACAAAGTTTTGAGTGCGGTACATCGAGTTCTACTGCAAAAAGTGATTTTTCACCCCAAAAGAAAAGTCGTTTCCCAGCTATAATTTTTAAGTAGAGTTACTATAGTAGTTTGACGTACAGAATGTTTGGTTGTCGGCTTCTTGAAGGGTCCGTTTACACACTGTTTTTTAGGACATTAATAGGCAAATTCAATCTCAAAAAATATCAATGGCGGTGAAAAGTTTTAATGATGTAAGGGAACGTGTAATTACATTTTTAACCAAGACAGAAGCATATCATAATGCACAATTTTCATGATATTGATAACACTATGTTTAAATAAATAGAATTAAAATAGATCATAACTTCAAAACTAGTGAAAAATAAATTAATTATACAATTAATGACTGAGAAATTGATTATTACAGTCGAAATAAACAAATAAACTGGGACTGCCAAACTGCTGCAGTTTTCAAAAGAAGAGTGAAAGAACATTATTTTTCCATTTCGTCATAGTTGCATAAGTATTTATTATTAGTTATTTTATTGTATTTACAGTATTGTTATGTCTTTTTATTTATAAGTATGTTAGTATATTCTTATGTTTTAATAGTTCTGATTTATGTTTTATGTATTCCATTTTCTCTTCTTCTTTTACACACTATGTTTATATCTCTTTTTAGTAACTCCTTTCGCAGGTATGCTGGAAGAGATTTCTTAAGAAATAAGCATCACCTTTATACTATTTTCTGTTCCTTTCTTCTTTTCTGTATTTAGTGTGTACATAAATTGAAATTAAAATTAAAATTTAAATATTTTTATACACAGTACTGGACGTTTTTTCATCAAATTCATCGTATGTAAATGATGAAATAAGAGTTTAACTATCCAAGTAAGTACATATTTATCTCTTGGGATTGTTTCGTTAGCCACACATCATGAATGAATAACATAATGAGGTAAAGTGACGTCACTTGACCTTATTGCAAGCGCCATAAAGTCTCATAACTTTTTCATTTCTAAAGATATTTTAATGATTTTTTCACGTTATTGTTTCTTCTTATTTAAATCCAAAAAAAGTCAACATCAGTAATTTTAGTTAGGTTTCATAATCTAGTCTATCATCTAGTTTTATTTTATTGTAATGAACTCAACCTTTTTCCAACTATATTGGGGTCGGCTTCCAGTCTAACCGGATGCAGCTGAATACCAGTATTTTACATGGAGCGACTGCCTATCTGACCTTCACAACCCAGTTAGTACTAAGCAATACGATACCCCTTAGTAAGACTGGTTGTCAGACTTTTTGGGCCACTGACTACCTGTAACGACTGTCAAAGATCTACAGATGACAGCCGGGACCAACGGCTTAACGTGCTTTCCGAGGCACGGAGGAAACTCGGTATGTAATGGGCGGTCACCCATCCACAGACCAACCTAGGCAAGCACGGCTTAACCTAAAGATCGACCCGAGCGGCTGTTATTATTTAGCCACGAGCACCTCTCTCTCCTAACTCACGACTTATACCTAGTTAAATCAAGGCCGTGACTGAAGCAACACCGTGCTCGCAGAAACTCACATATGCGTACGCTACCTCAGCCTAAAATCTTCGCCACATTCAAATACATCACACAATTTATCAGCTACCGCACACATTAATCAATTGTCTCGCTTCACGCATCCCTAATTCCGCGTGTCTCATGTACGATCCGTTGCCAGTTATTAAATAATTCTTCGCAGGTGTGAACGGAACGTTACCTTGAAGTATTCCATTTAGAGCACCTATGCGAATAGCAGCCAAATAAGAAAAAAAGTATTTAATTATATGTAATATTATCGATGTACTATTACGGCGGACTGTATAATTAAAAAAAATCAGTTATATTTAAGTCCCATCCAATAGGGAGTGCCTTTTGTCATCAGCTGTCAACTCCCGGTTGTTACTGAGAAATTTTTGCTGCAAAAACCCAAAAACACATTGTGTGACTCGGGAATCGAACCCAGAACCGCTTGCTTAGCGCTTGCGACCACAAGGGCAACGAGACATTTCATATAAATACCCAGCTGCCCAAGCTCTGCCTGGGTGAAAATAGAGAAAAAAGAAATACCCAGATATGAGACTTAGCGATCCATTTTTAGAGATTAGTGGAGAGATTTGGAAGAGACCTACACTCAGCATTGTGTGGCCAAAGGTTAAAGAAGAAGAAGAGAAGAATAAAATCAATTTTTCGCTCCTGTAAAACCCTTATATAGCAACTTTTATCAAAACCGTTAGAGTCGTTTTCGAGAACGTAGAGAGATTATAAATACATACTCATTTAATAGTGTAGCATAAGAAATGCGAGTATTCCTATATTAAACAATTGAGAGACAAACAAATGCTTTTTCAATTTCGATTTTATCAATATTGCATGCCTCTCTTTAGATAATACTATACCCCGTGGGTGCGCAATGTGGAATACCATAGGTGCTCTTCAAATCGATGCTCCCAACGGAATGCCTCGTTACTTATAGATTAAATGCTGCGTAAGTAATGCGACAGGTGTAGGAGCGATTCTTCGAGTATCTTTATATTTTAATCTCGATGTACGAAGACGTGGGTGTTAGAGAGATTTGGGGATGCTGGAGCCTGGTGATAAATCATTCAATTTGATCAGTCGTCTTTTTATTTGTGAGAATTAGATACTGGGATTTGTATTAATAGCTTCTTTCATATCAATTCAAACTAATTTTGGAAATAATTTTGTATTTGTTTTATTTCCGAAAACATGTATCGTTGTTCACCTTGAAATTCACGTTTAATCCACTCTCGGCCCCTCGAGCCCCAATAAATAATGTGTCCTGACTGGACTCCTAACTATAGAATTCGGATTAAAAAATAATTACGGGCTATCGAATCTAGTTGTTCTTTCCATAATGTTGTTTCGAATGGAGAAGAGTGGGTAAAAAACTTAATAGACATGAAAAAAAAACAAACATAGGTAAGTCAGATCCGGTCATTAGTACGAGCATGGAATGAATCGCAAGCGCGCCAGTGGTGGCAGCATGCGACCTACTTACCAGTCTACGAATACCTTACAGCTTCTACAAAGTCGTGATGTTTTGAGCTCGCAGCAAGGCATGCAGTGTCTGATCGTATAGTATAGTTAAGAGTACCTGATCCATTTTGCCCCGGGTTATTGTGTTAAATTGTAATTTCAAGTAATTTGTTAGGTTAATAAATCCATACATTTTGACCGTGTAGGTATTGCTCTTTTGTAGGAAATAGCTGATTTTTTTTATTTTAGTCAATACGTGGTAACCATTTTCGCGTCAGTGTCATTTACACCCCGTATACCTACCCATGCCCGTACTAATGACCGGATCCAACATACCTATATTTGTATTCTTTTTCGTGTCTATTAAGTTTTTACCCACTCTTCTCTATCTGAAATAACATTATGGAAGGCACAACTAGATTCAAAAACTAAAGAATTACTCGTAATTATTTTTTAATCTGAATTTCAAGGTGAACAACAATACAGTAAGAGTTAAAAAAAACATAATTTCCACCACAACATACGACTCTAAAATCACTCTCATTTCAAACCATAACACAGCACCAACTTTTGACCATAACTCCAAAAAAATATCCACCTTCGTGTTACCTGTGAAGTTTTCGCGTAAATTACCTCCAGAACAGGCCAAAACAACCCGAGAAGAAACGACTGAAGTTGTTAACTCTTTCCATGGATTTATTGGACGCCATCTTAGATTTAGGTCTGATTCCGGACATATTTTAACGGGCCATGGAAGAGATAAGAGATTTGAAGTTGGCTAGTATGGAAACGATACTCTTGAAAATTTTGGAAGAAGTATTTAAATGTCATTCGTGCTGTTTTAATTTGATTTTCAACGTTTAGATTTGGGAAAGCGGCGAATGGAGCGGAGTAGAGTAAATTCGCCAATTACATTGGTTGAAATTCACTTCGCGGCTCTCGTCTCTGTTGTCGTAGAAACCGCTGGCATAAGAACTAAATAAAACTCTTATTATCCATCTAGGGCTAGTAACATGGGTTGTAGAGGTCAGGTACGCAGTCGCTCCATGTAAAGTACTGATATTCAGCTGCAGTCAGACTGGTAGCCGACCCCGACATATGTAGTTGTGAAAAGTACAGGTAGATGATGATGATGACAGGGCTAGTAACATTGGAAAATCATCTCCTCATGTGTGGTTTATCGGTAGTTTCTCCAAGAATCTGTCCTTACTAAAATGAAATACTTTTGTAGGTATCTAAATAGTTCTATCGCCTATTATTTAAACTATTTCTTTTTAATTGAGTTCATCTTATGGTAAGCAGTTTTCTTAGTCGATGACAAATCATATTAATATGAATAAAGGTCGAAAACGAGTGGTTGTAGTACTTGAAAAGGAGCTTTTTCCAAAAATTAACATCGACTTTCCAGTACACTCAGCTCTCCCACACTTCCACAAGGGTTACACACATGTTCATTTAAATTAAGCAAGTAAACATCACTTAAACAACATTAGCAAAGTTAAGTTAAGTAACACAATTTTCCGGCTCATCTAATAGGTAAGTTGTTGGCTGTCGGAATAACTTAGGCACTTAGATGTGACTTAGGTATGGTGAGATGGAGCTACGAAATATTGTTGAAATGGGCTCGTTACTGAAGTTTGTTAAAACGAAGATTGTGGGAGAGGGGTAAATACATAAACAAAAATAACTCATGTCGTGGTTGACAGATTAAGAAGATAACTAGGCTGGCTGTAGTTTACACTCTAATGTCACAGATTTGATGTTCCCAAGGGACAGCTTTTTGCTGTTATAGTTGCTGCCAGTTAAGATGGCATATCGGTCATTGAACCACATACATTTATTGAATCTCTTCTTTTAAAAAACCTATACAAACCTGTTAATAGCCCCTGAATTGACATTGATTGTGATCCTGAACATTAACAGAAGAAACGATAAGTTACACGGTTTAGTTTGTGTAAAGAGATATCAGGTAAAGGGCAATGACCGTTATTGTCATCTTAACTAGCAGCAACTATACATCAGCACATAATGTTCGATAAACAAAAAAAGAAAGAAAAAGTATTAATTAGACTCGCACAGGACTAAACAATAAACCAAATTTAAATAAAAAAAGAACAACAAAAAACAAAATAAAAAAAAAACAACCAGACACGTTAAAATAAAATTAGTCCTGTACGAGAACAAAAAGCCTCTATCTTAGCATGGTGCTGTAACATTTTAAAATGTCACAGCACTGATATTCTGATAAATAAGTGACAAATAAATAAATAAATAAGACAATAATAAAAAAATAAGAACTGAGTATATAAGAGGAAGTTTGAAAGTGGCGCCGGTGACTGAAAAGTGGTGTGGTAATCGGTTGTCGTGGTATGGTCATGTGATACGGAGGAATGAGGAAAATGTTGTGAGGAAAGTTATGAGTATGAATATGGATGGGTATATGAGTAGAGGAAGACCAAAGAAACGATGGATGGACTGTGTGTAAAGAATGATATGGCAAGAAAGGAGGTGTCTGGCGAGATGACGAGTAATAGAGAAGTATGGAAGAAGAAGACATGCTGCGCCGACCCCAAATGAATTGGGATAAGGGCAAGAGAATGATGATGAAGTGACAAATAACATCTTTATTTTACGAGTATCTCGTTGGTCTAAGGGATTATACCTTTTCAATCGTCATGATCTGCCTAATCATTTCCTATCTTCGAAAAAAATATATGTTTTCAAATAGGATGCAGTCCAAATAACAAGTAAATTGAAGCAACAATGTTTGATGATAAAAAGAATTAGTCAAATTATGTTTAATCAAATAACCGCACCAACAAACTCAGTACAACACCTTACGGCATTACAAACAAACATGTCTCTTCACGTCGTTATTAGCTTTGACTAGTCATCTGCCTAGCCTTTCCCAACTATATTGGTCGGGTCGGCTTCCAGTCTAGCGATACAGATAAATCTTACAAGGTACGACTGCATATCTGAAGTCACTGGGCAGCACGATACCCCATGTTGTCCGACTTTCGGGCTACTGACTACTCCCATATTGACTTTTATTGTTATCATCATCATCATCATATCAGCCCGGAATCGCCCACTGCTGGGTACCCTAGGTAGGCCTCCCTTTTTTTCTGCCACACTTCCCGGTTCTGTGCGTCCCTCATCCAGGTGTTTCCCACGGCTTTGACGATATCGTCGATCCAACGAGCTTTAGGACGGCCCTGGTATCTTTGGCCTAACCTTGTCCACCACTCGGTCAATTGACTGTCAACGATCAGCAAATGTCAGCCGGGACCAACTGCTTAACGTGCTGCAAATGGAATAATGAAATAAATGGTTAACCATTTGCGTACCTGCCTGAGCAATGTTTTTTCTCCACGTCGTTATGTTCGTCCACCTCCCATTTTTGACGGAACTTCTTGCCCAGTCCCATTTATGATGAAATTATTTAAATTAGTCAAATTCTGTTTAATCTAATTCATGCATCAACAAATACAGCACATACCTCACGGCATTACACACAAGCTTGTCGCTCTCTGTAGTTATTACTGAGCAGGTGTTAGCCTAGCTTTAATTAGTATCATCCTCTAATCGATGGGAGATTGTCGCGACACGAACATGTCGCCTGTGATAAATAACGGTAGGGGCCCATGTGTGTGGTGTGTATGTGTGCGTGTGTGTGGCGGTGGGGGGGTGGAGGGGTTAAAAGGTGGGTATTATTGTAATTTAGAATTGTGGGTTTAGAGATGGTTAGAGTGTGGGTTTTACGGTTGGAGAAACTTTAATGATAGTATTTTGGTTAAGGCTGATTAAAAAAGGCGGGTTCGGTTATGGATCAGAGTATTCTCAACTGCGTTCCAGTATTTTTGCAGTTTCAAATATTTGGTGTTAATCAAAAAAATGGACAGTGGAGGCTGTAATAGGCTGGATTGATTGTATATGTTACAGTCAAAACTGTTTATCAGTCAAAATTACTGCAGAGTGTTCATTTTTTCAGCAAGAAAATCAGTCTTTGAGTAGGTCCTCAGACAGCGATGTAGTTTAAAAAATTAGATTTTACGTTAGACTTTGCAAAGTGAGCAAAGCCTGCCGATATTAGATAGGTTATCATTTCAATCCCTAACCCTTCAAGTGTTATCCATAACTAACCCTGCAGCCAGCCGAAACTACAGTGGAACACCACAATCATACTAAAAACCTAGTAGAAAATGAGAATGATATAGAACAGGAAGGTTAAATACATATTTTATATAATCCCCACATATATTCAGTGTAGAACTTATATTTTTTCACACTTGGTGCGGTTGGCACAATGCCTTTGTAATGTATGTGTGCTTTATTTATTTATTACCCGACCACTCAGCTTTGGGGTACGAGTATGCAGTTTTTTTATAGGTTTTTGGGGTGAAAAAGATGATCGGAGAGTATTATAATTATGTATAGATGTGGTAAATATTATTTATTATGAGCCTGATGTGTCCCACTGCAGGGAAAAGGCATCTCTTCCCACTTTCCATTTTTCTTTTTGTTAAGGGTAAATATTAATAAAATAAAAATGGTGGTTCCATAAGATTATGCTAGTTCGATGACTAAGGGGAATGGCCTAGCCCCTTCTTATTTACATGTGGGCAGACGATGGGTTTTTGTGCCATAAAAACACATTGGGTGCGATACACTGTTTCTAGCAAAACTAACGAATCACTTAAGTTTACAACTTAACACAATAACACGGAGCACAATGAACCGTATATTGTCTGTCACCCTCGCCTCGAGCTGAACATCAGGGCTCTGTAGAAACACGCTGTAGTGTGGGAAGACTGCTAAGTAGGTCGCGTCATGTCACCACTGGCGCGTTTGCCGATTCATTTTATGTCCGTACTAACGACCGGGTCCGACACATATATATTATGTAGTTTTCTGTATAACCTATGGATAGAAGTTTATGGTAGAATGTCATCATCATCATCTGCCTAGCCTTTTCCCAACTATTTTGGGGTCGGCTTCCAATCTTACCGGATTCAGCTGAATATAAGCATTTTACATGGAGCGACTATCTGACCTCCACAATCTAGTTAGTACTGTGGAATACGATACTCCTTCGTAAGAGTGGTTGTCAGATTTGCGCGCCACTGACTACCAGTGAGTCTGTAACGACTATCAAAGATCTATATATGTCAGACGGGACCAACGGCTTAACGAGCTTTCTGATGTACGGAGAAAAACATAGAGTAGAATGTATCAATACATATTCATCATTCTGCCTAACATAATATAATATAATGAAACAAAATCCCTTATCATGCCTATCTGTATAACCACAACGCGGTTTTCATTATCATTGATATAATTTATACCAGAAGATTTATGTGTATAATAGATAGATTAATATAAACCTTGATGAAAATGTACAATTAATTCCGATATTTTGTGAATGTGAAGGAAACGGTTCGCCAAATAGGAAAACATATCTTTATTTCTATCCTGCAAATCATTCAAAAACATTTCTAAACTAAAACTCATGTAAAGTAATAGTGTTATCGCAAAAAGTATATCATTTCAAACACGTACCGTTGCGTTTGATATCCGATCACCTTTGTGTGTCCCCTGCTTTAGTCCTGGCTGAGTAACGATGCAGACGAGTATGTTAGGCGCAGTGGATAATATAATACTCTTCATTATGTACACCATACATACCATGTTTAGTCTTGTTTGTTTACATTGTCTACATTTCAATTGCATAAAAAAATGAAAAGTGGAAGTGCGGAGTCTGCTAATACTAGCAATTATTTGCTTAAAAGGTGACCTCCAATAATATGTATCGAAATGCCCATTGTGATTGATATAAACATTTTTTTAAATATTTTTATACAAATTAAACGTATTACATTAGAAAGCTTATAATTAGATATTGGAATCGTTCACGTAACGTCACTTGTATATCATAAGTGGTATTAAGTGGTGTGTGTGCAGTTGACATTTACTAATATATGTATGGTTAAATCAGAATAAAACTATGGCTGTTAGATAAATAATAAAGTTCTAAAAAAATCAAAAGTCGGAAATATAGCACGAGGCAAAAGTTAAACAGAATATGCACAGAAACACGAGGAATGTTCACTGGTGTGTTAATTTATTACATAAATTTTCAAAGTAATTTTAACTAACCGATCCAAGTTTTCGGCAAATTTTTTTTTATCAAAGCCTCCGTTGGCTCAAAAATAACAATAGTAGACATTTATTTTCTTTTGTTAATTACAACGGCTTACATCACACGTGATTCTACTGTTGTTAGATACAGGGTGTAAGGGACAGCCCTCCACAAACTGACAGGGTGCATTCAGCTCCTTATTTAGAATCATATTCCACCAGAATTTACCTCAAAAAACTTTTATTTTTTTTTCCTTTTATCAGTTACTATTCCTTTATTTAATTTTAAAATCACATTCTCTTTACGCAGCACTCCATTTATGTAAATAATACGACCAAAATCAAAAAACCAAAAATTAATGTTAAAATATTCCAACGAACGACGTGTGAAAGCAACTTTTCACTTCCTCCTTAGCTACAGAGTTCTTCGAACTCGTCGTCGCACTTGCCGTTCGCTTCGTGCGTTTTGCCACGGTAACGATACATTGCGTATGAGGAAATAAAACTTCAAATTTATTGGATTCCTACAACGTTCCTGAAATAATATCTTATACCGGTCATCTTAGTATGATAATATACTGAATTCACCCCATCAGTCTGCGGAGGGCTGTCCCTTATACCCTGTATTTCCAACTTAATATTAAGTTGGACAGCATCATCATCTGCCTAGCCATTTCTTAACTAAGTAAGCGTCAGCAAAGTATTATTGGTTTTTTTCCATCAGGAATTTCTCAGAACCAGCCACGGAGTCTGGATTTGTGCCCGGTTGCCCGAAAGTAGTTAGGCTCGCCCCCTATTACATGGGACTTAAAACATAACTGGCGAAATGTGGATGTACTGTATTAGGTACACCTAACTAAAAAAACCTAACTCTTCGGAGTTTAGAGGCGTGAGGTTTTATGTATTCAGCCCATTGCACCCATTGCATTTCACTTTTTGTGTTTTACATAAAAAACAATTACTTGATTTATTTACTAACACAATTTGTATTCTATCATATGTATGTTAGTCTGTAAGGTCTGTGAGCCAAAGTTGCCTGAAAATAAATTGATGTTAAATCAAAAATCAAAATTAAAATCAAAACATTTATTTCAAGTAGGCCAGTTACAGGCACTTTTGAATTGTCGAAACAAAGACAACAGTAAAAAATAGCTACAGTCCCAGTCACAAGGCACAAAAACTGTGAAAGTACTGTAGTTGCCCATTCCCTAACGTAGATCTCTATGGAGAAGAACGGGCAAGAAACTCCATGGACACTCTTTTAAATCAGAATACTTTAACAAAACCTTGGTTACATCATTCATTTTGAGATGGTACATTATGTGAGAACGATGCAGCAAGATGTGTACGTTAAAAGTGTCCATAGTAAAAACAATTCAAAAATAAAATAATTAATTTAAAATAAGCCGTGGCAAATAAGAGATGACCAGTCACAACTGACAGCGCCCGTTCACGAACATGACGCATGTATCAGCACCATTCAACTCAACCATTTTGAAGGGAACTAAATGATCCGACACACGTGCCACCATCAGCGAGACATTTGAGTGAGCATGACATACTCCTAACCGCCAGGGCACATTCAAGTCAAGAAAAGACGCAGGTTTCCAGCGAATGACAGCTTTCTAGTACATAGTACTCACACAATATGGGCTAGGCGGCTATATAATACAAAAGAGATTGAATTTATACAATGCAAAGATAGTTATACAATCTTCAGCAGCTCCAACAATACTATTTAATGCTATCAATTTAGGCGCTCCTGTTCTTGTGGAGCAGGACCGGCATTGAGCCAAGCATTTTTATTAGTGATATAATCGTCCAACTTGTAATATGCTTTTTTACATAGTGTGCGTTTAATGCATGTTTTAAATTTCGTTTCATTTAGTTCAAGAATACTTTGTGGAATTTTATTATAGCATCTCAAACAGTACCCCATGAAAGATGAGTCTACTTTAGCAAGTCTGAAGCCTGGCTGAACTAATTGGTCTCTATTTCTAGTACTGTAATTGTGTCTGTCACCCCTTTTATTAAAAAGATGTAGATTTTTTCTTACATACATTATGTTTTCGTAGATGTATTTATGACTGTTCGTAAATTACCGTAGGCTGATAAAATTTTCGTTTTTCCTAAATCATGTAAATATTAGTATTAATGTCGGCTCCCCCCGAAGAGGGAGAGGCCGCGCCCCTCCGTCCGCACGGCCTTGTAAGACTCGACACCAAACTGGTCATCTTTCCACCGACTACTAAATTGAACTCCAGCCCTGTCCCGACTTTAGAAGCTAGGGGACAGGGAGGGGTACAAGGTGTAGTTAATATTGGGAGGTCACAGTTAAGACATATACATGAATAATATCAAATCCTATAAAACTAAATCAGTAATAAAGTATGAAGCTAATAAGACAAGAGGGCGCAAAGATATATATATATATATGTGATGAAAGTTTGGGAAAGGTAACGTTACGATTGCGCTTAAGAGATTAATTATTTACAGTTACGTTAATTTAATGATTCCAAAATACTAGTTGCCGATTTGCAAACGCAAACGATTCCATGTTACAACATGGAACTGTTTTACAACGTTTGCTCGACGTACGTGTACTGTTAGACCTAAGTGCATAGTCCTACTGAGAACATTGCTATGAACTCTAACAGACCACGTTTCCTAGGCTCTATCTACATGTCTTCCCCAATCCTAAGGCAGTGGGTTGTGAGGCCACTGCCATTGAGGAAGACAGGTTTCTAGTATTTCTACTTATACGCGTACTCACGTTAATAACACCCTTACGGCAGATTACCCCAATTACTATATTGTAACACAATTTGCACAAGCGTACCGTAGACTCAGTCTGTAGCAGAACATATTGCGATTGTTATTGGTGGACGCCGAAGTGGTTATTCTATCGTCACTTCACATTTCTTTACTCTGCCCCATGTCGTGGTTGCGTGTCTCGCTAAATAGTGTCGATTCAGTAATAGGCCTGTGGCAGCCGGGGTTAGTTTTAACGAGACACAGTCCCTAGCGTTTCTAAGAACGTAGCTATCCAATCAGTTTAGAATACTTGGTGAAGCCTACCCCCGCTCCCTGAAATGTGCGCCAACAATCTCTACGCAATGTTTCTGAGCTAGACCTTTACAGGAAGCAGTATTCATCAGCAACGTTTGGTTGATTTGTACCACAAGTACAAGTAGGCATTATATCACTGAGCAGTATAATTTGTCTTAATAAATCCATGAATATTACGGTGTTGCCTTCACCACTGAACAATATATTTTATCCCAATTGAAATGCGAATATTACGGTTCAGCCTTTCATTTTGTGGTGAGTCAGTTAAAAGTCAACATTCGTCAATAGTCGGGTGTGTTGGTGTATAGTGTGTTTGTCGTATGCATGAAATGTGTGTATAGTGTTGCGAAAGGCGGTCTCCGTCCCTATAACCAAACGCAGATGAAGAATATGTGCCAAGGTTAGGAGTTATTAGGACACACAACACAGGACATAATAATATACATTGTGATGATAAAGCGGTTCTGCCGTCATGCTGAAATAAATAATTATTAACATCGCTGCGTTTCCGCCAAACTGCTACTTAAGCTAGGAGTTAATTATAGTTAACACTTACCACGTGTTCTTTGTTCATTGAGGAGGACTAGTCACCAGCTACTTACATAGTACTGCACACATTACCAGTCTCACCTCCGCTACAGCGTCTCCTTCAGAATCTCGTCACTCACTTTAACTAGGCATATAGCTACTACTTATATTTAACTTATAAAATACTAATCGCTCTCTTACGACAGTCCTCTGGGACATGTCCATCTTGGTACCAAGATTACGCTAACTACATCAACTTAACCTAGAACGTCCTAGCTCTTTAACCGTTTTAGACCGACTCTCTGACTTAGCTCGACTAGTCTCCACGTGTGGACTCTTCCGCGATTTCAAATCAACTGCCACGAATCCACCCAGCTTTCTCCGGCCCAGCCTCCAAAAGCCCCACGCTTGGCATGTTCCCATACTTTTTAAATCGCCTCTTTTTTTTGTGCAACCGTCTCAATTGCTTTAAAGGGTCCCGGGCCGTGCGATACCCAAGACTGTTCAGCAGATGTGGCGTTAGTATCCTTTAGAAATCAGTATTTTTTTATTTCTTCTTAAGATTTCTCTAGTCCCTTTCCCATTAAATAAAGAATTTATGCGTTTCCAAGTGATGCAATATTTTTTACAATTCAAGGAAGAAAGCTCACTAAATCTTTATTAATTACGGTCACTTGCCAGCCTGTCAAGCCATAAAATAGAAGTTTAAAGTGTTTATAAGTGGCCCATACCGTGTGATGATTTTAAATAAAAATCAATCCTAAAATATCTACTTAATAATTAGGAGTACGTGACAGACAGTCACATATTGACAATGTACCGTCATGATGTTAATTTCCTTAAACAATTCCCTTAGAGAATCGCGCCTACGAAGATTATATATGGCTCTGATGGCTCTTTTTTGCAGAATAAATATAGACTCAATGTCTGCAGGCCGTCCCCATATTAAAATGCCATAAGACATAATACCATGAAAGTAACTAAAATAGACCAGTCTAGCGGTATCTACATCAGTATATTGACGGATTTTTCTTTTATTTATCTTTTATCTACATCAGTATATTGACGATTTTTTCTGTTATGTTATGTTATTAAAAACAAATCAATCCGATCACAACACTGCACTCACCACTCAATTATCTATAATAACTGTCCACTATTTATTAAACGCGTACATCATGCATCATTATGGTCTGACAAGCTGCCACTAAACCATGATTGATAGCCAAGTCAACCAGTGTGACAAGACCTGTCAACCTCCCATTGTCAGTCAACAATAGTGAGGGCACAATGAGGCAAGTTAGCTTGGTTTGTAAGGATTCTTTATTATTATATGTCGGAAAAGCCGGAGGTGTAAATAAAGTTTGATAGTGTGGGTAAACTAGGTAATACTATATTGATGACCTGGTAAAGGTTGCAGGGATCCGCTGGATGCGAGACGCACGGGACCGGTCAATGTGGCGACACTTGGGAGAGGCCTATGTCCAGCAGTGGACGTCTTTCGGCTGAAATGATGATGTTGATGATGAATTATAGCTTCTAAGACTTTATAAAAAATAATGATAATTAAATAAGATCAAATTTCTATCAGCAGTGACTTTCCATAGGCCTCTCCCGCTGTCTGCTCCAGCCATTATTTAAGGTCGTCTTGTCCATGTGGCTGGGGGGGGGGCGTCCAAAATTATGCTTGCAAATGTTGTCAAGCTCAAATCTATACTAATAATATAAAGCTGAAGAGTTTGTTTGTTTGGTTGAACGCGCTAATCTCAGGAACTACTGGTTCGATTTGAAAAAATATTTTAGTGTTGGATAGCCCATTTATCGAGGAAGGTTATACGCTAAATTTCACGCGGACGAACGTCGCGGGCAACAGCTAGTGTATAATAAAAGTCTTTTATATTTTTTCGTTTTTCTAAAAGTCTAAAGTCTGAGCCTAGACGAAACCAAAACATTATTTTGTTTCAACCTAAAAATCGTACAAAAAATACACAAGCTTTGCTTCAAGCCTAGTTCAGGCAAAAAACATTAATATATTCTAATATCGATACCCAAGTTCAATAACCCCAGACATTCGAAGCTATCCCCCGTCCAAAGATAACGGACAAAACGTAAAATGTACAGATAATATCATTATTTATTGCTCACAGATACTTGTTACTCCGTTCCTTACTTATTTACTTAGGTATACTTTATGCCTTCGTGCTAGAAGAAAAGGACTGAGAGTGAGGGTCCGAAATTGAAAATATATGCCATGCGTGTCTACGTCTATATATTTATTGTGTTAGTGGAAATATGTCTCTGTTAACTTAATTTATAGATTTTGGGAAAAACTGGTGCTCTCTTTAAAAAGTCAATTCTCCGCAGTTTTCTGAAGCAAATGCTTTAGGTTTGCGTTCAAAGCAATCGTCACGTTCTTATTTGTTCGGCTAGCCCGGACGCTTGGTCTCACAGACAGACTTATTATTATGATCGTATCAATTGCATAATCGTGCTACCGATCACTTTGGTTAGGACATTGTATACTCTTTCTTTGTCGTGCGGTTAATGCCTAACCTGGTGTAAGAGTTTTTATGTCACCCATGGACCTCTGACTTGGCTTTACATGCCGTCGAGAAATATCTTTCAGTCATGCTGGTTTCCTCGCGATGTTTTCCTTCACCGAACAAAGTGATAATTATACAATACGCACATGAATCCGAAAAATCACTGAATACTTTGGTAATATGACTTTTGTGTCTGTTATTCTTCCGGGAGAACTACATTCCATAGAAAATAATGTCATTTCACTATCACCCCTCCCCGATTTGTATAAGAATACCTCATGACGTGATGAAAAGATTAACCAATCAGCGATCGTAACGTGGCTGAATGCACAGGGGACGCCGGACCTACTTAAGTACTGTCACTTGTGGATTGTGGAGCCCCTTAAGGGGCCATTTTATGACTGGGCACGTTATAGGGTGCATAATTTAGTGGTTTTTCTTAACGTTATATTTTTGTTGCAGGTAAGCATTGACCGATAAAGTTGAGATGAGTTTTGGAGTTCGGTAAGATTAAGTAAATAAGAAAAAAAACACATACGGTGTGTAAGGGACAGCCCTCCACAAACTGATGGGGTGAATTCAGTATATCATACTAAAATAAATTATTTCAGGAATGTTAGGGGAATCCAATAAAGATTTGTTTTATTTTCTCATACGCCATGTATCGTTACCGTGGCAAAACGAGCATAGCGTACGGCAAGCGCGACGACGAGTTCGATGAACTCTGTAGCTAGGCAGGAAGTGAACAGCTGATTTCAGGCGTCGTTCGTTAGAGTATTTCAACATCCATTGCTGGATTTTTTATTTTAGCCGTATTATTTACATAAATGGAGTGCTGAGTATAGGGAATGTTATTTTACACTGAAATAAAGGAATAGTAAATGAAAAAAAGAAACAAAAAAAAATCCGGAGAAAAATTCCGGTGGAATAAGATTCAAAATAAATGCACCTTGTCAGTTTGTGGAGGGCTGTCCCTTACACCCTGTAATATAACTATGATTAGTTACGTCATTTTAGTTCTATGAGAGCCAACGTCTCCTTTTAAGTTTGTGTTAAACAGAGAGCCTTGACAAGTCTAGACTCACTCATGTCTAAGCCCTCAAGTCTTATACCTAAATGAAACAGAATAGTGGTAACTACTAAAATGAAGGTCATCATCTACCAAGCCTTTTCCTAAGTATGCTGTGGTCGGCTTCCAGTCTAACCGGCAGTAACTGAATACCAGGATATTTTGACATGGAGCGACTGCCTATCTGAGCTCTACAACCCGGTTAGTTCTGAGTAATACCAATATTAATACCAATACCGATTAGTAAGACTGGATGTCAGTCTTTCAGGCCACCGACTTCCTGTAACGACTGTCAAAGTTCTACAAATGACAGCCATGACAAACGGCTTAACGTGTTTTCCGAGGGACGAAGGAAAGTCGGTATATTAAGGGTCCAATTCATGGACCAACCCAGCACGGCTTAACCGGAAGATCGTCCCGAGCAGCTGAAATTATTTAGCCACAACCTCCTCAACAAATAAAATGTAGGTAAGTAAAAATAATTATATTGATAGTCGTATCAGCCCATGGCTTAATTGCCAAGAGCCTCCAGCAATACCTGAGGAGGCTCTCGTTAGGCAGCTGGATCAGGGGCTTGCTTCGGAAAGCGTTACTCCTGGACACGGCTCGTATTGTTAGGAAGTTCCTCTCTCTCTGGAGTCCTGACCACAGGTAGCTTGTCCCGATATCGGAGGCCTACATTTTTAAAAAAATATTTTTTATTTATTTATTTATGTACACACAATGTAACACAGGAAAATTACATTTTAATAGTTGAGTACGTAGGTACGTAGGTTTTTTAATGTTTTTCAAATTGTTTTAATTTTAAGGAATATTTAAAAATGTTTTAGATTTGTATAGAAATCATTATCATCTGCCTAGCCTTTTCCCAACTGTGTGTGTGTATGTGTAGATTTGTATAGCAATAAATAAAGGAAATTATATTGTAAAAGTTAACTAAATTTATTCAAACTCAACCCAGCATATTTCTAAAATCCCATATACAAGCCATACCTAACAGAAATATATCCAAAAAATGCTGATTATCATCTTCAAGAACTTATTACGAAAAAAAATGTTAGAATAAGAAGATAAAAGTGAACGTTCGCGTTTGACAGCGCCTCAATTTGTGAAAGGGATCAAAGTTATTATTTATTGGGGCTTGAACCGATAAGGGCTTGGATTAACGAGATTTCCTGTGCCGTAATTTTAAAAAAAAAAGTTGGTTAGTTATGGTGGGTGAAATTGGCGGGATATTGTTATGTAAATAGGTGGTTGTTATGGCAACCACAGGCTGTTACCGTAAGTCCTTTTTCTTTTGGGTTAGAATAGGGACATGATGTAGTGGATAAATTAAGGTTGGTAGCATATCTGACTGCAGAAAGTACATTGAACGTTCTGAGAACAATTATTTTGTAAATATTTAATTTATCATCATGTTTTTGTCCCTGTCCCGCGTTGCTTGGGGTCGGCGCAACACGTTTTTTTCTTCCATTCTCCTCTGTCGACCGTCACGCTATCATTCACTCCTTTTTCATATCATTCGTCACGCAATTCACCCATCGTTTTCTTGGTCTTCCTCTCCCTCTCTATTTATCATCATTTGTAAATATTTAATTATCTTGTTTTTTTTTACTCTTCGCTGACACGATAATATTTTTAATTATTCTTCACACAACACTTCGTCACTTCTACGACGTGGTCATGGGTCACTTTGACTGCATATTTTTGGAAACACCTCCTTACCTTGCCCTAGTAAGGAGGTGAAACATATTTTGCGACAGAGTTCACATCCACACCGCTCATCATCTGCCTAGCCTTTTCCCAACTAGGTTGGGGTCGGCTTCCAGTCTATCCGGATGCAGCTTAATACCAATATTTTACATGGAGCGACTGCATATCTGACCTCCACAACCCAGTTATTACTGGGTAATACGACACCACTTTGTAAGACTGGTAGTCGGACTTTCAGGCCACTGATTACCTGTAGCAACTGTCAAAGATCTACAAATGACAGACGGGACCAACGACTTAACCTGCTTTCCGAGGCACGAAGGAAACTCGGTATGTAATGCGTGGTCACCTATCCACGGACCAACCTGGGCAAGCTCGGCTTAACTTGAAGATCAACCCGAGCGGGTTATTATTCGAGCTCCTCTCACACTATTTCACCAATATTAATAAAATATTAACACGATAAAATCAGCAGGGCGTATCTCGCCAGGGGCTTGACCGTCGATAGTTTACTTTAGCACCTTTTTGCGATAACGCTCACCTTTTGGGATTCCTAATAATCTTTGCTGAACGACCGTAAATCGGTTCAGCATTCTCTACAGGTAATAAATTACTACAGATTGAACGAATAACTTTTCAAAAATTCGGATTTTTTTTTCTGTTACACAGGTTTTAGGAGGAGTGAATTTGAGAGGTCTGTTTAGGCTAGGTCTATCCTTTTCCAACTCGATATCAAGACCTGATTGTCTAAAGTTTGCCTACAGCGCAGTAGCGAAGGATCAATTTTTGTAACAGGTAAGCTGGAGTTATCTTTAATGTGATTATATTATTTGTCTATAGAATACTGACTGTGCCATTTTTCAAAGGGAAGCCGGTAGGAATCGAGTTCTATGGAACCTTCGCCACAGCTACAGCGTATTTTTACCTATTTCGGCCACATAATGCGAAGGGGAGATAGCTGCCTTGAAAAGCTGGTCATTGTTGGCAATATCGAAGGAAAGAGAGCACGAGGCCGGTCGCCAACACGATGGTCCGACCAAGTGAAAGAATCTGCGTCCTTAAGCTAATTTCAGCAGGTGGTGATGGCAACTTTGGACCGGAGTCGAAGGAGGCAGATTGTCCGTTTAGGGAATGAGGGTCCGATTGAAGAAGGCTAGGTCTGAAAGAGTCGTGGTGGCCCAGTTATGAGACACTTTACTTTGAGTTATTTATTTCATCACCATTGCTCTCAAAATGATGAAGGAAATAATGTCACTCACATAGAGAAGAAGTGTGATCCAGCCGAAGACATTCAAATATTTACGAGCAATGGACGGGTCAAGACGAAGAAAATCGTAATCCAATACTTATTACTACTTAGTAACAAGTCGGTCTGTCTAGTGTCCTAAGCCATTAGCATAGCATTCGTGCAAAATTTAAAATGTTCAGGATGAAAATTATTCTATGCCAATATTCCCAATGTCCACTCTATAATTCTTTTATAACTCTTTGGCCCCAGCAGTACTATCGTTGTAGCTTGATTTTAATACTACATACTATAAAAAACATCTACTCGAAATATACAAAAATGGATTATCTTATTTATTAATAATCAGTTTATTTCAGATAAAATTAATCGATACAACTACATTGCAAGCGACATTTTTTGTGTGGCTCACCGGCAATGTTTTAGGAGTCATATGTGTCATTAACTAGAATAATTTCCATCAATTAGGCTGTGTTTGAGAATGGGTTCAAAGTGCAACGTAGCTGTACTTGATTAATGACTCCATCTTTCTCCTTTACGGTGTAAGCCGGCCGCATACAGCAAAGTGCAATTAAAGTAATCAATATCAATTAAAACCGCAGCATCCCTCTCACATATAAACCAATCAACGCCATCACCCCTTGACTAATCAACGGCCAACCCTAAAACAGCCATCGTTAATTTTTGCCAAAAAAAAAAGAAAAACATTTCAGCGCATCGAACCCGTAACATTACGATGCGAAATAACGACACAGCAACTGAGTTAATGGTGTTTTTATCATCACGACAATCAATAAAGGGACCTCTTGTCCAATAAAAATGATTAATACCGAATGTGTCCATTCTCCTTTGATGGATACTGGACCTGAAATTTTGGGGCAAAAATGTGAAAAATTGGGCCGCTGGGGAGGGTTAAAAGTTTGGTATAAAGGGGACAGGTAGAATGGGGGTTAAAGGTTATTAGCTGGTATTATCGTTTGATTTTGAATATGGATTATAAGGTATACTAGTAAGCTTATATGCCTCTACTAGCTTTTGCCTGGGACCTTCGTCCGCTTGAAATTGTTATAAAAATACTATTTTCCCCGTTTTTGCAACATATTTCATTGATGCTCCGCTCCTTTTGGTCGTGTCGTGAAGTTGTATAGCCTAGATCCTTCCTCGATAAATGGGCTATCCAACACTATTCAATTCGAACCAGTACTTCCTGAGATTAGCGTTCAACCATACAAACTCTTCAGCTTTATAATATTAGGATAGATAAGGTATGCTCAGGGCTGCGGGACTGTTCCAGGGCTGCGGAACTGTTCGAAAGAGATACCGTGGCCCTGGAACATAGGGGGCAAAGAAGGAACATGGATGGGTTTTAGTTAGTACAGGACTGACACTCCCTTCCACTCCACACAGAGTGGGGGGGAGGGGGGTCCTTTGATGATTTCCCATCCGAAAAAAAATAAAGTAAAATGTTGGACGAGGAGACATATCAGGGGCAGTGATGGGGTTTCTTTGAAGTGTTACTCTTATCGATTTCGTTAACGGCGTCCCTTACAAAATTAAATCAATAATCTTTTCCAGTTACTTTTCTTTCTTTATCGTGTGGTTAGTGTCTCACCTAGTGTCAGAGTTTTTATGCCACCCATGGGCCTTAGACTTGGCTTTACATGCCGTCGAGAATTATCTCTCAGGCATGCTGGTTTGGATTCCACACGATGTTTTCCTTCACCGAAGCAAGTGATAATTGTTTAATAATACGCAAATGAATATGGCTGTTTGTAAACGCAGACGCGATACTGGAGAAATTTCTAGTGAGGCAATGTTTTAAAAAAAAAAAAAACGAAAAACCAGAGGTGTCTTGGGTTCGAACTTGAGAACTATGACCAACTTTTTGTTACTATGTTAAGGTAATAGTATAAAGGTAAAATAAGGTAAATTGTCACTTTTAGTAGCAATGTGTAAACTCGGGAATAAAAAAAGAATCTGTCAAGACATAAGTTCTGAATGCCTCCCACACTTAATTAAGATAAAAACATCAATTGTATTTATTGTTTTACATTTGACAAACTGTCTATGGAGACAACATTTTACTTTATGGAGACAATTTACTTTTATTTCATAAAAATAATAATAATAAATGCTGAAGCTTTAATAGGATAAAGTTAAAATAAAATATAAAATACTCAAATTTATTTCGTTCATTTCAGAAACTACGTAGCCAGCAAGTGTAAATGAAATAATTGGATTCCACGTTTATACAGCATGTCCTCTTTTTGACGTAAATTAACATCAATCATCGAGGTGATATTCGTTTCAGTTTCGGCTTATCTCACATATATTTTAGGTTAGGTACAATACATTCATTTCTCAACATACGAATTGAATATGTGAGATTTTTACTTGTCAATTTGTATTTTGGGTCATGTTTTTGAGTTTCATTTTTCTTTAATGTATGATAGCCATCATCATCTGCCTAGCCTTTTCCCAACTATATTGGGGTCGGCTTCCAGTCTAACCGGATGCAGCTGAATACCAGTATTTTACATGGAGCGACTGCCTATCTGACCTCCACAACCCAGTTGGTACTAGGTAATACGATACCCCTTATTAAGACTGGTTGTCAGACTTTTTGGGCCACTGACTGCCTAACGACTGTCAAAGATCTACAAATGACAGCCGGGACCAACAGCTTAACGAGCTTTCCGAGGCACGGAGGAAACTCGGTATGTAATGGGCGGTCACCCATCCACAGACCAACCTAGGCAAGCACGGCTTAACCTAAAGATCGACCCGAGCGGCTGTTATTATTTAGCCACGAGCTCTTCGATAGTCTAAAAGGTATATATGTTACGGGTCTTGGTTACCTGAAATAAATGATTTGTTATTGTTAATCTATCGGGTTGTTTTCGATTCAACGAGAGCATTTGTAGTTGTCGCTTTATTCTGTAAAGATCATTTCAAACCTCATTCAATTCATCGCTCGCACACAACTTGAAATTGTACTCTTCTGTTTTCAAAGTATATCAGCCTGTGTCACACCATTCTATTTTCAAAGTGATCTCTAAACAGCACTTCACAACTAGAACAAAGTCGAGGAACTTTAAGCGCAGTCAAAATAAGAACTCACGCCGCCATATTGGATTTTCAATACATTTCACAAAGGTTTAACAACAACGCCCCCTGTTAACGTCATTTGAGCGCCAAAAAATCTTTGCAGCCCGCTATTAGCGTCAACAATAGAAACACAAATTACTTTACCTACAAACCCATACTTTGTGGATAATCCTAACTCAATTTAGAAAGTAATGCCCGGTACAAGTCTTCATTATTTCGTGTGGTGCAGAGCTGCACCTCGTATGTCACGTCCACGTAGGACGTGCCCTAATTACGTGTCGGTGCATTGCGCCTGTCACTCAAAAGACAAAGTCTCATATGCCTGTAATTTAAAAAGCATCTGTGCGCCTTAAACTAGGACATAGTTACATTGCTTGGCGGTAGACATAAGTACTATTTGACTCTAGTTAACTTTCTCTCTACGCTTAAATACAAGTAGGCAACTTCCATTTTTAACCTATTAAAAAGAAGTAGGTTCTCAGGTCGACGCGTTTATTCTTTTGCAGAGAAATGCAATTTTGACGATTCGATATTCCTAGGGAAATTATGTACACTTGAGTTTTTATGGATATATTAATTTTTAACTTAGGTAAAGCGACAGTCGGCTCCACTGCTATGAAGGGTATAAAAATGCCCTTAACGAAGCCGAAACACACTTGTCCTTCCCGTCATTGAGATCATCTTTTTGTACTGGACTATACCTGGGTACCTTCTAGTTACGGAGATATTGGAGGTCAACGTTCCAATTAATTTCAAAGTTCCAAGTTTTTGTGAAATACTAGTTGTTCAGATAATAAATTTACTTAAATTGTCTCCATGGCCCGTTTACTATTCAAAGCATCCATCACTGCAATGTTTTGAGTGTATTACATTGAGTTTTACCGTAAAACGTGATTTGTCACCCTAAAAAAAAGCCCCCAGCAATATTTTTTGCGTAGGGTTACTTAGTTTGTAGTACATAATGCTTGGTTGACGGCTTTGTGAAGGGTCCGTTTACACCCTAGCTAGCACCCTAGTATAGCTGGCTGACATTGTTAATAGTTATATTCCAGACAGTATATAGCGCATACCAATATAGACAAACAGATAAAAAAGTGGTCTTACAGCAAAAGAAAATTAAGGATAAAGTTGAAAAATTGTACCATAAACAAATCTTAAAATTCTTCTAACACGAGAACTCATAGCCATCTGATAAGCACTAGTTTCTACAAAGTGCTAACAGTAATATATTTATAAAACCAACTCCTTATCTTAGCGCTAACTCTCCGCGCCGTCTGACTGTAACGGGGTCAGTAGAACACCCGCTTCACACTATTTAGAATACCAAGTTTAAGTTAAATGTTGGCGTACATAACTTTAAAGTATGCTTAAGTACCTTGTTGAGTTTTACTTGTGAGAGAAACATTATGTTGAGCTAAGAAATTTTAGTAATGGACACTAAATTACAGACATTTGTCATGCTACAAAGTTTTTGACCGCGAGTGTTTGTGTCTTTCGGTGTAATTCTGGGTGAGTTTTAGTTTAAAAGATGTTCTTTCTTTTACTTTATGTATAAAACATTAAAAAATTTTTTTTTGTTGGGATTGGAAATTATCAAAGGACCCCCCTCCCCCCCCTCTGGGCAGAGTGGAAGGGAGTGTGTCAGACTTGTACTGATTAAAACCCATCCATGTTCCTTCTTAGCCCTTTGTGTTCCAGAGCCGCGGTAACTCTTTCGAACAGTCCCGCAGCCCCGGCAGGCATCAATCGCTTTGACCTGTAATTGAGATTACAATCGGAAACGCACAACGCATTTTATACATTGTCGAATTGTCATACTGAAAGCTATAATTATAACATTAAAACTTCACGCTAAGATAAGATCTCTTGGTCTATCCCTAGGTATAGTCATAGCATAGGCATAGCATAAAAAGCCTATTAATGTTCCCACTGCTGGGACACAGGCCTCCTCTCTATGAGAGGGAATGAGCTATAAACCACCACGCAGGTCCAGTGCGGGTTGGTAGATGTCACATGTCTTCGAATTTTTGGTTCTAGGACATGCCGGTTTCCTCACGATGTTTTCCTTCACCGTTTTGAGAGCAGTGGTGATGAAATAACTTACACAAAGTAATGCGCCTGGCTGGTTTCGAACCCACGACTTACTACTCGCAAGTCGGGGTCTCCACCACTGGGCCACCGCTGCTCTCAGAGGTATAGTCACGAGCACTAATATGTACACAGTTAGCAAAATTCATAAGCGATTTTCTCGTAAACTAACGGTTTCTACTTTGAACTAAGACCTATTTCATAATAGTGTGGTTTCAAAAATACTATGTTTATGAAATCGTAAAACGGTAACCAATACAGTTGGAGAAAATCACATTTAAAAGTTGCTGTGTGTATACGAATTAATGCTCGTGACTGTCCACTCACATTTCTGCAGCTATGTGTAAGTCCTATTTAATAGGTGGCGAATCTAATGCCATTAACTGGGCATAATTTGGATCAAAATACGCTAAAATGCTACTGCGATAATACTCTGGAACACTCCGTTTGAAAATCCCAATAAAACTTACTAATTTTCAAAACGTTGAAGGAAAACATCGTGAGGAAACTAACCTAACCTAACCCTTCGGCGACTGCAAGCGTGATGTTAGGAATGCACAACCTAGCGGTCTCAATACTTACTAAGCTAACCCTATTTCGGGGGTCACGTGGTGGCTCCCGGCCACCGTAGGCGCGGGCCTGTGGACAGCGAGTTATGGGCTAGCTCGCCGTCCGGCCGTCTTATGACGACAGGCCGTGTCGACGGCGCGTTCGTGTTCCACGCGCGCCTCAAAGAGATGTCAGCAACCGAGTAGGGGTCCGCATGGGCCGATGCCTGCCAGAGCTGCGGGACTGTTCGAAAGAGACACCGTGGCCCTGGAACACAAAGGGCAAAGAAGGAGCATGGATGGGTTTTAGTCAGTACAAGTCTGACACTCCCTTCCACTCCGCCCAGAGTGGGGGGGGTCATTTGATGATTTCCCATCCAAAAAAAAAAAAAAAAAACCCTATTTAAACAGCACTGAAGTCATTTCGAAATTCAAAGTTACTTAATTGTAAGAAACACAGTAAATAAGATGTTAACACATTTTTTGATATATGTATGGCATTGTATGGTTATCTAATGACTATTAAAGTACCCTTACCGAAACTGGAAGGACCGGAAGGCCGGAAGGTCTTTCCGTCATTGCGATAATTATTTTATTCTAGTTCTATCTTCTAGAAAATATTGTGAGGAAAGCGGCATATCCTAGAACAAAAAAATCGAAGATATGTGACATCTATCAACCGGCACAGGACTCATGTGGTGGATTATAACCCATTCCCTCTCATAGAGAGGAGGCAGTGTGTCCCAGCAGGAACATTATAAGCTGATTATACTATAAAACTTAGCCTTGTTGGTATTTGTGTAGGTGTCTTAAAATATTCCATATAAACTATTTTAAAAACAAGAAAATTTCTTCCATTTTCCCTGATTTTATCTAAAACGTAGACAGTCATTATTACCGAAAACGAATTATAATAACTAATGCTTTTAGTCAAATTGCCCTACGATAACTCAGGTACCTAAGTACTACATAATTGTGCTTTTAACGAGATACTAAAAACAAATGTAATTTTGTTGAAATATAAAGGGATTGAAATAAATTCAGATTTTTAGGGTATTAGATAACAAAAACCTTTGAAACAGAACGAATACAATAGAAACAAATGAACGTTGAAGAAAACTTGAACAAATTTCACACCATCTGTCTAGCCTCTTTCAAACTATGCCGTGGTAAGCTTCAGTAGCGAAGAGTCAATTTTTGTAAGAGATAAACCGGAGTACATATCTTGAATGTAATTAAATTATTTGTCTATAGAATATTAACTGTGCCATTTTTCAAAGGGAATTCGGTAGGAATCGAGTTGTATGGAACCTTCCAGTCTGTCCAGATACAGCTGCATACCAGGATTTTACATGGAGCGATTGCCTATCTAACTTCCACGACTTAGTTGCTGGGTAATACGATACCCTGTGGTAAGAATGATGGTGAACTTTTGGGTGTCTGTCTACCCGTTCTGACCGTCAAAGATCTACAAGGGCTCTGTTCAAGGAATCTGTTAGGGCTAACGGTTTAACTTGCTTTTCGAGACACGAAGACACAGCTTCTGTTTCCCGATCATTATAGTCTAGATCTCTTCAAAGCTCGAGTGGATCGGTTTCTTTTAGGTAATCATGCCCTACTCTAGGCCACATCATCACTTTACATCAGGCGAATTGCGGCCAAAGGCAAGCCTATTTAGAGTAAAATAAAAATGGGGTCTCGTTATGTAATGAACGATCTTACCCATCCACGGACCGACCTTGGCAAGCCTTGTTTAAACCAGAAAATCGAACCGTGTGACAGTTATTGCTTACCCACCAGCTCCAAAGTAAAAGCACATAGTACACATCCCATAATATCATAAAACCAATTTAAAATACTGTGTACCACAAACCTTAGAACGTTCAATAAAATTGAAATGCACCCGACGAAATCGCTTATAAAATTCGAAAAATTCCCATTTCAACGCTTATCCAACGAGGGTACATTTGTACCCCTATAGATAGATATACGGGCTTATTCAGAATATTGAGAAATTCTAGACCTAAACGTGACGACGTAGACGGGTTGGAGACCTAAACGTTTTCATGTTACGTGAGGCGAAATGCCGATCGCATCGAGTTTTTAGGCTGTAGTGTTAGTGGGATTCTGTTGACCGATCTACCGATTGTTCGGGATTAGTTTTGGAAAGTTTTCTGTCAGGTTTTGAGAGGATTTATCGTCTAATTTTTGAGTAAACTGGGCCGTCTGTAAAGTTTTGTTTTTTTGGTAACTTAGTTTTGTTTTTATGCTGTTATCTGTACCTATTATAAATAGTAAGTTTTCATGACAAAATAAGAGCAATTTTACGATACAACTACATTTAGTACACATTTACTTTTTGTATGGAGTCTTTCTTCTCCATCGTGTGGTTAGTGCTTAACCTGGTGTCAAAGGCCTCTGACTTGGTTCTACATGCCGACGAGAAATATTTATTTATTTAAAAAAAAAAAAAAACACGTTGCCCCAGACTAGGAATTTTGTCCTGTGTCGTGGGGGCTATATCTTTCGGGCAGGTGGTTTCCTCACGATGTTTTCCTTCACCGAAGCAAGTGATAATTTTACAATACGCACTTGAATCCGAAAAATCAGAGCTGCGTGTCTTGGGGTCGAACTCCAGACTATGACTTGGCAGTCCGACGGTCACACCACTAGATTATCACTGACTGCTTGTATCCTACAAGCAGTCAGTGATGTACGTAGTGTTGATGATGTTCAATGACATATTGTCATTCTATAAAGCAACAAAATAGATTTAGTTATTTCTTTTCTTTATTTTTAATTTTGTTTTTTTTTTAGCCCATAATTATGTACTCTTTGTAATAATATAAAACTGTTTATTCTAGATGTTGTAATACTATCATACAATTTATTATGTAACAAGTCAAAACAGAAATTCGAATTCTTTTTTGTTTCAACAAAAAATTACTTTGCCTTAAAAATATTAAAAAAAAATAACAAAGAAAACACTCTAACAACCTTCTTTCATTAACAGCAACGAAATCATTTTCCAAGCTAGGCCCATCAAAGAGTACATGAATAATAAATTATTTAACTATTCAGTTAACGTTCTCAAATAATTATATACTGAAAGCGGCTCCATCGCTTTAGAATACTGAGCAGTCTTACGAACAATGTTGGCTACGCCGTAGTCAGGTCTACGCCGTAGACATTGCTACAATAGCGCCGTAGCACCTTATTGGCGTAGACTATTGTCGTGGAGGCTGTATTATTCGAAGTGACGATAAAGTTATAGCATTTATGAGTGAAGTAATTTAATTCTAATATTTTAGTAAGCGGGGTGGTTTTTGACATCCAGCTTGAAAAAGAGACGAAAAACGATTGAGAATCTTGATGGTTTAGTCAAATCGACTGGACTTACTATGGGGATCGGAATCCCGATAGATAATACCTACTGAAGTATCTCTTAAACTTTGGTGTCCGTAGTCCGGTCCAGTCGATTTGCCTGGAACCTTGAGCATGGGGGTAAAAATACCCTTAACGAAGCCGAAAGGCACTGGTCATCCCCGTCATTGTAATCATTTTTATGTTGGGAACTGTCTAGTTACGGAGATATTGGGGGTCAAAGATCGAACTTTTTGTTTGTTTTTCATACAAATATTTTCCTTTCTTTAAAACTTGGAGATATCCAAGTACAGGTAAACTAAATGTTTCACTCCAAAAAAAAAGTCGTTTCTCAGCAATATTTTTTGCAGACAGAATGCTTGGTTGACGGCTTCTTGAAGGGTCCGTTTACACCTTGTATACTGAAGTATTTCATAAACTTGCGTCCGCAGCCAGTCCGCAATCCGGCCCAGTCTATTTGACTAAACCTTTTTTTGTAATCTTCTTCTTTACATGTCGATGAAACTTAAATGGTGTTAGACCCGTATGTATCCACCTGCACAGCTCTAAAATTCGCCTCGAATAAATCCTGAAAAGTGCAAGTGATGGTCAGGAAAGGAGGTAGGGCATATCCTGCAAAGGGGCCACTGCCATTCTGTTTGGGATGGATCAAGGATACAGCGGCCAACCATGGCAGGGTAATTTGGCCCTGAGATAATAATTACATTAGACAGTAGATATAACCTAAGTCCATTCCAAGAAATAACGGGTCAATGTATTTGAAATTGAATTTATTTCAAGTGGAACGACGTCAAAGGAAATTCAGACTGGTGGCATGTGGGCGTTATACTCATCCTCTGAACACCTTTTTAATAAAAATAGGTCTGATGTTATCTTATCTGTATTTACAGTAGGTTCTCTTAAGGCAATTATGGTAGTGGCCACGTCGCAAATAGCTGATATATTTTGCTATTTTGATGAATTATAATATCTGCCTCGTTGGCTAGTGGTCACAAGCACGACTGCTGAGCATGAGGTCCTGGGTTCGATTCCCGAGGCGGGAGTGTCGTTGGGTTTGACAGAGAAGGCTAGGAAAAAATAAACTGATTAAGGATCGGCTCTATAAAAATTGACAGACCATCGGGCAGCATTACAATATTTTTTTGACTAAAGTGAGTGAGTAATTACGGTTATTTATAGTGAAAAATAATATTGGTTATATTCTTAATAACTAAGTATTTATTTAGAGTTCATAAAACTCGCTCTTGTCGGGTAAATCAGACGTTAGAAAGAGGTCTCTCGCGCCCAACGGAAATCTGAGTTCTGTTTCAGCACTCCTGACGAGGCAACAGAGGCTATATTAGAAAATCTATTGAGCCAATAAATATCTTGCTATCCTTGTCTTCAAAACTGGCTCATTATTTTTGTTAAAAAATATTTTATTTTCTTAATCAGATTGCAATAATATCGTAAGTTTTTCCGGTTTTTGCTCTCAAAAAATACATAGTTTCTGTCGATAGAAATCTATTATAAAATATTGGCGAACGATAATGCGAATATTTTATACGGACACCAACGTATCACACGAGCATCTTTAGCATCATATCAGATTCTTTCAGTAGGGCAAGATGTCAAAGGAGCTCCTAGCTAAAGGGTAGCCTACACGATTTGTTTTGTTTTTGCTGACAATTTTCTAGTTTTGCACACCCCGACTTTAGCGGAAACCTAAACAACATTAGTTTTATTATATGCGAAACCTGAAACCCGTGTCTAGTATTTTTATGTAAAGAATCTATGTACAAAATTTCAAAACTGTATCATGAAAAATCTCAAAATTATAAGCTTGTTCTGTTACCTGATTGTCTGCACAAAAACGTGGTCACCACGCAGCACGCCCGCGCGCGCGCCTCCAGCATCGTCTTGAGCTCATTGATAATAATAATTTGGCAGCAGGTACCTAAATGATTGCGATAAGTACTTAATGTCGCTCGGTGTCCAACTTGTAACCTTTTTAAATATTTTTGAGACAAAATATAACATGGTTTAAAAATTACTGGAATCGATTCAGTTATTTATTCTGAACAAACCATATTCAGGTTTCGCATATACTAAAAATAATGCTGTATATAAAAAGTCAAAACATAAAACATATCTGCTACGTTGTCAACTTTCACAATACACAGAACTCAAAAGGTAAATCAACATCCCGAACCAGTTACTGGTAGTTTCATATGACTAAAATCTAGTTTCCTTAACGCTCGGCCGAATTCTAGTTTGACCAGAAACTGGTTCATGGACGAAGGAATATAGATTTGAGCATTTTGCGCAAATATCGGGAAACATGTCATCCGATACGAGACTCAATATTTGGAATTCAGGTGGAGAGTGAAGGTGGGCAGGAACGTTACATTAATTAATCAATATTTAGTTTATAGGAAGCAACGATCGGGAGGAGCTGGTGGCTAAAGAATAACAGCCGTTCGGGTCGATCTTAAGGTCAAGCTGTGCTTGCACAGGTTGGTCTGTAGATAGGTGATCAACCCATTACATACCGAGTTTCCTCCGTGCCAAGGAAAGCACGTTAAGCCGTTGGTCCCGGGTGTCATTTGTAGATCTTTGACAGTCGTTAGGTAGTCAGTGACCAAAAAAGTCTGACAACAAGTCTTACCAAGGGGTATCGAATTAAGAGTAACCATGCAGTTTCTTGCCGGTTCTTCTCCATAGGAAACGATCAACCCGAACCGTGCACCTTTTTGTCGACGTTTTATTAGTGCCCATCGAGGTTTATGAGAAATAATATATTTTGAATTTAATTTTTTTGATCCAGTACTAACTGGGTTGTGGAGGTCAGATAGGCAGTCGCTTCATGTAAAATACTAGTATTCAGCTGCATCCGGTTAGACTGGAAGCCGAGCCCAACATAGTTGGGAAAAGGCTAAGCAGTTGATAGGAAGCAACGGTCGGGAATAATATAGTTGGGTGTTTTCATCAGGAATTTCTCAGTAACAGCCACTAACGGGGTCTAGATGTGAGCTCGTTTGATAACAATACTTAGTATAAGATTTTAAACAATCATGGTCACTAACATTATCATCAACACTAGAATCCCGTTTCTAGTGTGTATTCACCGTGTTACTCAAACACAACAACAAAACACACACAACACACAACAAAACAACAAACAACACAAACACAAAACAAACAACACATAAAAACACAAACAACAAAAACAAACATGGTAAATATCCCGTTTCTAGTGTTGATGATAATACTTATTATTTTAAAGGTTTACTTCGATAAAAATTGTTGCTCGCGAGCTGGCGAGAAGAAGTACACCATCGAGAGAACTGAAAGGGATAGGGGAGGCCTTTGAACAGTAGTGGGATATTTTAAGCTAACTAACAAAAATACGAATAACATTATTTGTGGATAGTTATGACTTACTCAGTTATACTATATTTGGAGGTAGGAACCGCACAATATTTAAGTCAGAAGCCCGTTTAGCTGTCAAACGGTGCTCTCGTTGGTTTGGCTGTGGTACTGTGGTTTACTAAGTAGCGGTTAAAGGGTTAAATAAATTGCAAAGTCACTTATATTTTTCTTGGATTCACCAATACGCTTTTGTGCATTTATTTTCGGGTTAGGCCTCTGAAGCCTAAAAATACCCAGCCTACAAGCATAGCTATCCATTTTAACAAAACGAACATAAAAATCCCTCTCCAAACAAATAAAATTTGCAAGTAATATCCGCTTCACATACATACACAAATCCACCTACAATATTTTATTACGGCGTGACCAAAACCAGTCGGTAATTCGACATCCGGCTACAAAGCTTTTTGTGTCGCCCTTTACCGAAAGTTCACGTAAATTCAATTACAATATGTAATTATAGTACTTAATGAAGTTACAAGGGCGCTGTAATCTGATATTTGAATTTGGTATTTTTAGGAAAAAATGTGGTGGTGTGATTTTGAAATTGTAGATTTAATAGAGGTAAACTCGACCACGGCAGTTTGACATGCTGTCTTACACGCTCATCATGATAGTTAAAAGATATAAATTACTGAGCATATGCCTTCACTTTTTTTGGAGAGCAGCGGTGGCCCAGTGGTGGCGGTCCCGACTTACGAGCAGTAAGTCGTGGGTTCGAACCCAGGCAGGCGCATTACTTTGTGTAATTTATTTCATCACCACTGCTCTCAAAACGGTGAAGGAAAACATCGTGAGGAAACCGGCATGTCCTAGAACCTAAAAATTCGAAGACATGTGACATCTACCAACCCGCACTGGGCCCGCGTGGTGGATTACAGCCCATTCCCTCTCATAGAGAGGAGGCCTGTGTCCCAGCAGTGGGAACATTATAGGCTGCTGCTATGCTATGCTATGCTATGCTATGCCTTCACTAAGCATCGCCACTTCATCGCTGGCCCTTTGCTAGTAGCATTCACTCCTGAAACTTTCAGCCCCATTAGCCATACGTTTTGCAAGCAATGAGCCCTTCCTAAGAAAGGCGTTATTGTCCACACTCTAAAGATCCAGAAAACGTCATGATAGCTTGTATTAATGAGTCATGGCTACCAGGGAAGAATCACAGTGAAGAAAGTTTGCTAGCAATGAAATAAAATACTTATAGCAGACATTATGATTAACTTTTGCGCACACTGGGCCCACTTGCTAGAGTCGGGCCCACTCCCTCTCACAAAGAAGATACCTCGATCTTAACATTGGAAAAATAGGCTGATTAAGTGCCAATGTTTAACTCTTTTTAATTGCAAATATCTGTAAATAATTGTAAACCTTATGAAAAAACTCTCTTGCAAGAAATAAAACCGATTTAAACACACAAAAAGTAGTTTTAGTTGTAATAACGGATACAAATATTTGCAAACAAAACAACAATATTCAAAATCGATCCACAATTGATCGGGAAACCGGTAAATATACATAAAAAGAAAATACATATAGTCGAACATAGAACCTGCTCCTTTTTGAAGTCGGTTAAAAACTATATCTACCGATAAGAAATAGGAACACGTGGCTCCCCACGGGAATAGAAACACGACCTTTCATGAAGCTTGTAACAATAGTAAAACTAGTTAATAATGAAGTACAATAATACTAGTAATAATTCACGTTATCGGCTGGTCACGACTGTGGAAGTTAGCTTTAATAATAATTCAAGTGATTTATGCAACATAGTTTCATTATGTTGGTAATATTGCCAGATATCGCTGTGTTGGTCAACTGTTTGATTAGTTTTTGTACTAGCATAATAAACATTTTACTGTGTTAGTATTATCATTCATGATAAAAAAATCAGTAGCAGTATAAATATATTTAGCATAGCATAAGCATAATCAGCCTATTAATGTTCCCACTGCTGGGACGCAGGCCTCCTCTCTATGAGAGGGAATGGGCTATAATCCACCACGCGGGCCCAGTGCGGGTTGGTAGATGTCACATGTCTTCGAATTTTTGGTTCTAGGACATGCCGGTTTCCTCACGATGTTTTCTTTCACCGTTTTGAGAGCAGTGGTGATGTAATAACTTACACAAAGTAATGCGCCTAGCTGGGTTTGAACCCACGACTTACTGCTCGTAAGTCGGGGTCTCCACCACTGGGCCACCGCTACTCTCTAAATATATTTGTGGGTCGTAAATTGGGACCCAAACAGGTTGTACTCTGCTTTGCGTAATTTATTTCATCACCACTCTTTCAAAACGGTGATAGAATACGGTCATGCGCAAGAAAAAAAGATCAAACATATGAGATCCACCAAGTCACACTGTACCCCAGTGGTGGATAATGTACCACTGTCTCACAGCAGGACTATATCCTAATACATGCTTATCATCAACATCATCAGCCTACAGCAGTCTCCTGCTAGACATAGGCCTCCTCAATCGCACGCCACTCAACTCGAATCTCAGCTCCTCGCATTCAGTTGCTACCAGCCACCCTGCGAAGATCGTCCCACTGATACCTGCTTATAAAGGGTGTAAATAGACCCTTAACGAAGCCAAGAGGCTCTCGTTCTCCCCGTCATTGCGTTCATTTTTATTGATCTGGACCATACCTGGGAACCTTCCAGTTAAGAAAATAATGGAGTAAGTTTTTTCTTTTAAATATTAGTTTTTAAGGTTATAACTTAACCTTAAATGCCTCCATGATCCGTTTACTATTCATTGCATCCATCAGCACAATGTATTGAATGCGTTACATTGAGTTTTACTGTAAAACGTGTTTTTTTTATCAAAAAAGAAAGGCTTTTCTCAACAACGTTTTTTGTGGGTTTATATTCTATTTAGTTTGATGTACACAATGCTTGGTTGACGGCTTCATGAATAAATAAATAATAAATAATAACATCTTTATTAAAATGTGATTGTTAGTAACATCAGTGTAGCTCTGGCTCTTCTACTAGGATTCCCTGTATCACAAGAGCCAAAATAAAGAATAGTCCATTTACACCTTTGGGATTTAGTCAGCCTCAGTACATTGGATGAATCTTTTGGTTTTGTTACCAAAAACTCATATTATACTCACTGTTCAGACGTATGCTACAATTTATTATCAATAATACAACATTATTAATAAATCAAACGTAATAAGTCTATTATCTCACAAATTCCACTTACTAATAATTCATATGAATCGACGGTAATGCCACGCCACCGGCCAGAAATCGATTAAGCTTTTATAATTGAACCATGAAACGTTCAGGTATTCATCAGAAAGCCAATTGTGTTAAAGTTGATTGATTCGGTAATTATATCGATAATGAGATGGTTTTCAAACTTTAATCTGCGAAATAACGCGCCATAAAACTCGAAAAGCGTTTAATAAATAATGTGCTCCGTTTGAGTTTTATGAACAGTGATATTTCATTGGAATTGTGATGAATTTCGTTCAAATATGAGTCTTTGAAGTTATTAAATCATTTAATTTGGGTCAGACATTTAATATATTATGAGTATTTTCATACGTTCTGTTATATTTAACTACTAATATTAATATTTTCTTGCTAGGTTCTGCGTGCATTTTCGCTCGCATGGTAGTCGCGAATTATCCCGTGATTAAGTGTTACATAACATAACATCTCACCTATAATCCCTGAAGGGTTAGGCAGAGGTGTAAATAAAAGTACACCCACCTTTCGCCAGTTATGTTTAAGTCCCATGTAATAGGGGTCGAGCTTATTGCCATCAACCGGGCACAAATCTAGACTACGTGGCTGCTACTGAGAAATTCCTGATGAAAAAATTCAAAAACAATTTGCCCGACCTGGGTATCGAACCCAGGATCTCATGACCTCATGGACCTCAATAGAAAGTGTACTTTGTCCTAGCTCAGGTCAGCATAATCTACTTGTGAGCCAAATTCCACTGAAAGCCGTTCAGCCGTTAAAACGTAATAGTAACGCGACGAAAAAATAGGAGGACGTTCTTAAATCGACGAGTGTATTTATTTGGTAATATGGTTATCGGTTCTGATATTATTTAACCACTTCTATTTCTTTTTTTCATGATTGAATTCTGTTATCCATTTAAGAAAGAGGTCTTTTATTCCGAGGTTTATCTGCTTGTCCGAACTATAAAACCGGTACCGAAGGGTACCGTGTGGGTAGCTGAGTGTAAAATGGTTACGCTGGGCAACCAATGTAGCCAACAGGACACTAAGGGCGAGAGAGAGTTTGAAAACTGGGTCTTATTCGCTTATCTGATTGACAGTATGTTAAAATAGGCATAGACAGGATGTAAATAACAAGTGTTATCTTTTGAAAATCACATATTTCCCAAAATAGTGATGGCACACAGGAAATGGTTACAGCGAGGAGGATTTATAAACAGGTTGGAATGAACGGACAAACGGTTACTACGTTTTCAGTACATCATACGGAACCCCTCCTATAGAAACATTTCATCGGTTATTAAAAAAAACCTATCTGCTGTTTCCTACAAAGCAGTTTTGTACTACCTGCAACCTACACTGTCAAAGTTTACGGAAGAGCTGACAAATATTGCTATGTGGAGGGTTCCAGAATGATGTACTGAATACGTGGTAAGCGTTTGTGCCTCGATGTAACTTTCACCCTATATAGGTATTAGAGTGAAATCCAGGTACCATTGCTCTCAAAACAGTGAAGAAAAACATCGTGAGAAACCAAAAAAGACATGACACATGCCAACCCACACTGAACACACACACACACACATAACTGTGAGAAAGGAGACTTGCGTTCAAACAGTAGGAACACTGGCTGTTTATACTTCCATATTTCTACTTTGTCATGATTATTTCGGTTATCAATCACACGCTATAGTGATTATGAAAGTAGGCTTTATATTTACTGGTGTACCGACTGAGCATTTTTTTTTTTTTTTTTTTTTTTTTTTTTTTCGGATGGGAAATCATCAAATGACCCCCCCCACTCTGGGCGGAGCGGAAGGGAGTGTCAGACTTGTACTGACTAAAACCCATCCATGTTCCTTCTTTGCCCTTTGTATTCCAGGGCCACGGTATCTCTTTCGAACAGTCCCGCAGCCCTGGCAGGCATCGGTCCTTGCGGACCCCTACTTATTTGCTGACATCTCTTTGAGGCGCACGTGGAACACGAACGCGCCGTCGACACGGCCTGTCGTCATAAGACGGCCGGACGGCGAGCTAGCCCATAACTCGCCGTCCACAGGCCCGCGCCTACGGTGGCCGGGAGCCACCACGTGACCCCCAACGCCCAGGGCGTCTCCCGCGGCGACTGGGACGTGAGGTTCTTTCCCTCTCACGTCCCGCCACCTCCTTCACTAGCATGACTGCTTCGCAGAAGGAGGTGACGGCTTCCCATTCCCTCTCGCTCCGGACCATGGCTTGAACCAAGGCCGGACGCGAGAGATCGCCGCCGCCAATCGCCGCTACGAGGACACGGCGGTGCTCCGCCCAAGCGGGGCAAACCTCCACGGTGTGCTCCACCGTGTCCTCCGGACGATCCTCGCAGTGGAAACACCCGGGCGTTTCCTCCCGCCCGATTCGGTGCAGGAACCTCCCGAAACAACCGTGTCCGGTGAGGACCTGCGTCAGGCGGTAGGTGAGGGCGCCGTGGCGCCTCTCTAGCCACTCCTCAAAGAGGGGACTTATCGCCACTATGGTGGCGTGCCCTGCACGGGGTTGCGACAGTCGCTCTCTCCATGTCGCCATGAGATCACGCCGGAGGTCTGTCCGCTGAGCGGCAATTTGCCGCGGCAGCGGAGTTTCCTCCCGACGTAGTGCCTCCGCGCGCCATTCGTGCAGGCGTGCGAGGACTATCGCCTCCAGATCCCATGGCGGCAATCCGGCAAGGAGGCTAGCCGCTTCGCCGGAGATCGTGCGGTACCCCCGGATTAGCCTTATGGCTATTACCTTTTGGGGCGCGTTCAGGTAGTGGGCGGCTTGCCGCCTCAAAGAACGCGCCCACACCGGGGCCCCGTAAAGAGCCATGGACCGCACGACCCCCGCGTATAGCCTCCGGCAGGAGGCGTTTGGACCCCTCAGGTTGGGCAAGAGCCGCTTGAAGGCAGCCCCTGTCCGTTCCAGTTTGGGAGCCAAACGTCGGAAGTGCTCCACGAAGTTCCACCGGCTGTCGAGGACGAGTCCTAGGTACTTCAACGTCGACCCGACGCCGATGGAAACCCCTCCCGCCGTCAGTAGGGATCCCGACGGTGGCGCATTCCGAGGCCCATGAAAACACATGGCCTCGGACTTGTGCAGTGCCACCTCGAGACCCAATTGCCGGATCCTCTCCACGACTATCGCTACCCCGCCTGTCATGTTTTCGGCCGCCGCCTCGTGCGACCTCCCTTGTGCCAGTACCAGCGTGTCGTCAGCGTAGCAAACTACGCTGACGCCGGTAGGGAGGTCGGCGCGCAGCACCCAGTCGTAACCGATGTTCCACAAGGCCGGCCCCAGAACCGATCCCTGTGGAACACCGCACGACATCTCTCGCCGGTTCCATTCTCCGCTTCGACCAGGGTAGACGACGGCTCTATCCGTCAGGTAGTCCCCGACCACACGACGAAGGTAGGTCGGCACCCGGTGATACCGGAGTGCCTCCCTAATACAGCTCCAGGGCATGGAGTTGAAGGCGTTGGCGATGTCAAGAGACACCGCCAAGACGACCCCGCCCCGGGACACCGCGTCCCCCGTCGTGAGGGCTCTCACGCGCATGATGGCGTCCACCGTCGAGCGCCCCTTGCGGAAACCAAACTGGTGTTCCGCAAGATCCGGCCCCATCCCCGCAAGGTGCCCGGCGAGGCGGTTGGCAATGACTCTTTCAAAGAGCTTGCCCACCTCGTCGAGCAGCACGATGGGCCGGTATGCGGACGGAGAGTCCGCAGGGCGCCCTGGTTTCCGGATGAGGACCAGCTTCCCCGTCTTCCAACGAAGCGGAAACTGGCCTCTCTCCAAGCATGCGCTTAGGAGCCCTTCCAGTCGGGGCCCGAGAGCCTCAGAGGCCAGGACCCAGGCTTTGCCAGGCAAGCCATCGGGTCCCGGGGCGGTGTTTCTGGTTTTCAGCCTGCGTACCGCCACTCTCAGGTCTACCCCAGTCACCTCCGGAACGTCGTCATCGTCATCGGTGTGGTCCGCTTCCGGCACCGCACGCGGCGGCGGAGCCATAGGCGGGGGAGGATGCTCCCCTCGCGAAGGGAACAGAGCGCTCACCACGTCCTCCACGAGCTCAGGCCGGAGACTCTGCGTTAGCGGGGGGGCCCGGGTGCGGAGTTTGTCCCGCACCATCTTGTAAGGGCGCCCCCACGGATCTCCGTTCAGAGACTCCAGCATCTCCTCGCGGGCCAAGTTCTTGGCCCGCCGGACAGCCTCTTGGAGGGCGGTCTTCGCCGCTCTGTACCCCTCGTACAGCTCCGCCTCAATGGCTGCCGCATCCGGAGGGCGGATGCGGAGCCTGCGATGCCTGGCGTACAGGCGCCGCGTGGCAACGCACGCCTTGCGCAAAGACGTCAGCTCTCGCGACCACCAGTACACCTGACGCCGGGCGCTTCCTGGCCGAACTCGGGGCATTGCCACGTCGCAAATCTCGGACATGGCCTCCTGGAACCAACCCGCCTCGTTGTTGATGTCGGCAGGCCTGACTGGTGATGACACCCAGGCCTGCACGATCGAGGCTTCCAGGAGGAGCTCCCGGTCCAGCTGCTTCAGCGCCCATCGCGGACCACTCGGGGCCTGTAGGACCGGCACGCTTGAGGACTGGGTGGAGACGTCGAACCGGATGTACCGGTGGTCGGAATAGGTCTCCACCCCCTCCATGACGCACCAGTCAACGACACGCGGCGACAGAGCGGGGCTGGCGAACGAGATGTCCACCACCGACTCGCCCCGCATCCGCACGCACGTGGGGACAGAACCCCGATTTAGGACGACCAGGCCTGTCTCCAAAGCCCAGTCCTCCACCATTCTACCCCGCACGTCCGTGTAACGAGAACCCCAAGCCAAGTTCTTGGCATTGAAGTCCCCGAGCACAAGCACGGGGAGGGAATGGCTTCCGATGACGACACTCAACTCCGTGAGGGAGTTGTGGAACTCGGCGAGAGTTCGGCTCGGGGAGAAGTAGACTCCCACTACAACGATCTCCCCGAACCGTGCTGCTACGCACCCCTGACCCTTCCTGACACTCTCAAGGGTCGGGGTACCGGCGGCGACCGACGTAATTATGGTCACTGAGCCGCTAAGGTCCTCAACCCAGTCATCCCTGGGCGGGACAAAGTACGGCTCAGCGACCACGGCGATGTTAATCGACCACTGCGCCATGCTCTGGAGCAACAGATCCTGAGCGCAGGCGCAGTGGTTGATGTTCGCCTGGAGAAGGCGTAATGGGGCCGTTACTGGCACTCCATTTCAGCCCCCTCCCGGGCCCCCTGCGAGGGCCCCGCTGCGGAAGTTGCAGCAGTAGCGGCAGCGGCAGCGACAGTGGCGGCGGCTGCGGTGGTGGCGACGGTGGGGGTTTTGGCGGTGGTGGCGGAGGGCCTTCCCTTGCCCCTGGCCTTGGCGGGAGTACCGCAGGACTTGCTCCCTGCCCGGTGATCGGCCGGCTTGCCAGCTGCCGCACATGCGGCGCAGCGCGGCGCGGCGGAGCAAGCCGCGGCCATGTGACCAGGCTGGCCGCAGCGGAAGCACAGGCCGCTGCGGTCCACCTCCGAGGTGCACCGGACCGACACGTGGTGCCCCACATGGCAGCGGAAGCACCTCAGAGGTCTGGGTTCCAGCAGCTTCACCTGCGCCGAAACCCAGCCCACCAAGAGCCTTCGGCCCTCCACAATAACTTTCGCCGCTGTCACAGGGCAGCTTACCGTTATGGTTCGCATGCCCGACAGGTCCGGACGTAAGGTGCCTGCCTTGACTTGCTCGGCAGGACACCCACCGGTCCTGGTGACGGCGGCCACCACCTCCTTCTCGGTCACCGAGTCGTCCAGACCCAGTATGCGCAGGTCTGCGCATTTGACGGGCCTGGACACTCGGGCCTCGTCCGCATTTAGGGACGCTCTAAGCTTTTCAGCCAGAGCGTCGGCGGACGAGCCACGGGTTTCGCCAGGGATCTCCAGCACTCGAGCCCCTGTTGCGGTGACTCTAAGCCGGAGGCCCCCGGTGATCCCGAGCTCTCCGAGATCCACCGTCGCTTTCGCCTTAGCGAGCACGTCGCGGTAGGTCACGCCCCTCTTTTCCGCGTCCGGCTGTAGTGTAATCACTACAGCTGCGGTCTTTGGGGTGCTGAGCCTAACCGCGACGCCCCGCTCCTTTTGCCGGCGTTTCTGCTCCTGCCTCCTGGCCTTTTTGGCCGCCGATCGCTCCCTTGCTTTTTCTCCGGCCACCTGCCACCCGGTCTCGGCCGCGGAAGGCTTAGGGGGCGGGGGGGGCGGCGATAGCGGCTGTCTCGCGGCTGGCGCTGGCATATTCGCCGCCTTGCCCTTCTTTTGGGCCGCCGCCTTGCCCTGTTTCAGGGCCGCCGCCTTGCCCTGTTTCAGGGCCGCCGCCTTCCTAACCGGAGCCGGTTTCGTCGGGGCTGACATAACCCTGCCTGGGGGCTGGCTGGACGGCCCCGGTGCGGAGGCCACAGCAGACGCATATGAGGCCGCCGTCGGTCCCGGGGGCGCCTTGTTTGCCGCTAGGGGGGGGCGCAGGACAATGCCCTCCAGGACGGAGAACCTCGCCTGGAAGGCAGCCAGCTCCTGCCGAACCAGATTCAGAACCTGGTTCTCCACCGGCACGGACTGGCTTGGATGCTTCTGGCCCCCATTTTGGGGCGCCTCGCGAGAGCCGGACTCGCGCAAACTGGCCAGGTCTGCTCGGAGCTTCATGTTCTCCTCTTTGAGAAGCTCCGTGGCGGCCGTCAGTCGAGCGACCTCCGCCCTCAGAATGGCCACGCCGTCTGGCGGGGGCCCCGCAAATCTGGCCTCCGCTGCCGCCATAATGGAGGCGACCGCTGCAGGTATAGCCCTTTGCCTGGTGGAGGGCTTTTGTTTCAAAGAGACAGCCCTAAGCGCCGCCTCCACCTCCTTCGCGAGTCCGGCCTTACGCTCCGCTTCGGAGCCGCCATCAACGCCCGCTTCGTCGCCAGAGGAGCCCGAACGGGCCACCCCGTGACCGGTGGCCACCCCCGGATGGCGCCCCTCCTCGGCAAGCCGCGCCGACCTCTCGGTGGCAGAGAGGCCTCTCCCCTTGCCACGGATCCCGCCGCGCTTGCTGGTGGGGATCTTACAAGCCGAAGCCAGCTCCCCATCTGACGACGACTCTCGGTCGCCTACCGGCCTGGACCGCTTGCGTAGGAACTCCCTGTTCCCCGCAGCAGCCCCGGGCCTCCCGCGCTGGGAGCTCACTGAGCCTCCCGCGCTCACCTCGCTGGATGCGGCGCCGGACTCCGACACCGCATCCCTCTCCTCCCTTCCTTCGCCGATATCGGCCGTGTTTTGGGTTGTATTCGTTTCCATACTGTTCCCACGAGTATGGGGGAAATAAAAAGTCCATCTGGGCAGTGCCCCCTGTACCCAGATAAGCCATAGCCAGGCCCGGCAGTGGTTCGCACTAGAGACTGATTTTCCAAAGGAACCCGTCAGCCATACATCTCCTCGCGGTGCGCCGCCGCTTGAGATTCGGGGTAACTTTTTATAGAGGTTTTCTACCTCGTGGTCCGGGCGGTTAAGCCAAGACCCTCGGTCCCAATCGAAGCCGCGAGACGTGTTCCACGACACTTCGACGGTGGGATTACGATATCGACGGAGACAGTGAGGAACGCACGTCCTTCACTGTCTGCTCGGAGGCAGGGTAAGTGCACACCGAGCCCGCCCTTGCTCCTCCGCTGTGCCCTCTGCTTTTCAGAGGGTCACGCGGAGCAACGCCCCCTTGGTCCATGAGGGACCCGCCCATGTCAGAATATTAGCCATGGACAGTAACATTCCCTGAGGAATAAGAATCTCTTCCCATTCCTCGGGGAAGGATACTGCCCACGCCCAGGGTGCACCGGCCCAGCAGCTGCTATTCCCTCCAGACGTATCGAGAGGGACCGGCAGCCATCAGGCACACGAGGAGGAATTCTGACAACGCACCCCTACCGACTGAGCATAATAATGAATAAAAAAAATCTGTACTCCAAACACCTTACAACAAAGGATTTTCAGCTATAAATACAGTAAGTGTAAACACAAAATCCCACTACCCGTATTGATTAAACAACACACAAGGATAAGCAGACACCGCACTCATTTATTCATCCCCCGCCACGAAATATAATGGGTTCATTGTAATAAATTACAATTGTAAATGAATTCATTGAATTCAATCAATGTCTGGAATTACTTCTCGGTACGTACATGAGGAGCTCGTGGCTAAATAATAACAGGCGCTCGGGTCGATCTTTAGGTTTAGCCGTGCTTGTCTAGGTTGGTCTGTGGATGGGTGACCACCCATTGCATACCGAGTTTCCCCCGTGCGTCGGAAAGCACGTTAAGCCGTTAGTCCCGGGTGTCATTTGTAGATCTTTGACAGTCGTTAGGTAGTCAGTGGCCCAAAAAGTCTGACAACTAGTCTTACCAAGGGGTATTGTATTACACAGTACTAAGTGGGTTGTAGAGGTCAGATAGGCAGTCGCTCCATGTAAAATACTGGTATTAAGCTGCATCCGGTTAGACTGGAAGCCGATCCCAACACAGTTGGGAAAAGGCTAGGCAGATGATGACGTACACACTTGCAATCAATTCGATACCATAAAATATTTGCTTATAAATGGGTTTATCCGTATAAATTCACACTATTAACCAAGCTCTCTTATTAATGCTATCAATTAATTGATTGATCAATCGTTTCATTGAATGCGCAGAACTTTGCAGTGATTAAATTGTGTTTGAGGTTGGCTTCGTAATCTAGGTTGGTGAGTTCTAGAATTCTCTGGTAATAATTTCAGCTTTGCGGGGAGATATTAATTGCTGACTATCTGGACGGTTTGTGTGTTTTAAACACGAATATTATATAAAGAATAGAAATCTAGATATTTATCTTAATATCTAGATTTCTGTTCTTTGCCATAATCAATTCGATAATACAAATTAAGCTGAAAATCTTCCTGTGAACCCCGAAGGATAAAGCAGAGGTGTACCTAATAGTACACCCAGATTTTGCCAGTTATGTTTTAAGTTCCATGTAATTTGGCGCGAGCCTATTGTCATCACCGGGCACAAATCCAGACTCTGTGACTGCTACTGAAAAAATATTCATGGAACATCCCTATTAACACTTTGCCCGACCCGGGAATCGAACCAGCAGTCGCGCTTGCGACAACTACACGAACGAGGCAGTCAGTCAATCTGCCTTTTTGAATGTAGTAATAATACATTTTGACAGTCCCTAATAACGCCTGTCCATCGATACATTTTAATGTTCTAGGATCTTGGCTTGACCAATATCTTGTAAATCTTACGATTTAGGAACTAATACAAAAGCTTTGAAACTATATTAATTATATATTTACTAAAAACGAACCCATTTAAGCGTAAAGGAACACACGGCTACCATTTCTAGTCTAGGTAAATAAAACCTTTTTACCTAGGCCCATCGCAGTACTTTGTTCTAGTCAGGACATTTAGACTGTTATCATAAAAATGGCTAAAGCTGGTTTTCTACCGATATGTGGTGCGATGAGCTGGACTGCTACTTAAAGGATTAGGCTAAGATAACTCTAGAGAGAGAAGAATGGAAGAAAGGAGGAGAGGCTTTGCCCTGCAGTGGGACACAACAGGCTCATAATAATAATGTGGTTAGTAACGGTAAATGTAGAGGATTTCAACCAATGGAATCGGCTGATTTTTATAGCGTAGTTTGGCTTAGCCTTGATGGAAAAGGGATCGATACAGGTAAGTTAGTTAGATAGGAGTTCGTTAAAGCGAGATATGACAACTAGGGATGCGCGATTGGTCTAGCTATGTTAATTATGGGGCAGGCCCGCGACTCTTTGCTTTCGTGGAAATTGACACATAGTGTTTGTGGCTTACCTTCAGGTATACTACACACCATGTTCATGTCAGCGTGATTCTGCCCATCCGGGGGAAAATCTAATATAATATACAGATATACGTTCAGGAAAAGACCGCTCGGCTTATTTAGTTCGGATTGTGCTGAGCTAACATGAACTTGATTGAGAGAAACCTAACTGAGATTACCGGACGGCACGAACTGAATTACTTCGGGTCGGCTTTTTTATTAAACAAATACTGCCGAATCGAATCCCTCGCCGCTTAGCTACCTAACACATTTACATTGGAAACACACCCTTAAAAGCATCATCGGTCAAGACCCGAATAATTTGCTCCAATTTATAGGGCGACGTCATCATAACGGCCATCTTTGCCGCCATTTTCTCGGACGTTGATAAATAATTTCATTTCTTTCTGGAATCGATCAGCCCGGGGGAAGGGGGGGGGGGTGGAGGAAGCGCTGATGCGATAGATTTAGTATCGATGATGGGTGGTTTTGATTACCGTTCTTAGTTATAGGTGGGTGATTAGCGCCGGGAGGGGATGCCCTATTAGGACATAATATTATACAGGACTTATTAGTTATGTTATTCAGACAGGTCTGGAGAAGCCAAGAGAATAAACAAAAAAAAAAACATACAAAAAAGCTCATAAAAACACATTAAACAAACACAAAAAAAAAACAGAAAAAAAACACATTTCCCCAATACCTTTTAACTATACAATTTGAAGGAAATAAATATACGACCATATATTGTGTATTCCGTTATTAGAGGAAAATGAATTCCATATTATTCAATGGCTTCAAGGTGAAATAATGGAACATCAAAAGCAATCTAGAAAGAGAAACATGCTTCCCACATTACCTAAGTACCAGGAATAATCGAACACACATAATCAAAGTACGGTGAAGGTAAATAATATTAATAATTGTACATACTAGCAGGTACCTAATATCGAATGTCAAGCAATCACTACAGCTGACAGCCAATTTACCTAGATGTGCTCTCAGTAAACCAGTATATTTAGCCCTTAATAGCTTATGAGTATGTACTTAACTTAAGTACTTACTTTGTCAGTGATGTTTTGATTCCATTTATATAAGTCAATCAAAATTGCTCGAATAAATGCCCTCTAATGCCCACGAAAATTGAGCTTCGTTTTTACTTTATTAAAAAAAAAAATATTCAGATTGAAAACATTTTTATACTTGAAAACTGAATATTACTTATGAAAGCAATTTTTCAATGAAAAATAGAGCTGAATAATCTCTCAACGAAGCTCGAGCACTGAAGCCTCTATTCGAGAACCACTAATACTATCGAGATTCATATATTCCGATTAAACATCGGTATCCTGTAATCGATTATCGGTATACATTGACTCGATCATACAACGCTTTACATCGAGCGTTCGACTGACAATGTAATTGACATTAGACCCTCGACAGCTATTACAAACTTACTACAGTAGATGGGACAATTGAAATTGAACTTTATAGTGGCAAAGATAGGGTCTAATAGGTGTGTAAAAGCAATAACTGTTGGACTTGGGAAGTTCTAAACGATTATAGATATGGTTAAGTTCAATGATAGGAAGAGCAGTTAGATACAGATGTTCAACAAGCCCAGAAGTTTGCGCTTGTGATTTGTATTATGTTCTAGTATCTTTGAAAGTTAGAAGATGGTCTCTGTAGTAATTGGTCGTAATTTCACTGAGCTGGTCCAAGGAGTTATGGGTCTATTGAAAAAGGATTAGGGTTGGGTACAATGGAACTAACATTAGTGCTTAGGTCTCTTGTTGGCAGACTTAGGGTCAGTGTCTCTTGTGCTTGCGTATAAATTAAAACAAGTATTGTTCAATTAGTACTTAATGGTCAGTGATACGCAGAGTTAATATAAGCGTATGCATAATTTCCGCCGTTCACTCGGAGTTCTTTCTCTGTATAAAAATCAACTCATCACTTGCCTAGCCTTTTTCCAACTATGTTGGGGTCGGCTTCCAGTCTTACCGGATGCAGCTGAATATCAGTATTTAACATGGAGCGACTGCCTATCTGACCTCCACAACCCAGTTAGTACTGGGTAATACCATACCCCTTGGTAAGATTGGTTGTCAGACTTTTGGATCACTGACTAGCTGTAACGACTGTCAAAGATATACAAATGACAGCCGGGACCAACGGCTTCACGTGCTTTCCGAGGCACGGAGGAAACTCGGCATGTAATGGTTGGTCAACTAAGTTAAAAATTGACGAAAGTCTTAAATAAACGTCTTTGTGTTCAATAAAAGCCCTAAATTTTAATTAAATCATTATATTTCTCATTGAAATAAAACAAAAAAAAACTATTCGCTGTCACAAAAAACTTAAGCAAATTCCAAGATGAAAAATGTTTGTGCGCACTAACCGTATGCTAAACGTATTGTCATTAAGGGCAGCGGAGTACAGTCACGAGCACCAATATGTAACACACTTAGCAGTATTATAAGTAATTTTAAACTATTGTATTGATTGCAATGTTATAGTTTTATTTCCTTTATTTATTTCTATACACATCAATTATATTTTTAAATATTCCTTACAAAAAACAATATAAAAAAACATTTAAAAATATAAAAAAATTGTAGCCCACATAGTGTTATTATTATTATAGCTAGCCCATATTGTCCCACTGCTGGGCTCTCTCCATTCCTTGCAAAGGTCACGATTCTGTGCTACTTATTTCCAATTCTCAAGGAAGACATCCAGTTCGTCCCGCCATCTCCTTCGTGGTCTGCCGCGAGCCCTTGCCCACTGTTTCAGGGCACCAATTCTGAGCTTTACGGGCCCACAGTTCGTTCAGCATGAGACAAACATGTCCTGCCCAGTCCCATTTAAGTTGGGCAGCCTTTTGAGCCACGTCAAAGATTAGTGTTTAGGAGCGCCGGTTTTTTTATGAAAAATGTCTTTTCTCAAAGCTTCAATTTTATTCTTATTCTACGACAAAAAAGACTTACGAATTTTGCTAAGCGTACATATATTGATGCGAAGAACTGTACAGACGTCGACAAAATGCATTCTCGTTGAACCCTATTGAACCCTTTTTTATTAAAAGTTTTGTATCAACTTTTTTAATTTGCTTTGTATATGAGATGGTTGTAGCAGACGAACAGAAGTTTCTGAAAGGCAAATGGGATGCTGTCGATGTCAATTGGATTTAGTGACGCTGAAGATTAAATTTGTTGGTATGTTTTTCTGTCTCAAATGGGATGTATTTATAGTCGGGTATCATTTAAGCTATCACCAATTTAATTAGTTTTGTGTTTCTTAAATAATAGGGTTTGTCCTCAAAATAGTAGATCTGTCACCAAAATGTAGTCACCAAACAATGCAAAATCAGTTCCACAATAAATCACCTAAAATCCTGAGATATAAGGTCTATTACCCAATAAACTAACCTAACCTAACCTAACCTAACCTGTTTGGTGACTACATTTTGGTGACAGATCTACTATTTTGAGGACAAACCCTATTATTTAAGAAACACAAATATAATTTTATTGGTTATCGATCTCTTATTTTACACATATATTAACATTAATTTGATAATTCATACCTGGGAACAATTTTTGTTTATCTGAGAACGAAAATATTTCGTGGCGATAGATCTATTTATTAGGTGATACAACTTGATGACAAATATAAATTTTGGTGATAGAAAATATAGTTTCCTTTATAGTCTATGTGTTTATTGGAGTACGTTAAACAATGTGGACTCCATTTTGTAATATAATGGGTTTTGTATCTCACTCTTCAAACGAGGTATGTATGTAGTTTTCTAATGAATTGAAAAAAATATATTATTATAGGCGTTTTGTGTCCTAGAAAATTGGTCAATTATCTAAAGAATTGGGCCCAATTAGTAACAGAGAGAGGGAAACAACATTTTAATTATTTAAAACTCGGTACTTAACGAGTTTTTAGAATTGCCTAGTTTTGTGGATTTATGTCTTTTGTTGCTTTAGCATCGGTTTTTTTCAAATCGGAATTATCTCCAAAATTAAAATACACTTCGTCAAACATAATTAAACAATTGTGCAGCACTTCTGTAGGTATACACTTATACCAGGACATAAAAAATATCTTTGCGTGGTTGGTACCGAACGTATTATTTAAAAAACATATCGGTTTGAAAAGAAAATGATTAACTTTTAAATCGCATGATATGAGCCTACAGCCTACAGCCTACAGGCTATCGGTGGGCGTTCTCCTCATCCATCAAATAAAAGTGATTGCTACTTTCAAAGTCCATTTTAAAAACTGTTTTTACTGAATTCGATACATGTTTTTAATATTAAAGTAGGTTAATGTATAGGGAAAGTATTTTAAACTAGAGTTTTGTTGCATATCATGAATCTTCAGCGGTTTAGGTAAAGTTATTTTGAATTTAAGATCATATTTTCATTAACACTGTTTTAAGCTTTTACGGTTTACAATTAAACTTATACTTAATTTTTTATATTTTTATACGCAAACCCTGCGCAGGTCGCAGGTTCAAACCCTGCTCGCATTAGAATTTTTCTTTCCATGTCAAAACAGCTAAACTTATACTGTCACTTGCGGGATATCTTCCGTGATTGTTCATTATTGCTCCCGATATTTCGGCGCTGTTGCAAGCAACCCCGACAACCCACGATCATGGCGCACAATAATGAACTATCACGGAAGATATCCCGTTAGTGACAGTATAAGTTCTTATTTTTATGCTATATATCCATAAACTCACGATTTTTTCCTATGAGGGTCAGCAGATACTACAGAACCCCTGCTACGATCCTTACATAACCCTGTTGCTTCATGTTTTTATTACTGTTTATTTATTTTGGCTTACACTTAAAACTACTAAGATCTTTCAAAGTTTATATTATAAAAGATTTCCATACAAGTCATGCACAATTCTTTGTTCATCGCATCGTATGTTTTGATACGCATCTGATGAGTATCTATAGCGTACCGGTATTGTCAATCCACTAATTAATTTTCGAGATAATAAAAACACGGCACATTAGTAAAAAATACTTGAACCAAATATTTAATCTCTCTCACAACAACAAAGGGAAATTAATCCAACACAGGGCCAATGGAAAAATCCTTCAACAAAAAAGTAGAACAAATAACGAATAGACAAACCATTCCAAATAAATCGTTGAAATCGGATCTCGAGTTTTGTTTGTCAGCAAAAAACGTTGGGTGAAACCGATACATCGAATTTAGAAGTCCGTCAAAAGCTAAACTCCAAAATTTCCCGTCACGTGTCCACCGTACCGATACAAACATTGATTGTATCGATATTCTAGTCTCGGTACCTAGTATCGATTCGTCTGATCACGAACTGGAACGGTGGCTCTCGATTTTTGCAAATAAACTTCGTTTGTTTTAATACGTTTGTGGTCCGTGACGATCTTCTGGGATAAAAAGTGGTAGTTTTTATCGGTACCACGGCAAATAAGGGATGGGAAACGGATCGTGGTTTCGGATAGTTTCTTTTGCTATTCGGTTTTATGTCGAAATATTTCGTTTGTGTAGGTTGCGAGGTTTTGTTCGTGGCGTTTGAAAGTAATGTTAAATCATAAAATGCATTCGACGCTTTTCTTTGCAATCGATGTTTTCTGTTGTGATAGTTACAAGACTCGGAGAAAATGCGGATGGTGTTGTGTTTTATAAAATTCCTACGTTAAGAAAAATACTATCTATTCTTACCAGATTATTTTCTGAATGCATTTAATGGTTTTTACCAGGAAGATACTTGACTGCCTAGAATCCTCTTCAAAGAATCAATTATAGTTGGCTAGCTTTTGGTCGCGGGTTCGCCTGAGTGGAGAACTGGCTATTTATTGTGCAGGCTGTGGTCTCCTGAGCTCGCTAGCTGAGGCTAAATTAAACAGCCGCTAAGATCAATCTTCTTGGTGTTACCAAGGGGTATCGTATTACCCAGTACTATCTGGGTTGTGGAGGTCAGATAGGCAGTCGCTCCATGTAAAATATGTGTATTCAGCTGCATCCGGTTAGATTGGAACAACATAGTTGGGAAAAGGTTAGGCAAATCATAATGCTCTGGTCTGTTGTGATTGAAGGAGTACACCTACGAGATACTTTATGTTGTTCATTATCTAAAGGGTGTAACAAGACCCTTAACGAACCCCAGGGCTGCGGGACTGTTCCAGGGCTGCGGGACTGTTCCAGGGCTGCGGGACTGTTCGAAAGAAATACCGTGGCCCTGGAACACAAAGGCAAAGAAGGAACATGGATGGGTTTTAGTCAGTACAAGTCTGACACTCCCTTCCGCTCCGCCCAGAGCGGGGGGGGTCATTTGATGATTTCCCATCAGGAAAAAAAAAAAAAAAAAAAACCCTTAACGAAGCCGAAAGGCACTTGTTCTCCCCGTCATTTCGATATTATTTTTGTTCTAGACCATACCTGGGAGCCTTCTAGTTACGGAGATATTAGTGGTCAAAGTTCCAATTTTTTCACAAGTTTTTTTTTAAACATATTTTATTTAAAGTTTTTTTACTGTAAACACCTCCACAACCCCCATATTATTCAATTGATCCATCAGCATGGTGTTTTGAGAGCGTTCCATCGAGTTCTACAGCAAAACGTGATGTTTCACCTTTAAAAAAAAGTCGTTTCCCAACAATAATTTTTGCGTAAAGTTACATAGTTTGATGTACATAATGCTTGGTTGACGGCTTCGTTAAGGGTCTTGTTACACCCTGTTTATTTAAAGTTTCGTGTAAATCCTTTGTTGTTGATCTTAAAATAAAAAAAATAAAAAAATCACTACCGAGATAAAAAGTTTTCCATGCCCTCATTAAACTAGCTCGACGTTATGTTTATCATTTCGCTGACTCTAGCAAGCAATGGATTGTAATTACATTATACGAATGGTCGTAGTACACACCTCTAAAAAAGGTCGTACATCTACCCGTAGGAACGCTCTTCTAATAGAAAAAAAAAGAATAATTACTAAGACATAGCAGTTGCTTTGTGACATAATTAAGCAAAGCTTTGGAACAAAGATAAAAACACTAATGATAAAAGACTGACGGTAAACAAAGAAATAAATTTAAATGAAAGTCTGCCATTGGATGCACATTAAAAAGTCTCATTAAACAAATAAAATTATGGTTTTACATTTATATTTCAACATTCATTCAGAAACAATGTTTGAAAAAATAAATTAGATAAGTATTATTTCTTAAAAACATAAACAGTATTTTACCTATCCTTTTAAATTAAATATGTTTATAAGATTACTTAGGTACGTCTTTTTACGGATGACATTTACTTGGTACATCGTTGTCTTACGAAAATAAAAATAAATACTTTTTATATAATTAACTAGCTTTAAAAAACAAAAGGTCTCGCATTTCATCGTTCCAATTTCGAATAGATGTTTGCACAACAAAAGCTCAATGCATAGTTATAAGCTCTGGAACAGCATCGTTTCAAGCCGATCTTTTTGGAATTCTTTCTTTGAAATTCCATATTGCTGCAATGCACACTTAAGGCCAGCGCACACCAGGGATGGCTGGGCAGAGCATTTTATCTTTGCCAACATAAATTCATACGTAGCCAGAACAGAGAGAGGAGAAGTAATAAGATACATATTAAAATGTTTAGATATCTACCCTGAAGCGTCAAAGGGGATTTGGCGGAGGCGGCTTTGTCTATTAGAATCAGTACCTTGTTACCATTAGCTATGTATGAATTTACGTCGGATAAAAATAAAATAGTCTGCCCTGCCGGACCCGTGTGCGCTGGCCATTATGCACCCTAACGGCGTTGCCCTGGATAGAGTTACCAGCCAGAGATTGAGACCTCTCTCTCTGCTCTTAAATCACACTCCTGATAAAACCATATCTACTGATAGATTCGTAGGTACTAGCTGGTAGACAAAGTTTAGCAAACAGCTATCGTCTTTAAATTGTGCCATTCATAATCAAGTCCCTCTGATTTCCCTGTAGTACGGCTTCAAGTTTGATTGAGCCAGTAAATGCTTGATCTGCTTAATGTGATTGCGTTTGGAAAGATATCCGGATAGTTCTCGCTCTGAAACGGTTAGTAATTCGGATATTTTAGCAGTACGGTTGCTGAATAACGTTTTAAAGGTAAAAGAAAGGAAATAAGATGTCCAAAAGTGGAGCATTAAAGACTGACTTGCGAAAAGAAGTTTTACGCCAATGAGACCGAAGCATTCGTAAGTTTATGACTCATTAACAAAAATGAGCATTTGTGAGTGCGGCCGTAAATTATATCTCTCCCAACGACATTTATGAGTACTTGCAAACATTCTCCTTAACCTAAAGCCTAAGAGAAAAGCCCATCAACTAAATTAACCGTGAGTCTCTATAAATCACGAAAAATATTTGCTAAAATATTTCAAGCGTGAAAAATGACAAAAAATAACTTCTGGATGATAAAAATATTCGTACCAAAAAAACTTTATGCGAATAAAAAATAGGATCACAAAAAGAATCTATATTTAACCTGAAAAAGAGGTCCCTAAATGAGGTCCTACGAGTTTTGGGACCATCGATTTAGTTAAATGGAGTGAAAAATATCAGCTGACCAGTATACTGGTATAAGTCGACGGCTTTGGTTAGACCCCTGCTTGGTTTTACTATAGTTTGGGTTATTGGTTACATTGTTTTTTATCGCTGGTCATTAGTGTGGTCTGAGAATGATTTCAGTGTTTTTAATTAGATGTAATTTTGAGTAGTTTTGAAAAGGATTCAAAAATGGTGAAGAAGGATCGGTTGTTTCACAGGATTGAGTTTTTCCATCCCGAATTTCTAAAAAACAGCCACAGAGTCTGGAGTTGTGTTCAGTTGATGGCAATAGGCTCGCCCATGGGACCTGGGACCTTAAATATAACTGGCGAAATTTGAATGTTCTGTTAGGTACACCTCTGCCTAACCCTTCGGGGATTACAGGCATGATGTTATGTAATGTTTAACAGGATAATAGATAATCGTTAAATCATTTTTGAAAAGTATGGCTCGTATTTTACTCAATGTAGCGGTCATTTTAGATGACCTGATCTCAGAAGAAGACGCAATGACCTGTCACAATTATAAAACTGACTGAAAAGATGATTAGACATTTTACGATACCTATTTTCGGGCTTGCATAAGTCCTAAACTGTATAATCTTAATTAGTTTTATCATCTTAATAAAACTGTGGTTTTATAATGTACAGTTAACAAAAGACAAAGAAACCAGGCGTCTAATAGCTATTACTTTACAACAATTTAGATCGATTTGCTAAGTATGTATATAATTCAATCTTTGAAATTGTTCTTGTGCCTCGTTGGTCTAATATAGTGGTCGCAATCGCGACCGCTGAGAATTAGGTCCTGGGTTTGATTCCCGGGTCGGGCAAATTGTTATTCGGTTTTTTCATCAGCAATTTCTCAGTAGCACCCACGGAGTCTGGATTTGTGCCCGGCTGATGATAGTAGGCTCGCACCCTATTACATGGGACTTAAACATAACTGGCGAAATGTGGGTGTACTATTAGGTACACCTCTACCTAACCCTTCGGGAATTACAGGATGAATTACGTGATGTAATGTGACATTCTCTTTATGAATGTGTTGTAAAGCTTTTACTTACGTTATAACAATGATTTTTTCGTACATAGTGCAAAGCTGTTAATTTTTTAATGTTTGTAGACTGTATTTTATCATAAAACTTGTACAGACATAGGATGATAAGTACCTACATAAAGTCCAGGTCTTAAACACGGTCTCTTTTATAGCGGCTTGGCAACTGCTGGCAATAGTTTCTGTTTTATTGAATTGTACAGTTTGTTCACTTGACGATACCTTAGCATCGATGACGAATCGGTACTATGAAAACAAAAAAGAAATTGAAACAGTTGTGAATCGTGATCTTTTGTTTTCGATGACGAGTTGGAATAGTGACGAGTCGGGCATGAGCCAAGCCATGTACGTATGTGTAGTCTAGTCACACTCTCAAAATAACATACACCGTAAATGAAAACATGAGCCGTATTCATAGTTGATCAGTTCGAATTATGAAACAAACGCTGGTTGATTAGCTTGACGAGTTGATATTGAATTTCAATTGAATAGCAAGCGATGACATTATTCCTTTCATTATGGTATGGTTATTTGTTGAGGGTACAATGTTTTTGTTTGTTTATATGGACGTGTATGGAACTTCAGTGTATAGAATAGAATAGAATAGAATTTCTCTTTAATCGAGTATACATGACTCGAAAACTGTTAGTAAAACTTACGACTATGTTAGTAAACACTGATAAAAACAAAACAACACAAGAAATAACGATGGATCACTGCTGCGACAACCCATGAGTGATAGCACAACAGCGACCCACATAAACACGGTCCAGGCGACTGGCAATCATGTTTTAGATACTGTTGGTGCTGCCCCACACCCTGCGCACCAGGGAAGCGCATCTTTTACGCATTGTTGCGTAAAAACAATCCACATGCGCACCCTGATGCACTACAGAAGCGAGGCAGCCCCACCAGCATCTTAAACGCGTTATTATACTGAACGCGGAGAGCACTGAAAGATTTTTGCGTACATCTAGCCCACAGGCTGCACGTGTGTAAAGAAGTACAGTACGCTCGAAAGAGCGTGACTATGACTGGAAGTGAGCATCGTGCAAACCAAGCAAGCAAGCATTATCATCTGTTGAGCTTTTCCCAACTTTGTTGGTGTCGGCTTCCAGTCTAACCGGATAAAGCTGAATACCAGTATTTTACATAGACCGACTGCCTATTGACCTCCAGTCTCCACAACCTAGTAGGTACTGGATAATACGATACCTATTGGTAAGATTGGTTGTCAGTGTTCAACGCAAGTTATTTAAAAACAAAATGGTTTAAGTGACTTTACGATACAAAGGGTGAGTTCGTTGGGATTTTTTGGGAAATTCGTGAAGGAAAAACTCGGGCAAAGTGTTATTAGGTTTTTCCATCTGGAATTTCTTAGTAGCAACCACGGAGTCTGGATTTGTGCCCGGTTGATGGCAATGCTTGCCCCTTATTACATGGGACGTAAACATAACTGGAAATGTTGGTGTACCATTAGGCACACCTCTACTTAACATTCCGGGGATTACAGGCGTGATGTTATGTTATGTCTTATGTATAATTTCATGCTCTTTGTAGTAGCGGTTTAGTCTGTTTACTGAGTAAATTTTCCAATCACGAAATACTTCAATGTGATTTCCATAACAACACACCGAAAAGGAAAAAATAAATAGTTTCTAAGAATCACAAATCGATAGAGGAAAACCATTGACAAAATACCTTGCCCTCGAAAGTGGCATTGATGGATGATATTTATTTTTATAATTATAAACGTGTCCATTCATTTATTTTCTTTATTGATTTATGTGTGATAATCTAAACGAAGTATAATCGATTCGTTTCTATCGAAGTATTTACTTTACTTAGCCTTAAGTCCGGCGTGGGCAGACCTGATGTATGCACGTGGACGAGGCGAAAGCAGTATTTGTATAGGACCGTAGCATGTGGCTCGGGCGTTCTATGGTTTCTGCCTATTCTTATGAAAAAAAGGAGGTTATGTTTGTAAATATGTAGTCTATAGTCTACTGCTAAATGTAGAATTCCTCAGAGTTGCATCATAGCACCCAGTGTTTCATCTTTCGCATCAACTGAAATCTATAACCGTTACGACGCACGCACTTTTGCTTAGCGTTGTTTCTGTCATCTACTTCTTCTTCTTCTGAAACCTTTGGCCACCCAATGCGCAGTGTAGGTCTTTTCAAAACTCTTTACTTTGGCGGTTTTGTCTCATAGCTATCTAATTTCTTTCAGCCAGTTTAATAAGGTCGTCTGTCTGTCTACTCGGTTGTATTCCCACATTCCTCCGTCCCGTCCGTGGTCTCCACTCTAGCACTTTCCTCCCCATCTTCCAGCAAGTCTACGGCATAATGGCTCGCCCATTTCCATTTTTCGCACAATTGTCAAACTTTAAGGACAAAAAGAGATGGAAACATGTCTAAATCAAAGCGTAATGTTCATAGATTCAGCCATAGAAAATAACATAACCTAATCGATTATTACACAAAGTATCTAATATCAATGCTACCTGAATGCAAGCAAAGATGCTAAGATTCAATTCTCGAATCTTTGAATATCTGCAAATATCCGAACGAGTGTAATAAAAATGCGGGTCTTCACTTCAGTGTTCGTTTTTAAATAAAATGTCGGAAAAAAGACTCGATTTTTCAGAATTTCCATGTACTAAAATAACTGTAATATGAGTTGTTTCATAATTTTTATGATTGTTTTTTACTGTATGGGTTGCAAGAACAATGGATTTTTTCAAAACAAATTCTAAATATGTTTTAATCGCACTCGAAAACGTTCGATTAACAGTATTATTTGTGTTTTAAGCCATTAACAAAATCAAATTTCGGATTTTTTTTTTAATGATCCTATTCTCTTTAAAGTCAACATAACTATTAGTTTATGGTTAATGAATGTAGAAAGACTCTTTTTAAAACTTAAGTAATGACGTATTAACTTAAAAAAAATATCTATGTATTCGGGCGTAAATTATATTCAATGTTTACACTTGGCTACTTTTCCTGTTGACAGCATTTTTTTTTATGCCCAGTATGCTATTCATTTTTTAGTAGGTACATTATTTTGTTATTGTAAGACTTGTATGTAAATAAGAATTGAACATTATATTCCAACACTATGTAGGTATAGCACGACTACATAAAATACAGACTACACCAGCTGCATAAACTATTCGCAGACGCTGATAACTTCGAGAAAGCCTTCTGCAATGTAGTGGTATATTAATAGGCTGATTCAGCTTACTTCACACGCGTTCTTGCGTCCTAAGGCACGTATGGCGTCGCACGAGGCATACATTAAACATAATATTCCTGCGAGCTCCGATGATACTTTTTTTTTTGAATAACTTCTACGTTGGTTGGTTGAGAGAAACGTGATACATTTTGCATGTTAGTCTGGGGTGGTAGTGGAGTAGAATGTGATATTTAGGTTTTAAGTATAGTTGGTAGTTGAGCAGCAGTTTTGTTTTTGCTTGAGTCCGTAGTTTCAAAAATACATATTTTGCGTAAAAACTATGAAAGAAAAACACTACCCACTATTCACCACACACTATTCTTCGGGACCCTGTCACAGTCGAATAAAAAGAACAATCTTGATATAAAAGGTTTCACAGTAAGCTACAGTACATGCTGCCATTTCATTAACACTACAGAACCCTAAAAATAAAACTAAAAACATTTTCAATAAAATACCGTTTTCGCGCAATCATTTCCCACTAACCGTTTTACAATAACAGCTGCCACAGATAAGACAACGGCCATTAGATTCGCCTCTCATTTGAATTCGCCAATGGTCACGACGCGCCCGAACTAAGTTGTAACATTATAGTAAATTAATTCCTTCCGCCAGAAAGAAAATGAGTTCGGTGTAGGGTTGCCAGTCAATGAATACAGATTGATTTTTTTATCAGACTGTGGCAAAGCCCAAAAAAAACTTTAACTATGTCTCGAAGAATAAGGGTTGGGAAGAAAATGGGTTATGTTTTAAATGATTGGTGGATAGATAGAACAACTAAAAAACCCGACTAGTGAAAAAACACACTCTATTTAAATTCAGGGTTTACAAGCTAAAATCGACTACTCCTAATGTTGAAGTCGTTTAAAATGTAGCCTATGTTATCCGGACTATAATAACCAATCGATTGACACCTTATTTATCAAAATCCGATGAATAGTTTAGGCACTACGGAGGAACATACGTAAATACATACATACATACATGGACTGCTAAAATCATAATCGGTTCTTTTGGCTTCGCCTTGGTCGGGTAAAAATACAGTTTAAAAAATATGAAAAGTGTTTGAAAATGTATCTTAGGTTATTGTGATTTTATGAAAGCGAGTGACAAAAGTCAGTGAAAAGTCAAAGTGACTTGAGTAAAAATAATTATTTAAGATACGATTTTTTTGTTATGTGGTTTAGTAACTGCTTGAAATAAAAAGCTCACATTCTTAGCTTCGCTTTTATTGACGTTTCTTACTTCGTTTAAATTCTTGTCTGTTGCATATGTCGGAGATGTCAGAATTTATTCCGTTAGGTCGCATGATGTCACCACTGGCGCGCTTGCGATTCATTGTATGTCCGTACTAATGACCGGATCCGACACATACAAATTTTCGTAAGGAATTACTTAAACTCAAGTAATTACGTTAACTTGATTATAGATATGGGTGTAAGTGTTTATCAAGTTTTATTTTCATTCCAATCTTTATTTTAAATTGTATAAGTACTTAAAATCAACATCTGCCTAGCCTTTTCCAACTATTTATTTATTTATAACCAACTTATACTTACAGTTTACACCACACATACAAGTTATTGGTTGAACATAAAAATCAGAATAAAAAATAAAAAAATAGTAATAAAAATTATTAAGTAAACAATATGGTAGGCGCGAAGAATAAACAAAACATTTTTAGTAGACAGAATAAACACAATGAAATAACAATAAAAATGAAGAAAACTCGTATCATCATAAAACTATATATTTTTTATTAGGGATACAAATTAGGGATATTATGTTAGGGTCGGCTTCCAGTCTAGCCTTTACTTACCATGGAGCGACTGCCTATCTGACCTCCACAATCCAGTTATTACTACGTAAGTACTTAAAATATTGATCTTAATAGCACTCTAAATCTTGCCCTGTAATTTGTCACACTGCACCAATAAAAATAGAACGTTGAGATCATTTTTTTAAACAAGAGATAATTTATCATCTCTACGTGAGACATACGCTATTATATTATATGACATTATAAAGTCACATTGGCACTTGGAAGGTTCTGACCTTTAAAGAAACTGGTCTTAAAATATTTGACTTTCACGATGAACAATATTTTTCTTTAAAATATATATGCCAGTATATACAGGTAAAGTTTGTAAGTTCAGATGTAGGAGGTAATCTTTGGAACTAATAATCCGATTTCAAAAATGATGTCTCTGTTGGAAAGTTACATTATTGCCGAGTGCCATAAAATGTGTTTTTCACACGGGCAAAGTCACGAGTAGAAGCTAGTAGGTTATAAATTGGAAAGTAGCTATGTCTGTCTGTGAAAATAGAACTGTCTATCTGTGTGTTTATTGGTCTGACAGTTTGTTTGTTACATTTTCGGGCCTTAACAGCTGAACGGATGGACGGAGGGAGATGAAATTTACCACCACAGTTAGGATTTTCGATACTTTTAATCCCCGGTCGAACGTTTCTGTGAGATTATAACCGACAGATAAATAACGGTGTGGAAAACCAGGGGTAATAGTTAGTTTTTTTTAATATTGTTTTGGTTCTATGTTTGGTAGCCCTACCAGCGAACGAGTAGAGAAGAAATATTTCTCGTTCAATTCTGCAGAGCGACCAATAAATTATCGAAGTTGTATTTACTGACGCTTGGTGGAAACACGTTACTTTTGCAACACTTTTTATTTTGTCAATTGAAACTAATGGGAAAGTTTTATCTTTTTCAAGAGGATTTTTGATTAAGCAACTTTTTGTTCCAAAAGATTTTTTTGTCCTACTTATGTGTTCTTAAATGTAACCTGGTTTTTAGTCTCAAAAAATGTTATATTTTTTCGTTACTACTTTTTATGTGTCTTTTTGTATTTTTCTGGGGCATGATTTGCGTTTGCAAATACAAATAGGACACTTTGTATATTGTAAAACGTATACACCGCTAACAGCAAAGTTCTAGATATGAAAAAAAAAATGGTTTTATATGGATTCTGACCAATGCAGCAGTGGAACACGGAACCTGAGCCAGTACTCCCTACAAAAAAACTAGGTAATTTTATAACAGCACAATTATTTTAATATTATAATCACTAGTTATTTTTCGACAGATCTTACGTAGCGAAATCGGCAATCGGCTAATATACTTTTCGTAGAACTTTTATGACCTTAGCCCTTTCAGAAACACTACCAAAAAGTATGTCTAACAAAATACTTTTAGTCGCACACACACACGCACACACACATACATAACTTCCAATTACAACGCTCGGTAACCCTATCACAAACGGGTGAAGAAATATTTCACGAACAGTTTCGCTGAGCGGACGATAAATTATCGAAGTTGTATTAACTGAGTCAGGCTGGTAGGGGCAGCTACGAACATACACCATTTTAAGGTAGGAACACACTACTGTGTCGTTTTATGTCGTGTCGCGTCAGAAGCTTATCGTTAGAAACACATTTCATTTCATTTTCACAATTTTTTTTTTGTTTCGTCCTGTTGTTTTTATAAATATTTGTTATGTGTTGTATGTTTATTGTTTATTTATTTTTTATCATTTTGTAAACACTTCATGTACCTGCGAAAAATATTTTTTCTTTCTTCTATACACACCCACAACACACTGTCAAAAAAAAAACTTTTATTTGACACATGCCACAAGTACACAAACAAAAACACATAATACACCATATAATACAACATAACAACATATAATACTTTTTTTCTTCTTCCTAATTCTAGTATCCCACTTGAGGTGGGGTCGGTTTTCATATTTTTCTGGAGCCAGGACGTTTGTCCTGGGTTGTCGGTTCGAGCAGTTCTTTCTTCAACCGGAATTTCGTCAACCGTACAATACAAAAAAAAAAAATTGAATACAGTCTAACAGAATAAATCTAAAATCTAAACAAGAATGATAATGATTTTATAACCATATGCTTCCGACGCGACACGACACAGTAGTGTGTTTCTAGCTTTAGTTTACTGTCGTTACGTCCTGTTATATGAAGGTTTTGAGAGAAAAATGGACTGTTCGAAGGAAAATTTTATTTTGAGATTATTGATTGAGGAAAATCGTGAGATAAGTGCTGTTGCGACTGAGTGCACATGTAGCGGTTTTGGAAATAATGATTCGATGAAATAATGGTTGGTTGACTGTCTATTGTTTTTATTGTGGGATTGAGGTTCGCCGACTATTTTCTATTAAAGATGATGTTTATTTATTTATTTATGTACATACAAAATACATATACACGAACAATTATACAGACAAAAGAGCACAAAGGTACTATGGTAGGTAGGATGTTTTAAATGTTTTTAGGATTTAAACATAATTTTAGGAACTTATAATGTTGGAATTGGAATAATGGAATTTTTAGAACTGGCTATGCCTGAGTTAAGGAACAGCCACACCAGTACACACTGCTTCATTTAAATACTTATTGATGTATGGATCAGTGTCCATGTCTGCGAATGCAATAATGTCAGTACTGGTTAAACCGGTCATTTTATTTATTTATTAAAACTTTATGCAAAAGTAAAAACTGTACAAAGGCGGACTTATTGCCTTGGACATTTAATACCAGTCTACATTAGGGTAATGCAGAAAAAAAAATCTAGAAAATATTTATAAAAATAAAACAAAATATATATAGTTACGAGAGATAAACAAGAAAATCTACTACAACTTAATTTTGAGACGAATCTGCCAACTTCTTGTGTATGTGTTCTCGAGCTTTCACTTTGAATGGGTACCATTTTAAGCGTCTAAGCTTTTAGTAGGCTAAAATGATCGGTTTCAAGGATCAGCTAAAAAGGTAACTTAGTCAGGTAGGTCAGATAGACTTAATCAAAAACCATTTCTGAAAAAGTCACAGCAATTCGCTATTTTGTAGCAAACCAAGCAGACAGAGTAACACATTTCCCAATTTAATGTTACTACCTAAAGCTACGTTGACGCCGTTTAGGTCGCAGCTCAGGCACAGGTCTTAAAACAATGTGTCCTAAAACAACCCCAATCATAAACAGACAATGTCTCTTTAACAGGCAGTAAACTGTATACCGACGTAAGTGCTAAATAAGTACTGAATAACAATAGCTACATGTCCGTATTGCTATGTAACAGAACCGTAAACTGGCGTAGCAATTAGTGTTTACCGTTTTCCCGAAACCTGATATAAATACCTTGGCGAGTTCAAGGTATATCAGGTTTCGGGTTAGACCCCAAAAACAGGTGATTAGGAACTAAAGCATTTGTTAGTGTGAATAAGTCTACTGAAAGATTTTGATGTCTTCTCTATTGAAGTAATTGCTTCGAACATTGAGCCATGATAAATATTAACTCGACCAATGACTGGTCTTTAAGACGCGTTGCCCACTAGTCACTAGAGTCGCGACACGGTCGAGTCGTGGTATCTATGTGGAGTCGACGCGCGGGCTATGCTTCCATCCCTTTTCTATACATTGCTACGCACGAAACGAAATAATAAAATGACGTCACACTCTGAGGCACTTCCGCGCCTGTACCTCAACACATGATCGTGTGGGTGATGGGGCTAAAAGAGACCTTTGAGTTTGTTTTGGCTGTTTCTTCTCAGAGTAGGCAAGTACAAAACAGCCCAGTCTAATTATAAAACATAACATGATGTGGCGTGTAAAAGTGTTTTGTCTAACCAATTAACAGAATTAAATATGATTTATACTATGCCTTGGTTTAAAATTATTTTGGAGTTTTCATAATACTAACGTAAACTTTGGGCATACCCAAAGTTGCGTATAATTCGTGTCAAAATATGAAACTTTCAAGGTTCATAAATTCCAAACGAATATTTTTATACTGTTTTAATTAGCAATAATACTAAATAATGACGATAGAAATCGATATCATGCTTAGTGTTTGTGAAGTTATCAGCTGGGAGAATAATCAGCTTGCCTTAAGTGACTACTGTTTAAAGTCGGCCTCGTCAGCCTTGCGGGTGGTTGCAAGCGCAATTGCTGAGCATGAGGTTCTGGGTTAGATTCCCAGGTCGGGGAAGTGTTATTGGGTTTTTTCCATCCGGAATTTGTCAGTAGCAGCTACAGAGTCTGATTTGTGCCCGGTTGATGGGAATAGGCTCGCCCCCTACCAACATAAAAACATAACTGGTGAAACGTGGGAAGAAACGTTAAAAAAAACGTTAGGTACACCTCTGCCTAACCCTTCGCGGATTGCAAGCGTGATTATGTTATGTTTAAAGTCGTTGTTGTAATATGAAATGCTTTGGAAGTATTTGCTTCTTGTTCTTGGTCGAGTTCTGCTTATAATCTATTGATTACAAAACTTGCTTGAGCTTTAGTATGGTTGTACGAAGCCGTCAACCTAGCATTCTGTACATCAAACTAAGTCACTCTACGCAAAAACTTATTGCTGAGAAATGATTTTTTTTTCTGGGGTGAAAAATCACGTTTTGCACGTAATGCACTCAAAATATTGTAATTATGGATCGATTGAATAGTACGGGGATCGTTAAAGTAAAAATCTATCATTAAAAAACTTGTGAAAAAGTAGGAACTTGGACTCCCAATATCTCCGTAACTAGAAGGTTCCCAAGTAGGGTCTAGAACAAAAAATATATCGCAATGACGGCTTGGTTAACAGTCTTGTTATACCATTTATACACAAGAAAGAAATCAAAATCCTAAAGTACCCGCAAAAACATTCTTCATCAACACCAACCGCAAAATTTTAACGACCCACTATGAATACGAACAGGTTCGTTAGGCCTGTTTAGACGGTCCATATTTCCCGCATTTAGACGTATTATGCAAACTGACTCACCGTTCTTACCGCCATCTTGGAACGAGCGTGTTATCACACATAGCTTTAGAATAGCGTATTAAATAAACTACCCTACTGGGGAATCTTCTACCCGGCTTTTGTCCTGAGGAGGATCAGATTTCGTAGTCTTTGGCCTTTATTTTTGTTATCCCTTATCTGTTTTAATTTATAGTCGGAGAATATTGTCGTGAGAAAATCTGAGCTAGACTAAAACTTAAACATGATAATAATTCTAGTGGGTATCGATAGTACATTTCAGAGATAAGAGAATAAATGTGGCTAGATGTGGATGTGCTGTTGTGCGCACTTCTGTCTGGTCCTTTGGGGATTGCAGGCTGGAAGTTATGTTGTGTTATGTGATGTAGATATTATGCAAGAATAATAATAGTGTGTGATAAATGTGACAGTGAATTGTAATAAATAATTTTTATTTTGTATTTTTTTAATTTTAATATTGGTATGGGTAGAAAAACATAAGATTTGTTGGCAGTCTTGGTAACTAAAATATATTACAGGAAAGACATTAAATTATAATTTGTACATTAAAGAAATTTTCGGAATTTCAATGTATTTCCGACAACCAATTTTCGTCGAACTATCTATAATCAATTGTCAATTGAGTTTTTTTAACTGAATTGGTCGTTTCTTTGATATTTTTAGTCGTGTCGTCGAGCTCCTTCAGTTATAAGTCGAAGTAGATGATAACTGACAAATTACACATGGCTGGACATGTCCAGTCAAATCTGGGTGGTTCTTTCTTCAAAAGACCATCTCAGACACCAATCTACACAGTCCTCTTGTTAGTTGACCAAGATTATGTATGGACCCTAAAAGAGACTATGACCTCTGAGTTTGTTTCGGCTGTTTCTTCTCAGAAAGATCAGGTACGAAACACCGGCCTCAACTGGTTATAAAGTATTTGTTAAAACCTATTTGCTATATAAACATCGTTTATTATTAAACCCGTTTTAAAACCTGGTATCAACATCCCAGTACTAATAAGTGACCACTGTGCCTATGATCCAGCTCGTTAGTGCTGTGGTACACCGCTATATTTCCTACATTTTCGGCACGTGCGGCTCTAACTGCTTTCCGATTGGCTACTAAAAAGTAGCCTCTACTGTGACTATTCACAGTAGAGGGTTTTGCGTGATAACCCTATGGTTATCACGCAAAACTCTTCGTAGCAACATGTGTAGAGAGTTCTGCTTTCTACATCATCATCTGCCTAGCCTTTTCCCAACTATGTTGGGGTTGGCTTCCAGCCTCACCGGATGCAGCTGAATACCAGTATTTTACATGGAGCGACTGCCTATCTGACCTCTACAAGTCAGTGCGTACTGGGTAATACGAAACCCCTTGACTACTATTGGTTGTCAGACTTTCGGACTACTGATTACCTGTTACGACTGTCAAAGATCTAACAATTGAAGACATTGTTTCAAAAACTACCTTTGTCAAAAATTTCATGATATGAGTTAGTTACGCAATCTTGTAGAGGAATTCGTAAGCTTTCCGATCAAACAATTCATATTTCTTCAACAAATAGTCAACTATGGTTTCGGCAAAAAGCAGTCACGTCAGTGACATAGGCTGTTTATGAAAAAAAACCAAAACTGACAGAGACCAACCTAGGCAAGCACGGCTTAACCTAATGTTCGTCCCGAGCGGCTGTTATTATTTAGCCAGCAGTAAATTCAAAACAAGGTACCAAATAATTATGACAGATGTTCTTATTTTTTTAAATAACATCGCGTCACACTAGGTATAATATGTCCTGTATCGTGGGGGCGTTCACAAACATTTAAACTTACACAAACACTTAATCAGCCATTCCTGTAACTGATACTAAAAAAGACAAAATAAAATACATTTTTAAAAAAAAAAATAACCGACTTACAAAAAGTTTTTTATTATTTATAATTTTTATGTTCAATCCTATGTTAACTGGCTACAGGTTTACCTATAATGAAGTAGGTACGCCCATGATATTATAAATAAAAAGAGGTAGATATCGCACTAGCGCGCGCAGATTGTTGCAGACAAATTCAGACAATTGTCGTAATTTAAGTACTTCAAGGGCAATAGCTATCTCTTTCTGTATCATACGTTCCGTATTATCTATCGCAGTCGTAACAACGCAACGATATTTGAACGCCGCTCAGTATGAACGTAGCGTATCTTCTTTATAATATCATTGATGTACGCATTAAAACACCAAAATGCTTTACACCTTTTTTAATTAATTTTCGATAACCCTGAACCGGCCCCACTTTCAAAATACCTATTAAATGTATTGTAATAGACGAGCTAAGTATATAAATGATATTGCACCAAATTCACATTGAAATGGAACAAAATGACACCATTCTGGTTGAATTCATTTGCGGTAGTTTAATTCAATGAATCGAAATTGGTTTTGAGAAGTGACATTAATGAATAAAATGAAACGGTGTTTCTGTTATGTATTTAATTATTAGTTTTGTTTGTGAATATTCTATTAGTTGGATAGGGTTGTGGGCAAAGCTAGGCTAGGGGAAGTGTAGGCGGTTAGATCTAGATTTCAGATTACTTTATTAATAGGTTTCGATCTAGACCATTAATTTACACAGTGAATATGAGCAATTCCTATCAGTAATTTTATTTTTATATCGTATACAATTGATGCTGAACAAATGTATGTGGCATTTTTTTAAGTGGTTTTCTTATAATAGAATTTTATATCTAGGCTTCTTTTCAATTATATACCTTAGAAGTCAAGGTTTGCCTCTGAACACTGTTAATTTGAAATAAATTGTTATTGACGATATCGAAGTTTACGATACTCGTAAACTTCGATATCATTGATTTTTTTCGTGGAATCCTTATTTGGTCGCAAGGTTAGTATTCTTTTTTAAAAATCTTCTGTTTTTATAATTTCACTTATTAAACCCGACAAATATCGTATGAATCAACAAGAGAACATAAGAAAATGTAGTCAAAATGACAGCTGATACATATAGGGTCTAACTATTCATACACGAAATATTTTCAGGGAATCATCTAACGGCTATAACAAAGCCATTTCAAGGGATTTTTTTATCTGAGTACATTTTTTTATAAAAGTAAATAATTTAAAATTAATTGACCCACAAAATAAATACTGGCTCCTTATTTTTAAGCATCCATTACGGTAGTTTACTATGTCGTATTTACCTACTGTCATTGTTAGACTACGGGAGTAAAGGTTTTATGCAAAAAGTCTCAAAAAATTTTAGAATTATAATAATTTCGTTAAAAAAAACAATCAGATAATTTTTGTTTTCGTTGCTATGGCGACTTTACGACTTATAGAAGTTACTCTTAAAATATTTCGTGTATGAAAAGATAGACCTTATATAACCGAAAAAAAAAAAATTGAGAATTGAGCTCTCGAAGAGAGGTCCGATGGTAGGCAATCGCTTAAAGGGTTAAAGTTCTAAAAATCTCCACAAAACTTATTTGAGCTTTGTGGAAATTTCTTAATCCCAGTAATCTCTAACTACCAAACACCCTGTTCAACATTCCACCAATGTTCATCATACATTGCTCCATAAATGAATATTTAAGCAGCTGTTTACATAAGACCTATGTGTGTAACAAACACTTCTATTTCCATTGTCGGGGGAGCACTGCGACGGGACATTTTTCACTTGTACCAGTTCCTAGTTTGAGAGCAGCGGCGATGCTTCTTGTATGTGGGGTAAGGTATAAGCGGAGGCGGGTTGGTTTAAGGACTTGCTACTCGAGTATAAGGTTGCGGGTTAATGACCTTGCAATATGAGAGTATGTATGAACGATTGCATTAATTAGTTAACCTTTTTGATTTTAACATGTCCCACACAGAGAAATGAAATTGTATGAAATCACAAAAGAAGGGTAGCATTTCTGTTTCTCTGTAAGAATTCTATCTAGAGCGAAATGATTAGGGTTAAATATTGTCGGTCCAGTGTTTTGCGACATTTTAATGTCAATTTTATTAAAATGCCTTACAACGTCAGACCCGAATATGGTAGTCACTTTGTGTAAAATTAATTTCCAGTAAGATATTAAAGGTAATATTGCGTAATCAACTAAGAGTGATTTTCACTATTGAAACTGAGCACGACAATCAATTAATGAAACCGATAGCTCTTGAACGCCGTTTAATCTTCTTCTTTATCGTGTGGTTAGTGCCTAACCTGGTGTTAGAGTTTTTATGCCATCCATGGGCCTTTGACTTGGCTTTACATGCCGTCGAGAAATATCTCTCAGGCAAGCTGGTTTCCTCGCGATGTTTAATGAGCAGATCTCGTTCAGTTTCATTTGAGAAATCGCCACTTCATCTCAGACATCACCACGTCCTTAAACCTGCTCCCGTTTCCACATTACACCACAACTGAGGTAACAAATAACACGTCTGCGTGTCGCTGCGACGTTTCCAATTTAGTCGCTTTGTGTTTGTGTCCCGTCAAGTCACATGTGCAACTGACGCGCGCGTATGTTTTTATATCTTGCATATTTAGACTGTCCTTTAGCTATGTCCTTATTTGCTCCTTGAGTGTCTTGGAAATATTCTTTTATTACGTACTCAGATGTAACAATGTACATTGCTATAGCTGCACTGTCATTTGTTCGGGAAATTCAAACAGTCCAAGACGCTGATCAAAAGTAGCAAATTCAAATCTCACTACTAATGCTTTACTAATTAGTTTGTGATTGGTTGAGTCGTGTACGCGTCGATATTGAAATATAAGTGCAGTGAAATTCTGGCTACTCATTAGACACTTGAGTGTTGTAACATATTACTGTTGAGTATATTTGAGGAGCATCTTGGACGCAGTTCTTACCTCTTCTTTTTATTTTTGCAGCATCAAATGTCGGGAGAATTATATTCTCAAGCCTTGGTTAAAAGATTGGTCAGTCGGAAAAATTGATGGTTAAGTAACGTCTACCTAAGATCTATACTGTGGAAATACTCAATATCTGTCTCATCCTTTTCCAAAACTTGCAATGACTACAGTACTATAGTCTTCTGTCGACAAACTCCACAGCTAGACGTTACAGTCAAAGTCTATTTGTATGGCGTCGGGGGTCACGTGGTGGCTCCCGGCCACCGTAGGCGCGGGCCTGTGGACGGCGTGTTATGGGCTAGCTCGCCGTCCGGCCGTCTTATGACGACAGGCCGTGTTGACGGCGCGTTCTTGTTCCACGCGCGCCTCAAAGAGATGTCAGCAACCGAGTAGGCGTCCGCATGGACCGATGCCTGCCAGGGCTGCGCGACTGTTCGAAAGAGATACCGCGGCCCTGGAACACAAAGGGCAAAGAAGGAACCGGATGGGTTTTAGTCAGTACAAGTCTGACACTACCTTCCGCTATGCCCAGAGTGGGGGGGGGGGGTCATTTGATGATTTCCCATCCGAAAACAAAAAACTGATGGCCCATCAGTTGTTTTTTTTTTCTTTTGTTATTACGACCATAGTGTTGAGTCTGATAGAATACTTTCTACCAGACTCAACACTCTGGTTCGAGGACCCTCCCTTTTCTTTGGGGGATGAAGAACTTTACACCCTGTTCTTCATAATATCCTTACAGATATTTGTCTAATAATATCTTACCTCTATAATAACATTACATTGTATATTGTTATTTGACGAAAAATGATTGTAATTTTATTTTGTGTACTACTTAGTTATAAACATTATTGTGTGGTGTGTATTTGTCTTTGATTATGTGATTTAAAACTAACATTATTTTTAAGTGTACTTACTAACTAAATTATGGATCGTTGTGTCTGATGCAAATAAATAAATAAAAAAAATAAAAAATAAGTAAAGTCATTATAATTGCGAGTTCAATGATTTTTCAATTTAGACCAACAATGCCAAAGAATTAACTACTAAGAACAAACAGATTGTTTAAAAAAGACTAACGAGTTATCTATTTTACTTATATCTTTTATTGAAGACGTCTATCGAAAAATACACAATTTCTCAGTGAAAACACAGCAGAAAATCCTCCCAATAGTTTTAAAGAAAAACATGGCGTTGCTTTTTGTTATAAAACACAGAGATATAACAGAGAACCTCTCACGTATGCTTATTTATCATCACGAACTAGTGCAAGCACTAAACGGGATGAATACATGAAGCATCTGCACTGCTTAACGTTATACGTTAGTTTCTTGTTACTTTTGAGTATAGCGGGGCTAGTGTTTTTATTTAATTTTTCGTTGAAGAAGGATGAGTTTGAGTGTTTTTAAGAGATGCTCATGTTTGCTTGCATAATTTTTATTGTAAAGTTTTAGGATTACAGTTCAATTTTTTATCGGACTAATGAGAGAAAGTTGCGCCAGTTACAGAGAATTTGATAGGGAATCGATATCTTAGTATGGGCATATGGAGAGAGGAATCGTTTGTGATTAAAATAGTGATGAATATAAATGTTGATGGATGGAGAGGAAGAGGAAGACTATGAGGTGAAAAGTGTAAATGATAGCATGACGGTTGACAGAGGAGAATGCAAGAAAAAAAACGTGTTGCGCCGACCCCAAGTATGACCCCAAGACAATGGCAGGAAGATGATGATGAGGGACAGAACAATAAATTACTTTGTTCTGTGAATTGAATTTAATGATCGACATTTTCTTCAAACTTTAAGAGTAAATGAAATAGCATGCTACTGAAGCAGAGATAAATAACAACCAGCTGCGAACGCAAATTATGGAATAGAATATTTCCACATTTAGTAGCCAAATAAGTTATTTATTGCAAATTGAAATTCATAAAGACATAAAATACAAAATCATTTTAGATAAAGCTGTACATATAGTACAACACCCACATTCATGTGACTGTTCGTAAATTACCCTAGGCTGATAAAATTTTCGTTTTTCCTAAATCATGCACATATTAGTATTAATGTCGGCTCCCCCCGAAGGAGGAGAAGCCGCGCCCCTCCGTCCGCACGGCCTTGTAAGACTCGACACCAAACTGGTCATCTTTCCACCGACTACTAAATTGAACTCCAGCCCTGTCCCGACTTTAGAAGCTAAGGGACAGGGAGGGGTACAAGGTGTAGTTTAATATTGGGAGGTCACAGTTAAGACAAATACATGAATAATATCAAATCCTATAAAACTAAATCAGTAATAAAGTATGAAGCTAATAAGGCAAGAGGGCGCAAAGATATATATATATGATGAAAGGTTGGTGAAAGGAAACGTTACGTTTGCGCTTAAGAGATTCACTATTTACAGTTACGTTAATTTAGTGGTTCAAACGTATTACGAACCCAACTCTATGGCATGTAACCGGTTACAATAACTGCCTCAGTACGTGACGGTTAGACCTAAGCGCATAGGCCCACTAAGGATCCTGCTACGAATTCTAACCGAACACGTTTCCTAAACATCATTCACTTGTCTTTTTCAATCCTAAGACAGATTACTGAGAAGTCCTACTGCCATTGAGGAAGACACGTTTTAGTAGTTCTCCCTACACGCGTATTCATGTTAGTAACACCCTTTACGGCAATCTACCCCTTGTCTAAGATAACACACAACTTGCGCAAGCGCACCGTAGATTCAGTCTGTAGCAGAACATATTGCGTTTGTTATTGGTGGACGCCGAAGTGGTGATATATCGTCACTTCACATTTCTTTACTCTTCCCCATGTCGTGGTAGCGTATCTCGTTAGTAATGTCGATTCAGTAATTTGCCAACCAGTGGCCGGGTTTGGGTTTAACGAGATAAACAGCCGGGGTTTGACTTTCTGTCCCTAGCGTTCCTTAGAACGGAGTTATCGATGTAGTTTGAGATATTTCGTGATGCCTACCCCCGCTCCCTGAAATGTGCGCCAACAATCCCCACGCAATGTTTCTGAGCTAGACCTTTACAGGAAGCAGTATTCATCAGCAACGTTTGGTTGATTTGTACCACAAGTATAAGTCGGCATCATATCACTGAGCAATATAATTTGTCTTAATCAACCCGTGAATATTACGGTGTTGAACAATATATTTTGTCCGAATGCGAATATTACGGTTCTGCCTTTCATTTTGTGTTTAGTCAGATAAAAGTCAACATTCGTCAATAGTCGGGTGTGTTGGTGTATAGTGTGCATGTCGTTTGTATGAAATGTGTGTATAGTGTTGCGAAAGGCGGTCTCCGTCCCTATAACCAAACGCAGATGACGAATATGTGCCAAGGTTCGGAGTTATTAGGACAAAGAACACATGAGATAATAATATACATTGTGATGATGAAGCGGCTCTGCCGTCATGCTGAAATAAATGATTATTAACATCGCTGCGTTTCCGCCAAACTGCTACTTAAGCTAGGAGATAATTATAGTTAACACTTACCACGTGTTCATTGAGGAGGATTAGTTACCAGCTACTTACAGCTCTACTTCCGGATCTCGTCACTCACTTTAACTAGGCATATTGCTACTACTTATATTTAACTTATAAAATACTAATCGCTCTCTTAGGACAGTCCTCTGGGACATGTCCTTCTTGGTACCAAGATTACGCTAACTACATGAACCTAACCTACTACGTCCTAGCCTTTTAACCGGTTTATACCGACTCCCTGACTTAGCTCCTAGCCTCCACGTGTGGACTCTTCCGCGATATCAAATCAACTGCCCCGAATCCACCCAGCTTTCTCCAGCCCAGCCTCCAAAAGCCCACCACGCTTGGCATGTTCCCATACTTTTTAAATCGCCTCTTTTTTGTGCAACCGTCTCAATTGTTTTAAAGGGTCCCGGGCCGTGCGATACCCAAGACTGTCCAGCAGATGTGGCGTTAGTATCCTTTAGAAATCAGTAAATTTTTTATCTCTTCTTAAGATTTCTCTAGTCCCTTTCCCATTAAGCGTTTCTAAGTGATGCAATATTTTTTACAATTCAAGGAAGAAAGCTCACTAAATCTTTATTAATTACGGTCACTTGCCAGCCTGTCAAGCCATAAAATAGAAGTTTAATGTGTTTATAAGTGGCCCATACCGTGTGATGATTTTAAATAAAAATCAATACTAAAATATCTACTTAATAATTAGGAGTACGTGACAGACAGTCACAATCGACATTTTCTTCAAACTTTAAGAGTAAATGAAATAGCATGCTACTGAAGCAGAGATAAATAACAACCAGCTGCGAACGCAAATTATGGAATAGAATATTTCCACATTTAGCAGCCAAATAAGTTATTTATTGCAAATTCAAATTCATAAAGACATTAAATACAAAATTATTTTAGATTAAGGTGTACATATAGTACAACACCCACATTACACCGGTTATGTTTGAGTCCTATTTAATAGGGGGCGAGCCTAATTACCTATATTACTATCTATCTTTTAATTTATAATCTCCTTGCCAACTTCGACACCACTCTACAGATACAGAGAAAAAAAAGCTAGCATGTTCCTTATTACAAACCCCGCGGTCGGCACGCCGCCATCTTTGATTAAATAAAACAGGTCATGTGCTAATTAGCGCGATAGTTTCTTTATTCATGATATGGCAGGCTTCATGTAAAGTAAAACGGGCTACGGCTGTGTCTGTCCTCTGCATTGCAGGTAGACTATTTTACGCATTAACTGTCAGTTTTCCTGTGGATTTTGTTTTAAGAGGTGCTTTACTCAACTTTTATGGGACGCCGGGGATGAGACTTTTAGGGTTGAAACGGTCAAGGTAATGCGCAACTTTGAAGGACAGGAAGTGTTGTGTAGTCCAAGTTACTCACTGGTCGCCCGACGGAGGATATTGCCGTCGAGGTAGAAAGGCGAAAGTGGTGTGACGATCTGATCTTGTTTGCAGGGCCATTAGGCCAGGTATCGCATAAGATAGAGAGGTTTGGAAGGAGAAAGGGGAGGCCCTTGCTCAGCAGTGGGAGACATGAGAGGCTAACAAAAGAAAAAGTCTTAGATCTTCTTTTATTTAGGGACATTTCTGGAAGAGTGGTCATGTTCATCACTTAGCAACTTTAGTATGGGTAGAAGTGATTCGCCTCACGATTCGCCATTTCTATCTGTTGTCGACATCCTGGTGCACTCGTGCATAGACCGTCCAAAGCAGACTTAATTTGTTGTGACGTCAATTGAACCGTCAGCAGCTATTATTTCAATTTCTTGAAATTTCTTGAGAGGAGCTACACAATGAAATCGTATGCAACAAACAATACACAGAGATCGATGAACAAAACGAACTTTGTTACTATTTGAATAGGAACAGTAAAAACACTTTCATTAATCATAATTCAATGAACGATATTACTGATCGACATCCTCAAACAACCGTTCCACAATGTCAACAGTCGAAAGTAGAAAATCGATTTAGTTTGATCGTCAAACTCGCGTGACGTCAGCTTCACAAATATAACGTCCAGGGTCACACAGCTGCCACTTTCAAATAGTCACAAGCAATAATCTTGCTGAACTGGCTGACAAAACCTTCACGTAAATATGAGTATATGACAAGCTTTCAAAAAGCACTAAAATCCTCGATACGCCACACATGCTTCACAATGTCCAGTCGCAGTTTACGGCGTACTGCAAGTTTATCGCGTACCGATCGTAGTTCTCGTACTACGAGAGCTGTAAAACACACTTTGTATTCGTATTCTTCGTTGCGCATTCAATTTGAAAGCGGAATTGCGTTGGGCACGTGTGAAGGTTATAGTGAACGAGTGAACGAATGAACTGAGTTTAATTTATGTCCTCTCTGATCGGGAGGGATGGAGTGGGTAGTTGTGTGTCTTTTATGTGGAAATGTCAAGTGCGGGTTGTAATGAGAGATAGTTTTGTGACGTTGTTTTGTTTATTGCTCTGAGTTTACTGCTTGTTGTTTCAATATCTGAATGAATGTTGTGTAAAGGCTGCGTGTGAGTGCGTATGTAAAAGTTATGTTTTAGCTGCCTAAGTTATCATCATCAACATCCACAGCCTGAATTCACCCACTATAGGCCTCTCTTTTCTTGTGCCAGCCTCATGTGTGGACAAGACAGGTGGAATAAGGCTGTCACCGAATGGCGTCCAAGAACGGGGAAAAGAAACGTGGGTCGTCCGGCGGTGAGATGACGACATAGTTGTCATCGGGGGAAAACCAGGACTTAAGTAATAATGCTGAGTAATATTATTCTGTAACTTAAGGAGCTTATATTATTGAAAAAAAAAAATGTATTTGAGCGCCTTTAAGGACACTCTAATAAGCTGTTGTTGTTACTACCGTATTGAAAGTCTTGAAATATTATTTATTTTATAATAGTTTTTCTATTATAAAATAAATAAAATTTCATTATTGAAGCCCAAAGAGATACGAAGGGAAGGAAACACATTGACTTTCCAATCTACTAAAGGTAAACTCAAAAAATAATTCCCAATGAATGGGTACCGTCAAAAAACAATTTCAAACGCAGCCATATACGATAACAATGTCATCCGTGCGAACGGCAACCCAATTTCCGGTATTTGTACCAAAACTCGGTATTTTCCGGAATCGTTATTTGGTACCGATGCAAATTAAGGCCGAGTGGACCACAGGCCCGTTTATTGTGATTAGTTAATGTATCTGTGGTTTCCAAAATACATCATTTTAGGTCTCTTACGCCGTAAAATTGACTAATGTACAGCTTGATTGAATTTGTTAGTGAAATTTCGTAACCCAATTTGAGTATCAGATTTTGTGAATAAATTGAGATTCGCGTGGGAGAGGCATTGTTAGCAACATGTATTCGGAAAACGGGTTTTTTTTTTAACAAAATGGACACTTTGTTTTTTTTTTTCATTTATCTGTTAGAGCTGCGGTATGAAATACAAACTGATATTTGAAACTATGTAACGATATTTCGATGAGACTGTTATGTGTTTGTAGTTTAGGGCTATTTGTAGCTGGGAACTAAAACCGATGAAATATCGTTTTTTGCTATGCGAACAAGCTGTTGGTTGAATATTGAAAATTTTAATTTGAATGTGGCAGTCACTATTGTGAGTAGAGGCTTAGTGCTAGTAGTATTCGCCGATTAGTTCAAACTTTATTTTGTGTAGTTTATTTCATCATTATTCTGGAGTGGCGACAGCGAACTGGAAGACGTTGCGTTGGAAGGCCTCCCACTAGGTGGACCGTTGACCTGGTAAAGGTTGCAGGGATCCGCTGGATGCGAGACGCACGGAAACGGTCGATGTGGCGACACTTGGGGGAGGCCTATGTCCAGCAGCGGACGTCTTTCGGCTGAAATGATGATGATGATGATTTCATCATAACTGCTCTCAAAACGGTGAAGGAAAACATAAACTTCGTGAGGGTCATGTCTTCGAAACACAAAATTGAAGACGTAGAACATTGTGTGACATCTCCCAATCCCGCACTGAGGCTGTGTGTGTCTAGAAAAAGTTCGCACAGAAAGAGGACTGTGTTCTAGCCACAGATATAGTTATACCTAGATAACGCAAGAGCACCTACTGCGCGTGCCCAGCTTAAGCATGTTATGCTTAACGTGGCTACTGTCTCAAAAAGTTTATTTGTTTAAAACAACAACGTCACAACTCAAGAACTTAATTCTAGACTCTATTTTGCATTGTAACTTGATAAAGATTTTAAACTTTCATGGTCACTAAAATTCCGTAAAAAAAATATATATATGTTTCTTTAACTGTTAATGATAATGTAACTTGATTGTATAGTAAGTTGATTGTATCATCATCATTTCAGCCGAAAGACGTCCACTGCTGGACATAAGCCTCCCCCAAGTGTCGCCAGTTGATTGTATAGTAACTTGATTGTATAATAACTAAATAGTGCTTGAGACGTCTTAGCAGGTAGTCAAAAAAAGGCACGCTTATTTTTCCTAAGAATCGTGATACTTGCGTTATCTAGGTATATCTACGACTGTACCTACGGTCCTAGCAGTGCGGCTTATACTCTGATTATGCTTTATGCTCCACGACTTAAAACTTAAACCCTTAAAACCCCTCTATACAAACTATCACATACCACAAACTGAATATTTTAACATTACTTAAAAGCTATCAAAACGCCAAATTTAATTAAATTTCCGTGTACTAATATCAATCATAGATACAAGCTGGATATACTGAATAATTCAAGAAGCAAATGAATTTCTCGAAGTTCTGTACATTATTTAGCTGACCTAAATATCCCTTTCAGACCAGGCTTAGCCGTAGTATTGACAGACGGATTAAGGGTTGGTCTAGATTGGACCTTAAGCGATCACAGTGATATTGTATCGTGTGCCTACTCAATCTTTGATGGCAATTTGGTATGTAATTGAAATTCCTGGACTTAATGACGAAGTATAATTAAGTGGAGAGTACTGCTTTCAACCACGCTACCTGGGAATTGCTTTGGATAGGTCTTTAACGTATCGACACCATTGTTTGACGACAAAGAATTTTTATTTTTTTTTCCGTAATAACTATCTTCGCCGCCTTACATCCGGGGAGCTGGGGCTGGAGCTGGGGCTGGGGCTGGGGAGTATCACCGCAAGTTTTCGGTACTACTGGCCTATGTTTTTCGTTTTCTGGTGACGAATTTGCATGACCAGTGTAGCATCGTTCCGTCCAGGCTAAAGAGTTTGTCATAGCTCTATGAAACCTACTGCATTGGCTGCCTGTCCTGCCACAGACAGACCTACCGCGTGGATGTCGCAACTACATAGGGATGTACTACCGGAATAAATAGGACCTCATCTAGGTCTCAAACCTGTAACCTGTGTCCCAAATTTTATTTTAATCTGTTCGGCCGCTAAGATGTAAAGAGGTTATACAGACTGACAGACTTACTTTCGCATTTATAATTAGCAAGGATCTGTTCAGTACAGCTTACACATGTCTAAAAATCAGCTTGTATATCTCCCACACAATAAATGGAAGCACATATAAAACAAACCAACATGTACCACTAAACAAAATCCGAAAGTTCTGGATGTTTTTAGTTTGTCAAACGAAGTGGGATCGCGACTCGTCATAATTAAATTTGTCGCGATACACGCGCTGACACCGTCTGATTAAATATTTTTAATCCGATTGTCAGAGAGTTGCGGTACGTGTGTCAAGTACTATTGGGTTTGGGGTTAACAGGAGGATACGATGTTCTGTTTGTTGAGAGGGGTTAAAGAACTCTGAAACCGTAAAATTACCTACTTTTTGTAGGAAAATAACTACTATAACGATGCCGCATTGAATAGCTTCGGATTCGTAGCAAGCGTAACATTAGCTACGGCGTAGCAAGCGTAGCATTCACTACGGCGTAGCTTTCACTACGGCGTAGCGAAAGCATAGGCCTGACTGCTTAAAGATTGGGAGTGTTATTGGTAAGTTTTGATAATATAATTTACACCATTTCACTAGGATTTTCTCTAGAAAAATAAATAAGCTGAGTTAAACCAAATAACTACCTACATAAGTTATATTATGTCTTGAACACTGTAACTATTTCTCCGTTCCACGCCATAGTCTCGTAACAAGTAAACACTTAATGCCCGTAGCGATCCCAAACTCGAAGTAATGAATCTCGCCCCACCAGCAATGAACCAATATTCCTGACTAACGAACCGAAAACGTACAATTTCTCAACATTTCCAACCATTTTGCAGATGGTGACGATTTTCAACTGATTACATGGCAATTTCACCCTTATTGCTTAGGGGTTAGCGCACTTTTGTTATTAATTTTCGGTATAGAAGAATAGGGTTTTCTGTTTCGTCCGATTTCTTGGTAAGAAATGATTCGTATTTTTGTTAGGGTGTGTAGGGTCGGGTCGGAGTGTTAGCGTTGAGGTCACATAACTTGGGTGTGATTTATGTTGGTAATTATTTTTTGTGTCTAATAGTCTTGATTAATCTTTAATTACGGCTAGGTAGCCTATAAAAAGATCTAGTTACAAAACCGATTCTGGATTGAGGTCGCCTTTGTACAAAAGCTGCCCTTGTAAGATTGTAATAATTTCTCCGTATTTACATAAAATAACATCTCGCCTGTAATCTCCCAAAAGTTAGGCAGAGGTGTACCTAACACCCATATTTCGCCAGTTTGTTTAAGTCCCATAGAACAGAGGACGAGCCTATTGCCATCAACCAGCCACAAATCCAGACTGGTTGCTACTGAGAAAGTCCTGATGGAAAACCCATTGACACCCGACCTGGGATCCGAACCCAGGACCTCATCGCTCAGCAGTCGCACTTGCGATCACTATACCAACGAGACAGTCAGTTCTCTGCGTTTATGTGTAGAATAAAGAACAAGAATGATATGGCACGAAAGGAGGTGTCTGATGAGATGACGAGTAATAGAGAAGTATGGAAGAAGAAGACATGCTGCGCCGACCCCAAATGAATTGGGATAAGGGCAGGAGAATGATGGATAGGTATTCTATTTTCGACTATAGACAGTACAAGCTGATCGAATTTGTGGGAAATGTCTCGATTTCTCGATAATCCTAAAGCCTTTGTGTGGCTAGTCGACTTGAATGCAAACGTACTCCATAGCCGATAGACGAAATATTGACATTTCCTGAAACTCTAGCGGCTCACTATATACAAACGCTGAGTTGAGAGGTACTGGGGTACCCTTTGGTAAGACTGGTTAATGGTTATCAGACTTTTTGGCTTCAGGTTTCTGACTCAACGTAACGGCTCTTGACGATGACATCATCATCATCTGCCTAGCCTTTTCCCAAATATGTTGGGGTCGGCTTCCAGTCTTACCGGATGCAGCTGAATACCAGTATTTTACATGGAACGACTGCCTATTTGACCTCCACAACCCTAACTGGGTTGTGGAGGTCAAATAGGCAGTACTGGGTAATACCATACCCCTTGGTTAGACTGGTTGTCAGACTTTCGGATCACTGACTACCTATAACGACTGTCGAAGATCTACAAACGACAGCCAGGACCAACGGCTTAACGTGCTTTCCGAGGCACGGAGGAAACTCGGCATGTAATGGGTGGTCAAACATCCACGGGCCAACATAGGCAAGCACGGCTTAACCTAAAGATCGACCCGAGTGGCTGTTATTATTTAGCCACGAGCTCTTGACGATGTCATAGTATTTTTTTTTTCAAAAATAGAATCATGCACAGCCATTAATTGTTAATTCTTAGAAGAGACTGCCTCGTTGGTTTAGTGGTCGCAATCACGACTGCTGAGCATGAAGTCCTGGGTTCGATTCCTGGGCAAATTTTTATTTCGTTTTTCCATCAGGGAATTCTAAGTAGCAGCCACGCAGTCTGGACTTGTGCCTGGTTGATGGCAATCGGCTCGCCCCCTATTACATAGGGCTTAAAAATAACTTGTGGGGAATAAATCAAATCAAATCAAATCATTTATTTGCAATGAATGCAGGTTAAATAAAAAATACAGGTGGAGTAGAAAGGTGTGAGCCATGTACATTCTGCCTGGAAATAGGCAGACAAAGTTTAAAATAAAAAAAATGACAAGAGTATCTAAATAAAAAAAAATACAATTTAAGCTGTCACAGTTAGAATTATTACAATTATGCAATTATACATTGATAAATCATAAATCATCATAAATCATATTTATTTCTGTAAATTGGTTTAAAAAACTCTTTTACATGTCAACATGTTATGTTTTAAAACTAGTTGGGGCTTGTGTTTCGTACCTGACTACTCTGAGAATAAACATCCGAAACAAACTCAGAGGTCACCGTCTCTTTTAAAGTCATTGCTCAAGTCATATCCATGTAGATTAATGTCTGAGATAGTCTTTTGAAGAAATAACCACACAGATTTGAGTGGACCTGTCCAGACAGTGCAAGCATTTGTCAGTGATCGTGTAGCTCGACTCATAACCCAAGGAGCTCAACGACACGACGAACAATACCAAAGAAATGGCATTTGGGTAGGCCGCATAAAGTACTCAAACTGCCAGACAATCGTGAAACTAACTAAACTAAAAAAAATATAATAATAGAATTTTAGATTAAAATTTATATAGATTACAGGCGTTATGTTTATGTTATAACCATTAATTGTTTTGTTAATTCTAAGTAAAGTCCACCACAAAAACGACCTAATACGCCCAATTACTCTTATCCACTTATACGTATACAAGTTGGCAAAACTACACCCGGGATGACACAGCGGCCGAGTGACAGCCCTTGGCCTACTCCCTCAGCGTCATGGTGACCTGGATCTGTCAGATAAGTTACAACTTGCAGGAATAAGCTCAACTTATCTAGTTACCGGGTATTTTTTTCTGCGGATATTTTGCTTATTTGGTAGTTACGCAGTTTGTGTTTGTGTAATATTAAGTATGGATATTTTTTTTAAAAACCATTTAAATTGCAATGCCTTAACAGGCAACTAAGTTCTAAGAACCTACCTATTGTTACCATCGTAAAAATACTGTACACTTAGTTCGCAATAAAGAATTAGAATTAGAATTTGAATTTGTATTATTGGTTATGATCGGTCGTTTTCGGTTTTCTGCGTCGGTTTTGGCAATAGTTGGTGAAGGTTGGCGGCGAAAATATGCACTAACCAGTTTTCTATCTTTTGTTAATGCAATGGAAAAGATGGTTGAATGCGTAGTGGCTTTTATTTTTGTCCGAGTTACGCTAACATAAAACGATTACTTCACTAGTTAATGGTGCTATGTTCATATAAATTCTGTACCTCTATCTTGACTTCTGAACTGTGCAGTTTTTATAGGCATCAACAATATTTGACGGCGCGGTTGGCGCAGTGGCTGAGCGATTGCCTGTTGCGCTGCATGTTGCGGGTTCGATTCGAGTACAGAATAAGTATTTAAAGATAGTAGTCCCTGTTTGTTTATGTGAGTTACAATGTTTGTAATCGCACCCACTATACAGAAGAACATCTCAGTATACGATTAAAATAAAATCCTTTCCTGTTGGATATTTGTACATCACTTTGGCAAAATTTCAATTTTGAAAATATTTCCTCAGCTATTTGGTTGCATTTTGTTAGATTTATTGAAAAAATACTCTAGTTGCATTTTGTAGCGGTAATTAAACATATTCTTGAGTAAACCTTTAATAGTCTATAACAATAATGCTGCAAGCAGCAAATGTAATATAACATAAATCACAAACCCTACACAAAACCGCCACGACAGCTCAAATCCTCGTTGTCAACGAAACAATATTGTTATAACTATGTATTTATTTAATATTAACCCAAAGCCGATTCCACTGACATTCGGATATTCCCGAACACATTTATTTATGTTTTAACACGCGTATAGACACGCCATTTAGCAGCAATACGAATTATTGCTCTCGTGTTGAAAAATAGATTTTTACAATAACTTTGTTATTGAGAGGGAAATTATGTTATCATGTGTCGGGGTGGAGAGCAGCGGTGGACCAGTGGTGGAGACCCCGACTTACGAGCAGTAAGTCGTAGGTTCGAATCCAGCCAGGTGCATTACTTTGTGTAAGTTATTTCATCACCACTGCTCTCAAAACGGTGAAGGAAAACATCGTGAGGAAACCGGCATGTCCTAGAACCAAAAATTCGAAGAAATGTGACATCTACCAACCCGCACTGGGCCCGCGTGGTGGATTATAGCCCATTCCCTCTCATAGAGAGGAGGCCTGCGTCCCAGCAGTGGGAACAAATAGGCTGATTATGCTATGTGTCGGGGTACGAAGCGAGATGTTGGGTGTTGTTGAGTAGAAACTAATGTTGAACACTATTTAATATTTATCGTCTCCCAATCAAAATGTTCTTAATGTTACATAAAATGCTGATGTTACTTATATGTTCGTAAAACGGCTAATACACTGTTAATTAATACACCCAGCTAACGTGGTAGACAAAGGTGGATAAATATAATATTAAATACTCAGTAATAAAATAAGGTTAACGCAACACGCCTGTATTGCAAACTCAGGTTCTCGGTGAAAACACCGAACAATAATTATTATTCTTTATTGCACACACAATTTAAAGATATACAAACAAATCTACAATATATAGCATAGCATAACAGTAACCTATGATGTTCCCACTGCTGGGACATAGGCCTCTATGAGGGGGAATGGGCTATAATCCACCACGCAGGCCCAGTGCGGGTTGGTAGATCTCACATGACTTCGAATTGTAGGTTCTAATACAATATATAGCTTATGTACAACGGCGAGCTTAAACCAGAATTGGGTTTTCTTACAGCAAGCCTTATTTCGATTGCGAGATTAGCAGAAGAGGATATACCTGTGTGCATAAAGAGTACGTTAAAAAAAAAATCTTATTTTGTAAACCTATCTAATAAATTCGTACAATATAGTAAACACATACAATACATTCTATAAAATACTTTATACATGCTATTATCATGTTGACAGGAAATATTCTCATATTCCATCACATTCCTTGTACATCATGTATGTTACCAGCTGTTGTCTGTGATTTTGATTGCATAAAACTTCGCTCTCTTTCTTTTTTTTTTTCTTTTTTCTCGGATGGGAAATCATCAAATGACCCCCCCCACTCTGGGCGGAGCGGATGGGAGTGTCAGACTTGTACTGACTAAAACCCATTCATGTTCCTTCTTTGCCCTTTGTGTTCCAGGGCCACGGTATCTCTTTCGAACAGTCCCGCAGCCCTGGCAGGAACTTCGCTCCCCTTGCCTTAACAACCACAAAGAAGCTAATCTTCCAAACGCCATGTTTCTGGTGCGTCATTGCTTTACATAATTAAATAGACTTGTAAAAATCCTCTCACTGTGTAATTCTATTTCATTAGTTGAGATACTGACGAAATGTAGATAAACTTACAAACCTGTAAATTCTTTCAAGGGGCATCTCGTGATATATCGTGTTGTGTTTTAACAGTACATATTTGTCTAACAAGCTAGTTCATAGCCTTTGTGAAAACGAAATTAGAAAGAATTTGTGTGGTATCCTACAACTAAAAAAACCCGACTACTGAAAATTCATGCTATAATTAAAATCGGTGTTTACAAGGTAATATCAACTCCTCCTATTGTTGAAGTCGGTTAAAATGTTGCTTATGTTACCCGGGCCATAAAAACAAATCGATTGACACCTTATTCATCAAAATCAACAAACATGCATTAAACGCACACTATGTAAGAAAGCATATTACAAGTTGGACGATTATATCACTGATAAAAATGCTTGGCTCAATGCCGGTCCTGCTCCACAAGAACAGGGGCGCCTAAATTGATAGCATTAAATAGTATTGTTGGAGCTGCTGAAGATTGTATAACTATCTTTGCATTGTATAGATTTAATCTCTTTTGTATTATATAGCCGCCTAGCCCATATTGTGTGAGTACCTACTATGTACTAGAAAGCTGTCATTCGCTGGAAACCTGCGTCTTTTCTTGACTTGAATGTGCCCTGGCGGTTAGGAGTATGTCACGCTCACTCAAATGTCTCGCTGATGGTGGCGCGTGTGTCGGATCATTTAGTTCCTTTCAAAATGGTTGAGTTGAATGGTGCTGATACATGCGTCATGTTCGTGAACGGGCGCTGTCAGTTGTGACTGGTCATCTCTTATTTGCCACGGCTTATTTAAATTAATTATTTTATTTTTGAATTGTTTTTACTATGGACACTTTTAACGTACACATCTTGCTGCATCGTTCTCACATAACGTACCATCTCAAAATGAATGATGTAACCAAGGTTTTGTTAAAGTATTCTGATTTAAAAGAGTGTCCATGGAGTTTCTTGCCCGTTCTTCTCCATAGAGATCTACGTTAGGGAATGGGCAACTACAGTACTTTCACAGTTTTTGTGCCTTGTGACTGGGACTGTAGCTATTTTTTACTGTTGTCTTTGTTTCGACAATTCAAATTTGCCTGTAACTGGCCTACTTGAAATAAATGCTTTGATTTTGATTTTGATGATTTTTGAATCGGATGAACAGTTTAGGCGCTACGGAGGAACATACGTAGATACATAGACTGCTAAAATCAACACCGTTCCTCCTTGGCTTTGCCGTAGTCGGGTAAAAGGAGGATCCTTCTTCGTGTCGATGATTCCCACTGTTATTTAATTTAATTTTTTTCGACCAGAACTCAGCCACATCGACGGCGTTGGTAGTGGCTTCGGACGGTGGAGGTGGAGTTGCACAAAGAGAAGGTCATGAGGTGAGCCATGGTATGGGATGCGACTCCAAAGTCGCTGTCAGCTTCATCGGTATAACCCCCACCGGACCAAGATGTACCTGCAGTGAATAATTTTTTTTAAAAATAAAACATTTTCTATATTTGCACGTAGCTCGTATAAGTTTTCTAGTAAAAACGAAAAAACAGTCAGATTTCAAATTCAATATTGAATAAATACATCGGGGTAAGAGCGAAAACTCTTTCTTTGGAGAAACGCGAATATATTGGAATAGTGCATGCATTTGTCACACGCGACACGGGCCATAGAAGGCGCGACAAGCGAGAAGAGGTGACACTTGACAAATGTTTCTCTTGCATCGATAATAATTATTAAAATGAGGCACATTACTTATGTTGTCTTCTGTAATGAAAAAAAAAAACAAAAAATATTTATTCACATAAAAATATTGTACTCCGTATGTGGTATTTATTGACTCCGGCGATAGTTGACACTGTGCTTTGTATGTGTAGGTGTGCGTGAATTGTGTTGTGTGTGTGTGGAATTATTGGTAAGTTCACAAAAACTTGAAATGTGCTAGAAAATCTTACTAAGGCACTTTACTTAGATTAAAACATTTCATGACCACTGCTTGCAATAAGTAAGGTGAAGGAAAAAATTGTGAGGACAGGCACGTTCTAGAAACAAAATATCGAGACGTGTGTGTTATCGTAATCTATGTATATCAAATCGCAATAAATAAACGTTTATTACAGTTATAGAATCTATTTACGTATCGATAATATTTTCCTAGTAATTGTAGGATTCATATTTACACTAACTACCACTTATTTTCTCAGCACCGAAATAATCTTCGACATATAATCGTGCCCCGTAATACAATACTGCCTAAATATGTCATTAGTGCCCATTCCGAATACCATTATGTAATAATATAAAGTGCACATCTGTGTCTGTACAGTATCTGTATATTTATAAAGTCGATCGCTTCGAGTATGTCTGTGTGACCATTAGAACATTTATTTCGGAAGTCGTCACCCTCTGCCTGACTTTTTTTCAACTACATATGTTGGGGTCGGCAGCCGTACGGTCGGCAGACTGGAAGCCGACTCCAACATAGTTTGGAAAAGGCTAGGCAGATCGTATAGGACAGAAATCTCGAAGTTCTGAGATGATTGTCGCCATTCAATCCGTGTAAAGCAGGCGAGCGACCCTAGTATGTATTACATAACATTAGTTGTATTGCAAACATAACTCAGATTAAATCATAACTCTGCAGGCACGTAGCCATGTTATTTACACAGGGATATGTATTCAGTTGATTTATATATAGGCTTACTAACACGTAAAGTTTAATTTCCACTACGAATAATGTGTTTGTTATTAATGTATAAATGTTATTACATTGATAATTAAAATAATAGGATTGAAGTAATTATAAATTGTGTTGAACTGCTGTTAAATTATAATAAACTAGTTTATGCCCGTGGCTTTGACCGCGTAGTGTTCGATAGTTGTCTCACGGGATAAAACTACCGGGATAAAAAGTATCCTAAGTGTTAATCCAGGTTATAAGCTATCTGTATGCTAAATTTCATCCAAATCCGTTCAGGAGTTTTTGCGTGAAAGAGTAACAGACATCCATCCGTCCATCCATCTATCCTCACAAATTTTCGCAATTACAATATTTGTAGGATACTTACCTAATTTCAAGTTGCAGTCCTCTTCACAATCTACATAACTAGGACCGTCCATTGATCATCGCACTTGCTTGCTGGATGTCGGAGAATTAAATGACTCTTAGGAGCTTCACGAAAAACCGATAAATAAAGGTTAGAACCTAACTATTAATATCTAACTTCTGGTTTTGAAGAGGTTTAAAACATACAAATAAAGAGTATACGTTTGTGTGTAAGAATATAAAACTGCCATTATTTCAGCTCCTAAAAAAACACGGGACTTAAATTTTTAAAAAAAAAAAGAATGACTACTTTTTATCCACCACCATGATATCGGTATCCATTAAAAGGGCTTGCTGAAAAGAAGACGAAAACAAAACCTATATTTAAACATTTTTTGCTTGTTTTTAAATTGGTTTTTCCTATAAGCTTGTTTATAACAATATTTTTATTGTACGAGTCTTTACTCGCTGCCTCTGTGCCCCCAACCATACATTTCGATTCGTTCAACCAAGCGTTCGCGGGACAAGTTTTTAATACATATAAAACATATTTCTGTAGGGAATGTAATATTAACATTTTTCGACATCTCCTGAACATTGATGCGAATTGCAGAATAATGGGGTGATGTTTCAGTAATGCTGTTTCTACAAAGTAAGAATGTTTTTGAATTTCTTTTTCTTCTTTAATCTATTTTCGATGTGCTGTACTTTATTATATTCCAGTTAGATCTTCAGTTACATGAATAGTCCATTTTATATTGTATTCTCTTGATGATACAAAGATAAGCAGGCTTCGAGATTAGCAATGTTGCTGGCTGGTGTTGCCTTTGTATATTTATATGCCTTGTACCTACATTTTCGTCTATTTAAATACAACATAACTCTAAAAAACTTGGTGTCGTCCAATTGATATATAATAATAATATTAGGTTGTGGTCTCAATAGGTAGGACAAAAAAGTACCTATTGCAATTAACAACAAACGTTTATTGCTGGCAACACAATATTTAGTTTATGATTAAATTAATAAGTTAGTTATGTCACTAATATCAAACGTCACTGCACCAAGGACGACATTAAACGAAGCACGCGTTATTGTATCTAATCAGCATTTTTAATTTTTAAATAATAGTTTACCTATTCAAGTTGTACCAACATGGTCCTTCGAGCCGGATACTGAAGAAAAAGAAAAGAAGAAATTTACTACCAGTAACGATTCACGACATAAACTACCGAGGCAACTAAAAAGATCACCTATAAAGACCGGACACAGACAATTTTTCACTGTTCAAATATCCACGTACCTAGCAATTAACCTTTAAAGGCTCTAAACTAGCCTATCTGCCGGTAGCCGTTGAGTTATGGCCTAACGACGGCCATAATTTAGTGGCCCATAAAAGCCGACCTTTGGGTATGATTCATTAACGCAGTTCAGTAGTTATGTCACCCCATTAAAAGGGGGAAGTGGGAATGTAAAACAAATACAATGGATTTTGAGGTTATATTTTGATATAATAGGGGAGTTTGGATTGTCTATCGTGAATAGGTCTTTGTGTGTCGCCTTTTTGGTAAACAAATTAGCGTTAACAGGATTGGTTGTTTTATTTTGCTTGACTCTTTACGATTTTTACTGATGTGCATGTTTTTGAATGGCCTAGTATGATTTGCGAGTTTTCAACGATTATTTGAATCCGAAATTAACCGAAATGTTGCTAAGTATGTTTTTATAAATGACGAAATGAAGACAGGACATACCAACTCAAGGTATATAACCCAAGTCCCAATCAAAGCCCACCAGCGCTATCGGTCGAGCGAATACGCGATCGTCGCGTTCATTAATGTCAGTTATTAGTCCGTAAAACCGGGTTCGCCTAACAAAATGAACACAGCGTTCGAATATTCGAACTATGATTGCATTGAATAGGACGTAGACGCTGCGTTCTTTAATATGCACCTCCGAACATTATCGCTCATTGCTCCCTACATTCTTTCACAAAGAACATCTGCATCGGACCGTTCCTAGATATAATACTAGATTAAACTAAAATGTTACTGCAGTACTTCGGCAAAACTTTAGCATGTAATGGCCCAGAAATTTTAATTTAATTTGGTACGATATAAAACCGTTTATCTAGGTACATAAGTGCGGTAATCGTGTAAAGTTTACCACTAGCGTTTAAATGGTTTTTTGGTTTATAAATCAGGTTGGTTTGGGTGGGTAGTTGGAAATTAATTTGGGTTATAATCGTTTTCATTTTGTTGGTTTTTATTTTGTTAAAGTTCATGGTTCAAGGTTAAAAATAATTGATGAATATTAATTTAAGCGAACGACTCAGCGACATAATGTTGACTGAAAAAGAACAATGTCAAAAAAAGTAAGACTTCTAAGCTGCCTGGGTACTGAAGTTCTTTTATGGCATTTGTTTATTTTTTTTATAAAAAAGTCATTTATTTAGGCTGAGATGCAGTACTTTCTTAGTGTTTTAGTTGGAAAAAAAAAGCATAGCGTAATAAACTCCTCAGCAACACGTACATAATTATGGATGTTGTCCTTAACACAACTGTTCTTATCTTTTATTCCACATAAACATCCACATCTAATTTCTATAACAAACCCCTAAAAATATTTTTTTTTATCATAGCGGACCAAACTTTCTCAAATAACAATGACTGGAAAAGGTGAACTGGCCTATATCGGACCGCACCGTATTAAACCTTATATCAACTAGCTATTTTGCTTTCATTTCCGCATCCACATGGGATTTGAAAAAGGAATATAATCGAGGAATGTGAACAGTTCGAAATCTTCAAACACATATTTTCAAAAGGGAGACGTAAAAATGTTTTCTTTTTTTTTTGCTTTTGAATTTATAATACTTATCTATCTTATTGTTATCACAATTAAAATCTAGCTTGAAATAAATCTAGATTTAATTAGAAAATTACCTATTTTAAATGAAATCTTAAACTCATTATCATTATCTGCCTAGCTTTTTCCCAACTATGCTGGGATCGCCTCGCAGTCTAATTGGATGCAGTTGAATACCAGTATTATACAAGGAACAACGGCTTCCTATCTGATCTCCACAACCCAGTTACAGGGTAATACAATAAGATTTTGGTAAGACTGGTTGTCAGACTCAAATCTTAAACTTTCAGAACTTTATCTGATCCCCCTGAATTTCTATAGCAGTCACTTTATGCTATATTATCTTTAACGGTACATCTATTCGCACAAAGTCAAAACCAAACGATGCAATGCTGGCGTTACATAAAAAAATGAGATTTGAATAAAGAATATCATAGCTACGCAAAATAAATTAGCACAGGCCAATAGCGAAGACCTACAATTCGAGGTTCAAATTTCGAAATTGGAATTCTAGCACGAACCGCATTTCATTTGACGCGGCGAACGCTGCACGTACGTAGGGTTGGCACTTGTTAAAATTAACGGTCACCCGTTTACAGAGGTCGACTGCGGAGACGAAATCTGTATTTCCGCGCAATACTCGATCACCGGTCAATCAATACGGGAATCCGAGGGATGTAACGATATTATTATAGGACGGAGAGATTCCAATTTGTGTATATGCAGACGTATTGATGTGATTTCGGGAAAAAATATTATGGATCCACATGACAATAAAAATGTGTCTATTACGGTGATTTTAAAAAACTATCGGTTTTTCATTCAGGCACGTAAATAATGTGAATCAAGATTTATAATTTCATTTAATCTTATGCCAAAACCTGTACAACATTTCAACACCTTTACCTTTTTCAAGTATATTCTCATACCGGTTGTAACTAATTAAAAATAACTTAAAAAACACTACTATTTAGAATTTGGTAACCCTAATACATTCGAAAATTGAAATCCGAATTTTCGGCCATGACGCCGACAAGCCTCATTGTGTTAGCTTTTGCTGCGTGTCAAGTTGGCAAATAAATTTTGTATTGTGTATTCACCATTAATTAGAAGGGGGATTGGCCATGGATGGGAGAGGATGGGCCAGCCTGGTGGTGATATTTTGATGTCTCTTTGTTAGTTCGTTTGTCGTTCGAAAATTGAGTGTTCATGAAAGGTGTCAGCTATGTAGGTGGTTTCAATTTATAAGGTGAGATTGAAAATGTAATTATCATCCATCATTTCAATTATCATTTAACTAATAGTAATATCAGCCTGTAACTGTTCCAGTTTAGGTAAAGGCTCTTATACAAAGGAGGTACGAGTATTGATCACAACGCATGATCAAAACTGATTGGCGATGTCACACTTTTATAATTTACCTAAAAGTCCAGGTTTATTCGCGACGTCATATGTACTGATGTCGGGAGTATCCAAGATAAAATTATCATAATTAATTTATCAGATATTAGGGATATTAGGTTTTAAACGAGGCAAATGTCGTGAGGTACTTTTTGAGTATGAATGTGGATGGCTATAAAAATAGAGGAAGACCAAAGAAGCGATGGATGGACTGTGTGTGTAAACAATTTAACTAAAATGTCATAGGATAATGGTATTTTCGATTAAAAAATCGACGTATTTACGTCACGTTTAGACCGCGCGCTCGTGCTGGGGCCTCAGTTATTTTCTGGATGATTCCTTCATGTAGGTTTATTTATAATCAATTATCACATTCGCAACATAAACAATTCTAGTTTCAATAATAATAATTAATGCAAACCACAGTATTGAGCCGATACACTAATATCCTCATAAACGACCACAAATCCTGTTTAGCGTCGTTTTTATGGCAATACCCTTCATATTAATTTACGCTGGCAATCTATATAAGCCTGTTTTCGATGGCAGATGTTCCCGATGATTTCTGTACGTTACTGGTTTTAGTGATAACACTAATTTCGTATTTGATTATTTGTAAGTGGTGACAGTTAAGTTTACATAGAGTATGTAACAGAATAGAGTGTTCATTTTTTTTTTGCATCACGAAACATTGCTCGTCGTGGTGTACTTGTGATGCTTTTTTAATATTTTGTCATCTTATTTTAATTCAATGATTACTATCTCATGGACGCATTGTGACTAAAGAAGAATACTTCAAATACTATTTTTTTTTCACATCTACGAGGGAACACAGAGACTGACGTACACAAAAGAAAACTAAAAACATTACTCCCTTTTTGGGCTCCGTGTCAGTCGGGTAAAAATTGTATAGGTTTTTAACATCATCATTTGTTTTGTCTATGGCTCCAGAATCACAAATGTCTTAGAGCTATTCGACAATGCAATGATAAAATATCAGCATCACAAATGTCTTAGAGCTATTCGACAATGCAATGATAAAAATTTCAGCAATCCATTCTTTATTACTCCACGATTTTCTATAACAAAATAGATTCGAAAGCAACCGCCTAATTGAAAACGTGGCTAATTTGCAATTACATGGCTGACAAATTCGGTATTGGGTGTCAAAAGTTCAGATGAATGAGTTGGTGTTAGTGATTTATTAATCAGAGTTTGTTAAAGTTAATTATCGGGTAGGTGTTAATTACAATTACGCCCACCTTCGGAATTAACATGCCCATGTAATTTATGCTGAAGTGTACGTTATAAAGTACTTACTGAATGTTTGCTTTGCTAATAAGTCAAGCTTTTTTATTTCATGTAGGTAAGTATACAGGATGTCGCATTAATAGTACATCCACTTAGTAGCTGATATAAGTTACTAAAATGCTAATTAAACATATAATGAGTTCTGACTTTATATCTTGAAAGGAAGAAAACTTTCTCATAGTAGCCACAGTCTCACGAATCATAAAAGTCATTTTTTTAATAGTATATTAGGTAATGTAACATTCAAATGTTATCCTGTTCAAATGCTTTTGCTAGTGCTTCGTGCCTACCTTCATAAATAACGTGTTCCTTACTCAAAGTACCAATGAGTCCCCAGAATGTAAAGCTAGTGCATTTTTAATAGTTTTTTTTTAATACAATTCTATTTGTAAGATGCAGAATGTACAACACGAATACCAGAAGTGGAGATGGACGGGACATTTGGCACAAACCTCTGACGAAAAATAGACCAAACGAGCAACAAAGAGGTGAAAGAAGAGCAAGAGGCAGTCCAAAAGAACGCTGGATCGACGAGATCATTAAAATAATAGGCACCGACTTGCTGAAACTGGCTGGAGCGAGGATAATGTGGAGGCACTTGGAGGAGGTCTATATCCGAAAGGGGCCATACCTTCTCAAAATTAATCAATAATTGCAATACTAATTGAATCTCATTATTATAATCATCAGTCATAATAAAATATAATTTAATTGTATTTTTGGTCATGAATATAGAGGCTTATTATTATTACTTGTAATGCAGTCAATAACTAATCATAATCTTGTTAATAGCACGCCTCATGTCCGCATGTTTTTTTTTTATAGAACAACGATCCGATTCGGAGCAGAAATTGTGTTATAAAAGCTTTATTGGTCATGACATGTGATGCAATGTGGAGTTTTAAATTAAAAAGCTGGGAAGGCGTGGACTTGACATGACACGTGTTTACTTGCAGTATAAACGCGTGTGTAATATGCCGTTTTATACACATGTGTGTAATACGCCTGTTTATACACGAGCCGTACATTTGTGCCGTACGTTTTCTTTTCTGATTAATTTCTTTCCGGGTCCCAAGGTAGTTGGCTCGTTTTCCTGTGACTTGGCGAGTTTTATTGTTTTGCCGGGTACTGGGTGAGCTACTGTAGCTTCTAGAATAGAGGTCTAGAAATACGAAATGCTTTGTAAGCGAGTTTTACTTGTTTAGGTCCTCTAGGAAGGTTTGCAGTGACAAACAATATTTTAATGTATTTTTATTTTAAAATAATGGCTTGATTGGGTAATGACATTAATTTATTTTATTTCTAAATTTGATTATTACTTTTTACATTGTATATTGTTATTTGACGAAAAATGATTGTAATTTTATTTTGTGTACTACTTAGTTATAAACATTATTGTGTGGTGTGTATTTGTCTTTGATTATGTGATCTAAAACTAACATTATTTTTAAGTGTACTTACTAACTAAATTATGGATCGTTGTGTCTGATGCAAATAAATAAATAAATAAATAAATAAATAAATAGTCTACCGAAGATTCCTTTGATTCCTCCTGGCGTCCACTGGTTAGGTAAATTGAGTGTTGGGGTAATCCTAAAAAAAAGTGATAGTTTCAGATCATAAATCATGTTTAATGGATACTAAATATTTGAAAAGGAGCTCGTCGCTAAATAATAAGAGCCACATTGGTCGACCTTCAAGTAAAGCCGCGCTTGCCTAAATCGGTCCTTGGATGGGTGACCGGTGATGAGTAACGATACAACGTTACACTCATTATATACCGAGTTTCCTTCGTGCTTCGGAAAGCATGTTAAGCCCTTGGTCCCGGCTGTCATTTGTAGATCTTTGACAATCATTACAGGTAGTCAGTGGACCGAAAGTCTTGACAACTAGTCTTACTTAGGTGTATTGTAAAACGCAGTACTAACTGGGTTGTGGAGCTCCGATAGGTAGTTGCTCCAAGTAAAATACTGGTATTCAGCTACATGTGGTTAGACTGGAAGTCGACCCCAGCGCAGTTGGAAAAAGGTTACTAAATATTTCAACAGTCTCAATCTACATCGATTGCTGTCAAGTCATGCAAATCTTTTATTGTTAGACACTGACAATGTACAACAAGGTAGTCAATCAGTCAGTCTATTCAATTATGCCCGAGGCCAATTTTCAACTCGGTAGTAAACTACAAATGCTCGCAAACTAAAGTAATGGTACCCAACGAGTTCCTATCACTGGGCAAAGGACGATGTAACTGGTTAACTGGTTAGTATTAATATCAATCGCGTGTGCAGAGCCACTTATATCAAGTTTCTGTGAAACTTAGTTGAATAACTTGGAACTTGGCTAATGATAAAGATACAGAAGTCTAATTGCTTGCCTATCTATGACTATTGATTTTCATAACTTGGTTGCGCATAGCCTTAATTGCACTGGGTGAATTGATTATTGAAGTTTGAACCTTGACATGTATTAATAAGGTTTAGTATAGCGTTTGAAGTTCTGTTTAATGTGCTCTGATATTAAGATGCTCGGGTTTTGTCGCTGAATTTCATCATTCTCTTACCCTTATCCCAATTCATACTTCTCTATTACTCGTCATCTCATCAGACGCCTCCTTTCTTGCCGTATCATTCTTTACACAGTCCATCCATCGTTTCTTTGGTCTTCCTCTACTCATATACCCATCCACATTCATACTCAAAACTTTCCTCACAACATTTTCCTCATTCCTCCGCATCACATGCCCCATACCACGACAACCAATTACCACACAACTTTTCAGTCACCGGCGCCACTTTCAGACTTCCTCTTATTGCTCTTATAGCGACAAAACCGAACCGCTACGCGAATGGTTATTTTATCCATTCGCGTAGCGGTTCAGTTTTGACGCTGAAAATAAAATATTTAGGTGTAAAGGATCTTGACTTAATATGTTGGCGTCACAAAAACTTAAGTTACCAAGTGAACTTAGTGTTTTCTAGTGAACTCATTTATAAAATACTTGTATTAAGCTGCAATTAGTTAGACTGGAAGCCGACCCGAACATAGAAGGGGAAAGCCTAATGATGGCGATGTTTACATGTCAGCTATAGTCATCTTTGTAAAGGACTACAAAGATCTTTTGGTTCTCGAAAGACATAGAAAGGGCGCCGTTAAAAAAAATGAAATTGTATTTTGAAATGTATTGACAAAGCAAGAAGGTGACATTAGTTCTGATTTTCCTCCAAACGATCCTTGTATAGGTACTACCGCACTCACAGACGGTCGACTTCTTTTCCAGCTTATTAGTCAGCGAGCAGCGGTGGCCCAGTGGTGGAGACCCCGACTTACGAGTAGTAAGTCGTGGGTTCGAACCCAGCCAGGCGCATTACTTTGTGTAAGTTATTTCATCACCACTGCTCTCAAAACGGTAAAGGAAAACATCGAGAGGAAACCGGCATGTCCTAGAACTAAAAATTCGAAGACATGTGACATCTACCAACCCGCACTGGGCCTGCGTGGTGGATTATAGCCCATTCCCTCTCATAGAGAGGAGGCCTGCGTGCCAGCAGTGGGAACATTAATAGGCTAATTATGTTATGTTATGTTATGTTATGTTAGTCAGAGTTTAAGGGTTAAAATTCGACCGTCAGTGAACTCGGTTGTACATATTTGATGGTCCACGAAAAATCTAATTTTATTACATAAATAAACTAATAATCCTTTTTCCTTTGTTCCAGATGTTGTTCAACCAATTAAAATCGACTTGTAAATTGTTAAGTTAAAGTTGTTAGTTTAATTGCTGTATGATGATCACCGTGGTTGGTGATGTGATGTGATGTGATGGTCTGATGTGATAGTGTCATCATGCTGCCGGCGCTGTGTCGGTTGCTGGTCACAGCGGCTGCTCTCGGCGCCACGCTAATGGCTATGGCGGCTAAAAATGGTGAGTTTTTTTAATAAAAAATAGGTCTTATTGTTATTTAAAATGTTACTGTGTTCCTACAGGTTCAGGTAAATAGTGCTATCTTTAGTATATAATTACCAACAGACAGTTTATCACCATTCTGAAGACAATTAAAAGTTAAAAACGTTTATTTTTCGGATAATCTGCAAGTTTATTTCCGTTTTTAGAAGATCAGGACAGTAATAAAAAATGTTCTATTTTATATTTAAAAATGTTAAAGCTTTGCAGGAGCAGGAAAAAAAAATGAAATCCACACTATAGACCGACCGCTTTAATGAGTCCTCCGCCTTGCCCCATCAAAGGCACATTAACCGTCCACAAAGTTCTAAAAATATCCCACAGGTTACTTGCTTTAACATAACCACAATCCACGTAGGTATTACGATACTAATTGGACCAATACAAGATCAACCTTCAGAATATTCCATTTAAATTGATAACTTCGCGAGGACTCATTTAAGCGGTCGGTCTATAGTAGTTTATTTTTGTGGAGCAAAACCACAACATTTTTGAAACTTTCTTTACCTGAATAGATTCACATTTTATTCGAGGAATCTCCTACATACCATTATTTCCAACAAGTAAAACTTTTACAGTAAACCGAACTTGATTTTCGCTAAATGAATTCTCGTTAAATTAGTCGATGATTTGGAACAACATCGATTTAAATTCACTAGACTTTCTAATGAATAAAAACTAGAGACTTTTGACACGATATTAAACATATGGTGAATTTACCAGTGAAACTAAACGTGATCAGCACATTGGAACCACGTTCAAGAGCTGTTAGTGTCATAATGGCTAATGGAATATTGACACTGACAGCTTTTGTTCGCCGTTCAGCTTAGCTGATCGTTCGATTCAATTTAAACTGAAATCAGCTCTAATAAAAAACAGATACCTACGAGGACGTATCAAGTTCCTTCCAAAAGCTCATACTATTTTATTCAATGAAATACCTCACAATCACTCACAGGTGATAAGACAGTCGTTTTGAAACATGACGGATAATATATGATAGGAGCACATCGATTAGGTACGTCCCACGACACATGAATGAAAGATGAAACGAGAACAAATGACGCGTGAAGTGTGTGAACCGTGAACTGGCAGCTTTGCCAATGTGCGACCTAAAATTAACTTAAGGATGATTTCCACCAAACGGCTCGCATCGCATCGGATCGGAGCGAATATAACAATCATTAAACGACATTAAATCGTGTACACAGAATTTAAAATCTATATTACTAAGCCGCGCACAGCAGCTTGACCGCGGGTATCTTAAAAAAGTATGCTGCGACGCGCGATGGGCTCCGTTCACCTGTCGTCGTATCCGATTGGATTCTTTCGGCTGTCAACACGGTAGAAATGAAACTATTTGACTAGGCGCAGACACGGATACGTTCGCAAACGACGGCATGGAGCCGATCGTATGCGTCGACATCCTGCCGGACGTAATCGGCTGTCGCCGCATACGATCGTATCCTTTCCAATCCGGTACGATGCGAGCCGTTTGGTGGAAATCATCCTCTAGGTTATAGTTGAACTTGCATGTCAAAAACAAAAGTATCGTAGTGTAGTATAATTACAGTTTAATTTTGAAGAAAATGTAAATTTACTGGAATTCAGTGTCAAAAGTGTCTAAGCAATTATGAGGTAGACTATACTTACGCTAATCAGCATAGGTACATATTAAAATTTTATTCCGCGACATTAATTATGACTGAAAAGATTATTTATAGTAATTTTAACAAACACTATTACCAAAAATTTGAAAACTTACTTCATTAACTCAGACCATAAAAAGCTTGCAAATTCATGACACAGTGACCTACATATTGAATAAATAACTTAATATTTACTTCCTCAAACATCTTTGCGTTCAAATTCATCCTACGAAACAGCCATAGCCTTCATTGACAATACCATCATTCAAATCAATAGCAGACTCTCCGTCACTCCTACTCTCAATCAGATGTATGGGAGCGTAAACTGTAGCCTGTCACCGGCAAGTCTCCGACAAAAACCAGAGACAGCCGTCATTCGCAGCACCCACTTAATGGTCCCGACGATAAACAGACATACGGAACCGATGTTTTGTGACTCATTACACATAGAGAACCCTAAAATTAACAACTCTTCAGAAATGGACTTTATAATTTCTACTATAAGGTTAAATTTTGAATGGAGGTGTGTTGTTGAGAGCACCTATAAAATCTCGGTTGCTCGAGAGCTTTTTAATTCAGCTCTTGGATTTGCAAAGTTTACGTCTCGAAGCGTTATGGCGATTGCAAAATGAAAAGGTTTTTGTTTTATAGTTTCTCGATAAAGTTGGCGTTTGGTGTTGTGGTCATTCGGGGGAAAGTCGGTTTTCTGAGCTCTAGGAAAGGAAATTTATAAATGCTAGGTACAAAATAAAGGAGGTTGAGTTTTGGGAAGTTATTTTGCAAGATACAAAAAGCGAAGGAATTTTCAAACGTTTACAGGCGATTTTTTCCATCGAAGCTGAACGCAATCAGCACGCCTATTGGGTACTGACTGCTGCCCTTGAGCTCGGTTCTGATATGCTGATCTCTTTCAGATTAATTTGTGAAATTCACCCTTAATCTCATACTTTTTAAATCCTATAGCTGCTTAAACTGTTGGGTATTTATAAACTTTTTCGCCATATCGTTTTTGGCGACTATCCAAGGTTCACTTTGCGCAAAGGAAGTACTCAGTAATGACTATTATATTTGCACTTTATTTCACTTTTTTGCACTTCCAATTGTGCTAAAAGGGTAAAGTTTTTGAGAATTTGTTTCGTTATAGTTCCCAGTTTTATAAAACTGGCACTTACCCTATTTCTGTTATTGCTAGTGTCGTTATTTTGACGGTTAAAACCTCATAATACTGGCATACACATTTTTTTTAGTTTACACATATAACATCACGTCTGTAATTCCCGAATGGTTAGGCAGAGGTGTGCCTAATAGTACACCCTCATTTCCCCGGTTATGTTAAAGTGCCATGTAACAGGAGGCGAGTTTATAGCCATCAACTGACCATAGATCCAGACTCCGTGGCTGTTACTGATAATTCCTGATGGAAAATCTCAATAACGTTTTGCCCGACCCGGGAATCGAAACTCTTGTCTAGCAGTCGCGCTTGCGACCACTACACCAACGAGGCAGTCATAGCTTTCTTCTGACACATTATCTTCTACTCCTATCATCATACTATTCGATTCGCCCTAACGCGTCAGAAACTGATAACGTTTCTGTCTCATAGCCTTTTGAATGATATGGTCTCACTCACTCGTACTGTAAATTTCTTCAGTGTTAACACTTTTTCTCGCGTTGAGTTCGTTCCCGAAAACCGTAGAGGAAACTAGATGTTTACTGTCCTTTCATTATTATTTAAACTCTGATTTTGCAGTGCAATTACCTTCATTCTCATGAGTTTTATATCCTATATTATGTTGTCTATCTTTATCTTTCGTTGGAGGAGCTCGTGGCTAAATAATAACAGCCGCTCGGATCGATCTTTAGGTTAAGCCGTGCTTGTCTAGGTTGGTCTGTAGATAGGTGACCACCCATTACATACCGAGTTTCCTCCGTGCCTCGGAAAGCACGTTAAGCCGTTGGTCCCGGGTGTCATTTGTAGATCATTTGACAGTCGTTAGGTAGTCAGTGGCCCAAAAAGTCTGACAACCAGTCTTACCAAGGGGTATCGTATTACCCAGTACTAACTGGGTTGTGGAGGTTAGATAGGCAGTCGCTCCATGTAAAATACTGGTATTCAGCTGCATCCGGTTAGACTGGAAGCCGACCCCAACATAGTAGGGAAAAGGCTAGGCAGATGATGATGATGTTGTCTATCTTTATTCTTTTAAGGTTTACGTCAGAGTTCACCAAGAAAGGACTGCCAACCAAGCTTTCATGAATTTATTTCAATTGAATACCATTAAAAGGATCTTCAACACAAAGAAAAAAAAATTGAAAAAGGAATTCAGTATTCGAAATCTAAAATAAAAAAAAAAACTGTTTCATTGAACGGTGGCTGTTTGTTTCGACGACAATATTAATAATTCCAAGTTTTAGTACCAAGGGTAAAATACTGAAACAATTGATACCTATAGCGACCTCTGTGAACGAAAACACGTTTTTAGTTTTATTTTAGTCAAACATTTTATACATGGTAAGTTTTTCGAGGCATGGAGTAACTAACATAGTTAAAGGAAACACATGACTAAGCAGTAACAAAAACCAAATTCATACTTACTTTAGTAATTGCCCAAAAACACGTCATGGAATATTTTCATATATAATCTTGTCACATTTGTCTAGTAGGTATTATTTTCTTCTTTTTTTTTGTGAATTCGTGGACAATGTTGTGGGTTACATGTGTAGTAACAAAAATATGGAATAGATTGTGTATAAATGTATTTGTAAGTATTGTGCTAATTTAAGAATCTCTAGTTAAGCCTGGCATGTAACTTTTTTTTGTCCCTACCAAATAAAATAAAAATAAACAATAAAATTCTATGCAGACTATTTCTAATGACAAGGAGTTTCCTCAATTTTTTTTCTCCATTGATTTCTTTACAAGCATAAGCATAAGCATAATCAGCCTATTAATGTTCCCACTGCTGGGACGCAGACCTCCTCTCAATGAGAGGGAATGGCTATAATCCACCAAGCGGGCCCAGTGCGGGTTGGTAGATGTCACATGTCTTCGAATTTTTGGTTCTAGGACATGCCGGTTTCCTCACGATGTTTTCCTTCACCGTTTTTGAGAGCAGTGGTGATGAAATAACTTACACAAAGTAATGCGCCTGGCTGGGTTTGAACCCATGACTTACTGCTCGTAAGTCGGGGTCTCCGCCACTGGGCCACCGCTGCTCTCTTTCTCTACAATATCTACTTTTTCACTACACCCTCAAATCGACACTTACCCACAATATCATCTTCAATTCACACAAATTCAAAAATTATTCAACGGCCATCGAACGAAACCGTTTCCATTTAAAAATTCTGTTCAGAATTAAAAAAAGAACGTTTTAAAAAGCTTGTTGGTCTCACGAGTGTCGTGTCACCGAACAGCATTTCAAGCGCTGCTTTGCATACAACTATTACCGCTGATTCCTTCGCCTGCACCCCTTGGGGTTGCCACGACGTCCGTGCTCATCCCTTTCTTATCTAGCGCTGAAGCGCTGAACTTGCATTTGCATGTTAAAATTTGCATTTGTGTATTGGGTGTTGCAGTGAGCGGTTATTTGTTTTTATTTTAATTGTTGTTCTATGAACTAGAAGCGAGTGGTTGTTACGTGTTTTAATTGTTCGATAAAATGTCGAAGTAATGAACCGATGTATGTATTTTTGTCCATAATTTTCTTTCTCTAAAGAATGAATATTACCAACGTGGAAATGAATTTCAGCTTGTATTTTTGCTCGACGCATTTTAACACATTCCTTTTTTTTTATTGAAGCGCCTGCTTCCGAATTACCGAAACTAAAAAAAGTACAGTCAGCCACAAAAATACCTTAAACACGGAACACCGAACCGGGTGTCCGGATAAAAAATGTAATCCTGGCAAAAGTGGGAAATTCACATGACCGCAATGCGACACGGTACCACGCTCAGTTTGCTACATTAATAACTGTGCTGTTATTTGTTAGGCGTTCGTTTTGTGGGTCAGTAGGATTCTTAGGTATTTTAGCACCGTTTGATTCTGTTGCGGAAATAAAATTATAATTGGCCGATGTAAGGAAAGATATCCCGAGTCGATGTTTTTATAAGTGCTTAATTCGTTATATTTGTTATTGAATTGGATAGGACTAAACCTGATTTAAAAAATAATGGAATATTCAGTCCCAAAAATATCATATTTCAGAAGTATCTGCAGAATATTTCAAGTTTATGGTCTGTTCACGGCTTACGATATTACTGCACACAACGTGACGATGATGGCGTGTATACAGAAACAATTTAATTAACATTCTTATTATCCTTTAAGAACGCAATACTCTCGTTAAGGTGGTAGCGCCAGGGTAGTCCGCGAAATTCAAATTTTCTTATGTTTTTTTGCAAATTTCCGCTCAGTGCCAGGCTGTATGTTGAACAAAATATGATTAGCGACACGTACAGACGCCAACACATCAAGCTACTACAATCTGTCAACATTCTTTGATAATTTTTTAACTTTATCACTAAGGCATTTGGTTCAAGGTTGATTGGGAAAAATTGACAGTTTCGGGTAGCTTTATGTGCTTGGCGTCTGTACGTTTTCAAAGAATTATGATTATTTCGTGAAAAAGTCATTAAAAGGGATTGAATGAAGAGGGTTGTATTGAGGAATATAATTATTTTTTATTCGTTTATTTATTTATTTAACAATTTATGTACACACTAAATACAGGAAAGAAGAAAATAACAGAAAATATTTCAAAGGTGATGTTTATTTCTAAAGAAATCTCTTCCAGCATACCTGCGAAAGGAGATACTAAAAAAGAGACGTAGACATAGTGTGTAAAAGAAGAAGAGAAAATGGAATACATAAAACGTAAAGCAGAACTATTTTAACATAATAATATAAGAATATACTAACATACGTATAATACAAAGACAAAACATAACAATAAAAAAGTAAGAATTAAAGTTCGTGAGTACATTCGGAAGAAGCTGGCAGTTTCGTCACAACGGTAATGTTTTCCCCATGGTTTGTGTTTTTATTTTGGTATATTCGTGGAAATGTTTATTTACATTAATTTAAATTTTGATATATATTTATAGTATTTGATATATATTTATATATCCTTGTAGTTAATCTTATTATTATTTAAAATTATTTTCAGATTTACACCTACCACTGCTTGTCTTTGCATCACCCAAAGGTTGACTGGTAGAAAATGCCTATAGCATTAAGTCCGCCTCTGTACTTCTGTGCTTGAAGTGTTAAATAAATAAATAAATAAACAATACATAAAATAACTAATAATAAATACTTATGCAACTATTTATGTTAGTTTTTATAGCATAAATATATGGGCCATTCTCGCCTGAAATAAATGATGTTATGTTATGATACCCCTTGCCCCTTACTAAGACTGGTTGTCAGACTACCTGTAACGACTGTCAAAGATCTACAAATGGCAGCCAAGATCAACGTGTTTTCCGAGGTATGGAGGAAACTCGGTACGTAATACATGGTCAGCCATCTACGGACCGACCTAGGCAAGCGCGGCTTAACCTTAAATATCGACCCGTGCGGTTGTTATTATTAAGCCATAAGCTCCTTATTATGTAGGTATAATGTCTACATTTTATACTTGTAATTTGTATGGTGTAATAATAATAAAGAGAGCACTTAGGCAGCTGGATCAAGGGCTTGATTCAGTAATCGGTTTTCCTGGACACGGCTCGTATTGTTAGGAGATTCCTCTCTCTGGAGCCCTGACCGTAGCTTGGACCCTGTTCCGATTTTTTTATATTTTTAAATGTTTTTTTATTACTTTGATTAGGAATATTTAAAAATGTAATTTTTATGTGTAAATATGAATAAAGAGTATTTCATCTATCTATCTATAATCATACCATATGTATGTATATGTTGCGGTTAAAAGCTGAAGTAAGGTTACACCTAGTTCTAGCCGGCTATACCTAGGTGCGGCCGTTAACAGTTGTGTATCGTTTTTATTGCTAGGACACACCGACCAAATGGATTAGGTTAGGTTAGGTTACAACTGTGACCACACGCTACATCCAAATTGGTTGCATGTTCTAACTGAAGATAAGTAGGATACATCTAAGTTTAACCGGTTGCATCTAGTTGCACCCGGCTAAAACTAGGTATAACCGTAACATATATATCGAATTTCACAATACATTGTTGAAACTACTATTATTTATATCCACGATCATTTGATAGGGATTTGAATGCATCGTTGTGTACTTTTGAATAAATTACAAATGTGCTGAATAAGCGTGAATTTCGGTTATTTGATGCTATCGTTTAGTTCGTATTGTTTATGTTTATTAGCCGGCGTGGTAATCAGAGGTATTGACTGAAATTAATTCCTAATATTGTAGCTTGTGTGGCGTTTGGCTAAATTACTGATGCGTGAATTGGTCAATTTACGTGTTCAGTAGCGTATAATGCGAGCTGTCTTTGGATGGGTCACCATTGTTCACACAATGATACTGTGTACCTTCGAAAGCTGTCTCTTCCAATGATATACTATCCCTTTGTAACTATTTTTATGTTCCTTTCTTCATTTCTGTATTTAGTGTGTACATAAACTATTAAATATTTAATAACCCATAGCATAGCATAACATAGCATAGCAGCAGCCTATAATGTTCCCACTGCTGGGACACAGGCCTCCTCTCAATGAGAAGGAATGGGCTATAATCCACCACGCATAAATATACTTAAACATAATCAAGATATACGTTTCGACTACCGGCACAAGGGCCTCGTTTCTATCTGTGAGCTGTGATCTCCACGAGGGCCCAGTGCTCATTTGGTGGACGTTACATGTCACATATCCTTCGAAGTTTTTGCTTTAGAACATGACTGTTTCCTCGCTTTTTTTTATTCATCTTTCCAAATTAATGATTAAATGAATTAACTATTATACATTTTTAAACTGGCGTGGTCACGTACGATACCATTAACACAAAAACGGGATGTTCACCATGCCTACTATTTGGATTGAGAGCACATAAACACCATGATCACGGATAAACTTACATCCGTTTATCCGTGTTCCTGGTCCTTGCAGCAGCTCAACAGAATAGTAAACGTGGTAAATATCTTGTTTTTAGTGTTAAATTAAATGTTATTATGTTTGTTAATTAATAAAATGAAACATTTTGTTTTTACAAAGCCATTACAACTTCAAGCCACAGTATACAAATTCGTTCGCCCCTAAATCAGCCAGCCATTTTCCATTGCACCACAGTCTACCAACGCCCAACAATATAGTCTCAACTTTCTTACACTTCATAAAAAGCTTATCTAAAGGCGCGACCACATTGACAAGCGACAGCGGGTGGCAAGAACACCATCTCTATAGCAGAATTATTTTAATATTTCTTCAGTGTCGAAAGAGACGGAGGTAGACGCCCTGTAGCACTCCATCTCTTTCTCGCACATTAAGGCCCCTTAGAATTATTTCGCACGCCGCAAAAACAACATGGCGGCTGTAGTCGTAAGTTTTAAGGAGTTTGTTTTACACTGACGGCACACGTTGGTCGGACGTCGTTCATCAGCATATAAGTGGGGTAATGGACTTAATTTACAAGTCATAAGAAGTTTGTTCGCCTTGCTGGGGAAGTGAGTTTTAGATGTGTGACATGGCGGGGTTTTATTGGTCTACCGTGTGTTGATAGATAGCAACTTAGATAATGAATTTTTTTGTGATAAAAGCGTGAAAATAACACTAAATGTTATTTTTGCTGATGGCAAACAACTAAAAACCAAATATTAGTCACAAAAATGCTGACATTTTAGAGATTTTCTCTAAGTATTTTTCTGACCCTAAAAGACACATGACTCTGACAGATAAACTACTAAAGCATCTGTCAGCCGGTCCAACATTTATACTAAACGATTTGACCAACCATAATTTTGACATAATTAAAAACATTCTTATAATCAAACAAACCGACCCACTACGTACTCTACTATCTCAGACGCCCGCAATTCAAGTTAACAGAAGTTATCTTTTGGCTCGCCCATAAGAAACTTGAGCATTTCCGTGGGTCGCGTTAAGTGAAAAAAAAAGATAAAAAAAACTCGTCAAAAGTGGGAAACTTTGGCGAAGTGCTCGCGGAGACAGGCGTAATTATCGCCGTTGACTGTACTATTGTCATGGCACCGTAATTCACTAAAAAAGTTTAAAAGAAAATTGTTAAATAACTGCGTTAGGTTATTCGTTTTTCGGCGAATTGTGAATGGAGATATATTTTTGAAAAAAGCTTTGGGTTTTTGTTAGTATATAGAACCGTGAGGAAAGAATGTCCTAGTAGCAGAAATTCAAAGAAAACACGCACATGCATACATCTACTAACAGTCTTTACTCTAGAATTACTCCGTACTACTTAGAAATACCTAGCAAGGCTTGGACACCTAGCAAGGCGCAGTGATAACATGTGGACTAAGACTGTCACCGAATGGCGTCCAAGAACTGGCAAAAGAAACGTGGGTCGTCCGGCGGCGAGATGGGCAGACGACATAGTTGTCATCGGGGGAAAAAACTGGATGATGCTGGCACAGGACCGTGGAGATTGGCACAAAAAAAGAGAGGCCTATACCCAGCAGTGGGTGAGTTCAGGCTGTGGATGATGATGATGACTTAGAAATTTTATAGATGGAAATAGACAAACACTGTAACCCAGATTTTCCAAATAATCATTTGCCTTTTCCCAAATCGTGTCGGCTTTCAATCTAACCAGACGCAGCTGAATACCAGTATTTTGCTCGAAACTACTGCCGATAGACCTAGCAAGGCGCGGTGATGGCAGGCGGAGTAAAGCTGTGACCAAGTGACGTCCAAGGTCTGCAAAGAGAAACGTTGATAGTCCGGCAGCGAGATGGGCAGACGACATTGTTGCCAACGCGGGAATATCCTGGATGAGGCTGACACAAGACCGTGGAGCTTGGTACAAGTAAAGAAAGACCTGTTCCCCGCAGTGGGTGAAGTCGGGCTGTGGATGATGATGACTGCGATCGGACCTTCACTATGTAGTTACTGGGTTGTTGAGACTTTTGAATGAGAATAAGGAATGTCGTGTTGTGTTAACCAATGATCTCCAAATAACAACCAAACATTTCATCATCCTTTTCCCAACTATATTGGGGTCGGCTTCCAGTCTAACCGGATGCAGCTGAATACCAGTAATTTACATAGAGCGACTGCCTATCTGACCTCCACAACCCAGTTAGTACTGGGTAATACGATACCCCTCGGTAAGACTGGTTGTCAGACTTTCAGGTCACTGACTTTCTGTAACCACTGTCAAAGATCTACAAATGACAGCCTGGACTAACAGCTTAACGTGTTTGCTACCAAACATTTACAGCACAAAATCTAATCATTTTTTAATACCAACAAACAATATTCCAGAAAATTCTTAACAAACAGTGTCTTTGAATCGAAGGCCTGAAGGGAATAATGAACATCGACGGACAAAAGCCTTTGGGATGAAAGGGAACCAATGTATTGGTATTCAATACGGAGGCAATAATAAAAAAATAATAATAAAGAGAAATTATATGAAGTCATTATTGAAGGGAATGGACCTGGTAAATAATTAATTAGGCTGGTTTTAGATTGAAAAGAAAAATATTTTGGTAATTAATTTATTCACTTTTTCATTGTTCGTTAAAGGCGAATATTGTTTGCTTTATAAACTTTCTTGTTAATCCTTTTTTTCTGCAGGATAGATCAATTGATTTATACCATAGCTGAATGATGAGTTGGGAGTTTCTGTGGGAAATAATGCTAAGGCAGAACGTAAAGTCACAGTACATTTTTGTGGGACATGGCTGATACTGAAGTTAATAACATAACATAATATCACGCTTGTAATCCCCGTAGGGTTAGGTAGAGGTGTACCTAATAGTACCTACACTTACATTTCGCCAGTTATGTTTAAGTCTCATATAATAGGGCTACCAACGGAGCGTAAAATATATATATATATATATATATCAGGGCGCTTTCCCAGGCATGAAAGATACTTGGTATAAAATGGGTGGTCACCTATCCACGGATCAATTTAGGCAAGCACGGCTAAAGATCAACCCGAGCGGCTGTTATTATTTACAAAACTCGAATTACGACACGTAATCCGTGACATTCCTTCTGAGCCATCAAAGTCCTTGCTGTTGTATCTGTCAATTACAGGAAAGTAGGTAAGTGTAGGTAATACACTTCCTACCAAAAACATTTGACACCAAGCACCACAAAATTATACAATCCCAAAAATAACAAGTGTAACAAACAAAATAAGTTCAACCAACACATTTAACATTTCCCAACTTTATTTGAACCAGTTTTTACGAAGGCTCGCGTGTCCATGTGTTTTACCCTAAAGGTTGTTACAAAAAGCCTTTCATATTATACCCGGGGTTTTGACCCGGGTAATTACCCAAAGAGGCAAGGACCTAGCACGTAACGCGCTCAAATCTCATATTATTAAAGTGGTGTCGGGCACGAAAAATATTTTTTTGTCGACCAAGTTATAATTCAGGAAGGATTTAGTTTAGGATTGTGCGGCCAGTGTGAATGGGGAAGGATTTGAAATGGATGAATGGATTTAGGTGTTTTGTGTGTGAGTGAGGTACAGCAGGACCGGTTGCCGTGGTAATGCTTGGGTCCTGTGTAGGTATAGTAAAGTTTCAGTTCATTTAATGATGATGAACTCGACTTTTTATCCTTTGGTTAGTGCCTAACCTGAGTTTTCATGACGCCCATGGGCCTGTGACTTGGCTTTACATGCCATCAAGAAATATAACATAACATCACGCCTGTAATCCCTGGTGGGTTTGGCAGAGGTGTACCTAATAGTACACCCACATTTCGCCAGTTATGTTAAAGGCCCATGTAATAAGGGAGACCCTATTGCCATCAACCGGGCACAGATACAGGATCCGTAGCTGCTACTGAGATCTTCATGATGGAAAAACCCATTTCCTGAGCTCCTTACACAAAACGCTTCGCAAAGTAAACAAATAAATCGTATCGTACATAAAAACTTCCCAAACACGAGGTAATCTCATTTACAAAAGAGTAAGCAAGTATGTATTGATATTAATTCAGCAACACGATTGAGTTCGGTGTCGGTCATTCACCCCGAGATTTGAGACTGATACTTACACGTACCTACTTACTTAAGTATGTAAGTAGGTAAGTGTTTAGTTACTTTAGGTACTAGGATTTTCTCTAAGGAGTTTTAGGTTTTAGTGTTAATTTATGTGGGTAGAAAAGCTTGAGCTTTTTTGCAATGGAGTGCTAGCTAATGGATTTTTATTTAGGTAATAGGTATTATACGGGAGTTTTTAGTTTGGATTTGTTTTTCCCAGAACCTGGGTTGTCAAGGTCAGATAGGCAGCAGCTCTACGGGGTGGAAGGGACATCGACGCGAAAATGGTTACCACGTATTCAGTACATCATCCTGAGCCGCCTCACGAATAAATTTTTCATCGGTTAGCCTATAATGTTCCCACTGCTGGGACACAGGCCTCCTCTCTATGAGAGAGAATGGGCTATAATTCACCACGCGGGCCCAGTGCGTTGGTAGATGTCACATGTCTGCGAATTTTAGGTTCTAGGACATGCCGGTTTCCTCACGATGTTTTCCTTCACCGATTTGAGAGCAGTGGTGATGAAATAAATTACACAAAGTAATGCGCCTGCCTGGGTTCGAACCCAAGACTTCCCATCGGTTATTAAAAAAAATCTGCTGTTCCATACATTTTGACCGTGTAGGTATTGCACTTTTGTAGGAAACAGCTGTTTTTTTTTTAATAACTGGTGAAACATTTTTATGTGGAGGGACTAGGAATCTCTATCTGTGGGTTCTAAGTTCGTGGCAACCGTTTTCGCGTCGGTGTCTCTTCCACCGCGTAAATACAATACTGGTATTCATCCGGCTAGACTGGAAGCCGACCCTTTGGGAAAAGGCTAGGTAGATGATGAGGGTTCTGATAACTGGAAAATTATCTAAACTGTACCAAGCAAGCTGTGGGTACTATTAACCTTTTGGCCGCCACGTCAATAACGAAAATCTGTATTCTCTACGCCAAGCGCTTTAAAAAAGTGTTTTTTTCGACGTGCCATGCTGTCCGAGGCGTCGCGAGCACTTTTTGATTTGACGTCCATAGATGTCCGTGAGGACATCCGCAAGAGAACCAAGGTAACCGACGTAGCCCGTAGAATTGCCAAACTTAATTGGCAGTGGGCAGGGCGCATTACTCGCTGGACGGATGGCCGATGGGGCCGAAAGCGGCTGGAGTGGCTACCGAGAACTGGAAGACGTTGCGTTGGAATGCCTCCCACTAGGTGGACTGATGACCTGGTGAAGGTTGTAGAGATTCGCTGGATGCGAGTTGCACGGGCCGGACAATGTGGCGACACTTGGGGGAGGCCTATGTCCAGCAGTGGACGTCTTTCGGCTGAAGTGATGACGATGAGACGTCCGTGGCTGTCAATAGGTTAAGTACACCTCTGCCTAACCCTTTGGGAATTACAGGCGTGATAATATGTTATGTAGCAAGCAAACCGTCATTAAGATAAGTAGTTTAGAATAAGAAAACAGGTTATAATAGTAGTTCCGGGAAAATTCTTTACTCAGAAGATTACTTCAAAGGTAAAGCTTACTTAGGGCATGATGAAGAAATTGTTTCTGGGAATCTATTTAAGTTTTTTTCTAAGAACTAGTTATCTTGCTAAAGGTCCGGCTGAGTAGCTAAGAGAAAATATAAAAATAATAATTTTTATCGTAACTGTCCATATGTTTCTGCCTTAATGTGATCTATCATTATGGCATAATTTAAGTTCGCACATTAAATAGAGCTCGATAAGAACTATATATTTTTTTCTTCAGTATAACAAAGAATTGCGTAATAATGCCTAATACTACTAATCTATCATCATCATCTGCCTAGCCTTTTCCCAACTATATTGGGGTCGGCTTCCAGTCTAACCGGATGCAGCTGAATACCAGTATTTTACATGGAGCGACTGCCTATCTGACCTCCACAATCCAGTTAGTACTGGGTTATGGCACCCCTTGGTTGACAGACTGTGACTTTGACATAACGACTGTCAAAAATCCACAAATGACAGCCGGGACCATCGGCTAAACGTGCTTTCCGAGGCACGGAGGAAACTCGGTATGTACTTACAACCAATCAACAACTCAAAATTATCATGCACAGTCTACAAACTCACACTCCATATCAAAAACCATTATCTACCCAATACCCCCGTCAGTTAACATTTATCAATCCTCCGGTATGACTCCTACGTCATCAATCAGCTGTCGGCTGACGGAAGTGACGTCAGAGCTGAAAAAATACGTCACCAGTCGTCGCGTATGTGAGGTCTTTATTGTGTCAATTTGTTAGAGAAAGCGAAGTTTTTGTGAGGGAATGGTGTGTAATTATAGAGGTTTATTCTGTTTCTGGGAGTAAAGAGGATGAAACGAGATTGGTCTTAAAAAAACTTAAGGTTAGTTACAAAGAAAATGATGATGATGAGTTGCAGAGAAAACTTGAAAATTATTATTTAGTGCAAAGGATGTGGATAGCATACACCGTGACTTTTTAGTCGTCTTACAACGGCAGCCCACTTCATGTGGCATGACACTTAAAAATTATTAACAGGATGTTTCATAATTTTATTCTAATATATTATTTATTTTTCTTTGTACCTATTATGGTAGGAAAAAAAAAACAAATCACGCCTAGAGCTATTTTATGTCGGGTACATTGAGTGGACCACCTTTGTAAGACGACTAAAAAGTCATGGTGTATATGCCTTTATCTTGCATTCCAACACACACTTACAACTTGTCCACGAGCGACACGTTCGAACGACACGCGTCTTGCGACAGCTACTGAAAACAAATTACCGAAGTTGTTTAGTGCTAGCCACGAGTCGTCACGAACGTGATTTGTGGAGCGGCTCTACTCAAGAGAAGCGATGAAGCGAACAAGTGACGCGCGCGTGTTTCTTGATGCCAGTCGCATTGCCCGGGGTCAAGACGTAAGGCCTTACGTCTTCACTTGTTCAGTTTTCAGTCACTACCTCGACATTTCTGAAGGGGAATACTATGGGCATCAATTCAATTAATTAAGTAAGAAGTTTATCAGATTTACATAAGGACCAATAAAATGCTTTTCTATAGATACCTTCTAAATAAAAACACAAACAGCGTAAAATGTAAGGCAATAAATTATTGTTTTCGTTTTGTTACAAGATTTTATTTGTTATACTGCTTATAAGCCCAGCCTTACAGACCGAACAAAATAAAAAACTTCTAAAAATAGGCACCGACAACCAATCCTAGAAATTCGAGATATCTAACAAGAAATAGGTACAAGAACATTTTATACATTCCTTACAGAAAACATGTAAATTCTTTCAGTGAATATGTAAGAAAAACTAGGCCTTTCTGAAGGCGGATCATAAACCAGTTCGTATTCAGAGAGAGCGTCCTCTCTAGAAAATATTCCGGCTTTTGAGTTCCAAGTGCTTCAGACATGGTTGGGTACCTCCCTCTTATATTACAACTAAAATGTTGAATGTCACTGTAAGAGGGCCTATTACAGGAGTGTACTTTAGTCCTTTTGTTGATTGTACTGAATAGCTGCAGAGAATTTATTCATTTTTAAAAGATAGAAATGGCTACTTATAGGTTTATACCTAGCAAGTGCATCCTTACCTAACCCATTCGTTCCACCTGCTGAAAATTACCTGGACATGAGTTGCCATTGCTGACCTGGAAGTCTTTAAATAGACTCCGAACCCAGGTTGGTCTCAGCAAGGAGCAGATGGGACCGAGAGCTTGGCGCTTTCGGTAGCGTCCATCAGTTCCTGTAATGAACAAACAACAGGACACGCAGGACACTATTTTACGTGTCCTATCGTTTATGGAACAGCACCACATTTACACTCCAGAGCAGAGTCATCCATGAATCTCCACCTGAGCAGGTTTTCCTTGCTGTGGCCAACCAGGTTTTCCCACACTATTTTCTGATGTTAGACTAAAACCACTTTCCTTTTGTTTAGTATTGCCGTAACAATTTATATTCACACCCATCCATCTCTATCTAACATTCCCGCTCTCTCTGTCGTCATACACGCGATCTGTACAAAATATATTAAAAACTGTGGAATTAATCATACAAAACCATTGTGAAGTGTCTAATATTCATTTAATAATAAACAGTTTGTGTTGGTACTACACATCACTACTACATCACCTTTCAAAAAAGTAAATTTGAAATTTAAAAAACCGCCATCGCAACAAAGAAAAGCGAACAAACATTTGAAAAGTCAATAAAATGGCTGACACGGTTTTGATAAAACATGTCTAATTGTAATATATACATGCCCTTTAATTTGATACCCACTTGGGTATATTTGAAAATATTTGATTTTTCATACCCACTTTCATCCCTCATAACTAGTAAATGGCTACACCGATTTTGATAAAACGTATCTAAAAACCATCGCCAAGAAACTAGCTTACAAATAAAATAACTGCATTCAAATCGGTTCACTCCTTTAAGAGCTACGGTGCCAGAGACACACACACATTGCGGTCAAACTTATAAAACTCCTCTTTTTCCGTCAGGGGGAAACAAAGCACTCAAACCAACAAATTGACAAGTATCAAACTACTTAGTTCCATCTCCATATTAGAACCATCCCAGCTGAAAAACTTAGTACACTGTTGCCACTTAGATCAAGTGCTTAGTTAAAAGTTATACAACAGTGTAATGATGTTCTGTTGTAGTTCAGAAGTTGGGCTTGTTAGTGGATATCAATATGTGGAGAGTTTCGTTGACATTGTGTTATGTAGATGCCTCGGGGGGAAACTTGAACTTGATGAAATCAGTCTTTGATATTCCCACTGGTGGGGATTGAGCTTAAAAATAATGTTGTCGTAATTCACAACGCGAGTTCTGAGCGCCTAGACAAGCGATATTTACTTTCAAATCGTTACATATTTTTACCGCGACTTTCAAAGGGATTGACTCATTGTTTTCGGTAGCATAACTCAGTTACACTACAGACTGCCTCGTTGACTGAGTAGTCGCAAGCGCAACTGCTCAGCATGAGGTCCTGGGTTTTGTTCCCAGGTCGTGCAAAATGTCATTGGGTTTTTCCATCAGGACTTTCTCAATAGTATCACCGGAGTCTAGATTTGTGCCCGGTTGATGGCAATTCGCTCGCCCCCTATTACATGGAACCTAAAAACATAATTGGCTAGTGTGGGTGTATTAGGTACACCACTGCCTAACCCTTCTGGGATTACATGCGTGTCGTTATGTTGAAAAAACCTTAGAAGCAATACAATAAATATGGCAAGCAGGGCATTTTACCTACACAATAGAAATTCCTGTACCCTAATATAAATTCTAATTCGCACAAAATCTGTTACCAATACTCACAGACCGATTCCTCCAATTAATTTCACATGTCGCACTTAATATGTTCATTTCGGATAATCATATAAATCCTAAGATTGTGGCGAATAAATCTGCCAGTAGCCAGACGAGCTTGCCAGCGGCCATATTGGAAAATATATATCATTCTGTTAATACGGGTGATAACAGTAGAGGACAATTTTGTTTTTGAAGGAGCATGGGGGGAGGGTTACTACCATGCTGATTCTTTTCGGGACATACGATTCTGCAGTAGTTGGTAAACAACATGTGAACCGAAGCAGACAGCACACGGCTTTAGAGGAGCTCGTGGCTATAGAGGACTAACAGCCGCTCGGGTCGACCTTCAGGTTAAGCCGCGCTCGCCCAGGTTGGTCCGTGGATTACATAGCCAGTTCCCTCACGTTAAGCCGTTGGTCCTGGCTGCAATTTGTAGAATTTTGCCGGTCGTTAAAGGTAGTTAGTAGCCCGAAAGTCTGACAGCCAGTCTTACCAAGGGGTATCGTATTACCCAGTACTAACTGGGTTGTGGAGATCAGATAGGCTTTCGCTGCATGTAGAATACTGGTATTCAGCTGCATCCGATTGAACTGGAAGCCGACCCAACATAGTTGGGTAAAGGCTAGGCAGATGATGTGCGATCAACGCTGAATCCTGTTCGGATCAACTTTGTGCAACCCGAGCAAAGCCTGACGTATAACTTTCCCACCGGAGAGAGGGCCATAATCCACCACGCTAGCGTGCGGGTTGGTGCCAAAACTTATTTCTACATGATATTTCCACTCTGAGTTCAATCGTGTGGACCCATGAAGAATGTAGCAGCCCTGACATCAGTAAATCTAGTATTCTTTCTCTCAGCTTTGTGCTGTTCGAGGTCCATTGGGAGTTGTAAAAGGTTTCTTAGGACTGAATAGAACATGCATCTCAATTTTAAACTGACAGGTTTGATATTTGTGTTCAGTCTTTATCATGATTCATAGCTGAGCATCGTTTAGAAGTGGTGCTAGTACTTTTAAGTTGGTTGTTAATTTTTAAAAGCATTGACATTCTTCAAACTCTGTTTTAAGCTTTCACGGTTTACAACTAAACTTATACTGTCACTTACGGGATATCTTCCGTGATTTTTCATTATTTTGAGCTCCCGATCCGAATTTTTTTTTTTTTTTTTTTTTGTTTTGGCGCTTGCAACAGCGCCGAAATATCGGGAGCTCAAAATAATGAACAATCACGGAAGATATCCCGTAAGTGACAGTATAAGTTTATGACAGTCTTGTTCTTGAGTAACCTTTAACTTAACATTCAATCATCATCATCATCATTTCAGCCGAAGGACGTCCACTGCTGGACATAGGCCTCCCCCAATTGTCGCCACATTGATCGATCCCGTGCGTCTCGCATCCAGCGGATCCCCGCAACCTTTACCAGGTCATCGGTCCACCTAGTGGGAGGCCTTCCAACGCTACGTCTTCCAGTTCGCGGTCGCCACTCCTGAACTTTCCGGCCCCATCGGCCATCCGTTCTGCGAGCAATATGCCCTGCCCAACAATGAAGCATTCAATGAAGCAATTTAACATTCAATGAAATAACTTATTTTTTTTTTCGGATTTGGGTTCGGTTTTCACGATCATTTAGAAAATATATTACGTGTTTTACACGTAATATATTTTCTAAATGATCGTGAATGATCATTAATAATTGCGAAGTCTCGCTAGTATTAAGTCGTAAAAATAGCTATAGAATGGCGCGGCAGGTCGGATCTGGAATCAGAAAAACTTTTAGTTGACGTTTTTATAAAAACACTAAATTCCAAAAATCAATGATAATTTTAGTTTCTTTTATTGCGCAGACTCCATTCTTTTCAAAGAACTGTATCGTTAATGAAAAATGAAAACAAAATTCCTGAAACATTAATTTCACGTATCAAACCGGATATTCTGCTTATTCCAATAAATGCTTATGACAATATAACATCAAAGTTAATGACGAGACATTTGATCGCGACTAAATATACATACTCGTACCTACACAGACCGACTCACGCTATTTTCCCATTGGGGTAGGCAGAACTCCTTTGTCCTCACATACTGCAAGTATGCGGTACTAGTGTACTACTACTTTCATAAATCAATAGCTTTTGCACGCGGCTGCGCTTGCGTTCTGGTTGAAAACTATCCAACGGGAACGATTTAAATATAGCCTATGACACTTGGAAAAACGTAGCTTTCCATAAATGAAAGAATTTTCAGAATCGGATCAGTAGTTCCGGAGATTTCCCTCTACATAAAAACTTACAAATAAATTTTATCTTTTTATAATCTTTCTTTCTTTATTGTGTGTTTAGTGCCTAAACTGGTGTCAGAGTTTTTATGCCGCCCATGGGCCTCTGACTTGGCTTAACATACCGTCAAGAAATATCTCTCAGGCATGCTGGTTTCCTCACGATGTTTTCCTTCACCGAAAAGCAAGTGATAATTACACAATACGCATATGAATCCGAAAAATCAGAGGTACGTGACTTGGGTTCGAACTCGAGACCTATGTCTTGGCAGTCCGACGGTCACACCACTAGACTATAATATTAAGTATAGATAAACGCAAGCCATTTTCGAGTATTACGCACCTGAACTCTCTGAAGAACATCATCAGTAAGGTTTCCGTCCTCACGGATTTTCTCCCACATCTGCCTTGTAACGAGTAAATATCTCGCAAAAATATACGCGACGTAACTTCATTATCTGATGAAACTTCTACTTCGCTTCCGAGATCAAACTTCTGTTTTGTCAACATTATGTAATTTTGTTCAACTTGTTCAAGGATAGTATGACAACACACAGTATAATATCACGCCTGTTATCTCCGAAGAGCTTGGCAGATACCATAGATCGCTACCAATAACGATCCTTACGCTTATTCTAACGTTCTTACATAGTTTTTGCCTCGTCCGCGTTCATACTTCTGATCATACAAGTACGGCGGTTACGATTGACTTGAACTTTCTGAAAAAAAGAAACTAAGATATGATATATATATATATGAATAATAATAGACATTTTCTGCATTTTGCTACAAAGAGTTACACCTGCAAAAAAGATAGAAATGGAAAAATAATTTGAGTACATTCTGCAACTACAAATCATTCTAGAACGTTGTATATCACTCTCTCACAACACGTTTTATTTTTTCTGCATCTGTTTTTTTTTTTATTTCGTGCCAAGGACATTCTCCAATTTCGTCCTATTTTCCTGTTTCGATAAGTCAAGGCTCTTTGTTCAGGACTCTGTCGAGGGTAGCAACAAATTAATTTGCAACATAAAGGGATTGACAATAAAATGAGACTGTATCGTAAAAAGCGCTGTATAAGAAACTTATGCGTATTTACTCAAAAACTTTTCTAGTACTACGTGTCGGCTGAACTCTACCAAAGGCTTTTGTAGAGACGACCGAATATGGCCGGCTGTTACACCGTGTCGAGAGCCCGTAACAATATTAGTGCTAGTCAGTATATACCTACGATTTTCGGTTTGGTTTATTTAAAAAAAAAGGAAAAAAATCTTTATTAAAAATAAGTTTCTTATTAGCTATTATTAGAATAATCAGATTAAAACTGTTAAGTAAAATTTTACAAAGACGGAGAGGCCTTTGCCCAGCAGTGGGACAAGATAGGCCAAGGAAAAAAAAACTTTACAAAGATTTCTTTCGCTAGCCAAGTCAGAGGCCCATGGGCGGCATAAAAACTCTGACACGAGGTTAGGCACTGGACCGATGACCTGGTTGCGGGGGAGAAAATATCAAATAAATCTATTGCTACATTGGTTACATAATAAAAACACTGCTAGGTGACTGACAGATTAAATACGAAGTTTTTACTTAAAATAATTTTACAAATCGCTGATTTTTATTCAAAAAGTTGAATATCATAACATAGCAACAAAAATGAATTTAGTTTTATATGAAAAAAAAGTCAATTTAAATTCTCAAACAGATTGATATTTTATTAAAATAACAATAGTATTTCGTTCTCAATTTAGATGAAAATTGGAACAACATTGAATTTAGTTCAAGCTGACTTCAATACCACGTTAATCAATTTAGAATTTGGTTTTACTTTTTTTAGTGTAGCTAGTAGACTTAACTTCTGTTCAAACAAACAATATTAGATTTTACAAAACAAAAAATAAAACTTTCCATATCATATACTCATCATAACCTCACTCATTAACGCCGAACATCGCCCTCATCACTGCACCACCTTACGCTCCGGTGTGACAGTCAGCCCGAACTTGGGCGCGCACTTTATAAAGGCAGTCGACATGTTTATGAGTAAAGTTTTCAGCTGAAGACTACTATCTGTTACTGAGAGACTTGACACTTCTACTGAGAACGGACCGACTTGGAATATTCTCGTATTCTAACCGTGATACATTGTGGGAAGGTGTATTGAGAGTTGAGCCTAGGCAGGATGTATGGAGGCTTTTGGTTTGCCTAGAAATGTAAGTAGTGCAATCTCTGCAGTACTTATTAATTTTCTACGCGAATTGCAACGTTCAACGCAATTAAGTTGAAAACGTCATAATTCAGATTTAATTGTGCTTAATTATTGTGGCGTGTGGGTATGGTCTTTCGCCTTTAACTGGGCAACATTTGAATTTGGGCTGCTTTAAGAAATTACGCAGTAACTGTTGTTGGGTATCTTGTTGGCTTTTCGTTTAATATACTGGTAATGTTGCTGGCAAGTTACCACAAACTGTCAATTTTTCTCAATAGATTTTGAACTTAACCATCAATTATTTTATCATCATCATCATCATCATCATTTCAGCCGAAAGACCTCCACTGCTGGGTATAGGCCTCCCCCAAGTGCCGCAACATTGACCGGTTCCGTGCGACTCGCATCCAGCGGATCCCTTCAATCTTCACCAGAATATCGGTCCGCCGCGGTGGGAGGCATTTTATAGATTAAAATTATTTGGAGAAATTTGACAGTTTGTGCTAACTTGATGTGCTGGCGACTGTACAACGAAACAAAAAGTTGACGTCAACATCATGTGTGCATTTTGCTAAAATACTTCGATCCAAGATCATATACACGAAATTTCATAAGCTTGCTCCATATTGCAGTGTTTTTACAAAATATTCACCTCATGTTTTATCATGCGAAACTGCCTCAAAATCACGTTTCTCACAGTTTTCTCACAAGTAAATACAAGTACGGGCGAGAGGGTATGCAAGGTGTGTGCACCATTTCTCGTCCCAACGACCAGCCATAACACTTCATGGCATGGCCCCTTTTACGATGTATTGTCCTTTATGGAATACGGACGACCCAGAATGGTACTTCTAAGTGTCGTACCGCGTCCAACGACTGCACCAGTGCAGTAAGTAGTCGTAAATTACACGCAAGTTGGTTTAACTTCTTTGGGTCATGAAACCTGTAATATTGAGATGGGATTCTTAAATTCTTAAGATTTCTAGGGTCTGTAAGACATTGAAAAAATCTTGGTATGTAAGAGCGGCATATTACTACTCCAACAAAGCTGATAAAACAGTTTGATAGATGTGCCCCAGAGGAGTAATTTGATTAGGAACTTATTTTGATATGGTAAGAAAATAGGGTGAAGCAAAAAAAAATTGTTTTTACCAATTCAAAAGTAAATGTTGTCCTCAAAATGGCGAAAAAAATACAGTCAGGAAATCAGCATGTCTTAGAATCTAAATTCGAAGATATGTGGCGGATGCAACATACCGCTCCCGACCTACATGGATAAATAAAATTAATAACTAAAATAATACTGTCAAAACTCCGTATAATTTACCAAAGGGTATCGTACAGTACCAGTTAGTACCCAGTACTAACTGGGTTGTGGAGGTCAGATAGGCAGTCGCTCCATGTAAAGTACTGGTACTCAGTTGAATCCGCTAAGACGAGAAGCCGATCCCAACATAGTTGGGAAAAGGCTAGGCAGGTGATGATGAACTTGTCTCAGACCTAAAACAAACAGAATCTTACATTCCCGCTTTACAACCTCAAAAAATCCCAACCCTACACAATCTTCCCCAAAACAAATGGAGCAAAAAATAAGCCAAATGATACGTAAATAAATAAACATAACAAATCTTCCTGGAAAAGGATATGGCGGAATGACCTCGCTACCTTTTTATAAGAATGGCCGCCGGAAGCTTCGAATTGGGAGCGAAGAGACCGGGGAATGAGAATTGGTCAACTGAGACCCTCTGACCTTGGGGTAAGATAATAAGTCCTTTCAAAGGAAATTGGACTGTGTAGTTGGTGAAACTTCACATAATAGAGGCTTAATTCTATAGGAATGCTGGCTTGATTGTTTGAATGTACTTATATTTCCGGTAGGTATAGACTTAGTACAATAGTAGTTCATTAAGGTTGAGTTCTGAACTTTAGACTGTAAGAGAAGAACTATTCTTTTACATAACATCACTCTTATAATCTTCAAAGAGAGTTCAAAGAGGTGTATTTAATAGCACACCCACATTTCGCCGGTTATGTATTAAGTCCCACGTAACAGAAGGCGAGCCTTTTGCCCAGAATATACCCTATCCTATGACATTGTTTGCCGACGACAGTACTATCATTGTTAAACTTGACAAAAATAATAAACACTTTGAAGCTGACATAATCAATGCATTACAACAAGCCGTTAACTGGTTAGAACATAACAACTTAATTATAAATTTAAAGAAAACAAAAATTATGAATTTTCGTCAAAGAGTAGGTAATTCGGAACTAAATGTAAGCTTTAATAATGAAGTTATTGAAGAAGTTGCGAATACAAAATTTTTAGGTTTAACAATCGACAACCAACTTAATTGGAAACAACATACTTCAATATTAATTAAAAAGATTAGTAAGTTTGCTTTTGCTTTGTATAAACTAAAGAAAGTAGTCAATCAAGCAGCTGCAGTCACTGCATACTATGGATATGTCGATTCTATACTACGCTACGGAGTCATGTTTTGGGGTAACTCCTGCAATAAGGACATGGTGTTCAAATCGCAAAAAAGATGCATTCGAGCTATTACCGGTCTAAAAATAACTGATAGCTGCAAACCTTATTTTATATTGTTAAAAATAATGACTTTACCTTGCTTGTACATATTTGAGACTGCTTTATTTGTTAAAAAGAACATGCATCTATTCAGAAAAGCATCTGAACAACGCTATAAAATGATTAGACGAGAATATAGACATGAATTATGCGTTCGACCATCAAAGACCGCCTTGATGCACAAAAGTATACTTTGCATGGCCCCAAAAATATTCAATAAATTACCAAATGGAATTAAGGACTTAAATATTATTCAATTTAAAAACAAATTAAGACATCTATTATTGGAAAAATGTTATTATACTATTGACGAATTCCTTAATGATAAATTGTAATTGTAAATTGACATTGATATTTATTTAATTTTGACATTGTACTATTATCTTTATTTCATTCATTATTTATAAGTATACTCAATTGTTAATGTTTTGCTTGCTTTTTTCTGTTTTAAGTTATGTTGTGTTTTGTTGCAATTATTTTATTTTAAAATGTTGATTATTCTTCTTTTTTATAATAATGACCAATAATGTAAAAGAGTGTACACCTTTAAGGTAGATTTTTGAGGAACTAATTATTTATTATTAAGATCTCATGTAAAATGTACCAAAAATCACACCAATAAATAAATTTGAATTTGAATTTGAATTTGAATTTGAATTTGCCATCAACCGGGCACAAAACCACTCCGTAGCTGCTACTGAAAAATTCCTGATGGAAAAACCCAAATAACATTTTGCCCGACACGAGAATCAGCTCAGCAGTCGCGCTTGCGGCCACTCGACCAACTTGGCAATTATTATTAAATTCTTCTTCTTTTTATTGAAAACCTCAATCTATTAAAATAATTTATTTAACTAGGCTGATAATCAGCCATCTTTAAAAATCTAATATTTAGTTATCCAGTACCCCAAAACGCTTCCTACATTACTTTCTAGTTTTTAAATAAAACTTGACCAGCCTAGATGTCCCAAAATAGAACACTCACGGCCGAATTCGCCACGCCAAGTTCTCTTGAATACTTCATCTCCAAGACCTTGAACTTCACAAAAAAGGAAACTGTTACCCAACAAATAACGAAATACACGTGGACATCAATCATCATAAATAACTAACATCAAATTCAGCAACTAAAACAAAGTAAAAATTTTCTAAAAATATCTTACATTATTACAACAACTCGGGAAAATGTCAACACTGCCTTCGACAAAGCCATCCTATTTATTACATTGATAAAGCCCAAAATTCTCTTATTGGCTGAAGGTACCTGTCGAAGGGAAAGAGGGTCGCTCTTATAGGTAGTATTAGGAGTAATATGAGACAATAGACAGGTGCAAAAGGTTCACTTTATCGGAAGTATGTAAATGGAAGCGAGAGCAGATATTCTTGGCTCTTGGTTTTTATTTTATTTTTGCTGAAGGCGGGACTAAGCGAGTCAAGCATAATAATTATGCAGCCAAGAATTACGTTGGAAGGAAATAATTTTATGTAAGCACCATCTTCGTCTGCCTAGCATTTTCTCAATCATGTTGGGTCGGCCTCTAGACTAACCGGAAACAGCTGAATACCAGTATTTTACATAAAGCGACTGCCTAACTGACATCCATAACCCAGTTAGTAGTGGGCAATACGATACCCCTTTCTAACACTCGTCAAACTTTCGGGCCACTGACTACCTGTAACGACTGTCAAAGATCTACAAGTGACAGCCGAGAACAACAGCTGAACGTACTTTCCGAGGCACGGAGGAAACTCGGATGTAATGACATGTAATGGATGGTCATCCATCCACGGACCGATCCGGCAAGCGCTGTTTAACCTTCAAGATTCACCTTTTAGATAATGCCGTGTTAAAAAGATTAGTCATTAACTTAGACAAAAACAATCTAATATTTTGGATTTGAACAGATTTTTTTTGAACAATGGTTTAAAAACTTCACAATTTTTATTGGCTAATGAATTTTCACAAAATGGAGATTCTGTACTCCTATCCGCAGTAATATCAAAGCAGTTATATAATATTGAGGTCACTCCTAAGCTCACTGTTATTCGAACTGTCAAAACCACACAAAGTATGAAGCTCTTTATTTTTCTGATGTCCCATTTCCTTGTAATGATAGAATCGCAAAATAATTGGGGGTTGAGGGAAATAGAATCGTTAGCACACTAGTGCGGCAAAGTTTTGGTAGTAAAGGAAAAGGATTTCAGTCGGTTTGCTATGTTGTAGACAAAAACAGGGTCAAGGGGTCTTGTATGTTAAGTACTAACGCAACTTTGGTTAGAAGTGTTTTGTGCTTGAGAAAGTCTTTTTCAGATGCATGGGTCGACCTAGGGCTAGTATCAATATTCAACGAATGATAAAGTACGTCATCATCATTCTCCTGCCCTTATACCAGCTTATTTAGGGTCGGCACAGCATGCTTCCATACTTCTCTATTACTCTTCATCTCAGCAGTCACCGTCTTTCTAGCCATATCATCCTCAACACATTCCATCCATCGTTTCTTTGGTCTTCCTCTACTGTTATAACCTATATATCTATCTTCATTCATACTCAACATTTTCATCACTAGATATTTTCTTGATACCACGATAACCGATTACCACCCAACTTTTCAGTCACCGGCGCCACTTTCAGACTTCCTCTTATGTACTCATTCCTTATTTTATCTATTATTATTGTATTGTATTGTATAACGGGCTGGTGTCCGCAACTCCACGTCAAAGCGCGTATTTTGCGTGCGGGTGGGAAATATTTTATCTATTAAATTATTATTATTATGTTACAAGGATAAAGTATCTATAAGATTAAAAAAAACTGACGTAGCATAAAAATGATCAGCCTACAAGCTTCCCACTACTGGGACTCAGGCTTCCTCTCTGTCGGAGGGAGTGGACCGTAATATACCACGTGGACCAAGTACGTGTTGGTAGATGTAGACCCTTCGATTTTTTGTTTGTGATACCAGTTTCCTAATGATGTATTCTTTCACCGTTTTAAAAGCACTGATGATGAAATAATAAATTTTGTCGTAACACCTCTGTCTTTGGGTCACCAACTTACATGTGTATACCAAATTTTAACTCCCGATTGAGTTGTAATTAGTGTACCAGTAGTTTCGGAGTAAATTGGCTGTCTATCGGTAGGTACGGAACCCTAAAAATAGTACAATATCAGTCCAGAATGAAATACGGTTTACGAAAGGTTATTTTTATCGACACTATTAAACAACACAGTGCTCCACAAACTTCAATTACTTCCGGAATTTTCGTCACAATAAAATATTTACGGACAGCGGCTAAGGCTGTCCTCACACGAGGCAACACATCGCAACGACGCGCGACTTAAGCCGGGATTAAAGCGGCTACCCACGATCGATGGGGAGGGACGCTGCTGAAATTAACGCGAACCTTGCGGTAGCCTTGTTAAGCATGGGTGGCTGAGTGAGTAATTGTCTTTAATTCAGACTAAATGCTGGCGTGAAGAGTGTTATTAAATTATATTTTTAATTGCTTGGTTTGAAGTTTAAATACGCAAAATATTTGCCTACATTCACTAGCCCTCGAGATGTAACAGAACGAGGGTGATTCCAGGAGTTACTTGTAGTTCTAGATATTTTCTATCAGAACCCATCAGATTTTTTTTTTTCCGTGTCACGTGTTTTTGGGAGCTTTTCCCAGTAAACTGTTATGATGCTAGTATCAAACATATTGTTCCATCAGGAATTTCTCAGTAGCAGCCACGGAGTCTGGATTCGTGCCCGGTTGATGGCAATAGGCTGGCCCTTATTAAATGGGACTTTATCATAACTGGAGTAATGTTGGAGGAGCTCGTGGCTCAATAATAACAGCCGCTCGGGTCGATCTTTAGGTTAAGCCGTGCTTGCCTAGGTTGGTCTGTGGATGGGTGACCACCCATGACATACCGAGTTTCCTCCGTGCCCCGGAAAGCACGTTAAGCCGTTGGTCCTGGGTGTCATTTGTAGATCTTTGACAGTCGTTAGATAGTCAGTGGCCTAAAAAGTCTGATAACCAGTCTTACGATGGGGTATCGTATTACCAAGTACTAAGTGGGTTGTGGAGGTCAGATAGGCAGTCGCTCCATGTAAAATGCTGGTATTCAGCTGCATCCGGTTAGACTGGAAGCCGACCCCAACATAGTTGGGAAAAGGCTAGGCAGATGATGAGTAATGTTGGCGAACCATTAGGTACACCTTTGCCTAACCCTTCGGCAATAACAGGCGTGATGTTATTTTGTGTTTCCAATTCCAATTTGAAGTAAAATTAATTTTCCACGATAGCAAATAATAGCGACAAACAATTACATCTAACATTCCTTTTAATGTCGTTTTGTAACTTTTATGACATAACTTTCTCATGAATACAATTATAAGTGCAAAGCATTTGCGTTGCTTCATCCACTTCAAAAGTTGGTAGAAGTGCACAATCTTTGTAAAGTTCTGAGTAAGTTACACATTCTATTTGCCTCTGATTGCCTAGTCCTGGTCTCCGGGAGCTCTTTACTTTTTCATAGCGACCAACTATCTCTGGCCATCTTATTGTACTCCATTTTGTTTTAATTCTTTTCACTTACAACTTTAGTTTTTCGTAAAAATAACAAATTTGTTTTACAATATTTAGTTGAAAGTAAAACAATAGAAAAATTCTGCTTCAAGTTATTCGTTTTGAAAAGTTTGAAATTGTTTGATTATTTCCAATCGTTAAATAAAACTATTGTTAATCCATCATGCATCACAAAATATAAATTAAAACCTGTTCGAGCGTGAACACGATTTTAGAAACAATGAATGTTTTGAATATGGTAAATTCAATACTTTTTCAATTAAATAGTAGCATGAATAAAACGACACAAATGTTTACTTTACTAAATTATTTAACTTTCAACAGAACTAATTGATCTGATAGTTTTGTAACCACTTTAAACAACAAATATAAAAACGATAATATAAATCTATGTAATTCAAGTAATACTCCACTCGATTTCTAGAACGGACATTTATTCTAGTAAATTCCATAGATTCGTCGAAGTACATAAAAAGCGGAATACACAATATCGTGTTCTTCGAAACCGGAAAGTTGTATAGTAACTATCTAACCCCTGAGTTATCGCTCAAGCGACACTCTTCTTGTGCGACGCGACTTGCGACAAACGTACTCACGTCAGGAAACAAGTGACGAGCGCGTAACATTTGACGCAAGTGGCTTTACCCGAGGCCGTGGAGGGGGTCTTACTTTGTAGAATACAGCCAGCGTACAGCAAATGTTAATAAAAACGAATAATATACTCATACTAGAAACTATTTATTACAATGTGAGTCAAAAATTGATTTTTAGTTTTTTTAATATTTTTTCTGTCGATAAAGTTAAGCATAGTTTCGACACGTTAGAAAGAAGCATTGTTATGATATGTGCACATTATAAAAGGCATGTATTTAACGCGGCGACAAACTAATCTGATTTAGGGTTTAAAAATAATTATAATGGGTAGTAAAAATAATAGGTTGGCAGCTACTATTAACCACTAGATTGTAGATAAGGCGTAGTCGACGTAGCCCCACTGCACGGGGCTCCTATTTCTGTTTGCAGGGTTTAAAGTAACTTGTCCGAGTCGGGGTGCCACAAGTCTCTCTCAGCCTTCGCTTGCTAGTGCTTCCTATATTCTCCTTGCCGCCATGACCGGATAAATAGTCACTTATTTAGTACAATAGTGGTGACTATTGTACCAAATAAGTGACTATTACAACAATAGTGGTGACTATTGTACCAAATAAGTGACTATTTATCCGGTTATATTGGTCGCCAAATAAATTTTTATTCGCCCGATTAATAATTTCCCATTATAAAAGAATCACACTGTATGCTGCTCTGGTGTGCGGCCTACCTTACCACGCACTGGTCTCCAACAAAATGTTTTCCTGCGGTGTCCATAACTCAAGAATGTTGGGGACCATACGATATACGATTATAGTCGGGTCCTTCCGAAAATTGCGGAGACAAAAACACAATCATTATTCATGTGTCTGCCTTTCCTTTCCATACACCTATTCTTATATCTTTAGTATTAGATCGCCGAGAGGTCGGCAAGGAAATTAAACGGTTTTTGATTGTGTTTTCATATGATTTGTGTAATGGCTCTTTCTATTATTTGTCTGTGAGTTTGTTTGCTGTTGTGGGATCAGCAGAATAAAACTGCCTGTAGCTTACTACTTGCTCAATTCCGTTGAGAAGAAGTCATAGTAGAAAAAAATATTCATCATCTGCCTAGCCTTTTCCCAACTATGTTGGGGTCGGCTTCCAGTCTAACCGGATGCAGCTGAATACCAGTATTTTACATGGAGCGATTGCCTTTCTGACCTCCGCAATCCAATTAGTACTGGGTAATACGATACCCCTTGTTAAGACTGGTTGTCAGACTTTTTGGCCCACTGACTACCTAACGACTGTCAAAGATCTACAAATGACACCCGGGACCAACGGCTTAACGTGCCAAAAGACTTACAACCAGTCTTACGGAAGGGTACTGTATTACCCAGTACGAACTGGTTTGGTCAAATAGGCAGTCGCTCTTTGTAAAATACTGGTACTCAGCTGCATCCGGTTAGACTGGAAGCCAACCCCAACATACTTGGGAAAAGGCTGGCAGGTGATGATCGGTAAACCGAAAATTGACATTATCAACTTAACTGACAATTTTAACTTAACATTAATTTTATGCCTACCAATTACCAATTTAATGATTTGATTCACTTGAGACAACACACCACAATCTTATAAACCCGTACAACTTTACTTAATCAATTTCAAGAAAACACGATACATCACATAAGAACATTACCGATCTTTAAGTCGTCAAGAACCCAATTAGCAGAGTAATAGGATAGGCTTAATTAGATATTGAAGTATCATGTGTGATATTTACTTTGTGTTTGTGTATCGCTCGCGATATCTTTAGCAGTCCTTTTGGTATGTAAGTCGGTTGAAGAACGATTTATATTAATTAGAGTTGTTTATGTTTTGTATTTATATTACAGACCAGCGAACCACCCTTGCTACGCACAGCGCCACCTATCGGGTCCAAACTATTTCTAATGTAGCCTATATTTTAAGTTGAGCATCTAGCAGTAAAGAGGTGAAAACTGCGTTCAAATCCATGCAGTAGTTTTTGCGTGATGCGCGTACAAACATACAGACAGAAAGACAGACAAAAAATTTAAAAACTGTTTTTATGACTTCCGTTGTTCTAATAAAGACCCCCATATATTTTTTTATCAATGTCTTCTATGTACAGACATCGATCTGTTACAATTTTTATTATATGTATAATTATAATTATGTATATAGATTACTAAACTTGATATTATTACACTTGGATTGTGAATTTATTTGCAGTGCATAGTAGAGCACAAACGAATGAAAAGACTTTCGTTTAGTCCATCCAACAGTTTGTCTAGAAGATATGATTATCAGCGATAAGACCGCCGTTATACGGATCTGGGACATTTGCGCGAAAGACATATGCGCGAAGGACACATCCGCGAACCCGCTTGCGCGAAAAGACATATGCGCGCATGGACTTTTGGGCGATTAGACTTTTGCGCGAATGAACTTTTGCGCGAGTGAACTTTTGCGCAAAAGGACACTTCCGCGACTAGATTTACTCGCGACTGGCTACGGTTAATCTGTAGAGTAAACATAACATCATATTATTTCTTATTTTCAATGAGATAGAGCGAGAGAAGTGGCTACACTGCCCGAGAGACATGTCAAATTATTTTTTCGTATCTACCATGAATAGTGTTGCCAGATATAATTATTGTTTAATCGATTTACAATATCGATTTTGTACAAAATAATTTTACTCTCTGTTCAAGCTTTTGGGTTTCATTAATGACGATTTTTAAGGACATTCAGTTGTTTTAATGTCTATTATGACAAATGTATATTGATGTATAGAACATTCTTATTACTTTGTACAAAAATGATTAATTAATCGATTCCGATTTAGAAGAACCTCAGTGTTATGTTTACTCTACAGCTAACCTAACCTAACCATTCGCGCATAAGTCCTTTCGCGCATGTGTCTTTGTGCGTAAATGTCCGTTCGCGCATAAGTCCATTCGCTCAAGTGTCTATGCGCGCAACTGTCTATGCGCCCAAAGGTCCATTCGCGCAAAAGTCTAATCGCCCAAAAGTCCATGCGCGCATATGTCTTTTCGCGCATGTGGATTCGCGCAAGTGTCCTTCGCGCAAATGTCTTTCGCGCTAGTGTCCTGATACCCCGTTATACTCACAAAATTAGTAATATTGTAATACCTCAACAGCCCAGTTAGTACTGGGTTATACGACACCCCTTGGTAAGACGTTAACGTTCTTGCCGAAGAACGGAGGAAACTCGTTATGTAATGAGTGGTCACCCATCCATGGATCAACCTAGGCAAGCGTGGCTTATCCTTGACGATCGACCCGTGCGGCAGTTATTATTTTGCCACGAGCTTCGACGTCCACAGCCTCCCACTAGTAAAACACGCACGTGTACTTTGATTCGCTTGGTATGAAAGGTAGGAGGCATCGTCCACTGAAACTCAGGGTCACGCTACACAGACGTGTGCGTGATTGGCAAACATATGAGCCACAGAATTAACGTGGCAAACCACTCTGTGTTCTTCTAATATAGCAGTGAACGTTTCGTAGAAATACATTACTATTTAAAAGATTGTAACAAAGACATCAATGAATAGTTACAAAAAAAAACAGACACGATCCATCAGATCACATTAATACACCCAAAGACGAGTCCCTCATGATACGAATAAAACTTATTCTTTTCATAGAAACTAACTGACACTTTTGTAGTAGAAACTCGAAATTTACGACAGAAGTTCTCTTTAGTATCTGTCAAAGTGACTTCGAGCATTGAACAAAATAGATCAGGAAAGTTTGCGGGACTTGTAGCAAGTTTTTTGTTGGAGTGATGCATTACAGCGTAGTTTTATGTGTCGTGTAAGTAGGCCTTAATGGTGATGGACAGGGTAAACGGTAGGGGAATGAGTGTTACTTTTTTTGACAGCTGTTAGTTGAATTGGAGGGTATACGGAGAGTGGGCAATGACGTTGTCAAAATTATGTGAATGATGAAATAACTAGATTTTGGCCCACTATTTTTACCTCAGGCAATGTTTTTCCACTCAGATAATGTTTAGGGTTATTATCACGTGTTTATTTTAGGTTTGGGTGACTTGTTTTGAACTAGAGCAGACCTTTTAGGCCTTATGACTTACTCAGATTTCGAATGATATCTCTTGTTCTTCTTCCAAGCGTGGCAACGGCAATTGTGTCGACCCAGAATTTGGGCCACTAGTTTGGCGCCTTTAGTAGCGTCCATCAGTTCCTGTAATGAACAAACAACAGGACACACATTCCTTTTACACACCACATAATTACTTTTAGTGAGAGGATGTGGGTTTTAATCAACCACGAAGGACCAGTGTGGGTTGGTAGATATCAAAAGTCTTCGAAATTTTGTTTGTTAATACATCATTATCAGTCATCATCATTGTCCTACCCCTCATTATCCCAATTGATTTGGGATCGGCGCAGCATATTAACTTCTTCCTTACTTCTGTTGTAATCGTCGGCTCACCAGACACCTCCTTTCTTGCCATATCATCCTTCACACAGTCCATACATCGTTTCTTTGGTCTTCCTCTACTCTTAATGTAATACATTGGATGTAAAAATGAAGTCACAGTCTTGTTAATTTCAGCTCCATACTTCTTTGATAAAAACTCTTTGACACACCAAAAGAACTTTTAATTCAGAAACCCTTGTAGTGACGTAATTAAAATGGCTAAAAACGAACGTGGAACAAAACATGGCGCCCGCACGGAAAGAGCGGGAAAACAATAAAATGGCGTGTGTCAGGACGGGCCCAATTTGGGATTCGACTATCAGGCGCAGTTCTAACGGGTTGGTGTATGGCTCCAGTGGGGGATTGAAGCGGGATGTTAGTTATTTTTGTAATACTCACACAACCATGTTTCTACATAACATAACATCACGCCTGTCATTCCCGGTGGATTAGGCAAAGGTGTACCTAATAGCACACCCACATTTCACCAGTTATGTTAAAGTCCCATGTAATAGGGGGCGAGCCTATTGCCATGGCCTGGCACAAATCCAGACTCTTTAGCTGCTACTGAGAAATTCCTGAACGAAAAACTCAATAACACTTTGCCCGACCCGTGTATCGAATCCAGGACCTCTTGCTCAGCAGTCGCGCTTTCGACCACTAGACCAACGAAGCAGTCCATGTTTTTAAGGAGACTAAAGGCGAATTTCAGCAATAAAGTATGATGATGAAGACACTGAATTTTTAAAAACGCAGTTTCAATATGCTGATCACGTAATGTTCTATTGGTGAAGTTCATACCATTTGAAGAGACTCCAAATCTGGCTGTATGTCAAACTTTTTGTCCAGCATGTCTAATTCAAATCTTTGATTTGAGAAATTGAAATTGAAAATAGAATTTACACACTATTTGTTATTTGGGATTGGCGCAGAATATCTTCTTCTTTAAAATTCAAATATTTGACACACCAAAAAAGGCCCAGTTTTTTCTTCTAATTTTTCTCACCGAGTTTTTTTGTCAGCTCCATGGCAAATAACGTTTTAGTTTTCATTGCCTTCTGGTTCATTATATACCCAAGCAATCTTGCCATCGTCTTCGAGGCCTCTTTCAGTTCATTAAAAATACAAAGTTTTAGAACTCGCTACAACCGAAACCCTACCTTAATCCGGCTTGATTAAATTCGCTCTTTATGTGCGTCGGAGCACTTGAAATTAAGTATCTCATGTATCATAACGTGAAGGTATCTTTTTTATCATTTCGACACGACACGACAGTACCTAATTTGTTTTACTTAATGGTATTATAATTTAGATTAATTTCCATAATGGATGCCTTTTAAGACGTTTCTTTTTGTTTTTAAAAGGCGCCATTTTGCTCGAAATTAAGTGCTGTGGCTATCTTAAGTTATGAAAGCATTTTCTTTGTTGTTTTCTGTAGACGTCTATAGGATTCTGGAAGCCTATTTAATCTTAAATTCATTCGGTTGTGTAATCTCTAATAGTCTTTTTTTTCATAGCCTGCTCTATCCCACTTCTGGGCAACGGCCTTCCTCCACTCATTTCTCGCGAACCCACGCGTCCTCCTTCCAGTTCTGACGGAACCTGGCCAGTTCGTCCAGAAATCTCCTTCGTGGCTTACCGCGACCCCGCCTCACTGTCAGGGCACCAGTTTTTCCATACAACTCGATTCCTACCGGATTCCCTTTTAAAAATACTGCAGTCAGTATTCTATAGACAAATAATATAATCGCATTAAAAATATGTACTCCGGGTTACCTCTTACAAAAAATTGGCCCTTCGCTACTGTTGGTTAGTATTACTTTGGTCAGCCATTTGTCAAACAGTTTCGATTTTCAGAGGTCTAGACAAATGACTATCGGTTTCTAAACGTTTCATATTTCAGCACGCATATACTTTCATCTGGATTGATGTAGCTTTACATTATTTACAAACTACAAATCTATAATAGTAATAAAAAGTATACAATGTACAAGTATCAAAAGGGTTACGGAGCGTCAAAAAATTCGTCCACATCGCTGTCAACAGGAAAAGTGCCCAAAGGGCTGGCAGCATTGCCACGTTGGATGGCAATACAGATTCTTTGGCCAAAAAATAGGCCTGCCCTCTGGCTTGCCTCACGTGAAGAGTCGACTGACCGCTTGACAAACCTTTCGCTTAGTAGCTTTTGGATAGCTTATGTAAGCTCTAATAGAATGGGCCTAGACCTAACCCCTCTCAGATTATCGATTTTTAAGACACACGGTTTTATAGTAGAAAGAAATGCTTGATGTGTTTTAATATCCCTCAGGCGGGAGAACCAAATATTCTTATATTTGATTCATAAATATGGAGATATTAGATCCTACCGATTTGGGATTGCTGCAATAATTCTTGCTTCATAAATATCGACTCTGTAAAGTACCTTTTCCACATAGGCCTATTTTTAGGTTATTCACGACTTTAACAGCTGTCCATGTGTTATGACTTTTTTATTAGGAACTGGCGGATCGCCCACCTTCTTTATTATTATTATTTATTCATTATCAAGTAACATGACTCATTATTTGGCACAAAAATTTCAACAACAACACAAACATAAACGATATACAATCAAATTAAACTTATTTATGCATCAGTAACTTTGACCTCTAAAAATATTACAAATATATATATACACTGTTTATAATAAACTAACAAATTACTTGGCATTACAACTTAACACAATAACACGGGGCACAATGAATCGGGTACAGTTCCAGGACGTCTCCACTCCGCTGCGATAAGACACTCAATGTCCTCCTCGCCTCGAGCTGTAACATCAGGGCTCTGTAGAAGTCACGATGTGGTGGGGGTAGACTTGTAAGTACGTCGCGTGACCTCACCACCAGAGGACTTGCGATTCATTTAATGTCCGTACAAATGACCGGTTCCGACATACTTATATATTATTATTATTTATTTTTTATTATTTCTTTATAGTTTTTTATTATTTTTTTATTTGTTTTATACAGACATCTTTACGTACAGTTAAAACGTGCTCTAAGACAGTATCAGTAATTTACTGTCATCTTTGCCAACCGGAACACAGGGTCCGTGCTTGGCAGTAGCAACGCACGGACGTGGAACGGAGCTATTGGTAGTCCCATATAATAGAGGGTAAGCCTAATTACCATCAACCGGGCACAAATCTAGACTCCGTGGCAGCTACTAAGAAATTCCTAATGGAAAACCCAATAACACTTTGCCCGACCTGGGAATTGAACCTAGGACCTCATGCTGAGCATGTAGTACAGTGGTAAGGGTAGGGTAGGTAGGGTTGGTATATCCGTATGGATAAAAACACTTTTTGTTAATCTTACTATTATAAATGCGAAAATTTGTATGGATGGATGGATGTTTGTTACTCAATCACGAATTCGGTAATCACCTAATTCGCTGATAAACACATCAAATAAATCATTAATGTTCTTAATTCGATAATCGTCTATAAAACCACTTCTAAGAATTAGTTTCCATCATTCAGAAAAAAAGGTATTCTTAGAATAAAAACCTATTTATTTATTCAACGAACAACAGCGGACAACAAAAAACTAATTAAAGATAAAATTACAAAAGAAAATTAAATATTTCAGTGGAAAGGACTAATCCAATGTTACTACGATTTCTTGTTATTTGAGCAAAACGCCAATTCCAGTTACTGGAATTTCTCTAGAAATCTGGGCAAGTTGCCAGGACATATATTTTTGTAAGGACCCAGTCTCCGTTTTGCAACAAAAAAATGACGAAGTGTGAGAAGAATATTGTAAGAATATCTCCTTTCTTTTGATAATTTACTCTTTGGAATGATGTACGTCCTTGTGTAAAAGTTTGGACTAAAATTAATGATGATTTGTGTTTATTTTGTCAAACTATTTTGCTTTGTCTTTCTTATTCTTCACTGCACACAAAATAACAAATATACATACAAATTGCAATAACATAGTTTATGTACAACGACGAGCTTAACCCACAATTGGTTTTTCTTACAGCAAACCTAATCCTAAAGTTCTGAAGTGGCGACCGCGAACTGGAAGACGTTGCGTTGGAAGGCCTCCCACTAGGTGGACCGATGACCTGGTAAAGGTTGCGGGGATCCGCTGGATGCGAGACGCACGGGATCGGTCAATGTGGCGACACTTGGGGGAGGCCTATGTCCAGCAGTGGACGTCTTTCGGCTGAAATGATGATGATGATGATGAAACTTAATCCTACTAATCCTGTCTTTCTTAGTGATAATCGGTTGTTGTGGACTTGTGATGCGGAGGAATGAGTGAAATTTCATGAGGAAAATTTCGAGTATAAATTTAGAAGGGCTATAAGAGTAGAGGAAGACTAAAGATACGATGGATGGAATGTGTGAAGGATGATATGGCTAGAAAGGAGGTGACTGGAGAGATGACGAGTAATAGAGAAGTATGGAAGAAGAAGACATGCTGCGCCGACCCCAAATGAATTGGGATAAGGGTAGGAGAAAAATGATGACATTACTTTGACTTGCTGTATCTGATGTTTTTTTTTTTAATTTTTTTCCGGGTGGGAAATCATCAAATGACCCCCCCCCCCACTCTGGGCGGAGCGGAAAGGAGTGTCAGACTTGTACTGACTAAAACCCATCCATGTTCCTTCTTTGCCCTTTGTGTTTCAGGGCCACGGTATCTCTTTCGAACAGTCCCGCAGCCCTGGCAGGCATCGGCCCATGCGGACCCCTACTTGGTTGTTGACATCTGAGGCGGGCGTGGAACACGCTTTATCTGATGTTTAAATGTGCTTCTTAATGATCAGTTGTTTAGTATTAATGGAAATGGTTTTTTTTTGTGGTGAAAGACTGAACTGAGAACAGAAGCAGTAGCTGAATGTTGGTGTACAATAAAACATTTTCATTTAGCGGAGTTGGGTAGCTCTAAATGAATTTATGGCTGTTACGATATAACAGTGTTTTTATACTAGACTAGCGACTCGCCCCGGCTTCGCACGGATGCATTATATGTATATAAACATTCCTCTTGAATCACCCAATCTATTACTGAAAACCGCATCAAAATCCGTTGCGTAGTTTTAAAGATTTAAGCATACATAGGGACAGACAGACAGCGGGAAGCGACTTTGTTTTATACTATGTAGTGATGTAATGAAACTGAAAACCTCTTAAGGGATCATCATTGTGAACAACGTTTATTATAGGATGAGCCCAAAAAACGAAATTCCAAAAAAAAACAGATGTCGCGTACATTTCTCGAGTTATGCGAACTAAACGAAACGGTCACTAAGTAACTCTCCATCTTAAGGTCGTCTAACCGATCACTCTCTGCGATAAAATCACGTAAATTGAAAAGAATAACGAATTAATCTCCACAAATGTTACACTATTACTGCCAAGACCATCAGGCCGTGACGCAAGCTAACATGAAGAGAATTGCCTCAATAGCTCCACAAACACATGCCTGTACATAGCTTCTTACATATATACATTCCCATACATATGTATGTGTTCTAGGTCTATCTGAGTAGTTAATAATGGAACGGTGACCGTAATTCAATGATGTTAACCAACATACGTTGTAGTTTGGTAGCACAGGATAAATGTTAGTTTAGCGGGAAACTGTACCAGTGAAAAAGATTTGGAACAGTAGGTAGTGCAGTGGGATTGTTTTTTCTTATGTTCTTATCAAAAATATGAGGTGATATAAAAAATAAATGCATTTAAAAACTCACAATAATTGTAACCAAGCATAGCGTAGCATTATTATTGATTTTAAAAATAAAACATAACTGGCGAAATTAGGTACGCACGACGACCAAGCAAGCCATTCAAAACCAGTTTATGCAGATCTCTCCTTGTATAGGAAATCTATACAAAGCGAGGACAAGTTATACTGGAAATGTACAGCTTCATGTGCCGCCGTGTGTGTACACACGGCGGCACATGAAGCTGCCTAACCCTTCGGGGATTACAGGCGTTTTTTTATGTGTTATTGAATTGCTTCGATAGGTCAAACTACCATCTGCTATTTATAAACGGCTTTTACGCGGTCTTGTGCGAGCACCAACAATATCCTATACGGAATAATATATCAAATGAAGACTCGCTACTAATCGACAATCCCAACCGTCACACAACCAAAACTCAACAACAACAACCAACAACAACCACCATCAACAATCCAACCACCAACAATCCATCCATCCATCGGCAATCTGACTTCAACATGGAAATCCCGTAATATCCGTTTACAGTAACATTTTTCAGATCACCACGGTGTAACAAAAACGAGAACAGTTGAAACACGTACGTGGTAACAGCACGTTACAAAAGATAAGCAAGCCGTCCCGCGAAAACATTATTATGACAACAAAGTAGCTTAAAATCACTCCAAGTGATCCCCATTACAATCTCCCGAATGTTTATGAACTGTATAAGAACCTTAAGAATTTAAAACCTCTATGAACATGCTTATCATTTGACAAGCACTCTCGTTTATATTGATCGGTTGCTTCCAAAGGAACTCTGAGAACTTCCCCTTTATGTTTTACAATAGCACTTTTACCAGCGAAAAAAAATCATGGAAATCTTTTTTTAAGGGCAAAAAGGTCGAATTTTGAATGCGTTTACATTTTCAGGCTTGGCAGGTTAATTTGGTAAAGATGTATCATGTTTTTTCGTCGCAAGCAGGTTGCAGAGGAAGAGTCATGCCATTATATACGCACTTAATCTGTAGCAAGGCTCCCGACCCGAAAATATTGCTTTTTGAGGCAGCAAGAATTGTTAATACGGTGCTGTGAGCTTAAATGTTATGAAATAAGCTGTTTTCAACGTTTTACGAATAATGCTTGGAGGTATACGAGACTGGATTTGTGCTAAGACGGCTTATACTGCAGATGCAACGCAAACTACTGAATGATTCATATGAAGAGGGTCTAGTTCGCTTTGTGGATGCGAATTCAATAGAAGCTCTGTAGCCTTTTTAGTATACAAGTTTATTCGCTATCATATTTATTTTAATACTGTTTTTGGGGAAATATCTCACATTACCATGAACTTATGGTAATATGAGTTCTTTTAGAATGTGGATTAAATAAATCTGCAAAATGTGGTGGGTGTACTAAAGGGTCTAAAGGTGTGTTATCTACGTTAGGTTTAAATAAAATAAAACCTTTCATTGAGTCAAGTGCATTTTACGACAATGATAAATAACTTGCAGCATTAGGCAAGTGATTTTTTTTTTCTTTTTACATCAATACATTTATTTTTTTCAAACAGATACAGTCACGAGCACCAATATGTACACACTTTCCTAAATCTACAAGCAATTTTCGCGAGAAATAACGATTGGAACTTAGGGATAGAGGATCTTTTACATAAAAATATGAGTTAGAAAATACTACGTTCGTAACAACATGAAATTTTAATCACAACCGTAGGAGAAAAACACTTTTAAAAGTTGTTAAGTGTTCATCTTATTGGTGTTAGTGACTGTACAATCTCCATTTCATTCTTTCCAATCATAAAGAAAGTATATTTTCTTGCTAATCTTACCTACCTGTTTCTCCAATAACGATTTCATTTTCTCCCCATGTTCAGTCCATTAGCTTCATATGGGATAGTTAGTCTCTAAACGACGGCCCGTAAAAACTAGATTCCTTTTAGCTCAACCGTATAAAAACTAAATGATCACACATTGAACGAACCACAACGAGGTACACTTAGTACTTTATCGATGTACCAAAAAAGTAACGTCCTCAAAACGACAGACTGCCCTAGGGCTCCTGTCTCACTATCAGCGATTAGCGAGTAGAAGAACTTCGATGTTTGTATAGTCTTGTCTCTGGGCTTTGCGGGAGTATCCGAGTGTCATCATCTATTCTGTCTAGCCATTTCCCAGCTATATTTAGGTCGGCTTCGAGTATTACCAGATGGAATTGAATACCAGTATTATACATGGTGCGCCTATCTGTCTTCCACAATCCAGTTAGTACTAGGTATTACGATACCACTTGCTAAGAATGGTTGTCAGACTTTCCGCCCACTGACTACCTGTAACGACTGTCAAAGATCTACAAATAACAGCCGGGATCAAGGGCTTATCGTACTTAAAACTCGGTATGTAATGGATGGTCACTTGGTCACCCATCTACGGACCGACCTTAGCAAGCGCTATTTAACCATGAAAGTTGACTAGTGCGGCTGTCATTATTTAGCAAGGAGGTCCTTGAGTGTCCGAGTATGACGGGCGAGATTACACGTGCCCAATCACTTGCTGGAATGCTAGGATGCGTTTTTCTCAAGCGTGAGTCTCTCGAGAAATGTTCTGCTCGCCAATGTAACTTCGCTGAGCGAGTCTGTTTTATAGTTTTTGTGCTACAAACTAGAATACAGAGAAAATTCTACCGGCAGTGTGCACAGTCAGCGATCAACTATAACTGATGTAATATTTATCTCCTTTACTGACCGCTACGTACTACTACTATATTTACTAGCTTCGCCAGCCACACAAGACTAGCACGATAGTTAAGGGGCGCTGCTAGCTCAAAAATATAACTAGCTAATTATCTTTCTCACAAGCTTACTAGTCTAAAGATGAAGATAGTTTAGTGCACACGATTCCAGAATATCTAGCTTTCCAGCTAACTGGCACCATTTTGTTATTTTAGCTGAAAAAAACTAGCCACGTGTAACCAAAGCCTAATGTCTGTAATACATCTGGAAATAGCACCCGAAAATCGGGACCTTATTTTCTCTCAGAAATCTAGATTATTCCACAGACTGCTGCACTGTGTTTTATGGCCCAGTAACTTTACGAGTTTTTCTCTATAGAAATTCTCTTGGATATTTCAAATTGTTTATGTTTCTTTGAATTTTCGTTGCTCTATGCCCCGGAGAATAAGAGAATGAAGTTTTGAAAGTGGAATAAAAATAATGTGGAGTGCTTTGGGCGCTTATTTCGTGAATTGAATCTGCCGAGTTAATTGGGTTTCTTTAGTATTCAGGTGAATGTTTAATATGTTGTGTTCACGAGTTCTCCCTCGGGTTTGCAAGTAGTCGCGATTAAATCGAATATTGCCGCTTGATCGTTTCAACCTCTTGCAATTTTGATGAGATAAATCTATCGTACCAACTCTAAACTGACAGTCTGCTCTAAAAATAGATTGCTCTTCAGATATTTAAGCTAAAATTACCTTTCAAAGACGAAGCTTCTAGTCGCCAATTAGTCTACCATTTAGAGCCATTTTCGTGATCTGCAACGTATTAGAAAGGTAACGGATTCTGTCTTTGCATCGCTTTGGCATAGTAATTCATTGCGGATTCGCCTCCCGTCTGCAGCTTTTACCGTCCTCCTGGGAAACCATCTGATTCGTTGAGAATAATTTTATCATATTCTCTGTTGTCACGTAATAAAGATACGGCTTTAAAATGGGATTGTTGTGACGCTTTATGGGGTATGTTCAATATGTTGAGTGTTTTTGAAAAACTGTAGGTACTTTTTTAAATATTTTTAAACACTCTTTTTATTTTTTTAATTTTCCGCATAAGATTCTGTAATATTTTGCTCCTGGGAGAGGACACAGGCTCTTATAACACAGGTCTATCACCTAGCCGGAGTCAGCACTCTTAGCAGGAGAAGTCCCTGGACTTCACACAATTGTAACCACTTTCTTGTGTAATAAAGATATTTGATAATTTATCGAGACACAAGGTTATGTTAAGTATAATCACATGTTGGAAAAATCGTTCAGAATTCAGTTTGGTCTTAACTAGAATTTCGTTTTGATATTTTTTTATGCTGTCATAGAGTGATCTGTCGTGTCCAAAATGACATACAATTGACGATAAAAATGATAGAAAGGTCAACAATGTATCAGATTTACTTAAGTTAACAATTCTGTTGAAACTTGTTCTGGATATATGAAACGCTTTGAAATTGATTCCCCTTTTGTCTAGGCTCTGTGGCTTCTTAGGTAACCTAACTTTGGCAGGCACTAAATAACCTAAGGCACCTATATTAAAGGTAACTTCAAAAAGTTGACTTAAAAGTTATTTTATCACGTAAACGTAGTATTTTATATATTTCAGATATACACCTACCACTGCTTGTCTCTGCATCACCCAAAGCTTGACTGGTAGAAAATGCCTATGGCATTGTCCGCCTCTGTACTTTTGTGCTTGAAGTGTTGAATAAATAAATAAAACCTAAAAATAAAATCTCTAAGTCTGTATTTTATATTATTCCTTTTCACCTCAATAAATCTGTCTACAGAAAAATACAACCCTACTAATACTTCTAAAATACAGCGTAAATGCAACACCATCTGTTGTTTATATTATTTAAAAATAATAGTTATCTGTTCCCAGCTAAAACATAAAGAAGAAGGAAATGCATATCAAATATTCATTTTGTTCGCAAGGCGGATCCAGGATAACAATTTTTACAAACGTGAACATGGAGAAAATTAAATTTTATACTTTATTGTTGTTGTTTTAGAGTTGTTTTCTGCAATTTTATTATGTACCTTGTTAGACTTTAAAATGTTTTCTGCGAGGAGTTGAGATGACAATATATTTCTTGTTTGATTTTGAATCGTTTATTTTGTGTTTGTAATGGAAGGCGTATTTTCGAGAAGATAATTGCGTAACATCTTTTTCTGGGGTATTCCTCAATATAATATATTTCATACAATATTTTTAATTTGAATTTGTTAGCGCAACTAGTGGTTGCGCTTCAAGGAATAATTTAGTTGTGCTTAGTTGGTTGCGTTTAAACATAGTTGTGCTTTGAGGAATACCCCAGAAAAAGATGTTACGCAATTATATTCGCAACTAATGGTTGCGCTTTGAGGAATAATTTAGTTGCGCTTAGTTGGTTGCGCTTAAGAACAGTTGCGCTTTGAGGAATACCCCCTTTTTCTGAGCTAGTAGACCTCTCTTATCTACTTGTCAGTTAATCACTAAGAAACAAGAAAAGCAGGGTTTATTTTGATGACGTAACCTATGTCATCGAAAAGTAGCCTATACACTTTGTCAGGTCCATACTTTGGCTATCTGTCACATTCCATAAGGATTTTTTAAGTGGTTTAGGTGCGGAAACTGTGGAACAGTAACAGACAGACTGTGAGATATATACAAGGTGTAAACGAACCCTACACGAAGCCGTCAATCAAGCATTTTGTACACCAAATTAAGTAAGTCAACGCAAAAAATATTACTGGGAAAAGACTTATTTTTTGGGATGAAAAATCTTGTTTTACGGTAGGACTCAATGTAACTCACTCAAAACATTGTGCTGATGGATGCATTGATTAGTACGAGAGTCATGGAGGTAATTAGTTTCACAAGTTTTATTTTTAATACAAGTTTTTAATGTCGTAACCTTACAAGTTACAACATTAAAAACTTGTGAAGAAGTTGAAACTTTGACCCGCAATATCACCCTAACTAGAAGATTCCCAGGTATGATCTAGAAGAAAAAAAAAATGCAATGACGGGGAGAACAAGACTTTAGCCTTTCGGCTTCGTTAAGGGTATTTTTAAATCCATTACAGAAAGAGTTACTTTCGCCTTTACAAGATTTGTAAGAACTTGGATTGTACTTTGAAGTCAATTTTATTGCAAAACAGCACTTTTGAATTCCTGAAGCGTTTTACTCTGAATTTGTCTTTATATGCGTATAATTTAGAAATAAAACAAAACTTTAAACTTTTCTTTGTGTCAAGCAATAAAAATGCAAAATATTTACGACTTTTCAAAATTTACGTGCAAACATTTGTTGCAGAACTTGCAATCGACTTAAGTGGTCGCCACCACGAAAGACTCGGTTGGTGACTATCTACATTAACAGTTAAAATTGAGTAATGTGGCCATTCTGGGTAACCGGCCTTGGTGGCCGACGTGGCCGGCCATTATTTTGACTTACAACTTATGGTGAGGCAGCGTTTTGACCAGTGGCTTACTTTGACAAATGGCTATAATGGATTTATTGTCTTTGGCCAAATTAGAGCATGAACGGAATGTGTTTACATGGAATCTGGTCTGGATAGAGATATTTTATGTTAAATGGCATTGGGTAATCGTGGGTATGTATGTGTGAGTTCCAAATGTATTTTGAATCGTTCCATTAATTTTTATTTTTTATTGTTTATTAATTAAAGAATAAAACAAAATATAAACAGAAACATCACAGAAACCTGAATAGGTTTGTGCGTATGAGACACTTTTAAGCTATCTTAATACTAACGTAGTAATCATTGTTAATATATGGAAAAATTGTGAGGTAGTTCTTAAATAATAACTTAGAAAGATTACAAAAACAACGACGGCGCGGGTCAGACATCGCGTCGATGCTTATTACTTATAATGAAATTTAAACAGGGGATGACGTATTTTCAGAAAGAGTCAAAGAATTGTTTGTATTTAGTTTTATAATTAATCTATAGGTACTAATATTATAAAGCTGAAGAGTTTGTTTGTTTGGTTGAACGCGATAATTTTAGGAACTACTGTTTCGAATTGAAAAAATCTTTTAGTGTTGGATAGCCAATGGGCTATCCAACACTAAAAGAATTTTACTATACTACTACTTTATTTTTTTTTTTTTTTTTGGCCTTCCTCGATAAATGTATCGAGGAAGGCTATAGGCTATATAACATCACGTCATTAATTACAGTAGGTATTAATTATGCGACAGTTCGATGTTATCAAATTCCAGACACTAGAGTTTATTCTTTTTAACGAGTATTGTAAACAAGCTGGTGACTATGGAGTTTGGATATTAATAGTATTTTCAGAGGTGATTATCAGGAAGTTTAAAAACTATTCAATGGCGAGGTTGGGGAGTATCAGGTGTCCTTTTATTGATCATGGTAATAAATGATTAAACATGAGTATGCCATGAACAGAATGCTCAGCATATTCTTCAATATGGAAAAATGAAATTATTAAATTATTAATTATTTTCTTTATTTTTCTATATTTGCACATTCTTCTTCTTCTTATCGTTTGGTTATTGCCTAACCTGGTGTCAGTTTTTATACCGCCCATGGGCCTCTGAATTAGCTTATATGCCGTCGGGAAATATCTCTCAGGGATGCTGGTTTCCTCACGATGTTTTTCTCCACCGAAGCAAGTGATAATTATACAGTACGCATGAATCCGAAAATCAGTGGTGCGTGTCTTTGGTTCAAACTTGAGATCTATGACTTGGCAGTTCGACGGTCACACCACTAAGCTATCACTGATTAGTAGATGAAATACATTTATCCCTGCTTATCAGTAAATCGTAAAAAATAGTCTGCTATTATTTGCTAGCAAGTAACAGCTGCTTAGCTTTTTGGACACTTCTTAACTGGCCCAGATCCAGTCAATCAAGAATCCTTTTACTAGAGATTCAGGAAAAAATTGGTCAATCGCTCGGAGCCCACAATAGAAACAGAAAATTAATTCGATCAAATAAATAAACACCCAAATCTCATTCAGTACATCAGCAGGCACCACATTAGTACCGCCGTCGAACTCCGTGTCGCTTTTAGAGCATACGCGAAAACTTCCCGAGTACAAGTGTCGGAAACTTTTGACAATTTTCAAACTAAGTGAAATGTGGCAGGTGCTATTTAGACCGAACTTCTCACATAAGCCTGTGTTGACATGCCGTGAATGTTAATACTTTTATATGTGGGGACTGGGGTACCCGTACTTGCCGATAAATCTTTTGGCATTGTCCCGATGGGTTGTGTGCCAGTGTCTTTTTATGGGACTTTAAAGAGTATGTTGGAGTTATGACCCTGGAACGAAAAGTGTGGCAGTATTTTTGGTATTTTGGTGTGGAATTCAAATGTTTTATTGGATTTGGTTACATTTGACGCATAAGTGTCCTATTGTCGTAATTGTATATATGTATATAGATACTTACTTTTAGTCTTCTTTTTATCATTATTTTAGTTCTATTTGTAGTCTGTATATAATGTACATAATAACCTAAATAAAGGATACATTTTAAAACTTTAAGAAGATAATTAATATTATTGGTATATTTTCAATCCAGAAGAAGCGATGGATGGACTGTGTGGAAGATGATATGGCTAGAAATGAGGTGACTGCTGAGATGACGAGTAGTAGAGAAGTGTGGAAGAAGAAGACATGCTGTGCCGACCCCAAATAAATTAGGATAAGGGCAGGAGAATATTGATGGTATAGTTTCAATCACGTCTGTTATGTGCTCAATGTAATTCGCTCATTTAAAAATCCAAGACCATTCTTTAGAATCAACACAGAACCTGCAAGTCTAGAAATATTTACTATATATCTAGACGAACGTCAACTGTGATAAATGCATACTTAACTGGTCTTCGCTTACGAATGATAAAACACATCTTTAATACGGTATCATATTCTAAAATACCCTAGAGGAAAAGGTGAGTGACACACACATTATCAAGAACGAGAATGTACTTGTCAGGTTGATAACAATTCTATTAAAGTCACCAAATAAAAGTTCCTCAAGGAGCTTCCAAACTATTAAAGTTATTCTGAGAATTCACTCTACACGTGCCAAGTTAGAATTTTCAGAAACTGATCCAAATAGAATAAGGACGGGGGAAAAAAAACAGAAAGATACCAGATACCGTGATACCGAGAATAGTTTCAGTAGACCAATGAAACAATATCTGAGAATGATCGAAAACCGAATCTACATCTAGATTAGTTCTAAATCCAGGGCAAGATAATCGTGACTCGATGTACCTTGAAACTGTTTCCAGAGAATGAGGCAAAACTTCGTCTCTCCGTCGAATGTTCGATGGAAGCAACTTTGAATTACTTTTCCCCGAGTGAAAGACGTATAATGAATCAGCTCCGTCGAAGATATTTGTTCCAAACTCAGTGAAGAAATTTTCTAGCGAAAAGCAAAAGTTGCCCAACAAAATGATTTGTCCTGATCTTTTGGCAAACACTGCTTTACATTTTGGTTGGTATTGTTTTCGAGAATTTTCTTGCCAAATTAAAATGGCTGCAGTCACTTTGAAGGCGAGAGTTTCAGTGTATTTGATTCTGTTGTAGTTTGTTGCGATTCCAATTTGTTTTTCAATGTTTTCGTGCACGTTAGAATTGTTCAGGTTTCGCTGAAATGTTTTTGTTGGGGTTGTACTGAAAGCTGGGGAACGTGTTTTGTTTTCAAGCTGTTACGTTTTGGAATCGTCGAGACGTTTCTACTGGCCGCGTGTGTCTGAGAATATGAGCTTGAATACAAAGGCTGGTGTTTGGGAACGGTGGTGGACGTCCGAAGAGCGTCAAATTCAACAAAATGAATTGGTTCGACGGTTACTAAAGAAAATGACGATGTTCGACGAAAGTCAAATCTTTATTTGCTTTTCTTTTAACGTCAGATTAGGTTACATGAAATGCCATTGTGCTTTTCATGTATAAGAATTTATTCTTTTAGTTTATATACAATTTCTAGTAAATCGATAGCTTTGTTTAGAATGCTTTTACTAGAAATTGTCATAAATCTCCCTGTGCAAATAAAAGCCAACTAACTTTCGACCTTTACATATTTATTGTATCTTTTTCAATTATAAATAGTACATAGTTAGATATAGGTAATATCTAACTGGTAGGTATGTATAATTGAAAAATTTATGTATGAGTAATAGGCTCTGATTTAGGTTTGACAGCAATATTATTAAAACACATTAATTTCTTGTGATCTTGAACTAATTGCAGGTCATTTGAGGGTTAGAAGCTCTTAAAATAATTGAAAACGACGGCGGATTGACAACTTGTCATCTTGCATTTTCAATAGTTAGATCTTAAAGATGTTTTAGTTCTTGTCAGTTCAAAAAAATGCTGAAATTTGATTTAATTTTTTTACGCAATATCATATCGAGTTCTATCCACATTTTAAAATATCTCCTAAAGTTTTATTTTATTTTCGAATTTTCAACCCAAGATTCACGTCAAAAACTGTAACATAGATAGACCGCGAGACAGAGCTGATTCCAAAAAAGAAAACTTATTTTAATAGCTTTTTAAAAAAAGTAATATCTGTTTAATCTGCCTTTTAAACGATGACACTTAAAAACTTCTAAATGACATTACTTTGAAACTCCGATAAATGCGTCTAATGAAAATAGGTTTTTTTTTAGGTTTTTTGGTTGGAGACCATTTTCAATCAGATTGAATGACTATTATAGTGATTTCTTCTGGGAAACATTTTCCCGTATTGTTTATTAAAAATAGTTAATACCTTTGCCTCCATCCATGGTTGTCAACGGTTCCTATTAAGTAGAGAGCTATTCTTTAATTTAGTTTTAAAAAAAAAAACTTTAGAAGATTTTAAACTCTCATGGTCACTAACATTATTATTAACATTAGAAACGGGATATCAAACAAATCAGTAAACATGGTAAATATCCCGTTTCTAGTTTTAATGATAATGTTAAAAATCTTTAGTTCCAAAACGATAGCAATAATTGTCGATTTGATTCGAATCTCATTCAACAACCGCGTAAAATTAATACTACTTCACTTCTGGATAATATTCAATGACTACTACCACGTTACCACTTCTGGTTAAAAACTCTTTTCAAACATCACATTTTACGGGACGAACAATTAACTGATTACGACTTAATTTTCTACTTCGCAGATTACGAATAAATTATCATTTACATTTTGTTTTAAAACGTTTTTGTTAGCCCTGTGTCTTCTAGTTCCTTCGATCCAAAACCAATGTGGACCACTTGTGGTTGTTCTTGTCCAGCACTTCGTGGAGATCACCATCTGCATAGCCTTTTCCTAACTATGTTAAGGTTGGCTTCCAGTCTAACCGGATGTAGCTGAATACTAGTATTTTACAAAGAGCGAATACTTATCTGACCTCCACAACCCAGTTAGTACTGAGTAATACGATACCCCTTGGTAAGACTGGTTGTCAGACTTTCGGACTACTGACTACCCGTAATGAGTGTCAAAGATAGTATATCTAAATGACAGCCAAGCAACGGCTTAACGTGCTTTCCGAGGCACGGAGGAAACTCAGTATGTAAACATGGTCACCCATTCACAGACCGACCATGACAAGCGCTGCAGCAGCTCTTTGAGGAGATTTCCTACATGATTTCCAGAAAATTATTTCATAAACGTGGAGAAGACTCTCCACGTTTATGAAATAATTTTCTGGCCTTTGCTATAGTCCCACTGTCCAAACCAGCCGCTGAACAATAAAGCCAGTGAACTAATTCCAATAATAACAAGCAACAGTAATACCCCTAGGACGTTCCTAATCTCGGTACCTGTGTATCGTGCCTGCGTTTTCGAACCGAATTTAGGAGCAAAATAAACTTGTCTGCCATAGTGTAACAAGAACAGTGGATCGAGTTTTTATTTTTTTTAATAATTGTCCAAAACAATTATTTTTTTTTTTGCTAGCTTGTTTGGCCTCTGCTTTCTCCTTTCAAACCTCTCTGTCCTGTTTCTGTTCCAAATCAATAAAAAAATAAATTTAAAAAAATAATGCAAAGAGTATGGTGCTAGGCGAATCGATAAAATAAGAAATGAGAACTTAAGAGGAAGTCTGAAAGTGGCGCCGGTGACTGAAAATCGGTGGGTAATCGGTTGGCTTGGTATGGTAATGTCGTTAGGAAAGTTTTGAGTATGAATGTGGATGAGTATAAGAGTAGAGGAGGACCATATAAACGATGGATTGAATGTGTGAAGAATGATATGACAGAAAGGAGGTATCTGATGAGATGACGAGTAATAGAGAAGTATGGAAGAAGACATGCTGCGCCGACACTAAATTAATTTGGATAAGGACAGGAGAAATATGACGATGATGATTATGATCTATTAATACATTATGAAAATAAAAGAACGACTAAATAAACTAAAATAACTAACACCAAACGCAACAAAAGGCTTAAAAACACTCCACTTTTATAGTTTGTTGTTAGTTTAGTTTATTCATTTTAGTTGATTTAATCGTTTTTAGTTCTAATAATGTGTAAATAGTTGGATTTGGATAATTAATTTGTTTTTTTAAGATTGAAAAGTGGCTTAAAATAAAATGTATTGAACCTATTGTATCATTTATGATGCTTCCACTAAGTTCGCATGTGTCTTACCGGTCAGGTAGTCAAGGATAATAAAAAAAAATATAGGAAAATAATATTCTTTCTTATAAAAAAAAAAAAAAAATTTGGTCCGATAGGCAGTCGCTCCTTGTAAAATACATATATTTAGCGGCATACGGTTAAACTGGAAGCTGACCCTAACATAGATGGGAAAAGGCTAAGCAGATATGATGATTAAAAAAAAACTCTCTTTCTTAAATTCTTTATTTCTTATTCTTTTATTAAAATGTACATGAACACTTGAAACACATTCTATAAGTGAGTATTCCAAGAATACGTTATTTTATTCAGAGGAACAATGAAACAGAAATACGAGCCAATAGGAATAAATAAGTAATTCGATCATTTATTTCATTAGTGAAAGAGAATCTTTCTGCGAAATTCGCCTTTGACCTTATCTTATTGCGTTACCAGTTAGTGTTTTCGAGCCATAAGTACTTTCGTGGGTAGGCTAAATCCACTCTTAGCTCACTGTTTATCTACCTACACTGTGCCTTCGGCCCTGATGGGGTTTAGCGACTGTTAACCACTAATCCGTGAAACCTCGACAGTTTACATTCAACTTAGTTTAAACTTGACGAAGATTACCTTTGGTGGCAAGTTCTTGCCGCACAGTGCCCCTTAGCTGTTCTATAATTATTGTTATTAAGTTAGGATAAAATCGGGTACACTAGACTTACAGTGGACAGTGTACACTGTCGAGAAAATTATGGGTGAGTGTATTGTTTGGAGCAGAAAATGATGTTGGACAACAATTCTGTTTAGTGCTTGTTACGCATCGGTGTAAAAGAAGGAATGCTGGCTTCAACTGACATTACTGCGCATCACAACCGCGGCCGACACGAGGCGCCGACTCAGCAAATGCGTCACAAAATCACGCCACATTAATTTAACAATAATTTTCTGTGACTACGTTACGTAATTATGCTTATAAAAAATGGATTCTTGGTACTGACATCGACCAATTATCATCACTTTAGATTCTGTTCAATATTGTAATTATTTTATTTATTTAACACTTCAAGCACATAAGTACAGAGGCGGACTTAATGCCATAGGCATTTTCTACCAGTCAACCTTTGGGTGATGCAGAGACAAGCAGTGGTAGGTGTAAATCTGAAAATAATTTTAAATAATAATAAGATTAACTACAAGGATATATAAAATACTATAAATATATATCAAATACTATAAATATATATCAAAATTTAAATTAATGTAAATAAACATTTCCACGAATATACCAAAATAAAAACACAAACCATGGGGAAAACATTACCGTTGTGACGAAACTGCCAGCTTCTTTCGAATGTACTCGCGAACTTTAATTTTAAAAGATAAGCGATTGGTTGCCATCCTGATTTCCTGGGGAAGCGAATTCCACAGAGAAATAGACTGGACAAAGAAAGATCGGTGAATGAAATCAGTGCGGTGAGAGGGACATTGAAGCATACGGTTTTGCGATGATCGCAGGCTCCTATTATGGTTGGCACAAATATACTGAAAGTGGGGAGCAAGGTAACTAGGGGAAGTGGGAGAAACAAGAAAAGAAAACAAGGTGGTAAGCGCCCTTTGCTCCCTACGCTGACGTATGGGCAACCACTTAAGAAGAGTCCGGTGTTCGGAGACATGATCATATTTACGCAAATTGAAAACGAATCGAATGCAGTTATTTAGAAGACGGTCAAGTTTGTCGAGGAGATCCGCATTCAGGTCAAAGTAGCACACGTCACCGTAATCGATGATAGGAAAAATTAAGGACTGTACAAGCATTGTTTTCGTATTTGAGGGTAAAAAGTTTCTCAAGCGGTACAAAGCCCGCAACGAACCAGTAACCTTCTGACTGACACGAGCAACTTGAGTATGCCATTTCATAGAGCTATCGATATGCAAGCCAAGATCCTTGACCTCAGCACTAAAAGGAACGACCGTACCGTCGAAAAGAACTGGTGGCAAGGTTGTACCATTCAACTTGCATAGACTGCGAGAGCTGCCAATGATGATCGCCTGACATTTATTAGGATTTACTGCCACACCAAATTTATCGGACCAGGTATTTATTGCTATCAGGTCCCGATTTAAATTGTCGATCAGATCTCGAATTTCGTCAACCCTCCCCTGACAGTACAACTGCAAGTCATCGGCATACAGATGATACGCACACTGAAGCTCAGAAGTAAGGAGATTAATAAAAATAGAAAACAGAAGAGGAGAAAGAATACCGCCTTGAGGAACACCAGTCTCCAAATCACACCAACATGATGAGGAATTCCCAACATGAACTGACTGCTGGCGTTCCTGAAGGTAAGAGGAGAACCATTCCAGTGCTCCGGGAGAGACCATGACATGGGATAAAATGGCTAAAAGGATGTCGTGACTAACGGTATTGAAGGCATTTGAGAAATCGACCAGCACCAGTACCGTTACCTTGGTGTCTTCTAGTCCTGCCCTAATATCGCCAGTCACTTTAAGAAGGGCGGAAACAGTGCTGTGCCCAGGCCTGAACCCAGATTGAAGTGGGCTGATAAGCGAGTTCCGATTATTTTATAATTAAAACTTTCTTATGTTGTAGTGTAGGTTTAGTTGTAGGTGTGTGTGTGTGTTTAGTTGTTGTGTGTTGTTGTTAGTTGTGTTGTTGTGTTTTGTCTGCATCCTCCGGCTCCAGTTCACATAAATCGCGAACATATAATCTCTGTGCCAATGAGAATTACCACCACAAAATATTTAACTGACTCTAAGCGGCGATTTTTCCTCCGAAATGCACAACAGTTCCCCATAAGGAATTTTGCACATAATGGTTTTATTCAAAATTTCATATCTCTAATTTAACAGTATAGGCTGTGTGTTTACAGAGAATGAATTTAGGAAATGAATTTAAGCAGAAGATTGTTGTCTTATAAAAACAAGTATAATCAGATCCAGACAGAAGATTTTACTTCTCAACTTATTTGTCCTTATTTCGTCAGCGTGTAGCTATAAAGGGCATGTTTTGAATCTTAAAAGGCCTATTTTCATCTAAATAATTTTATATTTTCTTCTTTTTTCATCTAACAATGACTTTAATCTAATTTAGCTCGTGCTCTACAGGAATATTCCGAAAGACATTTTCTAAAATCCAAAAAACTTTTAGTAATATTTCATTGTAATTTTACACAACAAAGTCTAGGACTGTTGAAATAGAAAGGTTTTATTGCCTATGATACAATTTTCAACAATACTTTTCTCCTAGAAAAGTTTTGAATAAACATATTTATTAAAGGCAACATTGCTTTACAAAGGCCTTACACATGAGTGATTTTGGTGATCTGATTAATAGGACATCTCTTCTGTAGACTTTTAGTTAAGGTAATATGTGAAGACATTCAGATATCTTCTTCGTAGCGTGTCGATGACAATTTAAATTGACTCAGCCCAAAATTTAGCAACGAGTTTGGCACTTTCAGTAGCGTCCATCAGCTCCTGTGATATGCAAACAACAGGACAGACAGGACACGATATCAAGTGTCACATTTTTTGTAGGGCAACAGCACATTTACACTCGAGGGCAGAGTCCTCTAGGAATGTCCACATTAACTACACACCTTGTCCACATTGTCCACATTCCTTGCTTCGGCCAACCTGTGTGCGGAGTCTATTTAAAGACTTCCAGGTCAGCCATGTCCACTCGTGTCTAAATGGAAGATTTTCAGCATTAAGATATACTTTTGATAGACATATTAACGCGAACAAAATCAACAACAACAACACAAGCAAACAACTTACAAGTGCCAAACTGGTCATTGCTCACTTGTTTAGTTTTCTAGATTCATCATCTGCCTCGCCCTTTCCCAACTATGTTGGGGTTGGCTTTCAATTTAACCGGATGCAGTTGAATACCAGTATTTTACATGGAGTGACTGCCTATCTGACCACTGCCACCCAGTTAGTACTGGTGGTAAGGCTTTCAACCTGAACGACTGTCAAAGATCTTCAAAAGGACAGCCGGGACCAACGGCTTAACGTGCTTTCCGGCACGGAGGAAACTCGGTATGAAATGGCTGGTCACCCATCTAATGACCGACCATTGTATTTGTATTTGTATTTGACCTAGATAAGTGTGAGTTCATCTTAAAGATCAACCCGTGCGGCTGTTATTATTTAGCCACGAGGTTCCCCCGTCCGTTCTGTCTCGTAATAGAGTACTTTGTCATAAATGTCAATTTATTATTTCATTTTCTTCTGTATGATCTATTCTATGACATTTTTGCTTCTCTATAGTGTCTTGAATCTCTTTGTAGGTAAGTACTCAGATTGCGTAGTGTTTCTATTAGTTTGTTTAAAGCTTTGAGTGGGCGTTCAATTATTTTCTCTAGATTAATTTCTAGGTTGGATAACCTTAAGATGTGGCTTAACTTGTTGCGGCTTTTAACAGTCGCAATAGGTTCGGTTCTGAATTTAATTCTCTGTCTGCCAAAGTGATATTCTTGCTGTTATTTCGTCAAAGTCTATGTTTTATTTTCTCGTTTGTGGACTTTGTGTTGTTTGTGTGCTTTTGTTTATCGTCCACAAAGAGATATCTAATACGAGAGAGGCTAACGGAAGAGAAGAAATGTCCTAGAAGAACTGTGATTCGTTGAATTAGTCAAGTCATTTGGCAAAATCACATTTAAGCAAAGTTTGACACGTTAGGCCTACGTAATGCCTGATATTTTCACTATAATAAAGGGTGTAAATAGACCTTTAACATAGCCGAAAGGTACTTGTTCTCACCGTCTTTGCGATCATTTTTTTTTTAGACCATACCTGGGAACTTTCTATTTACGTAAGTAATGTTTTTTACTTTACACACCTCCACGAGCCCCGAACTATTCAATCCATCCATCAGCACAATGCTTTGAATGCTTTCCATCGAGTCATACCGTAAAACGTGATTTTTCACCCCAAAAAGAAAAGTCGATTCCCAGCAATAATTATTGCGTAAAGTTACTTAGTTTGATGTACAGAATGCTTGGTTGACGGCTATGTGAAGGGTCTGTTTACACCCTGTATACATTTGAAGACAAACAACGCTGATGTAGTTGCTAAATAAAATTTTTGTTACTCCCGTTTTATGTTTTATGTTTGAGAGCAGCGGTGGCCCAGTGGTGGAGACCCGACTTACGAGCAGTAAGTCTTGGGTTCGAACCCACGTAAGTTATTTCATCACCACTGCTCTCAAAACGGTGAAGGAAAACATAGAACCAAAAATTCGAAGACATGTGACATCTACCAACCCGCACTGGGCCCGCGTGGTGGATATAGCCCATTCCCTCTCATAGAGAGGAGGCGTGCGTCCCAGCAGTGGGAACATTAATAGGCTGATTATTTATGCCTTTTATGTGTAGTTTAAATTCATGATTTAAAACTAATTAAAATCCCATAATTTCAAGCGATTAATTAAAATAAATACTCCATAATAATCTTTTATTAAAACAAAGATCCCACAATCAGATCGCCAGCTGTTTTCCCTCACAACATAGCATGTTTGTGTTCATAATATACAAGGCACACGGTTCGCTGGAGATGTCCTCAATGAATGCATTGTGTACCTTCCTCCTTCTATTGTTTCCCCAGTACGTGAGGGTTGTACCCCCCGGAGCCGAAGGGGTTGTTAGCAAGGCTCGTCTTGATCCTTCATGGGATAACATGTACGGGGATTTTAATGGGCTGATAATATTATTATTGTAATGTTGGTTTTGGGTAATTGCTTTTTTTATTTTAGGATTGTTTGTAATATAATCACTGTGGCTTTTGATTTACTATTTCAAGTTTCATTTGAAAATAATTGTGTCTTAGCTTTTAGTTTAGTCTCAGATAGCGGGTAGTTAGTAGGGTATTATATAGACTGTCTGTTACCCCAGTGGTACGTGTGCTCCTCTTACAGTGTCCTTTAAACCGTCCCAAAACCGAACACTTCCTTCAAAACAGATAATAATTCTTCTTTATCGTGTGTTTAGTGCCTAACCTGGTATCAGAGGTTTTATGACGCCCATGGGCCTCTGACTTGGCTTTACATGCCATTGAGAAATATCTCTCAGGCCTGCTGGTTTCGTTTCCTCTCGATATTTTCCTTCACCGAAACAAGTGATAATTATACAATACGCACATAAATCCGAAAAATCGGAGGTGCGTGTCTTGGGTTAGAACTCGAGACTTAGCAGTCCATCGGTACCCACTACTGGGATATTACTGCTTATTACAGATAATTTAGATAGCATTTTCCAATCCTTAAAATGTTTATCGAAAACCCGAAAGTACTAACCTCACTTTTTAGCCCTACTACTATTATATTGGTCACTTCTGACTAACTCTTACGGGAATTCAGAATGAATGCCATATTTTATTTTAAAAAAAACTCCATTAATTTTTCTCCGCAATAAAATAAAGTACACAGTAAAATTGTAAAATTTACCACAGATAACGAGACAGAATATTGTGTAAAACGTCTCCGGTGGGCTGTTCGTCTTGCCCAGTAGCAGCTGGCAACACTGGCATTACTGGCAACAACACGCGAAGGCGCGATTAAACAGACACCGTTTTTAAAATCTCAGACAATAATGTGGAATTTACGAGGCGTTCTTTGAAACAGTTTTCTTGTAAGGTTGAAATTAATTTAATAACTGAAGACGTAGTTTTGATTGAAAAGTTGCTTGTTGGTTTTACGTGTCCAAATTATTGATGTAATTTAATGCAAGGTATGGATAATATGCAGGAGGAGCTCGTGGCTAAATAATAACAGCCGCTCGGGTTGATCAAACCTGGGCAAGCGCAGTTTAACCTAAAACTGCGCTTGCGTAGGTTTATCCATGTTTGAGTGACCACCCAATACATACCAAGTTTCCTTCTTGCCTGGGAAAGCACGTTAAGCCATTGGTCCTGGCTGTCATTTGTAGATCTTTAACAGTCGTTACAGGAAGTCAGTGACCCGAAACTCTGACAAACAGTCTTACCAAGGGGTATCGTATTACTCAGTACTAACTGGGTTGTGGAGGTCAGATAGACAGTCGCTGCATGCAAAATACTGGTACTCAGCTGTATCCGGTTACACTAAAAGCCGACTCCAACATAGTTGGGAAAAGGCTAGGCAGATGATATGTTGACAATTGCATTGGGCTATGATTTGAAAACGAAAAAAAGAACATTATTGTAATCATTGCAGTCAGTCCCACTGTTAAAGCAGAAGAGAAGAGACCTTCTCCTCTCCGTGAGGGGAGTGGGCCATAATCCACCACGTAACCCTCGTGGGGGTTGGTGAATATTTTGAGTTTACTGAATATTATCCTCCTTCTATACACATTTTACCGTCGTCACATTGCTGCTATTTGCCATATACGCCACACAGTGCAGATTATTGGTTATCGCAGAATATTATTTCAAGCGCATATAACTTTACGATGTTGCTGTTTTCTCGACTTTATTGTTTTTCGGTAGATTTTACTGCTGTATTACAGTTCGATTCATCGAAATCTTTTCAGCAGCACAAACATGCAACGAATAATTAAACGAATTTCGCTGTAAAAGCAAATATTAAACAGGCTTTAAAAAACACTTTTCAAAACTAACATCATAGTGTTTTAATAACAACAAAACCTTTATAAGTACGCTACACAAAGGCGCAAAATAGCGTAGCAAAAAAAAATCTGGATACTGTTTTTTAAGCACGTTCTACCGGAGTGACTAAGCTTTATTTTTTTCCTTGTATTTTCACAGTTGTTGGAATTTTCTTTGTTTTTATTACCTACAGGTGCAGACAACGTAAGTCTTTTAGTTTTAAAGGGGATCTGTGTTTCTTCTGTTAATACTGAATTCTAATTTGTAAAAGCTATGCTGTAATTGCATTTGGGGATCGAGATTTCGCGAGATTCCTTTTTAATTGTGATGTAGAAAGTAGTTGTTTGTGTAATGTTAAAGCTGGGTTTGTTCACTGTGAAATAAATTGGAGTGAGTTTTTTAGTGTTGCGTAGTTTTCATGATCCTACGCAGAGGTTTCGTATGTAGTTTTCTTTAGTGCCAGTGTTGGTACTAAACTTTAGTGCCTGCTTTATGTACGCGGTCTAGTGATTCAAGAACTGTGTTTTTTTTAAAGGTCTACGGTACAATCAGGATGAAGTGAGATTGGTTGTAATATACTCTAGGTATCATGCATACCATTTTTTTTCATGCAGTGACTGTCCACCAAAGCCCAGTTACTGGGTAATACGATACCTCTTGTTCAGACTGAGATTTACGGACTTCTGAGTAACCTCAACGTCTGTCAACCTGGTTTAACGTATTTTCCGAGATACATCGGAATCACGAAATGTGTAGTATTTCCATATTTTGATCTAATTCACATTATTTTTTTATCCAGAATTTTATTTTATTTTCGCAGTGTTGATTTTATCGAATAACAAACATTTTATTTCTGTTACATCTCTAAAAACAAGCATTTACCATTTGTACCATATCTATCATAATAAAAACGAGCAGAGTACATTTAAAAATAAACCAATTTAACCGACCTTGTTACACAATTCCACTCTTATTTTCAGGCTTTTCTGGCTGTTCCAACAGAATATGTTAAAAATATAGTACGAGCACTACACCATGACAGTGTGTGTTTAATATTAAATATACGCATTGCACAGCGCTGTTTCTGATACATCGTAAAAATTCACGAAACGTCGGTCATTCGGTTTTACGGTCGGCATGAGGCCGGGTTCAGATGGGACGAGGCAGGCAACTGTCAGCGAGTTGCCCTGAGTTATAGGGACACTTTTTTGTTGGTTTTCTGTGGCACGTGCGCTACGGAAGGTTTTTCTTGTTTTATTATTTAGAGGTCTAGTCTTTTTGGTAGTTTATTGTGGTCCGTTTTGTATAGCGGAGCTGATCTTAGCTAGTGAACTGAATAAGTACAAAGGCACTTAAGATTGATGTTCGGTTTTGCTTAACCCGAAGCTATTGCTGTTTAATTTTGTTAAATTAACATTGAAATATCTGATCTTCTGTAGTTAAGATTCCTTTAGTTAACATTCAGACTTATGTTGAGTTTGATTAATACACAAATTGATGTATTTCACTAGTGAAATATTTAAATTGTTAATATTCTCATGACAAAAACTCAGGTAAATTAAAAAAAAAATACTCATAAGACTTCATTGAAAATTTATCTCAGGTTCAGTAGAAAATAAATAATATAATATCAAGACTATCTTCAAATTGAAACTAAAGCATCGCTCGCAACATCTGAACCCACCATTACAAGTCGTAGAGATGTGCTGAATTTTTGACTGACTCACGTGTTTTTTTGTACATTTTACGGTCGTGTAGTGGGTACGTTTATGTTTTATGACCACCACTAGTGCGGGTTACCGTGTAGGGGCTGTTTCCTTTTGAACTTTTAATTGAGTTAAGAGTTCCGAAGAGTTTTTCGAAGTGTGATGGGTGTTCCAATTTCGACAGCCTCGTTCCCATGTGTGCTTATATCGCTTTTTTATTAGGCTGGGTACAGGGTATTTGGAAGTGACTCGATATAGAGGAAGTTTCTTTTTTTTTACTTTATATTTTAGCCTTTTTTTTTTTTTTTGGATGGGAAATCATCAAATGACCCCCCCCACTCTGGGCGGAGCGGAAGGGAGTGTCAGACTTGTACTGACTAAAACCCATCCATGTTCCTTCTTTGCCCTTTGTGTTCCAGGGCCACGGTGTCTCTTTCTAACAGTCCCGCAGCTCTGGCAGGCATCGGCCCATGCGGACCCCTACTCGGTTGCTGACATCTCTTTGAGGCGCGCGTGGAACACGAACGCGCCGTCGACACGGCCTGTCGTCATAAGACGGCCGGACGGCGAGCTAGCCCATAACTCGCCGTCCACAGGCCCGTGCCTACGGTGGCCGGGAGCCACCACGTGACCCCCGACGCCCAGGGCGTCTCCCGCGGCGGCTGGGACGTGAGGTTCTTTCCCTCTCACGTCCCGTCACCTCCTTTACTAGCATGACTGCTTCACAGAAGGTGGTGACGGCTTCCCATTCCCTCTCGCTCCGGACCATGGCTTGAACCAGGGCCTGGCGCGAGAGATCGCCGCCGCCAATCGCCGCTACAAGGACACGGCGGTGCTCCGCCCAAGCGGGGCAGACCTCTACGGTGTGCTCCACTGTGTCCTCCGGACGATCCTCGCAGTGGAAACACCCGGGCGTTTCCTCCCGCCCGATTCGGTGCAGGAACCTCCCGAAACATTATATTTTAGCCTGCGGTATTGGCTGTTCTTCAAGATATGAATAAAACCTGTGTTTTATTTGTGAGAGGTTTTTGGAGAATTTTGTTATGAAAGTCAGGAGTACTTATTTAATTTTAACGATGCCTCTTGTTTGTTATGTTTTGTATTTGAGTTAACATATTTTTTTGGTTTTCCGACATTTTGTTGTTATAGAAATAAAAGGCTGAATCGAATTGTGGGTAAATAATGACAGCTGCTCGTGTCGATCTTCGGGTTGGTCCGTGGATGGGTGACCACCCATTACATACCGAGTGTCCTCCGTGCGTCGGAAAGCACGTTAAGCCGTTTGTCCCGGTTGTCATTTGTAGATCTTAGACAATCGTTACAGGTAGTCAGTGGCCCGAAAGTCTGACAACCAGTCTTTCCAAGGGGTATCGTAATATCCAGTACTAATTGGGTTGTGGAGGTCAGATAGGCAGTCGCTCCACGTAAAATACTGGCATTCAGCTGCATCCGAATAGACTAGAAGCCGACCCCAACATAGATGAGAAAAGGCTTGGCAGGTGATGACACGATGCGACGTGCCTGCCTGAATTAGCTACTGCATAATATGATATCCTTTGAGTGACCAAACTTATGTTCCACCAAAAATAAATAAATGCAACCCATCCAAATCAGATTAAAACACACATAAATCATTACTCTAAACTTTTCAACCCACTAAATCTTCCTACAATCTGCTATATACTCGCATACGTCCGAAGTTAACTACTAAAGAAAACTGTTCACATGAACGCGGACTAAGTTCTGCGCTGAATCGGACGAATTGCGAAGTCCCGATCTCTGGTGATTTTCAATAGAGAAGTAATTCAAAGTTTGAAAGCGACATACGGAATTTATTACGACATGTTTGAGTTATTTCGCTTGTTGATGTTACAGTAAAAGGGGGATATGTTTCCAAGTTTAGACTTGTTCGTATTAGGATTGTTATTTGAATTCTGGAATGTGTTTTTGATAGGTAAGTTTGTAAAGTATGACATGTGTAGAATGACAAACTTATGGATGTTTCTAGGTAGGCTTCGACTAGGTTGATAATTATCATTTACATTGAAAACGAGATATTTACCATGTTTACAATTTGTTTTGAGTTTCCGATCTAAATTAATCGAATCAAATTAATTCATTTTTATTTCAGTGTTAATGATAATGTTAGTGACGTAACCTCATCATCCAATACGCTTTACCTACAATAAATCCTAAATACTACCTATATAGTTTGTAAACACCATGATGAACGTGGACATTTAATTGTCAGAAATCATGAACACGCAGAACCAGAAGAGTCAAAGCCTAGCACTGAATTAATAAATTATTTATATTTATTGTGCAGGATCCATATTGATGTTAAATCAATTAACTCTAAGCCTATCGCAGCCTACTGCTGGACATAGGCCTCTCCTATGCGCCATAATACCCTGTTCTCCGTCCGCCGCATCCAGTTTGTTCCAGCCACATTCATAAGGTCGTCAGGACACCTAAGTGCGTGATATTAGTATGACACAAAAATATATTAGACACTACAGTTAGTATGGCATATTTTGACGGCACGGTTGGCGCAGTGGCTGAGCGATTGGCTGCTGCGCTGCGTGTCGCGGGTTCGATCCCCGCACGAGACACATATTTATAAACTATAGACAGTTGTTCCGGGTCTGGCTGTCTGTCTATGTGAGTTTAAATGTTTGTAAACGCACCCACGATACAGGAGAAATTCCTAGTGTGAAACAAAGTAAAAAAAAATCAAAACAATAATTCCAATAATATTTCGCCCCCACAATTCTTTCCCATGATATATAGACCATACTAAGTAGTTCTCAGAGTGCGGATGAGTTTGGCTCAGTTCCAGGGCCGGATGACTTGCTCCCAGTAACCAAACGTGAACGACGTATTAAACGGTTTTTAGAGTCCATAAAATGTTATTGGTACTTGATAGTAGCGATATTTTGATAGTAAACAGGTAAAATGTGGCGGGATTTAAATTTTATGGGGGTGAGATTAGTGTGGTGCATGCTGTTACGGGCTAAAGTATTTAATTATATTGCGATGCATTAAAAGAGTGCCTCGTTGGTCGAGTGGTCGAAAGCGGGACTGCTGAGCATGAGGTCCTGGGTTCGAATCCCGGGTCGGGTAACGTGTTATTGGGTTTTTCCATCAGGGTAGTCTCAGTAACAGCCACGGAGTCTTGATTTGTGCACGGTTGATGGCAATAGACTTGCCCCCGATTAAAACATAACTGGCGAAATGTACTATTAGGTACCTCCCTACCTAACCCTTCGGGGATTACAGGCGTGATGTTATGCATTAAAAGAGTATGCATCAGCAACGATACGCAACTAACACACTTTCAGTACACATTTTTATAGATCTTCTTCTTCGTCGTGTATATTCTTGTGTCGTGTATATTGAATGTCTTCGTTTCATAACAATATAAGTAAGAAAACGACCTTCGAGTAGGTCTCCAAATAACGCGTTATTAAATAGTTATTGTTAAGTTGAGTAGTGTATATTAATCACAAAAATACTACAAGTACACATTCTGGCTACTTTTTGGTAATTTGAATTTATAAAATGGAACTAGGCAGACCATGTCTGCCGGATATCGCAAGACTGGTGCCCTGACAGCTAGATGGGGTCGCGGTAGAGGTAGAGGCGGGACGTCTTGGAAGGCTTCCTCGCGAATTGGCGAGAAGAAGCACACCATCGTGAGAAGTGGAAGGAATGGTGGGAGGCTCAGGAGTGGTACATTACGGGCTAACTAAAAAGCTGTTATAAAGTAATTGGGGTTTGGAGGCCACATAGACAATTACTCCATGTAAAATACTGTTTTTTAGCTGCATTTGTACGTACTGTAAACAGACCCCGACATAGTTGGGAAAGAGCTAGGCAGATGATGATGAGTTCATATTGACGAAAATCTACCGGTCGTCAGTAACAGCTGGAAGTATTCATTATCATCATTTCAGCCGAAAGACGTGTACTGCTGGACATAGGCCTCCCCCAAGTGTCGCCACATTGACCGGTCCATCGTCCATCCAGCGGATCCCTGCAACCTTCACCAGGTCATCGGTCCACCTAGTAGGAGGCCTTCCAACGCAGCGTCTTCCGGAAGTATTCGCTTCCCAGATAATCTGAGTATTGGTCCAATCAAGAAATTTACAAGTCATCAAGTGATTTATTTCGCAAAGTGGGGTAAAGGTCAAACAAAATAAGTACTTGAAATACAGCTTGTTAAAATCATCGAGATTATTCAAGTTCATTTTATGTTGAACATTGTAAGTAGCTAAAGTACCAACAGCAAATTAATATTAATTTATTTTCTTTGCAGACGACCTTGGTAAAGCCACTTCCCGGAATTGAGACATTGTCGTCTTACTTAGAACCGTATTCCGTTTTCTGTGAATTTTCTGGAAATTTTTGAATAATATTTTGCTATTAAACAAAAACATTTAGATTGTTTACACAATGGGCAATATTCGACATGACGAGGAAATTAACTGAAGTGTAAAGAAGTATTTTTTGTCGCCCAAATAAGGTCAGTCATAAGATTGAAATCATTTATCAAGCTGTGGGTCTAAAATAGCAATTTTCATCTGTAAATCGGTCAAATTATTGTGACCTATCTAAAGGAAAATTGTTACAAAACTAAGCATCCACATTATTAAGATGTAACTATCGAAAATCACTTTTAGTTGAGACACTAGTTAGCAGTAGCGAAGGTTCCGAATAACTCGGTTCCTGCCGGCTTCCTTTGAAAAATGGCGCAGTCAGTATTCTATAGACAAATAATATAATAACATTAAAGATTATGTACTCCGGCTTACCTCATCATCATCTGCCTAGCTTTTTCCCAACTATGTTGGAGTTCTTCCAGTCTAACCGGATGCAGCTGAATACCAGTATTTTACACGAAGCGACTGCCTATCTGAGCTCCACAACCCAGTTCGTACTGGGCAATGCGATACCCCTTGGTAAGACTGGTTGTCAGACTTTCGAGCCACAGACTACCTGTAACGACTGTCAAAGATCTACAAACGACAACCGAGACCACCGGCTTAACGTGCTTTCCGAGGCATGGAGGAAACTCGGTATGCATTGGGCGGTCACCCATCCACGGACCAACCTAGGCAAGCGCGGCTTAACCTTAAGATCGACCCAAGTGGCTGTTATTATTTAGCCACGACCTCCTCTGGCTTACCTCTTACAAAATTCACCCTTTGTGACTGCTAGTTAGTACTCAATGATTTCAGATTCAATCATAAACCTAACCCAAAATGCTCAAAAACTTGAACCCTACTATACTTTGTTCAAGGAGTTCCAACCCCCAAGTGTTCCCGCTGTCTCGTCCACCACTTTACCCGGTTAGACCAACACAATGTTGCTACAAAATTATTAATCGAGTTTCATCAAACTTGTAACTTGCAAAGTTGTAACTCAATCAAATTATGCGCACACCCTGTGTAGCAGAGAGAACATCCTGTATAGCCCACTCTAAGATTCGCGTTCATTAGGCGGTGCTCATTTAGTGAGCATGTGACCTATATCAGCCGGTGTGGTATCTGCGGTGAGCGTATTTATTAAATTATGTTTTGAAAAGTTGATGATTAATAATATTTTTTATTGCATTTATGTTTAATTATACCTCTGGCAATGATCAATTCTTATAGTTATTACTAATATAAATGTATGATGGATAGATGTTTGTTTGTTAGGTACTCTTTGACGCAAAAACTACTGAACGGATTTTGATGAAACTTTACAGCAATATGGTTTATAAATTAGAATAATACATGCTATTATTTATAATAATATTGTTTAAAAAAATATGCGGGCGAAACGGCTGGCAGAAACTAAAAGAATATAAAAGATCATATGGAAATATGTTACATAACATACAATATTACATATATCTTGCTTCAAATCGTGATATAAGAATGTTCGCTTAAGGTGGAAGCGCCAGGATAACCCGGGAAATTAAATTTTCCTTACCTTTTTTGTAATTTGCCGGCCAGTGTCAGGCTGTATTTTGAACAAAATATGATTCACGACCGTAACACGTATGTGTTATGAATTATAATCATTAAAATAATCAATAAAATTAACAGGGTTGTACTGATGATTAATAACTCAGTAAAGCCATATTTGTTACAGTCGGGAATCATATTTTAATCAACATACAACGTGACATTCACCTACAAATTGTAAAAAACGTAAGTATCTAAATTACAATTCGAGGGCTACCCTGACGTTTCCACCTTAAATAAAAGAGTTATTACCTGTTACAGGGTAAGCTACATTATTCTAATGGAGAATTATGGAAATCTAAACGTATGGACTTTCCGATATATTGGCTAGTTGCCCACTTTTAAACTGCACTGTCACCAGCTACACGAAGAGGAAACTTAGTATTGGGATATTGCTTTGTTATTAATAGACAGATTTTTAGGTGGAGATAAATTGTTACATATTTTATAACATCACAGAAGTGGGGATCAGTTACACATAATGAGCCTATATCGTTCCCTGCTGGGATACATACTCGTACATACATAATATTCTTCAGGGTGGATTTATGGGTGTCATATGTCATGAATTTTTGGTTACATCCCGTTTCGTCACGGTGTTTTCGGTGGAAAACCTCGTGACCTAACTCTAGTAGTGGTGATGTAGTAAATGAGACAAAGTAAAGTGCCTGTTTGAGTCGAAACTTCTACACCAACTCCTAAGTCGCCCTTAACACATGGCCTCAATTAATATTGCCAATACAGCTTAGCTGGTTAACCAGTAATTGGCGACGGAGTAGGTAACTCCAAGACTTAAAACCTATACTTAAGATAATATGTTGTACACAGAAGCTGTTGGTGTATCTATATTAATAAATAGCTTTTTGTGTAACTTCACATCGATTTATTTTGATTTTTTTTCAAACTCATTTCGACTGCTAAACACCACAAATACTCGTAATGCAGAACCTCCCATAACTTGCACCATGAGTTAGTATGCGTTGTACAACAGTCGCCCTTTTAGTACGACAGGAGTTTTAGTAGGCCGAGCGTTTGTGGGTGCATTGTGGCGTCCTCTCGCTACTCTGAGCAGTGTGTGTGTGTTTGTACCTGTGAATGTTAATTTGTGTGGTTTCGAATTAATTGTAGAACTGTTAGACTGTGGTGTTGATCGGGGATGTATGTTTTATGACTGTGTTAAATGTGGTTTAATTTATGTGTTATCGATCAGGATTTTGTTTACATAAAAATTATATGCTCGTACTTGTCGTGTCGTGTCGATGTGTGCAAAAAAATCGCTGATAGAAATTACGATCAAAATCAAAATATTTTATTTCACGTAGGCCTAGATGGGCACTTATAAAACGTCGACAAAAAGGTGCACGGTTCGGGTTGGTCGTTTCCTATGTAGAAGAACCGACAACAAACTCCATGGTTACTATTTCAAATCATTTAGTATTACAATATTTGTAATTATTAGCCTAATAATAAGTCGTTCCTTCTAGCTACCTACGTTAAAACTAGTAACAAGTTTTTGTATGATTGGTATGAACCGATGAGTTTGTATAGAAATATAAGAGGAATAGGAGTTAAAAATCAACCTATCACAGAAGCATAATCATCCTGTAAAGTTCTGATAGCTGGGACACAAGCGTCCTCTTGATGAAAAGGAGTGGGCTATCCACCACGTAGGCCCACTACTGGTGGTCGGATGTCACAAGTCTACAGAGTTTAGATTTCAGGATACGCCCTGTAACGTCATAATGTTTTCCTTCACCGTTTTGAGAGCAGTTGTAAGGAAATAAACAACACAAAACAAAGTGCCTGTCTGATCCGTAAGTTACTGTAAACAATGACAACGCAGTGGCTAAGCAATTGGCTGCTGCGTTGCGTGTTGCGGGTCCGATTCCCGCACGGAGCATTTATTTGTATGGCTTACAGGTAGTTGTTCCGGGTCTGGCTGTTTATGTATGTGAGTTTAAATGTTTGTAAACGCACCCACGATACAGAAGAAATTCCTAGTGAGGGGAAACGTTTCTTTTTTTAAAAGACCCATCTTGTCTGCCTCCGAAAAAAAAAACAGAAGAAACCGATGAATTTTTTCAAATCCACAACAATCACCAAAAATAGCAACACCCACGACATACTAAACTTATTTATTAAACACACAACCCACGCTAAACAACGTTATGCAAACTAAACACCGAAACATTCAGTAAACGCACCGCGCACGCCTTCACCACGCAAATATTATGCTAAAACAATTACATAAGTTTTTATTATACAAACAGTGAAAGAAACTGTATTATATAAAGGGGAACATTGTATCGAAACAATAAAGTAAACTTTGTAAGTGAAAAGTTGGGCAAAGTTGGCAGGGTACAGTCAACAGCTCAGATTTTGGTAAAGAAGCCATTTATTTTTGTGTGTGCCAACTGAATTTCTTGACAATCAAATGGAGTTAAGAAAAAAAAACCGGCCAAGTGCGAGTCGTAATCACACGCACACAGGGTTCCGATAGATTTCGGAATAAAGTGTGACATACAGACGGACAGACAGACAGATATGACGAATCTATAAGGGTTCCGTGTTTTGCCATTCGGTTACGGAACGACTAAAAAGAACAATTATTGATTATTCTGCACAAATAAGACAGCATTACAAAACAATCAAATTATACCTACATATACTAATCTAGAGTAGAGAAAATATTAGCAATAAACATATTTTTTTTTTTCATAATCTCACGTCATTTTTGTATAGCGGTTTATAAAAGGCATCTACTCTCCAAATTTCAACTTTATGATTTCAATGGTCTCGGAGTAAAATGGCTGTGTCATACGGACGGGCAGACAGACAGGTGGACAGGACGAACCTATAAGGGTTCCGTTTAAAGCCATTTGGCAACGGAACCCTAAAAGAGCTTTTAAAAACGATAAAAGTTCCACAATATTGTCTATTACTTAATGAAAGGGCAAGTCACAATAGAGTTAGTTTTGAGTTGTCATATTTGCAGTTATTGCATAGCCATTTCGTTATTATTAACTATAAAAGTTTTGTCATGGCGAAAGGCAAAAGCATGGGCTTCTGCCAGACTCGGCTACCTCTCCTTCATCATGTCGCACTGCTAGTTGCCTCAGGTCATGAACACGTCATACCTACTTTTTTTTTTCAAAACATATTTCAATATACCTAATTTTACAGACTTTTAAAAATAACGAATTTTATAGACCTTTTTGTGTAAGACTGTACCGACTAACCTACAGCGAGAAAAAAAAGTGTGTTTTCGCTTAAATTTCGTGAATTAATGCGGATTATAAAAATAAAGTAGTGGGGGAAGATGTTCTTAAAAGGGGGGAATATGTTTTTCGTAATGCACATCAAATTTTGTGCGAAGAGTTTAAAGGCAGAATAAGGGCAATGGGCTCTATAATGCTTCCATAAGGAAGTTGGTTTTCGTAATAATATTTTAACTTTCTGCGTTATTTACTTAACATACATAATAATAATAATAGACAGCCAGTCTTATCGAGGGAGGTATTGTCTGCCTAGCCTTTTCCCAACTATGTTAAGGTCAAACACTGTTTTTAGCTTTCACGGTTTACAACTAAACTTAAACTGTCACTTACGGGATATCTTCCGTGATTGTTCATTATTTTGAGCTCCCGATATTCCAGTTCCGTTGTTCCAGTAGTGCGCGTAGCAAAAGACAAAGAAAGAGGGTAGATAGATTTGTCTGCTCTTAACAATTTTATTTTCCATCCATCTGTATTCTCCAGTCAACCCGCGATCATGTCGCTTGCAACAGCGCCGAAATATCGGGAGCTCAAAATAATGAACAATCACGGAAGATATCCCGTAAGTGACAGTATAAGTTTATGTTAAGGTCGGCTTCCAGTCTAACCGGACGCGGCTGAATACCAGTATTTTTCATGGAGCGTCTGCCTATCTGACTTCCACAACCCAGTTAGTACTAGGTAATACGATACCCCTTGGTAAGACTGGTTGTCGACTTTTTGGGCCACTGATTACCAGTAACGACTGTCAAAGATATACAACTGACAGCCGGGATCAACGGCTTTACGTGCTTTCCGAGGTACGAAGGAAACTCGGTATTTAATGGGTGGTCCCCCATCCACAGAACAACCTAGGCAAGCACGGCATAACCTAAAGATTGATCCGAGCGGCTGTTATTATTTAGCCACGAGCACCTCGGTATTGTATTACCCACTAAATGGGTTGTATCGGTCAGACAGGCAGTCGTCCTTCTTGCTTGTTGCACTTGCGTTTGTCAGCGGGTGTTGCGACAGTGAAAACAATAACCAACGCATTGAGTAACGTTTATAGATCTCGGCCTTAATAAATGCCTGAATGTGATCACATCAAGAAAATAAGAGAAAAAATACATTACAGTAAACATTTTAAGTTTGCGGGGATCTGCTGGATACGAGTCGCACGGGACCGGTCAATATGACGACACTTGGGGGAGGCTTATGTCCAGCAATGAAAGTCTTTCGGCTGAAATGATGATGAGGGTGCTTGAACATTTTAAAATCTAAGAACTTATTGCGAAATTAAAACGGCGTAAATTATGTAGTAACAGAAGAAAAGTAACGATATTTTCATGAAAAACACAAGCTTTTACTAAAATAACAGAGTAAAACACAAGAAATGTGAATAATATACTGGTATCCCTGAGAATAATAAGTAATAGCTGGAGAAGTGGCTCGTAGCAAGCTTGACGGTACTGGCAGTATACATTATAGCCGGGTCACTAACCCTTTCACTGCAGACGCAAACCTCGTTGTAAAACGCGAAATTAAAATTAATTATTTTACTGAACATAACGTTTTATTTCATACAAAGGATTATTTCTTGTATGTTTATTTTTTGGGTTCAGGAAGACTACAAAAACAGTTGGACAGATTATTACAGGAACTGTGTTACTTAAATCTTTTATTTAATATTAGGCAAGATGGCAGATGATGGATGGTTTTTACAAAGGGTCGGGGAAAAGTCTACGATTTCAATTAGTAAGCTCTCTAGAGTCCTATGAAAAGAAACAGAAAGACTTCTTTTATTTTACAAAAAATCTGAGTAATGAAAACCCGTTTTTTTTTTTGCTGAAAATTGCACATTAACTGACACATTACTACGTGGTTTTTATTGCTTTCCTACATTACCAAAATATAACCACGACAATATCCCAGTCTAAATACCTTGCATACACATGAACACACTAAATGAAGAACGTGTTTACAGTGCCACGCAATATTATCAACATGTGCGCACAATTACACGCGCGTTATATTACACCTGCGCATAATTATACCGCGCGCAGCTAATTCTGTGCGCAATTAAGGGTTATCAGGCTGCGTTCGCACTAAGCGACATTGTCGGACTGTGTTAGCCGAAAATTTGGGTACATAGCTTTGTAGTTGTAACGTGGCTATGAAATGGCAGTTTCGTGATGGCTGGTAGGTAGGTTTATAACATTTAGAGTTGAACAGTTATATATATGCAGGCGATTTGAATAATGTTGTGATTGAACATGTCCTGTAGATTTGGTTAAAATTTTAAAGTTCAGATCATTCTTCTCATGGTTTTTTGGCATTGTGAAGATAAGGAGTAATTATACCTTACATTCTTATTAACTATTCTTAATAGTTTCAATGATGTAATCAGACATCCTCCTCCGGTTCACTATTTTGAGCTTGCAGAAAAGCAAACACTGTTTTAAGCTGTCACGGTTTACAACTAAACTTATACTGTCTTAGTGTCGAGTTCCAGTAGTGCGCGTAGCAAAAGACAAAGAAAGAGGGTAGATAGATTTGTCTACTGTTAACAATTTAAATTACATCCTCCAGTCAATTCGCGATCATGGCGCTTGCAACAGTGTCGAAATATCGGGAGCTCAAAATAATTAATAAATAATTAATAAGCTCCCAACAGGAGCCTTACCAATACTGCTATAGCCCACCTGGAACATTTTAAACCGACTTCACAGCCAGACCTAAGGCCTAAAGCCAGCAGCCATAACGAGCGTCCAGACTCTGTGCTGTAACCGAGAAATTTATAATGAAACGATTCTGGAGGCGACCGTCAAAACTGTCCAATATCTAAGACAACAGATCACAGCGACACGGCTGATTTCTGGTACTATGAAAACGCGTCCATAGATGAGGATAATGCGACATTGCAGCTTGTTGCCGTCACTGAGGTTTACAATTGATACCGTCTTCAGAATTATTCCGCAACAGAAAAGTTAATGCCACTTGCTTGATCAAAAGAATACTCAGCAGTATTTGCACCTTTATAATTGTACCGCAACAGACAAGCTAATAACACTAGCTTGATCAAAAGAATACTCAGCAGTATTTGCACCTTCATAATTGTACCGCAACAGACAAGCTAATAACACTAGCTTGATCAAAAGAATACTCAGCAGTATTTGCACCTTCATAATTGTACCGCAACAGACAAGCCAATAACACTAGCTTGATCAAAAGAATACTCAGCAGTATTTGCACCTTCATAATTGTACCGCAACAGACAAGCTAATAACACTAGCTTGATCAAAAGAATACTCAGCAGTATTTGCACCTTCATAATTGTACCGCAACAGACAAGCTAATAACACCAGCTTGATCAAAAGAATACTCAGCAGTATTTGCACCTTCATAATTGTACCGCAACAGACAAGCCAATAACACTAGCTTGATCAAAAGAATACTCAGCAGTATTTGCACCTTCATAATTATACCTCAACAGACAAGCTAATAACACTAGCTTGATCAAAAGAATACTCAGCAGTATTTGCACCTTCATAATTGTACCGCAACAGACAAGCTAATAACACTAGCTTGATCAAAAGAATACTCAGCAGTATTTGCACCTTCATAATTGTACCGCAACAGACAAGCCAATAACACTAGCTTGATCAAAAGAATACTCAGCAGTATTTGCACCTTCATAATTGTACCGCAACAGACAAGCTAATAACACTAGCTTGATCAAAAGAATACTCAGCAGTATTTGCACCTTCATAATTGTACCGCAACAGACAAGCCAATAACACTAGCTTGATCAAAAGAATACTCAGCAGTATTTGCACCTTCATAATTGTACCGCAACAGACAAGCTAATAACACTAGCTTGATCAAAAGAATACTCAGCAGTAATTGCACCTTCATAATTGTACCGCAACAGACAAGCCAATAACACTAGCTTGATCAAAAGAATACTCAGCAGTATTTGCACCTTCATAATTGTACCGCAACAGACAAGCTAATAACACTAGCTTGATCAAAAGAATACTCAGCAGTATTTGCACCTTCATAATTGTACCGCAACAGACAAGCTAATAACACTAGCTTGATCAAAAGAATACTCAGCAGTATTTGCACCTTCATAATTGTACCGCAACAGACAAGCTAATAACACTAGCTTGATCAAAAGAATACTCAGCAGTATTTGCACCTTCATAATTGTACCGCAACAGACAAGCAAATAACACTAGCTTGATCAAAAGAATACTCAGCAGTATTTGCTAGTATTTGCACTAGATTCAGACAGACAATTCTACATTCCTCAAATCATCTACTCTACAAGATGCAACAAAATATCTCCAAGTATACATGTCTCACGGTTGGATAGCTGACAACTGCACGAGACAGCTGTATATACGATGTAGTTATATGCTTCCTATGTATAATATTGTATTTACATGCAGGTAAATAGCACAGCCGGGTTACGTATCGGGCTCGTCTAATGAGATGCTTCACGCCTCGTGGTTGGGTGTAGGTACATTGATTTGTTTGACATAAAAAATTTCTGAGTCAGGTATTTTTTTCTGGAATGTAGGTTGGTTATTTTATGACTATTTGGCTATATATCTAATATCATCAAAATCGGTACAGGTTCGGACCTGTATAAAACTATAAAAAGGCTACAAGGTATAGCCATAAAAAATACTAAGTAAAGTCCTTTAAGACAGAACTTTAAAAATAATTCAAGCATCGATCGTAGCACTATGTCATCATCTATATATATTAACCTCATATATATATTTTTTTTTATCCACCATACTTACTCTATTTATGGTTCTTTCAGAAGTCACAATATCATATTACACAGTCCATTCATAGTTTCTTATTCCATTCAAATAGCCTTCCACAATTATACACAAAACTTTCCTGAATTTCTTCCATAGTAGTCACTATGTAAGTACAATGTAATGAAATCGCCTCACAAAATGCAATTGAGCAATATAACTTTAAACTATCCGACTGCCATTAAACAAGCCATAATAAACTCTGTGAATTAACAGCACGACGATATTATAGGATTTGAATTAATTCGTGCCAATTAAGTTTTATTTCAATTTGATTTCGACCAATAAGTGCTAAAGCTGCCAGTTCATTTGCGCGCCCGCTCGGCGCTTTAAATGTATAATAAACGTTAAAATTTGATTTTACATTTGGAACATTAAATTCTATGCGCAGCCTGCGACTGATGTCTTTAATAATTTCATGCAAATATTGCCAGTATTTTACGTTACAATTTTTGAATAATATTTTCGTTTTAACTTTTGAATTATCAAAACATTTGATTCCAATTTTACACAATCAAATTCTTTTTACTGACAAAACAAAGTCTGTGATTTTAAAATCAGAATCAAAATGGCGGCACAAAGCCGTTTGTTAGGCTGCATGCACACTATTCGTCATCCGCAAGTGTCATACGCTTGACATGTTGGTGACAAATGAATCTACATCAAAAACTTTCCCTTCCTTTGGCTTGGTCCTTGATTAAAAAAATATCAAGCATTCGCGTAAACGGAATGAGGTCCTAACTGTTGTGTCACACTGGGGGATTTCGTGGGCTTATACCAGTAATGAGTGACGGGAAAAGCTGCGCTAATTGGAAAGCCTGTCTGCGATTAAAATGACGTCGTGTGATAGGCGCCGCGAATTTAGTCGCAGCTTTAATGGGGTTTCACGGTTATTTTAATGACGCCGCATATTTTTATGTTGAGTTTTTATGAGTGACGGCTAGTTAATGGTTTTCGTTTATTTCCGAGCTGTGTTTGCTGGTTCTGCACGTTTTGGTGTCGCGTGAGATTTGCTTAAGTTTGAATGGTGTAATTAAGTACGATCGTAAAATTATGGAGTGAAAATGTGTAGGTTAACAGCTTTAGAGCTGTAAAAGTATTTGTTTAGGGCAGTTTTTGCTTAAATGCGGTCACTGGTTTATTAATTTTACGACTAAAGTAATCCTTTTAATTTTGTTAAATCAAGCAAGAAACCTCTTTATATTCCATAGCTCCATTATTGTGTTTTTATTTATTTTGTACTTTTATCTGACATTCGAAGCGATGCATGTTCATGTCTCTTTTGGTTTTGCTTTAAAGGGAAAAGCTTAAGAGAAAAAGTTTTTAAATAATTTATCTGAAACTCAATATTGCAATTCTAAAGTAACGTTAACTACTTATTTTACAATGCTATAAATCTATTTTAAAGCATGCAGCCTTCGTGTTTACATTCATTATCGCACAAGTCCATAATTACTCCACACAAGAAAAAACCCAACAATTTAACCCCATTAAAAATCACACTCCCTGCAAATTACCTTCTTGCAAAATGCAGCGTTCTTCATAAAATAAAAAACCTAACAGACATTACTTTTTATAGTCGTAATATTATAGAAAACTATTACTTAGTCGCAGTCGCAATAAACTAAGCTTTACATTGATAGTTCCACATTTAATTTATGCGATCATAAAATCCTTTGTCGCTCAATAGTGACGTCGTAAAATCTCCAATGTGAACGCTGCCTTATAGGTCGCGCGTCTGGATGGACATAGATGGCGCTAACTATTATAGAAACAGAAGGTTAACTAATAAAAACAGGCGCACACACATAGACGAGTACGTACGGCGACCTCAAACAAATGACAGTCGCGAGTGCGCTTGTACTCGTTGCGCGTCAAGCGTTGTGTGCGTGCGTTTTCGCTTGTTGCATGAAGTTAACCTTCTACATCTATCTGTTTGGTGCACATCATGGTTCCGTATTTTTATGTTTTTTTATTTATTCATGCAAGGGTTATAAAATTTAATTCGAAAATTGGACTGGGAGAATAACTGATGTAATTTTTTATATGTTGTGGTTCCCTACTTATATTATTATGTAGGTCAAAGCAATATAATTCGCAGTAGTGGTCTCGGCTTAGTAAAAGGCAATTCCTTGAGTGAATACGATAAAAAGCTTTGAGATTATGGCAAGAAAATGAAGCAAGATTTTCTTTTAACGGTAATAACAACATAACATCTCTGTTAGGCCAATATTCCCGAGATAATAATTGTAGAGCTTTCTTTAAGGAGATATATTATATTCTATTGTATATGTATTGTGGGCTAATAAAGTAGTGATTTTATTGTTAGGTATATTTACCATAATTATTATAACACTAGTTATGATCAGTGTCTTGTAATACTAGCTATTGCTCCCGACGTTTTTTCGTGACACATCCTGTAAAAAAATTAAGAAAAGCTTATATCTTCTAGGTTCTTGAACTTTGAGATCTAACATTTAAATTATAACGTTGCATAGACCTCCAGAAAGACCTCTGTGTGTGACAGACAAATGAAAAAGAGAAATTATAAAGAAAAAAATAAATCGAAAAAAAGCACAACTTCAACACCAACCATTAACAAAATCTTGCCTCAAAAAGATTGAGCGTTATTTTTTTCTTTTGTAATAATTGTATGAATGCATGTGGAAATAAACAGATTGAAATTTTTTTTAAGTTTACGTTTTCCTCACACGGATCCCTAAAACTTAAAATGCCTTACTTACGTAAAATGGACTGTACTAAAACGCTATCAAAAGACTGGAGCAAAGAATTAGCCCTCTTACAGCCCTGTATTCATCCCCTTAGGAAACATGAATACAGAATTACGTAATACCTGCGTTGGTGGCTCTTCCATTTTATACTATATCCTATATTACAGGGTAACTGGTATTTTTTACCTGTATTTTGTATTTCCATCTTGTTAAAAATATTGAAGACTAGCTTTTGCCCGCGACTTCGCTCGCGTTAATTTAGAATTTGACAACCAATTCGGATTGTAGTCGGGGTGTGTAATAATATAATTCGATTATGATTCGCGAGACACGTGGCGCCATCTATTATCATAAGAACGTAATTGACGTTTTCCTCGGGAACCGTACTTTTTTTCGGGATGAAAGGTACCCTATGTCCGTTTCTTTACACCTGACAACGTATATGCAAAATTTTAAGATGATTGGTTTAGTAGTTTAGGCGTGAAAAGGTAACAAACAAACAAACAATCTTACATTTGCATTTATAATATTAGTATGGAATAAGGAAGTAAGGATATTTTATACTAGTACCGAAGAAGACGTCTGAAACTGTGGATGGATTCTAACAAAGATTTGGTGAATAGGAGAAGAATGTAAACTGAGATAACAGCTGATGAAGATGTAATGTAGGAAGAAGACATTTTGTACCGTCACTAAAAATGGGGAAACTTTGTTATTGCATTCGAGGCGGAATTAACACCCGAGTTGCAGGCGAGGGTGTTATGGAACCGAGAACTGAGGTAATAAATTCCTATGCGTATCAAACGACGTTTTTCAATACACTATCGAAGAAATAAAATTTTTGTGTTTTAATCTTTTTGCAGAGTGGGATACATATTTGAGGTATACAGGACTTTTAGCTCCATCTTTATCCGTGATTTTCATTTCTAACCGTGGGTCACGGTAGAAATATGGAATATTGACACAATATTGTTAGCTCTTGAACGCAGTTTCGTTGTGCTGATCTTTTCAGTTTCATTGGTATATTCGCTCCTATAGACATCGACTCTCCATCATTGTGGAATAACAGACAGTTTTCCTTGTAATTAAAGACGAGTTTCGCGTGACAGCCTCCGAGACGGGACGTCGAGTAAAACTCGGGTTCAGCATTTTTTTAATGATTTGAGTTTACGACCCTTCTCACGCTATTATCGCTTTACTGACGGGCAGACAGACGCGGCGTTTTATAATAGGTACAGGCCACGTGACCGATGATGGAATTACTTATCGGCAAAAATACGGCACTACAAAGCAAATCTTCGTTCCCTATTTGACCCCTTTAGGCGATAAATTAAAATAAAAACCGTGCACTTTTTTTAAACTCTTGGGCTATATGTCATGCTCCTAGACCAAGCGGTGTAGCTTGTGTGTATATTTTTCAGTGAATTAATGGATTTGACCTCGTTGGTCTAGTGGTCGCAATCACAACTGCTGAGCATGGGGTCCTGGGTTCGATTTCTGGGTCGGGCAAATTGTTATAGGGTGTTTAGATCACGAATTTCTCAGTAGCAGCCACGGAGTCTGAATTTGTGCGCGGTTGATGGCAATAACGTAACTGGCGAAATGTTAGTGTGTTATTAGGTACTTTAACCTCTGCCTAACCCCTCGGGGACAACACGCGTGATCTTATGTTAATGGATTTAAGGTAAGACATAGTAGCTTTAACTGAAAGTAATAATCTTGATCGAAGAAGAACACCTCTTGTAATAAGAGGTGTTCTTCAGTTGCAGTGTATAGAAATTGCACACTTAAATGCATCATTCCTAAGATCTACTTTCCAGTTTCTACAGAAAGCACATTTTGATATCCACTCCATATCCGTAGGCCATAAAAATATTTTATCCGTATCCCCGATGCAATATTCGTGTTCTCGGCGTCTGCAATCCGGTGTTAATGCATGATATAGCAAGACGTATGGAGCGTGATTGCGTGAGCATGAGTTATGGCGAGACGTTAGCCTATCAATGTGGCTATAATACGTTTGATTACTCACGATAAGTTTGTGGGGTAGTGCGGTCATTGTCTGATGGTTATGTATAATGAAACTGAGCAATTATTGTTGGATTTGATCATGGAAATATCAAAAACATATCAATTAGACCGATTTTTGTGTAGAAACAAAAAAAAATACAGGTTTTATATTTTCTGTCCAGCACCATGATTGTCCTTGTATGTTATTTAAGAAAATTGTAAAAGAACTGTGTAAAAATTTTGATTCACAATAAAGCATATCCTCCTCAATCCATCTATTTAGTTGTTTTTCCAATTACCAAAAAACGTAGTTTAGCTATTCTCTAAAATAGTTCTCTCAACCTATCTATACCTAGAAAGACTTCAGACTTCTATTAAAAGCCGAATTTAACCGCCTTGGACATAAAACCGAGACATCACTAAGAAAAAAGAGCAAACTTACATCATTAACCGACTCCAATTTAAATGAAGAATACAAAAACCAATTCAAACACAAAGCCACCTTTAAAATAGAACACAATAAACTTTTCTAATCCTTCGAAACTCATTCGTTCCCAATCCTCGGGCTATAAGAGCCACAAACTCGTTTTGAATAGCAATACTGAAGGAATTGGTTCATTCGTTCCGATTTGCGTACATACCGAGAATGTCCCCCGCATTGATTTGTACCGAGACGGAGTGATTGAAAACGTCTACTCAGTACTGGCTGTTTTAGAAAACATGGATTCTGTTTTTGAAATTGTGTTTTGTTTTTTCTTCTTTTTGTGTGTTTTGTCATGGTTTTGTCTCAATAGTGTTCGAAACATGGTTTGAAAGCCCGGGTAAATTTTAAAGCTTTTTTTGCATTACTTATTTAGTTTTTCGTTTTTCTAAACAGTAAGAAAATGAATCATGAAACTTAGTGGTCACTTAGACACATCTCATTTCAAAAATATGTATTTTTAATATAGATGAAGTTGGTGTTTCCTATCTGGCCATTTCGTGAAGAACCATCGAATAACGGTAGTGGTCACGATATCTTTTGAAGTTTAAGCATTGGTCAGATCAGGTACCATGCATACAAATGTCAATGATGGTATTTTAAGAAAAGCGTCAAACAGATATGAGTGGACATTTCCAGTTAGTGATCGTATGTGATGAAAAACCCTAGATTTTCCTAAAATACCTTAGTTTCTAAAGAAACTTTTAATTTTTCAAAGATTTTCATTCTCGTCTCCATTACAAAATAAAAACGTCTCAGAAAATAACAAAAAATATCTGGTTACCCCATTTCCGTGCCCCGCCTGACAAATTCCGAACTCACGTCCAATGGACTGAGAACCGACGGATCGAATCGCTATGCCAATCGTCTTAAAATGAATCGAAACATCGAATGAATCGAATGTTGATTTCATTTAGATATTTTGCATCTTATTCGTCCCTTCTACGATTTTGTTGATCGAATGCCGAATTCGATTCAGACACGGAATAAAATATTAGCAGTAAAATAGAGAGGGGAATTTTGTTTCTAGTAATAGTGGTATGGAGACATGCTTTTACTTAAATTTTATAAAACTGTTATGGAATTATTAAATACTATGCTTTCATAAATGCTTGCATTGTGAATTGTCTTAACTAGTTAAAACGCGTATTAGTACGAACATAATAATTATATAATAATTATATTTAGATAATACGGTTACAATTTTAAACTACTTTGAATAGGAAAATTTTATCAAGTTAACGATTGAAATATGAAATTTCTCATGGATTTATTAACTATAATCTTCTTAAAAACTTAATCTAGGCTTCAATATTATTTTTGTTAAAACACTCCTTCCATAATGAAACTGTTTTAAAAATTCTGATAAATGATGTTTTATTTTGAACTAGTTTTAGCCCGCGGCTTCGGTCGCCAACCAATTTGACAACCAATTCGGGTTGTACTCTGCTTGTAATAATATAATTCAATTATGATTCTAAAGACCATTTATTATCATAAGAAACTTTATTGTTGTTTTCCTCGGGAACCGAACGGATGAAAGGTACCCTATGTCCGTTTCTATACACCTGACAACGTATATGCAAAATTTTAGGATGATCTGTACACTGGTTGAGGCGTGAAAAGGTAACAAACAAACTTACTTTCGCATATTAGTTAGGATGCACTCAGTAACCGCAAATTCAATATAAAATAATCAGTAAAGTAAATCAAACAAATAAAAATTGTATTTCAGCAGCTATATGATCCTTCATAAACGATAATGTCCCAATTAAAACGATACAGGGTGGAAGGGCCACTGACGCTGAAACGGTTACCACGTATTCAGTACGTCATTCTGACATAGAAATTTTTCGTCGGTTATTAAAAAAAGGACACCTGTACAATAAGAATACCGAACTAACAATATTTGTTAGCTTAATGCACAATATACACAACCATAGTTAAACGCTAGGCTTAAAACTAGTGAGTACATGACCCTGTTAGGGCGCAACAAGATAACTTAAAAGTAATAATATTGCAGCATCTATTTTATCTAATATACTATCTGACCCGGCAAACGTTGTTTTACCACATAAATAGTATGAAAAATAGATGTTGGCCGATTCTCAGACCTACTCAATATGCTCACAAAATTTCATGAGAATCGGTCAAGCCGTTTCGGAGGAGTACGGGAACGAACATTGTGACACGAGAATTTTATATATAAGATACTGGACTTTTAACAGTCTCCTTCGATTTATTCAAGCTATATCTTGAAAATACTCAGTTAACTACACGACCAATTTGTAAAAATCACTCGGTTCTATGAAGAAAAATGAATGGCTGAATATAAAGGCAATATGCCAGCAAGCTGTCACTACCACTGTCGAGATCTTACACCTGATAGCTCATTTTCAGGATTTTATTTTTACTTGGGTAAGTATTTTCAATAAGAATGGATGAAATGCATGTTACTAAAAGAAACTTTAATATAACTGTGGATGGAGAGTGGAAGGTAAAGAGAAAATGCATGAATTGTATGAGAAATGGTATGAAAGAAATAGGAGTGAATGGTGGTGTGGCCATTGGAGGAACTCGTATCTAAATAATAACAGCCGCTCGGGTCGAATTTTAGGTTAAACCGCGTTTGCCTAGTTTGGTCCAAATGGGTGCCCACCGATTACATAACGAGTTTCGATGCTTAGATCCTGTCCTGGTATCCCTTTCTAAAAGTAATATTAAGCCGAAAACGTGCCGGGTATGTAGCTACTTTTAAATTTTGAATTGCAATCCGCCAGAGTGTTTCTCAACTTATTATGAAAAGATTGTTTTAAAATTAGGTATGAAATAATGCACTAAGTGAAACTCATTGGTTGCAAAAATAAATACTTAAAAAAAAACACAAGAATATCTAACAAAAATTATGAATAATTTAAATACAATTATTTAAATAGTTCTGAACTCTTCGAAACATGAAATCACTGGCACCCTTTATTTAAATTCAAATTCAGAATCGTTGGAAAGTTCAACAATGTCAACAAAGTTATTTTGATGTCAGATTCTGTGCGGCCATTTTGTAAACTTTTGTGACGTCACAACTAAGAGGCTGTCATGTTATGTTTTAGTCTTGTCATGTTTTAAATGGTACGTTAAAGCTGAATGTGTTGTATCAAATAAACATAAAATGAATATGTTTATTATGCAAACAAGCTATGGTCTGCGACTTCGCTCTCATAGATAATGGTTTTTTTTTTTTAAAAAAAAACGTTGCCCACGCTAGGAATTCCTCCTGGATCGTGAATGCGTTTACAAACATTTAAACTCATTTATACAAACAGCCAGATCCGGAACGGATTACTTAACGTATAATTAAGTTATTATTTTAGATACTTAGTTCAATCCATATTAATATTATAAATTCAAAAGTTAATCTGTCTGTCTTTCTATCTCTACCTTTCATGCCTTGATGGCTTAACAATTTGAATAAAATTTGCTACACCGCTAAATGGTCTACCTAGACCATAACCTGTGTTAAGAAAAAAGTTACTTTTCCCGATGATATTTTCTGAATTCCATGCGCCCCAAAACCAGTTTTTCGTACATTTTTTTTTGTCTTGTGATACCCTCTTGTATGAGTACCTATAGTTTCTTAGTTCTAATACCTATAGACAAGATACAGCAAACACAATAACGTTCACTACGTTCTGTCTGCACTTCGAAATTGAGTTAATCATAGTCCACACATACAGGCTCGCAACTGCACAAGTGCGCATCGTACGGTGCACGGTGAACATCGCAATAACCCGTCTGTGCTCAAAAACTTTCATTTGTCTTAACCTCACGTATCTTTTTCTCATAACGGGTGGCTTAGGGTTAGCAGTTATTTTAGTTTTATTATTTTGTTATTTTTGAGATATTGGATTAGGATTGAAAAATGGATAGACAGTGGGTGGAGCTTTTGTAGGTTCGAAAATTGGAAATTTTGCACTTGGAGATGATTTTAAGATTATTGAAAAGTTACTTTAACAAATAAAACGTAAAAGGAAACACCAATTGGAATGAAAATGTTGCCACAATGTTTTCATGAAGTCATGACCATAATGATGTTTTTGTATAATCTATGCTAATATTATAAAGAGGAATATAGATATACCCGCGGTAATTTTTAGTTGTAGTTTCTTTTTTTTTTAACTAAGTACCTACTCTCTAAATTATGTAGTCAATGATTTTGGTGCACGGTAAAACTCTAATAAGTTTATGTTGGCACTAACTTAAAATGTATAAAATGTACGTGTAGTATTGAATAAATAAATTAATATAAGGTATTAATTTGTTTGTAAGTTTTTATGTAGGGGGTAATCTCCGGAACAATTCTAAAAATTATTTTTATGACCGAAAGCTACATTATTCATGGGTGCTATAGGCTATTAACTAAACTATATTAATAAAAAAATATTAATTATATCATGCATATTAGCTGAGCTATCACAATTTTTGAGGACAGAGTCGTAGGTACCAGTATTAAATAGCCTGTTGGACAATGACTTGAATTTTAAATAATACGGCTATAAAACTACCCTGTATTATAACATTATTGTATAAATAGGTACTTACGATATAGATTACTTTACAAACAACGACATAAAGAGTCGGTTTTACACGCAGACTGAGCCCAGACACAACCAACTCCCATCCTACACGTACACTAATCTTCACTAAAAATAATTGAAATCCACACGACCAGCTAATCTAAAAGCTTGCTACAGTATCCCTACCGTCTACCACTCAACTCAGACGTGGTTTATTTAATTTTAACCTCACAGAAGGCAAGACTCGAAAACGCAATTATTGCTCATGTATTTTTCAGTAAAGACGTAGAAGTTATTGAATTTTGGCTTTAGCGGGAGAATTTTACACCGTATTACATTTGCTTTTAAGTCTTACAAGGGGGTTCTTTGTTGAATTCTCTTTGAAGATTTTGTTTTTTTGTGAGAATGTGGTGTTTCATTCGTGTATTTTCTTGTGGGAGGTATTAACGCTTGCCTGTTGGAGGTTTCTGGAACTTTTTTTGTTTGTTTTTGAAAATATAGGCGATTTGTAGATTATAATAGTATTGTGGTTCTTTAGCCTTGCCTGTAGCAATGTGTGCCTTTGGATGTAATGTACTATTGATTTAATAAGAATTTCCATTCACGGTAAAAGTCGTGATGAAATTCAGCTGCGCCAGAGTATTAAGCCTAAAAATATTTATCTATCTACTTCCGTCTACCATTACAGGCAAAAAAAAATGTGTCTTAAGTAATCCTAACTGAATTATTGATACTTATCTTTAACTTATAACAAACAATGTATTTCTTGTAAATTCACTCAGAGAATACCAGAGTAAGTAAGTTTCACTCGCTATAAGGTTGAGCGTTGAATATCGTCATCTGCCTAGCCTTTTCCCAACTATGTTGGGGTCGGCTTCCAGTCTAACTGGATGCAGCTAAATACCAGTATTTTACATGGAGCGACTGCCTATCTGACGTCCACAACCCAGTTAGTACTGGGTAATACGATACCTCTTGGTAAGACTGGTTGTCAGACTTTTTGGGCCACTAACTACCTAACGACTGTCATAGATCTACAAATGACACCCGGGACCAACGGCTTAACGTGCTTTCCGAGGCACGGAGGAAACTCGTCATGTAATAGGTGGTCACCCATCAACAGACCAACCTAGCCTAAAGATTGACTCGAGCGGCTGTTATTACTTAGCCACGAGCTCCTTGAAAGTTGAAACGTTGAGCGTAGAATATATTATATACTACTACTGATACTGTTAGCCTGTGTCATCCCACTAATGGGCAAAGGCCTCTCTCCAATAAATTATATTTATTTTTTTATTTGAAAGCTTAAACTAGAGACATATTTCAGTCTATAATCTCAGAGTGGAGGCCACTCTGTCATTTACTTTAGTGACCCGCTGCTTGCCTCACGATGTTTTCTTAAAGTTCCTAAACCATTACGTCAGCAGTGACGATGAAAATGAACTACGCAAGGTAAAGTCCATTTCTAAGTTCAGTTCCACGAAATACGTAAATTTGATAGTGCTATACGTAGTAGTAAGAATATAGGTAATATTCTTACCAATTGAACACATTATCCTACAGGAACACCGTTACTTTAGAAACAGCATACAAACAGAAAAGTCTCGTAAAATAAAATATACAGGCGGTAGGCTTACATCCTACGGAAACATAGCAAATTGTTGAACTCAACAATTCCTCGAACGTTCAGGCGGCACAATAAATTGCAAGTCGACTGCACCGCACTGCTGTTTCTTTAACTTTATTTCTTTTTAGATATACTGGATCTAATATTGACTGGAAGTGGCTTGGGGAGCGGAGAACCAAAATTTTTGTATCATGTGATTCGATGTCTTGGTTTTTGGGAAATTCAGATAGGTATTTTATTTATTTAAACTAAAATACTAATAGTGAGGTCAAGTTATCTCGAATTCATCATCATTCTCTTGCCCTTATACTAATTCATTTGGGGTCGGCGCAGCATGACTTCTTCTTCTAAACTTCTCTATTAATCGTCATCTCATCAGACAACTCCTTTCTTGCCATATCATTCTTCACACAGTCCATCCATCGTTTCTTTGGTCTTCCTCTACCCATATACCCATCCACATTCATATTCAAAACTTTCCTTAGACATTTTTCTCATTCTTTCGCATCACATGCCCATACCACGACATTATTTCAGCCTGTTTTTTTCGATGGGAAATCATCAAATGGGGGTCATTTGATGATTTCCCATCGAAAAAAAAGCTCCCCGCTCTGGGCGGAGCAGAAGAGAGTATCAGACTTTACTGACTAAAACCCATCCATGTTCCTTCTTTGCCCTTTGTGTTCCAGGGCCGCGGTAACTCTTTCGAACAGTCCCGCAGCCCTGGCAGGCATCGGCCCTTGCGGATCTCTGCATAGTACTGACTGCCGACTGGGTTGTGGAGATAGGCAGTCGCTCCGTGTAAAATATACCTATTTAGCTCCATCTGGTTTTACTGAAAGCTGACCCAAACATAGTCGGGTAAAAGCTAAGCAGATGATGATGATATTTTTGGAGAAGAGTTTTTTTACTATAGTCAAAACTCTCAATGTCAATTGAACGTCATAACATAAAAGAAATATAAACTTAAATCAAGGAGTCACAAGACTCCTTACAAATACACCTGTGACTTCATCTGTTTGGCAGCCATACTAGTTCTGCAAAGTCTTTTAAAACTTTCCAAACGACCATATCAAACCGAATCAGTTTTCTGCTTTATTAACATTGGCTTATAAAATGGCAACATTGTCTCGGATACTAGGACCAATATATTTAACTGCGTTCGAAATTTCGTTCAAAATAATATAAAAATTCAGTTTATTCTGCTACTTTATCAGTTAGCATAGCATAGCATAGCAGCATCTAATAATGTTTCCACTGCTGGGGCACAGGCCTCCTCTCTATGAGAGGGAATGGGCTATAATCCACCACGCGGGCCCAGTGCGGGTTGGTAGATGTCACATGTCTTCGAATTTTTGGTTCTAGGACATTCCGGTTTCCTCACGATGTCTTCCTTCACCGTTTTGAGAGCAGTGGTGATGAAATAAATTACACAAAGTAATGCGCCTGCCTGGGTTCGAACCCACGACTTACTGCTCGTAAGTCGGGACAGCCACCACTGGGCCTCCGCTCCTCCCTCTTTATCAGTTATCAAGAATTATTCGTTAGTATTATCCATTCTAAAACCAGACTAAATAATAACAGCCGCTCGGATCAATCTTCAGGTCAAGCCGCGCTTGCCTAGGTTGTTCCGAGGATGGGTGACCACCCATTACATACCGAGTTTCCTCCGTGCCTCGGAAAGCACATTAAGCCGTTGGTTTTGCTGTCATTCGTAGAACTTTGACAGTCGTTACAGGTAGTCAGTGGCCGGAAAATCTGACAACCAGTCTTGCCAAGGGGTTTCGTATTACCTAGTACTAATAGGGTTGTGGAGGTCAGATGGCAGAAGCGACTGCCTTCGCTCCATGTAAAATACAGGTATTCGATTATTCATTCTAAAACCAACTTATTTCCTATGCTTGTAAAGTTGATATTTGTTTAACTGGAAACAAAGATATAAAGAAAGTCTGTTCAAGACTAGTCTGGTCCTATTGCCAAGCTGCCAAGTAGAATATTTCCTTTTGGTCTCGTTGGCCGCATAGACTGGCTGATGTATTGAGTGAGAGGAAGGCAGGCCAAGTGTTTAGAGCGTTTATTGTTTTAGCCAAGATGTACGGCGGTTGAGCGTTGCTGTTATTTGTTAGACAACGATTTGGAGTTAGCGAAATTAGTGTTCCTTGGGCGTAGTTTAAGTTAGTTTGCTGGCACTTGCTAACAGAAGAAAAATGGTTGTGTAAAAAAATTCCAACAAGACACTATTGGCACGTTACTGGCAAACATTTAAGTTTTAAGTTTTCAGTATTCAGTGTAAAAGTCGCTGTGTAATGTGTGTGTCCGTTTATACAACCTTAGTTTTAGTATATTCGAATCCTGAAACACGTGTCTAGTATTTTTATGTACAAAATCTCAAAACTGTATAATGAAAAATCACAAAGTTATAAGCTTGTTCTCTTACCTGGTTGTACGCATAAAAACGTGGTCACCACGCAGCGCAGTCGCTCCCGCTCCTCCAGCGTCGTCTTGAGCTCATTGATAATAATAATTTGGCAGTAGGTACTTAGTGTCGCTCAGTGTCTAACTTGTAACCTTTTTAAATATTTATGGGACAAAATATAACATGGTTTAAAAACTATTGGAATCGATTCAACAAACATATTCTGAACAAACTGTATTCTGAACAAACTGTATTCAGTTTCGCATATTATACTAAACATAATGTTGTATAGGCCCGATCTAACTTAGAATTAAAGTACCTGTGTTTAATGATTTCGTGTCCTACTTGCCCTGATGCCTGCGCAGTACCGACGTTCATAGACGACACGCTAAGAGGAATATGTTAGTTTCATCTGTATTTTGTGTCCTTTAAGATATACAGAGCGATTGGTAACTGGTGTATTCCTTGAAATGGATGACTCCAACAATATTGGCCCCGTTAACTTGGGGTCTAAACCGGTTTGTTTTAGAGAAATCGAACTATTAAAGTTTTGTTTTCACCTCTCCACTATAAGCCGCTGATTGTGAGAAATCTATGCCGTTCAGGATGTTAAACTGATATTTTTTGATAGCTCATGAACGAATGAATCCTTTGAAAATCAATTTGTCGAAAAAGTACCTTTAATTTCCAATGTCATGTTCTGAAATTTTCTTGAATCTTCCTTTGATTGGACCCCAAGTTTTCGGAGTCAAAATTGTTGCAAATTAAGTCTAGTATCACCAATTTCAAGGAATACATATGCGTCAATTACCAACCAACCTGTATAGTGGTTTTCTGTTTTCGTTTACAATAAGTGTGTCATAGTCATAAATGCCTTAGGACACTATGCTAAAATGTTGAAGAGCCTTTACTTTGTTTTTTAAAGATACTTTAATCAAGATCAAAGATCTCGATTAAGACTTGATTGTTTTAAGTCAACAATGAGGTTCTGAGTCTTGCTTTAGGATACTAATTTAAAAACTTCAAATGGTCTTCAAAGTCACAATACTTACTTAATAACAGCTGTCCTCAGCGAAATACAGCAGTATCTGTCTCAAACTAAAACGTTGCAAATGAAATTACGAACGGTTAGATTTTATGTTAATTTATGCTTACATTTCTGTACTATCGTAGTCTGTTTCAAACGGAATTCATCAAATCAAATTATTCGTTGCCAACTATGATATTCGAGTTCAATATCTGGCTTTATTATTTTACAGTTATGTGTCCAATTTGGAATACATTATTCAGGAAAATTGGAATGTATGATGGCACATATGAGGTCACTAATATCAAAAAGCACACACGGTACAGTTGCCATTTCTGGAGTAATATTTACGTGTGCACAGTATTGATATTAAAGGGTTCAAATATAAAATAACGAGGATTCAGTCGTTACCGAGAAATAAATTCACATCGTATAGCAGTGGTATAGTAATTAAGGTTAGTTGTTTACTAGATTATTTGTATACCATTTTTGTGTGGAAAAACAAGTGCTTCTCGCTATCAAACTAAAAAGTTTGGCGAGTAAATTGTAGATAAAAAAAAATTTGTATGTTTTTCAACAATAAATATAAAAAAAACAAAAAAGTAGGTATTAACTAGTCATTTCTGCAGTACAATTTTTGCTTAATTTAAGTACGTTATTGTTTAGCTCAGAATACATCATCTTTAAAGTTTAGTGCAGACTACATTTTCTTTAAAAGTTTCATCAAAATAAAGAGTGTAAATAGTCTTCGGACAGACGAACATGGCGAATTTAAAAAGGTTTCGTTTCATTATTTGGCTACAGAACCCTAAAACGTGAGTAAGCTTTTCATTTCTAAAATAAGTAAGTGAATTCTATAACAAAATCACAAGACGCATTCCACGTAACACCGAGCACCTATAGGTAACCATTCATATGAAATCGTACTTTCTCACTAAGTAAAAGGAAAATATCGCGAGCAAAAATACCAATTTCAAACATAACATACCTCCTATCGATATCCCTTTTTAGCCCCTTTTCGAGAAAGAAAATGGCGTCACATACATACACAAATATAGCATTAACCCTTGTAAATTGGCTAGCCATCTCACTTATAAAACCTTTTTGTAATCTCCTGACTCAAAAAAAGTCTATAATTTATTTACTTTATCAGCCAGTGTGTTCTCACATTGTAAACAATACCTTTGGCCTAAATAAACTCGTCCGATTGACGAATCAGGGAAGACAAATGTATTTGCCAACAGGTTGGATGATTCGTCCGATCGGCCGATCCGACCCGACCATACGTCTTCGGCAACTCGATCGAATCTTCGGTAATTAATTAGTTTTTTCGTTCAACGATACCTTTTAGGGGATTGGGCCTTTGTTGTGTTGTTGCTCGTTTAGCTTTTTGCGTTTCCAACAAATTGGGCGTTTGAGATGTTTATAGATTAGGGATATTTTCTTTTTTGAGGATCTGAAGGATTTTTTGTGCGAGAATTATTTCAGTTAATTAAGAATAAACGTACTCATATTTTATAAAAGGCAATCACTACATAGTATAAAACAAAGTCGCGTCTCGCTGTCTGTCTGTCCCTATGTATGCTTAGATCTTTAAAACTACGCAACAGATTTTGATGCGGTTTTTCAGTAATAGATAGAGTGATTCAAGAGGAAGTTTTATATATATATATATATATATATATATATATATATATATATATATATATATATATATATATATATATATATATATATATATATATATATATTGCACCCGTGCGAAGCCAGGGTGGGTCGCTAGTTAAGAATAAACGAGTTTGCAAGTCAAATAAAAACAGCAAACATACACACGAGTACTACGCATCTGTCCTTTCTGAAAAACCTCACTAATGAGTACATTTAAAAAAAAACTTATAATTAATGATATACATGATGTTTTACAAACACCAAACACTTACAAAAATAACAAGATCACCGTATTATACGATAAAAACATACACAAACAAAAACGGGTACTTAATTACCAAAAAGGTTGCACCAAAGAGGTACAAATTGCAGGATTTATGGAGTCCAAACACGGAACGATTTTTGTGGTAATAAACACGGGAAACTGTCGGGATGCACGGAAGTATGCTGTTACGCCGGGCACGGTGCAAACGCAATCACGGATGGAAGATGAATGTCACTATCCTGGGCTAGCGTGGGATCAGTGGGTCAGTTGGTGATTGTAGGGTGCATTTAAGAGCTTTACAAGAGATGGGTACATGGTTCCGGTTCAGCTAAGCAGTGAGCCTGTGACAGATACATAAGATCAATTTTTCACTACATAACATAATATAACATCACACCTGTAATGTGGGGCGAGCCCATTGCCATCAACTAGTCACAGATCCAAACTCCGTGACTGCTCAGAAATTTATAACACAATATCAACATACTTTGTTACCTAATTTAATATTGTATTGTGTTTTAATTCGTTAGGTAGTCAGTGGTCCAAAAAGTCTGACAACCAGTCTTTACAAGGGGTATATTATTACCCAGTGCCTAACTGGGTTGTGGAGGTCAGATAGGCAGTCGCTCCATGTAAAAGACTGGTATTCAGCTGCATCCAGGTAGACTGGAAGCCGACCCCAATATAGTTGGGAAAAGGCTAGGCAGATGATGATGATTGTGTTTTGAAACTGGCATCTTTTTCATTAATGTTTGCATGCCAATTTTATGCCATGGTCATTACACTACATATTATTTTTACCATATTTACTGCAAATAAATAATTTTGACTTTCATCATCATCATCATTTCAGCCGAAAGACGTACACTGCTGGACATAGGCCTCCCCGAAGTGTCTGTGTATTTTGACTTTGACAATAAAAAAAAACATGGTAACGACCTTAATCGTAATGAAACTGAACATTAAAGTAAACACGAACTCCCAACAAAGCACAAATCAAAACTGCTTGTCAAAGGCGATGATAATAAATTGTTTAAACCTCAAGAGTTTCAATAATTATCATCACAATATAAGTAATGATAAAACATTAACCCTAAACCCAAAAGTACTATTAATCCCTGTCTATTTACTGACAAAACTAACGTAGAAAGATAACAGACGTATACAAAGGTTATACTCAAAATAATTCATTACAACATTCAGGTTACTTGGGTAAATAAAAGTATACATTAGTTCGTAACTCGAGTGCCTAGAACGTTTGGGAAGGTCGTTATCTCGAAGTTTACGGACCCTCTAATTAAGCATCAAGATTCAGGATCTAGCATTTTTTCTATGTAACTCTTTGTAAGGACACTACTGACTAAGTCTCATCGATCTAGAATGTCTCGATAGCTATTTTACACTATTATGATCACTAACATTATCATGAACACTAAAATAAAACAGCGCCGAAATATCCGGAACTCAAACAAATCAGTAAATATGGTAAATATAGGTACCGTTTCTAGTGTTCATTATAAGTTATTTTATAGTCCGTCAGTAGTAAAAAAATGTCGTTCCTCAGCAATAATTTTTGCATACAGTTACTGAGTTTGATATACAAAATGCTTAACTTCCATTTTCAGCTTGTATTTTATAAATCCTCTTCAAAGTGAAAGGCATTATTATTGTCCGCTAACAATACTAATAATACCTGCCTGCAAGTAGGGTGCAGGATTTAACACTCCAATTGCTAGAGTAAGCATGTTGATGAATGCTCAATGCTCATTCCGACTCAGCGTGTAAAAACGTTTCATCTAGCACTAGTACACCTTACATCTCTTTCATGTTCTTGATATTAGAAAAGGACAGCAATATTCCAAGTTTGTATAAGCTGGTGGTCAACAGAATTGCCGCCATTAGTATTATCGGAGTACTAACAAAGACCTAACCATTCCCCGCACTAAAATAACCACCACCTAACCTAAATTGGAACAAAACCTACCCAAGTGACCCATTCGACTTCGACCTACATAGAAATCCATATTAAGATTAGTAATACAAGAAATTTATGGCACTCGAGTGGTAAATAAAGGTACACAAGTAATTCGTACCTTACATAAAAATATGCAATAAACAGGGGATAATAAAACCCTTGAGGACATCAAAAAACTTTTCACATTTTACGATATATGATATACGGTTTTGAGTCAACGGCCGAGGGTAGTGTAGGTGTTTTATTACGGTACAAAGGAATTCGGTCCGCTGTGTTGTAGCTTTAGACGCGTCTGGTGTGAAAACCTGTGCTTTTACCCTAATTTACTCTGATGGGTAGGTGCCTCTAAAAGGTGTCAACAGGGCGTTGACCTAGATTTCGGAGTTTGCTTGGTACGACGTGAAGCCGCCTCCTGTTTTTTGCTGTGTTTCTTGAAGTTGGTTGGCTGTATTTTTGTGGATAGAGTTTTAAGACTTTTGTTACACTAAATATTAAAAAAACAGCCAGAAATATAAAATTTTCTAGTATCACTACATAGGATAAAACAAATTCGCTTCCCGCTATGTGTCTGTCCCTATGTATGCTTAGATCTTTAAAACTACGCAACAGATTTTGATGCGGTTTTCAGTAATAGATAGCTTGACTCAAGAGAAAGGTTTATATATATATATATATATATATATTGCACCCGTGGAAAGCCGGAGCGGGTCGCTAATATTCATAAAACAGCGTTAAATATGCTGTCCTTTCTAAGTACTACCCTAACAGACATACGACACATTATGCCGCAGATAAACATCAAAACTCCATTATTAATGGCAGTCTCTAAATACAGCGAATTATCCTTCTCCTTATCTTATCTCAATTTATTTGGGGTCTACGCAGCACGTCTTCTTCTTCCACACTCCACTATTAAAATCTTCGACCTCCTCCTTCCTCTATTAAACGTTCAATGTCTTCAATCATCGATAACATAACCATATAGCTTCTTTCAGACTGAACCACTAGTCTTCAAATCTTTGTGTTTTATTCTTCAAAATACCATCTCAGACACTTATCTGCATAGTCCACATATGAGTTGACCAAGATTATGTCTGGACCTTAAAAGAGACTATGACCTCTGAGTTTGTATCGGTTGTTTCTTCTCAGAGTAGTCAAGTAAGAAATAGTTTTCCTCGTCTAGTTTTTAAAAAAGACGACGTGTAAAAGTGTTTGTTAGAACCTATTTGCAAAATAAACGTCGTTTAACAATATTACTAGTTCAACTACAGTCATTAAACCTTGATTCCAAGGCAAGCCAATACAGAGTAATCTAAGTTAACTTGAAGCACATTTAGAAACGATTTGCGTTCAATCCAAAAGCGAAGCAGTTGTAACCAGTTTCATCCAGTTCCATTCAGTTCAAACTAGTTCATTCAAACTGTAAAGAGCTACGAAATTAATCTGTGGGTAGTGTACGTAGTTTAGTGTTCTGTTTATTTCTGTTTCAAGGAAAATGTAAAAGAAACTGTAGGTGCTCGGAAAATGTGGAAAAGGCGTGACGAATTTTCATACGAATGTGGCAGAGTTTTTTAGTGATCTGGTACTAGAGTGAAACTATTTTGAGTTTTTCAAATGAGGTGTCTTGACAGGAAAAATTGTGAATAAATCCTCTACATTATGTAGAACAGTAGAAAAGCACTAAATTAACACTTAAACGTAAATATGTATTCGTGATTCGTATAAACACTACTAACAGAACAAAAAAAAATATCTTAACAAATAAAGTAATTACTAAGTTAAATCAACGTTAAATTAGAAATTACCGTTTATTTTACATTTTAGCTTCTAACAAGCGATCTTGGTCACGTTCAACAAATGAGAAAGCAGAAAAAGCTCACACAAACTATTCAAAACGCACACACAACTTTTTGTTCGGTACCCCGAAACTTTTATAAAAGCATTTTCAGCTCACATTTTAAGCGAAGCCTTCCATTACCGCACCTAAACTTATTTGTGGGCCATAACTCCTCAAATATGCAGCATAAAACAAGGAAAAATGCACCTTAAATAATAGTGCTAAAGTTGACTTTTTATTTGACGTACAATGCGTGTAGAATAGCTCACGAAAGAATATGCGTGGCCATCGCTTCCGAAAAGCGTCGTGTTATAAGGAAAAAGAGACTGTATTTTTTGGTGAGAGGGTCTGAATTTGTTTGCATTTCTGATAGTGGGGTGGGTTAATCTTTCAGTCAGCATCTCTGACGGTCGCTAACTCTTCAAAGTGCTATCTGGGAGGCTTACACCTAAATGGAACACAACTTTTTCATTCAGGCACGGTTTGGTATAGAAGTGTGTAAATTGGTAAAAAGCCTGGATCAGATATTTTAGGCTACGAGATTTTTTTTTGATGATTTGAACACATCTTTTGCCGCACATTATTTTCGTTTTAACTAGAGTTATAGCATGTGATTAATATGCATTAGACCTTGTAGTAGAACGGTAAGCTCATTGAAATTCAGCCCAAGCAAGAGATTCGCTAATTTTGACTTCCAGAAACCCGCAGCTCAAAAGGACAGTTTTAAACATCTGTAAAATCGCTCTCAAAAGCCAGCACAATGCTGCTATATAAATTTCGAAAACGGAACACACCGTTCCTTCCAAATCAGCTGTTACCGGCAACTGGCGTAGCGTGTCCGTTCGGGTGTTTCCGCCGAGCGTCGGTCCGACGACGTCCGGTTGGTACATTCGAAATACGAAATTCGTGAAACGTCGGCTGGATCTTGGCAATCGCTGCCGATGGCATGTGTTGATCGGAAGTGGCGGGAGGTATGCTCACGTACCAAATTTGAAATTTATGAGGTGGGAATACTAGTACATGATTGGTTCGTTTAATGCTTTAACATTGCGGAACCGCCACTAACTGCAGCCATTGCGCTGCATCAGTTTCTGAAAAGAACATAATTTTAGAAATAAAATATTTTCACTTTTTGAGCCATCAGTGTTTAAGTTCAACATTGTCTAGATTTTTAATCTCAGTGTTTAATGTTGCGTATCAAAATTGGAGAGCCGAGTCGAAGATTTTCTTCACGGTCATTGAACAATAGGCACGAAAATTATTAATTTTACTTCGACGAAGTTAAACATTTTTATTAAATGTTTAAATATTATATCTTCATAACAAAAGTCTTTAAACAACGTTGAACGTAATTGAACGTGAACTAAGCATAAAATCGTAACATTTTGACATTTCGTAGTTCCTGTTCACCAATCTCTATGGGTATATTAGGTATTTTATTATTTTTTTGAAAAAACTGAAAACAAACTAAAACTCAACAGATAGCAGTTTGCTGCAGGACATAAACCTCTCCCAAGTTGCGCCATAACCACCTATCCTTTGCCTTTTGCACCCAGTTCACTCCCGCTACCTTTTTTAACATCCTTCCACAGAGTTTCACCATTAAAGTCTCCGTGCATTTTACATTACACAAACACTGTAAAATATTATCATGATTTAACCCGTAAAAAAAGAATTATTATCAAAAACACAAAATTTCACACGAACAGGCATATACATACATAATATATGAACAGATATTGATACTTCAAAGATAACACAATCTCTGAACCCAATATCAAAACTAAAATCCGAGCTGAACTCAACGGCAAATCATTTGCGACACAGTGTGACACCGTGTGAAAAAGTGATGAAAAACCTGCGTCGATATACTCTCGTGTCCTTTAATATAGCTTAATGGAAGGGGAAAATACGGAGTGATGGAAAACAAATGCCTCCGGCCGGCTCTGGAGTCAGTAACGTGGGGCTAGGCGAACAGCGGTGGAAAGGATTTTTTGATGAAATGAACTCGTATGGGGAAGATTTGTTGGTGTGAAAATAGAAGACTATCATCTTGTTTATTTTGACTTGGCCTAGCCGAAGAACAGAGTTTCAATAGAATAAGAGATCAGCTTATACTGGTTTATCACTGACATACAACAAGCCATACGTCAATGGTAAAAAACGTAGTCCAATTTTCGTATGATGTAAAGGATTTATAGAACGAAAAAGATTTATGGTGATTCTACGGTCGATGTAAGATGTCATATGACCTGTGAGATAACGCATTTGAATCCTTGACAAATGCAATTTTCTAACAGAATGTTTTTCCCTTATTTTTGTTTGATAACCTGAGACGTATTTTTGTTTGTTTTATGTGTATATTTGTATGTGTTGTGTTCAATAAACTGAGCTATCTCTGTCAAGGTTTTGAAATTGCTTTTGCATAAATAACGACATCAACTAAAAACATTATAGTCTAAAGCATTCCATAAATAGTCAAAACAGATACAACAATAACTAACTACTACAGGTACTTAAATTCCAAATTACTTTCAACATAAATTTCAATCCTCGTTCGAAACAAACCAATTTTATTTTAAGAGTAATAAATCTCAATTCTTACGTCGTTTTTCGTTCGCCATTTTCATGGCCCGATTGCAGTACAGTATTATACCCTAGACGTTTCTTGTAACGATCTAGTCGGGATATCTCTTTGTGGTGGGTCGTAGCTCTGTCGGTATTTCACGCCGTCTTTGTCTGACCCTTGTTGAAAGAGCAGGACAGACAGACGTTTGTAAACGCTTTGAGTAGTTTATGTCAGCTATTAATATTTGTTTAGTGGCTCTTTCTTTCAGGATTTTTATTACGATTTTATTGAGCGTTAGGTGATCTGGTTCGCGTGCTCCGTCTAGATTATCAGCTGTTGATGTAATTTATGGGGTATAGATTAGGATGGCTGCCAAGACATCAACTTATTTAATAAATTGATAGATTTTTGTGATCGACATTTCCAAATTGCGACTTTATGATCGGTAACTTCTAGCCATTTATTTTTATCGCTTGAATAAATAAGAAAATACAACTAAGACCTGTTCGACATTGGTGACATATTAATTCGCAGTATTGAAATAGCTAGAACAATGGACTTGCAAACAATAGTGCAGTTATTAGGAATATTGCATTGCATGTAAGAGCATCAAAGATAATACAAGACAATGGCTTGTGAATCATATTCTTTTTCTACTTTCGGACCTTATTCATTCATTCGTATTTTCGTTTCGTCGTTGGTGGCAATTTTAACATTAGGATCTACCGTATTGTTCTCCTTTGTTATTCGGCCATTGTTTTGGGTTCCAGACCCAATGTATGAAAGTCAAATTTTCATCAGCCTGCAACAGTCCCACTATTGGGACGCATGCCTCTTTGCTGTGAAAGGAAGTGGGCCATGATCAACCACGGACTCCATGTGACTTCTACCAACTTTTCAACGTTTTGGTTCTCGAACTGGTACTAGAAAATAGCAGAAATAGCCTAGTGGTATGACCGTCGGACTGCCAGGTCATAGGTCTCGAGTTCGATACCAAGGCACATACTTCTGATTTTTCGAATTCATGTGCGTATTATATAATTATCGCTTGATTCTGTGAAGGAAAACATCGTGAGGAAACCAGCATGCCTGAGAGATATTTCTTGATGGCTTGTAAAGCCAAGTCAAGTTTTTCTGGCACCAGGTTAGGCACTAACCACACGATAAAGAAAGGAAGTTCTAGAACATACCGGTTTTGTCATAATAAAATTATTCCTTCACTCTTGATTCGGAACCCTAAAAATGTCTCCAGCTAAAAGATTCTTATAAACCTCGTCTTTTATATCAAAAAGGAAAAAAATCCCATGCCTGCTACTACAGTGCTAGCTAGTCACATCATGAAACCTGTCATGGTAAAAAGAAAAGGCTTGCATTATTCGCGCCGATGCGGTTTGACAGGAACCCACTCAACCAAACGGGAAGCCGTAGGAAAATCAGCTTCAGTGCGTATCTTTTGTATAAAATCTTTTTATGACTTATCTTTTATGGGAAGCTTGCATAACGGGCATTAGATGAAAGTGATATTTGAAAAGCTTTAATCGGATTGCAAGTGGAATATGCCAGGATTTTTCGTATCAATAAACTTAACAGTATTATCGTCTTTTTATTAAGAATGCGTTCTAATAACTATTCATACCAGAATCTTAGTCATGTAAGTAAAGTTACTTTGATCAGCACGCTTTATATTGAAAAACACACCTACATACTATATACTAATATTATAAAGCTGAATAGTTTGTTTGTTTGGTTGAACGCGCTAATGTCAGGAAGTACTGGTGCGATTTGAAAAATTATTTTAGTGTTGAATAGCCCATTTATCGAGGAAGGTTATAGGCTATAAAATTTGACGCGGACGAAGGTCACATCTAGTTATATATAATTTTACTCCATCAGGAATACGAACAATACCAGAGAGCTCTCGATCACATTGACTACACTCGTGACGTTTAGCCCAACAAGAGAGTTCTGCTAGGGTAACATCTTTCTTTCCTTGTGTCATATTACATGGGGCCAGTGCACCACGTTTTATGCCTTTATTTTGCCTGTCAACCTCATGCTATCATTCACTCCCCGTACTTTCATATCATTCCTCGAGGAGCTCGTGGCTAAATAATAACAGCCGCTCGGGTCGATCTTTAGGCTAAGCCGTGCTTGCCTAGGTTGGTCTGTGGATGTGTGACCACCCATTACATACCGAGTTTCCTCTGTGCCACGGAAAGCACGTTAAGCAATTGGTCCCGGGTGTCATTTGTAGATCTTTGACAGTCGTTAGGTAGTCAATTGCTCAAAAAGTCTGACAACCAATCTTACCAAGGGGTATCGTATTACCCAGTACTATCAGGGTCGTGGATGTCAGATAGGCAGTCGCTTCATGTAAAATACTGGTATTCAGCTGCATCCGGGTAGACTGGAAGCCGACCCCAACACAGTTGGGGAAAAGGCTAGGCAGATGAAAGATTTGACAGAGAACTTTTCGAAAAATAGTGTTACAGCTAAATTAGACCGATTTTAGATTTTCGATAGAAACATAAATTTCCAATTATCTTTTTTTAAAAAGACATTTCTAAAAGTTCTTTATCAAATCTTTAGACTTATGTATTCTGCTTAAGCGTACGAAGTTTCATTAAAATCGGTTCAGTCATTTCGAAAAAAAAAAAATACTTGAAAGTTTGTATGAAATGCCGTAAGACGTTAATGCTCTTAAAATTATCTGTGAATCCTTGCTAAACTAAAACTATTCTCAATAATCAGTTATAAACACTCTCTCAGTTGCAGCAATATCCATTCGAAGTGCGTATGCTTCACGAAGATCTTACTTAACCGAGCTTCTTTAACGAAGTTTACCTAACTAGTCGTTAAATAGGCACTCAGTCTGAGCACTAGATATCTGAGAATACTTGTTCTAGTGTTTAAACAGTTCTTTCATGGGTTTCACTTTAGACGAGAATTTTGCAAACGAAGTTGAATTTAAATGGAAATTATCTTGGGATTAATCTTAGGTTTTATTGCATTTTAATTGTTTGATTTGTGGAGGTATAGAGTTTGTACAGCTTTTGATATTAAAATAAACCACTTTATTGACTAGCACGCAAAATAAACTACACACATTAAAAAAAAAAAACATGTACATGGTTGAAAAAAATACTTGATGAATAAATATGACGAATGCCAAAAAAACATTTCAATCTTTTTAGGCTTTGATGCCGTCAAAAATCGGTCAAGGGCGAGTCCGTACCATCGTAGTAGAGGAGCACCCTTTAATTTTTAATTTATTATTTTTTGCTATAGCGGAAACAGAAACACACTTTCTGTGAAAATTTCAACTGTCTACCTATTATGGATCATGAGATACAGCCCGGTGACAGACACACGGACGGACGGACGGACGGACAGCGGAGGCTTAGTAATAGGGTCCCGTTGGTTACCCTTCGGGTACGGAAGCCTAAATAGTAGTCCTACAAAGTACTTTTACAACTTAAATTTATTACATCGAAATTACTGCTAAAAAGTACCTAAAACGAACACCAACACACTCTAAAGAGTTTTAAGTCTTAACCTAATTGCATTCGAATCTAAATAAACATCCAAAAATCGCATTTAAAACGTCGCAAAACCGTAAATTCACAGCAGCAATTTAGTAAAAACAAAACGTATAGAACAAATAATACGGTTCCTAATCGAACTATACTCCGATACTGGGATTCGTCTTCGCATTTTAAGGATATAAGTAATCCCCGCTGAAGGGATTTGCCTCCATCTCCGTCCTTCAAATAAATATAATAAAAGAATTCATACTTCGACGTACTCGTAGCATCAGAAATAATACTTAGGGTAGCTCCACACTATGAGACATGCGATGTGACGCGGCGCGAATTGAACGTGTGTGTTCCATTAAAATTTGGATGGGAGCGATTTGTGAAAGAGCGACGGTAAGATTGACTTTAATATACATACATAAAGTCACGCTTTTTTCCCATTCGGGTAAGATTGACTTTTATGGCTTTAAATTTCGGGTGCAGCATTCAAATGTTGCTAAACTCATCATAATATTCTTATGAAAGCACCATCAATAAGGTGTAAATATAATAAAAGAATCTATAGTAAATTGTAAAGTAAATTGACGATAAACAGTTTTGTTTTGCACATATTTACTTTAGTTATTTCGAGATTCATTTGGGTGTACGTGAAGGACAAAATTTTCGTACTTGAAAAACGTTCAATTTCGCAATTTCTCAATGACAATTAATGTCAAAAACACGTCAAAGATGGCCGATAATTCAGAACTATGGATCTTTGTCCTTTTCCTAGACTGTTTCCAATATAACTTTAAACAAAAAATATATTTTAAACTATTGTTAATTTATTTTCATGATAATTACATTATCTACAAACTACAAATCTATAATAGTAATAAAAGTATGTACAAGTATCAAAAGGGTTACAGGACGTCAAAAAATTCGTCCACATCGCTGTCAACAGGAAAAGTGACCAGAATGCTGACAGCATTGCCACGTTAGGTGGCAATGCTAATTCTTTGGATAAAAAATAGACCCGCCCTCTTTTTACGTGAAGAGTCGACCAACCGTTTGGCGAATTCCCGAATGGAATTTTAAACTTTAATACACCCTTACAATTTATACTTCATCATAATGCTTGCTCATCGTTTATCTAACGGTGTGCTAAAAAGTTTTAAACCAGATGTGTAAACAGAACGTCTGTCGCAGATTTCATGCCAAGTTGACGCGTTGGCGGCAATGTGTTGTTGGATTTATTCTCTTACAAGGCGTTTTGAATGCCTTTGTAAAATCTGCAGCTGTTTGCCTGGACTGCTCGTCTCGTGATAATGTTGGAAAGAAAGTAGGATTATTTTTTATTTGGCTGTTAAATTGTGGTGTTTTATTTTGTAAGAGTGGCTGGCTTATTTTGTTTATTTTGAAGAAATATTTTCTTTACAAATTTATTTGCGCTTACGAAGAACGATTTACTTCTACTTTCTGACGTGTCTCATCTGTCTTCTTTAACAAGAATGGGATTTTTCATCGTCAAAAATTATGAACTTCTATACAAATTTGGATTTCCAATTTAACCTTTTTATTAGTAACTAGCACATCGCCCGCGACTCCGTCCGCAAAAATTGTGATAGCTTGGCTAATATGCGTGATGTAAACATAATTTATAGCCTATTATTATAGCACCCACGAATAAAGTAGGTTTCTGCCATTGGAATCATTTTTAGAATTGTATCATTAGTTCAGGATACAAACCCCCCCCCCCCCCCTACATACAAACTAACGAACAAATTTTACCTCTTTCATCATCTGCCTAGCCTTTTCCCAACTATATTGGGGTCGGCTTCCAGTCTAACTGGATGCAGCTGGATATCAGTATTTTACATGGAGCGACTGCCTATCTGACCTCCACAACCCAGTTAGTACTGGGTAATACGATACCCCTTGGTAAGACTGGTTGTTAGACTTTTTGAACCACTGACTACCTAACGACTGTCAAAGATCTACAAATGACACCCGGGACCAACGGCTTAACGTGCTTACTGAGGCACGGAGGAAACTCGGTATATAATGGGTGGTCACCCATACACAGACCAACCTAGGCAAGCACGGCTTAACCTAAAGATCGATCCGAGCAGCTGTTATTATTTAGCCACGAGCTCCTCCTTTTTTTTACCGCTTTATAATATGTATTAGTAGAGATAAAGTACTAAAAATTCATGGTTCTGGACCCAGCGGGTTAGGTTGTGTTTTGTCTGTCAGTGAATAAATTCAAGATTTATATTAAATAGATGTCTAAATTATACCAGTCATATGTTTATGCACCAATGGTCAAATATTCACTGTGTTATATCCCTCGTATAAGCTATATACTACATATACTCTGCTAGGCAGCAGAGTATATGTAGTATATGTAGCCTGCAACAAAGCATACCTCACAAGCTCTCCCCTACCACCAGTAAATTAGCACGTAATATACCCAACTAATCCAAAACTGAAGCTATCGATAAAGTGATCCGGTAGTTTACCCGGCTCTCCGGTATTACTGCCGGTTATCCGGCGTTTCAGGGTAATTCCGCCGTCGGAACAGCTGATCTGCCAGTTGCGATGTGTTAAACCTAGCGCTAGGAATGAAGCGATAAACAGCTGGTGGTTCTAGCTAGATATATTGGACATTTTGTACGGAATCTTGTTGGGAGGAGTGAGTGGCTTAAGCCCTAGCTCAGACTCACGGCATAAACGTTACGTATGAACATATTGCCAGAGGACCTAGCACGAGCGCGCGGTGTAGACTTAAAGTGGAAGCATTAGGGTAACCCGCGAAATTTAAATTTTCTAAAGTTTTTTTGAAATTTACAGGTCATTGTCAGGTTGTATGTGGATTAAAATATGATTCGCGACCGTAACAAATGTGGCTTTATAGATTTATAGTAATAAAACTCATCTATACAATCCTCTAACTTCATATAATTCCATTGAAAGACTTTTTCATGAAATAGTCATTAAATGGGATTAAATGAACTTAAGAGGGTTGTATTGATGATTTTAATGATTATTATTCTGTAACTACATACGTGTTACGGTCGCGAATCATATTGTGTTAAACATAAGGCCTGAAACTGACCTGCAAATTGCAAAAAACTTAAGATTTTTTTTTTCTCGGGCTACCCTCGCGCTTCCACCATTAAAAATATTCGTTTCACATTTATAATATTTTCATAATTTTAAGAATTCATTCATATCTTTGATACTGATAGTGCTTGTTGCAAACAATTTAACTAAAATGCTAGATGATAATATTATTGTATTTTCGATAAACAATCGATGTATTTACATTAGTTTTCAAACTGACATGGTCACTAACATCCCGATTTCTCCGATTGAGACTGGCCGATTTGTCTGCTCATAAACAGCCACCCGCAATAACTTCAGTTTATAAGTGATCACAGTGCTTTCAACAGCGAAGAAATATCGGCAACTCAAAACAAATAGTTAACATGATAAATATCACGTTTTCAGTGTTAATGATAATATTTACGTTACGTTTACACCGCACGCTCGTGGTAGGGCCTCTGATCTGAATGTTAAGTCTAATGCTTATCCAAAAACCATCCATCCATTGATTACCATCAGTAACATAAATTTCATCATAGTGTTTTAGTAAGCAATGAGAATATTACCGTCCACACAAATAATTTGCTTATTAAATTAGTCTGTCTAGCCTATTCAAATTAGCATGGAAAATTATCCAAGAGCGAATCCTCTTAAATAACAAAAATAATTCTCTTTGTACCTCAAAAGCATTAGAAAAACAATTTAAATTATTCAAGTGAACTTCAATAAAAAACAATAAATATATAAAATACTAGTTTTGCCCGGGGATTCGCCCGCGTGGATGTAGAAAAATAACAGATTACTTACCTTCATCCCCCTTTTTAACCCTTCGGGGGTAGAATTATCAAAAACGCTGAGACACTTAAACATTAATTTTTAATTGTCAGACTAAACACAAAATTTGAAGATCCTAACTTCAAAACTGATGGACTGACATATAAACTTGCATCCCCTATTTCACATCTTTAGGGGTGAAATTCCCAAAAATCGTTTTTTAACGGATGCTTACTTTTCACAAAGAACACACCCTTCAAAGTTTCATGTCTCTAGGACCAGCGGTTCTGCGCTGTGTGTTGATATATCACCAAGTCAGTCAGTCAGTCAGTTTATCATTATATATATGTATAATATTATATTATATTATATATATATATATATATATTTAAAGATCATTATTATAATTATTGTTTTCGATTATTTCTCTCACATTAAAGTAATGAATTCAAATCATATTTTTATTTAGGACAAGAATTTCAGAACTTATCATAATAAGATTACTCCAGTACAAAGGAATTAATTATAATATTTTAATATTATTACTGTTTGTTACAGGTAAATTACATGGGAGCTCTTCTTTATATTGTATTCATGAAATTCATGAGACAAGGTAACACAAAAGAATATAATTTCTATTTTTTTTGTAATTGCAACATTTATCTCACGTTTAGAATAATTTGTTGCCACGTTTTGTTATTTAAATTGAAGAGTGACAAGGGTATGTACTATTCATATTTATTTGGTTGAAAATTAACTTCAAAATCATAATAAGTTAAAGTGAATTTAAAAACATTTTGTTATTCATACTTAGTCAATTAGGTTTTGCTGATTAACATCACGTCATTTTAGATAATACTTTACCAGTATAGAAAATTGTATTTAGTGACACTTTTGTCGTAATAATTTTCTTACAGGACATTAAATAAAGAAATAATACTAATCAAAGAGCTCATTATAAACTCGGATGTCTGTAGTATTTAGTCAGCGCTTACTTAACCATCATAAACAATAACATATTTTAGAAAATTTATTTTATAAGACCACTAACAGCATAACTCCTTTACACAAACTCACATTTACACCACACATCGCTCACTAACTCGAGTAGTGCGAGAGTCATTTTTAAATTATCATCTTGACAGATATCAAAATTCAAATCAATCGTTTGAAGGAAACACAGACTGAAGTTTAAGTGTACTTAATCACATTCAGTGATTTGTGAAGCAAGCGGGATAGAATCTCAAATATTAAATAACAGCTGCCTTGCTAATACGGCTCATATTATTAAGCTCCAATCAATACCTAAACAGCCTGAACATGGGTACAAAATCAAGCGATCAGACATGATACACGTACATCAGCTCCAAAGTTTCAATCGCAGTAATTACAGCTACGAACTATTTCATTTTAGTTAGAGTAATCTTGTTTAATGAAAACTTCGTCGTACATCGAATGTCGGGGGAACTATATTTCAGATGTCGTCATCTTAAATGAATATCTAAGGCTTTGAGTGCACTGAGACATAACAGACAAGGAGCTAAAGCTTTCTTTAGAGCCTTGGGGAATATCGTATAAGATAAAAACTATTGAATAACTAGGATTAATTTTAACATTTTTCTTTATCGTGTGGTTAGTGAATAACCTGGTGTCAGAGTCTTTTATGCCGCCCAAGGGTCTCTGACTTGGCTTTGCATGCTGTCGAGAAATATTTCTTAGGCTTGCTGGTTTGCTCACGATGTTTTCCTTCACCGAAGCAAGTGATAATTATACAATACGCACATGAATCCGAAAAATTAAAGGTGCGTGTCTTGGGTTCGAACTTGAGACTAACACTTGGCAGTCCGACAGTCACAACACTAGACTATCAATGCTAATTAATAATTTTAACATTAAAACTGAACGCTTTCAACACATCTAAACGACGTTCAAGAGCTGTCAATAATATCATTGTTACGAAATATTTACAGCCCTTGTTTAGATCAACTCTGTTTAGATGTGTTGAATGCATTCAATTTCAATGTTTCAATTGTATCGCGTTTATATTATTTTTTGTTATTCCTTAGTCATGCAGCGTGGCCCTAAGTGTGAGTATGTTCCCTGCAATGGTAAAACGATATGATACAGAATATCGTTGTTGTGTATATAATGGGTAGTCACCCATCCACAGACTAACCTAGGCAAGCGCGGCTTAACCTAAAGATCGATTCGAACGGCTCTTATTATTAAGCTACTCCAAAAAAGAAACCTGTGTAATATAGCCAAATCTTTTCTGACTACAGTGTGCACACTGCCTTGCGATATGACGTCATTTTAAACGAGCCCCTAACATTGTATGTTTAATGTTCCTAGATGGAGTCTTTAGAAATAAAATTACGTCGAATAGACGAAAAATAATATGAGAGAATGTTCTTTTAGTTTCATGTATGAAGTTGGAATTATTCTTGTTCATTTTAAGTGCCTACATTGCGCAGCGAGATGAAACTTATAGTCGTTATATACAGCAACTATGTACTATGTACTTAAACTAATTACATAGTTTGGAGTGTCTTTACATTGAGCATATATTTGTCGTAGATTTTGACGTCGTTTAGAACATTCAAATGTAATTCCATTGTCACATAACGATCTTCATTATCGTGTGGTTAGTGCCTAACCTGGTTTCATAGTTTTCATTCCACCCATGGGCCTCTGACTTGGCTTTACATGCCATCGAGAAATATCTATCAGGCATTCTGGTTTTCTCACGATGTTTTTCCTTCACCAAAGCTAGTGATAGTTATACAATACGCACATGAACCTGAAAAATCAGAGGTTCGGACTCGAGACCTATTACGACTTGTCTTGTCACATAAGAATTGCATCATTGAAAAATTCCGTAATATGTCGTATTATTTCTAGAACACTACATTTGTAAAATTATGCGTAATTGCACTGGAGGTTTCAACTCTTGGAGCTGATAACCAACAGTGCTTCTACGTCATCATTAATTTAGATAGAAACTAGTATCAGAAACTCACAAGCATATTCACTTTAAAATTTTATAAAACTACTCAAGCATTCTAAAATTCCATTTAACCTAGTAAAACACTGACAAATCTAATGCGACAAAAACAGACAGAACTTTATACTGCTCCACTAACGACATTTTCATATTAATAAACAGAAAAAAAGCAGCTTCAGCCACAATTTACATAAATGTAAGCTCGCTGTTACATTACTGTTCTTTTGCAAAAAACATTGAGACTTCATTTGCATCGTAACCATATTTTTTTGGGTGCTAAAATGTGGGGACATACGGGATGGGAGTTGAGACGTGTGTGTCGGCGGCTCATGGCCACACAGTTACACAATTACTCAGCAAATAGGAAACAGCAGGAAATATTAGCACAAGTTTAATGAAAATACTTTACTCCAGTTCAGGGTGTCTATTCCATGATAAGCGAACTAAGAATCTCTCTTCTTTCACAGTACAACGACTTTTATACATTGAAATTCAAACAGAGGTTGGTAACAACAGATAGAATAAAAATAACAATATATAATTTTGCAAGGCGGGAGATATCAAAATAACTACTGAATAATCATAACTTTAGACTAGACTTTTAAATAGTTCTATGACATATCACAATAAATTCCTACTAAAAAAGCAAACGGAAGTTGCCATATTTTACATAAATCACACATAAATCCATATTATGAAACAAACGGAGATCACAATTACTTTTAAATTGAATAAATGGAAATACAAATTTAGTTCAGTAAATCTACACATGTCAAATACAAAACTAACTACCCTAAAATACAACTATTATTTCAACTATTATTTTTGACGGCACGGTTGGCGCAGTGGCTGAGCGATTGGCTGCTGCGCTGCGTGTCGCGGGTTCGATCCCCGCACGGAACAAATATTTGTATGATCTACAGGTAGTTGTTCCGGGTCTGGCTGTTTGTGTATGTGAGTTTAAATGTTTGTAAACGCACCCACGATACAGGAGAAATTCCTAGTGTGGGGCCACGTTATTAAAAAAAAAAAAAAAAACCTACATACGTCAAAATAAAAACGTAACTACCCTTAAATTATAAAATAACTTGAAAAAACAATCAATTTATGGCTTTGCGCCCACATGTGCGTCGTGTCGACAATGACGTTTGTGGAGCTAATAAGATAACGTAGCCCAGAGAACCTACTAAAAGTAGGCAAGCTGATATTCTATTAGCAAAAATACTGATAGCAAAATCAATAGCTCACAGAAGTAATTGAAGTGGCAATGGAGTAGCCATATTAGCTGTAGAACCGACTCCTATTTTGTTAAACGTGTTCTTGAGTGAAGAAATCTTTATCGCGAATCGACAAGTGTAAGGTGGGACGTCCTCAGGATCAGGGTAGCAACGGTCTCCGCAAGGTGGCTGGTAGCAACTGGATGTGAGTTGCCGAGAATCGAGCTGAGTGGCGTGCAATTGAAAAGGCCTATGTCCAGCAGTGGACTGCTGTAGGCTGATGATGATGAAACTTAATACTGTATTGGATTGATATGAGCTAAACGAAAAACTGATATCAATCTTGTTGGAAGTCGATGTAAAAATACAAAACGTCTTGTAAGCGATTGCGACTCCTTTAGAGGTTAACGTCATCTAAAGCCACGATTTACTTTGACTTTGACACCCAATTTTGTAGCGATTTTAATAATTAATTTAGGGTTAACCTGCCTGTACCTGTAGTAGTATAAGTTGAGCAGTTTTAGTTTGTAATATACAGTTTCTAGAAAACATTAAAAAAATACGAGTTTTTAGAGGCTTGACAACAACACCATCTACTAAGTATATTCCCAACTAGGCCGAGGTCAGCTTCCAGTTTAGCCAGATGCTCCGGAATACCAGTATTTAAAATGAGGGTACTAAGTTCCTCAACCTTGTAACTGGGTAGTACGATACCCCTTGATAAGACTGTTTTTTCAGACCTGCTATCACTATCAGCACTGTTCCGAAATATAAATTTAGTGAATATTATTTTTCTCTATACATAATCACACGCGTGGATGCACCTCCTACACGCCCGTGTATTCCCACGATGGAGAATACTCGAGTCCTCTGCGTCACATCTCCGTAAAATCACATCAGTACATACGCTTGTACATAATAATTCAGAGAAGAACATGAATAATTCATTACCTTCTCGGTTCTTCAGGTTTCACTATCATTTTTGTTATACCTGTTAGGCGTGTTACTCACTTATTCGCGACGGTGTAAGAGATTTAAGACGTCTACTGTTGAGAGGCTATCAGAAAGAACGTCATAAAAAAAAAAAGTGAATGAGTCAACTTTGACATGTCATACTTGTAACGACAGCAGCCAGTTGGCTCTTTCGTAAGTACAAAATAGTTTAACGTCTTTGGCAAAATATTGTCAAAGCCGGCCAGTAAAGCTAACAAATGTATGAATTATTTCGGTTCGGCTTTTTAGTTCGTAAAATACAACCAAAACGAATGTGCCGACCCGAATTTATAAGAGTATTGTGCAGATCACTGTTCTACGCACTTGTTTCGGCATTCATTAATTGTTTCGCCTTAGTTAATTGATCAACAAATACTTACTGATGAATCGAATGTATTTCGAATATATGGAATCGAACATGCCAACTCTAGACCAACAAACCGAATATTATAATTATTGTATGTATTAATCATTTCGATTCGGCTTTGTTATCGAATGTACCGACCCGAAGTAGTGTGTAGCAAGCCTTATACTGGGGAATGTTTAAAGATAAGCCGTCAAGGTGGATGATATTATAAACAAAGCCTCCTTTTGAGAACATCTCACTATGATAAATTATGACAGCACCCTGAATAAGTATTTGTAATGTTTTGTTGTCTAGTACCTTTTCAATGCTTTTCGGTGAGTAATTTAACGAGTAGTGATATTTCAATTTTCATGACGTCAACAACTTTTATTAATTCTTAATCCTTCATCGTTATTGAGTGATGCATCGTTGGTCTAGTGGTCGAAATTGCGACTTCTGAGCATGAGGTCCTGGGTTGGATTCCCGGGTTGGACAATTAATTATTGGGTTTTTCCAACAAGAATTTCTCAGTATCAGCCACGGAGTCTGGATTTGTACCCGGTTGATGGCAATAGACTCGCCCCCTTTTACATTATTAACATAACAGGCGAAATTTGGGTGTACTATAAGGTACACCTCTGCCTAACCCATCGGGGATTACAGGCGTGGTGTTATGTACATATTATGTAAACACAAATAATGCTAGTAAAAATACTGCATAATGTGCTATTTTTCTCGTTTCAAAGTTTAAATCTTAACTTTCCCTATATATTTGTTTTATTTCCATTCCATAAATAAACATACATTATTTCGCTGATACTAAACTATTGTTTCTCAACAAACTCCATACTATATTTCCTATCGTTCTTCAATCAATTTCATATTATGATCCGCTTTCGTCTCCAAGAGCTATTGCAAAACAAATCTTTGGCGGAATTGATTCCTGTTCGCCCTGGTTTATTGCCTATCGAAGGGAAGACGCGTCTTCGGGAAATTTATAAGTGCCTTTGAGTTTCATACGAATGTGTTAGGGAGGTTACACACTTATTCTAAAGTACCGACCCGAAGCAAATAGTGGATTTTTCGATTTTACCGCCATTTGACAGTTAATGCCTACTCAAATATGTGGGTAGCACAGACTGATTGACAGAGATTTCTATTCATCTTCTTACTGTTATTTCTTACTATAATACATGTATTCGACTTTCATGTAGCCAGTACCGATTGATTTATTCTGAAGGATAATAATATTATGGCTAAAAAGAGGGAGACTGCTATGATTACAACTAATGGAAAAACATGGAAGAAGACATACTGCTGACCCAAAATAAAATGGGATAGTAATAATACCAGCCACTTACTGTCCCTCTGGTGGGCAAAGGCCTCTTCTCATACAAAGAAGGCACGAGCATTGATCACCACGCTTGCTCAAAACGTGTTAATTGAGATAAGGGGAAAATAAATATTTTGTAGCCAGTTCCGGTCGGCAAACATCCACCGCTTAGTTATGTATAGGTTGGCTCGGCACAATTTGAGATAAGACCAGAGGCGTTTTGCCGATCGTTGATTAACAAAAAACATTCTAATTTTACCGCTCGGTTTTTTCGAATCAAGCCGACCCGAATATACGTGTAGCATCCCTTATCTCTTTGTTTTGCTTAAAGATAAACGGTTATTGATTTGAATAGTAAGTTGTTATTGTTTTCCGTTTGTGGTTAGAGTTATAGTTTTTTTCACGATTCTGACTAGTATTGTTTCGTATGTATGTAGTCTTAGCACGTTTTGTTTTTTAATATCGTCGAAAGATAATGTATCAGGCTGCTTGCTATACTGTGTAAGTGAGATAGGCACTCAGGTAGTGGGTCCATGGAAATACTATTTAGTATAAAGCTTTAACTGATAAATGTTAAATATACTGTACTAAGGTACTATGAAATGTATGTCTGTACTACTGTTTGAAGAGAAGTATTAAAAAAAGGAATGTTTTGTGTGAAATGTAATTGTTAAGGCAAATAAAGGCTAAAACAAAAAATAAATACAGCTTTAACTGGTTAGACAAAAAGCCGAGCCCAACATGGTTGGAAAATGCTAGGCACTTAAGCAGATAGTTATGACGAAAGTATAACCGATCGATTAATCGATACATCTTGTATACAAATAAATAAAATAGAAGTGTCTGTTTGAAATTCCAAAATAACAGTGTTTTACTGACTGCATATGAAATAAGTACCGAAAATACATATTTTCGGTACTTATGCAAAACAGCATTTTTTTTTTAATTTTGTGACTCTCTGTCTGTCTGTTTGTAACGATTAATCTCTGAAACGGATGGATTGATTTTTATGGCACTTTTATTGGCAGATAGTTGATGTCAGAAGGCGTAACTTAGGCTACTTTTATTTAAAAAAAAAAGGTTTAGGGTTCCATACAAAAAAAAATAAAACCCTTGAAAATTGTAACAAAATTCGATTCATATTTTTTTTAATAATTTCACGTGGATGAAGTCCCCGCGACTTCATCCACGTGAAATTATTAAAAAAGTAGTTAACGTTACTTTATACTTATATTGAGTTTCAGATAAATTATTTAAAAACTTTTTCTCTTAAGCTTTTTTTCCCTTTAAAGTAAAGCCTAAAGAGGCATGAACATGCATCGCTTCGAATGTGAGATAAAAGTACAAAATAAATTAAAACATAATAATGGAACTATGAAATATAAAGAGGTTTCTTGTTTGATTTAACAAAATTAAAAAGATTACTTTAGTCGTAAAATTAATAAACCAGTGACCGCATTTAAGCAAAAACTGCCCTAAACAAATACTTTTACAGCTCTAAAGCTGTTAACTGAAAATGTGTAGGTTAACACCTACACATTTTCACTCCATAATTTTAAGATCATACTTAATTACACCATTCAAACTTAAGTAAATCTCACGCGACACCAAAACGTGCAGAACCAGCAAACACAGCTCGGAAATAAACGAAAACCATTAACTAGCTAGCTAAAATTCGATTCATATTTTTTTAATAATTTCACGTGGATGAAGTCGCGGGCCACAGCAGTTACGTATAAAATTAATCATTCTTAATTGTATACTCAATTGTTGATTAGAATGGGTTAAGTGCTATCGCATTGTAACCACCTGCTACCAATTCATCAATCGCCACCAATTTACATCCAACCACTTAAATTTAACCCTCTTACAGTCAACCTTCATGATAACAATTTGACAATGACAGCGCCTTTGTATCGTGGCAATAAGAGTGGTTTTGCAGTGTTGCCACTGGAGATTGAATGATGGTGTCACGACGAAAACTGTTCGAGAAAATGATGTAGCAGCTCATATTCTTATGTTAATGCGGGAGGGGGTGCAAGCTGTGCAAGGTGCGGGGTGCGGGGGGTGTGTGATGCTTTTAACTCGGATTTTTGGGTAGTGTTGGGAATATGTTTGAGGATTACAATTTAGACTTAGGTGCTGCGACTAGTGGGGATGTTTGTGTGGACATTTATCTGTTACCCGACTGCGCGACATCAATACAGGGTTATGTTTCATACGGTTTGTCGTAGCCGAACAATTGGATTCATAGCATATTTTGAAATACAGATTGAAATGAAAAATCTACGAACCTATTACGTTTAGTTCAAATAAGACTTAAACTAAAATAAACGGTAGTTTCATTCGGTAAAACATGCATTCGTATAGATCCTAGGTAAATAGTTTCAATGAATTTAAAATGTTATGTATATTGTATAAAATAGTATATTAATTTTTGGAAACAAGAATTTGTTTTTTTTTTCGTATTATTTTGAACCATACGACAATGTTGTTGTATTTAACCCAAAGGTTGACTGGTGGAGATTGCCTTGTGGCATTAAGTCCACCTACGTAACACTGCCGTACATGAGGTTTAAATAAATAAATATACTGCTAAGTTCTTTTTGATATTAATGTAATTAACTACTAAAGAATTTGAAAAAAAAAGGTACGATTGTCAGCTTTATTAATTGCATATTTATAAGGTCTGTTGAAGAAATAATGTGTGTAATGATTATACATGAATGTGAAATGTAAGGAATCAAATAAAAGCTTTATTTATTTATTTTACTATCATGCAAATCGTAAAAGTAAATCCAAGGCCACGTATAGCAGAAGATACCCGCTGCTAGAAATGGAATTCCATCAGATGACTGCATCTGGTACTTGGTGTTATATAGCTTGAAAACATCATTATTCTTTGTATGTTAGTATCAAAGCAAGTGGCGTTCCGTAGTTACAGCTTAGCCCCTGGGGAAAAGGCGTGAAGTTGTTTGTGTATGTTGAACCAACAGTTTAGGCTCACGTTGTAGGTTAAAAAACTTAACCTATTTTTACGTGCAAACGAGTACACACGCTGTATGTTGTCGGTGTGATTTTTTTTATTTTTCGTTACCGGTCGATTTTGTTTACATTTATATGGGACGCATCACAAAAATAACACGAATCCTGTAAAGCCCAATGGAGTGGGCAGATATGTATTTTGATATTGCCACAACAATTTAACGGTGCACAAATCGAGGCTTCAAATATTTGCATGTTTTCTTGTCAGGATTTTTTCAGTTGCAGCTCGCAGTTTGGCTTTGTTGATAGCAATGGGCTAACACACCTAAACATAACTGGTAAAATGAGAGCGTACTTCTGCCAAACCCTTCAGCGAAAATAGCCATGATGCAGTCTCCTGTAGCAGATAGCTGCTCTTGGGGAGGATGGACGAAAAAAAACATGTTTGCTTAACCCCCTAAGAACACAATATCCCACGAAACACACGGCAAATATTAAAGTTTAATCCAAACCCTATTTCAAAAAGACAGTTCATAACTACCAATTATAGACCAACCGCTATAATGAGTCCTCCGCTTTGCCCCATCAAAGGCACACAAAGCGTTCAAAAAATCCTAACAATATCCCACAGCTTGAAAATAACCATAATCCACGTGTAGGTATTACGATACTAATTAAACCAATACGTGATTAACCTTCAGAATATTCCATTTAAATTGATATCTTTGCGAGGACTCATTAAAGCGGTCGGTCTATAATAGTTTCAACTTTAAATACCTCACTTCTTTAGCTTAACCTTTGTGAACTAAGAAGTCGTTACCGTCTGCACACGCTCGTTGCACAAAATTAATTAACACACGCTCTAATAGCCTCTTAAGTGTACATAATTTTACATTTTAGTGTCGATACGGGTCACGATTGGTTTAACTTCAGAAATACTGTACTTGAAGCGGTAAGAGTTTATTTCTGGTATGGACAGAGCCTTTTCCCATGAATAGTGTTCTAACAAAAATATATGATCATTTAAATATTTTTTACCGAATTAGAATTATTTTAATACAATTTACTAATTGAATGCATACTTTTTTTTTTGTTGTAAAAAACGTTGCCCTACTCTAGAATTGTCTCCTGTATCGTGGGTGCGTTTACAAAAATTTAAACTCACATACACAAACAGCCAGACCCGGAACAACTACCTGTAGGCCATACAAATATTTGTTCCGTGCAGAAATCGAACCAGCGACACGAAGCGCATCAGTCAACTGCTCAGCCACTGCGCCAACCGTGCCGTCAAATCAAATTAATTATTTTTTCTTTAGATAATAAATAATTATTTACAGTTTGCCGAAATTAATGGCCAAATAAGAAATCAATATACTTAATCTTTCAGAACCTGCTGTGCCTTATTTACGCAGTACTTATTTAGGTTAAGCCGTGCTTGCCTAGATTGGTCTGTGGATGGGTGACCGTCCATTACATACCTAGTTTCCTCCGTGCCTCGGAAAGCACGTTAAACCGAACGTCCCTTGTGTCATTTGTAGATCTTTGACAGTCGTTAGATAGTCAGTGTCCCAAAAAGTCTGACAACCAGTCTTAACAAGGAGTATCGTATTACCCAGTACTAACTGGGTTCTGGAGGTCAGATAGGCAGTCGCTCCATGTAAAATACTGGTATTCAGCTGCATCCGGTTAGACTTGAAGCCGACCCCAATATAGTTGGGAAAAGGCTAAGCAGATGATGATGGTGCGGCCTAGGTTGGGGCAGGCTGGCCTTAAAGAAACCGATTCACTAGAGCCTTAAATAGATCCAAAAAAAATAAATTTATAAAGCACAAAAATTATGCTCACGGCATTTAATTGCAATTAGCAAGTTTGTCGAGTTTCCTCAGTCTTAGTTATCTTTTATTAATTAGCATTTAGTAAAACACAGTCTGTTTCATACCAAAACGATATAAACACGGCGTGTAGATTCAAACGTGACATTAAACTAGCTGCATACGCTAAGCTCATAACTAAGCAACACTTACAGCAACTAAGCACAAACAAATCTAACTTAATGCTTGATCACCACGCGCTTGGTACTACGCTGTACACTTTTATTACTTGGAAGCCGTAATTACGCTGCGCTTAATGAGCCAGAGCCGTAAACGGCCCGTAAACAATATAGTTACATTAAATAATCGCAATTGTGGGGGTGGGTGGTTTTTTCTCTGTTAGGGGTATTTTTTGGAAAAGGTTATTGAATTATGTAAATGTTTTTTGTTTAAATAATAGGCATAGTAAACATTTAAGTTTTAACGTCTTCTTAACGTGTCGATGGGAAATTTTCATCAACTATATTTGGCCCAAAACTCAGCTACGCATACTCGCAGTCATATAACATCATCAAGTGCGCAGATGTCAGGGCATGCAGCGTAAGATGGAATGTTGGCCATTGTAAGTAATGCGGGTTGCAGACCAAGAGCTAAGCTAAGTTAGTACAGCTTAGCTCGCATAGCTGACGCAGTTTTTCATACTTGTGTGCAGACTGCAAACTATGCAAGCTAAGCTATGTGAGCTAACTAAAATATGCGCAGTTAAGTTAGTTGTGTATGGCCGATGCACAGCTACGAGCTAAGCTAAGAACCACATTGTTGCTGTTGAGTTGCTGGGTGGACCCACTACAAATGACACCCGGTACCAACGGCTTAACGTGCTTACCGAGGCACGGAGGAAACTCGGTATGTAATGGGTGGTCACCCATCAACAGAACAACCTAGGCAACCGCGGCTTAACCTAAAGATCGACCCGAGCGGCTGTTATTATTTAGCCACGAGCTTGGTATACAGGTGATATACCTAAACAAATTAGACCATTTCTTGCCTTAATATTTAGTAGCTACATAATAATTATGAAACCTTAATCCAACAGGAACTACAAAGTCTGTTTACCCTAATTTGGTAACAAGCGTGTGGAATCAGATATCAAAGTGCGGTTATTAATTAGTGAACGCGTCGTTAGGCTCGGCTCGAGTCGACGTCGTACACAATGAGGCCACGTTTTGTACCAGTCAAATACCGAGAGTTTCTGTTGAGATGTAGGTTTTGGAGAAAGAAAACAGTAATTACTCATCCTGGGTTCGATTCCCGGGTCGGGAAAACTGTTATTGGGTTTTTCTATCTGGAAATTTTCTGTAGCAGCCACAGAATCTGGATTTTTGCCCGGATGATGGACCTGTGTGTCTCACTCTAATATTCTAGTGTTTAGAGTTGAATAAATTCTGAGCATGTAGATCCACGAACAACTAGAACGGTAAGATGGACAGACGACATTGTTGCCATTGGGGGAAAAACCTGGATGGGGCTGGCAGCGTGGGGATTAACACGAGAAAAGAGAGGCCTATACCCAGCAGTGGATGAATCTAGGTTGTGAATGATGATGGTGATGTGGAACTGACGAATAATTGAAGTCAAGTCAAGACAAGACTCAAACCTGCACTTCTAGATTTAGTGGCTTTCATAGTATTAACTAGCTTCGGTGAAGGAAAACATCGTGAGGAAACCAAATAAAGAGTAAAACAAGACCCTTAAAGAAGTCGAAAGGCACTTGTTCTGCCCGTCATTGCGATCATTTTTTTTGTTCTAGAGCATACCTTCTAGTTACGGAGATATTGAGGGTCAAAGTTCCAACTTTTTCACAAGTTTTTTTTAAATACATGTTTAGTTTTTACTTTAAACACGTCCATGACCCCCGTACTATTCAATCCATCCATCATCACAATGTTCTCAGTGCGTCCCGTAAAATGTGATTTTCCACCCCAAAAAAATGTATAAACTGCCTCGGCATAAAGCCAAAGTTAGAGGCCTATGGGCGGCATAAAAACTCGAACATCAGGTTAGGTACTAACCTCACGGTAAAGAAAGAAAGAATTCGTATAAATAATGAACCACCATGCCCAACCATTGGTGACCCACTTTCAATTATCCGACCTCTGAAAAAACACTAAGATAAATATAACATCCCCCGTCGAAGTCTCCGCAAGTTTAATAGGGTCTGACAGATTTCAGACGCACTTACCCGCTTTCAAAGAGATTAATGATGTGTTCTGCTGTTTCCATTACTTATAGCGATGTGTTGGGGACTTGCACTTGTTCAATTTTGAGAAAAAAATAAAAAAGGATCAACAAAAATTGAAAATCGAGCCTTTTTTAATAACATAACGTCACGTTTGTAATCCCCGAAGGGTTAGGCAGAGCTGTACAGTAGAGACCATAAGTGCAGTAGCAGTTTCACAAAACGATCGCATCAAAACAAGTCGCACTTACGACCTTTTTCCATAACAAACATTTTGCACACATACACGATCTCGTATATCGCTCTCTTTCACAATTATCTAGTCAGAAAGAGTGCGATATAATGATCATTTGCCTTAGTGACAAGCCTGTCATGTCGCGACGGAGTATTAAGTTAGTGATATTTAATTTCAAACAAACAATTATGTGTCTATCTGGCTTAGCGGTTAACGCTATAGATAAAATGTCTCGCTCAGTATAGTCTGCGTTCGAACCCAAGTGACATTACACTTTTTGTGTTTTAATTATAAATGATACGTTAAACCCGATGAGATATGTTTTTCTAAATATTAGTTGGAACTTATTATTAACAAAAAAGATGAGGGTGAATGTGAAACAAAATAAACTTCTGGATTGAACAAAGTAGTTAGTTATGACGTTGTTAGTTGGTGAACTTTGTTACGAGCGTTTGTGTTATTATTACGATTAGCGTATTGTTTGATTGTCTTTATTCAAGATGCAAGCTAATATTAGTATTGATGACAGTGCAAATATTGTCACTTTGCGTAAAAATGGGCTTAATATTTCTCAAATTTCAACTGAAACTGGCTTAAAATGAGTAAGTTATTTTAAAAAAATATAATTATTATGATGATAGTTGTGGTGTGTGATTTTCTTATTATTAAATAAATTGCTAGTTGCAAGTGTGTAATCACATTTTGTTTTTTTTTAGAAATTTTGTTAGCCAGTTATTTTGTTGGGTAAAGAGGTTTGAGGAAGAAGGTAGTCTGAAGAGTCGTCTAAGAAGTGAAAGGCCGCCGCTTATTAACCCGTCTCAGCGACGTTTTATGGTGGAAGAATATGAAACAAATGGTTTCATTCCAACTATAATGTTTGCAGAGCAATTGGATACTACATTACAGACTGTTCGCCATGCAGTCCATGCTGAAGGTTTACATCATCGGAAGCCAGCTAAAAACCATTTTTGACACAAAAACACAGGGAGAAAAGACTACGTTTTGCTCGAGATTATTTATATTTTAACTGGGAGGTGACTGTATTTTCTGACGAGAAGACTTTCAAGTCTTGCCAAAAGGAAGACTTAATTTATGGCGACAAAATAATAATACTTAATTTAATAAGTAAGTAGACCGGGTAACCAAATATTTAGTAATATTAACATAACCGTAAATAAAAATAAAAAAATTAAGAAATAAATTTTAGATTTAATAATCTTAAATTGGGGTTTAGTTACAATATTCTTTTCGTCAAGAAAATGAACACTTAAGCTATAACCTCAATACATTCAATGTGACGTTACATTAAAAAAACACGTTCATAAAGTCTAACTCATATATTAGTATTCAATTAACTCTGCTGAATACTGATACCTATAATAAGCGGGTATCAACAATTATATTTGTGTTATTAGAATATCCTTTCCGTGTTATGTTATTCTTATTATGAATTGACTAAGTGGGTATACAACAAAAAATCTTATGAACGGTGATAAGAGAACTTTTTTTTGCCTAGATAGGAATGTGACGTCACATTCTCATAAAAGTTTGTTAATTTTATAAATAAATAAAACGAATAAACATTTTTGTTATCATTCAGCATGATTTTTTTATTTCCACCTTCCAACACCGAAAACATAAAATAAAAATCAATTAATGAGGTTAAATAATAATACAATAACTATCTAATATTTAACTTCTTATAAAAAATAATAATAAGAATGACTATATTATAAATAAACATAAATACCTAACGACTTTCTGCTTAAAATACAAATATAATTAAGGTTTCAAAGAAACAAAAAACAGCCACACATTGTAATAACATGGATTCGAACTTGGACTTCATTGATCGTGAACCCATGCTCAGCCCAAACAGCTACCAACCCATGTTAATACTACGCGAATTTTAACAATGCAATGGTAAGAACAGGTCATCACTATGATGTGTATTCTAAATGCAACAGAAATATAATGCTATTTCGCGTAGTGTGACGACAGTTCATTAGTGTGTGTTATATGTAGAATGTTGAGACATCACTCATACACGCACACGCACACACACTGCTGTATCGCGCTCGCACAGTTCATAGCAATGTAATCTTTAGCATGGTACTGCACTTTTGAGGTCTACTGTATCTAATAGTACACCCACATTTCGGCTGCTATGTTTTAGTGCCATGTAATAGGGGGCGACCTATTGCCGGCACAAATCCAGACACCATGAGAAACCTACTGATACTATTCCTACCTAGACTATACTAGAAATTTCTGATGGAAAAACCCAATAAAACTTTGGCCAACCTGGTAATCGAACCCAGGACCTCATGATTAGCAGTTGTGCTTGCGCTCACTAGACCAACGAGGCGGTCTTTTTATTAATGAGATTTTTTTGGTGAAAAGTCAAAGGATTATGGGTAAAACATTATCAAGAGTTCAGGACTAAATTGGGCTATATTTTTAAGGAGATGTAAGCCCTGTTTTCTATAAAAGATAATCATTTTGATCGCTCAAGCAATCGGAAAATTGCCGACTAGTTGCCGTCACAACTTCTATCGATTGTTTCCAAAAAGAACAATAGATTTGATGAAGAAAAGATAAAATTCGTTCTTATACAATTTCCAATTATAGATAGACATCATAATTTGGATTTACTTCAAAGAAATCTAAGCATAAAATTACCTATGCAGAATATTTCAAATCAAAGTAATATGGACGATTGGAAAATTAAATCGACAGTGCACTCGTAGCTCTTTGTTATCTTTTAACTTTCTAGTTTGAAAGTTTTCAACTATCAGCTGCATTCTAGTTACGCTTAGATAAGCGATAGTGATTCTGTGTGCTACGGGCTACGGTGCTACGGCGTAGCTACTACGCCGTAGCGCATAGACAAACACTACGAAGTCTAACAAAACAATTATGTGGTTACAGTAGTTGGTAGTATGTATCCAATCTTGTTAGAACTATGATTGGGTGTACGTTATATTTGAACATAGGTCTTTATCAGTGGCTGTTAACTATTGGAATTCCAGTCAATTAACTGTGCCTTCGTCTCATAACAATAGTAAACAGATATTATTTTATACATAATATTGAAATGTATGCTCATTTTGCTATGTATTTAATAATTGTTCATAGTACAAGGCATAACATGACAAGAACTACGTGGAACAGCATACTTATACTATTTTTTTTGTACAGTGAATTTATATGCTGGTGCTGGTAATCATGTGAAGGATTTATGAATAATGGATGTTGTTATGATGTCCCTTACAACTTTTGTGTTATTTTTACCTGACTGTGACAAAGCCTAGATGAACAGGAATGTTTTTAAACGAAGCGATATTGGCCAAACACAATCCACTCTTAGATTAAATCGACATCCTATCAATACTCCATGCAGTGATAGTCTAGTGGTGTGACTGTTGGACTGCCAAGTCATAGGTCTCGAGTCCGAACCTAAGACTATAAAAATCAGAGGTGTGTCTCTGATTTTTATAATTTATGTGAAGTGTTTCGGTGAAATAAAACATCGTGAGGAAACCAGCATACCTGACAGATTTTTCTCAACGGCATGTAAAGGAAAGTCAAAAGCGTATGGGTGGCATAAAACTGTGTCACCAGGTTATTCACTAACCGAACGATAAAGAAAAATCAATATTCCCATTCAACACTAACGAACAATAACACGTTTCCCACCCCATCCTAAAATTACCCCAAACATAAAATGAAAGTATCTCCACCAAAGCCAATATCATTGATAAAACTCAACACAATCGAACATAGCTCAACAATTCAGACAGCAGACGGAATATAAATTGCGAATCGCGCACAATTCTGCCTAGTCTAATCGAAACGCTGGGAGAATACTTTACACAACCTCAATATTACTCTCACGTACATTCGTCAATTCAACACTTGTTTGAGCAGATAAAACGTATGATTTCTTATATTTTAGACACATTATATATCCTGGTGAAAGGAATGAAACTATTAGGGAGACATAAAAACTAGGATCGGTCGTGAAATGTCCTGAGAGGTCGTATTTTATTTGGTGGTTCATAATATTAGAAATAGTAGTGATAGTTTTTTTATCATGTGTCAATTTTGCCGTGATCAGTGTAGGTTTTTCGATACAAAGTGATCAGAAATACGAGAAACAACGTCACAAATATGTGGTTTAAAGATACTTTGCACTATGAAAGCTACGATGTAAATCCACTAATTCATACAACTGTTGAATACATTTAGTTAATTAAAGGATGAAAATACAGTATTTACCTTTAAATTGGGACTTACATTTGCACAATGTATTCGCCAAGTCAAGCTTAAGTCATCGTTAAATGTGTCTAATGCATAAAACCTTGTTCCTCACAAAAATTATGAAAAATTCACACATGAAAATTCCCAGACCATACCAATACTGCAGTCGACCCGATCTCCTGTCTATTCAGTCTAAACTTTTAGTGTTAAAATACAATAGTATTATATTATGCAATAAACAGGTTCCTCCCAAAAATAAATCACCCAAAATCGACACAAACCAAATACGCGAACACTGTTCTCAGTGCAATTTAAATTGAAAACCAAAAGCGACAGCTCGAAAATTATTTATCACGGTACATAAGGGGTGTATGAAGGAAGCGGATACTACATCAGAGGCGAGCTACATTTCTGTGCCAGCGCGTCTCTATCGTTGAGTAACAGAGAGCCCGCATCCCACACTACCCGCAAATTGTGTGGGATAAGTATTAGGAGGAAAGCGGGTAAGGTGTTGATGGTTGTGATAATTAAAAACGATTAAATAAACTAAAATAATTAAATAAAGGAGACGAGACGCACGGGACTGGTCAATGTGGCGACACTTGGGGGACCTATGTCCAGCAGTGGACATCTTTCTACTGAAATGATGATGAATTAAATAAACTATAAAAGTGCGTCAAAATACTCCTACATACGCTGTCAGCAGGTAATATGCCCCAGAGGGTGGCGGTGTTGCCACGTTGTATAGCAAAACAAAGACTGGCCATAGAAAATAATAATTTATTTTAATTGTGATAATGAATTGTACTTCTTCTTCTCCATTGGAAATTTTAATTGTGTCAGCCTAAAACTGAGCCATGAGTCTGGCGCCTTCAGTAGCGTCCATAAGTTCCTGTAATGAACAAAAAACAGGACAAGCAGGACACGATGTTTATTATGATTGTTTTGTTCAATTAATTGGGTGTTGTTTTATGTAAAATACTTAAAAAGTCTCCCCAACTTAGTGGGGAAAAGGCTAAACACCAATTTCGTTATAAAAAAGGGGTTTTAGCAAAAGATACATTCCAATAAAATAAAGGTCGCAATCCTGGAGCGTAGATTTGGGATCTGGTTCGTAAATTCGGTAACGTTATGTTTCAGAGAAATACCAAAACATTTCATAAACACCAACCGTTCATTATTAAACGCAGACACAGTAACCACATTGGCTTGCTCGGTATTCGTCATTACTATATTTTGTTTATTATTTTTGATAGTAACTTTGTGAAACAGAAAGGAGTTTTCACACATTTAGCATTAGATGTAGTACAAATCATAAACAAGGCGTTTTATTTAAAACATGTCACTTTGCTCGCTACTATCTTATTTCTTGTACCACACATTGAAGGACTTTGCTATCAACGTATTGCAGCTTTCTAGTCAATTTCCTGTTTGACTGACTATCTAATCCATCAATGATATTTTTTCGCTGATGTCCAATCTGAAATGATCAAATTACCTTTGAACTAAGTTGAACTTAGGTTCGAAATTAAATGGGTAGGCATTATTAATTTGTAACCATTAATTTCTTATTTTTAACCTTATAAATAAAAAAAAAGTTGTATCGTAACATTGAAATTAGTCTCAAATCAAATCATCAAGCTTGTTTTTAAAACGTTCAGTTCCTGCCACCGAAATAACTAAACTGAATAGTGTGATGATATCAGTGCCTTTTACAGGAAAAGTAAGCTCGTAATAATCACACTACGAGTAGCTGACTTGTGTGTCAACAACTTTTTAAATAACTTACGTTACATTTTAGATACCCCTCAATCCTTTTCCTCTCATCATCAGACATATGTGCACTATATATATACCATATTTAGATTTATTTCCTCTAATTAATTTTAAACTTACCTTAGCAATAAACCTGTATACAAGCTCTCTATATACCTAGCCCTTTCCTAACTATGTTGGGGTCAGCTTTCAGTTCAACTGCATAGTTTTTCTCAGTTAAGCCTCGCAAAATATCCAATTTCGCATTAAAATCGACGAGCCTCTGCATTTACATTTCCAAACCTATCTTTTCTACGTTCAAACCCGCTTACCTCCTATCCCTGGCACCATTTCATACTGCGCTTCACTATCTACGCGTCGCAGCCCCGCTCGGTCAATTTGCTGTATCGCTGTGTATGTGTACCAAGCTCAGTATATTATTGAAATAGAAATGTTTGCACTGCCAGAGTTATTGCCGAAATTCAAGGACTATTTCGTGGTTTTCGCGTAGGTGTTTAGGTGCTTGTTGTTTAGAAAGGTATTTTTGGATGGAAAGTTTATAAATATAAAGTACTTAAATCCTATAAACGTCCCAAAATATCTTTCAAAAACTCCCAAAGGCTTAGGACAAAACTTTTAGAAAGGTCACGAAATATTTAAAAGCGTGTGATTTTGGACAGCTGTTAACTGATTGTTATCTTATCATTTTAATCAAGTCAGACGGTTGGTTCTACGGCTGGTTATAGGCTTCTCCCAAATACATTGCTTATGTATTATCAACCCTTAATATTTCCACAGCTGGGACACACTTTCCTTTCCCTCCGTAAGCCAATAATCATGTGACACGAGTGTTACATAAATATTCCAATTTTCTAGAATATTCCAGTTTTCTTTAATTATTTTGAGAGTATTTGTGATTTCCATAAAGTAAATTGCCAGCTTCGAACTCAACTCCACCTACATCAACCACTGCTCACAAAATGAACTGAAAGTCTTTAATAAGTAAATAATACATTGCAGTTCCATTTAAGAAATTTTTGTCAAAATTTATCGAAGAACTTCTATTAACAAAAATTGGACTAGAGATTGTGTTTAAAAATAGCAAAATTGATACTCAGAAAAAAAATTAATAAAAATACTTAAATTAATTTAAAAAGAATCCATCTCTACCATTTGTCTTTGTCTAAAGAAAAAGTTGTAAAAAGAAAACATCTAAAGATTACTCCGGAAGATAAAATATCACTTTAAACAATAGGAAGTGTCGCCCAATTAACTTTGTTCAATTAATTTTCCGAAAGCGACAAAGGGACATCAAACGTTTGGGGGGAAAACAATTCTGGGTGACATCAGGAACCAATTTGGGGACTTGGGAGCTATATTGTTTAAAAGTTGCAATTGCTTGTGCAACTGTGACTATTAATCGATTTTATTGTTAACAGTTGGAACTAGTTTAATGATCTGTTCTGCATCCTTCGTATTAATTCTGGTTTACTTATCAGCCGTTATGATTTTGTAACTAAGATCATCAGCAAAAGCTTGATAGTGTACAGCGGTTGGACATAGACTTTTCCAACCGCATACCATATAACTTGACAATTTGTGACTCTAATCCATAACATGATATCACGCCTGTAATCCCCGAAGGTTCAGGCAGAGGTGTACCCAATAGAACACGATTTCGCCAGTTATGTTTAAGTTCGAGCCTATTGCCATCAACCGGGCATAAATCCAGAAATCTAGGAAAGAATGCCTAGAAAACCTCATGCTCAGCAGTCGAGCTTGCGACCACTCGTTTATTAAGAACAAAATCTGTAAGTTTTTTTTATATAACTCAAAGCTAGTGCGTATCACAAAGGACCTTAAGGCCTAGGCTTAGGCATGTGATATTCTTTGGGATAGGACTGGCACTTAAATAAAATAAAATTTAAAATTCTTTGTATCACAATATTTACTTAATTCTAGTAGAAATATGTTACGGGGTTAGTATCTTATATTAAATGTAGTTGTTGGTTATCTTCTTTCGCAAGGACCCACATAGGCAGCTTTAGAGAACTAAAGCTGCCTATGTGTCTCTGTTATTTGTTATCTGGCTGCAATTTTAGCCAGCTATTCTTATAATCTCTACCTCCCAAAGGAAATAGCACACAATATTTAAAAGCGTGTGATTTTGGACAGCTGTTAACTGATTGTTATCTTATCATTTTAATCAAGTCAGACGGTTGATTCTACGGCTGGTTATAGGCTTCTCCCAAATACATTGCTTATGTATTATCAACCCTTAATATTTCCACAGCTGGGACACACTTTCCTTTCCCTCCGTAAGCCAATAATCATGTGACACGAGTGTTACATAAATATTCCAATTTTCTAGAATATTCCAGTTTTCTTTAATTATTTTGAGAGTATTTGTGATTTCCATAAAGTAAATTGCCAGCTTCGAACTCAACTCCACCTACATCAACCACTGCTCACAAAATGAACTGAAAGTCTTTAATAAGTAAATAATAAATTGCAGTTCCATTTAAGAAATTTTTGTCAAAATTTATCGAAGAACTTCTATTAACAAAAATTGGACTAGAGATTGTGTTTAAAAATAGCAAAATTGATACTCAGAAAAAAAATTAATAAAAATACTTAAATTAATTTAAAAAGAATCCATCTCTACCATTTGTCTTTGTCTAAAGAAAAAGTTGTAAAAAGAAAACATCTAAAGATTACTCCGGATGATAAAATATCACTTTAAACAATAGGAAGTGTCGCCCAATTAACTTTGTTCAATTAATTTTCCGAAAGCGACAAAGGGACATCAAACGTTTGGGGGGAAAACAATTCTGGGTGACATCAGGAACCAATTTGGGGACTTGGGAGCTATATTGTTTAAAAGTTGCAATTGCTTGTGCAACTGTGACTATTAATCGATTTTATTGTTAACAGTTGGAACTAGTTTAATGATCTGTTCTGCATCCTTCGTATTAATTCTGGTTTACTTATCAGCCGTTATGATTTTGTAACTAAGATCATCAGCAAAAGCTTGATAGTGTACAGCGGTTGGACATAGACTTTTCCAACCGCATACCATATAACTTGACAATTTGTGACTCTAATCCATAACATGACATCACGCCTGTAATCCCCGAAGGTTCAGGCAGAGGTGTACCCAATAGAACACGATTTCGCCAGTTATGTTTAAGTTCGAGCCTATTGCCATCAACCGGGCATAAATCCAGAAATCTAGGAAAGAATGCCTAGAAAACCTCATGCTCAGCAGTCGAGCTTGCGACCACTCGTTTATTAAGAACAAAATCTGTAAGTTTTTTTTATATAACTCAAAGCTAGTGCGTATCATAAAGGACCTTAAGGCCTAGGCTTAGGCATGTGATATTCTTTGGGATAGGACTAGCACAAAAAATAAAATAAAATTTAAAATTCTTTGTATTACAATATTTACTTAATTCTAGTAGAAATATGTTACGGGGTTAGTATCTCATATTAAATGTAGTTGTTGGTTATCTTCTTTCGCAAGGACCCACATAGGCAGCTTTAGAGAACTAAAGCTGCCTATGTGTCTCTGTTATTTGTTATCTGGCTCCAATTTTAGCCAGCTATTCTTATAATCTCTACCTCCCAAAGGAAATAGCACTTAGTCTAGACAAAGTTATTTTCTAGTAATGATAACTGCGATGGAAAAAAAGAAAAAAGAAACTAATATATATATATTTATGTCACTCCTGTCGAAAGTCATTTTCTTTTTACTGAGTGTTCAAAATACCTACTTTTTTGCTCGGTACGTTTATAGTCAAACTATCTAGTTTGAACGTCAGATTTGCAACAAATCAGTACTGTCAGCACCATCTACAACTTCATCTTGTGTCGACACAAGCTTCACAAGAATAGCTCAGAAAATTAGCGAGAAGATTAGCAAGTCAGCAAGTTTGGAAGCCTCTCACCGACTCCTGGTTAAGGTATGGGAAGTCTATTCGGGAAGGTTCTATTAATAAATTCCTAGTCATAATACATAGGGCTAAAAATAGATAAAAGAGAGAGAGAGAAAAAATATCTATGTTTATTTATTGCCTGTACTGGCGCGTGACGGTATGCGGCTGTACTATTAAACACACCTTTTCCTATAACTACGGGAAAATGGAGGCGAAATGTTGTGTTATTTTATTACCTGTTTCACCACTTTTGGTAATTTTTGTTGTCTTATTTGGGAGGGACAACTTCATCCAGGGCTGCGGGACAGTTCGAAAGAGATCCCGTGGGCCTGGGAAACAAGAAGCAAAGAAGGAACATGGATGGGTTTAGTCAGTACAAGTCTGACACTCCCTTCCGCTCCGCCAGGAGTGAGGGGGGGGGGGGCCTTTGATGATTTCCCACCCGAAAAAAAAGGGACAATTTCATTTTCATGATCTTATCAATCAATGATAAATAAGCTGTCCATCGGAATAGAACCTAAAGTATCAGTAATAACAGAAAACTATTAATTTATCTGTACTATGTATTATCATGTAAATAAGTAAGTATTTATTTGAATAAAATGTGGTAAACACAGGATGTTATAGAGCAGGACACATTCCATGCTCATTGCTCTAGTCACTAGAGCCACAAACATGGAAGAGACACTAGAGTCTAGTGTCTCACAAGCACCACTGTTGAACATGACGTCCTAGTTTCGATTTCCGAATCGGGCAAAGTTTTATTGTTTTTCCATCAGGAATTTCTTAGTAGCAGCCACGGAATCTATATACTCTCGATGATAATAGGCTTGCCACCTATTAAATGGGGCTAACAAATAACTAGCGAAAAGTGGGTGCACTATTACGCACACCTCTGCCTAACCCTATGGGGTTTACAGGCGTGATATTATGTTATTTATGTAGTACCATTCTCTCAAGACAATTGACAACACTCCAACACGTAAGCAGTTATGACGATGATATCATTTAAATAAAGATTACAGTCACAGTGACAGCATACGTCATGCATAGTAGCTACAGCGAGAAAAACAAACGCCCATGGGGGTTATAAAGTTCTTTAAATAACAAACTCACCCCCATTTACATACCCAACCCTAACAGTTTCAAAAACTAACAGGATCTCCAACAAAAACGGACTGAACGCCGAACCCCCCGGCCTTTAGACAATGAGAGCCAAATTAATTAAATCCGCCGACATCTTGGGATGACGAATCGATCCAACTTGAAGATTCGGACAATTACTCCGTTCTCATAGTGCCCTGTACCAAAGGATTAATTGCGTTTGTCAATGTCAGAAATGGTTTGTAAGCGATTTTGAATCTTATGTAATTATTTGAAGATGCCAAGGCCGTACTACTGACGCACTTTGCAGAACAATGGTAATCATTCATTTACTGTTATAATATTGGTTCAGGCTTGGAATCGCGGAAGCGTCTGTAAACATAAATCTCACATGCACAAACTATAATAGATAGATAATATTCGAGGTAGAAGGGATACCGACGCGAAAACGGTTACCACGTATTCAGCACATCATTCTGAGCCCCCCACATAGAAGTTTTTTATTGGTTACTAGCTGACCCGGCAAACGTTGTTTTGCCAAATAAAAAAAAAAAAAAATAGATGTTGGCCGATTCTCAGACCTACTCAATATGCTCACAAAATTTCATGAGAATCGGTCAAGCCGTTTCGGAGGAGTACGGGAACGAACATTGTGACACGAGAATTTTATATATAAGATTTTAAAAAAATTGCTGTTTCCTATAAAAGTGCATGAAAAGCTGATTAAAAAAAAATTACCGATGAAAATTTTCTATTTGGGGCTAAGAATGATGTTTTTGAACACGGGGTAACCTTTTTCACGTCGGTGTCCCTTCCACCCCGTATACTCTATTGTACACCAAAATGGTTATTCTATGGGTACAACGGCAGACTTATCGTTGATAGCGATGTCTTCCAACGTTTAAATGGACTATCACTAAACAAACTTTAAATACTAAGGGGGTTAGTCAGTGGTGCATTGCTAATAAATAAGTAAATAATAAGTTATCCAGAAACCCACTTATATGCCTTGCCCAGCGTGATATCCACCTTGCATGAGCCCCACCTTTTAGAGACAAGTTGGACCGACAACCTGGAGAATATTAGAGGAATCCAGACTCGAGTGCTGGTAGGATAGAGCGTTACAGGTTTCCAGTACAGACAAGTCGGTACCGGTTAGTCCGGGTTAAGACTCATACTTTCTATAAACGCTAGCACATTTAGAAACAGATGGAGTTCTGACAACCAGTTTTACCAACGGGTATCGTATTACCCAGGACTAACTAGTTGTGGAGGTCAGGTAGGCAGTCGCTCCAAGTAGTATACTGTTATTGTAGTTGCATCCAGTTAGACTGGAAGCCAACCCCAACATAGTTGATAATAAGCAAGGCAGATGATGACATAAAGAAACAGTAAAAACATACAGAAGGTTCAACCAGTATCTTAAAACAAGTGCCCTAGTACCGGTCGTTACAATTTACCATAAAAAAACCTTACCTGTCTATGTCCGTACATAAGTTTCAAACACGAATGCAGCCGTTATGCTCAAAGAACACATTATCTGTTGGAAACATCAGGTCCAGATAATGTTATTAGTTTTGCTCCTAATTTGGCATTGTAACAAGTACCTACACAATTTGGCAAAGCTCGCAGCTATTGGCGGAATTAGTTCGATCCTCAAACTGAACCAGTACGTGTCTACCTAACTATTAATTCTCAGCTGGGAGCAAAAACATGTCTTTATCAGTTCTTTCTATTGAATAAACCTGTAGGAAAAGCATTTTCCATTACATATTAATATAAAGACTTCAATTCAAGGTTCTACTTACACTCATATTTGATTATTGTTTAAACTTATTTATTTATTTATTCATTAACAATTCGTATTGTGTTTGAATAATGTAAAACATTCATGAATTACAGCTAAAAATATTAAATTATGTTTATGAAACAGTTAAATTCACATAAAATAAAATCAATAACATACAGGGCCTCTATAAAATTTAACTGCGGAGTAATTGCATAACACACATTTTAACAAACCTTACATGTTAACAAAATTTATTGTGTTATTTACGTAGTTAAGCAGACCAATTTGTTAGAGACATGAAGTAGTGGATTAGGAAATACCCAAAAAAAAAAAGTTACTGCAATCAGTTTTTTGTTTCAATGGCGTTATTATATTTACTGAAACCGGTACTTGATCAGAGACAAAACAAAACCTGATTTGAAAAAAACGATATGAAAATCTTAAATCAATAGCGTAAATAATAAGACTGTGAATGAAATGACTCTGTTCTAATTCACTAAAGTCACAAGCAATGTATTCGAAATTGAGATAATCCTCCGCGAATCTGTTAATACCGATCGAAACACTGAACCAACACGCCCAAATCTAACCACAACACAAGTTGATTCATCTTCCCGCTTAGAGACCAAATTAATTTGATTCAGACATCAGTTCCCTAAACTCTCTGTTCCATGTAAATCGTCAGAAATCCTTACTAATATTATAAATGCAAAAGTAAGTCTTTCTGTCTGTTAGCATTTCACCTCTTAACGGTTGAACGAATCTCGATGAAAGGCGAACATTTAGAATGTGACGTAGGTTAGACCTAGGACATAGGAATCTTTTTCTAACCGACTTCTAAAAAGGAGTAGGTTATGAATTCCACCAGCATCTTTTTTTTTTGTTCATACATGTTCACAGATTTCTCCGTGATTGCTGGTCCGATTTAAATGATCCTTTTATCATTTGGTAGAGGAAGCTGGCACGGTGGTCCTATTTAAATTAACTTATCTTAGGTGCTCTATGAGTTATCCTCTATAGTTATTTTTTTCTCCTTCGTCTATGTGGATGATGTGCTAATAACTTCTAGTTACAATTTAGAATTGATACTTGCCAAAAAAGAATAAACGACGTCCAAAAAAGAAACACTAAAAAGTAGAAAATAAATTTACTTTTGGAAGTCGATGGCAAAAAAATCAATAAAACAATAAAAAGTCACAGACTTCCGAAAATAAAGATATTTCCACATTTTAGTGGTTTTATTTGGAAGTCGTTAATTTTTTTCGCAAAAAATATTTTTTTTGTCGGTTGTATTTTCTGTAGGATAATTTCCAGTTAGTGTTTTTACCAAATAAGCTTTATAGATTCATCATTTCCTATCTGAATAGCCCTGAAAAGACATGGCGAGATAAACCCAGCTTCGTGATGTCTTTTAAAGTTCAGTCATTCTAAATCCAGGCGGGCAACGTCGCAGGCAAAATCTAGTTATATATAAAATATCTTCTTTTGAATAATATTTTAGTGTTCTTCTTCCAGTTGTTGCCAAAGTTATTCTTTTCTCCAAGTCAAGGAGTGAATATAAATTAAGAAAATTACAGAATTGTGATTTTAGGAAGTTGTAACTTGCCGCTGAGTTTCGAGTTTCCTTTCAAGGGTGCTTTAATACAATATCTTGTTTCGGCTGATTTGTTACTTGAGAATTATTCTAGTACGACAATGGACATTTTGCTCTGATTTAGCGTTAAAATATTCGTTATGTTGTCAAGGGCTGCTTGGTTTATGAACTAGATTCTTAAACTACAGTTTTCGGGCGACTACCAGCTCATGTGACTTTTAAAATTATGTTTAATTTAGTCTTTTACAAGTTTTACCCCTTTAAATCTTCTAATTTTAACTCGTATATTGAACAGTTTATTAATTAAGTGTAATGTCTATTATATTATTTAATAATCTACACTTCTTCTTCAACATAATAAACTTTTAACAGAACTCAGCCACACCAATCACTGGCTTCATCTAAACTGGTTTAGGACAGGTCCCACAGCATTAGATATACACAGGCTTCCAGCTTAATTAGCCTCTGAATATAAATCAGTATTTGATTAAATCACAAGCGTGTTAACCAAATATAATTAGTAAGTCTATTCCCCTCAGAACAAGCAACGAGCGTAAAGATAACTAATTAACAAAAATCTCAAGAGACACATTCTGCGTAATAAACATTTTCTTTAAGAAAACGTCTAACAATTAGGCCGAATTACATAACAAATGAACGAAGCAGCTTTAAGGTCAACACACACGTATAAGCACTGTACGGATTCAGCATCGCCTCAACTAGAAATTATTTTTATATGAAACTCTCTACTGCAACTCACACTTAGAACATCGTAACGGCACGCCTTGGCTCATGATCAGGTCATCGAGGTTTCGGTGAGACGTTGCCCCGCTTGCAGCGAGCAGTCGTGTCGCTCTTACGTGACCTATCGTGTTGCTTGAGTAGCTGGTCATCACCTTCAACCGTAAGTGAAGGAAGGCATCGGTGCAAACGCGGCCTTGACAACAAACTGAAACAGCAGCAGCTTGTCTATGTGAAGCTGTGTCCCAAACTATGCTCCACCTCCTCTACCCTTCAGCACCCTGAGCTTCAAAACATGCAGCCAAAGAAACATTTGCGCTGGCACCGGGCACCGACGATGTCGCGAAATTTTGAGCCATAAAAATGTCGTGACACGAAGAAGTGAGCGTCGACCTTAAGTAAGGCTTCAAGCCCTTTAAGCTTACGTAAGCTCAGAAATTAAACATACAACCTCTGCCGATTAGCGAACAATCGATTAACGAATTGATATTCGATTTAAATCGTTTCGAGTGTAAGAAAATGCGTGAATTACGATTGTTGAGAGACTCGATTGTTTCTCTGATTTCAATCGGTATGTCTTTGGTGGATTACTCGGTTTAAATGGAGTAATTAAATTGTATTCTTACATCTTTGAAAAGTAGGTAAGTGTGATGTTTTTTTTTTTGTTTTGAGACTTTAAAATGTGTATAAATATTAGGTCTCCTCTACTTCATCATCATCTGCCCAGCCTTTTCCCAACAATGTTGGTGTCGGCTTCCAGTCTAACCGGATGCAGCAGAATACCAGTATTTTACATGGAGCGACTGCCTTTCTGACCTCCACAACCCAGTTAGTACTGGGTAGGTCTGGTCTGGTCTATGGTAGGTCTTATCTACTTATTACTGGATATAGTATCCCGTAGATGTAGTATGACCTAGGCAGTCACTCCATGTAAAATACTGGTATTCAGCTGCATTCGGTTGTCCCGGAACTGACTACAACACAGTTGGTAGTTGATATTTGAATGTGAGTCCAATCTGTTGGCAATGTTTTCGCAAATTAAAAATGAAGAAGAATTGAGGGCCTTTGCCCAAAAGTGGGACACAAAGTAGGCTACCCAAAAAAAAAGAATGTCAAACAAATATGATAAAAAGACTCAATAACTGTTTCACAACCTCCTGATAACTTCAGGCTAAAATATCTTTAACATAATTCTGTACATCTTCTACACCATTTTAGCTTACCCGGACATTACGAAACCGTCCATAATATATTCAAATTGGACACCAAAATTATCTTTAACTTTCCATACAATTGACACAGTAACACAATTTAACACCGTCAAATCCAGTGGAGCTTAATTTCTGTCACCAGGAGCGCAGAGATTCAAGGAGATTCAAGCCTCTCTCGAATGAAGATAAATAATTCGTTTTAGGGTTCCGTGCACAGAGGGTGCCAACGGAACCCTATTACTAAGGCTCCGCTGTCTGTCGGTCTGTCACAGGGATGCTTTTGAACCGTATTAAGTAGACACTTGAAATTTTCATACAGTATGTATCATTATAGCTGCTGTAAAAACAAAAATTAAAATAAAGTTTAAAATAAAATTAAAGGGGGTCCCTATAATAACAAAAATTTTGTTTTTGGCGTTTGACCCTTATAATTCCTGGATACGGAACCCTTCGTGTGCGAGTGCGACTCGCACTTTGCGGGTTTTTTTTTATTTTCAAAGCATTATGCTGACTAACATTACTCAATGTCTGTTGTTAATTGACTGAGCAATATATCATTCGAGCCAACATTAATATGTTGTGGGTGGGTGGCCGGATATAGGGCGTTCCTTTGTTCGGATGTTATGATATGGGTGATTATGGTACTCTGATGGTGTATGGACAATGTGGAGTGCGGTTTTCGGGTTATATTTTTTTTTGTTCTAGATATTTGGGGTCATTGACACTACGACTCGATAAGTCAAGATAAAAGTTTTATACTGTTCATTATTTTGGTAAATATTTATTTCTCATAAGAACTTATAAATAACAGTTCACTTGTAATGTGATACAGAGTTACTTCTTAATCTTCTTATTTATAAAAATCTCGTGTCACGGTGTTAGTGGTCGTACTCCTTTAAAACGGCTCGACCGATTTTGATGAATTTTTTTTATGTATATTTGAAAGGTATGAAAATAGGTTTTAAACTATATTTCACACCGCTAGGGTAGGTAGGGTAGATCGGGTGGGTAGGTTAAAAAAGATGCTTTGTAACGCATGCCGGGTACAGCTAGAAATAATGTAATATAATAATGCCTCGCTTTAAACAACATTACTTTTAGTATATGCGAAACCTGAATATAGTTTGTTCAGAATAAGTAACTGTATCGATTCCAATAATTTTTAAACCATGTTATATTTTTTCCCAAAAGTATTTAAAAAAGTTACCGAGCGACTTTAAGTACCTATCGCAATAATTCAGGTACCTACTGCAAAATTATTATTATCAATGAGTTCAAGACGACGCCGGAGGCGCGCGCTGCGTGGTGACCACATTTTTGTGCGGACAACTAGGTAACAGAACAAGCTTATAACTTTGTGATTTTTCATGATACAGTTTTGAAATTTTGCACATAGATTCTTTACATAAAAATACTAAACACGTGTTTGAGGTTTCGCATATACTAAAATTAATGTTGTATATACATGTTTTTTGAGTTTACTCTTAAATATGTTAATATTGTCACACTTCTATTCTTCCGTAAATGATTAAATAGTTGTGCTCCCTTCACTAATACTGTTTTTTTGTCGTAATTAGTCCGTGCACGTGCAGTCATTAGTTGGAATTTGTTTTTACTTCTTGTGTTGTATGTTATTTTTTTATGTATTTGAATGTTTCATTTTACGGAATTCGTAGTGATTTATTCAGATGATACAATGCTTGTTAAAGTTAATCTTGCTTGTTACATTTTGTATATAATAATCAAGTTTCATCTGAAAATTGCTGAAACGGTAATTTAAAATGAAGGCCGTGTAAATCTTTCGTCATTTCGTATGAAATCTTTTTTTATCCTAAACTAAAACACTGTTTTAAGCTTTGACGGTTTATAAACTTACACTTATTCTATACAATTTAGATTATTTGAAAGTCACGGAAAATATCCCATAAGTGACAGTGTAGGTTTATCATAAACTCTATAGCTTAGTAGGTATACTTTCAGTTACACAATCGTAAGTAAATAATAAATACATACCCAAAAACAACACTGGCCCTTTGACAATTTACGACAATAATTACATAAAAAAAAAACAAAAAATAGTTTTCACACAAACCATTGTAAACGGTACACACAAAATATTTTTAACATAAAGAACTATAACCTAATCTCTCACAAAAACCCGACTTTCAGAAAAGCATTCTTGTTATTTTACTACACTGCATCGTTAGTCGCCCCTGATAACCAGCTTACTCGCAAAGAAAATAAAACGCGAAAAAAATACAGATTTCGATTACGTGGTCGATAACAGATATTGACTCACTAGCAGTGGCTCGCAAATAAAACAAGAAAAGGCTGGAATAAGCTGCTTGGATTATAAGGTTATGAAATAAGCAGGTATAGTAAGGTAGTAAAGAATGATGGTCTAGTGACGTCATAGGTTAAGCCTTGGTATAGTTAATAGGTGTAAGCAATGATGATGGAGGTTTTGATGTACAGTCCTTTTACGGTTATTTGCTTTTGACAGCTGGAGTTCAACAACAACCTTATCGTCACGAAAATAGAGTACACTATAATTTTGCAGACTTGCCAGTGATCGCAATCTAATAACGAGCCTATTGCTACGAGCGTGAAGGTTAATTTGATTTTGACAGTGATGCAAAGTCAAAATGTAAAATAATTATGGAAGGACTGTAGTGATGTCTTTTCCTAAGCCTTGTTATCGTATGTTTAAGCAATGCTGACTTAGGTGGTGGCTGGACCGATCTATCATGATCGGCAGTTTTTTTTGGAGTGGATGGAAAATGAACTGTTTGCATTGTCTTATTATTTGTTATGTACCCACAAGATTAGTTATCGCCTTTAACTTATGTTTAGTACAGATTCTTCGTTTCTTTTTCTTCACGCATTAGAACAAAAGGTCAAATCTTCTCAATCAAAAATGTACATTGGTAAAAAATGGAAAATGTACATAGGTAAATTACAACTGTTTTCGTATATTGAGACTGGGTTTTGAATGCAAGCGTGATGAGTGAGTTTCTCTAAGTTTTGGTTTTGTGAAGAGGTTTATCATCACTGTTTTCAAAAAGTAGCAGCCTATTTAACAGTAACCCGTGATTCAATCTACACAGTCTATCCAAAATCGCTGTCCGAATATAGGAACAACTTTTGCCTTCGAATGAGCACAAAATATCCTAGACAACAAAGCATCTACTGACCCGTCACCAAAAAAATCGTCCCAAACAGAAAAAAAGTTCTAACAAAAAAAAATGTACTCGAAAATTACCTCTTCTGTCCCCCATAAAGAACAAATCACGCACATAGAGCCACTATCAAACAGCTATTTGGTACAAAAGCTAATAAACAAAGTCATTGGGGCGTCCGCATTGAATATTTCAACGGAGAACGGGCCACCAATAATAATGAGCTGATGAATATGCGAGGACACCGAAACGAACGGACCAGGATTTTTAGGAATTTGCACTTGACGGTTCGAACGCTGTGTGTTCAGTGACTGAACTGATTTTGTTTTATTTTTTTTTTTGGGACATTGAAGTCGCTTGGAATGATTATCGTAATAATGATCAGTGAGCGTTTATTGTGTTATTTGCTTTAATATAGAATGTGATTAATCTCTTGCTATCTTGAAAGGTATAACACTGAGCAATTTATTGATTGCATCACTGGTTGATCGTTGTATCAGATGCACTTAAATATTAAAAATATTCAGATATTTATATTTAAAAAAATGTTAACTTCAATTTAAAAAAAAAAGGATATTTTTTTGTTGCTTCTACAGAAAAGATGCAGATTTGAGTTAATCTGCATTTTTCCATTTGCATCTCCAAGCAGGTGTAGTAACTAAGTTAATATATCCATTTACAGATAATTTTGGAGAACCTATAATCAGCAGTAAACAGAAAATAGGTCATTTAATGTTAAAGCCACAATTCAAGAACGAAATTAAAATAAAACAACTAACTCCACACTGGAGACTGCCAAAATTTGTCCGCAACAGTCCTTTCTTTTCAATTGAGTGTTCACCCTTCACCGAGACAGGTCACCAATACTAATCAGTTGATAAGTATGCGACAGAGCCAGTTCGACGATTTTGAATATTGATTTTAGGGAACCAGATGTTCTTAGTTAGGTTTCAAAGCATACAGGTGGCAGTTTTACTAATCACCTGGTTATATTTTGATTAGAATATTGATACAGATGCACCTCTGCTAAGTCCTTTGAGAGTAGTTCCACCTGTTTCACAGAACAACACGATTGAAGAGGAGTCTACTTCTGTTTTGATATTATTAGCTTAATATGTCTGAGGCTTTGCCCACGGATGTTCTGTGATTTGTCCACTATCGAGAAAAACGTATCATCCCATTACATCACAACTGTAATTTTTTTTATTTCTTTTAGAATATAATGGAAAAACGACAGCACTTAAATCTTTGTGACAAAAATAGTAACATAACATAACATGATGCCTGTAATCCCCGAAGTGTTAGGCACAGGTTTACGTAATAGTACAACGAGATTTCGCCGGTTATGTTTTAAGTCCCATGTAATGGGGGAATAAAAAGTACCTTATGTATAAATGCAGGTTATAAACTACATGTGTGCCAAATTTCAACCAAATCTGTTTAATCGTTTTTGCGTGAAAGAGTAACAAACATACATTAATCCATTCCTAAATCTTCATAAACTTCGCATTTATAATATTAAAGTTACAGGTCTAGCTAATTGATTATTTTTATTAAAAATCACAGAAATAATATGTGGCTGACTTTGAGGCCCACTTGAATCACAAATGATTGATTACGGAATGAGAGAAACAATACATTTTTTTTTTATAATTCGTTTAGTATTTTAACTACACGAATTAAAAAAAAAATGTTTTCTTTCTCTCAATCGTTTGAAGATGACAGAGACAAAGTTCTGTTTAAAAAACGTCTGTTAGATAAAACATATTTAGTGATTTGTGGTGGAAATTAGCCTATGGTCAAATGCTTACAAGAATTTGTGTGCTTCGTCCAAAAAGACAAAGATAAATCATGCAATTAGTGTACAACGTGAATACAGAATGACAAAATAGAAGCAACTTCATTTATCTAGATAACTAGCCTAGGCTACAGTAAAAAAAAGAGGGCTCTGTAAGCTATACAGCCCGGTTTCCAGTTTATTTATCATGTAAACACAGATTTTTCCTACCGAATTTCCTAGCACGAAAATGAGGCAAAAATAACTTGCAGCAATCACTAACAGCAGGTATATTATTTTCTCGTATTACCCTTATTTCGGATACGGTGCCTCCGTGATTAAATTATCGGAGTTATTGCCGTAGCTAACAGCTACGCCGTAGCAGCTACGGCGTAGCCCGTAGCCGGTGTAACTAATATTGCTGCAGTTTTGTTTATTCGATCGGTGTGTTACATGTTAAAAAGTTAGGAGCTTACAAATCTTGGATGTTAAATCTGGGTAGGAAGGTAAACTTATTTTTTTTTTTGTAAAAGCTTCGAAGCTATAAAGTATCGGTACCAAAAAAAAAACTAGTAAAGCAATTTTTTATTAATATTTAGGTACAACTCGCTCGACGATCGTTTTCCAATTACAAAAATATTTAAATTAATAGACGGCTCAATCAAGGAAGCGGCTCGTGGCTTAATAATAACAGCCACACGAATCGATCTTCAATGTTAAGCCACGCTTGCCAATTTCAGTTTGTGGATGGGTGACCATCATTATATACCGAGTTTCCTCCGTGCCTCGGAAAGCACGTTAAACCGTTGGTCTCGGCTGTCATTTATAGATCTTTGACAGTCGTTACAGGTAGTCAGTGGCCCGAAAGTCCGACAACCAGTCTTACCAAAGGTTACCGAATTACCCAGTACTAACTGGGTTGTAAAGGACAGATAGGCAGTCGCTCCATGTAAAATACTGGTATTCAGCTGCATCCGGTAAGACTGGAAGCCGACTCCAATAAATTTGGGAAAAAGCTAGGCAGATGATGATATTTAGGTGAAACTCATTTACTTGTAAGCACTTTACACTTTCAAAGATACGGTTGAAAATATATCTGAAAAAATACTCAGCGTTCTAAAAGCTACGTTTCGACCGCGGCATGACCAAACTCGATTCATTTGACTTTCATAAGGCAAGAAACGTCGTGCTTAAAGAACTTTTAACGTCATCCATAAATTGCTGGAGTTCGTTTCGCTAGTAATTAAATACGCATATATTCAAGGAAAATAGCCCAACGGCTATTTGAAGGCTTTGACGGGCTTTCAAATGGTATTTAGGTCAAATCTTGTGCCAATAAACTTTTGTGAGAGAGAACACAGATTTGAGTTTTATTGATGTTACGTATAGGAATTCTAATAATCCATTGTAATGCATACGGTCTCTGTATTTATTTCGTTAGGCGTTTATTTGTAATCAAAGGACTGGCTTATTTTTTGGCCATTTTTTTGGATTGCCATCCAACGTGGTAGTGTTACCAGCCTCCTTGGTACTATTCCCGTTGACAGCCTCAATGCTTTTTTAGATTTTTACACGTACATAATTATTTGTTTTAATATTTGAAGTTTGTTTATAGTTTTTAAATTATGTAAATACTAGCCTATGCCCGCGGTGCTGTCACATAGGTTCATACTACCAGGATCAAAAATAGCCTATGTGGTAATAGAAAGAAAGATAGAATGAAAGTATTAATTAGACTCACAGGACAAAACAAAAAAAAAATAGTAATGGAAATGGCCACCATGGCCACACCGCCCATGGTGGTGTGGTTGTTTGTGGTGATGGTTAAACCAGGTTATAAACTATCTGTGTGCCAAATTTCATCCAAATCCATTAATTTGTTTATGCGAGAAAGAGTAACAAATATCCATCCATCTATCCATCCTCACAAACATTCCCATCCAGCTGTGTTCATGTTATCTTGTCCACGATTAGATTCTCGATTTTGAAATGGTATCATATTTGTTTAATAGGTGGGGCTTTTAGCCCCAATTTATCAACAGCTCAGAAGGTCGTGTTTTTTTGGTCCTTCTTGGAAATCTGAAAGGTGATCCTGACGGGGCTCGCATCTGGAACTTTTCAAATATAAGCAGAAACGGACCCCGTATAGATTCGTCCTGTCCAACTGGCTATCTGAGCGTCCGAATGTCACAGCCATTTTATTCCGAGACTCTTGTCACCACGCAGCATTGACGCTACACAAAATATGAGTAGGATTAATTAAACTAATCGGAATACTATCACGTAATAAATAATAGAGGTCAATCAGGTGGGCTGACTGTGCCTGTTTACCACACGTTTACAATAAAAAAACAACATACTCACGTTACTTTAAGTTTCATGTTGCATTTTAACAATCTGGATTGCGATTTTAACTTGATACTGAAAGTAATTAAACTACAACACGATACTGTTTTCACATATAAGAGCTCGTGGCTTAATAATAACAGTCACTCGGGTCGATTGTTACGTTAAGCCGCGCTTGCCTAGGTTGGTCCGTGGATGGGTGACCACCCATACCGAGTCTTCTCCGTGCCTCGGAAAGCACGTTAAGCCGTTAGTCCCGGCTGTAATTTGTAGATCTTTGACATTCGATACTGATATTTAATGGCCCGAAAGTCTGACAACCAGTCTTACCAAAGGGTATCGTACTATTACCCACTAACTGGGTTGTGAGATCAGATAGGCAGTCGCTCCATTTAAAATACTGGTATTCAACTGCTTCCGGTAAGACTCGAAGCCAACCTCAACAAAGTTGGAAAAAACCTGCAGATGATGATGATGGTGATATCTGAAAGCCTGTTCTCGATTCTGATTTTAAAACCATCAGATCTCTTGATAACATGTTTGATTGGTTTATAATTTATTTCAATGAATAGCTCGCATCCAGGACCCCCGTGTTTAAACCCCATTCCCTTCACAGTTGCCTGCCAACAAAATTCATAATCATTAGAAAATCATTATGGTTCAAAAAGGAACTTATTCCGCATAAAAAGATTGTCTAAAACCATTTGCAATAAGAATAAAGAATTCAAAATTAATTTTGAATTACATTAGATATCAAAGCCAATTCAATTGATGAAAACGTATCAATGCCATAAGAATATTTTTTAACTATATTACTTACAGCCCACATAATTTTCTCTTTTTCAGTAATCCATTGAGCAGAAAGAATTAGATATAATAAAATATGTAGTGAATAAATAAGTCCTAACATTTTCCCCGCTCATTAAGGGACGAGTTTATATTAATAGCTTCGTCTCTTTCAATCATAATACAAAAGACACAGAGGCACATCAAACTCGCTTTTAACAACAATAATTTCAAATCAAATATTTGACTCCACTAACAAGGATGGTTTAATTTGCTAACTCAATATAAGGCATAAACAATAATTGAATGAATTATTCAAACAATATGTTGTCTTGACGTTTTAATTTATGCACAGCGGGTGTTTCTGCCGTTCTGGAGTTATGGGAACACAAACATACATGTATGTCAAATGAAGATGTGGGTCAACTTTGGTATGCCTTGATGAGGGTAGGCAGAGAGAAGGAAACTGATGTGATAAGATGAGTCAGATCTATTCCATTACCATTTATATCTATTTTCAGGCTTATCTACTATTTTTTATGCAGATTTTGATCCTGGAAACATTTTATATAACATTATTTTTATTTTCAAAGAAACAAGAATAATTATACCCAACATTTTACAAGAGCGTCCAAGGAGTTTCTTGCCCGTTCTTCACCATAGAGACCTACTCTCTAGAGTTTTGGAACGGACAACTAGTTTCAACTTTCCACCTGACTGACCGACTCCTTGGCAGTTTACAATAGCCTGTTAATGATTTAAATGAAGTATATGCTTTGACAGAGTTTACAGTTGAAGCCAGTTACATTTATAAGCATCTATTACCGAAACAATCAAATAATTTGCTAGATTATTTTTTTCTACTGCTGAGCATGAGGTCCTGGGTTCGATTCCCCGGTCGGGTAAAGTGTTGAGGAATTTCTCAGTAGCAACTACGGAGTCTGGATTTGTGCCCAGTTGATAGAAATAGGCTCGCCCCCTATTACATGGGACTTAAACATAACTGGCGAAATGTGGGTGTACCAGTAGGTACATCTCTGCCCAACCTTTCGGGGATTACAAGCGTGATGTTATATTATGTTTATGTTATTATTTTTGTCACACAGACTTAAGCGCTGTCGCTTTTCCATTATATTCTAAAAAGAAATAAAACTTTGATTTTAACATAAAGACACATTTGAACGTTACATTCAGAATTTTAAGTCTCTCTTTTTATTTCGGAAATAAAGCGTGTTGTGTACTTTATGTATTTATGAAGTTATTCGCAAAATAAACTTGTTTGGCAAAGCAAACTTGCACTGTGCTCGCGACAGCTGCTTCCAAACTTAAACATTCGTTCATATCTCGAATATTAATCAGTTTGAGGAATTTTAATTCGAAGCTTGTCTTCGTTGATTACGTATGCTTTGAAGATGGGCAGAAGTTGGTGAAAATTTTGAAAGAATCTTGTATAATGTCAGTTTTCTGTTACCCAGTTTTTGAAATTGTTGAGGATGTGTCTAATCGAAGGAGCTCATGGCTAAGTAATTACAGCCGCCCGGATCGATCTTTAGGTTAAGCCGCGCTTGCCTAGGTTGGTCTGTGGATGGGTGACCACCCATTACATACCGAGTTTCCCCCGTACCTCGGAAAGAACGTTAAGACGTTCGTACCGGGTGTCATTTGTAGATCTTTGACAGTCGTTAGGTAGTCAGTGGCCCAAAAAGTCTGACAACCAGTCTTACCAAGGGGTATCGTATTACCCAGTACTAACTGGGTTGTGGAGGTCAGATAGGCAGTCGCTCCATGTAAAATACTGGTATTCAGCTGCATCCGGTTAGATTGGTACATAGTTGGGAAAAGGCTAGGCAGATGATGATGTTGTGTGTCTAATCGGGTGTTTTAGTGGGAAGCGCCAGGATAGCCCGTGAAATTTTTTTTTTTAAGTTTTTTTGCAATTTGCAGGTTAGTGTCAGGGTGTATGTTAAACAATATTGTTTAACATACGCGACCATAACACGTATGTAGTTACAGAATTATAATTATTAAAATCATCAATACATTCCTGGAAGTTTATTTAATCTTATTCAATTATTAGTTCCTGAATAAGTTAGAAAATTTTACTTTGGCAGGCTACCCTAGCGATTTCACTTTAATTTAGAAATGCAAATGATTACAGTATTTCATAATTACTTGTCTTGTTATTATTATTATCAGCCATTTGTGTCCCACTGCTGGACAAAGGCCCCCCTTCCCTCTTTCCACTTATCCCTATCCAGTGCTGTCTTGTTATTATTCATATATAAACCCCCCCCACATCGAAATTTTTCAACGGTATTTTTTTTTAACCAGCTTTTCCCTACAAAAGTGCAATACCTTCACGGTCAAAATGTATCAAGTTTCGTCAGCTTTCGCATTGGTACCCTTCTACCCTGTACATAGAATTTTACAATTTTTTTGACTAGAGAGTTTAAATAATTGAAAATCGCTTTTAAAGCAATTCATATTTCAACAGCTTTTCCGTACTTTATGTCAATCCAATATAATTTTTATTTTTCATTATCTTGAAAAAGCGATGTCAGTTAAAATGCCACTTTGTCTATGCCTCATTTTCTCAAAGCCTAGTTACAATTTCCAAGAAAGACAGCCTAATCTAATAATGCAAAACTAGTCATAACGATTTTAAAAGTTCAAACTCAAGTCTCAAAGGCAAATGAACTCTAGAACTTGAGTAGTTGAACCACTTTTACTAAACACTTTGAAAAGAATCACGATAACAACTTAACTGCGAGTTCAATTTGGAACTATTATATTTGACACATGCATTTTCAAGATAAGCATGATTGATTGAGTCTTTTACATTTATTTTTACTTTTAGTTTAACATAATTCGTGTATTGTTTTGTGGCACGTTAGTGAAGTGAGTTAAGGCTCTGTCAAACCGGTGCGTAAGATTTGCAGACGCGGCTCGAAAGACCAGAAACTGAGAGATAATTTATAAACATAACACAACAAACATCACGCCTTGTATTTTTCAAGGGGTTAGACAGAGGTGTACCTAACAAGTACATCCACATTTCAGTAGTTATGTTTAAGTCCCATATTATAGGGGGGGGAGCCTATTGCCATCAACAGGGCACAAACGCCGTGGCTGCTACTAAGAAATTCCTGATGTGAAAACCCAATAAAACTTTTCCCGACCCGGGAATCGAACAAAGGACCTCATGCTCAGTAGTCGCGCTTGCGATCACTACACCAATGAGTCAGTCACACACACAGATAATTTATGTCCTGAAGTATCTGTTCGAGTTCGTTTGAACGTAGAGATTTGACCAAACATTTCCAGCAATGTTGTAATGGTAGGTTTAGGCACAAAAAAACTAAAAAAATTCACTCTCTGTATTCCAATTGAATATAAATGAATAAACTGATATTTAATTCAAACATTTACAAACACAACAAATAACATCGAACATTATTTACAAACAAAACAAAAAAAAAACATCGATGCATCGTTAGCCTCACTATTTAACCCTATTACTGCCCACCTATATTCGTTTACTTCCATTACTTCGCGTGCGGCCAATCTATTTGATCAACCGAACGATTATTATGAAAAAAAATCGTAGCCCACTTTGCGATAAAATCCGTGATAATGTACCCCACATCGGTCCCTTGACACGACCGGATTATTGTTTCAATATGATTATTTTTTGACAGCTTTATTGGGGTACTTTGATACCCCACGGATTTACTTGAGGCTAAGTTGATTGTCATGTTTTTTACGGTGGGAATTAAATTGCGGTTCTGTGGATATCTGTTTCAGGAAAAGATTTAAATCATTAAAACCATCTTCCATTGCATCATTGGCCTTTAACGTAACATTCCAAAATTTGACTATATACAGAAACAAGTGATAGTTACAAATATTATCGTTACAGGTTGCGCACTGTAATGCTCGGTTCTCCTCACTCACTCATGTAATGCTTGCATTACAGGCAAATGTTTCCGTTGAGGAAACACCTTTAGATGTGCCTTCACCTAGCTTATATTGTGCGTTAAAGTGTGTAATGACATACTTTTTAATGATTGACCTCTCATGTCTCTAACATACATGGAAATATTGAATGTCGATAACGAAACAGAAACATGATGATTTTTTTACGTAGGAAGGTGATTCTAATGTTCTCAATTTTGGTTTCAGGTAATTATCGTGAGAGATCTTGTTTGTTAAGGAAGGAGCAGTTTCGCAAGTATTCCCGCCATTATAGTTTAAAATATCTATAGTTTTCAAACAGCAATGGCTTTTCTACACAGCCTAGACTCTTTGTAGGTTGAAAAATAGTATGGTTGAGGCGTAATTAAACCAGTATGGACCGGACACTGACAGACACTAACTGTCCAATTGCAATTTGCCCGTAGCGGTTTGTTTTATCTTTAAAGACAACCTAAGCTTTTTGAATTTTAGTAAATAAAATCTACACGTTGCATTGTTGAGGGTTAAAATTTAATTTATAATATTTAGTAGCCGACGATGGGGTGGGTAGTCGGTCGGAATTTCACCGATTTTATGAGTGACCTACTTTTTATGTTTCACATACGTCGACGGGATGTTATTTATACAGTGTGTTTTATTTTTAACAGACAAAATCGTTTATTGATTATGCATTTTAAATTTAAATGAATGAAAAGAATAACAAGAACCAAATATTATTTGTAAATATTTTTCCGTGTTTTAGGTCTATTATATTTAACAAATTTTACAGAATTATGTTTTGAGATGAGACTGTAAGCGCAGGTACCTTAACCATTCTATCAGGAAAATGGTTTTAGGAGACCTTCCTCTATTTATTGAGAAATTTTGATCTCCATTCACAGATTTTGGAAAAAGTATCTAGTCAACGAGAAAACAAACAGTTTCACAACAACAAAAAAAATTATGCTTATCTTTAATTTATTCCGGAGTACGAAAACTATATGAATTACTAAAATAAATAAATCTCAATGTATTGTTGATTCGTAAAAACCTTCCAAACTCATAGGTGAAAACAAACTGTTGTGTAGTCTCTAGCACTCTAAATCCAGCACTAACTCCATTATTGCCTCTTAAATCTTTAACATAAAAAAAATAAAATAACCGAATTCCCGCTCACAAAAATGTTAAAACCTTTAATCCAATATTTATTGAAACACACGAAGTTGACAAAGCCCATTCAAAATTTTAATTCCCACAAAACAATGTTGCCAGCTTCATAAAGTTCATAAAATGTTGCCATTCACAATAAAATACTTTACAAATTAATTATACATGCAAATATTAAAGAAACAAAATAAACATCTCGACAAAAGCCTTAATATTATTCAGATTACAAAACATGCAAGTTGAATTACAATTTTCTATACAATATCATGCTAATTTTTATATAAAATGGCTGAAAAAGGTACTCTTTTAAAGTATAATTTAACACAAATTAAGCTTACACATTTATAATTCATGAGCGAATAAGGCATGTAGGAAGAACACGAAATTTCCACAATTTTATGCTGTTATAAATTTAAGAAGGCAAGTCTTAAAACTGTTTTATTTTTGACTTTGATCTTGGAGGAGGTTTAAGGAATTTCTACTGCGTTTTATGGTGACTCTTGTGAATGGAGTGTTTTTTTTACTACCCATGGGCATCGTTACTATACCTATACATTAAGCTTTACGAAGATGTCTGCTTCCTTTTACGTCTTTGTAATAATGTACTGATTATAATCACCAGTCCGTTTGCCATCGTTTCTAATTTATTTTTGCTTGGTACAGCATTTCTACTTCTTTCATATATCTCTCTCAGAGTCATCCTTTTTTCAAAAGCCAAGACTAAATTAGCAATGGTTATTCTAACAGCCTATTTTTTTTTTCTCAATATAATCATTGTTCTAATCCTTGCTCAGAAAAATCACGTTTGGTCACGTCATGCTCTGTTAGTCAGTTTTATCTTATATTAGCACAAACAAAAAGTCTCATTTTTTTGCAGCAACATTATCAACATTACCTAATTTCCTGCTCACCATGCAACAGGAAAAAGTAAGCGTAAAGATACCGAAACAGACCCTTTTCGTGAGATAACTCTCTATACACATGCGGAAGGTAATCCCTTAAGATTTATTGTTCAGAATTAACGTTAAATAAAGAAGGGTATATGATATACGGCGGTAGTAATAACACTACTTGTGTGAGTGGGTTAAGGCTGGTATACGCATGTTCGGGCACTTTCATTTCGGCAGTATTTGTTGAATAAAACAGCCGATCCTAGGCGTCAAACTTACCGACCATGTACGCAACACCACACTGTGAGCTGTGCTCCATAACACATAATTTACTGACGTTGCTAGAAAAACCGCTAAGCTGAAGTGGGACTGGGCTGGCCATGACTGCCGTATGTTCGACGAGCTGCGGAGCCCTGACACTGCCGGAAGGCGACGCGGTAGACCTCGCAGGAGATGGCGGGACGAGCTGGACAAAACCAACGACCAGTGGTCCACAGCCCTGGATCGAAGTATTTGGAAGTCATGGGGAGAGGTCTTTGCCCAGCAGTTAACAGTAACAGTAAAAAAGAAGATCCAAAGTAATGAATACACGTCATCATCATAATCATCATCATTTTAGCCGAAAGAAGTCCACTGCTGGACATAGGCCTCCCCAAAGTACCGCTACATTGGCCGGTCCCGTGCGACTCATATCCAGCGGATCCCTGCAACCTTCACCAGGTCATCGGTCCACCTAGTGGAAGGCCTTCCAACGCAACGTCTTCCGGTTCGCAACGTATTCGGGTTTAATTCGGCTCGTGCTGAATAGCATAATTTCTTCGGCGAAAAACCGAACGTGATCATAATCTTCCTGGTGTTGTTCTATGTTACGCATGGTCGATGCAACACGTTTTATTGTTCCATCACCCTCTGTCAGCCGCCTCTCTATCAATCACTCCTATTTCTTCCATATTATTCCTCAGACTTATTTAGTTTTCGTTCTCAATCTATCAACATTTATATGCATTTCTCTTTAAGATATATGCATTTCATTCGCCTCAACAAAATTCTGATGTGCATGTGTTCGTAATTTTTCTCCTTTTGGCTTGACCAATTTTGATAGGTAATTTGTTTTGTTCTTATGGGTTCACCTGGATGGTTCTTTGCTTAGTTTGACCTGGTAGGTGGCGCTGTTGTCGATATCCAGAACAACGTCTGTCGGGTCAGCTAGTATCTACATTTATTCAATTTCGCCGTCCGTACTACGTGTGTAGCACCCCTTAAGTAGAATGAACAATATCCTCCATAAGGATGAATATAATCTTCGCTTACTTGCCAGGTGGTAGTTATTAATATGATAGTTTCGTAATGTCCACTACGTTTATGTTGCTAATTCTTTTAGAAATAGTGGTTATGATAATACTATTGAGTATTATGACTTAGCAAGCGACTATGTTATATTATTATTTTGTCATAGAGGACACTATAAGAGGCTTCATCGAAATAGACGAACTGCACGTTCAAGTGGTTGTAGCCGTAAGCACTGATAGTTTTACATACGTTATCTATTTATGATTTAGGTATTCTTCCAGAAAAACAAAACACATTCTACCCTAAAAAAAAGAGTTCTTAACATGAACCGTCTAAAACAACTTACCACATACAAAGGCGTCGCATTTAATAAACTTAACCCTATTATGTCTTGCCCAACAAATGCTAACCCTTCGCGTGCCACGAAAATGTTAAACACTTGATTTGAAATTCAAAAACGTCTGGTTATTGCTTCGCTCTAAGTTTAATGTGGTCCGCCATGAATTTTCCGTGGTCACTGTGAGTTCGTGGTTGAATGAAAGTAAAGCACTTTGTCAACTCCTTTGGTTTAGCGGTAAATGAAGAATATATTTGTTTTTAGAGATTAAGAGATTTCTTTGCAAAGTATTTATTTTCAATACGAATACTATTAATAAATTAACTTTAATGTTTTTATTTTCATGTTAACGTTTTTTCCTAGTGAGCGTGGATGGCCAAATCCAAAACTAACAAACAAAAAAAAAATAAAGCAATAGAATAAAAAAAACACAAAAAAATAAACAAAAAAATAAATAAATAAAAAAATAATAATAATGAATAAATATTCCGAGCCAATCGAACCCATTGATTTTTGTAAAAAAAACACAATTTGGGCTAGGAATATTGATTTTTCAAAAATCTTATGATGCAGATTTTAGTTTTCATCAAAATAGCCCGATTTTGAGAGACTCTTTTGGGTATGTTTTGCTATTTCTCATAGCTTCGGATTTAATCATCCACGCCCACTTGAAAAATTCACTCTGTATACATTAATATATAGAAATAACAACGATACGGAAATAAGAATAAAAAGCTACCGAAACCCGTATACAAAAACGTGGAGACGTGGAGTTACGGATACCAGCCCGATATGCAATAAAATACAAGCTACTGAAAAGCCTAAGTGTTAGCGAAAGCTAAAGCTTATGTCCAGCTGAAAGTAGTTGCATAAAATCAAAATCAAAATCAAAATATTTTTATTTCACATAGGCCTAGATGGGCACTTATAAAACGTCGACAAAAAGGTGCACGGTTCGGGTTGGTAGTTTCCTATGGAGAAGAACCGGCAAGAAACTCCATGGTTACTCTTTTCAAATCATTTGGTATTACAATATTATGATGGATACAGCATTTGTACTTAAGTATGGGGGGACAGGGTAGGCCCGACAATAAGTCTTTGCTTACTACACACAAAATGTAGAACAAAATAAAAAGTTAACAAGCAGCTGGAATCTACAAAGCCTACAATGTTCACACATTCACAAACAATTGATAAAAAATAATCTATACAAAGGTAAAAAAGGATTGTGTGGTTTTACGAAACCACGGTAAAAGTGAAACTTTTTTTAAAAAAACAAACAAATTAGCGTGGAGCACTGGCACAAATGAGTAATAGTCTATACACTACACGGTCAGCTGATGGAACTATAGACGCCGCCATATTGGCCTCGGCTGCTCTGACGAGCGCCTTTCACTTTATCCCTACTCCGCGGCCGACCGTCACGCGACATGCGATACACAGACCAAAAAATTTGAGACGATGTAATAAAAGTTTCACTTTAAAAAAAATATTGTAAAATATTAAATTAAACAAGAGTGACACATATTGTTATCAGTGCTGTAAATATTCTGAGATATATAAATGATTTGAAAACTATTGTAAAAATCTGATCGAAAGAAGAGAAAAAATGAGATTGAGAATAGCTAGAGACTTCCACATATTTGTTCCGTTTATGAGCTACCAGGGAAGCCGCATGCGCAGAAGGAACTAATGCCAAACTTCTTTATCTTCAACGTAGTCCTTCATTTTGTAATAAGCTTTTTTAATAAGGACACGTTTGATGTAGTTTTTGAACTTTCCATCGGTCAGTTCAATAACTGACTTTGGCAACTTGTTATAAAAGCGTACTGTTTATAAGAAAAGACTTGCTAGTTTTTGTTAATCTGAATTTAGGTATTACATAAATATGTAACGTTGAAAGTGATTGCCACATGTCTTTACCGTCAGGCACCAAAAATTTCTGAAAAAATACATTATCTTCTACTTCTTTTTAGACCCATTGCCCTAGTCCATTTCCATTCAAAAAGTAGAACTAAAACAGTAACAGAGCCGATTACAGCTCCGTTAAAATACCGTCCAAGTCAATGGCCACAACATTCATATCTGCAGTGTCGGCATTGTACAGCCGGCTTTGTTCACTTGCTTTGTCCCGATCAACGCTATCTGAGGCACAATGGACAGAAAAATTGGCTCTCTATGGCTTCTAGAGCCAGTTATTAATATTTCATAATAGGCTCTGGCTCTTGTGCCAGGTTGTTTATGTGGTGGCGTGGAGAAACTAATTATAGTTGACTGTCTACGGTCTGTTGGTGGAGAGAAGGAATTTAATTTTGTGCGTCGTGTTTTTTTTTTAATGAATATGCAAGCAGGTTGTATGTTTCTTTTTTGCAACAAAAAAAATTATGGCTGCATTCGAATGTATATGAATGTATGTGTTATTGGTCAATTTAATTATATGTAAGTACATAGATATAACTTGCATTTATCTATATCTACAGATTTTATACAACATTATTTTTAGTATATACGAAACCTGAATATAGTTTGTTCAGAATAAGTAACTGAATCGATTCCAATAATTTTTAACCCATGTTATATTTTGTCACAAAAATATTTGAAAAAAGTTACAAGTTGGATACCGAGCGACATAAAGTACTTATCGCAATCATTTAGGTACCTACTGTCAAATTATTATTATCAATGAACTTAAGACGACGCTGGAGGCGCGTGCGCGGGCGCGCTACGTGGTGACCACGTTTTTGAGCGGACAACCAGGTAACAGAACAAGTTATAACTTTGTGATTTTTCATGATACAGTTTTGAAATTTTGTACATAGATTCTTTACATAAAAATACTAGACACGTGTTTCAGGTTTCGCATTATACTAAAACTAATGTTGTATTTTCTAAAAATACCTTTTTCATAAAAATGCCTTGCTATTTCTTAAAAAAAGACAAATTAACATACGATAATAAATGAACCTAAGTAATCTCAACTGATTTTACATTACTCTCATCATAATCATTACAATATAATTGTAAGGACATTACCAGAAATCAGGACAAATTTCGCTGAGCGTTGCAATAACAGACGATGTCACGCCGCCTGACCGAAACAGGGAAAGGGCGTGACTGTGCCCAAAACTTTTGTCCCGCAGCGTGACAAAATAGATAGCTACAGAAGGTTAATTCCCCCTCACAAGCTCGCTAGACTCGCTTCTCCGTACGGCGAGCGCGATCAAAACTGACACTTATTCTCGCCCCGTATTGGATGCGACGTGAACATAACTAGTGAAATATGGGTGTACTATTAGGTATACCTCTGCCTAACCCTTCGGGGATTATAGGCGTGATGTTATAATGTGCCTAAAATGTGAATCAATTAAGAAAAAAACTTGTTCTTCTTCTGGTTCAATTTTCAAACTCAAAACTCTCAAACTCAAAGCATTTATTTCAATTAGACCATCACGGGCACTTTTGAATGTCAAAAACAAAAAAAAATAACTGGAGAAAGTAATATATAAATGCTCGTCTGATCTAGTTTAACCTACCCTAACATGGTTAGAGATCTCTGAACGGTGTTTTTATGTGTGCGTATGTTTTCGCTCGTTGCATTAACCTGACCTTCTGTTCCAAATTTTTTTGTTGCCAACGTGTTTCAGCCATCAAGTTGTTTATTGGTTACCATGAATTTTTCCAACAATATTACGCCTGGATGGAGCTGTGGTTTGTTTGTGAAAATGTTCATTTTTATTGGCTTGTGAAACATGGATTTTGGAAATGGATTTATTAGGCTGTTTGGTTTTTTTCTGATGGACATTTGTAAAGTTCAGTGATATTTGAGTGATGTACTATTGAATCTTTTCGTTGGTGAGAAGTGTTTAGTGTCTCTCTGTATCGCTCTACGGTTGACTGGTAGAAAATGCCAGTCGCATTAAGACTCCCTCTGTACATTCGTGATTAAAAATTTACTGGCCAGCAAGCAAAATTAAGAGCTGGCTCAGAGCGAACTAAACATAAATTTTGTTGATGCTATAAAAAACGTAATATAACGTAACATAACATCGCGTCTGTATTCGCTGGAAGTTAGGCATAGGTATACTTATTGTCCCACTAGGTGGACCGATGACCTGGTGAAAGTTGCAGGGATCCGCTGGATGCGAGTCGCACGGGACAGGTCAATGTGGCGACACTTGGGGGAGGCCTATGTCAAGCAGTGGACGTCTTTCGGCTGAAATGATGATGATAATACTTATCGTATCCCACATCTCGTCAGTTATTTTTAAGCCCCATGTAGGATTTATTACATGCCTTAAGGGTTAGCCTAATACCACCAGCGGGGCACTAGTCCTGAATATTTACATAATTATTTATATTTAATCTTTTACATAATTATATTTCATACTCAAACATACGCTTACATTTCACGAGTATTTCCATAAATGCATACCCGTAAATGTAGCTGAAATATTCAGCAAAAACATTCATAATAAACTGAAACGAAAACATTACGATATACAAGAGTGAGGTTTGCAATAAAAAAATATCTTAAATACTCGCTACGGAATTACTGGAGCACCTATAATAAAATTTCTGAAATCAAATAACAAGAAAAGGAGGCAAAAGGAAAATTGTTAAAGAACAAAGAACATAAAATTAATTTCATTTCCCTCTCTCTTTGGCTAAATACTTGATTCAAAACAATCTATGTAAAACAAGAAGTTGAACGTTTGAATGGACGCGAACACATTTAAGAGGTGGAGCGAGCGAGATGGTAGATAATGTCTGCATTATGGAATGTTTTTTTGAAATACTAAATAACGTTTGGCCACAACTCGTCGGATGTGAAGCAATTTTGCGGTCTAGGGTGAAAAGAAAGAAAGAAAACATATTTATTAGTCGCAGGGACATGAGGTGCATCATACAAAATGGAATGGGTGGAGCATGCTTGCCTAGAAAAAACCGATTATAATGTAAAGTCATACGCACCTCTGATTTTTCGGATTCATGTGCGTATTGTACGATTATCATTTGCTTCGGTGAAGAAAAACATCGTGAGGAAACCAGCATGCCTGAGAGATATTTCTCGACGACATGTTAAGCCAAGTCAGAGGCCCATGGTCGGCATAAAAACTCTGACACTAGGTTAGGCACTAAAAACACGATAAAGAAAAAAATAATGACCAGGGAACGGAGAAGCGGGCAGTGAATTGCATAGATTGCGTATAATGGATCGATGGATAAAAAGTAAAGTTATATTATTTAAATTTTGTGAAAAATTCAGAACTTTGATCTCCAATTATTTATTTATTTATTTGCAACAGACACAACGATCTATAATTTAGTTAGTAAGTACACTTAAAAATAATGTTAGTTTTAGATCACATAATCAAAGACAAATACCGAACCAGAAGGTAAGGTTTCCAGGTATGGCCCAGGACAAAAAAAAATATCGCAATGACGGGAAGAACAAGTGGCTTGGTCAAAGGTAAAGGACCTTTTTTAAAATAGGATGATCTAGCTTGTTACACCTAAAAAATTATGCCCACCCATTTTTTAAAAATAGGATGATCTAGCTTGTTACACCTAACAAATTATGCCGATAGTTTACTTCACCTGCGATGGTAGGACACTAACGCCATGCTAAAATCCTGGTGTCGAACAAATTTTATAAATAATGCAAATATTATTTAAGAGTATACGTTAAAGAAAACACTAATCTATACTATAATATTATAAAGCTGAAGAGTTTGTTTGTTTGGTTGAACGCGCTAATCTCAGGAACTACCAGTTTGATTTGAAAAATTCTTTTAGTGTTGGATAGCCCATTTATCGAGGAAGGCTATAAAATTTCACGCGGACGAAGGTCTCGGGCATCAGCTAGTGTATGTATATAAGATTAAATAAATGGATAAACAACGTACAACACTGAAAATACATTCAATTTTCGTATTTTTGTGTTGGCACAAAGCATTCAGAAAATTAATCTTAGTTTGCCAAACAAAAACTATAGTGAAAAAAAACTCCTTTACAAAAACGACATTATTGAAAACTCAAACAAGCTGTTGCAAGTTAGTGTTTGATTTTATTCAAACTAACGGAAAATGGAAAATTTTCCAGCGGGCGCGTGAACTTTCCAGGAACAGGGCCTGCTATTCCAATGTTTCCAGTTAGGACGTATTAGATTTGCTCAAATTTTAGTTTGGAAAAATCGTGCACATTTTCGTTTCGTAAATTGAATTAGAAATTGATTAATTATTGAAACTGTATTTCTTTGTATCCTATATTAAGACCACCACATTTAGCGGCTATGTGTTATGTTTAGTCTGACAACTAGTCTTACCAAGCGACATTGTATTTATCCTAGTAAAGATTGCATAACTGAGCTCATAGCTCAGTTATGCAATCTTTTCATGTAATGTATTGGTATTCAGCTGTATTCAGTTCAATTGGACAGCGACTCCAACATATTTGGCAAGATGAGGTGCTAGGGGCAGGGCATAATTATTAACCAGTAATTCAGCAGGTAACCAGTGTTTCATATATCAATAGCATGAAATAATAAAACATGTAAATAGCTAAGTCAAGCGATGCATTATACATTAGTATTTGATGATATTTGACGGGAATGCAAGCAAGAAAACGACGAAGTCATTAGAAAATCACCCCTATTCATAGTCGGGTAAAAACATTTGACATTGACCCCTTTCTCACGGCCCAAATATAATTAACACACACTATTAACACACACTACTAATTAAACTCCAAATACATAAGTTTTCAAACATTTCCTTATTAGAATTGAAGTAAATGTTTCAAACATTACAAAGCTATAATTGTATCGACCTGTACCCCAGAAGGTTATATCCGAGCCTTTTGAATTATTGAGCAAAGGACTTCGGTATTAAGTCTTTGTATAATACAAATTTATATGAACAAGGTCATGATGTTAATTGGTTTTGGTATTTGATGACAAATAAACAGAGGAAAGTTTTGTGTTATTGACAATTATGTAAACTTGCTCATAACTTCCATGCTTCGACAAAAAGCTGGTAGATCGAGTTCCTAACGTCGAAATCCGAAGACGTACAAAGGATTTCGATATTAGAAATCGCGTTACGGAACTCAAATGGAGGCGGGCAGGACACTTCGAAAGGCACAGTGATGTCAGGTGGACTAAGGCTGTCAACGTATGCCATCCAAGAACTGGAAAAAAAATTGGGTGGCCCGGCGGCAAGATGGGCAGACGATATAGTTGCTATCGAGGGAAAAACCTGGATGAGGCTGGCACTTAATGTTCCCACTGCTGGCCTCTGCTCAGAGATACAGATTAGGCCGTAATCAACCACAAAGGTCTAGTACTGGTTGATTGATGTCACATAGCATAACATCTCGAGGAAACCAGCATATCCTAGAACCACGATGTTATTCGAAAAATCTAAATCAGGCAGTCGCATCCTCCAACACCGAGTGCGAGTGCGGCGCTCCGGATCAAACTATACCCCACCTGCTGGAGTGTCCTAGGTGTACGTTTACCTGCACTCTTGACGACCTGAATAGCGCCTCTGCCGCTGCAATAAACGTAGTCACCTACTGGGCCCATACCGTGTAATATGGAAGGAACATCGATACGATAAGAAGTAGAAGTCGCGTCCATTGCTCAATGAGATCTTCTTCATTTGAAAACAGGTTATTCCATCCTGGTTGAAATTAAAGCTGTTTAGATTTAATTATTAACCAATCTAATAGCTTCATTAATATTCTATTCACCAATCAAATATCTCTAAAATTCAAATCAGATGACACCATTTTAGCTACCCGTTTATTGTCAGCTAAATTCGCCGATACGGTACCACATAAAATATTCCACGTTGAAATTGCACAATTCAAATGCAGGTGTTAACGTAAATTCAACGGTATATTAAACAGGCTTGCTCTGAGGAAACAGAAAATATTTTAACGCTAATTACTAAAACCGCGGTGTGTTGATACCTATACAATGTGTAAACAGAACCTTCACGAAGCCGTCAACCAAGCATTCTGTACATCAAACTAAGTAACTTTACGTACAAATTATTGCTGGGAAACGACTTTTTTTTCGCGGTGAAAAATCACGTTTTACTTTAGGACTCGATGGAACGCACTCAAAGCGTTGTGCTGATGGATGGATTAAATAGTACGGGGGTCGTGGAGGTGTTTAAAGTAAAAATCTTACATTAAAAATATGTATTTAAAAAAAAATCTTGTGAAAAAGTTAGAACTTTAACCCCCAATATCTCCGTAACTAGAAGGATCACAGGTATGGTCTGGAACAAAAAAAATGATTTCAAAGTCGGGGAGAACAAGTACGGCTTCATTAAGGGTCTATTTACACCCTTTATTTAAGATACAGACTGCATCGTTGGTCTTGTGGTCGCAAGCGCATCTGCTGAGCATGAGGTCCTATGTTCGATTCCCGGGTCGGGCAAAGTAATACTGGGTTTTTCTATCAGGAATTTTTCAGAGGCAGCTACGGAGTCTGGATCTGCGTTCGGTTGATAAGCTCGCCCCTTATTACATGGGCCTTAAACATAACTGGCGAAAAGTAGGTGTTCTGTTAGGTACACCTCTACCTAACCCATCTAGGTATACAGGCGTGATTTTATGTTATGTGTAACCTATTCTATATTGTGTATCATGTGTTTTTTGTAAATATAAGATTTTTATATTATGTTTGCTTCACTTCAAATCAGGCTTAAAATTCGCTCACTGCGCAGGTTGTAGCTCCGATGTGCGCACAGTACCTTAAACATCTCTATCTACGAGAGGAACTGGTGTATAAATAAGAGTACTCTCGTACCCTGTTATAAACGCTGAAGATAACTAACGTCATATCCGGAGTATGGGTAACATCCTGTACTAACAGAATTGTGTTCAGAAGGGAGAATCTAACATAAAACAAAGCAAAACCGACACACTACTGGCGGTTTTCATTAAAACAAGCCGACCTAAAAAATTCATGCCTTAACATAAGCGAAAACTGTTGAATTTATTCAACCCTAAAACTGTTGATAGAGAAATCCACGATCGAAAGTAGAAATTTCAGTAGTGTAACAATATTAAAAACTGAATTCTATTCTAACTCCTTCTCCGTCTCTTTTTCACGCAGTACGTTTGTGGAACTCACTTCCGCCTAACATTCGTGACTCTAAAACTTTATTTCTGTTCAAAAAGCAAGTCAAAGAACCTCTCCTCTATACTGTGATATTCTGGATATATATTATAGGTATATATTTACAGTACAAGTATTTATTTTATATTTGTATATCTGTATGTATGTTTATTTTATATAGGTATAACTTTGTTTTAAGTTCCAATTTCAATTTTCATGTTTTGTCTTTTCTACACACTGTGTCTACATTTCTAATCCTACTTTCCTCTCGCAGGTCTGCTGGAAGAGATTTCGCAATAAATAAGCAGTACCTTTGTGCTCTTCTATCTTAATGTTATGTCTTGTTGAGTATTTTGTGTGTACATAAATAAATAAATAAATAAATATTTACGCAAAAAAAAAAATTAAAACACGCTGTGCAAGTGTCATTTAAGATTTCTTTTAAGAAAACTGGTCAGTAAGTAACTGATAAAAGGATACAGAAGCAAGCTCATACAGACTAAAATTGGATTTACAGCATACACTTACATTTTTTCCGTCTGAATTTAGTGTACATCCCTGCTTAGTACATCGGCTAGTAGCTACTTACCAATTACCCCACCAAAACAAAACAGGTTAAATACTAAACCAAAATATCCAACTCCCACCCAAAAACAGCCCACCATTGCCACACAAAACCTCGTCTAATTTAATTAAAAAACAATGACACCCTTTGTTGGCAAAATTAAAGGACGATGGTGAAATAATTTCTACGTTTCAATGCCACGTTACGCTCAGACACACTCGGTTGGGCCAATGCTCAGTTTCAATTCTAATTTCGTCGAGAAACGGCCCTTAAAACGTGTTGGTGGTTTACCTGCGTCGGGTTAAATCTTTGAGGTTTCTTTGCCAAGTAAGAAGGGTAATTAGGTGCGCATTTCTGAATTTTCGCGCTTGTTTTGTTTTGTGTTATATGGTTGGTAAGGTAGGGTTAGAAGTTTTGAGCCTAAAAAGCATGATTTAAGGACTTTAGTTGAGAATTCGATCCACCAAATTTGATAATTAAGAAATTAAGGTTCTCATCATATTGATTTTTATTAAACCACTAACTTTACACGTAAGGGGTAAGTACTGGGCTGCGGGACTGTTCGAAAGAGATACCGTGGCCCTTGAACACAAAGGGCAAAGAAGGAACATGGATGCGTTTTAGTCAGTAGAAGTCTGACACTCCCTTCCGCTCCGCCCAGAGTGTCATTTGATGATTTACCATCCGAAAAAAAAAGAAAAAAGGGGTAGGTACTAAGGTTATCTAAATACCTTATGATACACATTTCGATATACATATATCAGTTCATAAGATCACTTGACGTCAAAGCAAAACACAAAACTGCTTGGGTAGTACAGTAACCAAATAATATATATTTATTGTCTAAACTCAGGTTATTTAATATAGAACTTCTTCTTTGCATGTCGATGGAAATCTAAATTGATTCATTTCAACAGTTCATTTTCATTTAGGTTTTGATTCAAGTTTTTCAATACGGGAATTTATTTTTTTATTTATTTATTTAGGAAGAACAAACAGTAACACATTACAGGTTTATAATAAGGCTTACATACTAAACTATGATAAATATGCTACCCAGTACGTTTTGCACAGATTACTTTAAATAAATAATAAGTAACTAGAGAGACTTATGAATAAGATGTAAACTAAAATAACAGTTATAATAATAAGTAATGCACAAAATACAAAAAGTTACATAAACCGGGCATACAGTAAATCAGTGGTGTGCTTAGGGGCCAACAATACGGCAAGCCCATAAGGCAAGCAGAGTGTTGAGAAAACCTAATATCATGAAGAGCTACTACTCTTCATGATATTATCTAGGTTATAACGGCAAGCCTAGCTTGTAGGCTTGTATTGCATAAATAGCATAATCAGCCTATAATGTTCCCACTGCTGGGACACAGGCCTCCTCTCTATGAGAGGGAATGGGCTATAATCCACCACGCGGGCCCAGTGCGGTTTGGTAGATGTCAAATGTCTTTGAATTTTTGGTTCTACGACATGTCGGTTTCCTCACGATGTTTTCCTTCACCGTTTTGAGAGCAGTGGTGATGAAATAAATTACACAAAGTAATGCGCCTGCCTGGGTTCGAACCCACGACTTATTGTTCGTAAGTCGGGGCCGCCACCACTGGGCCACCGCTGCTCTCTTGTATTGAAGTACCGCCAATTAGTGGACTGTTGAAATATTTATTTAAAGAAAATTTAGCAGCAAAAAAACTTATAATAATTATAACTTCATAGTGCCATAACATTCCTTCTAACTTCAAACCCTCTTTGAAGTTCACTTTGCTCACAATGCACACAGCAAACGCTTGTAATATCGAGCACCGTTCTACAACCAGCTAATATCGTCACCCCCAGCGTTTAATGAAGAAGCTGGCTCCGCAAACAAAAGGTTCAGATGAAACGCCTGCGGGCCGATGTTTTTACGCTCACTTTTTACAAGTCCGCTCTTTGTCCGTGTACTTAGCCTGTTTTGTTACGTTTGATTGAGATTTACCTTTGTGTGCTGTTTGTTGGGTCTTTGTGGCTTAGTTATCGGGGGGATTAGAGTTGTGTTGGGAGTGGAGAATCTTAAAATATCCTAACTTAAAGAGTAATACTTGGAGTTAGGGTATTTTAAAATTTGTTGTCTTTCCGTGTTATTTTTAGGAAATTACGGACCATGATTATTGTCACATTATTTTGTAACAAGACTCATGATAATTGCTTTAATTATAATTGAAATTAGTGACGTTTAGTCCGTCGTTACTCATAACTATATCATCACTATTTTAACTACACTAACACCATCATCATAAATGTATGCAAAACAAATCATAAAAAAATATTGTAATGCCACAAGATAAAGATTTGACTTATTTGAAAATGACCAGACTAAGGTGTAAAATAAAAGTATCATGAGTAAGTACCTACATGATATTTTATTATCCAAACTTGCGTGGTAATGATTTTATCATCTTTATTCTATTTTACTATGAACACTCACACCCGTAGTTTAAGTCGTGAACTGAACTTAAGTCGGACTTGACACGCCTACTTTCCACCCCATTAGACATATTGACAGCTACAGTTTGTTTATAATTTGACATAAACGCCCACTTTTCAAGAGTTTTGTAGTACAAGAATCTTTTGGCGCTCGAATGAAGCTGACAGGGGGGCGCTGTTGGTAAACCTTTTGTTAATTGTTTTGTAAAAAATATTGAGAAAAGAAAGAGATGGCTGCGTTAGTTCCGATGTTTGCCCGCGCCAGAAGATCCTTGAAACCGTGAAACTTACGTTATGGCTGATATAAATATATACCTACTGAAATTCAAGTGAATCGACGTGTGTAAAATTGTTTTCTTTTTACAGCCAAAGCAAGATGAATTTTGAGGAATATGTCGATTATGTATGCGATACGCCATACAATTATTTATCGTGACCCGATGCCGACAACCCGTTAGAATGTTACAACAATAAACAGTTCCAAAAACACTTTCGATTTCAGAAGGAAACCGTACAAATATTGGAAAGCCATGCGAGAGGTCTTTGCCCAGCAGAGGGACATAGAGGGCTGATATTAAATAAAATAGGGAAGATACTGTAGAAGAAAACACTGTTCGTTTTTGGTTCCAACGTTTTCGTTCTGGAAATTTTGACCTACAGCCCGTGGACGGCCATCGACCCTTGTTGATAAAAACTATTTTCCATCGCCTTTAATTTCGAAGCCAGCTAGTCTGTAGTCGGGATTATTAATGAACTATTATTAATATTGCGAGCACTTGCATTATCCGTGGTAAATATATATTAAGCACGGTTTCTTTTTCAAATCGGTAGGTATTTAGAAATGTTCATTATCGTGGGATTGTTTGAATTAATAATTAAGATCGCGTAAATAATAAATTATAGTCGTGACAAATAGTCGTAATATGGAGTATCGTACACATAAAAGATAATACAAGCTACGTGATATTTCTAAAGCATGAGAAAACTAACGAACCATTTTGAATCTCAGACATTAAAAATGGTGCGAATGGTGCTTATGAGCGAGCTTGCCCATACTCGTGTTGTTTTGTTTATACCTACAATACCACCAAGTCGCTCTTATCATCTATCTATACTTAAAAAAATCAAAGTCCTGACTGACTGACTGATATATAAACGCACAGCCCAAACCGCTGGACCTAGAGACATGAAATTTGGAGGGTGTATTCTTTATGAAAAATATGTATCCACTAAGAAAGGGTTTTTTGAAATTCCACCCCCAAGAGGGTTAAATCGGGTGTTGAATTTTCTGTGAAACTTTTTATTCTCGGAATCGATTGATTTGGAAATTGGTGTACACACTCTTTAATTAAAATTATGAGACAATTATGTATCACAGTTTTTCAAAATTATCCCCCAACAGAGTCAAATAGGGCTTCGAAACTCACGTAGACAGGCCATGGCGCACAGTGTTGCGCAAGGCGTGCGGGGCGCATTTACCAATTAGTAAGTAGGAGGAATATTTCTGAGGTAGTCGTGTCTGTAAATATATGTGAAAACCCGATTTTCGCGTTGATGTCTATATAGATTCCTAATGAATCATTTGATTGTCGTCACCGGTGTCCAATCTCAAACCAGGTTATCAATATTTCACATATGTAATGTAATTAATATTACAATGAACAAGTTATAAGTAAGTACATGTAAGAAAAACGCAAGTGTGTCTGTATAGCTCAAATAAAATGAAATACTTACATTAACTATTATTTATTACCTATTCAACTTTAAAAGTAAAAACTTATAAATCTTACATAACTATTATAAATGCTAAAGTTTGAATGGATAGATGTTTGTTACTCAATCGCCAGAACGGCTGAACAGATCTGGATGAAACTTGGTACAGAGATAGATTATAGTCTGGTATAGGACATAGATAACTTATTATCTCAGAAGTAAGATCCCGTTGGCATTTCCCGACCTCCACGAAACCGCGGGCATAAATTAGTTGCCAATAAAGCGATAGTAGGGGGTGACTTACCCGTGTTACTACCAATCCTACTACCTGTAATAATACGGGTAATCCCATTGCTTTTGCGGTACTATCGCAGTTGTATAGATCTTAAATAGAAAGAGAAAGAAAAAAATACAAATTTGATGCAACCAAGTTGGATGTAGCGCTCGCCGGCCGCTGTAGTGGCCAGTTTCTGTTATATTGCAATAATAAAATAATCAAATCGAATTCTTATTCGCCGTTGTGTTAGGGGTTTAGCCGGCTGATCTTAGGTTTTTTTTTCAAATGATACGGGTAAGGATAGGTGTAAGCTATCCCCATCAAATGAGTTACGTTATGTTAGAACTGGGACCAAAACGCGCTTAAAACATGAGCAGGCGGCTTGCTAATGTTAAACGGAGGAAGAGAAAGGCCGATATGAAACACACCATTATGTTGGGTGAACGAATCCAAAGAAATTCAAGGCTACTCGGTTCATCGTCCAACTGAATTCTTCCCTCAACTCTGGACGACCGGAACCTTCTAATAGAGCGAACTGGCGAAGAAAAGCTCGAAGCTTACTGAGCTCTTTTATCACCGCTGGGTTGAAGAGACCACCATGTACCCGCGACGGATTAGAGGCAGCAGGGTACAATTTATTAAACATTGCCACGCGACCACAGTCATTCATCCTTGGCAATCATCCCTGGCAAAAATGGAATAATAACGGTAGTGACGTAGCCACTTCGGATGCCTTATTTCTTCAACAAACCATGTAGCTTGTCAGATTCCAATAATCGCGGACGAAGGTCATGGGCAACAGCTAGTATGTTTATAATTGTGTGATGTTCATATTTATATTTTTGATCTCTCGTTGGACAACTAGTTATAAGCGCCACTGCATGGTGTGAGGTTATGGGTTCGATTCCCAGGCCATGCAGTGTTGTTGGGTTTTACTAACCTAGAGACTGGATCCAGTCTAACGTAGTCCTACGTGAATAAAAATTAAAAATTTCCTTTGCTTGTCAATAAATGTGTAATTTAGATAATTTTGTTATTTGTTATACGTGATACTACTTTTGAATAAAATAAAAACCAGTTGGCTTGTATAATAATAATTTCATTTATTTTTTCGGCCTCGTCCCTTGTAACCTCGCTGAATCGAAGTAGCTGGGCGGCACTCAAACGTTCGAGTTTTGCCTTTTGGTATGCTTCTTCTGCTGCCTTCACCAGCCACTTTTGCTCCTCCATTTTCAGCAGATGTAACTGGTTGGGCTCGCCTAATCCAGCAAGCCCAAGCACATTTTTTCGCTGATGGGCTGCCCGACAACGTGGTATTTTGATGGAGCTTGTGCTTGCGGATAAGTTTCTGTACGCACAACTTTTCACCTTGGCTGGTGAAAGAAAATTCTTGATGCCATTATTTTAAGTGAAAATCTTATAAATGAACCACGAAAAAATAAATATTTATTTTCAAGTAAAAGTTCTTTGACAAATGATGTCAACCAAGAGCATTCGGTAGAACATCAATTTATGATAACTCTAGCATTGTGACGTATTTTAATATAACATTTTTAGCATACAAAGCAGCTTGCAACCTTCATGCGACATACTTTTTTGGGTTTGAAATGGACAGCATGTTTTTGAGGTAGATTAAGGTGAGTACTCATATGAGCATTTCCACGTATTGTGACATTGGTTGCTAAATTGAGGAATGATATAATGCAAGGTTGCGGTTGAAATGATGAGCAGATGAAATGATGATGAGATGTTTGGATGCCTTGGTCATGTTGAGAGGACGAGTAAAAGGCGACTAACAAAACCCGAAAGAGAACACCCCAGAAGGACAAACTTTATTAGTATTGTTCTTCAAAAAGGTCAGGTGGCAGTGACCAGATGTATGAACGTGAACGAAGCAAAACGAGTAAGCCGGTGGTGTTCTTTAGTGACTGTCCTTACTGTGTGGCATTTACTCTTCGTTGATATGTTGAACTTGCAAGTCGCGTGTGCTGCAGTTTATCTTGATGAGTTATATTAAAAAAAAACACTGACCGCATTAGGAGAAGAAACGACCAGCACGACCCCTCAGTCCACGCACCTCATTTCATGTTGTACAATTTGCCCGCGCTCGTGTTTTTGCTCGATGAAATGTTACAAGCAAATCAAAATCAAGTTTTAACAAAGTGTCAAGTGGCTCATGTCTTGTTACAAATGCAACTTCTAGCTAGTCTGTCCTCACCTTATGAACATCATTGAGTGGGTGTTGCTGATGCGGTGGTGGGCGTTCTTCACCTGTTGCCATGACAACAAATGTCGTTTTAAGTTCAAAAATGGACTTAAGTCGGCTTCTGGAATACGGGTGTTTGTCTATTTTTACGGTAAAAACGACACAGAAGTGAACGGTCAATCCATCAACAACAAAAAAATAAAGCCCGCTAATGGCACTGTATCACCATTTCTAACTCTTGTTGGACACTAAGCTTAAATTAAAAACTTTCCAATCGACAAGAAAATCAAACAAGACAACTAAAGCAGTAAATACGCTGTTGCGAATACAAACAAACAGATGGAATATCCAAGATGGCGCCGAGATTAAAGTACGCCAGGACGCAGTCCGGAAATTAAAGCAAGCATCTTACGTTACCTTAGCGAAGCATCTTAGTATGTTTCGTATTAATAATTAAAATTTGTGTTTAGACATGTGTGTTCTAGGGTTAATTAGAAGGTTGGATTAGTCGTAAGTGTATGTTAGATCTGATATTTGAGTCAATATTTGATAGGGGTTTACTTAAGCTCTGTAAGAAGTGCTATATAATTCTTCAGCTCGGCATAATTCGGCAGAGCGGGGCTGCAAAATCGATCTACAAAATAGACATTGTCCTCCAAAAGTTAGAAAATTATTCACTATTAAAGTTATTTAAGTTTTTTAACTGTATTCTCACGAACAGTGTGTTGAACTCTGTCAGTTCTAAAATTTCTTAAATTTAAATCTTCAAATATTAGTTGTATAAAATACAGAAACAGTTACAGCAAAAAAAAAAAACGACTGGATATTCCAATAACATAACACCACGCCTGTAATCCCCGTCCCAGTTATGTTAAGTCCCACGTAATAGGGAGCGAGCCTATTGCCATCATCCGGGCATGATCCAGGCTCCGTGGCTGCTACTGATAAATTCGTGTTGGAAAAACCCAAGAGCACTTTGCCCGACTCGGGAATCGAACCAAGGATCTCATGCTCAGCAATCGCGCTTGCGACCAATACCAACGAGGATACTAATATTTTAATAGTCTTAAGTGCTGTAGTATAAGAACCTGTAGTGACTCTGCCATCTTTGCTCGTGTGGCCTTTGTTCTCGGCCATCGTCGTGTTCTTCGGGGTCACCAATGTAGGTAGTTGTGGGTAAAAGGTGAGATTTGAATTAATACCCATATAGTGGAAGGAAATTTATTTTAAATACTCATAAAGTTCACATGAAAAATACCAGAATCATAAGACAGAAGGAGTGTACAGCAAGAACGTCAGATAGAATAAAGAAAAGAATTAAAACTAACAAGCGTGGAGGTTTTATAAAGGATTTAAATATACAGGGTGTTTGGTTAAACGTGGGCAATACTTTAAGGGAGTAAAGTACTCTTAAATATGAGCAACTCTTACTATGGGGCTAACTATGAAATATGATTTATAAAATCTGCTGTTTCCTACATTTTTTCGAGTTACGCGACCAATAATGTATGGAGCAGCTGATATTCTTTTCACGATTTCATGGTCGGTCCCATAGTAAAAGTTGCTTATATTCATGAGTACTACACGCCCCTAAAGTATTGGGCACGTTTAAAAAAACATTGTGTATATGAAAAAATTTGTCCACGTTTCTTTGTTTGAATGTACATGATAAATAAATAAATATTAGGTCACTACAAACCAACAAAAAATAGGAACAGTTTTGATAATTTCCCCAAGAACAACTTTCACAAAGAACTCCACGTAACATTGTCACACCAAATTGACCTATCTAAGTAATTTAAACTTGTATAATAACGTCCTGTCAAGTCTAAAACATATAATAACAACCCCTAAGTTTCTAAGTAGATCCTACAATTCCCTAAGAGAGGACATACCTCAAAACTTATAACTACGACAAACCCTATTAAATATTCTCTTTGAGCCCGTCATAATGCAGTAAGTAGCATAAATGTGATCTGGTGCGGAATTAATTCTTGTTTATATTGTATATTTTAACTAACTGTTGCCCACGATTTTGTTTGCAAAATTGACCAAGTTTCATACAAACTTTCAACCCTCGTTTTAACACCTTAGGGATGAATTTAAAAAAAATCCTTTTTAGTGCACATTTACGTGATTCAAGGAACTTTTGTTCAAAATTTCATGCATCTAGACCTAGCGGTTTCAGCTCTGCGTTGATCGGTCAATCGGTGAATCAGTCAGCCAGTCAGTTTCTTACTTTATATATATATAGATAGGAATTGTACCACGTGGTGTTATTGCAGGACGTAGCATTTTGTAGTTTCTGTCTAACCGCCATGACAATTAGATAGATTTGCTGTGTTTCTTGCCCGTTCTCCTCTATAGAGATCTACGCTTTGGAATGGGCAACAACAGTACTTTCACAGTTTTTGTGCCTTGTGACTGGGACTGTAGCTACATTTTTCATTGTTGTCTTTGTTTCGACAGTTCAAAAGTGCCTGTAACTGGCCTACTTGAAATTAATGCTTTGATTTTGATTTCATTTATAAAAAACAAAGAACTATATCAGACAAATAATAACATTACATCACGCCTCGCCACGTAATCCCTGAAGGGTTAGGCAGAGGTGTACCTATTACTACACCCACATTTCGCCATTTATGTTTTAAGTCCCATGTAATAGAGGGCGAGCTTATTGCCATCAATCGAGCACAAATGCAGACTCCATGGCTGATACTGAGAAATTCCTGATGGAAAAACCCAATAAGAATTTGCTCGACCTGGGAGTCGAACCCAGGATCTCATGCTCAGAAGTCGCGACCAACGAAGCAGTCAGCAGTCAAATAATATTAACTCAAATACGAAGTAAAAACTGTTAATCTGAAAAAAAAACTAGCTAGAATCACTAAAAAAAATTAATCTGTTTAGTGATAGCCTAAAAATATAATAAATTGTTTACAAATTGACTTAAAAGCAAACTAAATGATTAAACCTAACATTGTGTGAACATAAGCAAACATGTCAACACAAAAACCCAGTTACCATTATGTAACTAATTGATAGTTTACCTTCACCATGTATGATGACACTACCTTTACCTATGTGTATTTATTTATGGTGTTTACTGTACAAATATTATCGTTCACGTAGTAGACTTTCACGTGCTTTTCAAATAAGTGTTACAGTAGATCAATAAGCACAATAACTATCAGCTATCTTGATGGTTGGATTAGTAAATAAAAACCTTTGAAGGTAATATGTTTTCTACTCGTATATTAATACAGATCCTAAGTGGTAAAGCCCAGAAGAAGTGTTTACGAGCCATAACTAGTATAAAGGTAACTGACAGTTACAGACCGTCATTTTTAAAATTAAATATTCTTAGCAAAAGTTACAAATTCAATAAATGTTTGCCAATCAATAAAAGTGTATTATGTATGGCACCACGCATATATAACCAATTACCAAACTCATTCCTGAAGATTTAAACATATTTAAAAACAATATCAAAACACTGTTACAAAAAAAAGTGCATTACTGTCACTGAATATTTACAAGATAAACTTTTATGTGTGTAAATTTGCATGCCTTATGTGGATATGGACACTAGTGTTTGTTTAAGACCTATTTTTTGTACCCATATTCGCAAATGTTTAAATGATTATGATTATAAAGTATAACCCTCTTTCTGATGCAGTTGGCTAAAAAGCAATATCAATACAATATCTCGTAATTAATACATAAAAAGGTACTTTGTAGTCCTTCAATACATCTTAGTATATAATTAACCTATACTCCTTCAACTAACATACAGCCTTGAAGTGTTGATGACATGTTTTGAAAATATAATTAGAAGAAGCCATATTTGAGGGTAGTCACACAAAATTAGACATAGTTGTCCCATCTGGGCGCCAATAAGAAAACAAAATACTAACCGAATAAATGATAATAACATTTCAATACAATTAACAAAACTTTTTACTTGATCAATGCCCATAAGTTATTCAAAGGTACTCAAACTTTCGGTGCTATAAAAAGCCATCAAATTACCATACATTTTTAAAGCGATCGATGTGCAGGTCAAAGAGGGTATTATTACCCCAAAGCTAACTTATAAATAATTGGTGTTTTAGTAAACTTTCAAGGGTAACTCTGTGGGTGTAATTAGAGAGAATGTTTCTGTATTATTTATTACATTCGGAACAGAACCGGCTTTTCCTAATGTCAATTTGACTGGCATCGATCCGCAGCAGGAAATACAATTTTTTGTCGATTGGCCGAAGATATTAAGGGTTTTTTTGTGGCTCGGAGAATTGTAACGAAAGTATTATTTGGGGGATTTAGCGGTAATTCAATAAAAATGATATTGTTTGTTATGAAATAATGTATTACTGCTGTATATGGTAGTTATAAAGATATATTGTAAGTCCGAATTACTACCATTCATTGCAGCCATTAACATTATTTTTCATTGTATTAATAATACTTCACGGACCTAAGTATCGTCTGCATGCACAGGTACTCTCACTTATTAAATAGATACGAAATCGACATTTGGATTGGAAGAAATAAAATCAGCCAAGTGCGAGTTGGACTCGCATGAAAGGTTTATCATCGTAGTAGGGGAGCCCCCTATAATTTTTAATTTAATTTTAATATTTATTGTTACAGCGGCCACAGAAATACACGCATACAAACATTCTGTGAAAATTTCAATTTCTGTCTGCCTATTATCATGAGATAAAGCCCGCTCACAGACAGACACAGACGGACAGCGGAGGCTTTGTAATAGGGTCTCGTTGGTTACCTTACGGGTACGGAAACCTGAAAAACACCAAAATATTTAATAAATTAAATGAAAAACACCCAGCAGACAACAGCCATGTCTTAACTCACAATAACGAAACTTATGAACGGTAATTTTCCACCCCCGGACCATAAACCCGTCAAGGCTTCCATTCTTTACGGAAGCTCCTAAAACATTATGCACTATTAGCTTTAATTCAAAACTCAGCACCAGCATTTGCCCCTCCCTCTCCTATTCAAGGGAGGTCAGCAATTAAACCACTATTTTGTAGTTACTCCTAAATTACGGCAACAAAAGCCTTTGAAACTAGCGCATTTGGACGCGATGATCCTAAATGAATTGGGTGGAATATTTTGTTTGTTGGCGGAGTCTTAATTAATTAATAATGTTATGATGTGCTTTGTGTTTAACGAATGAAATGAGGCAAAGGAAACGTTAGCAAAGTAAATGATAAAATTAGAAACAGTCATGGATGATTAGGATTTCTATAAAAGACAGAACAGTTAATATAGTGCGATTTCTGCTGTTTGCAACTGATGGACGCGACTGAAGGCGACGAAGTCACGGCTAAGTTAATTGAGATTGCCATTGACACATTAAAAATAATGCAAATTTAAGTAATAAATAGCAAAAAGAAGGCTGCCAAAATTCCATGGCTTAACCATCTTCTTTTTTTAACGTGTGGTTAGTGCCTGACCTGGTATCAGGGTTTTTATGTCACCCATGGGCCTCTGACTTGGTTTTACATGCCATCAAGAAATATCTTTCAGGCTGGTTTCGTCACAATGTTTTCCTTCACCGAAGCAAGTGATAATTACGCACATGAATTCAAAAAATCAGAGATGCGTGTCTTGGCTTCGAACTCGAGACCTGTGACTTGGCCGTCCTACGGTCACACCACCACGCTATCACCGCTTTGGGATCTGCTTATGTTACACATTGTGTAATAAGACGTTGTTTTGCTTCACGCTACTAAAACCGGAATTATCCTTTACTGTCAATGACATAAGAACGTGAAAAAATACGCCTGGGCTATATTTAATACTAAGTTCCACTAAGTTACATTTCTGTTTACATCACAAATTTATTCCTCAAGGCCATCGTAACCAGATCAATTTCCCAGGTACTTATAGTACGTATTCAAGCCTAACATCTCCACAAAATGATAGACATTAAGCATCAATTTACTCAGAAGATAATGACAGCGGGAAGTGGAAACGATTATGGTTGCCCTCGCAAAATAGCCCGTTGAGTGCTTCATCTTTTCCAAGTAATTATTTTGTAGAGGAAAAATTCTTTGGTGTATTGTTTTGTATTATCTGTTATACTTACTTTGTCTACTAAGCAGTATTAGAGAGATTAGCTGTTGTCAAAGTCAGGAAATGTTTTTTCTTTTTCCTGTGTCTTAGCTCTATTTTTGGATTGGAATAGCCTCCACGAGGAACGAGTATTACTGACTGGAGGCCGCATTTGCAAGATTCGACAGGAAAGTCCAGTTGAGCAGCGAACATCCTCCGAGGTAATTAAAAGATGTATGTATGTATGTCTTGTATCACAAAGAAAGTCAAAAGCTTATTAATAAGCTACAGAAAGCATAAGTTGCTTCGTTAGTCAAGTGATCGCAAACGTGACTGCTGGACACGAGATCCTGGGTTCGATTTCCGGGTTAGGAAAACTATAATTGGTTTTTCCGTAAGGAATTTCTCATTAGCAGACACGGAGTCTGGATTTGTGCCCGATTGATGGCAAAATGGCTCGTCCCCTATTACATGGGACTTAAACATAACTGTTACCATAATAGGGTAGATGACCAAAAAAATCCAATTAGTCCGTCAGATAGATTTAAAAAATTATTAAACACAATTTTTTCCTACTTCACGTAAACAAAAAATTAAGACGAGTGCGTTGAAAACTCGTGTGACGTCACATTTCGGTACAGTTTTGACCGGAAAGTGACGTCACAAGCCACCATCTTTGATGCGTCTTACGATGCGATCTTTGTGATTTTTTATTGATTTGATTAAAAAAAAATACGTTTCCAATATTTTTCGATAATTTAACTGACGGACTAAATAGAGTCAATTTTTTTTTACTCGGAAACATTATATTCACCAAATAAATTATTAACGATCAAAGAAAAGTATAAAGTAAAAGATAGGTCGTTTTCCAGTTAAAATACCTAGATCTTCCTGAGTTTACCAACCTTATTTCGGGACTTTTTCATAAAACCTTTTTAGGAGATTTATTGCTCTTACCTATGATAACAAAGTATTCAAATTGCTTCGTCAAAATATAGTGAAATATTTTCCCTATTTCTTATATAATTTCGTGCTTTGTGTACCCACGTTTTCTGTTAACTTTTCCTCCTAATATTTTTAGTTAACCTTAGCCTGGTAATTAGAATTGAACCTTAAAGTACATAATAAAGGGAGGAAACGATTACCAGGCATTCAGGACATCATTCTTGTGGCTAAATAATAACAGCCGCACGGATCGATCTTCAGGTTAAGCAGCGCTTGCCCAGGTTGGTCCGTGGATGGGTGACCACTCATTACATACCGAGCTTCCTCCGTGCCTCGGAAAGCTCGGAAAGTAAGTCGTTGCGGGTAGTTAGTGGATCCAAAAGTCTGACAACCAGTCTTACCGAGGGGTATCGTATCACCCAGCACTAACTGTGTTGTGGAGGTCAGATAGGCAGTCGTTCCATGTAAAATACTGGTATTCACCTGCATCCGGTAAGACTGGAAGCCGACCCCAACTTAGTTTTGAAAAGGCTAGGCAGATGATGATTCTGAGCCCCCCAAACATAGATTTTTTTTTAAATCAGCTGTTGTTCCTTACTTTTTGACAGTGTAGGTGTTGCACTTTAGTTGGAAACAGCTGTTTTTTTTATGCCCGATAAGATTTTTTTTTGTGGCGGGGCTCAGAATGGTGTACTGAATACTCTGGTAGCCGTTTTTTACGTCGGTGTCTCTCCACCCTGTGTAAGTACTTCAAGATTTTATTAGATCCTTGTATTCTGTATGGTAACGTGGATACGATAAATTCATTTGCTTATATTAATATTTATTTAAATACTAGCTCATGCCCGCGGCTTCGCCTGCGTGGAGTTCAATAATTGTACTACGGGATCGTAATATCGGGATAAAAAGTATTCTATGTGTTAATCCACGTTATAAACTATCTATGTGCCACATCCAAATCCGTTCAGTAGTTTTCTCGTGAAAGAGTAAAAAACATCCTTCCATCCATCCTCACAAACTTTCGCATTTATAAATTATAATAATATATGTATATTTATACTTGTAATTGAAACTAGCGTGACTTCCTAATCATGAAAACAATGGACGCGCTGCCGCTGTTGCGAGATTTTTATCGAGTGTTTCTTTCATCTTGCAGTGTAACAAGTACAGTCAGGTATTGATATAAAGGGTGTAAATAGACCCTTAACGAAGCCGAAAGCCACTTGTTATTCCCATCAGTGCGATCATTTTTTGTTCTAGGTCATACCTGGGAACCTTCTAGTTACGGAGATATTGGGGTTTAAAGTTCTAACATTTTCACAAGTTTTTTTTTTTAAAACACATGTTTTTATAGTAAGGTTTTTACTTTAAACACCTTCACAACCCTCGTACTATTCAATCCATCCATCAGCACAATGCTTTGAGTGCATTCCAACGAGTCCTACCATAAAACGTGATTTTTCACCCGAAAAAAAAAGTCGTTTCCCAGCAATAATTTTTGCGTAAAGTTACTTAGTTTGATGTACAGAATGCTAGGTTGACGGCTTTGTGAAGCGTCTGTTTACACCCGTATTTTGTTACATATAGGGCTAAATTGGGTGATAGAATATTCGCTATGAGTGCTTAGTGGAGTGTGCGTCTCAATTCACAGCCTATTAACACTATATCGTCACTACCGGGACGCTTTCGCTTCGATACGTTTATTATAGAGCGCATGTGTGTAATATTTTCTATTGTTGTGCAGCGATCACGAAGATAGTATTTAATGTCATAGCTGTAGTTCAACTTGCGTAGGTAAAGTCGACTTTTTACGACAATTCCGCGTAACCAAGCATGTATTATGACGATAAGTGTACAAATCTATGTACTATGCTTGTCTACTAGCTTTAAGTGCAAGTCACACAGTTAGTGATGTCAGTATAAAAAAATATATTTCTATGCTTTTTCCTTTGTCACAGTATTTTTTTTTCAGACGTAGCCCCTACACTAGGATTTCTCCTGTATCGTGGGTGCGTTTACAAACATTGAAACTCACATACACAAACAGCCAGACCCGGAACAACTACCTGTAGGCTATACAAATATTTGTTACGTGCGGAAATCGAACCCACGAAACGCAGCTCAGCAGCCAATCGCTTAACCACTGTGCCAACCGTGCCGTCAGTATAAAATCCATCAACGTGAGTCGAATAATTATAGAAACTAGTATTCAGTTGCATCCGCTTAGAGTAAAAGCCAATTCCAACACAGATGGGGAAAAGGCTAGGTAGATGATGTGTTAAGCCTAGTACCTAGTTTAAAAAATATCTTTACTATTCCAAAAATTCAGGATAATATAGTCATAGCCGATAAGCTGCGCTTGCCTAGGTTGGTCCGTGGATGGGTGACCAACCATTACATACCGATTTTCCTCCGTGCTTCGGAAAGCACGTTAAGCCGTTGGTCCCGGCTGTCATTTGTAGATCTTTGACAGTCGTTACAGGTAGTCAGTGGCCCTAAAGTCTGACAAGCAGTCCTACCAAAGGGTATCGTATTACCCAGAACTAACTGGGTTGTGGAGGTCAGATAGGCAGTCGCTCCACGTAAAAATACTGGTTTTCAGCTGCATCCGGTTAGACTGGAAGCCGACCCCAACATAGTTGGGAAAAGGCTAGGCAGATGATGATGGTCATAGCCGATAAAATCGTTTCTTTCTTTCCAATTCAAGTCAAAACAAACAGTTAACTCCAGAACTATTAACTTCAATGACATATAGCCCATATAATTTACAGCCAGCTCGAAAGTGGTTAATTTCCATTAACCCGTATATTAACCGTTGCCTTGTAACCTTATGAGCGAGTTTTACGGCAAATGCTTTAGCACGTAAACTACTGGTTGCAATGTACAGTCGGGCGGAAAAGTGCTTTGGTAATATAAGAAATGTGGTATTAAGGAATGCTTTTTAAAATAAAATTTTTCGACTTATTAGTCTGATAATAAGAATTACTTTTAGTAATTAAATAAAACATTAGTCTTTAGTTTGTTTTTAGAAAAGAAGACTAAAAAGATTGCGACTTGAGTCGGGTTTTCTCACTTCTCTTTACTATGACAATGTGTTTTGGGTTGTAATTTCAGACAAAAATGGTCTTTATATTCTTTCTTTATCGTGTGTTTAATGCCTAACCTGGTATCAAAGTTTTTACGCCACCCATGTGTGTCTGACTTGGCTTCATATGCAGCCAAAAAATATATCTCATGCTTGCTGGTTTCCTCACGATATTTTCCTTCACCGAAGCAAGTGATAATTATACAATACGCACATGAATCCGATAAATCAGAGGTGCGTGTCTTGGGTCGAACTTGAGACCTATGACCTGGCAGTCCGACGGCCACACCACAAGGCTATCACTGCTTTAAATACAAAATATTATAACAGATTTAGTTGCAGAAATTACGTTTTTAAGAACTGTCTATTGTAAAATCATACACATAACATCCACCTTCTAAAAAAGTTATGTTATGTAAGATTCCTAATTTAATTTCTAAGTATTGTAAAACCTTAAAAACCACGAAGACAGAATCCTCCAGACTCCGAAATCAAGTAAATACCGACACTCAAGGAAGGTTACCGAGTAATGGCCATACTGAGTCATGGTCTAATAATATATACTTATATTACAAAGCCATGACTTTCATTCTAGCACAGTAATTGAACGTAGCCTTCTATTAGAATGGATGGAAGTTTTTGTTTAAGAAAGACGAGTTGTGTCTAGTTTCAGTTTAGAAAATTGAGATTTTTAAAGTTTTGACAACAGTTTACGTGAGTTTGATAGCCTATAAAAAGCGTAAATATTTTATAAGTTTCGCAGCTGAAACTTTTGTGTAGAGTTACTTAATTTGATGTACAGGATGCGTGCGGTTAGAGGCGTCGTGAAGGCTCCGTTTACTTCTTGTATTTGTAAGTACCAGAGATATTTATTAATTATGTAAACGGTTTTTTTTTATAATAATAATAATAATATGTGCAATACATTTTAAATTTCAAAATGTTCTGGGAAAGTTTTCTCGAGTGCAAATTCACCCATTTATAGTATAGTTATATGATGTTGATTTTCATGTTCTATAATTAATTATCTATGAGAGTGTTCCAAAGCAAATTCAAAATTTAAATTCGAAAATCGGAATTCGAAATGTTTCGTAAACTTTTAATAAATTATTAACATTCATAAACACTTCTAACCCCGACTGTACGCACATAAACACTGTAACTCAGCTACATAAACAGCTTAGTTTTACACATTAATTAAAATGTTAATGTTTACACAAAACCCGGTTTACTTACACTTGGTTGACAGCAGAAAGTTCTTTACTGGATAAGTTTTCTTTAATATTACTTTTATACACTAACTTTTTTCCATGGCTTTGCTCGTATGGAGATCGAAATTTAACCAACTCGAACGTACTATCAGAATTAAAAGTTTCTTAATATGTGTCAACCCAGGTCATGGAATACCTATGTACCAAATTTTATCAAAATCCGTTCAGCAAGTATGTCGTGAAGGCGCGACAAACAAACTTTAGTTATTCGGTCAGGGATAGGCAGAGGGCAGTTTTTTAATACAGACCTATTTTGCCAGTTAAGGGCAAGCCATCGACTAAGCACTTAACTCTGAGCTGTTGCTAAGAAATTTTTGAGACTGAAAACTTATCCTAAGACTGAGTCAAAATTTTAATCATTTTTTTTTAATTATAAACCTTTAATGTCTCATTTCTGGGCAAATGCCTCTCCCGTATCTTTCCATATTATAATAAAAAATATTTTATTCAGATATTACAACAAAATTAAGGAGAATTTTAGAGTTTTCTGTAAATCTGTTTGTGGATAAATGAAAGTTTTCTAAAGAATTATTGAAACAAAAACATAACGTTTTATTAGTTTGTTATTTCTAGAAAGTTTTGATGTTAACGCATCGGTGAAGGGGTGAGGCGTGGGTGGAATTGAGATCTAACTGAGTGAACTAAGGGTGAGATCTAACCAAGCGTGCATAAAAGTTACGGATTTTTAATTTAGCTCAAAAGTCAAAATAAAGATTCTATTAACCTACAATTACATTAATATAAAAAAATACTTAACCTACATAACATAACATCACGCCTGTAACTTCCGAAGGGTTAGGCAGAGGTGCTTAATAGTACAGCCACATTTCGCCAGTTATGTTTTAAGTCCCGTGTTATAAGGGGCGAGCCTATTGCCATCAACCGGGTACGAATACAGACTCCGTGGCTGCTATTGAGATATTCTAATGGAAAGACCATTTTCACAATATTTGAAGAGTTGAGTAATCACTAACTACAAATATGGCCAAATAGTCGGTTTTTCTGACTACTCAGTACCTCACTAGTATCTCAGTCAAGTGTCATTCAATTTTCTCAGGTCAACTCAAATTGAAAGACAAAAGAGAATATAAAAAGGTGGATCAGTAGAAAGGCAAGCAGTACGAAAATGGCGAATAAATACCGCCCGGGGCTATATCTCTACGCTCTTATGATGTGGTGAATAGAAAAACGACGGCAAAGGATCGGTAATCTAACAGCGTTTGATTTTGGGGTAAGTTAGGTAACTATGTAACTTTATAGAGGGTTTTATTTATAGGTATCTTACACCTTGAGCGTATGGACTATGATTACATCAGAGTACTGTAGATTGTGTAAAAAAAAAACATGTTTTAGAGTGAGTCGAAACATCAAAAGGCCACCAGGCAGATTGCCTTTAGAGCTAATAACCTCAGCGATAACACTTATCTGCCTAGCCTTTTCCCAACTATGTTAGGTCGGCTTCCAGTTTAACACTATGCAGCTGAATACCAGTATTTTACATGGAGCGACTGCCTATCTGACGTCCACAACCCAGTTAGTGCAGGGTAAGACCATACATACCCCTTGGTAAGACTGGTTGCCAGACTTTCGGGCCACTAACTACTGTCAAAGATCTACAAATAACAACCGGGACCAACGGCTTAACGTGCTTTCCGAGGCACGGAGGAAACTCTGTATGCAATGGGTGGTCATCCATTCACGGACCAACCTAGGTAAGCACGGCTTAACCTAAAGATCGACCCGAGTGGCTGTTCTTATTTAGCCACGAGCTCCTCAGCGATAACACTATTCCTATGTAATCAAATAGCGTCTACTAAGGGAAGTAAATCGACATTTATTGCGCCCGTACTTCCTACCAAGAAACAAGTAATAGAAAAACACAATAACAATATGGCCGACCTGTGAGGCGGACTTACTCGTAATTAGGTCACTGTAACTGTAGCTTTGTAGTATTTACTGGCTTATTATGCTCGCGGCTTCGCAAGCGTAGGGTTCGGTAATTGTCCCACGGGAACGTACTACGGGGATAAAAAGTATCCTAAGTGTTAATCCAGTTTATAAACTACGAGTATCTGTGTGTCAAAGGCCTATGGGCAGTTTTCTATGAAAATTTGTGCGTAAGACCAACTGAAATAAAGTTTTAATCAAATAGTGGGTTCTAACTAAAACTTTATTTTGTCATATTAGGTATGTAAGTCACCGGACATAAGAAATAAAGCCACTTGAAAAATATTGCGTTATTCTGTATTTTTGCCAAAGATTGGAGCTAATATTCAAACTAAGAAGAAACCTAGTTGATCAACCACTTTTGTTACCGAGCCTTTTTTTTTTTTTTTTTTTGGATGGGAAATCATCAAATGACCACTCTGGGCGGAGCGGAAGGGAGTGTCAGACTTGTACTGACTAAAACCCATCCATGTTCCTTCTTTGCCCTTTGTGTTCCAGGGCCACGGTGTCTCTTTCGAACAGTCCCGCAGCTCTGGCAGGCATCGGCCCATGCGGACCCCTACTCGGTTGCTGACATCTCTTTGAGGCGCGCGTGGAACACGAACGCGCCGTCGACACGGCCTGTCGTCATAAGACGGCCGGACGGCGAGCTAGCCCATAACTCGCCGTCCACAGGCCCGCGCCTACGGTGGCCGGGAGCCACCACGTGACCCCCGACGCCCAGGGCGTCTCCCGCGGCGGCTTTGACGTGAGGTTCTTTCCCTCTCACGTCCCGCCACCTCCTTCACTAGCATGACTGCTTCACAGAAGGTGGTGACGGCTTCCCATTCCCTCTCGCTCCGGACCATGGCTTGAACCAGGGTCGGACGCGAGAGATCGCCGCCGCCAATCGCCGCTACAAGGACACGGCGGTGCTCCGCCCAAGCGGGGCAGACCTCTACGGTGTGCTCCACCGTGTCCTCCGGACGATCCTCGCAGTGGAAACACCCGGGCGTTTCCTCCCGCCCGATTCGGTGCAGGAACCTCCCGAAACAACCGTGTCCGGTGAGGATCTGCGTCAGGCGGTAGGTGAGGGCGCCGTGGCGCCTCTCTAACCACTCCTCAAAGAGGGGACTTATCGCCACAATGGTAGTGTGCCCTGCACGGGGTTGCATTAGTCGCTCTCTCCATGTCGCCATGAGATCACGCCGGAGGTCTGTCCGCTGAGCGGCAATTTGCCGCGGCAGCGGAGTCTCCCCCCGACGTAGTGCCTCCGCGCGCCATTCATGCAGGCGCGCGAGGACTATCGCCTCCAGATCCCATGGCGGCAATCCGGCAAGGAGGCTAGCCGCCTCGCCGGAGATCGTGCGGTACCCCCGGATTAGCCTTATGGCTATCACCTTTTGGGGCGCGTTCAGGTAGTGGGCGGCTTGCCGCCTCAAAGAACGCGCCCACACCGGGGCCCCGTAAAGGGCCACGGACCGGACGACCCCCGCGTATAGCCTCCGGCAGGAGGCGTTTGGACCCCTCAGGTTGGGCAAGAGCCGCTTGAAGGCAGCCCCTGTCCGTTCCAGTTTGGGAGCCAAACGTCGGAAGTGCTCCACGAATTTCCACCGGCTGTCGAGGACGAGTCCTAGGTACTTCAACGTCGACCCGACGCCGATGGAAACCCCTCCTGCCGTCAGTAGGGATTCCGACGGTGGCGCATTCCGAGGCCCATGAAAACACATGGCCTCGGACTTGTGCAATGCCACCTCGAGACCCAATTTCCGGATCCTATCCACGACTATCGCAACCCCGCGTGTCATGTTTTCGGCCGCCGCCTCGTGCGACATCCCTTGTGCCAGTACCAGCGTGTCGTCAGCGTAGCAAACTACGCTGACGCCGGTAGGGAGGTCGGCGCGCAGCACCCAGTCGTAACCGATGTTCCACAGGGCCGGTCCTAGAACCGATCCCTGTGGAACACCGCACGACATCTCTCGCCGGTTCCATTCTCCGCTCTGACTGGGGTAGATGACGGCCCTATCCGTCAAGTAGTCCCCGACCACACGACGAAGGTAGGTTGGCACCCGGTGATACCGGAGTGCCTCCCTAATGCAGCTCCAGGGCATGGAGTTGAAGGCGTTGGCGATGTCAAGAGACACCGCCAAGACGACCCCGCCCCGGGACACCGCGTCCCCCGTCGTGAGGGCTCTCACGCGCATGATGGCGTCCACCGTGGAGCGCCCCTTGCGGAAACCAAACTGGTGTTCCGCAAGATCCGGCCCCATCCCCGCAAGGTGCCCGGCAAGGCGGTTGGCAATCACTCTTTCGAAGAGCTTGCCCACCTCGTCGAGCAACACGATGGGCCGGTATGCGGACGGAGAGTCCGCAGGGCGCCCTGGTTTCCGGATGAGGACCAGCTTCCCCGTCTTCCAACGAAGCGGAAACTGGCCTCTCTCCAAGCATGCGCTTAGGAGCCCTTCCAGTCGGGGCCCGAGAGCCTCAGAGGCCAGGACCCAGGCTTTGCCAGGCAAGCCATCGGGTCCCGGGGCGGTGTTTCTGGCTTTCAGCCTGCGTACCGCCACTCTCAGGTCTACCCCAGTCACCTCCGGAACGTCGTCATCGTCATCGGTGTGGTCCGCTTCCACCGCACGCGGCGGCGGAGCCATAGGCGGGGGAGGATGCTCCCCTCGCGAAGGGAACAGAGCGCTCACCACGTCCTCCACGAGCTCAGGCCGGAGACTCTGCGTAAGCAGGGGGGCCCGGGTGCGGAGTTTGTCCCGCACCATCTTGTAAGGGCGCCCCCACGGATCTCCGTTCAGAGACTCCAGCATCTCCTCGCGGGCCAAATTCTTGGCCCGCCGGACAGCCTCTTGGAGGGCGGTCTTCGCCGCTCTGTACCCCTCGTACAGCTCCGCCTCAATGGCTGCCGCATCCGGAGGGCGGATGCGGAGCCTGCGATGCCTGGCGTACAGGCGCCGCGCGGCAACGCACGCCTTGCGCAGAGACGTCAGCTCTCGCGACCACCAGTACACTTGACGCCGGGCGCTTCCTGGCCGAACTCGGGGCATTGCCACGTCGCAAATCTCGGACATGGCCTCCTGGAACCAACCCGCCTCGTTGTTGATGTCAGCAGGCCTGACTGGTGATGACACCCAGGCCTGCACGATCGAGGCTTCCAGGAGGAGCTCCCGGTCCAGCTGCTTCAGCGCCCATCGCGGACCACTCGGGGCCTGTAGGACCGGCACGCTTGAGGACTGGGTGGAGACGTCGAACCGGATGTACCGGTGGTCGGAATAGGTCTCCACCCCCTCCATGACGCGCCAGTCAACGACACGCGGCGACAGAGCGGGGCTGCCGAACGAGATGTCCACCACCGACTCGCCCCGCATCCGCACGCACGTGGGGACAGAACCCCGATTTAGGACGACCAGGCCTGTCTCCAGAGCCCAGTCCTCCACCATTCTACCCCGCACGTCCGTGTAACGAGAACCCCAAGCCAAGTTCTTGGCATTGAAGTCCCCGAGCACAAGCACGGGGAGGGAATGGCTTCCGATGACGACACTCAACTCCGTGAGGGAGTTGTGGAACTCGGCGAGAGTTCGGCTCGGGGAGAAGTAGACTCCCACTACAACGATCTCCCCGAACCGTGCTGCTACGCACCCCTGACCCTTCCTGACACTCTCAAGGGTCGGGGTACCGGCGGCGACCGACGCAATTAAGGTCACTGAGCCGCTAAGGTCCTCCACCCAGTCATCCCTGGGCGGGACAAAGTACGGCTCAGCGACCACGGCGACGTTAATCGACCACTGCGCCATGCTCTGGAGCAACAGATCCTGAGCGCAGGCGCAGTGGTTGATGTTCGCTTGGAGAAGGCGTAATGGGGCCGTTATTGGCACTCCATTTCAGCCCCCTCCCGGGCCCCCTGCGAGGGCCCCGCTGCGGAAGTTGCAGCAGTAGCGGCAGCGGCGGCGACAGTGGCGGCGGCTGCGGTGGTGGCGACGGTGGGGGTTTTGGCGGTGGTGGCGGAGGGCCTTCCCTTACCCCTGGCCTTAGCGGGAGTACCGCAGGACTTGCTCCCTGCCCGGTGATCGGCCGGCTTGCCAGCTGCCGCACATGCGGCGCAGCGCGGCGCGGCGGAGCAAGCCGCGGCCATGTGACCGGGCCGGCCGCAGCGGAAGCACAGGCCGCTGCGGTCCACCTCCGAGGTGCACCGGACCGACACGTGGTGCCCCACATGGCAGCGGAAGCACCTCAGAGGTCTGGGTTCCAGCAGCTTCACCTGCGCTGAAACCCAGCCCACCAAGAGCCTTCGGCCCTCCACAATGATTTTCGCCGCCATCACAGGGAAGCTTACCGTTACGGTTCGCATACCCGACAGGTCCGGACGTAAGGTGCCTGCCTTGACCTGCTCGGCAGGGCACCCACCGGTCCTGGTGACGGCGGCCACCACCTCCTCCTCGGTCACCGAGTCGTCCAGACCCAGGATGCGCAGGTCTGCGCATTTGACGGGCCTGGACACTCGGGCCTCGTCCGCATTTAGGGACGCTCTAAGCTTTTCAGCCAGAGCGTCAGCGGACGAGCCACGGGTTTCGCCGGGGATCTCCAGCACTCGAGCCCCTGTTGCGGTGACTCTAAGCCGGAGGCCCCCGGCGATCCCGAGCTCCCCGAGATCCACCATCGTCTTCGCCTTAGCGAGCACGTCGCGATAGGTCACGCCCCTCTTTTCCGCCTCCGGCTGTAGTGTTATCACTACAGCTGCGGTCTTCGGGGCGCTGAGCCTAGCAGCGCCATTCCGCTTCTTTCCTTGGCGCTTCCGCTCCCGCTTCCTGGCCTTTTTGGCCGCCTTTCGCTCCCTCGCTCTCTCTCCGGCCACCTGCCACCCAGTCTCGGCCACGGATGGCTTAGGGGGCGGGGGGGGCGGCGGTGGCGGCTGTCTCGTGGCTAGCGCTGGCACATTCGCCGCCTTGCCCTTCTTGTGGACCGCCGCCTTGCCCTGCCTCAGGGCCGCTGCGTTCCCAACCGGGCCGATTTAGCCGGAGCCAGCTTTCCGGGAGCCGACGTAACCCTGCCAGAGGGCCAGCTGGACGGCCCCGGTGCGGAAGCCGCTGCAGCCGCATATGTGGCCGCCCTCGGGCCCGAGGGCGCCTTGTTTGCCGCCAAGGGGGGGCGCAGAACAATGCCCTCCAGGACGGAGAACCGCGCCTGAAAGGCAGCCAGCTCCTGCCGAACCAGGTTCAGGACCTGGTTCTCCACCGGCACGGCCTGGCTTGGTCGCTACTGGCCATTTTGGGGCGCCTCGCGAGAGCCGGACTCACGCAGACTGGCCAAGTCTGCTCGGAGCCTCCTGTTCTCTTCTTGGAGAAGCTCCGTGGCGGCCGTCAGTCGAGCGACCTCCGCCCGCAGTTTGACCATGCCGTCTGGCGGTGGCGCCGCATATCTGGCCTCCGCTGCTGCCATGATAGAGGCGACCGCTGAGGGTATAGCCCTTTGCCTGGTGGAGGGCTTTTGCTTGTAGGAGACAGCCCTCAGCGCCGCCTCCACCTCCTTCGCAAGCCCGGCCTTACGCTCCGCTTCGGAGCCGCCGTCCGCGCCCGCCTCGCCACCAGAGAAGGCCGAACGGGCCACCCCGTGACCACCAGCCACCCCCGGGTGGCGCGCCTCCGCGGCAAGCCGTGCCGACCTCTCGGTGGCAGAGAGGCCTCTCCCCTTGCCGCGGATCCCGCCACGCTTGCTGGTGGGGATCTTGCGAGCCGAAGCCAGCTCCCCCTCTGATGACGACTCTCGGTCGCCTACCGGCCTGGACCGCTTGCGAAGAAACTCCCTGTTTCCCGCAGCAGCCCCGGGCCTCCCGCGCCGGGAGCTCTCTGAGCCTCCCGCGCTTACATCGCAGGATGCGGCGCCGGACTCCGACCCCGCATCCCTCTCCTCCCTTCCTTCGCCGTTATCGGCCGTGTCTTGGGTTGTAATTGATTCAATCATACAGTTCCCACGAGTATGGGGGAAATAAAAAGTCCATCTGGGCAGTGCCCCCTGTACCCAGATAAGCCATAGCCAGGCCCGGCAGTGGTTCGCACTAGCGACTGATTTTCCAAAGGAACCCGTCAGCCATACATCTCCTCGCGGTGCGCCGCCGCTTGAGATTCGGGGTAACTTTTTATAGAGGTTTTCTACCTCGTGGTCCGGGCGGTTAAGCCAAGACCCTTGGTCCCAATCGAAGCCGCGAGACGTGTTCCACGACACTTCGACGGTGGGATTACGATATCGACGGGGACAGTGAAGGACTGCATCCTTCACTGTCTGCTCGGAGGCAGGGTAAGTGCACACCGAGCCCGCCCTAGCTCCTCCGCTGTGCCCTCTGCTTTTCAGAGGGTCACACGGAGCAACACCCCCTAAGTCCAAGATGGACCCCTCCCATGTCAGAATATTAGCCATGGACAGTAACATTCCCCGAGGAATAAGAATCTCTTCCCATTCCTCGGGGAAGGATACTGCCCACGCCCAGGGTGCACCGGCCCAGCAGCTGCTATTCCCTCCAGACGTATCGAGAGGGACCGGCAGCCATCAAGCACACGAGGAGGAATTCTGACAACGCACCCCTTGTTACCCAGCCTTAACAGACCTTAATCGATTCTAGGGCTTCGAAAGCTAGCTCGGGTTATTTATTACAAACAAACTGGTAACAACCCACGCATTAACTCATTTAAACATAAAACACAATAAACATTCCACGTTATATTTTCCCAATCCAAAAAACACAACTCAATTAATTCCCCAAACGGAATTCCTAACTCAACAAGAGCGAAAAAAAAAAATACGCAAAAAAAAAAACTTAATATAGAAGTGCGTCTTCACAATAATTTATCATTCCGAGCCGAGGTGCGAACACCCAAGGGTTACGACGTGAGAATGTTTAATTAAAATATACGTAAAATACGCAGCATTTATTAAAACGAAGTAGGTACAAGGAAAGGATTATCCTTACCTTGGAGATTCGCCCTTTTACCGTAATTAGTGTTGCGGTGCCCGGAATTAAGTCCGCCATTGGACCGGAATATTTTTTTTTTACTTTTTCCGCTTACGTAGCCATGTTATGGTTCTTTGCACGGAATGTGGTCTGCGTTAGGATAAAATCTGTGGTGATAATTAAAAAATATTTTTAGTTAATTATAATATGTAAACCAAATACAAAATTTTGGGTGTAAGAGTAGAGGAAGACCAAATAAAGTATGGATAAACTGTGGGAAGGATGATATGGTAAGAAAAGAGTTGTCTGATGAGATGAAGAGTAATAGAGAATTATAGAAGAAGAAGAGATGCTGCGTCGACCCCAAATAAATTGGGATGAGTTCAGGAGAATGATTATGATACCATAATTATTTGCAGATCTGTATTTGGTCAAGGTGCTATTTTGCTATTTTATAAAGTAGTAAATTATATCATTAAAAATACTCATTGAAATTGTCTAAGCTTTCTAATAAAGGCAATTTATGATTAAATCTGAAAATAAAAGCTTGACTACCTTTTAGAAATTTACGCTGTCCCCAATCATATTGGGGTCAACTTCCATCCAACCAAAAACAGACAAATATCAGTATTTACATTGTAGCGACCACCATCTGACCTCCAGAACCCAATTACTGGACCAACACCGATATCCCCGCTTTAGATACACATAAGATGATCCCAATTCGGACCGATCATTTATATCAACCCCCAAAACGGATGTGCGAGGGAGACAACACCTAAATCCGACTAAGGAAACACGACTTTTGAAGATTAATTCCATTCCTTTTAATGAAAACTCCGGGATTGGATATCGCAGTTATTTTTAATTAAAACAGTTTCTCTCTCGATTAATCACTAGGCGTTATTCATTTATATCGTTTTGGTCATAAGCAATCATTTGTTATTGCTGTGACAAATGGTCTGGTGTTATGATGTTAGACTGTGGTGTTTTGTTCAGAAATGAGATTATTCATCATCTGCCTAGCCTTTTCCCAACAACATAGTTGGGGTCGGCCAGTATTTTACATGGAGCAACTGCCTATCTGACACCCACAACCCAGTTAGTACTGTATAATACGATACCCCTTGGTAAGACTGGTTGTCAGACTTTTTGGGCCACTGACTACATGTGACGACTGTCAAAGATCTACAGATGACAGCCGGGACCAACGGCTTAACGTGCTTTCCGAGGCGCGGAGAAAACTCGGTATGTAATGGGCGGTCACCCATTCACAAACCAACCTAGGTAAGCACGGCTTAACCTAAAGATCGACTCGAGCGGCTGTTATTATTTAGCCAAGAGCTCCTCCTTCAGAAATGAGATTATTATTATGGTAAAATTGATAGTGGTGGATTATGCTCCACTCTTTCTCTAGAGCTGAGTCCTGTGTTTCTGTGGTGGGGACGTTACAAGCTAATTATGTAATTGTAAAATGTATCATCTTTAGCATTGAGCAGGCTACTTTCCATACAGATCAATTTAAACCACTTATTACCAGGGAACTGGCAAAAAAGAGGTGCCATATGAGATGACGAGTAACAGAGAAGTATGGAAGAAGAAAACATCACGCTGACCCCAAAAAAGTAAGAGGATGATGATGATACCAGGGAACTTGCTCGTTGCAAAAGTCGTTGATCCACCAGACCTGGCCTAGAGCATCGGTACTTACTTCTTACTATGTGTAAACTTTCAGTAGAGCCATTTTTTTTTTCGGTAGCTTTGAATGTCCCACTGCTGGGCAAAGGCCTCCCCACATCCTTCCAGGTTCCTCGAACAAGCCAGTAGAGTCATTACTACTTGTTTTCGGCGTGTTGCCTGACAGGACGTATTTAACAAAATACATTAAAGATACATAAATAATGCCTACCAATTAAGAATTCTCGAAATTTTAAACAAAGGCTGGAATTATGTTAAAATTACAGAAAAAAGAATCACGCTCGTAATGCGATCATTATAATCAAAGCCATACTTAACAAAAATACGGAAATATCCTGTTAAAAATACCGAGAAAAAAATCACGCACATTACTTCGAGCATAATAATCCGAATTCCAAAATCGAAGACTTAAAAGTAAGCATTTTAATAATAAAAAGCTTGGACTTTTAATTAAAAAATCTAAAGTTCGCAAAAGCCTCTAACGATGTTACATTTGCGTGAGCGACTTTTATGGTCCCCTCATTTTGTGTGATTAAAAAAGTTTATATTTTCGGGTTAGCTGGCCCTATTTTTAGGTGTAATGAAGTTTGAATTGTGATTTTTAGGTGGACAGGTTCAAGGCTATTCCTGAACAACTAAAGTTTCATCATCTGCCTAGCCTTTTCCCAACTACGTTGGGGTCGGCTTCCAGTCTAACCGGATTCAGCTGAATACCAGTATTTTACATGGGACGACTGCCTATCTGACCGAATTTCGCCAGTTATGTTTAAGTCCCATGAAATAGGGGTGAGCCTATTGCCATCAACCGGACACAAATCTAGACTCCGTGGCTACTACTAAGAGATTCCTGATGGTGAAACCCAAATAACGCTTTGCCCGGCCCGGAAATCGAACCCAGATACAATTCAGACAACCCAGAAATTACTGAGTAATACGATACCCTTTGGTTAGACTGGATATCAGACTTTTGGGCCACTGACACGGGCCACTGATGTTTTTGTATCGTTTTAGGAAAATGTAATGACGGAAATGTTGAGTATGAATGTAAATGGCTATAAGAGTAGATTAAGACCAAAACAACGGTGGATAGACTGTTTGAACGATGATATGGCTAGAAAGGAGGTGACTGCTGATGTGACGAGTAATAGAAAGGTATGGAAGGCGTCATGCCGCGCCAACCTCAATTAAATTGGGTTAAGGGCAACAGAGTGATAATATTTATGTATCGTTTGGCATCAGTTTTAACAGTTGGTTTAGCGTATCAAGTTGGCTGTTGAACTGTACGTATTCTCCGTGTGGACTTAATTCACTTCATGGTAAAAACAATAAAAACGTAAATTTTGAGTTATTTCGTTATTTAATTAAAGGGACGTTATGGTTTCAGTAAGGTTTTTGTTGTATTCCTGGAACTAGAATCAGCTGTTTTCCTCAACATTCGTTATCTGGTGAAACTGGTCTAATAACTTAATTCACTATATGGTAAAAACAATAAAAACGTAAATTTTGAGTTATTTCGTTATTTGATTAAAGGGACGTTATAGTTTCAGTAAGGTTTTTGTTGTATTCTAGTGAAACTGGTCTAATTCCAATTATTACTATTCATATTAATCAAACTACATTATGAATGTGTGCCAGATTCGTATGTCGACACTAATTTTGTGTGGAATGATTCAAATTTGAAATTCAAGGGGTAATTAAAACGTACAGATCGTGACTAGGGAAGGCACACAATATTATACGGTATTTGAGCCATTTATTACTAGCTTATACCCGCGGCTCCGCCCGCGTTAATTTCAGCGATCGTCTCACGGGATCGTACTACCGGGATAAAAAGTATCCCATGTTTTAATCTAGGTTATAAACTATCTGTGACTGTGTGCTAAATTTCATCCTAATTCATTCAAAGTTTTTTCGTGAAAGGGTAACAAATATCCACCCATCCATCCTCACAAACTTACGCATTTATGAAAGCAGTAAGATAAGATTATTTAAAGCCTTTTTGTGCATAGAACCAAGTGAATTCAATTCGTATAATATGAGCTGGTAGCGGCACTTCAAGAAGTCCTACAGCAACATATAACAAAAAGTACTACAGCACCATCTATGGCACCGATGATGAACTAAACTTCAAAATACGTCTAAATTCTACATCACGCAAGTTATTCGCGACTTAAGACTACATAGAAGAACGCGACAACAACTGTCGTGCAGTAGCCCACCAGACAAAACACCCGTCTGGTCAGAGGATCCTTCCTTTTCTATGGAGGAAGAAGAACTTTACACCCTGTTGTCCATACCCTCAAAAGCTTAACGGAGAAACATTTTAGTTATAAAACTCAAACAAGATAGGCCAGCGTGACATTAATAAAATACTGTTGGTATTCATTTAGCAGAGACTAAAAAGTACACAACATATTCTGTAAAACAAAAGCAAACAAAGTGAAACTGTTGTAAAAAAAAGCAGGAATGTGTACATTACGGCTGCACCAAACAAGCCAGAACTGGTTCTGAACTGGTTCAGAAAAAAAATGCCAGATAACAAGTGCCTGAAGCTGGTTTTCAACTGGACCTCAAGTTGTGAGGTGACGAATGTAAATCAGTGAAAAGCAATGGTTCATTTGTAAGATGAACAATAATTATTGAATTTATCCAAGTAGCCGATTTTGGCAGAAAGGTGACCACTATGGTAAACTCATCTATTATCTATCTATCTCTAAAACGAAACGGCGACACAAACTCTTGGTCGCCAGTGACTTTTTCTTGCTTAAGATTATTAGCAATAAAAAAAAATAAACGAAAACGGTGGCGAAATGATTTAGACGCGCATCACGAAGGCTGGTTCGAGGTGGCGCAGGAGAAGAGTACCTAGAAGGATATGGGGGAGGCCTTTGTCCAGCAGTGGGACATACAAGGCTAATAAAAAAAGGAATCATTGACCTACTTGTGCATTTATGCAAAAAAATTATTAAAACAAAAATGAGCAAGTAAATCAAGCCTTCAAACTCCAGCAAGAAGTGTAATTAAAAACGGGCTAAAGCTCATTACGGCCCCAATATCGTCGAACGTTATTCGATCAGCAGCTGCCGAAAATTGCCGAGGCTTGCCGAAAGCTTACCGAATATTTCCGAAGTGTTCCGATCATTCACGAAGCACTAAATGTGTGTAATGTTGGTATTGCGTGACTCGATTGAGTGCAGTGCTCGTAATCTATGAGATATCAATCTTGTGATTCATTCTTTTCGTATTGGGTATCTTTGGGGATGTTTTATTTTAAGGGTTGGTTTCTACCTACCCTTAATATAAAACATCCCTAAAAATCGTAATTACCTACCAAATACACAAGTATTATGTTGTACAATTTGGTTTCGTTCTAGTCTAGTGTGACGTTGGCCCATAACCTATAACAAACTTTGTTATTAGGGTAAAATCACATTTACTCGCACAGATCAGCATTTTTCTTACATCTTTTTCCCTTTCTGACAATTGAATTGCAACTCACTAAAGTCAGAGGTCTAATCGCATGTTAAAGTGCTTCCGATGCGAAAGAATGCGGATGCTTGCGACCGGACTTCGCGCTCCATCAAATGACAGCTTGCCGTGTCAGAATGGGATAGAGATACTCGAAAACACTGATCCGTGCATGGAAACGTGATTTCAACCTTATACACCAATTTCAGTGACACGCTCAATCTCAAATGTATTAATTTGTATTAGTTTGTTTGTTTTGTTTATTTGTTTTTTTTTGTATTATTTTTTTGTGTTTTATTATTTTGTATTTTGTTATTATTTATGTGTTTGTATTTGTATTTTTGTCTTTTATATGGGTCTTGGGCCTGAAATAAATGGAATTTATTTATTTTATTTTATTTTTATTAATGAAATATGTTGTGTAAGATTATATTTTCTCCTAACTTAATTTATATGTTACTAGCTTTTGCATGCGACTTCGCTCCCGTTATGTACGGAAATTATCCCATGAGTAACAATGTTATTGTCGAAATTTTATTTTACTGTGCCAAGTAAAACATTTCGTTTTAATCCACCCATACGGGTACCTTATACATCTTCGAATTATAGGCAGAACAGTTATACTGTGCACGCAAGCAGAAATTTCAATGACATATGTAGGGAATATGATTCAGATCCGTTCACAATTAGTGTGAAATCGGCCAGAAGGTGCTTAAGCCTCAAATTTTTCAAGTAGCGGTAGGTTAATTATTGTTTTTATTATTTTACTTTTACTTTTTTCTCTATTATTTTAGTCATATAATTGCAAGACAAGTATTTATATTCTTCTTACTTTGATTAAAGCGGTGTATTTTCTGTTTTTGTGCTCACACCATATTTTTTTTTTTTTTTTATTCAAAGTCTATACGTAAGGATTTGTAATTGGCTTTCTGGTGACTATGGTTTCCTTGTTTGTGTGTTTTTATTAGCTGTAAGTCCTCCATGTACTAAAATAAATAAATAAATAAATAAATAAAGTATATTTTAAATGTAACCTGTGACACTCGGGGATAATGTAGCTTCCCTTTAATGAAATAATTTTTCGAATCGGATTAGTAATTCCAAAGATAAAAACTTACAAACACATTTTATCTGTTTATAATATTAGTATGGATAAATACGAAAGTTACTCGATCTGTCTGTCTGTTTGTTACGCCTTTTTTTTTTAAAATACGGCTGAACGAATTTGAAGAAAAAAAGAAGAAAGAAAAAAGTATACCTAGTTCAGGGGAACTAGGTATACTTTTTACCCCGAGATAATAACAAATGCAACAACAATGCGGGCGTAAACGCAAGCAACCATGTAATTGATCATAATAAATCATCGTGTTTGTCGTATTTTTACCCGACTACGACGAGTCTAAAAGGAAGGTTTATGACTTTAAAAGTATTTGTGTGTATGTATGTTTGTATTTACGTATGTTCCTCCGTAGCGCCTAAACTATTTCCGATTTTGATGAATAAGGTGTCAATCGATTCGTTATTATGGCCCGGGTAACATAGGCTACATTTTATTCAGTAGTCGGGTTTTTTATTAGTTGTAGTTTAGATATTACACAATTTCTTGTTCACACAAAACGTAGAATTTTATAAGAAAGGCAGTGTGTACAAAAATAACCTTGCCTACTAGGGACCACTTTGGCTACAGTGTTAAGCTTCAAAATAAGGCTGGGTGTGGATAAACGGTAAGGTTATAACATTTTGCCCGCAGTTTGGAGCGCCGCCTAATAGCACGCTCCTACCATGCCGTACCAATTATATTTTTATGTACTTGCAAAAAATTGTGCATGTTCTAGGCAGTTAGGTACTTTTTACATTGTGAAAACTGATTATATGAAGTCAGGGGCTGCATTAATTGAATTTCATTCTTATTTTTTAAACACAAAAGTAACAATCAGCTCGATAGGCTCAATAGGCTGGCAAGCCTATTACATATTATTTAAACGTAACTGGCGAAATGTAGGTGCACTATTTGGTACACATCTGCCTAACCCCTCAGGGATTACAGGCGTAATGTTATGATGACAAAAGTAACACGATCTGTCTGTTACTATTTCAAGCCTTAACAGCTGAATGAATTTGGATGAATTGTGACAGACGGACTGACTACACATAGTCTGGGTTACATCATAGGGTACTACTGTATGTCGCGACAGTAAGTTCTCACGGGATAATTTACGAATAATGCGAGAGAAGCTTCTATACGCCCGCTGTTACGTACATGGACTTTCCCCTACTTTCAATAAAATACCTATGTACTGTAGCAGGTAGAAGGTACTATCGAGCTCACTAATGGTTGCCATTTTTCAACCTTATTATTCATGGCATAAGGGTGAAAAGTGGTCTTCTGTTACTGAACGCGGTAGTACACCCCTAATCAAGCTTTTAAACTAGCTCGCGCACAGCAGAGAAGATCATCATCCCGCGGTCATGGCGCTTGCAACAGAGTCGAAATATCGGGAGCTCACAATAATTGAAAATCACGGAAAATTTCTCGTAAGTGACAGTTTAGAAGAGTTTTAGGTATATAATAACTTTCAAATCAACATAACGTCACTTCTGTAATTAGACGGAATAGTGTACTGACTTCTTGACGAGTAATAGCGAAGTATGGAAGAAGAAGACATGTTCTGCCAACCCCAAATAAATTGGGATAAAGGCAGAGGAATGATGATGATGTGACCACCTACAAAAACAAAGACTGAAAAGAACCACAAAAAACCACATTCCTATAGACCCCAAAATCTAAACGTATATACCCTAATATAATATTTAGGAGTAAATCAAGTGTATTCTGATCAAAAGGAGTAAATGACACGAAATGGCCCGAAAAAGGTTGAGAAGCGACGAAGGCCTGAGATCTTATGAGACACTTTTGTAAAAGGTATATTATTAGATGCAGGGCGATGGAGTTATCTTTAGTTAGAATATCTTCCGTTTCTGGTATGTTAGGGCGTAAGAAAAGGATAGAGATAGCTGTTTGAAAGAAATGATGACAAGGTTTTTTTGGGGTCATGTTGAGGATGGTTTAAATGTGGTGTAATTTTGACAAGCTAACTCGCGCAGTGGCTGAGCAGATACATCAAAAGTAAATATATTCCAGTATCCTATGTTTGTTTCAATATTTATAGTGTTAGAGGAGCTCGAGGCTAAATAATGACAGCCGCTCGAGTCGATCTTCAAGTTAAGCCGCGCTATGTTGGTCCGTGGATGGGTGACCATCCATTACATACAGAGTTTCCTCCGTGCCTCAAAAAGCACGTTGAACGTCCTGAAGTAGTGGTCAGAAAGCCTGACAACGAGTCTTACCAAGGGGTATCGTATTACCCAGTACAAATTGGTTTGCGACGGTCAGATAGGCAGTCGCTCCATGTAAAATACTGGTATTCATCTGCATCCGGTTAGACTGGAAGCCGACCCCAACATAGTTGGGAAAAGGGTAGGCAGATTATGTTGAGAACGGTTCAAATGTAGTGTAATTTTGACAAGCTAACTCGCGCAGTGGCTCAGCAGATAGGAAAAGCAAATAATATGTAAATAGTCTTGCTTAGTTTTGTGGCAATTAACAGAGCATCCAGTATCCTATGTTTAAGTATCATTATTTAAAAGTGCGCAACTAAATTATTCCATTAGTTGCGGTTACAATTTCAAATTAAAATTATCATATGTTTATTCGTTAAAGCGCAACCATGATTGAAAAAAAAAGTTAATGAATCCATCATACCCCTCTCTATTTTTTTTAAATAGTTGTGGTTTGAGGAATACCTCGGAATTGACAATCTCCTCTTTTTTTTTCGTCGGTTAATTAAGTCAATGTGTATTTGTAGTACATTTTTCCTTCTTTTAAAAGTCTTTGAGCTCTTAAAGGGTAATGGTTCTTAAAGTGAAGTGCACTTCATTGAGCCTCTTGTCTATCGGCGACGTGTTAGGTACTCACTCTCTACTCATTATCATTATGTGAGAAAATTATGGCTCGTTCAGATAACTTAAGCTTTTAGTTTAAAATTAAAGAGCCTATTAGGTTTCTTTTAATTTTGAAATACTGTTTTCATATTCTTGTTAGTTAGACTTCTAAATGATGTTTATTTTGCAAACAGGATGTCTATTTCAAAACTAGATGGGGCCAGTGTTTCGTGCCTGACTACTCTGAGAAGAAACAGCCGAAACAAACTCAGAGGTCAGTCTCTTTTAAGGTCCAGACATAATCTTGGTCAACTCACATAAGGACTATGCTGATAAACGTCTGAGATGGTCTTTTGAAGAAAGAACAACACAAATTTGAGTGGACCTATCCAGCGTCCAGTCAGTGCAAGCATTTGTCAGTTATCGTGTAGCTCGACTCATAACTCAAGAAGTACTGGTACAAGTTACTGATTATTATCAACATGACTGGTTTATGAGGTTCCCAATACTGGGATACAGGCGTCCTCCTTATGACAGGAAGTGGTCTCAATTACACCGCGCGGACCAATTGCAGGTTGGTTGTAACTGTCAGCCTGCATCATTCAATCCTGAACAAAAGCCTCCCTCAAAATAAAATGTAGGGTACTCTATTGTTATTTAATTTATCATAATATCACAAGCCATTGTTGGACCTTTTTTCGAATTTCTCAGCGCCAGGTGGGAGACCCTACCGGCCGACATATTTCTTATCATCTTGCTGTATTATTATCAAAACATGTTGGCCGACCCTTAGTAACATGACGTAAGGCCAGGGAGATGGTTATGATAAATATTAGGTCTTTAGCTATGAAATTGGAGATTTGTATGAAAATTTTCAAAACAAAAATTTTTGTATTTTTTTTTATTTTAGCTTATCTAGCTTTTTTATCTTTCCGATTTGACGCAAGTGCTTCAATGTCATTTTGACACTAACTCCAAGGCCCGCAGCAAGCTCAGCCGTAGATTGAGTTGGATCCGTTTCCACTACCGCCTTCAATTCGTCGTTGTCGACAATAGTTACCGGCCGACCGCGAGGCTCATTCTTCAACTCAAAATTTCCAGATTTAAAACGATTGAACTAAGAATGGACCGTGTTTATGCAAGCAGCGTCAGGCCCGTACACGTCGCTAATGTTTCGTGTTGTTTGTGCAGCGGTATGTCCACGTAGGAACTCATATTCGAAAATTTTACGAATTTTCAGTTTAGCCATGGCGCCAAAAACTACCACAATTTCACAAAAACAAAAAACTATCTAAAACAAATGACTGAATTTGAAATTAGAAGAACACGGCTTTCGAATAAAATTTATTTGAATTTCGAATTGCGCGCCAATCCACAGATAATTAAATCTGAATATGCAGGTTATTAAATCTCCAATTACATAGATAAAGATATATTATTACTATACCTGTTGCTGTACAATAAAATAGAGTAATTATTCAAAAAAAGCATGATATTTTTGGTTAAGAATAGAGGGTGTAAACATACCCTTCACATAGCCGTCAACCAAGCACTCTGTACATCAAACTAAGTAACTTTATGCAAAAATTATTGCTAGAAATTGCCTATTTTTTTGGGGTGAAAAATCACGTTTTACGGTAGGACTCGATGGAAAGCACTCAAACCATTGTGCTGATGGATAGATTGAATAGTACGGGGGTCGTGGAGGTGTTTAAAGTAAAAATCTTACATTAAAAACAAGTATTTAAAAAAAAAAATATTAAAAAGTTGGAATTTTAACTCCCAATATCTCCGTAACTAGAAGATTCCCAGGTATGGTCTAGAACAAAAAATGATCACAAAGACGGGGAGAACAATTGCCTTTCGGCTATGTTAAGGGTCTATTTACACCCTTTGTATGTTTTTTCTCTGTACCTTTGAACCCTTGAAGAACATAGCAATAAAACCACCATGCGTATCGACCATTTATATTACGAAATGCCATCAGAAGTCAGCGAAATAATTTTGTGGTAAAGGAATATCCTATAAAATCCTACACCATCTGAGAGCAGCCGTGCATTTTAGCATAAAATGATAATAAAATTATACTTTGGCACCATAGCTCTGTTTCCTTAGCCCAAGAGACCGCAATACAGACGCTAAATTATTTTTTTGTCCGTGTTTTCATATTTACATGTTTTTGTTTATACTTATTTGTGTAAGAATTGAGTTCATTACAGTTTTTAATTGTAGATTTGAAAAACAAAATAACACTGGTGTTATTGCACTTACATCTCATAGCTGACGAAAATAAGTAATTATTCACAAATCTGTGTGACATCGAATGGGGTCACATGTGCTTGTCTTGATGGATTGCCTCATTGGTCTAGTGATTGCAATCACGACTGCTGAGCATGAAGTCCTGGGTTTGATTCCCGGGTCGAGAAAATGTTATTGGGTTTTTCCATCAGGAATTTCTCAGTTTCAGCTACGGAGTCTGGATTTGTTCCCGATTTATGGGAATAGGCTCGCTGCCTATTACATGGTACTTAAACATTACTGGCGAAATGTGGGTTTACTATTAGGTACAACTCTGCCTAACCGTTGGGGATTACAGGCTTGATGTTATGTTTATGTTGATTGATTAAAATGTCTCATATATTTTGAAACATCTAAAAACTAATTCTAACTACGCGACCCAGAACGTCCTAGACTGCTCTCGAGGACATTCTTGACAACATAAAATAAACTTTTTATAACTTTCATACGCTCGAACCAGCAAATTGAAGTATAAAAGTCACGTTTTACCTAGATAAATATGTTACAGTCAAAACCACTTTTGTCTGTAACTTTTGTCAGTGAAAATCCTTATCATGTTAAAATACGTTTTCTCCATTTAAAATATGTTGTTTTAGAACGTAGCTAGTCCTAGAATTACTACAACATAATATTTTGCAAAGGGTCACAAAAACAACCTAATAAGCTTCAAGTAAATGTTAGTTATTGTTAAAATAGTTTTCACCCGTCAAAAGTAGTTTTGACTGATTGACAGCGGTCAAAATTAGTTTTGACTGATTAACAGTTTTGACTGTGACATATACGTAGACTATAATGTACACTATACAAACACAATAAAAAGCAATCTCTAAACACTATTTTACGATCGTACGGTTTTATCCTTACGCACCATTTAAGGGTTGAATCGTAAAATAGGATGACTTACCAATAACTATGTTTTCGCTTTAATATTTTACTTGTGTGTAGTCTGCTTATCTTTCGTAAAAGACTTAAAGGGATGAATGGTTTGGGTCGTAAGCAATGAGCTGGCAACTCAGGGTCTTTTTTTTCTTTCATGAAAAAAAAAAAAGGTTTTTGAAATATAATTGTGACTTGGAAAAACGTTGGGTGACGGCCTTACTTAAAAAGACTTACTTATATTAAAACTATATATTATAATGTGTGCTATTTTAGTTTAAAATAAACAGCATTTTCACAAAGTAAAGAAAACACACGAATATTTTAAACACAGGTAACAAAATACTTTAACCACAGACAAAACAAAACTATCAAAAAATACATTTGCAACACTGATAAAACTCTAAACATAAAAAAAGAAAACAACCGTCCCGACGAAGTCTATTTGAAAACGAACGACAGAAAAGAAAAAAAAAAGAGACAAGACTATCTCGTATTCTCGACGTTAATTTTAAAACCATTTTTCTTCAGCAAAAAGGTAACTCGTTCAAAGGAAATTCTATATTCTAGTGCCGTCTACGAATCAAATTTCTAGAGGCGACCTCGATGGAGAAAAACTAACAAAAATATTTTTGTTCCATTTACTAGCTGGTACGCAATCGTTGGTAGGTATATATTTGGCGGGAACGTCGCTCCTCTGCGGCTGGGGATATAGCTGCACTTGAATTTTTAGTTTTTGTAGGCTAGCCTTTTTGTAAATTGAAAGAGTTGCTAGTAATATTTGTGTGATATCGGGTGGTTTTCTGAGTATAGGGGTTTTTGTATCTCTGGGGGCCTACCATGATGTCTTAAAGCAGGAGTAATTCCAGTGTGGGAAATAGATGGCGCTAGATGACTTGTATAGCTTTGTCTCTTTCCCACACTGGAATTACTCCTGTTTAGTGACCCCCCAGATCATGCTGCTGTAGTTTCTAGGAAATCAATCGCAAAGTTTATTGTTTTTATTCGATACCTGATCCAGTTCTTCCTGGAGACCAGGTTTACTTTTATTGTTATACAAACTGTGTGCTCGGATTTTTCATATGCAAAAACGATGAAGGCGAATTTTCAAAATCATCATCATTCTGCTGCTCTTATTCCAATTTTTTAGGGTTGGCGCAGAAGGTGTTCTTCTTCCATACTTCTGCATTATTTTCAAAGTATCTTCGCACAATTTGTCCCCGCTGTTTATACCGTGCGATATCTGATAATTCAGTGAATTAAAGATTGTTGTTGTAAGATATGTAATAAGTATACTATCCGTAGTCCGCATAGTTCATCACTTACTCAAAACACTGCAGTTGAATACGAAAGTACGAGTCAATAAGGAAACCCTCCCTACCATAAGAGCAATATCTCTGTCACCACTCATCAAACATTTACTCACTCAAGCTGTGACGTAGGCGTTCATATTCCTAGCGACATCTTCATATTTTCCCGTCTGCGGGCAGAATACCGGTTTGATCCGGTTTATACCGGTACGTAACCGGTTTACGGCGGTTCCAAGTGAGCGTTTTATGACTGGATTTAAGTCTCTTTTACGAGATTCTTGTATGATTTGCAAAGGTAATTAGAGTTTTAAACAGTATTCATTTCTGTGTTAATCTTGGGAATCTTGGTGAAGTAAAACTCTGTTAGAATTGTTCTTTTAATAAGAAGTATATTTCGCCAGTGATATTTTTTTAGTAATCACATGGTGATTACATACGGGACCGAAACGTGGTCACTCACAATGGGCCTCATCAGAAGGCTTAAAGTCACCCAAAGGGCAATGGAGAGGGCTATGCTCGGAGTTTCCTTGCGTGATCAAATCAGAAATGAGGAATTCCGTAAGAGAACCAAGGTTACCGACGTAGCCCGAAGAATAGCCAAACTTAAGTGGCAGTGGGCAGGGCACATTGCTCGCAGAACGGAATGCCGATGGGACCAGAAAGTTCTGGAGTGGCGACCGCGAACTGAAAGACCAACGTTTTTCAGTTCGCGTTGATAGGCCTCTCACTAGTTGGACCGATGACCTGGTAAAGGTTGCAGGGATCCGCTGGATGCGAGACGCACGGGACCGGTCGGTGTGGCGATACTTGGGGGAGGCCTGTCCAGCAGTGGACGTCTTTCTTTTCTGAAATGATGAAATGATGATGATGATTTTTTTAGTACATTATTTCTTATTACTGTTTATTGTTAGATAAGTGTTAGTAATCCACCCTAGGCCGCATAGTCACTTCACATCAGGCCAGTTGCGGCCAATCGCAAGCCTATAGAATAGTATAAAAAGTGTTGTCAGAATTGTAAGCGCACAATGTCGATTTCTGTATTTACAATCTAACATCACATTATCTATTTAATTTTCAACCCGTTTCGCCCAAGACTAAACAAGCCGCAGGAAAATGAAGTAACTTGTATTATTTGGTGGAGAATAGGGATTATGAAAATTAAACAACAGTTTTATCTTTTACTTAGAAAAAAAGATGCCGTGCTCAAATGGGAACATTCTTATGAAGATATTTGATATAAAACGTAAGACGCATTACACTAGTACGCCTAGAGGCGTAAATGGGTTAATTTTGTCAAAAAGGTTATATTTTTACTTTATACAGGTCCGTTAGACCGTATGTTAGCTCAGCAGGGGTCGTAAATATTAGGCTTGTGACAAAGAAATCAAAATTAAAAAAACGAAGTATTTTCCAAACGTTGTTTACTCCGTCGCATAATCTGCACTTGAAACCAATTTTGCACTCCCTTTCAGACTCAAAAATCAACTGTAAAAAACAAGTCGGCATTCTAATTCCGTCCAAATTGGCAAAAGTCGGAATAAAGATAAAAACAAATTTACCGTGACGGTATAAACGTTTTCTGTAATTGGCTCTTGACACTCCTGACATTTAGGCCTGGAACTGTACCATCTCTTAAGAGAAAGGGATGGTGCTCTACAAGAAGTCTAGCTCCGTCTCTTTCAAGCATTGAAGTAAGATTAAAATAATACTGCTATTAGAGGTGATGGTGTGCCCTCTGGCCTTACTTCAGGCACTTGAGTTGACTTCAGTCCACGTTAATCGGAATGTGTAGGCCGAAGTTCCCGGCCAAATGAAAAGTTTGAGCAATAGGAATAAGTCGAAGTTTTGAATTTATCAGTTTATTGGCTTTTGCCCACGCTTTCGGCTGAAATTGTCCCAAGGGAACATACTATAGAGATAAAAGTACCTTATCTCCTGACGTATGGTCTATTCGGTGCCAAACATTCAAATTTGTTCAACCGTTCAGACGTGAAAAGGTAAGGAGTTCACATTTTAAAATATTTTAATAAAGAATTTTAGACTATCTCTGTGTGTGTACCAGACATAATACTAGCTACCTTATGATGTAAAACAAAATTGTTTTACAGATCTTCAAATTATTATTTGCACACGACCCCCACTCAGGATCAAAGCCGCCATCTTTGAAATCTCCCCTGAGAAAACGAATGAAAATTATGCTTCTTTTAAAGTAGCTGCAACGTAAAACGATCCCTTAACATAGCGACGGTAAAAAAGTTAATTGCTAAAACAGTTGTCAGACGTCTCGTAATTAAAAACCCTTTGAAAAATTCATGAGGAAAAAATACCGAAGAAAACCGAAGTCGGCCGAAGTTTGACGAATTAATAGGAATGGTGGTCACCATGGAATAAAAAGTGTGACAAGAGCTTGAGAGAAGACCAGCGTCTGGCACTAGTTGGAAGAAAAGAAGAAAGAAAGAAAAATATTTATTTGTCGCAGAGACTTATATGACGTGCATCATACAAAATAACAAAAAACATACAACGCATAACAAATATTTATAAATACAACAAGACAGAAAAAAAAAACAAAAAGTTAACAGCTTGCACGTCGTGACTGTGACAAGCAGGAGCAGCAGCAGCAACAGTTGCTGCTGAAGCTGCTTGTCGCAGTAAAAATGGGTAAAATGGGCAAGGGCAAACTGCCCTCGCCCATTTTGCTGAACTGATCCTATATTTTTTTTTCTTTTTGTGTTAGGTTTATTTTTTTTTTGTTTTGTTTTAAATGTTGTGTGCACTTATGACATGAGACAAATAAACCTATGTTCTTTCTTTCATACTCGGACTGACCGCTACAAACAAATCAACGTTCACAAACAAAAATATTTTTACTCTTCTTTTAGTATGCTTACATTAGTTGTAAGCATACTAAAATAAGAGTAAAAATATGGCCGTAGTAATAATATATATATACTCTTATTTTAGTATGCTTACAACTAATGTAAGCATACTAAAAGAAGAGTAAAATATTTTTGTTTGTTAAAACCATTTTCTCCAAACACTTAATAAATAAACGTTATTTCAACGCTACCAACAAACCGTTTAAACACTGCAGATGACATAAAAGAGAAATTGAAATACTTTCTCATAGAAAACGTTCGTGTTCGTACGTAAACAGATATTTTCCGAACGGCTGGATATTTGCATTTCTTTCCATTCTAATCCATTCTGAGTAATAATGCGGTGCATTGCAGGCTACCCGTCTGTGGTGGATGTTTTTATACACTTTCGTTGAATATTCTTGTGAGACGAGTCGAGCGGATTGTGGAATAGTTATTGTGAATTTGTTTGTGTGTAGGTTTTGTTGGTAAACTGATTTGAATTACGCCATTGTAGCCGTTACTGTTTTAGTTCTGATCTTTGTTTTTTATTAAAACTATAGGAAACATTGTATATTTTATATTATTGCGATTCCTTTAAGCTAGCACTTTCATTAGTAATAAGCGAGATGAAATTCCAAGAAATTGAATAGCATCTTCAAGGTTTCAACTTTCTTGTGTTTTTAAAACCACAAAGAAATAATGTTAATTTGAAACGAATAATTTCCTAGGAAGCTCAGTTCTGATGTTCAAATGATCATCTTGTTATAATTATTATGATAATGAGCCAACTTATACTAACGCTTCCAAGTCAGGAATGTGCTGCTACGAAATGGCTACGAGGCTACGAAACTTGCTACGGGGCTACGAAACTTGCTACGAGACTCACGCCATGATTGTTATTGTGTCCTTTACTTGAAGCGGTAAGAATATGTTATATTAAAGTTATTTGTAGATTGACTCATCACATAAGGAAAACATGCTTATGTAGTAAATAAATTTTAATCAGACTAAAGATTACAGGGGTGCATTCTTTTCTCAATACTCAATACTCAATACTCAAATTTTTATTGCATTCCATAAGTATTACATAGATGGTGTAACAAGGTAAAAGATCATTATGGACCCTGTTGTTTTCTCTTTGAGAAAACAACGGTTCCTTGACATTGCATTCGAAATTCGAAACGTTTAAATTATTTGCGTTTCCGCGAACGAAATTATATAAAAAGACTGACTAGCAAGAATTTTATTTTTGAATTCCGAATTTAGTCCGCCATTTTCATTCTCACAAGTAACGCCAATAAGCAGACGTTTATAACGTTCCTTTCGCTCCACTTTTTTTAAGGAATTCTGGATGAATAAAGGTGGGTCCCGTTAGGAGTTTTAATAAAATCCTGGGCTTCGGCTTAAGTGTCACTCACGATATGAGCTTGCCTTTATTACGGTCTGTAAAAACTACGGCCGTAAGATTAATATTAAAGCTCTTTTTTTGTCTAAATTATGGTAGGTACCTTGTTTTGGGTAAGCATCATAAAAATTGTAATTTCCCACATTTCCTGCAGAATTATGCGGTCAAATTGAATTTTAGAGATATATTCGGTAATAAATAGTACGAGAGATGGATGGGAAATGTGTAAAAAGTTTGGTTTCGTATTTCGCGGGAGGACAATCCAATCGGCGTAAAACTGGTGGGTTCCCTGGAGGTGTTGCCATGGCAACGGGCGGGGGTAGGGGCGGTTGAAAGGGGTCACAAAATCCAAACTTATCTCATAAATTTACACGGCAGGTCGATCTCGTTCCGACACGCGGATCGTTCTGCCAAATTTCATTTTGTACGAAACCTCGGGCCCTTTTAATTGGTATGAAAATTTAAGTATTATGTGTTTTATTGTTGACTCGTGAAATTATAAAAGCGTTTGCACTCTTCTTATTTAGTAAATAACTCGTCTGTATGAAATTTTCAGCGGTTTTCAGCGTATGTTGTAAGCTCGTTATACCATCTATTCAACTGAACTCAAACTCAAAGCATTTATTTAAATTATACGAATTTAGACCAGTGGCCCGCATTGCCTTGGATTGAAACAACTGGAACTTTTAGCCCTGGATTGAAGCAAGCCTTTGCTCAGCGGTGGAATAACGCAGGATAATTGTATCAATATCAGACGAATTTGGATTCAGCACAAGGATATACCATGACCTGGGCATGGATAGGTATTTTTATCTTCAGTAGTATGTCCTCGTGGAATAATGTCCGACATTCACTCGAACGAAGCTAATATGCAATAGAACCAGTAATTTACCAATCATTCAACACCAATCAATAACCCAACCAACACAGTTTTATTGACAAACAAACAAACAGTACTCAATCGAATGAACAAAAAAAAAACTCTAAATGTCATTTTAATTTCAATCGGATGTAGCCAGTTAATTTTATTTTATTTTCGAACCCGAACGCGATTTGAACGGTATCGAATAAACGAACTGTCCGATTAAAATATCGGATTGTCCAATAGATTTGGAAAATCGGACTCACTCGTGCAAGGCCTCTTTTGTATAAAGTTCTGAATTTCCCGATGCCGATTCTGTGTAAAATGTTTTTATGGTGGTGCGTTATTTTGATTTTAATGCGGCTTAAATTCAATTACCTCGACTGCGTCGTTGGTCTAGCGGTAGCACGCGCAACTGCTAAGCATGAGGTACTGGGTTATATTCCCAGGTCAGGAAAAGTGTTATTGGGTTTTTCCATCAGGATTTTCTCAGTAGCAGCCACGGATTTGACCCCGGTTGCTGGCAATAGGCTCGCCCCCTATTACATGGGACTTAAAATAACTGACGAAATGTGGGTGTACTGGTACACCTCTGCCTAACCCTTCTGAGATTACAGGCGTGCTGTTGTGTTATGTAAAATTCAATATGATTTTCATTGTCATTTATTCCTGCCTAATTTATTTGGGGTCGGCGTAGCATCTTTTTTTTCTATACTTATTTATTCATTTTCATCTTAGTTTCACCATCTTCCTCGACATAATATTTTTTTACACAGAACATAAAAACTAACTGTGCAACTATGCAACTATTGAAGTAGCAAAATATTAATGCTGTGAAATATTAGCCCTTCTATAAGAAGGTTGTCTGTAGCTACTAGATATTATGATGTAGGTAATACTTTCATGACAGTACAAGTTACATGAAAATGGTTCAGGTTAAACTGAAAAGGTTAAACTGTCAGTAGGGGGTTTTTAACTGACTGCCTTAGTTTAATCTAGACATTTACCTACATAACTATCGTCACTAATACAGCGCTTTAAATGGTTTAAAATTTTCCTTTATTCATCTTTTCTCTCATTAATTGCATTTTTAAATAATTAAAAAACAAAACTATACAAAAAATATAAAGAACAGATGGCCAAGGCCAATCAGGAACAAGGTCCAAGCGGCCGGTGGGTCGGTGGTCAGGTCTCCAGAGAGAGGAACCTCCTCGCCTTGCGTGCTGTATCCAGGAGTGCTGCTTTTTTAATCAAGGCCTTGTCCCAGGCGCTAAATTGTTGGTCGAGACTCTTTGCTATTAGTGCATTAACCGTAACTACTTTCGGTACAATGATTGCAGAGTTCACGTCCCACATGTCAACAACCTCGTGTGCGAATTTTACAAAATTAAATCTATCTATACAAGCGCTTTGATCACGGACAAACTCTTTATCCGTGATCATGGCGCTTGCAACAGTGCTATAATATCGAGAACTCACTAATGGTAAACTTTGAAGTGTAAATGATAGTGTTAGAATTCATCTCAGTTTAAAAATTAAAAATAAATACTTTATGCATTTTATATAAAGTCGCTTTTCTGAGTGACCGCTACTGTTGTTGTCCTCCCTAAATGCGCAATACATGTTGGCGCGGTTTTCATCATCTAAATGTTAAAATTTTCAGTATTCGACGAGTCATAAAAGTGAACGAAGCAGAGGTGGATCGCTATTAGTAATATTAATGTCACTCTTTATAATCCATTGGCTCCCAAAATACTAAAACTGCTAAATATATAACAACAAAGTACTTACTCGCTTAGTTAATGAAATCCACGTGATAAATACTCCACGAACGAAACTCAGATTGTGAAACTAAGTTAAAGTTAAGATTACTAACTTAAGCTGTAATAGATCCTTAACTTATCTCAAACATATCGGAGTTCGTTAACGTTAATTGCTGCTTACAATTTGTTGGATTAATTAAGTTAGAAATAAATAAGAGTCTATAAGGATTGAGAAATTGTGAGAGTACATGATTGGTTAGGTACTGTAAGAGACCTAAACTTTTATGATTATTCATGAATTGCAGCAGAAAATGTGGATAAAGCTGCAAATCATCTGCATAGAGATAATAATGTGGAGTGTACCTTGGTGACAGCGGTAATGAAAACGGAGAAAAGAAGAGGAGAAAGAACGCTACCCTGAGGAACACCCACAGAAAGATCGCACCAATCAGAGCAAGCCACGTTTAAGTGTTTGGTACACTTAAATGTGGCTTGCTCTGATTGGTGCAAGTGACTCCAAAGATATAAACCAAAACAAAAATTCCCAGGAGGATATATGTGTAGAAAGAAAAGGATACCTAAGAGGATGTCAAAATCAACTGAATTAAAAGCACTGCTAAAGTCCAATAGAACCAACACCGTAAGGAGTCGGTTTTCTTTGGCCAATCGAAGTCAGATATTTAAAGGAGGGCTGAAACAGTGCTATGGCCAGGACAAAATCCAGACTGATAACGACTAAGCAAGCTATTAGAGGAAAGGTAATGCCAGAGTTGATTATTAACAACACTCTCAAGGACTAGGATTGCAATTGCAATGCTTCCAGCATTGCAATGGGACGCAACTGGGATACTGAAGAGGGATTTGAAACTTTGGAAAGGGGCAAAACGAAGGCCTTCTTCCAACCATGTAGGGGTCCGCATGGGCCGATGCCTGCCAGGGCTGCAAGACTTTTCGTAAGAGATACCGTGGCCAAGGAACACAAAGGGCAAACATGGATGGGTTTTAGTCAGTAGAAGTCTGACACTCCCTTCCGCTCCGCCCAGAGCATTTGATGATTTCCGATTCGAAAACAAAAAAAAAGAAAGCTTCATCCAAGCAGAAAGACAGGAGCCAGTAAAGAGGGAATAATTTACAATGTCTAAAATTACAGGAATAATTATAACGATGATTATGTTTTTTTCAATTGATTAGTGTATGTTTGTCATTATGTAATATACCGCTTAGACATTTACTCAAACCATACATTAACAATGTAGGGTTGCCATCTCATGGAAACAACATATACAACCGTACCTACATCAATTCATATTTACCCTACTTAATATGAATATCCCATACACATATCATGGTTAACCATTTTGTGTGGATATGTTACCGACTGGTGTATAATTGTGAAGGGATGGTTGTTTTGTGTTTTGGTACATGGGGACGGCAACGATAGGATAAGATTGTTTTTACCTGACTGCGGCGAAGCACAAAAGGAGGGTAATAGGTTTGACTTGTACGTATATTATGATATATGTCCGGTTTTTTTTTCCCTCGTAACTCCTAAACGGATGAACGGAGTTTGATAAATTATAAGTCGTTAGATTTGTTTTGGTGGCGCGAGTGTGAACAGGTTACATAATTTTTTCAATAGTCTTCTTTGTCCCACTGTTGTGCAAAGGCCTCCCCCATATTCTTCCAGGTACTCTTCTCCTGCACCACCTAGAACCAGCCCTCGTGATGCGCCTCTAAATCACCTCGCCACCTCTTTCGAGGCCGGCCTCGGCGGCGCCGTCTATCCTCAGGCACTAATCGTGTTGAGACCTTTGTCCAGCGGTCGTTATGCATGCGGCTCACGTGACCTGCCCAATCCCAGAGCCTGGTAGCCTTTTTGCCTATATTAAAATTAAAAACAAAGAAAAACGGCCGACTCGGGGTGCCATATTTTTTTTTCTTCCAATACCATCGAGTGGGGTATCAAAATGAAGGGTTTTAAAAATATAAAATATGTACCAATTATATGTATAAAAGTAATTCGAAGTGACAAAACGTATAAAAAAGGTAAAAAATCATATATAATATTAAAAAGTAGTTGAAAAAACTAAAAAACCCGACTGAAAAAACTGAAAAGCACTACTATACTGGTAGATAATGCCTTGTGGCATTAAGTCCGCCTATGTATCACTATTGTCCATGATGTTTAAATAAATAAATATACGTCAGTATCGTCGCAAACAAGGCTACAACAAAATAGGTATCTAATAATCAAAATCTTATGAGAAATCGGTCGAAGATATTGATACACCGATAGCCAAATCCATCCATAACCCACAAAATCATTATCCTGCACCATTAAGTACACCATCGATCCCCTCATGACGTCGGCATTAAAACAAAATTGTTTTTGACTTATCCAAGCTGTCTGAGCACAGGTGCGGCTAAGGTGGGATTAGGCGGGTGACAAACGAGGCGGAGTAATACGTTAATAATTATGTAAACGCGCGACGTATCGGGGTTACGTGTGCAGCAGGCTTGCTGACGAGTATTCATTTTGTTATGGTTTAATTTTGTACATTAATTTTGTTTGTGTCATGTGGGTTGGATGTGTTTTGAGATGTTTCGTGTCGTATCATATAGAATTAATGGTTCAATTTTTTTCTTAAAAAACATACTAAAGAAATTAATTTTTAAGGTTCTATTGACGAATCAAATCAAGTGTCTTTTCCGTGAGGCTCTTCTTCTTAAAATTAATCGTTCACTATTTTTCTTAAAAAATATACTAAATAAATTTTTAAAGCTCCTATTGGCGGAACAAATCAATTGTTTTTTCTGTGAGAGGCTCTTCTTCATCTTTTCATAACATCATTACATCAAGATCTCGCCTGTAAGCACAGAAGGGTTAGGTAGAGGTGTACCTAATAGTACACCCACATTTCGCCAGAATGCCATCAACCGGGCGCAAATCCAGACTCCATGGCTGCCACTGAGAAATTCCTGATGGAAAAACCTAATAACACTTTGCCCGACCTGGGAATTGAACCCAGGTCCTTGTGCTCGCAGTCGCACTAGCGATCACTACACCAACGAGGCTGTCACTCAGTCAGGCACTTTTTCTTTCCGTAGACTGTAATACCAATCAATAGGGTTGTTTGTCCATTAAGTTACCGCATTCATCTCTGCACAATTTCTGCGCATTGACGCTGTCTCAACTCTCTATGTTTTCTCAAAAAACACACATCAACTCGGCACCTTAATAAAACACTAAATCAAAATCATACAAATGAAATTCAAAGATGAGGACGAGGTTTTGGGCACTTCAGGCGTGGAAAATAACACAAACAGCTTATTTCTTCACAAGCACACAATATTTTTACAATTTCTTGTGGAGCATTATTTCAACGTAGTTTATCGTAGCGACTAAAGTGAGCAAGGAGGGTATATGTATAAGCTAGATAATGGATAAAGGTAAAAGGGTACACATATACTGACCTTATCTACTAGAGAGACCTCTAGAGTACCTAAATCGAGAAATTCAATTGAAACGGAGTAATGTAGGTTTCAAAGACAAATGGCTAACGATTTGTTACTTGATACCCTAGGTATAAACCTAGACTATTTCATCTATGGAAACACCTACATAATATGAATGCGTAAAACAAAGCACGCTATTGTATTTTCGACTCTCGACTCAGCGACGAAAGTTGAATATCAAATACAACGCTTTTATTTAGGCTTTCGTTTAGATGTTCCTCGTGTTCGTGAATACGGGTATAAGACTAGTAGATCTTGGATCATGTCTAGCTAAGTGTAGGGCTTTCGTGATGTAGTCACTTAGGAATTTATAGGGATATGTGTGTCAGAAATGATACTTAGATAGGTCTATGTAATGTTTTTAGGTTTATGAATAATTGATCCAGTTTGTTGTAGCCATCGTTTAGTTCGAGCCATGTATAAGACTAGCGTATGCCCGCGGCTTCACCCGCTTGGAGTTCGGTAATTGTCACACGGGTTATTTCTACAAAGATAAAAAGTCATACGTGTTAATCCAGGATATAAACTATCAGTGTGAAAATTTCATCATAATCCGTTCTGTAGTTTTTGCGTGAGAGAGTAATAAACATCCTCACTAACTTACGAATGTATAAGTAAAGTGTAAGAATGTGTGTGTGTGAGTTTGTGTGGGTCAGTGTGTGTGAGTGTGAGTGTTGTTTTGTAGTGTGTGTGTGTATTTTTTCTAAGTATGATGTCAAGTATTATACCTACGGTAATAATTTGATATACATGAACTAGCCAAGAGTTGTATGTGAGTATAGTATAATAAGGCTCGAATGATCCCACTGCTGCGACAGACTGCACAGTCTACCTCTCTATGAGAAAGAGTGGATTGTAATCCACCACGCGGGCCCATTACGGGGTTGGTAGATGTCACATGTGTTCGAATTGTTGGTTCTAGGACATGCTGGTTTCCTCACGATGTTTTCCTTCAATGATTTGAAAGCAGAGGTGATGAAATATATGACACAAAGTTACGCGGCTGTCAGGTTTTGAACCCTCGAAATACCAACTTGTAAGTCTAGGACTTGGCATTCACGCAAAGGTTTAAATAGATTATGATCAACCTACTAAAACTCGGACAAATATTTGTCTAATATTAAGACAGTAACAATCAGTTTAGTATTGATCTTACACATAATATTTATTTATTTATTTATTTTATTTTGCTCTTCAACAATGAGTACACTATTACATATAATAAAGTAAAACATTGCAAACTTAAGTCTAAGTGCCCCATTACTTAAAGAAGAGCACTACATGCACTATATTATGCGCCTAAACATCTAATTAAACAATTAAAAAAAAAGAAGAACTGATTAAAAATACAAATAAAAAAAAAAGAAAACAACATCAGTATAGATACAGTAGTAATATTCTTACCTTGGTACAACTTTATGCCTGCAAGATTTTTTTTAAAACAAATCAAACAAGAAACACTCTAAACCAAATCTTCGTACTAAAATTTTACCCTCTAGAAATCTACAAAAAAAAAAGGTTACAACATTCACAAAATCTAACAAAAAACCGAGATAGCATTGGAATTCTAGATAAACCTTCAAAACAAAGTAACATACCCTCGGATGGTCTGAAATAGGGTTAGGATAGCTGGGATCGATGTTCTTTGAACGGCCTCAGGCCTAATACACAGTACATATAATAGCCAGTAGAACAACTACAAACAATCGGACTCAAACAGCAATAGACGTGGCAGAATAAAGCACACGTAAGTGAGTGCATTTTTCAGTAGAATTAGACCTCTTCGATATTGACAATGTTTTGTTGCTTGTACAATGTTGGCTTACTGGTAACGATCGAAGGTATGTTTGAACCCAAGCAGGAACATTGCATTCTGTAATTTCGACACCTCTGCTCGCAAAATGGTGAATTAATCGACATGGTCAAGAATTTGAAGTGTGACGCCCATCTTTACGCTCTGGGTCAGTGTGAAATAGATAATTTATGATCCACTCCCTCACACAGAGAAGACAGTCTGCTTCAGCAGTAGTTAGAACATTATAAGAAACGTAAAGTACATCGTGAGGAAACCAGCACGTCTGAGATATTTCTTGACGGTATGTAAAGCCAAGTAAGCGGCTCATAGGCGGCATAAAAACTCTGACACCAGGCTAGGGACTAACCTCGCGATAAAGAAAGAAAGAAGAAAAAATTTAAAGTTGTGAAACATATCATAAAGATGGCCTAGTTGACTTACTGTTTTAACTTATGCTGTGGTTAAAAGAGGTTAGGCTCTGAGTTCACTTGACGAATACATTTTGTGATGATATATTATTTAGTTGTATCACAAACAGGTCTCTTTACCTAGATAATTAGGTTTTGATCTGTTTTGTGTAAGATTTGGAATTGTATAGTTAATTATTAGTCTTCTGGGATGATCTCATGTTTTATTCATGCTTACAACTAGATATTAGTTGTATTTGCGAAACAGCAGAACTGCTGCTATCTTTAGTTACCAGTGGACTATGCTCCTTGAGATATCTTTTTAATCTTATTCTGTTCGTATCGACGTTACATCCATAATATTTTACTGTTTGGGCTCAGTAACTGGCCGCGTTTATTGCGCCGTCAGAGAGGTTTTTTAGATCGTCAAGAATGCAGGTGAACTAACACTTGGGACCCTGTATCAGTAAGACTTGATCTGATCAGGGGTGTTTTTCCATCAGGAATTTCTCAATAGGCCACGGAAACTGGATTTATGCCCAGTTGATGGCAAAAAGCTCGCCCCTATTACATGGGACTTAAACATAACTGGTGAAATGTGGGCGTGCTATTAGATACACCTCTGCTTAACCGTTCGGGGATTACAGGCGTGATGTCATGTTTTCAGCGGCATTTTACTGCTGTGCTTTTCAAATAGTCCACTGTACAGTTCACAATCTTTTTAATGCAAGCTCATTGATGCCCTGAGGGTGTCCAACTGACACTCCATTCCTCTCAGTCACACTTACAACATAACTTTCTTTCCTCCTTTTATCAGTTTACAAGTTATGTCGAGTTAGCACACAAGTTAGAGTACTAAAACTGAGAACTTGCCACGATAGTCGCTGTAAATATGTTTGGGACGTGACTTAGTATGTATAGTGGTATATTTGCTTGAGCTTGAACACACGTATTGCCCCAGTAGCATGACCACCGTAGACAAGGATTTATTTGACGGAAGAATCGACAAAATGACAGATAGTGCAAAGAAATCTGTCATTGTGTCGACACAATCTGTAATTTGTCGATTCTTCCGTCAAAGAAAACCATGTCTACGGTGATCATGCTACGGGGGTTGGTTGTGTAGAAATATTTTTATAAACATGGAGAGATTTTTCTGTGGATTGGTATTATTCGTTTTGGTCATGGTTAGGCTTACAAAAGCAGTGATAGTCTAGTGGTGTGACCGCGACTGCCAAGTCATAGGTTCGAACCCAAGACACGCACCTCTGATTTTTCGGATTCATCTGCGTATTGTGTAATTATCACTTGCTTGTGAAGGAACACATCGTGAGGAAACCAGCATGCCTGAGAGATATTTCTTGGCTCTCAAGGCTTTGGGTGGCATAAAATCTCTGACACCAGGTTAGGCACTAATCAAACAAAAAAAAAAATGCTTGGGCCGTTTTTTTTTGCTGAACCCTTGTTGTTTCTCATGTCTATGATAAAAAGCATAAACTGCGGCTGTCGATCACTAGACCACACAGTTATTCATACATAATTAACCAGTCGTAAATCGATATGATTTTTTGTAAATATAAGTACCTAAGAAATTTATTTTAATTAGTCTAGTTTTGTTGTCAAAATGTGGGACAGAATTGGCTACATGTATTTGAGCAGTCTCAAATCATTTCATTTATTCATTTTCCCTTTACCTCTCCTAATGAGAAGATACCACAACTATTTCCTCATCATCCGATCGATATCTCCCGACCATGGCGCACTATTTTAGTGATGTCAGATAAAATACTTTGGAACAAACACACCATTCTTGTTCCACTTAGTGTCGGGCACACGACCACAAACTTGACACTTTATGTGTTGGTCCCTCACGTTCGCTTCTATTATATTCACATTACTAAAAAGCACTGCTGAAAGTACATCGACAAAAGGGCCAGTCCCTATACCGTGGGATGGCACATTTATGGTGTAACTTCATGTAGATATAATGGAAAGATATCAGTTTTTTTTCCTTTCTGTCCTGTTCAGTGATTTTGTGATTTAATATTAGAAATAAATAATCAATATTCTGAACTTGTAACCGACTGATGGCAATAGGCTCGTCCCCTATTACACGGGACTCTAAAATATATCTAGCGATATGTGACCCGTACGCGATTATACGCGTTAAGTCATGTTGAAGAGATGGGCAGACGACATTGTTGCCATCGCGGGTATATTCTGGATGACGCTGATACAAGCAAAGAGACTAGCTGTGGGTGAAGTCGGGCTGTGATGATGATGATGAAAAGCTAATGCTAACGGATCACCGGTGGCCCAAAGAAGTAACGGTGGCCCAGTGGTGGCGGCCCCGAGTCACGAACAGTAAAGTTCGAACCCAGGTAAGTACATTTAATTTATTTCATCATCACTGCTCTAAAAACGGTGAAGGAAAACAAAAACAGAACAAGAATAGAATAAAAAATTCGAAGACATGTGACATCTACCAACCCGCACCGGGCCCGCGTGGATTTAGTAGATTATACCACGTTCCCTCTCATAGAGAGGAGGCTGAGTGTCCCTGCAGTTGGAACATTATAGGATGATTATGATTATGAAATTTGAATTGTCATCGACAGCAGAAGATTCAATTCATTCATACTTTTGTCTTTTTAGTTAATCAGGCGGTAGAAACTTCGACATACGTAACAGCAGCATAGCTAAAAACGATTAGACCTGCTAAAAATGATTTGTCCTGTATATTTAAACCCGTGAAATACAATTTCTGATACCACCACAACACACTATTATAAAACCTCTTTATTCGGTCAAAACTTTACAAACACTGGACACAATCACCTATTTACTAATAATAACAATTCACAATAACAAATCCGTCCATTTTGTACTAAAGCTTGATATAATGGCTATTCACTTTTTCCGAAAGCCTAACCAAACAAAATTAACCCAACAAATTAAGCAACTATCACCTTTAAAGCTCATAATAATATCGATTATAACAAACTAAAACCGCATGAAACTGATCACGGGCGACACCTCTCCATAAATATTTATAAAGCTACATCAATATGTATGTAATCGTTAAGCACAGGCCCCGCGCATAATACAGTGTGTTCCTCGAAAATTAATACAGGGTGGGTTCCGACGAGAAATAATACGATATGTGAATTTCAAATTATATAGCCAATTTATACGGTAGTGAAAAAAATTACTGGATTATGGTTTAATTTTCATTTTGAAATGATGGAGGATGTAGGGCACCTTTTTGGACGAATTATCTGTAAGTAATTTTATTTTCGAAATGTATTTGGTTACAGTTTTGATAGAAAGTGTATCTCTTTATCAGTGGATGTGTTTTATAATCCTAAGATTGTCATTTTTGAAAGACGTGTTTTTTTATATCAATATCATCGCCTAGACTTTTTCCGACTATGTTGAAGTAGGCTTCCAGTCTAACCATCATCATCATCATTATTTCAGTCGAAAGACGTCCACTGCTGGACATAGGCCTCCCCCAAGTGTCGCCACAATGACCGGTCCCGTGCAACTCGCATCTAGAGCGGATCCCTGCAACCTTCACCAGGTCATTTGTTCAGTCAAACCGAATGCAGCTAAATATTTTACATTGAGCGATTGTAACAATCCAGATACTAGGGTACATGATACCCATCGTGGTTTTTTTATTATTCTAAAAAATCATTATTCTGTATCGAAGTTCCATCATTATGTTGTACCGAAACTTAAAGTTTTCGGTGTAGCTAGACAAGAAGTATAGTAGAGTATTAGTTAACTTGACAACAATGCACGTTATTTTTCTACAATAATGCTTTAACCTGGATTCAAAGAATTACAATATTCTTAATTGTAGCAAGTTGGCAGTAATCTAAATTCATTGCATTGATGAATTTGGCTCTTTCAGTAGCGTCCGTCAACTCCTGTAATGTGCAAAAAGCAGGAGAGGCAGGACACGTTATCAAGTGTACCATCGTTTGTGGAATAAAACTACATCTATAGTCAGGACAGAGTCATCTATGAATATCCATCTGAACAGCTTAACCTTGCTTCGGTCAACTTGTGTCCGGAGTCTATTAAAAGACTTCCAGGTCTTGCAAACAGGACTTACAAACGAATATGATAATAACGCTCAAAATAACTTGTTTTCAACATTTTTTCTAGCACAGTCAATATCTTTGTGGCAATATTCCGACCCAGCCTGTGCAATAATACATCTGATTACGTAAATTATTCGGAATACATTACGCTGAGGCGCGGCTTAAGCAGTCCCAATTTACATCACATTGGAACTAAGTGTTGTAGCTCTTAAAAGAAAATATTATTTTTTGGTGCTTTTGTATAATTTTAGAGCATATAACATAACATTACGCCTGTAATCCCCGAAGGCTAAGGTAGAGATGTAGGACGTAGGTACATCTCTAAATCTCTGCCTCAGGTACACCCACATTTCGCCAGTTATGGTCAAGTCCCAAGCTTTTTGCCATCAACAGGACACAAATCCAGACTCCATGGCTGCTACTAATACATTCCTGATGGAAAAAACCGAATAATACATTTAACATTGTGGAAATCAAATTCAGGACCTCACGCTCAGCAGTATTGCTTGCAACTACGAGACCAATGAGGTAGTAGAAAACCAGTCTTAACGCATTTGTTTCATCTCTTGCACTCTGCTGGCATCTCCATGTCATTGCACCCAAGCAAACACAAGAAAATCATCATCATCAATCTGCCTAGCCTTTTCCCAACTATGGTAGGGTCGTCTAACTGGATACAGCAATACCAGTATTTTACAAGGAGCGACTGTCTATCTGCCCTCCACAACCCAGTTAGTACTAGGTACTAGAATATAATTTTTTTATTTCAGACCGGAGTCCATAGGGTTAGTAACAATTTTACTTAACTTCTAGTGTTAGTAGGTTACAAACACATAATAGTAATACGATACCCCTTGGTAAGACTGGTTGTCAGACTTTTTTCGCCACTGACTACCTGTAACGACTGTCAAAGTTCTACAAATGACAGCCGGGACCAACGCCTTAACGTGCTTTCCGAGGCACGGAGGAAACTCGGTATGTAATGGGTGGTCACCCATCCACGGATCAACCTAGGCAAGCATGGCTTACCCTAAAGATTGATCCGAGCGGCTGTTATTATTTAGCCACGAGCTCCTCAAACACAAGAAAATATTAATATTCATTTCATAGTCAACACTTCCAAACGTCTTCAAAACTATAATTCCCAACTTCAAACGCAATGAAGTCTTAAATATCCCTCTCTCAAACGAAACGAATACATTTTTAAAAGCAGACGACGATGCAGGCAAATTAGAATTGCAAAGTTGTAACTCTGTAATGGAAACATCTTCTTGAAGGCCAGTGTAGTGTGAAACTGACCAATGATTCGGAAAATTAATCTCGGATGCACTAGGAATGGAGGAATTGAGGAACGGAGGGACTGAGGAATCGAGGAACGGAAAAATGGAGGAACGGCTGCTACAAGACCGCAGATATCTTAGAAAGAATTTTTGTTTTTCTTTTATTTTTTTAATGGTTTTGCTTTCTTTATTTTTTTTTAGAATCGGTTTGATATTATTAGCAATAGAACTTATAAGATGGTTTCTTGGAAATTGAAAAGTCTTTAACTTGGGTGATGTGGGTATTGGTGTGGGTTGGTAGGCGTAGACAAGGTGACATTCTACCAAATAATTTCTATTTGTGTTAGAGGACAAATTAGAAATATACAAGGTGAATTTTTCAAGTGGGCGTGGATGGCCAAATCCGAAACTATGAGGAATAATGAAAAATACTCAAAAGAGTCTCGAGCCCGATCTTGATAAAAACTAAAACTGCATCATTAGATTTTTGGAAAATCAATATTCCTAGGCAAGAATCGAACCCGTAGATTTAAAAAAAAATAAATAACATATACTGTATTATTACACCATTCGATAGTATCGCTAATAGGGATCAAATTCTGGCACGTAATGGCATGCGGCAAATTTAAGGAAATGGTTTAATTTTTTTATATAAATAGTCTTGATTGATGACACCCGCAGCGCAGTCATCTTGTTCACAACATTGTTCGATTTATCGATCGATATTCCGCATAGTTTCGAATTTGGACGCCCACTTAGAAAATTCGCCCTGTATAGGATTGGACAAACACTTTATTATCAAGCTCTAGTAGAAATAAGAAACTCTTTGAAAGCGACTGGCACTCGTTCACTCTTGCATAGGTAATATAATTTTTACATTTCGGTCGTTTAGTCATGATGGTATTAAAATTTAGAGGAGCTCGTGGCTAAATAATAACATACACTCAGATCGATCTTCAGGTTAAGCCACGCTTGCCCAGGTTGGTCAGTGGATGAGTGACCACCCATTACATACCGAGTTTCCTCTGTGCTTTGGAAAGCACGCTAAGCCGTTGGTCCTGGCTGTAAATTGTAGACGTTTGAACCAGTCTTACCAAGGGATATCATATTACCCAGTACTAACTGGGTTGTAGAGGTCAGATAGGCAGTCGTTCCGTAACCTAACCTTATCCCAACTATGTTGGGGTCGGCTTCCAGTCTAACAGGATGCAGCTGAATACCAGTACTTTACATGGAGCGACTGCCTACCTGACCTCCACAACCCAGTTATTTCTGGGTAATACAATACCCATTGGTAAGACTGGTTCTCAGACTTTTTGGGCCACTGACTACCTGTAACGACTGTCAAAGATCTACTAATGACAACCGGGACCAACGACTTAAAGTGATTTTCGAGGCACGGAGGAAACTCGGTATGTAATGGGTGGTCACCCATCCACAGACCAAACTAGGCAAGCACGGCTTAACCTAAAGATCGATCCGAGCGGCTGTTATTATTTAGCCACGAGCTCCTCGTAAATAAACATACTAGTTGATCAAGAATAACATCAACAACTCTCATTTACTAAATGTTCCATTTCAATATGGCTGCCACACCCGAAGTTTAAAACTTTTAATACATAATACACGCACAGATAAATTACAGTAAAACGCGAAATTCACTTAATAACCCACTAGGGAGAAATGGAGGCCTAAACAAAACATAACTCTGAACTAGCGTGGTTTTAGCCAGCCTATGTTAACGATCTCTTTCGGCAGTGAATTTATTATCATATTTAGGATTTAGAATCCCACTTCTGAGCTTAGGGATTCCCTTTAATTTGCTTGAAATACACACCCTTCCTATTCTAATCGACTGTATGTTTTGATATCATGAACACGTTATCTTACTGTTTAATGCTCAAGGAGGAGGAGCCAAGGTATCCTGCGAAATTGGAAATTTTCCGACGTTTTTTGCAATTTGCAAGTCAGCGTCATGAACTTAGAGGGTTATGATTTTAATGTTTATAATTGTGTACACACACTTGTTAGAAGACGTTGCGTTGGAAGGCCTTACACTAGTTGGACCGATGACCTGGTGACGGTTGCGGGGATCTGCTGGATACGAGCCGCACGGGACCGGTCAATGTGGCGAAACTTGGGGGAGGCCTATGTCCAGCGGTGAACGTCTTTCGGCTGGAATGATGATGATGATGATACGGTCGCGGTCGCGGTCACGGTCGCGTGTTACGGTCGCGAATTGTATTTTGTTACGTAAAAATTCTACGAATTAATATATCTATAGTCCAGCTTCCCTGCACGTACCAATCAATCGCAAAAATTGACAATTTGCTATATTCTATGATTTTTTCTCGTTTCACTTATTTTGTGTAGATTCTTTGTCCTGTAGTAAACGAGTTATAAAGGCAGGTCTATACGGCGATATGGCCAGCAACGGACGGGCAATTTGACGCTGTACAGAATGTGCGTTAATTGCTTTCCTGTATGATCCAGCTTTTTGCTGTAAGCGCTTTTCTGAAAGCAATTTTTTCAATATTGTTATACAAAGTCCCTATGTTTAATAATATTTCAATAAGTAAAGCTTCTTGAAATTTCATTTAATTTCAAGTTATTAATTTGATTATAAAGATCCTTCGGAGAACACAACAAAATATTAGGAATATTTTAATCAACTAGCTCTGTGATGTTTTCTTTGACAAATATTTATCTGTTAGCTGATATTATGCAAAATTAAAAATACCAAATGAAATATATACCTAGGTAAAATAATAAAATAAAAATACGAATGATAAAATATAAATACGAATTATGAAAAATACCTTTCAAATGTACCTTCGAGTAATTCCGGAGGCAACCGCAACAGCAAACCGAAGCAGCAATGCCGCTCAATCGCAAAAACATAACGCAGCGATATGACTGGTCTCTATGTAACATCGTGATAAATAGTTATTAAAAAAAACTAAATACCTTGACGGCGGTTAAATCGAAACAGAAAAACAAGCACATTTCAATAAAAGTTGGAAGCAGGTCCATTCCATTTTAATTATAATTTTGTATTCAAACAGGTATATTTCCTTTTTTTTTTTCATACTGGCGCCACCTAAACAAATCTAAAGACGTAGGTATAATTTATCCAAATCGGTTCATCCGTTGAGGAGTTATGAGGGAACAAAGAAACGGACACATAGTTCAAACACATAACCCTCCTTTTGGGCTACCCCGAAGTGGGGTCATAAAATCCAACAAATCCATTATGTCGTTGCGGTCTGAAGAGATTGTGGTGGAAGTGGGAATTTTACCTTTAAAGTTCAATTGCTTACGTCCTTAATGGAATCCAAAAAAAAATGCACGGAAAAATTTTCAAGCCTGTGGCTTTTACTTTTCTCTTTCCATATCTTATCAATAAGATGAGATGCAACTATCCAGTTTCCCAAACATCTCCCCATCTGAACAAACCGTACCCCTCAGATATTAAGGGCACTGAATAAATGAATAAAATTGGACGTGTGTACGAGCGGGTATTATGCGCCATGATAGGGCACAATTCAATTCCGTTATGACTGACAGACGGAAAGGGTACCGATATCAAATTAGGACGTGTTCTGATTTCGGTGGGATGGATATAGTCTTCAGTGTGAGCTGTGTGGCTTTGGAATGATGACCTATTATAATGACTGACTGATTCATTGGTCTAGTGGTCGGAAGCGCGTGTGCTGAGCATGAGGTCGTGGGTTCGATTCCCAGGTCGGGCAGTGTTATTGGGTTTTTCATCAAGAATTTCATTAGTCACAGCCACGGAGTCTGGATTGATTATAAAAGTCTCAGAAACTGATCATACGATCAATTAACTCTTTATATTATCAACATTCTCCGCCCCTTATCGTAATTTATTTGATGTCTGCGTAGATTGTCTTCTTCTTCCATACTTCTCTATTACTGGTCATATCATCAGACACCTCCTTTCTTGCCTTACCATCCTTCACACAGTCCATCCTTCATACTCAAAACTTTCCTCACGATGTTTTCCTCATTCCTCCATATCACAAGCCAACCAATTACCATATAACTTTTCAGTCGCTGTTTTTGACATGGAAAGAAAAATTGAAGTGCGAGCAGGGTTTGAACCTGCGACCTTCCGATTCAGTACACCGGATGTCTTAACCAACTAGACCATCGCACCCCGCTCACAGTTCTCGAAATTTTTCCACTTTTCAGTCATTTGGGCCCAGTGCAGGTTGGTGGATTTCACACGTTTCCGAATAATTTTCTAGGTTTTGTTGGTTTTCAACAATATTTTTCTTTCATTTATTACAAAACCAGTTATTGCCCGCAACTGCATCCGCGTAAATTATAAAAAAAAAAATACAATTTTCCTCGTTTTTGTAACATTTTTCACTGATGCTCCGCTCTTATTGGTTGTAGCGTGATGTTATGAGTCTTCCTTGATGAATGGGCTATGCAACACTAAAATAATTTTTCAATTCGAACCAGTAACTCCTGAGATTAGCGCGTTTAACCACAAACTCTTCAGCTTTATAATATTAGTATGGATCAGTATAAAAGTGTTATCCGTCGTATGTGTCATAGCATTACGCAAACAATGTTACATGAAACAGTCTGTTGTTCTACATATTTCAAACGTTATTGTATAACTGTATTGAACGGTGAATCTGTCTGGAAACAAAATGAATGGTTTTGACACCGTCACGTTACGTATGTATAGTATATTTATTGTGTAACTGTCTTTGTTATTACATTACGACGCCAATTATTACAGTGCTATAGACTTCACCAATGTTTTTTGCAAGACATTTACCTAACTTTCACATTCAAATGTTTCCGAGCGAACTTTTGCTTGCAACGAAACCATACCGCGATGTAATTCGACGACAACGCCATCTAGTTTAATCATCGGTACTAAATACCTAAAATTCTTACAAACTAAATAAAAAACATGTGACACGGTTTGACAGTTACTATTTACTAACAAGTCGCTCTGTCTAATATCATACGCCCGCTGGTAAAATTACAGTGTCAAATTCAAAAATGTTCAGAGTCAAATCTTGTGTGTGAAAATATTCTCAATGTCCGCTCTATGAATCTTTTAAATCTCTCTGTTTATAAACAACTCAAAGTACTTTATATTTATAGGATAAAACTGCATTTTGTACCCTGCCCAAACCGTGGCTTATCACAATAATCAGACACAGGTAACATAGTTGGGAAAAGGCTAGGTAGATGAAGATACTCCTCGTTACAGGTTTTAATAAAAACGACAGAGGTATCTAAACTAGTTACAAAAAAGTGAACAACACAATTTCCAATTAAAACAAACCCTAAAACGAGTCAAAATTCTCAGAAACACGTACACACATTCATAACCTTTTTAGTTACTACCAAAGGTAATTAAAAGGCAACTAAAAGCACTTTACTTAATAAAAAGCACGCCCCTTGAACGCTGTCTATAATTAAACAATTTTCAAGTCTCCGAGAAACGAAAAACCCGTTAATATAAAAGTAGGAACATAAATAAAGCTTAGTTCCCACCGGCGACTAGTGCCTCGAGCACGGTGACAAGGCAAAGCCTGTTTAATACCACACCCTTCGTAGTTAAAAGCTCCTTTCGATACGGAGATGTAGTTCAAAGTGTTTTAAAAGATAATGTTATGTATTTTATGCTGGGGTCGTTTTAATTTTATGAAAAGGTTTGGTGTTTTAGGTATAGGAATATGGAAGATGCAGTTGAAATTTATCTTATTACATGTTTGTAATCTGCTATATCGATACGAATTAATAAAATATAAGCGTCTGTTTGTTGTTTCAAAATAACAGTTTTTTACTGAATGTAAATGAAAGTATATACGGTACTTACAACAAAACATCGTTTTTTTTCTTTTTGTCGGCCTATTTGTTCCGGCTAATCTCCAAAACGGCTGGATCAATTTTGAGTCGGGACTTTTACTGTCAGAGAGCTGATGTTATAAGGAGTAACTTAGAGTACTTTTATTTTAGAAAATGGGTTAGGGTCTGTGAAAAAAAAAAAGAAAATCCATGAAATTGTAAATAAAATCCGATTCAAATAAGAAGGAATATTTTCATAATAATTTCACGTGGACGAAGGTCACAGGCAACAGATAGTGTCAGAAGTACATGTACTGAGACGATATTATATGCTTTTTAAATAGTGTGAATTATTTTATTTTGTAACGCTTAGGTACTGAGTGTAAGTAACAAATATATCGAGTTTTTTTTCTATAACCAACTATACTTCATTGACAATTTAAAATATTGGTGACAAACTCAACTAAACATAAATGTGATTTCACTATCCAACAATTCACGAATAATAAATCTGTCCAAAATGTAGCTCTGCATTAGAAATACCTGCACAGACCATAATCAAATCACGTGTAGCCGAACGAAATTACACGCTCAAACGTATATTCATACTATGAACATGTTAACATTACAAAATACGTGGCTCAGCACATATTTCGCAAACACAGAATACTACCAATAATGTGCTATTTGCGGTTGGATGGCCACAGCAAATCCCTTGCGAGGCGCACAAATTTATACGTCATCAAAGCCCCTACATACTGTGAGCCGCCAGGCGAGCGCGCTCGTATACTCCTAGCTTTATATTTTGAGAACTAAAATATTTCGGATTATGTTGGTCGTTTTATTTTTTTCTTTTTGTTTAGCGTTTTTGGTTTGAATGCCTTTGATGAAATGCAGAAAATGTGTACTAGTTTATTTTATATAAATTCTAACCATTTAAGAATCGGTCGATCGGAAGGAGTCTGGATTTGAGCCCAGTTGATAGCAATAAGCTCGCCCTCTATTACATGGGACTTGGACAGGTATGTTCAATACCTGCCGAAATGTGGGTGTACTATTCGTAGAACTCGGCCTAACCCTTTGGGGGTTATAGGCGTGATGTTATGTTGTGTTGTGTTGCGATGTTATATTTTTTCTTTCTTTCTTTATGTTAAGGATCGGTAAAATCGTTATGGACAAATTGTGGGCGTGGTTCCGGACATGGACACCTCCATACAAATATTTGCTGAAATAAAACTATCAGAGTCCGGAGCTGCTTGGGCAAATTAGCCCGTAAAAGATCGGTAAAGACACAACTTTACCGGTTTTTCGATCTTTTACGGGCTAAATTTCTAAGCTAATTATTTTATAGCATTTAATAATATACCCTAACAAAGACCGTCTAATAAAACTATCCTCTCATAAATCAACTGTTACTACACCCCTGAGTGAAACCGAACCAGCTATAGCCGTAACCATTTCACAACAACCACGCCCATCATCACATTCATCAGGACCTTAATACAACAGCAAAAACCAACATAACACATCACACATTTGCATAATACCATCTATCAACCGACATTGACCGCTTACCCGAATCGGGAACGGTAATAAATACTGCGAAAGGTTCCGTACATCACAATATACGGCCGTTTTAGATCGATGACCTAACGCAAGGGATTTTTCATTTTCGTACTCGTTGACGGTTACTGACGGTTACGGACTGACGCGAAAAAAAGTTTGACAACTTTTTTTTTTGTCGCATTTTTATGGATTGGTTAGTTATTTTTTTCCAAGAATCGAAATGGGATTGGTTTTGTTTTTCTTGGTGTTATTTCAATTATAAAGTAGGGAATGTGGTGCCTACGTATTTGTGACTTCTTAGTGTTTTAACCTGTGAACCAATTTCTAGTAATCGGCAACATACCTACGAGAATTGGCCTTTTGGTAACGTACCCATATACGAGTGTATTTAACTTTCACTGATTTTTAGAATTCATATGCGCATTGTATAATTATCACTTGTGATGTTTTCCTTCACAGAAGTCAAGGAAAACATCGCAAGGAAACCAAAACAGCATCATCATCATCATTTCAGCCGAAAGACGTCCACTGCTGGACATAGGCCTCCCCCAAAGGGGGGGGTTTGCCATAATCGCCACGCTTGGCAGGCGGGTTGGCGATCGCAGTACGTTTGTTATAAAACACAGAGAACGCTGCTGCCCATTCTCTGGTAAGTCCCTTAGTCGCCTCTTACGACACCCACGGGAAGAAATGGGATGGTGTATTCTTCACGTCTGACACCATACAGTACCAAAACAGCATACCTGAGAGATATTTGCCAAGCCAAGCCAAGAGGATGGGCCTCTGACTTGGCTTGGCAAGGCGGCATTAAAATTTTGACACCAGGTTAGGCACTAAACACATGAAAAAGAAAAGAAAGAACCTGCCCTCGGCTCGACCCGACCGCACACATAAAATAAGATGGATAAAATGTTGGCGCAATACAATCCAGCAGCCAGAAGAAAAGCTAAACTTAAGTGGCAGTGGGCAGGGCACATTGCTTGCAGAACGGATGGCCGATGGGGCTGAAAAGTTCTGGAGTGGCGACTGCGAACCGGAAGACCTTGCGTTGGAAGGCCTCCCAATAAGTGGACCGATGACCTGGTGAAGGTTGCAGGGATCCACTGGATGCGAGTCGCAAGGGACCGGTCAATGTGGCGACACTTGGGGGAGGCCTATGTCCAGCAGTGGACGTCTTTCGGCTGAAATGATGATGATGATGATGAATACAATCCAGAAGTAGTAGCAACATTCAGAATCAGACTGCCAACCTCTTGATTGCAAAAACCACATTAATCCAATTCACATAACATTCACTATCGAACAAAACTTCCCATCTCCCACCCCACCAAACAAACTTCGACACCAGCAAAAATTACCACTTTGCTTCTAGTTTCGCCAGTTCCCATACATGAGCCATATATTAATGACAAACTAAACCATATTATCGGGTCAAGGAGGCTATAAAAATGTGACCGTTTTGGCTACATACGACCAAAGTGTTTGCCAACAACGTGAGGGTATAGCCATCAATCCCTGTTAGGTCACTGGCCTGTTTTATTTAATAAGTGGAACGAAATTTAGCTCTGTATTCTGTACGGCCAGGTTTTGGGGGCTGGCCAAATATTGGCGCAAACATTTTTTGTTTGTTTTGCTGGCGGTGCGGGTGAAATGCATTGATATATTTAGATGGGGAAATAGAGTCGATGGAAAGTGTATTGACATTTTTGGGAACTGGATTTTGAAAATAGACTGACTGTTCTTTTAGTGCTAAAACATGTCAATATTGTTACATTATAATTGAATTTGTCATCGTCATTTTTTTGCCTTTTTCCCAATATAGGAATTGGGGTCGGTTCAGCATGTCTTATTCTTCCATTCATCACTATTACTCGTCACCTCAGCAGTCACCTCCTTTCTAGCCATTTCATACTTCACACAGTCCATCTATCGTTTCTTTGGTCTTCCTCTACTCTACCTCCATCCATTATAATTGAAACTCGTACCAAAACAAAATGATAAAAATTATGGTGGTTTTGACCTTAAAACTCTTACTTCAGGTAGACCATTTACAAAAGTAATAAGTAGGAGTCTATACAAGTCGCTATCCTTTTAAAATATTTCGTATTTCAACAACGAGTTCCAACGCAATTGATTTAAGCTTTTAGGTAGCATACGATAGGCCAAAGCGATGCATAATGTGACTTTTCCATCATCATCATTGCTGAAGAGTTACCAAGACGTCTTAAAGCAGTATTTTTTTAATGTCACTCCAGTGTGAGAAAGAGACAGAGCTATATAGTGGACGTTCCTTATAACCGTGTAATACCTTGGATTTATCTGTTATGTTGTAATTTTTTCTCAAATAAATTAATTCTCCAAAGAAACATATTCCTTAACCTCTTCCTGCCTTACATCAGTCTGGAGAATGTTATTCGTCACTACGCATTTGCATATGGCTCTAAAAATGGAGGGAAAACATAAAATTTATCAACTTGCTGCCCCAGTGACTCGTAAATGTAGATTGACGGGAGAGTGTAACTGTGCTTATATTGTGTGTATGTCATCATGTTTTTGTCTTACATCTATGAAAGGATTGTTCTTTGTCAGTGATTTTCAAGGCTACGCCATATTATATCCTTTCTTCATTTCGCAATACTCAGCTAACTTTTTTGTGTAGAATAAATATGAATGTTTATCGTTGTCGTTCACAAAAGCTGTCAATCCAAAATATGTGTTAGTAACATAACATCGCTTCTGTAATCCCCGAAGAGTTAGGCAGTGATCTAATAGTACACGCACATTTTGCCAGTTATGTTTAAGTCCCATATAATAGGGGGTAAGCTGATTGCCATCAACCGGATACCAATCCAGACTCCGTGGCTCCTACTAAGAAATTTCTGATGGAAAAACCCAATAATAATAACACATCAACAACAATATTTGTTACTGTGATTTAAATATTGCATCATTGAAGAATTAGTTCGCGACAATACGAGAAAAGACTGAGCACATTTTGCTATAGGCACGTGTGAATATTTCGCTTCGTGTCTCCTTCAAATGCAGATAGATACATAGTTACATAATTAGTAGTGGCGGTACTTTTGTAGCAAAATACAGCAACTTAGAACTAAAAGTACTACAGCGCCATCTATGACACAGACGATGAACTAAACATCGAAATACATCTAAATCTTACATCGCGCAAGTAAAGCTATCTGCGACTTAAGACTATGTGGAATAACCCGACAACAGCCGGTCGGTTAGTAGCCCACCAGACATAACACCCGTCTGGTCTGAGAATCCTCCCTTTTCTATGGGGATGAAGAACTTTACACGCTGTTCTCCATACTCCCAAACTTTCATACAAGCCTGAAAGCTTGGCTTGACCTACTACTCTTCATGATGTTAGGGTTTCTGAACACTCTGCTTGCCTTATGGACTTAGGCCAGTGATTTACTAACTTATTTTACATCAAGCCTCTATTCTATAGGGTCAGCAGATACTACAAATCACCACTTGATATGATTCTTACAAACTCCTATTACTGCGTCCACGGTCATACATCAAGATTACACAAGGACAAGGTTTTATTCACTAATTACCTTCACTACCCAACTTCATTACCACCCCATAACAACTAATCAATCTACAATTCATAACGATACGATTCCGTTTCCCTCCCTCATTGGGCTACTGACTTTTGGATCAACGCCCACAAAACTCCATGCATCCCGACCACAATAATTTGCATCGTTCTATTTCTGTCAAATGACTAAACGTATTTAATAAGGTTCTTAAATCTCTGAGGGCTTTGGCTAGGGACGATATTGGTATATTATAGCTTACCTGTATTTTTTGAAGAACACAAAAGAATTTGTAAGGCCCGCTTTCGCTCCAAGCGGGCCTTACAAAGCAAGAAAAGGCTGAGTCACTTAGTTACTTAACTTCCAAACAACCATAGTCTAATTCTTTCGTGTTCTGTTTCAAAGAATACAGGTAAGATAATATTTTATACTTATATCTTCTTTAGCCGAAACCCTCACAGATTTAAGACCCCTACAGAAGCTATCACAAGAAATATCATAGAAGATATGTCTCTCCTCAAAGACAGCTTGTAGTAACAAGGCGGTCTACATAGCATATCATGGGCCAGTATAGCAGTGATAGCCTAGTGGTGTGACCTTCGGACTGCCAAGTTATAGGTCTCGAGTTTGAACCCAAGACACCTCTGATTTTTTGGATTTATGTGCGTATTTTATAATTATCACTTGCTTCGGTGAAGGAAAACATTGTGAGGAAACCACCTGCCCGAGAGATATTTTTCGACGGCATGTAAAGCCAAGTCAGAGGCCCATGAGCGGCATAAAAAAACAGACACCAGGTTAGGCACAAACCATACGATAAAGAAAGAAAGATGGCCAGTTAGATCCTACGAGTTAATGACGGTTTCGCAATGCCCTATCAATCGTAAGTATATTTAAACAACTTTGTTATCACCCCATAACAAATAATCAATCTACAATTAATCAGTCACACCACATACGTTCACATCCCGTTTTCTCTCCCTCATTGGGCGACTGGCTTTTGGACCGACGCCCACACAGCTCCATACATCCCGACGCACAATACTTTGCCAGCTCGATGTACTAGCTATAAAGCTAATGGGGGGTGAAGCAGTACGTTTTCTATTTTGTTCCTACATAAGATATATTGAAACATTCGTTACTGTTTCCAGCTAAAATACCTTTAAATTTTAATGGCTATCGGTGATATAGAGATGGGGTCCGATGGTTATTTATTTAGGAAGTTGTATTTGTTTGGGATTAAATTGTGTAATAGCGAGGAAAATACAGCGGTCAATCTAATGTTTATGCGTCTTTGGCATTCAAAACAGAAACTGATGTTTGTTTTGAAAGCAAGCTTCTCAGTCATTTAATCGACCTGTAATCCCCAAAGGGTAAGGCATAGGTGAACCTAATGGTATACCCACATTTCGCCAGTTATGTTTGAGTCCCATGTAATAGAGGGCGAGCCTATTGCCATCAACCGAGCACAAAACAAGACTTCGTGGCTGCTACTGACAAATTCTTAATGGAAAAACCCAATAACACTTCGCCTGATCCGGGAATCGAAACCTCATGCTCTGCAGTCGCAGGGGCGCCGAATTATTATTGAAGGTCGCAGTATTCAATTGATTAGTTGCAAAATCATACTACAACGTTATTCCTGCTGAGTCGCAGGTTTCTTCTACGTAAAATTGGTTAAACAGTCGTTCTTAGTCCCCCACTGGGTCAGATTGTGGGCTTTTGGTTTTGGGATAGGTATGCCCAATTTCTCATGATGTTGCCTTCAACGTTTTGCAGTAGTAATGGAATAAATTACTTATAGTATAGGACTGCCTAGATACGAGCCCTCGAACTATTTGCAGGTCATTGTGACACTAGGTTATGCCCACGACTTCGCTCACCTAATGTTCGTAAATTATCCGACGGAAAAGTTTTAAATATAGATTGTCAATATATATAATATTTATAATAATATCAATGTATATAATTGTCAATATATTATTTATATCAATATATATAATATATTGACAATCAGGAATAATTTATCTTCTCGTAATCGAAAGAATTTTCGGAATCGGATCAGTAGTTCCAAAGATTACCCCCTAAATACAAACTTACCAACAAATTTTACATCTTTATAAGATTAAGTATACATTTAGTTTAACCATCTGAAACTTATCAATCAGGCCCTACAAATGCGTATTAACAACACGGAAAATAGTCGAAAAACAAGACAAACTAAACTCAAAAATATTTCCAATCTATTAAAATCAATACCTACACCGAACCCAAAAACACGGCGGATATAAATTCCAGTTCCTTATTCGACCCAACTTAACCTTACCCAACTTTAATCCCGGAGCAGTCAATCACATTCCTTTACCCAAATCAAACTTAAAACCTATCACACGTTTCAAAGTGAACACCCGAAACGGGCAAACTCAAAGTATGTATTTTTACCTGAAACTGATTATAACTATTATTCCAATCTTTTTCGTCGAAAAAACCTTTTGGTGCCTAAAAATTTCTGTCGATAGGCCCTATCGGTCCTCACATCCGGAGAGAGTAACAAGTCTGAAGTCGATTTAACTTCGGGTCTTTGGCGAGCAATTCGAGCCACTCGTTGCCTCTGGGCGTGAATTTACTTCGCATATCTTCAAAACAAAATGCTCAAGGTTTGGACCCCAATCGGAGGAAATCTTTGAGCAACTGTGCCTAAGAACTTCCTATTATTTTGAATTAAGTGAATTCACTGGTTGCTTCGCTGTTTTTTTTTTTTTTGAGGTTTCTTGCCAACGGGATCCTATTACTAAGGCTCCGCTGACGCTGTTTGTCCGTCTGTCAGAAGGCTGTATCTTTTGAACTGTAGCATGCAGACATTTGAAATTTTACTAGAATGTGTATTACTATGGCCACTATAACTATGGTTAACGTTAAGATTTAAATTCAAATTCAAATTCAAATTCAAATCACTTTAACTGTAGATCATAGGTGAAAAAATACATATATGCAGATGTTAGTGCTCTTAAAATTATCGCTATGTCTTGCCGTCAGCGGCGTACAAATATTCTAATTTTAATTCTAAAATATTCTAATTTTAATTCTAAAATATTCTAATTACAATTACGAATTATTACTATGTCAATCTCTAATTAATTAATATGTCAATTTTCAATTACTAATTATAACTATGTCAATTTTCAATTACTAATTATTACCATGTCAGTTTCTATACAAGAAACGCGTTTTTTTCTTGTTCTTAACAATGGCAATATATTAAGACTAAATAAATACTGTACGGTGGTCGGAACCTCTCTTGTGCAAGACCGACTCGCACTTAGTCGTTTTTTTCACTCACCAATCTTATTGCGTAATTCGCTTTTTACGCTAAACTTGTTTTCCTTTTGAAAGTTGCTTGTGGATTGTGTATTGGCAAACAAAGCTGCGAGTTAACCTAATTTTAGAGTTCTAATAAATCAACGCTTTGGGGCGAGACCTTGAATATCGAGGAAACAAAAGCGGTCGAAACACTTTCGCTTGAGTAGCGTTGTCAGGGAGGTGATTTTGATAAACATTTTGTGCAATTGCTTTATGGAATGTAATGAAAGAGCAATATGGCGGCATTAGTTCCGATTTTGATCACGGGCCAAATAATCCTTGTACATTAATACAATAAAAGCGGCAAAGAGACATGGGAACTTTGACACAGAAGCATAGACAAACTAAAATCACGCAAGCCATCGCTACATTATTTTCTACAATGCTTACTCTCAAACACCTATGTCGTATATGTTACTGGATCGATTGTGAGACATCTTATGAATAGATTAGTCACAGTTCTGTACGCAGTACAGCTTGCCTATGAGAGTTATCCTTTTAGAGCACAGCAGATGGCGCCACTGGCTAGTAAGGTCCTGTAATTAATTCTATTTTATACTTAAAACTACTAATAACTTCATAAAAAGTTTATTTTATTAAATATAACATCATAGTGTAAACTTCAGATACATAAAGGATGTAAGAAACAAGACCCTGTGACATCTGACATTTCTAAAGACCTTACTCTACACTTACGCCTCTAGCGGCGAATTCATGCGTGAAATCCCCTATTCCGCGATTATCTGTTCACCGCCGATTTTAACCAAACAAAGCTCTTTCAGAGGCTCACAATAATTATTAAATGGTCTACAACAACACTGTCTCTAGAGCCCTATAATTACCACCCGCCCATCCGGAAACCAACCTCGTGGTCAGCCGCATTACGGCCCAATCAAACACGTTTAATGCACGTTCAATAATATAATATATTCAGGCCTGTAATTTGCTAATAGAGTAGTTAGGCACCCTTCACATGATTGGTTCGACGGTAATCAATGGGTTGATTGTAATACATCTATTGTGATCTAATCTTATTATGATAATCACAGGAATTGTCTGGACTGGTTTGAATTAGGTGGTTTAAATAAGTTAGTGGTAATATGGTACTTATACCATATTGTTCATAGTCACAGAACTACTTAAACCTGATTGATATCCAAAATAAAAATTAATGAAAAGTAAAGTAACTTCATGAATCGGGGCTAGTAATGAAAACAACCAAACAGAAAAACCCTTATAACTCTTTGCCTGGCAAAATCCCTATGCTCAACAGTCGCTCTTACAACTACTGACTTGGCATTCTGTACGTACAGTAACGTACCTATACCCACGTAAATAAACTCGGTAGGAAAAACAATGTCGAAGCTAAAACAGAAACGATAAAAATAACTACTAAAACTTCCTGCTAAAAATATAAGCCAACCCATCTGCATTCTTAATAACTCCACCAAAACACTTGGGAGACCCGTAAACTCAGTAAAATTCCGCCAACTTTATATTATTTGACATCAATCAACCGCCATAATTTCGTCCGGAGCGACCGCATAAAAATTTCAAAAACACAAAGTGACAACCAGATAAGGAGAGAGACAGATCCAACTAAGATATAGCAGGCAATTTCCTTAGTAAACAGACTAATATTAAAACAGAAACACAAGAATCTTTACACAAAGATTCGTGAGACGTTGAATAATACAGGACGGGCGGGTCCATCCATAATGGAATTACACTGGGGACGGCCGTGTTTGCCCGACAGGATAAATGGTAGAAAAATATTTGCTGTATCCATAGTATGTACTCTGGATTTTATGTGATGTCCTGTTGATTAGGATGGTAGGTGTTATTTATGTTTGTGAGCTGATGAATGGGAAGGATTCGGAAGCAGTAGCAGGGTGTTAGATGTGTGAGCTGATAACGTGATTATGGAATGTGTAAGGCAAACAAAAGAGGGAAAATCTTGTTGGGATTTAGAACATTTCGGCTGAGGAGAAAAGCGAGTTGCAAGGTTATAAGGGGTCTATATCAAACGCCAATGAAACAGAATTAGTTGCAAGTGGTAATTTTGATAGTCATTTATGAAAGGGCGCTGGGCGCTTGTGGCTTTAAAATTTAGACTTAGCCATTATAAAGCCTTGTGCTATCTCATTCCTAAGTTCTCGGTTTAGTGATAATTCTTGCAATATTTATGGCTATCATCAAAATTATATGGTTTTTGAAAACAATGACTTTTGAAAATATTATTCGTGAAATAAGTATAAACCAAGATAGTATCTGATTGAATATCTTAAAAACTAACAAAGCTTGTACGTTTCATTCCGTGTTGTTGAATGTTCGATGACACAATAAAGATCTATTATGTCACTCCATTCCATTCTCAATATTATTATGATTCCCAGACATTAATATTTACATTCCCACTAAATTCTTAAGAACCCAGCAAAAATATTCCAACTACGTCCTGTATTACTCGTTGCTTCCCTCCCTCGTTATTCCTGTCTCCCACTCCTTGGTAGCAACTGTTCGAATCCTCGAAACCTTACATTTATTATTAGCGACTGTAATTCTGCGTCTGACGTAGCTGTACCGTTGTTTTTCAATGTCTGCCTGTATGTGGGTCGCAGTAAACATGAGTAGCTCCTAACTTATTTACGGATGCCAACTGGTATGCGTCTGATTGATATGTCTTAGGGTCCAGGGTCTTGGAATTTTCTTCCCGAATTGTGTGGGAATATTGACTGGAAATCCTGACCTGAGAATAAAATTCTTTTAGTTTCGGGTCATTTTGGGTTTCATAGGAAAAGAGTCCGATGTCAAATTGAAAAGTTTGTTTGCCATAATATCTTGCTTATAATAGGTACATCATGGTTTGTATAGAAGAACCACAAATCCATACAAATGCAGATGAAACTCCGTGTGTCTCAGTCATGTTCACTCGTTAAGGTATGGAAAATAACTTACTGTCTATCTTCATGTCTATGGTCATGAATTCACGACCTAGCTTTAGACATACTATTTAATCCCGGTAGTAATTACGATCCAGTGGGATAATATCGGACGTTCAAGCGGGTAAAGCCATGAGCAAATGCTTTGCAATATATCTTGTACTCAAAGCTTCACTAGTAGATGTTGTACCTTTTAATTTGCCAAAAAAGGTTGTATCCATTAAACGTACTGGCCATAAAGCAATATTGAGCCCCAGTATAGTATTTAAAATAAAAAGAAAACATTAATTTCATCCCAGAATTACCTTTAACTCCATACTGACACCATGCTCACAGGACGTAAATCATTAACAAATCCTCCCAAATCTCACCAAGACTAAACGTCCTCAAAAATTCAAAGCCAAATTAAGCGTGTAACTCTCAGAAACTCTCACATACGCAATAATAACACGTCTGGCTTAATCCTGCAAATCCTCGGCCTCATCTAGACGAAACCAGCATTACTCACAGTCAGCGTTTCATATCTCAAGCGTGACAAGTCGGGACATGGAGAGATTTCCCTGAGGACACCACAAGGTCATTTATGGAAGTTTTGGATAAGATTATGATCAGGTGGCTTTGCTTATGTTGTAAGACGGATTGTGGTGGATATTTTTAGGAACAGCAACGCCTCTGTAGAAAGGATATTGCAGACGAATCTTTTGATATAAAGACTGGAAATAATATTATTGTTGTACACACGGCGGCACATGAAACTGTACATTTCCAGTTTAACTTGGCCTCGCTTTGTATAGATTTCTTATACAATTAGAGATCCGCGTAAACTGGTTTTTTATAGCTTGATTGGCCGTCTTGCGTACGGTTTAAGTACACACCATTAGGCTGCAAACACAGCACCCTACTTTTCTCTTTCGTATTTAAAACAATGTTTAATATAATTTTAAGTTAGATGACAAATTACATACTTACGCGAACACCGCGGATTAGCATCCAACCTACTCTTAGGGCCTTATCATACTAGCGGTTTCCGAACGGCTGCGGGACGGGGCGGGCGCGCGGCGAATGCGTCGCGAACACGCTACGGCTGCACGCTTTGAGGACGCTCACAATCCGCTAGTATCATAAGGCCCTTACTTAGTTGTGATCGGTACTCTAATAAACTTTTAGTGTTACCAAATCTGTGTGTGTTTTCGTCAACTCACTTAACTCTAAGTATTTACTTACTTACTTGCCACTTCTTATTTAGACTGGTGTCAACTACTACGGGACCTTACAATTGTGTTTATGCTTCTCGTGTATTTGTGACCAGAAAATGAAGTGTATTTACAAAGTCACAAGATTTTTTAAAGAGTTACACATCGTCGACAGCAAACTATGTGAAAAAAGATAGTTTTCAAATTGTTGTTATGTTTAACTGATGTTTTTGCAATTAAATTTTATTGCAACCTATCTATTCATCATCTGCCGAGCCATTTTCCAAAATAGTGGTCGGGTTCCATTTTAACCGGATGCAGCTGAATATGTGAAGCAGCAAAATATGTGAAAGCTTTTTATTTGTAAGACCATAAGGTACCATATTTCATGCAAATAAAACACCTTCGACTGCCTAACTACCTGAATGAACTCCAAAACCCAGAAACTAGGTAATACGATACCTTTTTATTTAGACTGGATATCAGATCGTAGCCTAGCTGTAGCGGCAGTACAAAAAGCTACTAAAGCAACATAGTACAAAAAGTACTACAGCGCCATCTATGACACAAATGAAGAACTTACATAAAAATTCTAAATCGCGTAGATAAAGTTATCCGCGACTTAAGTAGCCCACCAGACATAACACCCGTCTGGTCGGAGGATCTTCCCTTTTCTATAGGGGATGAAGAACTTTACACTCTGTTTTCATACTCGTAAATCGATATTAGGTACATAAAACAGAATCTGCAGACAATGCTAAATTTTATAACACTGGTATCATTTCAAAATTTCCCCACACACAATATTCACCAAAGGAATTCCTCCGTAAACATAAACACGAATAAACAGCAAATTCTTAACCAACCGATCACCAATCGCCAAACAGGGCTAGAGCGTCCAAGCAGTACCAAGACCAATTGTTTGCTGTACATGATCAAACGAAGTGTTTGTGGACCAATGTACAAACATTGGTCGTACGTGCACCCGTTTTATATTCTACCCGCACTGTTACATGAACGAGATACTTAAGCTATCTTAGTCTTGGACACGCGTTGTTTCGAGTTGTGATCATCTTGAATTGTTGCTGAGATTTTAAAAGTGGAATATGGATTTGAAATTGTTGCTGGCTGGTTTGGTTTTCTTGTTCTGGCCTTCTATTTTATTTTTACTTTTTTACCTGTTACTTCTAAATATGAATTGTTCATATTTTTTTTATTGTACCATTTTAATGTCGAACAGTTTTATATGTAACTCTATGGATACGCTTTCATTGCCGCCTGTTGCCGTTGTCCTTGAATAGCAGTCAGCCATTGCAGTTGGACGGCTTTGCCGCTGTAGTTTGCGGTTTAGGTTTGGAATTCTACCTTAAAATGTCTAGAAACTATGACAGCCCGCTATATTCATGCAACGACCTTATTCAAGAGAACATTTTGTCTTATGTTACCTACGTATTATTTTATTTACTGTTAACCTATCTGAACTTGACACTTATATTTCTAGACTTTATCAAAGTGTTTGTCAAAACTTATTGTTATGAAAACTGTTTAGTTTGTTGTATTATCAAGCATCGTATTGACTGTCAAGATCAATGTCTGAAGAGCCAATAACGTGCTTGTCCTGTCCTCACAAAGAAGACAAACAAAAATAATCGAAAACCTGGTTCTGAAAATCTAGGAATAAAATAGAATTTTAACATGGTGTAAGTCTTTTCGTAATAGAAATAAAAATACACAGATAACAAGGACTACGATGAACTAAGCTAATTATTCGTTGCAATTTATTAAATAAGATATAATAGTTTTAAGTTGGAAAGCCAGAATACCTTTCGAGAAAGAGAATGACGAATATAATGCACAGCAAATAAAAACTAAAAACATTTCTACGTTCTCAAATATACTGGAATCTATTTTGACGGCTGCAAAGCCTACTCTCGTCAACAACTCTCCAGAGTAAAGCAGCGCTGTAGCGAACTAAAGCACCCTCAAATTCGCCTATAGATTGGACACAATGCAACTCAACAACTTTTGGGAGAAACTGAATAAATAGATAAAGCCGCTTTTTAATTATTCAAATGATGTCCCACTACCGTCCTCGAATCCCAACTTTGGATAATAAACGACGAAGCAAATTAGACTTTATAATACAACAGTCAAAGTTCAATTTGGGTTAGCAACGTTTTTGAATAGAAGTGGAGCCATTTCCTTTTGCGATATCGGTACTTTATTAAGCTTTTTGCCAGTTTGTGCTTGCAGTTTGGGAGTAATATCGTTTTTGAGCAATTTGGTACGACGACAAAAAGATTGGATTAGGTGTGTTGATTACTTCATTTACATAGTGTCGTTAGTAAAATAGGCGAGGTACGAGGTGGTTCTACAGAATTTTAGCGCCATTTTCTAATCTGTTACTATCGTTTCTAGAATGTTCCTTTATAATAGAGGGCAATTCGAGAGGTTGGCGTAATTTTAGGGTTCACTTAGAACTTAGATGTTATCATTGGGTCTTTACTCCTTTCATTTCAAATGAATGGAACTTTGAATTGTACTAAATTCAGAGCTGATACCGATCGATATTAGTTATGCTACTCAAGTACCTACGTGAGGTTGGTAAAATCTAAGTTATAAGTTGAAATATCCGCCTATGTACTATCAACCGACCGCTTTAATGAGTCCTTCGCCTTGACCCATCAAAGGCACATAAGCGTCCACAAAGTCCTAACAATATTCCACAGGTTATTTACTTTAAAAAAACCATAGTCCACGTAGGTATTGCGATGCTAATTGAACCAATACGTGAACAACCTTCAGTATATTCCATTTAAATTGATACCTTCGCGAGGACTCATTAAAGCGGTCGGTCTATAGTTAAATTTATCTTTAAAAGAGACAGTGAGTTTACAGAAATAAAATTATTTATGATTTAAATTTTAGATCTAATGTTATATTTTTCCTTTATCGTAAACCTATTAGTCGAGTTGTACCAAGTCGACTCGTACATGATTTAGCGACGTCAGATGCGAAACGGAGAGCGAAACGGAGCTCGTGGCTAAGTAATAACAGCCGCTCGGATCGATATTTAGGTTAAGCCGCGCTTGCCTAGGTTGGTCTGTGGATGGGTGACCACCCATTACATACCGAGTTTCCTCCGTGCCTCGGAAAGCACGTTAAGCCGTTGGTCCCGGGTGTCATTTGTAGATCTTTGACAGTCGTTATAGGTAGTCAGTGGCCCATAAAGTCTGACAAGCAGTCTTACCAAGGGGTATCGTATTACCCAGTACTAACTGGGTTGTGGAGGTCAGATAGGTAGTCGCTCCATGTAGAATACTGGTATTCAGCATCCGGTTAGACTGGAAGCCGACCCCAACATAGTTGGGAAAAGGCTAGGCAGATGATGAGATGCGAAACGGAGATTATCGCTCGGCACAAGCCGACTACTTACCCCTCACAGTGTTTGTACCACTAGTACACAAAGTCCAATGTCAACGTCATTGAACATTGAAAGAAAGAAAATATATTTATTTTTAAACGCCACAAGTACCCACAATACAGGGTGGATGGAACACCGACGCACAAACGGTTACCACGTATTCAGTAAATCATTTTGTAGAAATTTTTAATCGGTAATTTAAAAAAAAACAACTGTTCCATACATGTTGACCGTGTACGTATTGCACTTTTGTAGAAACAGCTGTTTTTTTCTTCAATCTGGGGGCTTTCAGAAAGATGTACCTCAGTTCGTGGTAACCGTTTGTGCCACCCTGTATAAAAATTCGACAAAAAAAAAACTTAAAAAATCTAAACAAAAAAGATATTAATGTGTGCCTCACGGTTGTACCAAATAGTTGCCAAATTAATACTTACCACACATCAAAGCTATCAATTAGACCAACGAACACTACACAGGAACATAAAGTCCGTTCGGACACACCAAAATGCTTTATCACAATTTCCACGAAACTCAGAATCGAATCGAGAACTCGTGTTGAATAACATCAACACGAACGATGTCTAAACATCAAAGCCAAATTAGAAGAGCTTAACTCGATTTCCCGTACGTCTGCACTGAATAGTCAAATTTTGGGTATTTTCGGGAATGACGTCACAGCAACGAAATAGGATTTATTCGAACACGGTCGCGTTGGAAAGGGTTTCAAAGAAGATTATTGGATTCAACTGAACTGACTCCGTGACTATAACGCGTAATCATTTTACGGGTAGTTTTGATCTTAAAGAGAAAGAGTCGTAGAGTAAGAGCGGTTTCTGCTGTATGATTTTTTGTTAATAAATGTGTGATTAACACATTTGATTAACGCATACATGATACAATCATATATTTTCATCAATAAAATTGGTTGTTTTGATCCACCCCCACCTGCTTGCCTAGCCTTTTCTCAACTATGTTGGGGCTTCCAGTCTGAATACCAGTATTTTACATGGAGCGACTACCTATCTTTTTTTAAAAAAACGTTGACCCACTCTAGGAATTTCTAATGTATCGTCGGTGCGTTTATAAACATTTAAATTCACATACACAAACCCGGAACAACAACTTGTAGGCCATACAAATATTTGTTCCGTGCGGGAATCGAACCTGCGACACGAAGCGCAGCAGTCAATCGCTAAGCCACTGCGCCAACCGTGCTGTCAATTATCGTTATCTGACTTCCACAACCCACTTAGTACTGGGTAATACAATACCCTTTGGTAAGACTGCCCCCCCTCCCCCGTCCCTCTTCTCTCCTCTTTCCCTCTTCTACTTTTAGTGGTGGTTGTCAGACTTTCGAGCCACTGACTACCTGTAACGATTGTTAAATATCTACAAATGACAGCCGGGACCAACGGCTTAACGTGCTTTCCGAGGCACGGAGGAAACTCGATAAGTAACGGGTGGATCTACCCACTGCTGAGTATTAATAGGCCTACTCCTTTAAGTGTCATGCTTCCCTGGTCTACGCGAGTCTCAACCAGAACTTATCCACTATCATTTGAATGTCATTAACCTACCCTCTACTATCTGGATATTGGTCTACCAGCACTTCTTCTACTGGTAACCGTTCGGCAACATGATACATGTTTTGCTCTTTGATCTCTTTGTTTAAAAAAAAAAGTTCTCACTCATCCCGTGGATTTTAAGTATGTACCTTAGTTTAGTCCTTTAGAGCATTGAAGTGTAAAAGTGACATCATTCTAAATCTGGCAGACTCCCAAAGAAAGAAAGAAGAAAGAAAGAAAACATATCTATTTAGCACAAGCCACAAGTACACACGACAAACAAAGAATAATAATGTACAATTTTTTCTTATTAATTAACAAAAATTAACGAATAAGAAAAAATTGCACAATCCACTTTTAACTAACAATACCAACTCCAACAATCAAACAAAACACAAGTTTTACAACACCACAAATCCCAACTCAACGAACCAGATTTTTAGCTTCGAATCGATCATCCACATTATTCGAAGTTCTAAATATAGCCAAACCGTCTCGTGTCGTACGCAAAGCCGACACAAATCGACGTTTCGGAAATTAATAGAGTTTCCGCGACGCAACGCTTCGAGAAGCGATTCCCATTGCAACCATATCCAATAGCCAGGATATTCAATAATACCGGCTCATAGACGTTTAGTTGCATGCATGTTTCATGATCTGAGATGAAAATGGCGGATATTCTGTGAAAAGTAAACGGAGTTTTTTATTTAGTAGTGTATTTGTGTTTGGTGTTTTGGTTTGAAGATGATGATTTACGTAGTTTCATGGTTGATTTTTGGTTTTTTATCTCTCAGTACATAGTTATTATAGCCAAGTTTACCAACGTAGCCCGAACAATTGTCATACTTAAGGGGCCGTTGGCAAAGCACATTGCCGGGAGACGTTGCGTTGGAAGACCTCCCACTTGGTGGACCGATGACCTGGTGAAGGTTGAGGGGATCCACTGGATGCAAGACGCATGGGACTGGTCAATATGGCGACACTTGGGTGAGGCCTATGTCCAGCAGTGGACGTCTTTCGGCTGAAATGATTGTGATGATGATGACTTAGGTCATCGTAGGGCAGTAGCGAAGGGTTAATTTTTGTATCAGTTAAGCTGGAGTACATATCTTTAATGTGAGTGATATTATTTGTCTATAGAATACTGACTGTGCCAGTTTTCAAAGGGAATCCGGTAGGAATCGATTTATATGGAATCTTCGCCACTGTGACCTAGTTACTGTAGCAGCCTAGAATCAATAAGTTCAATTAATTATCCATTTCAACATTCAGTGGCCAGTTGCTCGACTTTGGTAAAGTTTTTAAAGAACAGTGACCTCTATATAAAAGTCGCACGGTGGTTATTCCACTGTAATCCCTCACATTCATTTACGCAACCACACTATCAACTTACCAGTATTACATACTAATTTTCAGTAGAACTACTGAATAATAGTGTGACACCCTCGTTGGTATAGCGGTCGCAAGTGCGACTGCTAAGCATGAGGTTCCATGTTCGATTCCCAGATCGAGCAAAGTATTATTGAGTGTTTCCATCAGGAATCGCTCAGTAGCAGCCATGGAGTCTGGTTTTGTGACTGGTTGATGGCAATAGGCTTGCGACTATTACATGGAATTTAAAACATAACTGGCGAAATGTAGGTGTACATCTCCGCCTAATCCTTCGGGGATTACAAGCGTGATATGTTATTCAATAGAACATTTTTGAAATGCATTTCCACAAAATCCAATTCACTTTGCCATCGTGGATTAATTGGACACTCCTTAGCCTGAGCTTTTTAAAAGCAGCTCGCTAAACAATATTTTATTCAGACTCAAAGTACATTTTAAATCACTTAAAAGAGCAGAGACTTGTTAGAGAACTCAGGATAAACTGTGTCCGGACTAACACAAATACGGTGCGCTTTTCTCAGTACATTGTCTCATTGCATCCGGACACGGTAAGAATGCCCGGATGCACGGATGTCCGGCTAGCGAAGACGTCACTTTATCCCCGTAGTTCGCCCGATTTATTGTTTGAACTTCTTGCGATGTCACTGAGCATTTTCCAGTGGTTGATGTTCTTTTGTTTCGCTATTCAGGTTCCAGTCATCGATGTTGATCGAGCAATAAACCTTGACGCTCACGAATTGCAACTACATAATTTTTGGTTCAAACTTGATATTAAAATTACATTTTTAAATCATGTTTATACAAGGTGCAAATTCTATTGAGGCTAAAGATACAATATAAAAGGTGTAAATATACCCTTAACGAAGCCGAAAGGCACTTATTCTCCTCGTTCCGATATTTTTTTTGTTCTAGACCATACCTGGGAACCTTCTAGTTACGGAGATATTGGGGGTCAAAGTTCCAACTTTTTCACACGTTTTTTTTTAAATACATGTTTTTAATGTATAATTTTTTTTTATTGTGAGTGCTTTCCATCGAGTCCTACCGTAAAACGTGATTTTAAACGCCAAAAATAAAGTCGTCTCCCAGCAATAATTTTTGCGTAAAGTTACTTAGTTTGATATACAGAATGCTTAGTTGACGGATATGTGAAGGGTCTGTTTACACCCTGTATGTATAATTTTGATTAATGTTTTGATGTTTTATATTCTAATAAATAAAGCACCAACATTTTCACAATATAATCGTAAAGGAAAACCCCTCTTTTATCCTACAAAGCAAACCGTACAAAAAATATATTTCACGTTCCGAAATAAAAACTCTTTTCATTAACTTAACAGATACAGATCTCGGTACAGCAACAAAAACGTCTTCCGCTTCCTTTAATCCAGCTGAACAGCTAAAATATGAATGGCAGTTTCAATAATATTCAAATTTAAATCCCCACGATCGAAATCCGAGCAGATGCGAAACAAAAACACTGATAAATCTGCCTTCAAAAATACCGTTGGACGGGCCTAAAAATACAAGGACCAAATCGTAAGGAAATTGGAGTTCTTCACTATGTTTTTACAAGAAAAAGAAGTTTGATGATTGCTTTGACTTATTTTTAGGCTCACTAGTACGTGTGACGCCGTCGCTAGGCTCGTTTCAAAGGTATATTAACGTTGTATGAAGAAATAAATTGACGTTGATGTTCCTTTTGAGCCTTTTGATAGCGGAAATGTGATATGTGGAAAATAGATTTGATTTGTATATCGGAAAGCTGGGAATATGGGAACAAGACGACTATAGACAATTCGAAGTGACAGCTATACGAGAAGTTAAAGAGAGACTGATTGGAGCAAAATAATATACATAATGTACACCCTCACGTATGTAGGCAAGTCTAACGATCCGTCTGGTTTCGCTCGATGTAGTTAAATATCAGAATTATACAGTCGCCACTGCATTAAGTTACTAGAAACTGTCAAATATTCTCATTCGATTATGAACTTAACCATCAACAATTTATGGTATAAATTCATTTGGAGAAATAAGACAGTTCGTGGTAACTTGATGCGTTAGAGACTGTACATTTGGCAACCCCGTCTAGACTATGTATAGGTATCAATTGATTTGCAAGGTTAAACTATGACTACGAATACCTCGGATGATTCTAATTCAATATACTAATTTATATTCTCTGCATCTAATAAAGTGATGGGAAAGCAAACACTGTCTGGCTGAAAATAAAAGTTATATGCTTTTAAACAACTTACTACACACTTTTCCGGGTCAGCATAATTCAGCTCAGGTAGACTGCTGCAGATACGACTTGGTCCGGTATTTCGATGAAGCATGGTGCAAACTATTGCTCACCTCCTGTCCTGTGTAATTCCATCTGCACTTTGAGGGACCTGTCCGAGGCCAGAGGCAGCAGAGTTCGTCGACACGACGAAGTAGAATGTTACAAGAGTTGCAAATGTTCCGAATCGATCGTATGTTGCACGAACAAAGACGGCTCTACGAACAAAATATAAAACCAAAACGTGGACGATTCACTTATTTTTTTATTTTCCGACGCTGGATCCTTTTCTAAGACCTCCTTACAGAAACTCCAAAGGACTCGCGAGTTCCTTGACATGTGCTTGTGCTAGTTGCAACTCTTTTGCTCAGTTGAGCGCAAAAAGCTCTCGTGTCCACTTTGACGTTGTGGGGGCAAGTGCGGCCAACGATTCGTGTTCGCGGAAATGTATTATACGATGTTTCCGCTCCATGGTTTTGGGTAGGGTATGATCTTCAGTTTTGTACTGTCGTCTTTTTATGGTAAAACCGATAAAGTGCCTTTTAATTTCTGCTGGCTATTTTTACTTTTTTTCAGGAATTTATTGTCATTTAGTCAATCAAAGCGCACACCTGGATTATCGATTAGCTCAACACCGAGAAATGAAAAATTATTAGTGCATTTTAAACTTTAGGTATGCACTAAGCTACACCAGCTTAGTGCAAGTAGAACGCGGGCCATCTGAGAAGTTTTTTTAACAGAGTGATTGAAAAAACAATTTCTTAAAAATCTATTTAGTCTAATTTAGTCGTACATAGACAAAATATTGTAATTTTGAGTAACATTATGGTCTCTAAACTTAAAACAAAATGTACGTGTGCTATATTCAATTATTCACGGCCCTCCTTTTATGTGCAGTAAAATGTTTTGATACTGTGGTACATTGTAAAAATTATTGTTCAATAAAACGACAATTTAATAGTCTATAGTTGACGAAGAACTCCTCTACTACAAACTACTTACAGTTTGTCAGGCGACTTTAACTACTAGAATGTTCTAAGAAATATAAGTACTGTTGAACTTATTTCTATGAAAAGTGTATTTTTTAATTCAATTTAATAAAACAAGCCGTAAGTTAAAAAAAAATAAAAATAAATATGGCTTATTTGATGTTCCACGTTCAAAATATAAATTCATAAATAAAATCTACAAAACGAAATTATTGTTTAAAAGCAATGCATATTTTATCAGTGTCACTGACATAATACTTTGACCATGCATCACGTAACACTGTTAAAATTTATGTAATGAGCTCTAATTTCAAATAATAAAAACAAAAACTACACAAAATAAAACAAAATTAATTTGCCAAATTACTATGGTTCTGGATTCGAAACCACAAATTCCAATTTCAAATTGTAAAAAAACTACACAAAATAAAACAAAATTCTTATGGTTCTGGATTCGGAACTTAAACAAAATGTAGGCTGAATATCTCAATACCTTTACCATTCACACGAGGAAAGCGCAGGAAGAAAATAAACAATTAATAAATTGACTGACATTGTTGATGGGACAAAAACAAAAGAACATCCGCATTTTTAGAAAAAATTGGTCGTAATTTAGGAATTTACGCATTGAATTATAAATTACTGATTGTGAATAAATAAACGAGATGAAACATGTGAGTTGTTGCTTTGTAAAATGTCTTTTATATTATTATTGTAAATAAAACAAACTTATGCGGTTGTTCTTCAAAACTACGCAACAAATTTTGATGAAGCTTTCGTCATTATTATTAATTCAAACGTTTGTTTGTGTAATCCATAATGTTAAACTCACATATATTGAAGAAATGTCGATGTTTTGTCCTGTCGTAAAAACTGTGCGAAGTAGGGTCGCTAATATCTAAATATTAATTTTAAATTTTGTGTCTAAATCAATCAATCAATCATTTTATTGTCAGGGAACTGAGTCCCATCGATAAAAATACACAAAATAATCTTTTAAAATAATAAACTAATACAAAAAAAAATTTAAAAAAAACAAAAAGAAAAAAAAAATGAAAGCTAGCTCAGACTATCTAGCTAGACAGACCTTAGAGATAGTTTGTGTTCATGTTTTGTTTTTTTCAGCCCGTGTCGTCGGGAAGGTGCCTACCTCTCCCCTTTCCAATGATCTATGTCTTGTACTAGTGCGGTCCAATCCTGCCTGTAAGCGTCACGCTTGTCACGTCATTTTCGCCTGGAATGCTGAACATTGTGTTAATAATCTTTTTTTTCTTGTCCGCAGTGCCTATGACACAAGTAGTAGCCGTGGCCGGCGAGCCGGTGTACCTGCCGTGCGACATCGCGACACAGGATGAAGAGGACGCCGTCCTGCTGGTGCTTTGGTACAGGGAAGACCTCGGCACGCCTATCTACAGGTATGATGGTGAAGTAGTACCTACCTATTATACAGCGTATATCAGAAAAGTATGGCCATACTTAAGGATGTGGGAAAAACCATCAAGCTTAATAACTTTCTCTTTTTCCATCGTAATCGCGAAAAAATATTCAGATGTCCCATACAAAATATTAATACTTACTCGAACCAAATGTAAGGGACAGCTTACTTGACACGATGAAGATGACGCCATCTTGCTCGTGCTGTGGTTCACGGAAGATCTCGGCACGCCTAACTACGCTTTAGTAGTACCTACCAAGTAGTGTACCTCATAATTTAGCGAGCGTGTATGACCAGATATATGTATGAACGTAAATGAAAAAACTAAAGAAGTAAGCTTATACTTAGCTTTTTTGGGAGCTCAAAATAATCAATAATCACGCAAGATATCCCGTAAGTGACAGTATAAGTTTAGTTTTCAACCGTGAAAGCTTAAAGCAGTGTACAGACGCCAGCACAACAAGCTACTACAATCTGTCAAATTTCTTTAATACATTTTCAACTTTATCGCCAAGGTTCAAGGTTGTTTGGGAAAATTTCACAATTTTGGGTAGCTTGATGTGCTGGCGTCTGTACAAAAGAAGTATGTAGGTATGACGAGGCAGGAAAATTATATACATTAAATTTGTATACAACATTAGTTTTAGTATATGCGAAACCTGAAATACGTGTCTAGTATCTTTATGTAAAGAATCTATGTACAAAATTTCAAAACTGTACCATGAAAAATCAGAAAGTTATAAGCTTGTTCTGTTACCTAGTTGTCCGCACAAAAACGTAGTCGCCGCGCAGCGCGCCCGCGCGCGCGCTCTCAGCGTCGTCTTGAGCTCAATGATAATAATAATTTGGCAGTAGGTACCTAAATTATTGCGATAGGTACTTAGTGTTGCTCGGTGTCCAACTTGTAACTTTTTTAAAATATTTTTGGGACAAAATATAACATGGTTTAAAAATTATTGGAATCGATTCAGTTACTTATTATGAACAAACTTTATTCAGGTTTCGCATATACTAAAAATAATGTTGTATATGTGTTACATTACAAAGATAATATTAGATGCACCTAAACTCCTTTTTGAACATGAAGGTAGGTTAGGGTAAAAACTACAGAACAGCACTAGCTATGGTCCTTCCAGAGTACTTTTCCTTCGACAACGTTCATACATGCACGCTAATAGCAAGTACTACGCACCTGACCTTTCAGAAAGTCCTCATCTATATATATAAAATGGTAAACTGACTGACTGACTGTCTGACTGGGTGATATATCAACACACAGCCCAAACCGCTGGTCCTAGAGACATGAAATTTGGAGGGTGTGTTCTTTGTGAAGATTAAGTATCCACTCATCATCTGCCTAGCCTTTTCCCAACTATGTTGGGGTCGGCTTCCAGTCTAACCGGATGCAGCTGAATACCAGTATTTTACATGGAGCGACTGCCTATCTGGCCTCCACAACCCAGTTAGTACTTGGTAGTACGATACCCCTTGGAAAGACTGGTTGTCAGATTTTTCGGGCCACTGACTACCTAACGACTGTCAAAGATCTACAAATGACACCCGGGACCAACGGCTTAACGTGCTTTCCGAGGCACGTAGGAAACTCGGTAAGTAATGGGTGGTCACCCATCCACAGACCAACCTAGGCAAGCACGGCTTAACCTAAAGATCGACCCGACCGGCTGTTATTATTTAGCCACGAGCTCCTCCTCAAGATTAAATATCCACTAAGAAAGGATTTTTGGGAATTCCACCACTAAAGGGGTAAAATAAAGGATGGAAGTTTATATGAGAGTCCGTCAGTTTTGAAGTTAGGATCTTCAAATTTTGTGTTTAGGCTGACGATTGAAAATTAATTTATACGTATCTCAGCATTTTTGATAATCCTACCCCGAAGGGTTAAAAGGTTCCCCCTTTTAGGAAAGTAATCGGATAATTTTCGACATCCACGCGGGCGACGCCGCGGGCAAAAGCTAGTCATTAATAAGATTAGTATAATGTATGTCCTTCCAGGACCTCGCCCGGCGTTTCCACTCACATCTGCCTGTCAAATACCTTTTGTTAGTCGACTTTCATTCACCCCCTCAAATCATGTAAGTTATTTGAATAGTGTGTCAAAATATATAACAAACTTTGGCTTAATGTTATTACAAACCAATCTCTATATACGCCATAATATTTTAATAAAATCTAACTTTGGAACAGTTTACCGAATAACTAAATTTTAATACTAAATTTTGTATGAACTCAGTGAAGAGGTCCTAAAGTTACCAAAGTTCATCTTAAAGTCAGCTCAAAGTAATTTCAATAACCATTTTAAATTTCCAAACACTCGTTTTGCTTAAACTTTTGGAATCATAGTCACCAATAGACTGTAATATTTTTTAATAATATCTTTGGAAATTTGAATATTCGGGCATGGTTTAGAAAACATCTTTCCCCGAAATCCACAGGAAGGGACATTAATTGTTTGCTTTTATCGAGACGTATAGGTGACCATAAAACAACATCACGCATGTAATCCCCGAAGACTTAGGCAGAGGTGTACCTAATAATACACCCACATTTCGCCAGTTATATTTTAGTTATATTTAAAAGTTCCATGTAATAGAGGATAGTCTCCAATTGCTATCAAGATGGCACAAATTCAGAATCCAGCAAGGCAAGAAAAATCTCAATAACACTTTGCCCGACTTGGGAATCGAACCCAGGACCTTATGCTCAGCAGTCGTGCTTGCGGCCACTAGACCAACGAGACAGTTGACGAGAATAAATACTAAAAACCATTATAAATCCGTGTTACAACATCATACTAAAAACCTCGAACGTAGCGTCATTAATAACTTCCCAGTCCGATACAAAAATAAAAAAAAAAACACCGTTCAAAACTTGAAATCTGTAATCATTTTAACATAATATTTCTGTAATACTGTTTATAAAAAGCGTTGAGAAAGTATTTTTATCCTTTGAGCTAGCTCTTTGCTTCGCTCCGTGCATACGAAAAAGTTTTGAGTGCATCGACTGTAAATCGCAGTAAAAAGTATCAAATGTTGCCTTTGACGTTCGGGGCAAACGGGAGAAGTGAACTTACATGCTTAAGGTTCTCACACATTTAGCTCTACAGTGCTGTATGAGAAACGCTTCATCGCCTTTGCATCTTTCGAGGGTATTCTAAGAAGAAGAAGATTTCTAAAAGCCCTGAGACTGTTTCAAGACGAGTTAAAACTATGATCTTTTAGTTAGCAAAAACAGCCTATAGATTTTAAACTATAATGTTAGTACATTATCATTAACACTAGACACAGGATATTTACCCGGTGACATAGCCTGTTTACATGGTAAATATCCCATTAACGATAATGTTACAGTCTATAATATTCTTATTGATGGATACTGTGGGTTATAATCCACCACGCGGGCTCAGTGCAGGTTAGCGGTAGTCTTTTATGTTGTCTCTTAATTACCCAATAAGGCTGATAAATAAAATAAATAAAAATAAATTCCAGGTCCAAGATCCATATAAAAACCAAAAATAGACAAAAATACAAATACAAACACATAAATTGTAGCTAAAACCTAAATAACAGAATTACATTACATTAAATAAGAAACATTATTAAATAAAATTAAAAAAGTCAAAAATAAATTAAATACCGATTCAGAATAAATTTAATAAAAAAATAAATTATCATATTATTAAAATAAAAAATTAGGAGCTCGTGGCTAAATAATAACAGCCGCTCGGATCGATCTTTAGGTTAAGCCGTGCTTGCCTAGGTTGTTCTGTGGATGGGTGACCACCCATTATATGCCGAGTTTCCTCCGTGCCTCGGAAAGCACGTAAAGCCGTTGGTCCCGGCAGTCATTTATAGATCTTTGACAGTCGTTAGGTGGCCAAAAAGTCTGACAACCAGTCTTACCAAGGGGTATCGTATTACCCAGTACTAACTGGGTTGTGGAGGTCAGACAGGCAGTCGCTCCATGTAAAATACTGGTATTGAGCTGCATCCGGTTAGACTGGAAGCCGACCCCAACATAGTTGGGAAAAGGCTAGGCAGATGATGATTATTAAAAAAATAATTATAACAAAATGTGAAATTAAAGATTTCATTGAATGTCAAATTAATAGGACAATATCTATAAGAGCTTAACAACGTGCCGGTCACAACAGTACCTCATATAGGGACAATCAAGTCTCCCCGCAATCATTGCCAGGACAGCGTTGGAGCTGGCTCGCACCCTGCGCACCAAGGCCGCGCACCGCTTGCGCATGGTGGCGTGGAAACAGTCGGTGCGCGCTTCCGCAAACATGCCCGAGGATACCTGTATAGTTCTATCTCTCTCTTAGTTCTGTTTCAAAACTCTCCTAAAATGGAAAAATATGGCTAGTAACCATCATTGTACTTTTGCGACATCTCCATGAAAACCTACTGTTTAAATGGTTTGTTGTTGATTTTGAAGCAGAACGCACTGGACCCGCATGGTGTATTACAGACCATTCTCTCTCACAGAAAGGAGATCTGCGTCAAAGCAATGCAAGAATAAGAATTAAATTATTTTTGTATCTAATCTATCTATCTTATCTATCTAATATTATAGTTAGTATCTATCTAATATTATAAAGCTGAAGAGTTTGTTGTTTCGTTGAACGCGTTAATCTCAGGAACCACTGGTTTGATTTGAAAATTATTTTAGTGTTGTCAAACCCATTTATCGAGGAAGGCTATAGGCTATATAACATCACGCTACGACTAATAGGAGCAGAGCATCAATGAAAAATGTTGCTAAAACGAGAAAAATAATATTTTTATAATGAATTTCACGTGGACGAAAGTCGCGGGCAACAGCTAGTAAGGAATAAGTGTTAAATTGCTAATCACCATGTGTGAAACTGTCTGTTTGATACTCTTTGCAAAGATACCAAAACAAGTTGGGTCAAAGCCATGCTAATACCTTGAACAAGTATGCACGAACCCTTACATCGAAGTCCACCTAAAATCACGAACCGTCTTTCAATATGATATACAAGATCGACTTAACTTGCACTACTTCGAGAGCAAATTCCAAAGAGTACCTGTTTCCACTATGGATGAGATGCCTTAAAAGGGTCGTGGCTCAAACACGCTTCGTTGAACCCTATTTGTAGATTAAAGGTACCTTTTGAGTAAAAGGAAAAGACATAATTTTGGTATATCATTGCTTTTTGACCGGTTGAACGTAAGTTGTGCTTGTTAGACGAATATTTTATTTTGTTTCAGTACAGTTAATGCAGTTTTTTTTATCTTACATTATTGATTTTATCAATATGTAGTCCTTTCGTTTATTTTCATATTTGAAATCTAGTATTTGCGAAGGTTTTAACGTTCATAATTGAAAATAAAGGCGATTGGGCAGACGACATTGTTGCCATTGCGGGAATATCCTGGATGAAGCTGGCACAAGAGCGTAAAGCTTGGCACAAGTAAAGTGAGGCCTATACCCAGCAGTGGGTGAAGTTGGGCTGTGGATGATGATGATAAAGGTGTCTGCTGAGATAACGAGTAATAGAGAAGTATATAAGAAGCCACTGGATTCGAGTCGCACGGGATCGGTCAATGTGGAGGCCTATGTCCAGCAGTGGACGTCTTTCAGCTGAAATAATGATGATGATTATGATGGAAGAAGAAGACATTCTGTACCGATCCCAAATAAATTGGAATAAGGGCAGGATAATGATGATAATGAATTGAAACCAATTAAATACATCTCTTATTTAAATAATTTCCATTTTGAGTTGCTTTCGTTCTGATGTCGACAAAAGCTTTTAATTGCAAAAAAAAACATACTTTTTCTCGTAAAATACCTATAAAAAACATAAAAAGGAAGACAATAAGCGCCCCATCCACTTAGACAAAGAACAAGCAGAACTTGAAGATAAAAGAATTCAAAACAAATATCGCCTTTTAAACTTTCATGAGGAAACAGTGGGAATGTGCCCAGAGATTTTAAAAAATTCACGCTATGCACTTTTGTTACAAAGCAGAGTTGAGAAACTCGTAGTATGCTGTTTTGATTTGTAAGTAAAAGGAAACTTGGAATATATTTGAGTACTTTAGGTTTTATCTTACATCTTAGGCCCCTCGCCCACGGCGACTTTTTGTAGCGATGCTGTCGCGCGTTTTGTACACGCGCTTCTGCATCACGATATTAGCGATACAGAATTGAGCGAAGGTACACAGCCAGCGACAGCATCATGGCTGTATCGATACACATGCGCGACAGCGTCGCTACAGCATCGCTTCAAAAACTCGCCGTGGGCGAGGTCTCTTAGTCGAAAGTTATAACTACCGACCGTAAAAGAAGAATGTTATATCAGAAGACGCTTAAAAAAAGTATCTAACAGTAGGTACTTTGGTAAAAACGCTGGTTTGCTACCTGCTTATAAGCGGTCGTCTTCTTTGCAGTGTCGCTGCCGTTTTTGTCTCCAAAATGTCAAAGTATCTAAAAGAAAGGAATCCAACTTCCTAACCAATATTATAAATGCGAAAGTAAGGTTGTTTGTTACCTTTCACGCCTGAACCACTGAACAAATCATCCTCAAATTTTGCATATACGTTGTCAGGTGTACAAAACAACAATAACGTTCGTATGCTAATAGATGGCGCCACGTGTCTTTAGAATTATGATTGAATTATATTACTACAAGCAAATTGAATTTCAAATTTATAATTACCGCGAGCAAAACCGCGGACTGATGCTAGTAAAATATAATTTGTATTTACCGTAGTCGAGTAAAAAGTTGCTTTGCATTTTGTGTGTGAGCGCTGTTAACTCTTACATTACACAATGGTTGTATGGTTTTACTATAATTTAGGAGACTTAGGGACCTCACTACACTACACTACACGACCATGACTTTTGACCTTAAACGTTTCGACTAGGAAGAAAATTTGGTCGCACGACCAGTTTTGTTCAAGATAGCGGTCGGTCCGGTCAAAAGTCGTAGACGTGGGCGCATAGTGCGCGAGGGCAAAAAAAGTTCAAATCTTTTTGACTGTGTGAGAGGGATAGAAGATAGGTAGCTGGGGAAGCGGGGGTAAAATTTGAAGATGAGCTGTCATCCCGTGCGCCCTTAACCCTAAACGTTTAGGTATGTTTTTAATAAACTAAGATTTAACTTAGTTAAAGCACGGAAATTCGATTACTCTATCAATAGATTGCATTCGTACGAAGCATGAACAAATCGATATTTGAACTATAATAAACATTGAGTTAAGCAGTTCATCCATCTTGCAACGGTCACCCATTATTTTCAATCCAAGCCGTATTGCTAGCTCATTGTTCTTCCTATCCCAAAAGAGAATAGCACCCAGTAAGCCGATTGAATTATTATAGTAAAAAGAACTAAACGTAACTATCGACTTGATACGAAGTCGCTTACAATTTTATTGGAAGTATATAGAAAACAATAAATATCACATTATCTCTAAATACTAGTTATTTTTTACACTTACGTACTTGGACAGCCTCGTTGGTTTAGTGGTCACAATCGCGACTGCTGAGCATGAGGACCTGGTTTCGATTCCCGGGTCGAGCAAATTGTTTATATTTTTTTCCATCAGGAATGTCTCCACAGCAACCACAGAATCTGGATTTGTGCCTGGTTGATGGCAATAGGCTCATCCCCTATTACATAGGCCTTAAACATAACTGACCAAATGTGGATGTACTATTAGGTACACCTCTGCCTAACGGTAACACGACGTGTAAAAGTGTTTGTTAACACCGACATATCTTTAATCAATAAAATGTTAAGGTTTCTTTAACTTAAACTGTAGGTATATATACAAGTTCTTAGTTGAACCAGATAGGCTTCCTTCACAAACTTGAACGCGATCAACTTGAAACTTGGCAAGGGCTTGAGTTTAATCAGTTAATTTCATTTTCAGTTATAAATAGAATAGTTCAGATTTCCGCTTTTGTGAGAAAACTGTTTTGTTTTCTTACATAACATAGCTTGTAATCCTCGATGGGTTAGGCAGAGGTGTAATAATAGTACATTAACATTTTGACAGGTATGTTAAAATCTCATGTTATAGGGAGCGAGCCTATTGCCATCAACCGGGCACCGATCCAGAATCCGTGGCTACTACTGAGAAATTCCTGATGGAAAAACCCTATAACACTTGGGCCGACCCGGGAATCGAACCCAGGACCTCTTGCTCAGCAGTCGCGCTTGACCAACGAGGCTGTGAAGTTTTGTTTTCGTACTTGGCGTAAGAATTGTATCCGAAAGCCTGAATGCTAAGTTTTTTGGCTTCAGGCCAATGTAAGTAAAGCTTTTTTGATAATTGGAGGACAATTTAGTTTATTGGGTCATTTGTTAGCTCAGTGAGCCTTGTAGACGTCAGATAATGGAAATAAGCAGAGCTCATTCATTTACGAAATATGTTTGTTTCGGAATCACCTATTTATTTTAATTGAATTTTCAAAGATTTGCTGTCTCGATTTTTAGGGCATTAAGCCCAAAGGTCCGTCCGTCTGTCCGTCCGTCTATCTGTCAGCGGACTGTTTGTATCACACATGATACGTAATAGGTAGACAGTTGAAATTTTCACAGAATGTGTATTTCTGTTGCCGTTATAAGAACAAATAATAAAAATAAATTAAAGGCTCCCCTACTACAATGGTACGGAACCCTTCATGCGCGTGTCCGATTCGCACTGGGCCGTTTTTTTTTTTGGTTAACGGCACATCAGTTGCAATAATGCTTGAATTACTAAAACTTCCCTTATTGCTACAAAACAAAGAAGTTATCAAGGTCAAACTGTTTCTACAGACGTACAGCTCACTGTGCATTATGTTATGGGTTACTTACTTATAACTTTAACACTCGATTTACCTTGACCATAAACCATTTAGATATACTTAAATACCATAAACCATTTAGATAATTGAATAGGTACATCATTATCAGTTTTACCTTTTTGGGTTGACTTCCAGTCTAATTGGATGCAGCTGAATACAAGTATTTTACATGGAGCGATTGCCTATCTGACCTCCACAACCCAGGTAATGCGATACCCTTGGTAGGACTGACTAGGTACCTGTTACAACCGTCAAAGATCTACAAATAACAGCCGGGACCAACGGTTTAACGTACATGCCGAGGTACGAAGGAAACTCAGTATGTTAAGGATTTACTTTTGGTTACCCATCTAGGGGCCGACCTTAGCAAGCACGGCCTAACCTTGAAGATCGACCTGAGTGGCTGTTATTATTTAGCCACAAGCCCCTCGATCGAATTGAACATGTACATGATATGTATTTATTGTTATTAATTTACCAATTTCTTCCAGCGTCGATGCTCGAGAACGAGACTTTGGCGTCGCAGAGCGGTGGTCAGACGAGAGTGTCTTCGCGTCCAGGGCCTACTTCCTCCCCGAGAGAAGACCTGCCGAGCTGGGAGTAGACCGGGTGAAGGCTTCCGACCAGGGGGTCTACCGCTGTAGGGTGGACTTCAAACAAGCCCAGACAAGAAACTCAAGAGTGAATTTGACAGTCATTGGTAAGTCAATTCCTCATTTACTTCAGAAAGTGACGATTTACGAAGGCACAAAACAGAAGGTCAAAGAGACTCCAGTTTCGGTCTTTCTTAGGCCGCGTCCTAATTAAAGCACGTCCGCACACGACTGTCGTATTCAGTTTGTTCTGTGAGCCCGAACGTCGTGCCATAAAGAATGCGATGGTCGTGTATTCATGCGACTGTTCGCTTTGCTTAGAACTCGCTGCTCGGAGTCTAATCTATAATTTGTTGCTATATTAATTATGTCTCACTAATTGGCTTGTGATGATTAATTAAGAACACTTTTTTCCTGATTGAACATGAACACAAAAGAAATAATTGACATGTTTTTCTTTAGATTCTCTCAAAACACGAATGCTTTCGAGTTCCCTATTACCTAAACTTTTATAAAAAAGCTTTCAATTAATGTCTCTAATATCCTTTGAAGGAACATATTTCATCAACGTATTTTCATGTGAAAGACCTATTAATAAAGTTCTTTGAAAACCCCAAAATTTGTCCAAAATATAAACTTACTTAATTAATCTATTTAAAAGGCATAACACAAATGTTTTTTGAATGTGAGTCGTAACTGCTAAGACTTAAGTTTCAAAATAAAATAAAGTCTTTTCAAATGCTTTGTAAGAAAAATAAACAAATTCTGGTTCCTCGAAACCATTATTCATATCTTTAGAAAACCTAATAGTTATAATATTAATTAACTTGTGCCTCGGGAAAAACACTCAAAGAACTTTGAGATGCCTATATAAAATATAGGGTTCTTAATAAAATTAACTTACACAATATACATTATATCTAAGAGTAGCTGCCCAAAAATGTTGTAAAATATTACTTCCATATTTGAATCGGATCTTGTTAAAAATTTCATGATTTTAAAATGTTTGCACGGAATTCTAATCTTTTTCTAAAACAAAAGTAGCCTAACATCATTCTGCTATCATATACCAGTAAAATACCGTCGAATTTGGTCCAGCCGTTTCAGAGATTAGCCGGAACATACAGACATTAAAAAACAATTATAAGTACCGTGTATACACCATGACTTTTTAGTCGTCTTACAAAGGTCGTCCACTCAATGTACCCGACATAAAATAGCTCTAGGCGCGATTTTTTTTTTCTTCCGTAATAGGTACAAAGAAAAAAGATAATAAAAATTAGTATAAAATTATGAAACATCCTGTTAATGATGTTTACGTGTCAAATGGGAGAACATAGCTACCCAGCACTCGAGTCCAGTAGATCATCGCTCGCAACAGGGTGTTTTAACTACGTCATGCGTCATAATACTGAATAATATTTTCATTTTTAAATTATTAAAATCTCATAAATACCTATTTTTTATGAATGTTTAGTATTCATTGCATACATGAAGTGGGCTGACGTTGTAGGACGACTAAAAAGTCACGGTGTATACTTTCATCAGCATTCAGTAAAAAACTGTTATCTTGAAATTAGAAACAGACACTTCAATTTTATTTATTTGTAAAGATGAATCAATATAAGCCTCCTCCTAGGTCCGCTCAAGTTTCTCCATCACGTGTTTTCTTGCCTCAAAAACCTAATCAGAGAGAATAACCTTGGCATTTGAAAAGGATATTGGACGTTTCGTCCTATCAAAGCAAACTTAACACGTGGGCAAGTGCGTGGGCTCAGCTTTAAGCTACACAAATTTATATCATTCTCACAGCGAGAGCTACGTTACGGCGTCTTAACGATCCCTACACAGAGCCATAGCTTCATCCATATTCATGCAGAGGCTACGGAATAACTGCTGTGCTGTGCTGTGTATGTGCTTGTGTGTGTAGTTTATTGTTTATTTTTTGTAATTTTTTGTATGATGCAAATTCAAATTAATTTATTTGTTAGAATGTAGTACAATAAATGGTCTTTCTAATCAGTGGTCTCATCACAATCTGCCACATGTGGCGTGCAAATATTTGATACATAAATTACAAGACAAAAAATAAATAAAAATAAAACAATAACAATTTGTGGCATAGCTGTTTTTTGACATGGAAAGAAAAATTCGAGTGCGAGCAGGGTTTGAACCTGCGACCTTCCGATTCAGTACACCGGATGTCTTAACCAACTAGACCATCGCACCCCGCTCACAGTTCAAACCCTGCTCGCACTCGAATTTTTCTTTCCATGTCAAAAAACAGCTATGTTCCCTACGCAGGGTTTGCGTATAAAATATTAAAAATTTGTGGCATGTCAGTTAAAAATATTATCTGGATTATGTTCAAAATATTATTTAATGTCAAACTATTAAAGAGATACGATATGTCAAAGTTAATAAGATTACAATTCAATTAGCATGTTAGTGTCATTCAAATAGTCGTTTAAATTATAATAACATTTTTTACATAACAAGTCTTTGAATTCCTTTTTAAACGCATTTAAATTTAACTCTTTGATGCATGTCATGTCCCTGCGACAAATAATATATTAAAAGGAACTGAGAAAGAATATCGCCTGCGTAGCACGCCTATGCCCACGGTACAACTATCTACGACGCTTTGCTGAGAGAACTTGGGCACGGTGGAATTTGAGTACCTAGTGTAAAGTTATATATAACATCACGAATTCAAAATAATTGCTGTAATTAGGCAGAAGTGTACCTGGCGAAATGTGGGTGTACTATTCATCCACATTTCGCCAGTTATTTTTTGTTAAGTCCCATGTAATAGGGAGCGAGCTTATTGCCATCAACCGGGCACAAATTTAAGCCAGACTCCGTGGCTGCTACTGAGAAATGCCTGATGGAAAAACCCGGGAATCGAACCCGGGACCGGGCGACCACTAGTTAAACTAGACAGTATTCATTATTACTAGAGCTTATTAAGACATTTGTAAACAAAAATTTCGTATTATCTTCTCGCAGTTATCTGCTGATAATTGATTATTCACATTTAAGGTGCTGTTTCTCCAAACTGACTAACAACTGAGAGAAATCGTCGGAACAAGATATATTATAATTTAATATCCATTGGTGAAGATCTTAGCGCTATTGGAGGGTCAGGCATTACCCCAAACTTCTTAATGTTCTATGTTTTGATTTAATTTAATTTTACGTCCTTGCCATGACCTTGTCATGACCTATTTTTAATACCAGGTATCAAACACTTCATGCGCCAAATATTTTTAACATTCGTCACAAATCATAAGTAATCCACGAAGAGGCAGTAACAGCCTAGTGGTGTGACCGTCGGACTGCCAAGTCATAGGTCTCGAGTTCGAACCCAAGGCACGCACCTCTGATTTTTCGGATTCATGTGCGTATTGTATAATTATCACTTGCTTCGGTGAGGGAAAACATCGTGAGGAAACCAGCATGCCTGAGAGATATTTCTTGACGGCATGTTAAGCCAAGTCAGAGGCCCATGGGCGGCATAAAAACTCTGACACCAGGTTAGGCACTAACCACACGATAAAGAAAGATAAGTAATTTGCAGAAAATGCACGAACATTACCGGCTTGTCTTGTTTGTAGTCTAGCCATCGTTGCCATGGCAACGTGTCGCATCTCGAGAGGCGCACTCAGCTACACAGAATAAGATTACTCGTAGGTAGTTGCACAAAGTATGACTCCTGTACCGAGCACAAAGGCGACGCTGTTGCAAAACACTTGGGACTATGGAGTACACAAATTGATATTATTAAAATGTCTCTTTGATAGTCGTTTTGAATTTCGAAATGTATTTATGGGAGGTTATTGTGTGTTTTAAGTGTAATTGACACATATTTGTGAGGTTTCATTATTCGATTATTTCGGTATGGTCTTCTAAATCTCTCTTTTAACTATCATCATCATCATTTCAGCCGAAAGATGTCCACTGCTGGACATAGACCTCCCCCAAGTGTCGACACATTGACCGGTCCCGGAATTCTATCGTTATAAAAACTTTCGGGAATGGATAGTGAACGCAGTAGAGCGGTGATAACAATTTGGACGCAAAGACTATCTCCTATTCAAAACGAAATAACATTTACCTCATTCTGATTTGGACTTGGATTAAATGCAACCAAAACATACGCTTAAAGACTACAATTAGAACTAAAATAATGATAAAAAGAAGACTAAAAAAAAGTAAATATACACCGTGACTTTTTAGTCGTCTTACAACGGCAGCCCACTTCAAGTATTCAATGAATACTAAATATTCCTAAAAAAAAATACGTTTTTATAAGATTTTAATAATTTAAAAATTAAAATAAAACACCCTGTTGCGAGCGATTATCTACTGGACTCGAGTGCTGGGTAGGTATGTTCTCCCGTTTGACACGTAAACATCATTAACAGGATGTTTCATAATTTTATTCAAATTTTTTATTATTATTTTTTTGTACATATTATGGAAGATAAAAAAAATCTCGCCTAGAGCTATTTTATGTCGGGAACATTGAGTGGACGACCTTTGTAAGATGACTAAAACGTCACTGTGTATACATCTAAACAACGACGACAATAGGACACTTTGGCGTCAAAGTACTCCTCCGCATCGCTGTCATCTGGAAACGTGCCCAGAAGACTGGCAGCATTACCACGCTGAATAGCAATGCTAATTCTTTGCCCAAAGAAAGAGCCAGCCCTCTGGTCACGCGAAGTGTCGACAAGTCGGCTAGAGATTTCCTTAAAAAGGAGACGCGCACTCGGGCCCCATGACCCGAGCGTTAAAAATAACACAGTATAGTTCTCTTTACCAAAACTGCTACACAAAAATACTAAAATGCAAATTGGCAATTTAAATGATACTAAAAACTATACGTTACTATGCAACTGCAGGGAAAAGACAAAGAAAACACGTTTATATTTATTGCAAGTGCCACGATGTCCTTTATTCAAGATATTATCTTCAGAAGGTCCATTTTACTGATAATAAGAATATTAATAATAATAACATTATTTTTTAAAAGCAATTGTCTGAAAAACAAATTCAGTTTTTGGACTCCCAAAATCTAGTGCATGTTTCTATGCACGACTAAAAAGGAATCCGTCATGGTAACAGGAAATTAGGGTAATTTTCAACGAAACAGCAGTTTTGCACGTGGTCAGTTTATGGATTCTATTCAAAAACAGATAAAATACTTACAGAAGAATAAGATAGCCTGTTTTTACTGTTCAATAGTTACAACGTCTGTTTTTGTTTCTTTTTTTTGCTTTCATGGAATATAAGGAACTTCTTCTTCCATTGGGTTTAAAAGCAACATTAAATTAGGTATAAAATGATTTACCTTTCAAACTTTGTCATTTTATGAGTACGGAAAGAAGTAGCTCTTCTGCATTATCTTGAACAGCTTTTATATGTCTCGTTTTATTTCGAAGTCGTGTCGTCCCCGTAACGCCCTGTAAATATACCTAAATCTTTTATTGTCTTCGAGCAGTATTAGAAAGTTTTTAGTATTGAATTAATTTTTGATATTGTTATAAGTTTTATGCACAACGCTCCTCTGCTATTACTACCATTAGTGTTAAATGAAATTTAGTCTAAAACGTTACAAAGTTTAATTACATAACACATAACATCACGCCTGTAATCCCCGAATGGTGAGGCAGAGGTGTACCTAATAGTACACCCACATTTCGCCAGTTATGATTAAGTTTCATATAATAGGGGGCGAGCCTATTGCCATCAACCGGGCACAAATCCGGACTCCATGGCTGCTACTGCAGTCACGCTTGCGACCACTCAAACATATTTTACATTAAACGTATTTAGTAAGGTTCTTAAATTTCTGAAGACTTTTTCTAGGAAAGATATTGGTGTATAATAGCTTACCTGTTTTTTTTTAAGGAGAACATACATCGAAACTTTGCCCTAAATGGGAATCGAACCCAGGACACCGCTAGACCAACGAGGGAGAACTAGGCGAAACTTTAATTATTATTTCTTTAGTCCTGTTTGACTGAGACTGATTTATGTTATGCGATGTCTGTCTGCTTAGTCAACAGTAATACTATACGAATTTGATTGGTACTTACTTCTCTAAACAATACAAACAAACTAAGTAGGTATAACAATAGAAAACATAAAAAAATAAAACCAAACCGTGTTCGAAGAAAACAGCTATGTCTATTTTAAACACAACCTCACTACTATTTACTTCATTCCTTTTGAAAAAGAGCAATTTTAAACCACTTTGCGATCCGCCATCTTGATACATTTCCTCCAATCATAAGTCGTCGAGTAAACAGTTTGTGTTTTTATTTCATTCCGCCTTCCTCCCCGATATAACCCAATATCTAGAAGCCGATAGAACTTTGATCTCGAAATATTTCTTTGATCTCTTCCTTTATCAAATACATCTTACAATCTAAGATGTTCAATAAATTATTAATATAGGGAATATCTCCTCGTATCTTTATATAACCCGTTTTAACTTAGGAATATTTTGAGAGAAATATTTTGTATTTTCCAAGTTTAATTAATGTTTGTTGTTGTGTTGTTTAAGGTTTATTGAAATAGAATTGATTACTATGTTCGTAGTGCCAATCAATATCATGGTAGATGAGGAAATTATTGCGGAAATTTCTCCTTGAACAGAGTAAGATTAATCCCAAAATTGTTGACTATGACATCTATACAAATAAATAAAATTTAAGTGTCTGTTTGTAATTTCAAAATAACAGCTTTTTACTGAATGTATATGAAAATATATACGGATTATACGGCACTCCTAACGAAAACACATTTTTTTTTTAAATTTTTGTCTGTCTGTCTGTTTGTTTCGACTAATCTCTGAAACGGCTGGACCGATTTTGATGGGAGACTTTTACTGGCAGATAGACCTTTTTTTCAGATAGGAAATCATTAAATGATTCCTTCCGCTCTGGGTGGAGCGGAAGGGAGTGTCAGACTTGTACTGACTAAAACCGATCCATTCCTTCTTAGCCCTTTGTATTCCAGGGCCACGGTATCTCTTTCGAACAGTCCCGCAGCCCTGGCAGGCATTGGCCCTTGTGGACCTCTTCCATTTTGCTGACATCTCTTTGAGGCGCACGTGGAACACGAACGCGCCATCGACACGGCCTGTCGTCATAAGATGGACAGACGGCGAGCTAACACATTACTCACCGTCCACGGGCTCGCTATGTCTGTCACCTTATGTGCTATTACTTGAGTTCTGTTTTTTCTCAAGTTTGAGATTTTCGCCATGGATGATAGTTGACTGCCCTCTTTGGTCTAGTGGTAGCAAGCTCGACTGCTGAGTACGAGGTCCCGGGTTCGATTAACATGTCGGGCAAAATATTATTGGGTTTTTCCAGCAGGAATTCCTCAGTAGAAACCATTGAGACTGGATTTCTGCTCGATTGATGGCAATAGGCTCGCCCCCTTTTACCTGGAACTTAAACATAACTGGCGAAACTTGTGTGTACAATTCTGCCTAACCCTTCGGAGATTGCAGGCGTGATGTTATGATAGTATGGGCAATAATCATTCACGAAGGACCAGTGTTGGTTAGTAAGAAGGGCAGTGACTTCAACAATATATTTAGCGACATTTGCATTGTTCTATCTATAATTAATCAATGATATTATATTGAAAGATACGCTACGTTCATACTGAGCGGCGTTCAAATATCGTTGCGTTGTTACGACTGCGATAGATAATATGGAACGTATGATACAGAAAGAGATAGCTATTGCCCTTGAAGTACTTAAATTACGACAATTGTCTGAATTTGTCTGCAACAACTTGCGCGCGCTAGTGCGATATCAATCTCTTTTTATTTATAATGTGATGCTATAATTTGATCTTAATTTAATGTTATACAACCATCATCATCTGCCTAGCCTTTTCCCAACTATATTGGGGTCGGCTTCCAGTCTAACCGGATGCAGCTGAATACCAATATTTTGCATGGAGCGACTGCCTATCTGACCTCCACAACCCAGTTAGTACTGGGTAATACGATTGGTGGGACTGGTTATCGGACTTTTTGGGCCACTGACTAATTAAATGTTATACAACCATTTTGAAAAATTGCTGACATAATCTGTAGAGCGGTAGGTACAGTTTAAATTCCAAAATTAATATCATCATAAAATTCAAAACCCGATGAAAACGCTGAATTAAACGGAATGAAACATAATTAAGTTGACGTAATAAAACCGGTGTACAAATCTAGACTTAATTATAATAACAAAGTTCATTAATTGCTGTCAATTGAAGCCAAAGTAATTGGTTTCCATTGTTCGTTACATTCGACCAAGTTAACAGAATGAAATCCAGTCTGTTCTTCGTCAGATTTTATTGCAGTACTTTAATTCAACGTTTCTGGTAATCTCTTGCAGTTTATAAAACGCAGAGAATGGTAGGAAGAATCTTGATAAAATGTAGTTTGGTTTATTTATTTGTTGGTGTTTGTTTATGTAGTCGGTATGTACATGAAACAGGCTTGTTTTGTTTTTAACTTGCATAAATAAGAGGAGTTTACATTATCTGAGGTAATTTTTGTTATCAGTATCAATAAGGAGCTCGTGGCTAATTAATATCAGCCGCCCGGGTTGCTCTTTAGGTTGCGTAGTTTGCGTAGTTTGGTCCGTGGATGAGTGACCACCATGACGATATCTGACGTTCACAACCAGCAACTGTGTTGTGGAGGTCAGATAGGCAGTCGGTCGCTCCATGTAAAATGCTGGTATTCAGCTGCATCCGGTATGTCGATTCTTCCGTCAAAGAAATCCTTGTCTACGGTGGTCATGCTACGGGGGCAGATGATAGTTCACTAATAGCTAAAGACTTTTCAACCTAGGTCAGCCTATAGTATTTTTATCAAACCAATTTATCACAAACACACTATTAACAAATTTCCATACTAATAACAAAATCAATGGTTCTTCAGCATCTATTGCTTGTTGAAAAAACATGCATATTGATTATTTATTGTTTATGTACAAAATCGTTCGTTTTTCAGCATATATTGCTTGTTGGTAAAACATTCATATTGATTTTATTGTTTATGTACGGATGCTCAGTTTTTTTGTATAAACTCGTATAACGTTCTCTTTGTTTAACTAGTGAGCATACTGCAAAAAATATTAGGTTTTCTATCATAAAATAAAATAAACTGGCCCAAAACTGTTCAGTTTTCACTCTGCCAACATTCCGCTGATCGGTCTCAAAGCATAAAATCTTGACTAAGAATATCGATAATAGCCTTAATATAATTTTCATAGCCCTATTCCTTTACTTTTTATTATTCATTTAGCATTAATTCCATTTTTATTGGACAACTTTTATGTCCAATTATTTTATAATGCTTCCCGTTGATTTGTTTAAGTCAATTTTAGAAATTTTGGAGGTGGAATTGAACTTGATAGGGCGGCTCATATTTTGAATGTCCTTTTAGGTTGTATAAAGTTTTTAGCGCCACAATTAATATTTAATAGCAGTAACATTGGAGTATTCTAGCAATATGTCACGTGACTTATTATAATGGCTACTGTAGGTTTGTCAATTGTGAAACTGTGTTACATAAAATGTGGACTCAGAAGTCTGCTGTTACAGTCTGTTATTAATATAACAGACAGTAACAGCAGACTTCTGAGTCAAGATTTTTGACTAGGTATTAACCTAGTCAAAAATCTTGACCAACTCAACAAAAGGATCAGCATTAACATCTAGGTCAAGACCACCTGCCCAAAAAACGCATTTTCAAACAAATTTGAATTTTTACGTAATCAGTAGAAAATGTACAGGTAGATTTACTGCGTGTCCGTCAGACATAATCTCTTAAGTCCTCCCTAAAGAGTCTCGGAAGGAATTAAGTTGCTCTTACTTTTCCTCCTCAATTTCGCTTTAGCTGCACGCTCAAGGCAAAGTAATTTTTTTTTTAGTATAGTAACCAAATATTTTTATTGTAATTTTTGTCGACAGTTCTTCCAAAATATAGAGGTGATCACAGACGGAATTATACCTTTATACGTATTATCTAACATTGAGGAGATCTGCATCCAGTCTAGCATTTTACTACGAGCGACTAATTATCTGGGTTTCACAATACAGTTACTGAGACGCAATATCCCTGAGACTGGTCAAAAAACTATGGTCAGTTCCTGAATCAAATAGTTTTTAACGTTATGGCCTTTGTACTTCGTGACGTAAGAGGGAAAGAGCCTCACGTCCCAGCCGCAGCGGGAAACGCCCCGGGGGCCACGTGATGATTCCCGGCCACCGTAGGCGCGGGCCTGTGAACGGCGAGTAATGTGCTAGCTCGCCGTCCGTCCGTCTTATGACGACAGGCCGTGCTGACGGCGCGTTCGTATGCCACGCGCGCCTCAAAGAGATATCAGCACACAGGAAGGGGTCCGCAACGGCCGATGCCTGTCGGGGCTGAGGGACTGTCCGAAAGAGATACCGCGGCCCTGGAACACAAAGGGCAAAGAAGGAACATGGATGGGTTTTAGTCAGTACAAATCTGACACTACCTTTCACTCCGCCCAGAGCGGAAGGGGTCATTTGATGATTTCCCATCCGAAAAAAAAGGCCTTTGTGCTTATGTCTTCTAATTACATAATTAAAATCGGTTATTCTTTGTCAACAGTTCCACCAAACAAGATGGTGATCACAGATGACAAGGGAGACGTGAAGCAGGCCATCGTTGGACCCTACATTGAAGGAGATACTTTCACGTTGAAATGTGATGTCAGTGGGGGTAAGTCGATCTAGAACTTTGAATAGCCCAGTCTTTAAGGTTTATGTGTCATTAATTCAATGCCTTACAACCTTAATATTACAAAAATTCATCGGGTGCGGTATTTTATACTTCTCTTACTTTAGTGGTAATTATTGGAACTCCATTACATATGCTTCAAACACTCATGCTCTCAATTAGTACGTATTTATTTTTCAGTTTTCTATAGTAGAAAGTTCCAAACAATAAAATAATCCTTCGAACGATTTTACCCATAATTATTTCAGCAGTTCCACAAAACTAAAAAAAATCTCCGCACTAAATACTCAAAAATCCTTTATTTTTTATTCACAGGTCGTCCCAGACCATGGGTGAAATGGTTCCGGGACGAGGTAGAAACGGACACGCCAGCTACCCCGCTCTCTGCGAATGGTGTCCGAGGGGTGCTGCACGTTGGGCCGCTAACGCGCGCGGATGTCAGGGCCGCATTCACTTGTAGGGCCTCCAACCATCCGCGGGCGCACCCTATTGAGACAACACTCACTTTAGACATGAATTGTAAGTATTAACATTATAGAGAGTAGGTAGGTAAGTATTGATACTGCCTTCAATGACTGCAAATCTTGACTTTAGTTTGTGCTATACCATTTATAATTCCAAAAAAATACCATCTGAAACTTTAAGTACAATGAAACCGATTTAGTATTACATGTGGGGTTCGAAGTCAAAAGTTGTCGGAACGCTCTTTAGCCGTTGGACTATTGGGTCAAATAAAATTTTCTAGCAAAACTCCACAGACAATATGGTATGGATACTTAAACAAAATAAATACGATACAATGCTTGTCACGTTGCTGCATTTAATAATTTCGACATTCGGTCCTGTACGAGTTGTAACCCATGATAGATCAGACCTTGACCTTCGAAATGATTGACGTTTACTATAGCTACTTGGTCCTTTCGTTCTTCCCAAGAAAACACATGACATATTTCGTAAACGGGTTTGTCTACCTATCTCACGAAGAATGACAGGCGAGGTTATATAATACATTTATATCCTGGGAAGTTTTTTCCTATTTATTATAATACTCTTTCCTGCTGACCAAGTCAACCGCACTTGACAGAAAGACTTGCTTACTCACGATATATTGCGTGATAACTCAAATGGTAAAGTCATATTATCAAGAAATAATATCTTACGTTATAATAAAAGGTGCAAAGCACAGCCGAATTGACCTGAACACTTGTTGAAAAACAAAAACGACCTAAAACAACTACTACACAATCATATTTGTATATCAATCAAATCGTGCCGATTTCATTTATGTTCGGATTGGCTCAGAAAAATTTCGAACCGTGCGGCTTTTTCCCGAACACCAGACTGTGCCGAATAATGCGGCCCGAACACGTTTGTACCATTCCTAAAATAATAATAAATTTATTTGGACTTAACATGTTCTTTTGTGAATAATTTCGTTTAGCCGTTTGACTTCCTACGCAGTCTAAATTCCGAAGTTAATTCTGAGCTAAATTGAATAGTCTGATGATGGATCTACTAATTTAATTAATTTTCCGGAATAGATAACGTTATTAATAGACACAACGTTTGAAGGAGAGCTATGTAAATTTAACAAATTAAATATTAAAATTAACTGTTAGACAAGTCTGACAACCAGTCTTACCAAAGGGTGTCGTGTTACCCAATAACTGGGTTGTGAAGGTCAGATAGACAGTCGTTCCACGTCAACTCGGTTAGACTGGAGCCCGAGTCCCATATACAAGGTGTAAACGATCCTTCACAAAGCCGTCAACCAAGCATTCTGTACATCAAACAGCAAAAAGAATTGAACAAAAGTTGGAACTTTGACCTCCAATATCTCTGTAACTAGAAGGTTCCCAGCTATAGGCCAGAACAAAAAAATTATCGCAATGACAAGGAAAACAAATGCCTTTCGGTTTAGTTCGGCAGATGATAATGACACTGTCATCGAGAGCCTAATCTTGATCCCGATTATTTAAATGTAAAGACAAAGGGACAAACCCTATTATGGTCAACAGTAAGCCGTCAACAAGTTAAAACGGTCAACAGCAAAACTATAACTTGACAACTGTTGAGTTGACCTTCTACTGACCGTAGAAGGATTAAACCGTTATAGCAGGACCAGTAATCGCTCAATACATAATGTCAAGATTAGAATAATAATAAAGTTAACATCATAATAAAGGAAATCATAGCATTATCATAATGTAAATAAAAAGCCAAGTCAGAGGTCCATGGGCGGTATAAAACTCTGACACCAGGTTAGGTAACCACACGAAAAAGGAAGATGATAATACGGGGTGAAAGGGACACCGACGCGAAAACAGTTACCACTTACTCAGTACGTCATTCTGAGCCGGGCCACAAAGAAATTTTTCATCGGTTATTTTAAAAAAAACAGCTGTTTCCTACAACAGTGCAATACCTACACGGTCAAAATGTATGAAACAGCTGTTTTTTTTTTGGATATCAGAATGATGTACTGAATACGTGGTAACCGTTTTAGCGACGGCGTCCCTTCCAACCAGTATATTTTTTCCCACTTAAGCCTTTGTTGGGTAGAAAAAGTATACTCATTTTTTAACATTTGGTCAAAACCGATGCATCGAGACACATTTCCACCGATTACACGTCTGTTCTCTAAATTTAAGGAAGACAGCACAGGACTGATAAGTGTGGCGACACTTTAAGGCTTCTATATCTAGGAGTTGACGCTCCATTTAATGGTGAAAATTCAGTCACTTTTCAGCGTCTAGAGGCTTCTCTGAACTTAATTACTAAAATCAATTTTCTTTACAGTTCCACCACTGACGGTCCACATTCTCGGGTCCAACCAGCCTTTATCAGCGAGCAGAAGATATGACCTCCTCTGTCAGAGCTCAGGGTCGAGACCCCCAGCTTCTATCACGTGGTGGAAGAATGGACATAGGATAAACAATGCTAAGGAAACGGTAAGAACATCCTTAAGTAAAAATATCTCATATTTTTTAGACATTAAGATATTTTATTTGTTGTTTTTGTTGATGTTGTATTTTATTTTGTTTTATTACAGATATTTGTGTAATATTAAAGACAAATAAGGCTTTTATTGCTTCCCATATTTTAAGGATCACTGTGATTGACATATTTGCCAGTGGTAACAAACCAACAATAACCTTATGGTAACCGAAATAGAGATCACTTTGACAGTGATTTATAATCACAGGTAAAATAACTGCCAGGACTCATATTACTACATCGATTTGCAACAGCTTGATTTTCAGTGGTTTATGTAGAACTAATTCATTTTTGACTTCACCGTCGCTGACTGTTACTTTGAATAGGCTCTCTGGACGGAATATTTTTTAGCCCCCGATACAAAAGAGGGGTGTTTTAAGTTTAACCGCTATATGTGTCTGTGTGTGTGTATATCTGTGGCACCGTAGCTCTTAAACGAGAGAACCGATCTGGATGTGGTTTTCTTTATTTGAAAACTAGTTTCTTGGCAATGGTTGTTTTTAGACATGTTTTATTAAAATCGGTAATAGATATGAGGGATGAAAGTAGGTATGAAAAATCGAATATTTTTAAATGTCTTCTTTAGTGATTTTCGTAAGAATGTCAGGCCGTACGTCAATGTTAACAAAACCAGTGTAATCTAAAACTCCCTCCGCTTGCTCGAGGTCGATACCATTGTTACCACCGACGTACGATCTTCTGTAGAAATGATTCCCATTTAATAAACTTGGTAACTTCCCGTTCAGTAATAACTTACATCAGTTTACCTATTTATACACAAACATCTTATAATTGACTAAGACACTTCAAGAACTTTAAAATTACTCCAATAACCTTCCTTTGTTCCCCAAACTTCCTCCTAAACCCCTCTGAAGTTATAATCATAACATTTAATTTAATTTCTTCAAAAGAAAAAGATACTCATCATCATCTGCCTAGCCTTTTCCCAACTATGTTAAGGTCGGCTTCCAGTCTACCAGACCGGATGCAGCTGAATTCCAGAATTTTACATGGAGCGATTGCCTATCTGACCTCCACAACCCAGTTAGTACTAGGTAATAAGATACCCCTTGGTAGGACTGGTTGTCAGACTTTTTGGGCCACTGACTTCCTGTAACGATTGTCAAAGATCTACAAATGACAGCTGGGACCAACGGCCTAACGCACTTTCCGAGGCACAGAGCAAACTCGGTATGAAATGGGTGGTCACCCATCCACAGACCAACCTAGGCAAGCACGGCTTAACTTAAAGATCGATCCATCATTTCAGCCGAAAGACGTCCACTGCTGGACATAGGCCTCCCCCAAGTGTCGCCACATTGACCGATCATAAAATGATTATGTGTAAGAATCAATTTTATTGAATTTGTCACAACAGAACCAACGAAGCAACAATCCTTTCATGAGTATGTTATCTCTGACAGCAGCCCATTGGCAATCGTATTACAATGGTATTACAGATCACTGACTGACTTGACTGCCTCCTTGGTCGAAGGGTCGCAAGCGCGACTGTTGAGCATGAGGTCCTGGGTGCGATTCCCGGGTCGGGTAAAGTGTTATTGGTTTTTTCCATCAAGAATTTCGCAGTAGCAGTCACGGAGTCTGGATTCGTATCCGGTTGATACCAACGGGCTCGTCCCCTGTTACATGAGACTTAAACATTACTGGCGAAATATGGGAGTACTGTTAGGTATACCTCTGCCTAACCATTCGGCGATTACAGGTGTTATGTTATGTTATCACTGTGATTAAGACAGTCATAAAAAATCAAAGGTAAAATAATAGATTTTGGCGATAAAATGTGGCCAGCAATGAAAACGAATTTGAAAACGTCGATGACCTTTCCACCGTAGCGCAGATGTGAACGGGCACTGAATGTGGACGTGACACGGGCATGACGTGTCCCATCATCGGTCACGCTTGCTCTCATTTATGTCCCGTCACCTCTGTATCGTGACGCATAATTATGACGCGTGGATTAGTATGCTTCAAAGTATATAACGTTACGTACATGCATACGTAAACTCACGCCTTTTTCCATTGGTGTAAGCATAAACAACAGAACGCCACCTGCTACGATCCTCACATAAAAATAAAAAAATAAAAAATAACACAAAAATCATCATCATCATCATTGCAGCCGAAAGACTTCCACTGCTGGACATAGGCCTCCCCCAAGTGTCGCCACATTGACCGGTCTCGTGCGTCTCGCATCCAGCGGATCCCTGCATCCTTTACCAGGTCATCGGTCCACCTAGTGGGAGGCCTTCCAACGCAACGTCTTCCAGTTCGCGGACGCCACTCCAGAACTTTCCGGCCCCATCGGCCATCCGTTCTGCGAGCAATATACCCTGCCCACTGCCACTTAAGTTTGGCTATTCTTCGGGCTACATCGGTAACCTTGGTTCTCTTACGGATTTCCTCGTTTCTGATTTGATCACGCAAGGAAACTCCGAGCATAGCCCTCTCCATTGCCCTTTGGGTGAATTTAAGCCTTCTGATGAGGCCCATTGTGAGCGACCACGTTTCGGTCCCGTATGTAATCACTGGCAACACCACACACACACTGGTCATAGACTTTCGTCTTGAGACACTGCGGTAAGTTGGACAACAAGATACCACGCAACTTCCCGAACGCTGCCCAGCCGAGTCGGATTCGACGATTAACCTCTTTCTCGAAGTTAGACCTACCTAACTGGATCGTTTGTCCCAGATAGACATAATCGTCTACCACTTCGAGTGTAGAGTCTCCGATCTTGATAGGAGTGGGTGTTACATGGGCATTCAACATGACTTTGGTTTTGTCCATGTTCATTTTAAGACCCACTCTTCCGGAAGCTCTACTGAGGTCATCGAGCATAGAACTGCGGTCCTCCATGGTCTCAGCCATGACCACTATATCGTCGGCAAACCGAAGGTGAGAGATGTACTCGCCATTCACGTTGATGCCTAGCCCTCTCCAGTCCAGAACCTTGAAGACATCCTCCAGTGCAGCGGTGAACAGTTTCGCAGATAGAAGGGCCTTAAGTACCGGTTTTCCACCCGCCTTCAGGAGTTCGGTCGTAATTCCGTCATCACCCGGTGCCTTGTTGTTTTTTAACTGTTTTAGAGCCATCCTAATCTCGTACAGGCTGAAATCCGGAATGTCTTTGGTATAGTGTCGGGTCAGTCTAGCCAACGGCCTAACTCACTTTCCGAGGCACAAAGCAAACTCGTTATGAAATGGGTGGTCACCCATCCACAGACCAACCTAGGCAAGCACGGCTTAACCTAAAGATCCGAGCGGCTGTTATTATGTAGCCACGAGCTTGAGAAAAGGCTACTTTGAGCGAATAATATTTCTTATTATTTAGATTATAATAACTTATGATCAAAAGAAAATCCCATCAAATCGTGCGGTTATCGAGATTGACAAGAAACGAACTCAAAAACAGATAAGACAGACTACCTCATCAATTCCAAAACTTTTCGAAGGAAAGCTAATTTTGCATAGAAATTTCATCAAAGTGGCCAATCTTATACGGCGTCAGTGTAGCAACTTGAAATAGGGGCACGTAAAAGTAATAAATGTAGATTGAATGGGACAGAGAATGCTTACGGCGTGCACAAATCGCTCGTAAGAGACCAACAGGGTTCCTGTTGTAAATGTCTGTACCAAGTGAAAGTTACGCTAAGTTACGTTGAGGCAAATTTGTCAGTTGTTCCTTCGGTGCCGTGATTTATTGGGCCTTAAAAAATGTGGCCCTAAGTTTTTTTTGGCCCTCAGTAGGATTTTTTTGTTATATTACGTTTTTTTTTTCTTGAGGGTATAAATTTATCAGGTATCTTAGTTTTTATGAATTATTTTTCTCTTTCATCGTTAAGGTCAATGATCGAAATCTCGTAAATAAGTCTGTACTTTTTTATCAGTAATTTACCATCGTAGACTCAATCATGGGATTAGTGTCAACTCGTTTTATGTATTACTTACAAAAACCAAGTAATCTGTAATTTGATTATACAATAATGCCAAAAAAAATATTTTTTTCTTTTTCACTTCCTGTAGTTTGATTTTATTAAGTCAATATTATGTTTCCGGGCCAAATTAAATCAGTAAAACTTTGTTTGTAAAACACAAGCGATGCCTTTAAAAGTGTATTCAATTTAAATTAAACAGAATTCCACGAAATTGCTCCCAATTTTGGATACCCGAAACTTGCTTGTAAGAGCGATATTCGTTGATTTCCTCTAAATTCCTTTTTTTTATGTCTTTTATTTACAAATTCTGGCATCGACTTTGTGATTGCTGAACAGAGAATTAATGGCAGCAAAAATTCTCAGAAATGAACAGATATTCTGATGACTAGATGCTGTGAACGTCATATCTGCTTTCATTTATGATCAGAACCGTTTACAGAAAAATGTAAACGGATATTAGCACATCCCGTATGATACTATACATTCTTGTAACAGACAATTTTTCATAGAAAACTTTTTCAGCGGAATTTCCCAATCTCTAACGAACCTAACATATGGCTCGCTTTAACAAAAAATCCTTTGAAGTCACATTTTACGCTGGCTTTCCTTTACGCAACATATGCTACGCTGCCGTCCAATCAGTCATCGAACCTGAAAATAGAGACATAGACATAGAGTATATTATCTATGAATTAAACTTTTTTGTATGAAACTAACTTACTGATTTTTATTACTAAATTTACTCTACCTTGTAGCATACTGGCCATTTTAACGTTTTCCAATTCGTTTTTCACGATTCAAAAATCGAATAACTGATTGGTTTAATTCAATCAAAATGTTCAATCACTCATTGTAGCTGTAATCAATATAAGTAGCACATATAAGACGTGTTATTTTAAGTAACGATTTTGATTGCTAAAGCGACTGCAATAACTTATACGACTAATGCTATGACGGATGAAATAGTGTCCTATGGTCTTACATCTTAGGTATATTTTGTTTCGACAATTGAAAATTTCTTGTAACTAGCATACTTGAAATAAATGCTTTGATTTTGGTAAGAGAAGAATGTTCTAAAATCCACTTTAAAGAACAAATATTGAAGATTTAAAATTCCATGCAAACGAACTCACAGTCCCTACTTTAACACAAACTCAAATCCAGTATTTCTTTTTCACCAAACTCACAACGCGTAACTAAAATTAAATTCCGTGCATCCACGCTTGCTTAGACAAAAGTGACGATCTAACTAGATTACATTGACAAAGCCGAAATATCAGTTGGAACTCAAGCTTCTTGATTACAACACAACGAAGGAACGTCAATCAAGGCACACAGTCACATACGCTATACAAACCAGTTTGATTGTCGTACGTAATTAATTAAAGCAGCCAACATGCCAACTAGAAATTAATATTAACAACATTTAATTAAAACCAATTCTGAATACGGATTCGAAGGGTAAGCCTTGTGATTGGCTGACTCGTTCAAGTTATCAGTTTGAGGCTTTTAACTGGTGTTTTTGTGATTACAATTTATGCGTCTGGATTTTTGATTGAAGTCGTTGAACCTTGGACGTGAAGGTTTTGTTAAATATTTAGCTTTTTTTTTTCTTTCTTCTCGCAGACTTTGTTGAAAAAAAGTATTGTTTGCGAAATTCAAGTTTACAGAGATCTATATTTACCAAAGCTTATTTTTTCATGAAAAGTCTTTTGACTTAACACTTCAAATCCAAGCCAAATAAGTCACCCTTCTATTTGTGCTTCAAAATGTGACTAAAGGATTATAATATTAAGTAGATCGTGAGCAGCATTACTTCTTACTGATAAAACCTTACCACAAAGGACCAATTTACCTGTCAAACAAAATGAATATAACCTTTAAAAGTCCCCGACATTAATCAGATGACCTATTCATTTTGAATTTTGATATAGAATTTCAAAATTATATTAATTGAAGCCAATTTTGATTATAAACGGGACTTCAAAGGATTTTGAGTGTAATTTCAAATCTATTATATCGTGGTTGATTATTATCTTCCTGGAGTAACATTTAATAGCTGGAAAGTTATTAGTACATTGATTAAGGGTTCGTATTTCAAAGTTATTTTTAACTAATCGAAAAAGGTAGGGTGTATTTAAGTTGGGTAATAATTTATTTATGTCGAGGAAGAAAAGTCGGGCACGCGTCGAATTTAGATTGATTTGTTTAGTCCAACTTGAATAGAGTAATTGTTTTACAACGCAAAGAGCAGTTATTCGAAAACGTAACATTATTTTTTAAGTTTGCCTTGTTAAAATTCATGGCCCACGTCTTGTGAAAATTATTATTGTTTAGGATATGATGGAACAGACATACGCTATGCGTAAAAGCCCCTATAACCAAATAAAGAAAAAAAAAGTTTCCCTTGTGCAATGAATACTTTTCTCTGAGGAGAAGCTGGCTACAAATTAAGCATACATATTTAAATTGTAATATAAATGAATGCTTAATTTGTAGCCAGCTTCCTAATGTCATCGAGCTTACAGATACAGACAAAAAAAAAATATAATTTAACAATCGCATATATTTTTAAGCCCAGTAACACCTTTTAACACCAAACGTATTTAAAACATTATTATATCACTCACCATCAAATAAAAATTGTCAGAAAAAGAACGATTTTGACCCTTTTTGTTGTATTTGTAAGTCCACGTTCAAAGCGTGTATTGTTGAATAAACGGTATCCAAAAGTAAACTATAATAAATAGACTTTAAGAAACTCGAAATTAATCATTTTATCTTTCACAGCTATCAACAGATGGCAACACGACCACATCAACAGTCTCCCTACAGTTGACCAAGTCTGATGCTGGAGCAAAGCTAGCATGCAGAGCGTCCAACCCGCAGATGCCGTTGGTACCTTCCTTAGAAGATGACTGGACTTTAGATATTCAGTGTAAGTGAATTTTTAACCAGAACTCCTAGATTAGCTCTTGCAGTAGACAATTTATATCATTCTAATGATAATAAGACGTCGAGAACCTCGTGAAAGCCGAGAAAGATCAGCAAATCAAGTATTTTGACTTGGCCCGCGAGATTGTCGACATGTGGGATGTGGACTCAGCGATCATTGTGCCGATAGCCGTATCAGCCAATGGCTTAATTGACAAGAGCCTCGACCAATACCTGAGGAGGCATTGCAGTTAGGATGAAATCACATTTACACGCACAGATCAGCATTTTCTTGCATTTTTTCCCTTTCCGTCACTTAGAATTGCATGAATTAGGTCCAATCACACGTTTAAGTGGTTCCGATGTGAATGAATACGGATGCATGCGACCGAACTTCTCGTTCCACCAAATGACGCCTTTACGTGACAGAATAAGATAGAGATACTCAAAAACGCTGATCCGTGCGTGTAAATGTGTAAATGTAATTTCACCCTTAAATTGTTATTTTTCAATTACCTACCAATGTCTCACCGGATAGTATTTGCTGTAAATGTGACGAATCAGATGCTTAGTGAAATAGTTTTCAAATATCATACACTAAGGTCATAGTTTGATATCATTATTTTTTTTGTGGCTGATATGAATCATCATCATCTGCCTAGCCTTTTCTTAACTATTTTTGGGTCGGCTTCCAGTCTAACCGGATGCAGCTGAATACCAGTATTTTACATGAATGTGCTGTAATAAAATTCAGAATAAAATTGAAGGTTTAATTTTATCGCATTGCTCCATCACAAAATTGTAAGCTTTTCCAAAGTTGAATATCTTAATCTTAAGTCTCCCATGAGGAAGTAAAAACGGTAAAGAAAAATTAAGCTTATCCGAAATTTCCCGAATTTTATTACGAACAAGCCTTGAAAGTTTACACAACTTTGTTTTTCTTGAATTCTAGATTTTATGGTCGAGAATGAAATTTTGCGAAAGTACAAAAACTTCTTGGTATTGAAGACTGAAATAACAGTCTACTTAGAATATTGTTAGTAGAAAACTTTGGAGGCTTGGTTAACGTTTATTAAATATGTATGAATTGGATTTTCCTATAGATAGGTGCTTGTTTTTTAGCGTAGGGAATAACATCCTGAAAAGCTTACCTTAACATATTTTCTTTCGGATTACTTAGTATACTTGTGTAAAAAATATTTATGCTGTCTTGGCTTCTGGACGTTTTTTCACGGGTGACCACTGAAAACCAGCGCTGTTCTGTGGGCCCCCTATAGCACAGCATCATGCTGAATGGTAACCTGTTTGTCGCAGTCACGTCCTGCAAGCTGTTAACTTTTTTTTTGTCCGTCCTGTTGAATTTATAAATATTTGTTATGCTTGTATATTTACTGTTATTTTTTTGTCAGTTTGTATTATGCACGTCACGTCTCTGTGACAAATAAATATGTTTTCTTTCTTTTACTTCAAACCGGGCATGTATGGCAGGACAGGACTTAAAGCCGATACGTGTTTAGGACCAAAATTAAAAACGTGGACAAAGCTAACAAGTATGAAAGAATATTCGGCCGTTAATTCATACTGAAAATTTTAAGAAAGGCTAATGATTACCATATCCTAAAATTTTCACAAACAGATAGTCTATCTGTAATGTTATTAATATATTTTTTATTGATTAAATGGAAAATATAATTTCAAAGAATTTAAGTTTATACGTGTGTGTAATAATAACTAATAATAACATATAGCATGATGGAACATTTCATGTTGCTAGCAACAGCAGCATTTTTTCATAAATCATGGTGAAAAACGTAGCACGATTGTTGCTCTACATTTTTTCCAACGAATTTGGACCTTTGAAATTCTGTGAATTTATAATTATGTATAATGAATTCATATTTTTCTTCATGCAGATGTTCCAGAAACGATAGTTCGGTTAGGAACGAACCTGGACCCCTCAAACATCAGAGAAGGCACTGATGTCTACTTCGACTGCATCATCAGAGCTCATCCTTACGTTTATAAAGTCGAGTGGAGACATAATGTAAGTACATTTTGTTTGATATCATAATCTAAGTATCACCAGTCTGGTAATATTGAGATAATTTGATATATAAATGCGATTTCAGACTAAGAAAGGGGCATCACTTGTACTCAATGGTAACATCGGGTATCACCCAAGTGGAACCATCCAAAACATTTTTATTTCTTTGCAGAACACAAACACAACACACAAACATACAACACATAACACACAATTGCACAACACACAACACAAACACATAACTGTACATTCAATTTTTGAATAATAAAAAGTGTACTTATGGTAAATTTTAAAGTTAACACTTCATCATTGATTCACCTTCTTGAAATATTTAACAGAGCAGAAACTATAAGGAACTAAACAATTACAATAAAAAAGTATTCACAAAATTTTCAATAGCCTTCTTTAACAGCATTAAGAGTATAAACTCTTCAAAGATGTCCCTCAACGAAAGGGTCAAACATATATTCAAGCCATGTATCTTATAGTGAAGAGACATAACGCTAAGTTTCAACCCCATGGGGCCCATGAAAGGGTTGAAACAGCGACTTAACTCCCAAACTAACTTTAGCTTTGCCATAACATCATGTACAGATGCGAGCCTTGTATTATGTACCATCCCTTTGCCTTTAGGCGTGAGAAAAGAAAACAACTTTCTTTGTGTACAAGAACGTTTGATCTTATTATTTTTTATCAAAAACAGATATATTTTTATAAACTTAAATGTTATTCACGTAACCTAATAGTGGAAAACAGTAGAACAAAACTTGCTCTCGCGACTAAATAGAGACGCTACGCGACGAGCTACGCCGTAGCCAATGCCATGCTACGGCGTAGCACTTACTGAGCTGCAGTTGTATTGCTTGTACTTTTCTACGACCAAGTCAAATTGTTTTGATTTTATTAAAAAACTGTTGTATTCTAACTATTGTAATACTTTATCTAAAAATAAGGCCTTGAAACCCCAGAAAATGGTGAAATTAAGGAAAGTAGTTAAATCAAAAACTTAATTTTTCTTCAACAGGGTAAGACACTTCTCCATAATGTGGGTCAAGGCGTCATCATCAGCAATCAGTCCCTAGTTCTTCAGGGGGTTGGCAGGAAGACAGCTGGCAACTACACTTGTGTGGGGTTCAACGCTGAAGGGGATGGGGAGAGCAAACCCTTCTCCTTAAATGTTTTGTGTAAGTTTACTCTGTTTTAGGGTTATTTAATTGTATAACTATAGAATATGTATACAAATTCTTTCTTATAGGAAAATTTTAATGTAAGCATAATCAGCCTATATTACTCGCACTGCTGGGCATAGGCTTCTTGGTGAAAAAGAATGGGCCATATTGTACCACGTGGGCCCAGTGTGGGTATTTGGACGTCTTTTTTCTAGGATATACTGTTTTTCACGGTGTTTGCCTTCACCGAGGTTTTACTTCCGGAAAAGAAAAATCAAATCATAAGTACACATCATCATCATTTCAGCCGAAAGACGTCTACTGCTGGACATAGGCCTCACCCAAGTGTCGCCACATTGACCGGTCCCGTGCGACCGCATCCAGCAGATCCCTGCAACCTTCATAAGTACTCGTTTGTACAAAAACGAACAAAAAAAATTGCTAGTCCAACTTACATACACAAAATATGTCTCCAGACTCACTCTCCCATTAGAATATTAAGTAGAGTGGTTGTTGAATTATTACTTTAACAACTTACTAGACATAATTGCATGCGTTGAAATGACTCTGTGGCCACTTGTCTGCTTAATGATGTCTCAACTTCAATTTTGTGAGTGAAAGTATTTTGAAGAGGCAATTATAGCTCACTTATGAATTCGTTAGTCTAGTGATCGCAAACGCTAGTGCTAAGGATTAGTAATTGGATCTCCAGGTCTGACAAAAGTTTATTGCGTTTTTTCATCAGAAAATTTTAAATAGCAATTCTGTCTAAGGATATAATGGGTTTAATAGTACCGAAACGCAAAGGTTCTCTTTGTAATTGCGATCATTCCTTTGTTCCGGACCATACCTCTTAGTTACGAAGTTATTGGGGGCCAAATTTTCAAAGTTTTCCCAAGTTTTTTTTTTAAACCTTTTTTTAATGTTATAACTTTACTTTAAATATCTCCACGACCTCCATACTATTCAATGCATCCACCAGCATAATATTTTAAGTGCGTTATATTGAGTCCTACCATATAACGTGATTTTTCACACGAAAAAAAGTCGTTTCCCAGCAATCATTTTTGCGTAGAGTTATGATTAATTGGATGTACAGAATGCTTAGTTGCCGGCTTCGTGAAGGATCTGTTTACACCTCGTATGACCGGTTGATAACAATAAGCTCGCTTCCTATTACACGAGACTAAAACATATGACGAGTGTACTATATTATTAAAATACACCCATCACATTTCTTCATTTATAACTTAGAACTATACTATCACATTTCACAAGTGCCTGTCCAACCCTATGGCGATCGCAGGCGTGATGTTATGTATATTACATATAATAAATAGAGCGGTTGTTGAATTATTACTTCAACGACTTAGTAGACATATGCGTTGGAATTCTCTGTGGCCACTTGTCTGCCTAATGACGTCTCAAGTTCAATTTTGTGATTCCAAGTAGTTTCCAGTGGCAATTATATGTACAATTTATGTGAATGTTCTGTTTTTTTAATATACCTCGTGAGCAGACAACGCTGTTTTACATTTCCCTTTTTTTACAGTCAAACAATCTCCTGTTTCTTTGTGAATTTCTAATTTTGTTTGTGAATTTCGTTTTACAATCAAACTGTGTTTGTCAACAGATGCCCCAACCTGCCGCAGTTCTCAACAGAGAGTGCACGGCGTCGCCAAACAAGAGCGGGCTCACATCACCTGCCATGTGGACGCTAACCCACCTGAAGTTGTGGTGAGTATTACTTTCAGGATTATCATTACCTACATACATCAACTCACGCCTTTTTCCTATGGGGGTAGGCAGGAACCACAGAACGCCACCTGCTACGATCCTTACATACTTCTTTTGCCTCGTCCACGGTCATATAAGGTCCCATTAAAATAGATGGACAAACTTTTAGAAGTCATTCAGACCACCAAAATAAGGACAATGGTAAAAAAAAAACCATTAGATACTTACAAGAAAAAAAATCTGCTATATAGAAAATACACTAAAAATTATGATAGCCCAATGATTTTAGGTCAAAATAAAATCACTTTAATCCGTGTTTTTTTTGCTTGAATATCTTTGGTTAGACGTACTGAACACTGTGTTAAAATTTGTCTATCTATTTTAATGGGACCTCATATATCTGGCACGTCGTCGGTTGCGAGAACTACGCACCTGACCTTTCTGATGAACCTGATTATCATTAAATATATAGTATTAAATTAACACGCAATTATCATAAAATACATGTTGTAAAGGACATCGAGAGAAAAACATTTGCTGAAGCCTACGAAAGTGCAATACTTAAACGAGCAAAATGCTAAATCTGATTACTTAATAACTGGCGAAAAATTTCAGAGCCCGATGGGTCTAAAATCACGTTCTGAATCCATGGTATAAGTTTGGGTCACGTTTTTAATGGTGGAAATACATTTACTGTTCTGCGAGTGAATAAACATGAAGTTATTAATATTTATTTTAAAAAAAAAAACGTTGTCCCACTCTAGGAAATTCTCCTGTATCGTCGGTGCGTGGGAGTTGTTTAAACCAGATCATTTTTAAAGATCTGTGGAATGTATTTGAGAACTAGTTTGTCTTTTTCGAATCTGCTACGGCAACAGTGTTTGGATGTGGAGCTGTGTGTAATAACCATGTTCCATCTCATATGCTGCCCTCTGTGTTATGCCCATGCAGTGAAAGCGACCTATGCGCTGTCATGGATGACGTCATGAATAATATTTAAAAAAAAAATAATTCTAGCTTTAGTAGAAAAGACAATACTTGACATATGAAAATAGTATGACCACTTAAAGTTTGCGGTTTTAAAAAGGTGGCGCTGCTTGTCAAGACAAAAGGCATTATTTATTTTGTGTGTTTGCCTGCACAGTTAATTTGGTAGAAGTGTGCTGTTTGGAATATGAATCAATGTCTCGTATAGCGAAAGGTCTTGTAATCCAGCCAACACCACTGCAAGAAAGGTTATCAATTTAGTATTCCACCTTGCAATCTACATAATTGGGAGGCGCTAGCTCAGTTCGTTTATGGTTTGTTAATTTAGTCAGAAATTATACAATACCCCGTCTTTACATAAATATCTATAGGTTGAGGGTAAATTTGCCAATCAAGAGGGAATTACAATGTGGTTTTCCTTATAACCCTTCGACCCCCCTCCCTTCTTGCGTCCTAAGACATTGACTCAATTATATAAATTCAATTGTAACGTTTCTTCCTTATCTTTATTATTTTCTGAGTAAAACTCCTGTGGTAGGAAAGAGGTTCACACGATTTGAGATAAAAATAGAAGTACCTACTACAATAAAAGTAAAAGGCGAAAAAAGGTGACACCTTCTTCTTGTCGTATCGATGTTACTTCTAAATTGAACTGAAAATTGTATATCTGAAAATTTGTACCGAACGTTATTAACTTGAGTGCTTTGCTGCGGCAAACTTATATATTATGTATTATTATTATTGATTAGATGAATACAATTATACAAATTTCACATAATAATCTATTTATCGTTTTTATTCAGAAGAAGTGATAAATCAGTTGATGACAATAGGCTCGCCCCCTATTTCGGACTAAAACATAACTGGCGAAATGTGAGTGTACTATTAGATACACCTCTACCTAACCCACGGGCATTACAGGCGTGATGTTATGTAAGTGAAAAACCACTTTGTTCAAACTTGTACTAAGAAAACTACAACTTGTAAGCTTTTATTCTCAACTATAACAAAGTTAACAGTAACTTCTGCAACCTCGCAAGAGATTTCGCCTACTCTTTCTTCAAAAATTAACTAACCCGTCGAAAATACGAAAATAAGTAATTTTAAATAGAAAACTCAGAAACTTTTAAGTGCAAAGTTGATCAAAATAAACAGAGTTTCAAGCTCTGACTAAAAGCAACCATGAATAAGTAATGTGACCTCAATATGAGATGTTGTTGGTATAGTGGTCGCTAACGCTACTGCTGGGTATGAAGTCCTGGGTTCAAATCGATCAATGTTATTGAGTTTTTCTATCAGGAATTTCTTAGTAACAACCAGGAGCCTGGATTTGAGCCCGGTTGATGGCATTATGGTCGCCCCCTATTACATGGAACTGGTTAAATGTGGGTGTACTAATGGGTACTCTTCTGGGATTACAGGCGTGATGTTATGTTAAGTTTTCTGGTTGTTATCCAAAAATTTGTTCCTTTCGAGCTAGTAAACTGGTTGAAGTTGATTATTCCTTAGTCATTATTTTGTCTGCTAAACAAAATGGAGTCTCTATTCTTTGCAGATTATATTTTCAAAGCTTTAGTAAGGATTTATATAACACAAGTACAATATGTAAAATCTTAAGCAAAGGTAGTTGGATATTGATCCCTTTTCATATTACATCTTCCTACTGTTATAAATGCGAAAATTTGTGAGGATGTATGCATGGATGGATGTTCGTTTATCTTTCACGCAAAAACTTCTAACCCGATTTAGATGAAATTTAGCACACAAATAGTTTATAACCTGGATTAACACATACAATACTTTTTATCTCGTTTTTCTTTTTAACAATCCCGTGGGATGATTTCCGAACTCAGTTTTGATGGTCTGCATCTTTCACCTTTCTGGTCCACGCTGTATAACATTAAAATATATAATTGGCTAAATGGCTTTACCAGCCAAGTAACATATTGTCATTAAACTGTAACTGAATATTCTATGTATTATTACCCTCCTCTAACCACCCCCTTCTCCCGCAGTTTCGCTGGACTTTCAACAACACAGCGAACAGCAACGAGGTCAGCGACACGTATGTCTCCCGCGCCGGTACCAGTTCCACAGTCACCTACACTCCTCACACGGAGATGGACTATGGCACACTTCTCTGCTGGGCCCACAACAGGATCGGAAAGCAAAGGGTGCCGTGTGTCTATCATATCATTGCTGCTGGTAAGTTTCTGCTGTGGTCTTCATTTGTTTTCAACATCAGTCTTTTATCACGAAACCATGAAGCTAGGAGCTTTGCTTAGCAAGAAGCTAATCCCGAACTTAGACATGCAGTGTTAAGACCAAAGAATCGATGGAGTGTCTGTGTGAAGGAAGATATGGCTAGAAAGGAGGTGACTGCTGAGATGACGAGTAATAGAGAAGTATTTAAGAATGCTGACATGCTGCGCCAAATAAATTTTAGTAAGGACAGGAGAGTGGTGAGTCATGCAGTGTCCACCAAGCGTCAGTGTTGACGTTGCAATAGTTAACTACGCCTTGATTCAAACACTGTTTTAAGTTTTCACGGCATCGATTTATAATCCTCTAGACTAATATTGATCGAAGCTTCACGGTTTACAACTTACACTGTCACTTATGGGATATCTTCCGTATTTTTCAGTCATCCCGCGTGATCAGCTTCGAAATATGGGGTGCTCAGACTAATATTGAAAATCACGGAAGATATCTTGTAAGCGGCAGTGTAAATTTATTCCTTGATTCGCTAGGAGCATGTCTCCTAAAACGCGAGCGTAGGACTAAATTAGTACTTAGAAAGTCATCATCATCTGCCTAGCCTTTTCCCAATTATGTTGAGGTCGGCTTCCAGTCTAACCGGATGCAGTTGAATATCAATGTTTTTTTATAGAGCTACTGCCGTGCTTACTGAAGTATGGCTTCGATATTTGCATCAAATTTGGTAATTACGGTCGATGGTACAGAAATAATATTTTAACTGCCGACAAACATTCCTGCAGTTTGGCAGAAGATTTGTGTAATACCCACTTTATTGTAACTTTGTTGGAAAAACAAGTACAGCATGTTTCTTCATACAATTTAAATCGGTAAAATAAATACACCTCCACAGCAGTATGAGGTGATAGTCAAAAACATTCGAAATAGTATTAATTTCTTCGGAATATGCTTTGCATAATAATTTAATTAACATCAAAACTCCAAAAAGATTAATTCATAACGTTGCTTGCTAATATTCAAAGAAAGGAACTTATATAAATTATTATCTACCACTACATAGTTTAAGTAATACCTTTTCAAATATATTTTATCCCTCAAATGCCTCAACTTGCCTGGGGGCGGCTCAAAATTCTCTCTGAAGCCTTCACAAGTTCTGATAGATGTACTTGTGGGTGTGTTTAACTAAAACAAACCTAATTTTAGATGGAAAACATTTTATACCAGTCTTGTTATGACTCGGCAGAGGTATATATAACATAATATATCTTTTTCAATGTAAGGTTTTTGAAGTCTGGGACATACATTGGGGTCTAGATCATTATAAACCGAATATTTGTAACGTTTTATGGACTGAAGCTTTGTACATGTATTTTGTTTTTTTTTTACATAGAACGTATTTGTTTTTTTTTAATATTCGTGAGCTTTGGAATATTATTTATCAGTGTGACCTATTTTTATATTATTTAAGATTATTAAGTTAGGCTAGTGTAAATATAGTTTCGAAAGTCTTGAGGATATGATACAGAACCAAATCAGAGTAGCTCGATCCGGAGTCTCTATAGTTTACCTTCTTGGATACTTCTACACGTCTAAGGCACGTACGGCTTCCATAACGATATTTCAAGACTAATATTAAAAGTCTGTTGTCAAAAACAGTGGTATTACAATAAAATGTTAATGAGGAGCTCGTGGTTAAATAATAAAAGCCGCTCGGATCGATCTTTAGGTTAAGCCGTGCTTGCCTAGTTTGGTCTGTGAATGGGAACCCATTACACACCGAGTTTCCTCCGTGCCTCGGAAAGCACGTTAAGCCGTTGGTCCCGGGTGTCATTTGTAGATCTTTGACAGTCTTTACAGGTAGTCAGTGGCCCAAAAAGTCTGACAACCAGTCTTACCAAGGGGTATCGTATTAATTACTACTAACTGGGTTGTGGACTCAGATAGGCAGTCGCTCCATGTAAAATACTGGTATTCAGCTGCATCTGGTTAGACTGGAAGCCGACCTCAACATAGTTGGGAAAAGGCAAGGCAGATGATGACAATAAAATATTCAAAATGACAAAGTACTGAAGAGTCACTAATGCCTATACAATAGATATTCTTTGATAAAAGATTCCAAGAAAGACACAGGAAGATATAAACATACATGTTTTCACCTCCAGTATTTTCTTCGAAAGTAAATATAAACAACCTACATTTTGTTTATTCCCATTCCATATTTCATAGAATAAGCTGCGCAAAGTGATACTCCATGAAAGATACAGGAAGAGATTAAGTGGTCTATTTTTACTTCATTGTAACTGAAATCATGAATAAGGTACGAGGGCTGAAAAAAAAAAAACAAAATAACGTCCATTGAACTGATTCTCAAAATTTCTTACAAAATCGAGGTAAATAAAAAAGGACCCAGGAAGAGAAAAAAATGCTTATTTTATACCTGAAGTAGATTTACTGTAACAATGTCGCAACCAACGCTTAGTTATTCTTTCATTTCCAAAATCAACACCGACGTCTAAAGATTACTTTGTTAATCTTCAACTTAATTATCCTCACTTGAGATCTAAGTTGAGTTTCAGGTACCAATTTTAATTACAAAATATCACCGTGGGCTTTTACATTTTCAAAAAGTTCAAGGTTATCAAAGTCTTTCATAAATTTTCAAGGTCAATTTTTAAAATTCAAGGGCATTGTCTTAATGTGTGTTATTTTCCGTAGGGCGACCTGACCAAGTTCACAATTGCACGGTGGTAAATGCCTCACTAACATCGTTCGGAGTTCGGTGTTCAGAAGGCTTCAACGGTGGCATGCCCCAGTCTTTTCTGCTAGAAGTACGAGAAATTGTCACGCAGGTAAGAATCAATCGATGACCAAAGTATGTTAAAACCGTTCATCAATATAATAGCATCAGATGTTTTTACTGTTATGTCCTTTTTTTCGGATGGGAAATCATCATGACTCCTCCCGCTCTGGGCGGAGTGGAAGGGTGTGTCAGACTTCTACTAAATAAAACCCATCCATGTTCCTTCTTTGCCCTTTGTGTTCCCGCGGTATCTCTTTCGAAAGTCCCGTAGCCCACTGTTGTGTCTTCTCGTTGTTTTTCTGCATAATGACGATCATTTTGAACTAATCTACTACAAGTAGAGGTGCTACAATACTCATATAAGTAATACTAGGTAAATTACATACTAGCAACGGGCAGGTACTGCAATTTATAATCCTTATGCAATTAAAATGGAATTGGGCGGGTCACGTAAGCCGCATGCATCACGACGGGCAAAAAACTCCACGCAACGGGTGCCTAAGGATGGACGTCGAAATCGAGGCCGGCCCAGAAAGAGATGACCTGGCTGGTTCAAGGCTTTGAACGAAAAGAGGATCACCCCATATCTTTCCAGGTAGGAAAGATATGGGGTGATCCAACGGAGACCTTTGCGCAGCAGTGGGACGTCAAGTGTTAATAAAAAAACTGCAGTTCAGGCACAAGGGACACAATTGCGGTCTCCATTTACTGTTTGAGACTACCCTGAAAGTGGTAACTCTACAAAAAATAACTTCAATACACCTATACAAAAAGCTGAAAAAGACTTCTCAAATCTATAACCATTTTCCCTGCAACAGGAGATCGTAGCCAACGTATCAAGTGCCGTGCCCCGCTTCACCGCGGTCGGTCTAGCGCCAGGCCGGACGTATGCGGCTGCTGTCTTAGCGTACAATGCTAAGGGTAGGGGAGACCCTTATCCTTTGAGAGCCAGCACGTTGAGGCCACCGGAGAAGCACCATGTTCATGATAAGAGTTTAGGTAAGTGGAAGCGCAGAAGTCTAATTCATAAACATCATTATTTTTTTGCTACAGCGGTCTAAACGGCTGGCCATAGTCCCCGTGAAATTTATGCATTTGTACCTCATAATCGAGAACTTCCAAAAGATTTCAACTCTGTCGCATTTGAAGTTAAAAATAGTTTAAGAATTTAATTATTCTGACTGTACATACCTATCTAAGATTCCGTGAGGACAATTTTATGCCGGATATTATTAATCAGAATTACGCAAATAAAAACGAAAGAATAGAAATATTTCACTAAGAACAATAACATATCTGTCTATCGAACTAGTAAAGACACGATCACATGAAATACTAAGAACTAACAGTAACCCACTCTTCAACAGATTTGCCACGAACAGCCTTTCAAATGACGGGGCCGATGTCAGTAGCCGTCGGTGGCGGCATCATTCTCATGGTGGTCCTCATTCTGTTCCTCATCGGAGTGCGGCAGCGCTGCGCCAAGCGCAAGCCCCGCTCCGCGCCGCCGCCCTCCTCGCAGCCCGCCAGCCCCGACAAGCTGCGGGAGAAGGAGGACAGCGAGAGTGATGACAGGAACCCTGATATTATACCCTCGGATACTGATCAGATGCAGGTGAGGACTGTAGTTTTTAACTTTGCCCCACTAGGGTTTTTTCCTCTATCGTGGTTGCGTTTTACAAACATTTAAACTCACATACACAAACAGCCAGACCCGGAACAACTACTTGTAGGCCATACAAATATTTGTTCTGTGCGGGGATCAAACCCTCAATACGTAGCGCAGCAGCCAATCGCTCAGCCACTGCGCCAACCATGCCGTCGAAGAGTGTAGACATTAAAGATTATTTTCACCATAGCTAGCACAGGTGCAAGCATTTTGTTAATTAGTGTGTGACTGTTCCTAAATTAACATAGGCTGATAAAATTTTCGTTTTATCTAAATCATGTAAATATTAGTTTTATGGTCGGTTTCCCCCGAAGGGGAAAAGGCCGCGCCCCGCCATCCACACGGCCTTGTAAGGTTCGTATCAGACTGGTCGCCTTCCCACCTACTAAGAGAACTGAATTCCTTAATATGAAGAAGTCCAATGCCTCGTATCATTATTAGAACAAGGAAAGGATTAAAAGAAATAGTAAATCAGATTATCGAATTCACAGTTGATGAAATATATTGAAAGTGGATTCAAAACATAACTGGGAGATACAAAGTATATTTATGTCGCAACCTAAAGTTCTTGTAAATAACCGTTACGCTAGCGTAATAGGTACCTAATTGGTCAGTCACACGATACTTCACATCAACACTCAGAGCAACACTTCCATAAGTGACTTAGGCGGCTTTTCAGCGGCAATGCATGGCGTAGGCATTGGACTTCTTCATGTTAAGGAATTCAGTTCTCTTATTCGGTGGCAAGGCGACCAGTCTGGGATGAACCTTACAAGGCCGTGCGGATGGCGGGGCGCGGCCTTTTTCCCTTCGGGGGAAACCGACCTTAATACTAATACACGTTTACATGATTTAGGGAAAACGAAAATTTTATCAGCCTAGGTTATTTAGGAGCAATCAGATCATGAATATCCAATGATTCAATCCAAACTCGTTACTAATAATCTAGTAGGTACCCCATTCAGAGTTTGAATACGTTTACAGCCATAGTTAATTATAATATAATAGTCAATAATTATGATAGTCAGCCTGTAATGTTCCTACTGCTGGGACATAGGCCTCTTTTCGGTGAGAGCGGATGGGCCATAATCTACTACAGGTGCCCAGTGTGGGTTGGTTATTGTATATTACAGTACCTATAGCGAATACTACTTTCGTAGATGGACTACTACCGGCAGCAGCAAGTATCCACGATATCCCCGCCACTGGGGTCCCGCGGCGCGCGCGGCTCGGTGGCGGGCGTGCGCGGGCTGCCCGCCTACTGCGCGCTGCGCACGGCGCCGCCCGGCCACGCCGCGCACGACCAGCAGCAGGTGAGTGTGACTGCTTTACGTGAAGTTACGGGCTTCTGACAGTTATTTTACTTCTGACTCATCACTAAAAAATTACTGTAATTTTGACTCATATTATGATAAGGGTAGTATTTAAACGAGCGAAAATAATTTCAAATTACTGGTGCCGAAAATATTAAAAATGGGCTACTGAAATACTAATTGAGCGACAAACAGTGGGCGAATACAAATGTTCAAAACAAAATACAAATTTGAGTTACTAGTTTAGTCTATTCAAAGACTGAAAAAAACCTAAAACAAGGTTATTAACCACTACATTGTAGATAAGGCGTAGTCGACGTAGCCCCGCTACGCGGTGCTCTATTTCTGTTTACAGGGTTTAAAGTAACCTAACACGAAGGGGATTCCGGGGTCTTAGTTCGCTCACTTCGCTCGCTCACTAGACGCCGCCATCCCCTTCGAACCTAACCTGTCCGAGTCAGGGTGTCACAAGTCTCTCTCAGCCTTCGTTCGCTCTTGCTTCCTATATTCTCCTTGCCGCAATGACCGGATAAATAGTTACTTACTTGGTGCAATAGTCGCCCATTTAGTGTATTGGTCACCAATTAAATTTGTATTCGCCCGATTAATAATTTCCCTTATAATGAGGCTGTTGTCGCTGACAAGTTGGTCAAAATTAAAATGATCTTTAGTGTAGTAGGTAAATAAATAGTTGCTGTTGAATTATTGTTGTAAGAGGTAAAATAACTGTGAAAAAACTGTAGGTCTAATTTTAAACAAACCAAAGACGAGCGGAGTGGTGCAGAGACGTGCAAACATCGACTTCACAATCACAGCACAAACGAGACATGCGAACTGGTTTTTTATTTCGATTGGTCAGTTCTCGCACGTCTCCTCTCTGCTCCACTTGTCTCTTGCTTTCTTGTAAACTGGTCTTTATTGTAGTGAAATCCACTCTTGTTTCTATACATTTTAGTTTACATGCTACTACTTTAGATTTACCTTATACTTTGTTCGAGTATAGAATAGGATGATGTCATTAAAAACTTTTGCCTTGGATACGAAACTATCCACGACTGAAGACGTCGTTTTGTTTTTGGATAGTTTAGTATCCACAGACGATGGAGCATTATGATTAAATATTCTAGACCTTTCTTATCATTATTGTGTATTTTTCAACCAAAAACAAATGCATGAACCACAAAACTTTAAAATGTACCAGCAAAACTCTTTTCAGCAGATCGAAGAAGGATATTCTTATGGTGTTCTGTTCGTCCAGAACCCGTCATCGGGCATTCCGCCGCCCGCGCGGTTCGCGTCGGGCTCGTGCACGCTCCCGCGGGGCTCCTCGATGGGCCCCGCGGCCATCCCGCTGCAGCACCTGCGCACGCTGCCGCGGCCGGCGGGGCCCGCGCCGGGGCCCGCGCCCGGGCTCGGGGCCCCACCCGCGGGCCCCCGCCTGCCGCCGCGCGACACTCCGCTCTGACAGACCACGCAGCTATAGGACATGTAAATACGACTGTGTTATTCAAGTGCTCAAAACTTTTTTTAAATCGAGTGATTAGTGTTTTTGTTGTTGATATCAAGTACTTGCTGTAGTGCTGTTGAAAGATTCTAACCATGATATTTTGGTAAAAAGTCTGATAATAATTAAAACCTAACTCTGATTTCCAATTTTCATATCGACGAAATTATAAAACAGTAAGCGACACCTAAACTAATGCCTAAATAATATTGCACTGTTAAAATCTCAACTCTCACTTTGAATATCCAACAATGTCTTTTGTTTAGGCAATTTTTTATCGAGCAGTATTAATCTTAATTTGATATACATCTTAAGCATCATATTAAATTATAAGTGGGTGGTCCAACTGAGTTTTTCTCGGCATAAAACTAACTAAATAAAGTTCTCTGCAATGACTTCATGAACTGAAATTAAAACAGGAACTAAAAGATGACGCGGCGAATAAAACTCTTTATTACGACACTGAAGTTCTAGCTAAGTGCTGAACATTGAAGTTTTTCTTGCTATTCAATGTTCAAACTTATTATTTGTTCGAAGATTCCTTGAAAAATCACGTTCGTTGAAAATATTAAGAGAAACTTAAACATAAAGGGGTCGTCGCGTAACCTGTTACCATGAATTTAGCATACTATAGTATAATTCTAAACTCACTAGCATTGAATCAGTTGTTCCATACATTTTGACTGTGAAGATTATTAATATGAAACATGATATTTTTTTTTAAATAAACGACAAAAACTGTACCTACTCTGAACTCTTTTGAATTTAGAATCATGTACTGAATCCATGGTAACTGGTAAAGCGTCGACAAAATCAAATTAATTTAACAAGACATTGAAACTTTACAAACGTAATCGATGTCTAATGATAATGTTTTTTAACAACATGTTTTTTAAGTTCAAATTAATTTCAAGTTCCACACTACTACCGTTGACCTTGTATTCAGCTATAGTTTACCTTTGCGAAGTTACTGCAATTAAATGAATTTCAATTCTTATAAATAATACCCACTACACAAACATAACTACTCATCACCTCTTAAATACACAAGAACACAAACAAAATAAACTGTGACGAACATTTTTCTCATTCGATGAACTTTATAACAACACCCCTTCAGTTCATTAGACTTGACAGCTTCGAGCTACTCCGCTAAAACAAGCTGACACACTGCCAAAACTAGTTAAGGTCAGTCAATCCAACGTCTCCACCTGTGATCTGGACATGTCTGATTGGCCAACAGCGGGGCTATCTGATTGGTTCGGACAACTCTCTGTACAGAAAAATAGAAAAACTTCGTTTTGCATTCACACTTTTGTAGTTATAAGTAGAAGTGAAAGACAAGAATATTTTATTTTACATAATTGTCGTCTTAAAACAGGAGTAATTCCAGTGTGGGAAAGAGATGGCGCTAGACGACATGTATAGCTCTGTCTCTTTCTCACACTGGAATTACTCCCGCTTTATGACGTCATAGTAACCCCCGAGAAGCTAGATGCACAATTTCAATGGAGATGGCAACTGTAAAATTAATTGCGCTGTATAGCTGGTTCCAAGCTCCGTCATTGGTTCAAAGCTTATTATGTCATTTTATATTTCAAAATAGCTTGACCCCATTGGTCAGATTGAGACCTAACTATGGTCCCGCTGTACGGCTCAGAGTAGTAGAGTTGCAGTGAAGGTGAGTTGACGAAAACCACAGACTTCATCTACAATTAACATAACGGTATTCCCCTTTTGCAGAAGAACCGACAAGAAATAGGCATTAACAACTTATTCAGTTGAAAGTCAAGTGGCCGTTTACTTGCAGCAAGTCACAATATTTTAGCAAATATAAAAATATTTGCACTCATATTTGTATAAGAAGTGTAAATTTTAATTCCTGATTTGTTTAATACAAAATGGCAGCACTCTAAGCACGTACTTGATATTATTGTTAGTCGATTTCCGATTAGGTAGGATAAAATAATTGAAAATTCTGTTACGATTCGTTTGTAAATCAAGAAAATTGTAAATATAACACATATAAACACTAGTTATAATAAAATACATTCAAAAACAATATTTATACTCAAACATGTTAAACAAACAGTGTAAATCGGATTGTCCGTTGTTTTAATGTTTTCATTTTCCGTTTATAAATGGTTGTGAAAATAAACAAGCCACGTTTGTAAACTAGTTTATATGAATATCAATATAATGTAATCTGTGGGTGATCAGAATTTGATGAACTGTGCAGTGACTTGTACCAGCGTCTGTTACACTTTCTCAAAAAACGACTTACTATACTGTTTTATAACAGTGATAGCCTAGTGTTGTGACTGTTGGACTAACAAACCTTAGGTCTCAAGTTCGAACCCAAGGCACGCAGCTCTGATTTTTTGGATTCATGTGCGTATTGTATAATTATCACTTGCTTCAGTGAAGAAAAAACATCGAGAACGAATCCAGCATCCTGAGAGAGTTTATTGAATTCATGTAAAAAAATCAGAAGGCCATGGGCGGCATTAAAAGGTTGACACCAGGTTACGCACTAAATACATGATTAAGGAAGAAGAACTAAGTATTGCAAGTATATAATTTAATTTGCTTCTTGCAAAGCTTATGATATCTACAGCTTACTTCCAAGCTACTTGCGTAATGGAAACAAATGAAAAATTAACTCGCTTGCAATTTGACCTTCCTTAAAAACTAGTCTCGTGACGTATCACTTGTATGCAAGCTACTTGCACAGTTAAAACACGGCTTAAACTTCCGTGGGTATTTTGGTGGGCGCCAGCCTATCCTGCGAAATTCAAATTCTCTTACGTTTTTTGCAATTTCAAATCTTATGATTCGCGATCGTAACTAATATGGCATTAATGATTATAATTCTGTAAATACATGCAAACCACGGCCGCAAATCATATTTTAATCAATATACGACCTGACACTGACCTGGTAATTGAAAAATTTAAGGGAAATTTAAGTGTTCATTGAAGCTTAATACGCGTTTCATTCAGTAAGGTACAACTTAACAAGGTTTCATCGGGTTGACATATCTGCAAAAAAACAGAAAAAAAAAAGTTTTCTTCAAATTCTGATCGCCAACAGAAAATACCATTTAAAGTTTGGAATTAAAAAATGTGTTGACGATTGGACTAATATTTCCTACTGTACTATAGTTAGTATGAAACTGATATTCTAGTTATTAAACATAATCACTAAAATGTGATAAAAGAACCCCTTATTCCTGAATAATATTCGGTAAAAACGCTCTTGAAATCTATTGAAAAAATCTCTTATTAAAATTTCGAAGTCAGGTAAAGATTTTTTGAGCGTTTTCCACATTTTTATGAATAAGGGGTGGCCCTCTATTCTTTTGTTCTTTTATAGTGTTTGCTGAAACGGGTCACATATTCACGGATTTTAATAAACTCTGAAAATTCAAATCATTTTTTATTTTGCGAACGTTTTGTGTGCTTGTGCACTTATGTAGATACAGACAGATTGAAAATGATAAGTGTAGAGTAAGCAATATTTGAAGGAGAATTTTACGAGCGCACGCGATTTTTTACATAAAATATGTTTGAACGAATAATGTATTAGTTATAAAATGTTTGGTTGGTAAATTTTTAAGATTATGACCACCACCTATTTGGAAATTCTGTTTTGAGTTTTGTTTTTCCTTTAATGTTCATAATTTTCGAAAATCATTTTCAGTGAGATGTTAAATTTTCTACATAATTAGTTTAACTGAAAATTAAGGATTTTTATGGGAAACCATTTGTTTTATCGGTAGTACTTTGGGTTCACTTATTTTAAGAAACGCAATCGAAAGCTAAAACAAAATATTCAGGTTAGTTTTAAGATTAATGCTCTAAAATACGTGAGAGAGAGCTGTAAGGATACAGATTGGTGTTTCAATAAAATCTGTGGACGCCATTTTCCTACCTTGATTAAAACTTAACTAGCACCAGGTACTAGTGTTTTAATATATACAGTTATAAAAAGATGTCTGCGCTTTTAATCAGTAAAGTTTTAATATCAAAGTTTTATCTAATTTCTTAGAATGTCATAAAAGCATCACTTTTTTTAAACTTTTGTTTTTTTAGTATCTACTTAAAAGTCCTTTTAATTAAGTTGAAAAATTGATGACGTCAAAATTTTAAAGGCTTCCACACACACCTACCGTATAATCAAAATGACAGACTGCAACACTACGAGTGGTTCCTATGCAACTTACGTGCCAAGAGGCTCATTGATTACGACTCCCTTTTCAAAGCCATGCTCCAAAGCCTTGAACATCGCCGCAAAGTTGCCAGTTTATCGGTATTTTGTGTGCTTTGAAATAACACAATCAAATTCCCCCATCTCCATTCTATCATCGGACAAGCAGAAATACGACGAACCGTCACCGGTATATGATTGAAGTTCCACGGACCCGAACAAAGCGCTTTGCTTCCACATTTATTGTGCGAACCGCTAGTCTGTGAAATTCACTGCCGGCTTTTCTGTTTCCCATTATAATCTGTAACTCTTCAAAGTTCGAGTGAAACGGTTTCTTCTAGACAAGCGTGCCCTAGGTCGCGTCATCGCTTCATATCAGGCGAGTTGCAGCCGAACGCAAGCACATTTATGATAAAAAAAATTAATGAAATCGGCAACAGGCGGCAACGCTATCCATAGAAGCGTTTTAAAAGAACTACATAGAACCCAGTCGTGTCACTGCGACTTTTCATAGAGCATGAGTTCCTGGCCTCGACTCCCGCGTCGGGCAAAGTGTTATTTTGTTTTGCAATCAAGAATTTCTCAGTAGCAGTCACGGTTTCTGGTTTCGTGCCCGCTTGATGGCAATAGGCTCGCCCCCTGTTACATGGGACTTAAAACATAACTGGCGAAATGTGGGTACACTATTAGGTACACCTCTGCCTAACCCATCGTGAATTACAGGCGTGATGTTATGAAAAACAATGATTTAAAGCTTTCTGTAATGAAAAAGTAATGTAATACCCTATTCAATTTATTTTCACCTTGACATTTACATCGTATTAAAATACACAAAACATCAAACGTTCAACTAAGAACCAGCAAACTCTATCAAATGAACATAAGACTTAGGCCATTAACAATATAGTTCATATTACTTTGTCCATTAAGGGTTTTGTACATACAGTAACAATGTAAATATGTTTTGTATTATAACGGTTATAATCCTGTTTGTGTCTTAAAGTGGTGTAAACGCCGTTTATAATGGTTACATGACTTTGTGAAATCTACCTGTGAGTGTTCTTATTTATCTTAATTTCATGTCAAAGTAATTGTTTGGAAGTGACAGATGACATTGCTATGAGAGTATATTGTAGTCTGAAAATTATAAAGCGTAAGAGTCGAACAGTGGTAACAGCCACAAGTCTTGTATTGTATTCTATAACGGGATGGTGTCCGCAACTCCACGTCCAAAGCGCGTATTCTGAGTACGGAGCTACAAGTCTTACGAGAAGTAGACCGTTGGTTCGATTGCAGCAACGCGCGTTTTTTTTTGTGTAATTTATTTCATCAACACTGTTCTCAAAACGGTGAAATAAAACATCGTGAGTAAACCTCTTCGAACAAAACAAGCATTTTTTTTTTATTTTTGGCATTTTTTAAATTAAAAACATGTTTTTAAATACAGGTGTGACATCATTTTATTTTCGTATTTTTCTCAGCAAATCTTTTTAATAACCCATATCATGCGGATGCATAAAAAATAATTAGTCCGCCATCTTTGGGAGTCCGCCATATTGGATTTAGAAAGACATCACTTAGCTAACCATGCATTTTAGTCCAAACTAAACGTGTATGCAATTTCAGCTCAATCAGTTAGGGATAACTGTTTTAAAATTCAGTTGCAATATTTGACCTAAACAAACATACCAACATTGCAAGTCAAATAAAAATTTGAAAAAAATAAAAACGACATGACGTGACATTTACCAACACTGAGCCTGCATGGTAGTTGCCAGCGCATCAAGTTACTAGAAACTGTCAAATTTTCTTATTCGATTTTGAACTTAACCATCAAAATTTTACGTTTTTAAATCATTTGGAGAAATTTGACAGTTTCTGGTAACTGTACATCCCACTCCCAATCACAAAGAGCTTGTGATCCAGCAATGGAAACATTATACGCTACGCTAATATACATGTCAAAGTAATTGTATGAAAGTGACAGAAGAGTATATGTCTATCAGTACTATGTCTATCAGAATCTATCAGAATATATTATAGTCTCTAAAGTTATGGAGTTAAATTATATTTCCAAAGTTACAAACACCTCGAGTCAACCTTTTTGTTGTGCTGAAATTGGAATAAACTATTCGAACTAAATGGAAATGGGGCCATTAGCAAATGGCTTGGTCTGGTACGAATATTAAAAAATAGACTGGGTTTTGTGTAGTGGTGCTTTAAGGCACAAAGGAAGAGTGCACTATTAGCAATATCAAAGTATCGTGTGTTTTGCACTATTTGATGTCGTTTTTTGTTTATTCTGGCTTTCCAAATTGTTGATGTAAAAATACCCTGTTTTAATTCATCTTTATGACTGAAAGTAGCTGTTGCTTGTGACCTTGTCCGCTTGAAATTAATATTAAAATATGACTTCTTTTTTGCACAGAACCCTAGTTCTTTTTCTAAAATAAAAGTAGTGCCGTTAAAATCGGTCCAGCCGTTTCGGAGATTAGGCGGAACAAAGAGACAGACAAAACTCTATTAAAAAATGTGTTTTTTTGTGTTTGTGCTTTTTACTAAACATTAAGTAAAAAGCTGATATTTTGAAATTCATCAAATCAATTTTATTTATTTGTAAAGATAATCTGAAGCTATAAAAATGTGTTTTATTGAATTTTCATCCATATTTTGTAATGTGTACTTACAGTAAGATTTTACATAGTCATAATAAAAACGGCGCCCTAAGACGGGAATCATCGAACAATGGGTACATACACAATTACACTTACTTTATTAGTTAAAATTTTTAAATTTTTGCAACTTTTAATTTTAGCGGATATAAAATATCCTGTTCTGTTGCTAGTTAATAATTTTATAATTAAAAAAACAATTAAGTTTGTACGTTAAATAATTGTAAATAGTTTAAAATGGAGTCTTTCTAACTGTCGGAATGTTTTCACTAAACTATTGGGAAACGAAAATAAATGGAAATATTCGAAAATGTTCGCTTTTGATGTTTCATTTTGTCTGCCAAGTTTACCCGATAACTATTCCAATAAAAGTATATTGCTGTTGGTAATGTATTATACGTTTGTAAAAAAACTACTATTATAATAACAACCTCAACTATTGGAGAAGAATTCGAAAAAGGTAAGTTTAAGAGAAGGTTTAAAACAATAGATATTGACCGACCGGTTGAATGAGTCCTCCGCCTTGCCCCATCAAAGGCACATTAAGCGTCCACAAAGTCCTAACAATATCCCACAGGTTATTTGCTAAATAAACATAATTTACGTAGGTATTACGATACTAATTAAACCGAATACGTGATCAACCTTCAAAATATTCAATTTAAATTGATACTTTTGCGAGGACTCATTAAAGCGGTCGATCTATAGAAATGAGGCCGATATAAATATTTGAAAAAGTAACGAAAAAAAAAATTATACCATATTTGGCTGTGAGAGTTTACTAAGTATAGAAAAATAAAATAGCATGACCGAACGCATATTTTACGAGTTGAAATCTTTCAGGAAGTATAAAGGAAATCCCTTACAATTTATTATCAATATTGCCTTTAAAATTTGTAGGGGCACTACAAAAAGGTCTACAGCAACATAGTACAAACGCCAGCACCAAGGTACCCGAAACTGTCAAAATTTCTCAATTAACCTTGTACCTAATGCCTTTGCGATAAAGTTGAAGATCTATTATAGAAATTTGACAGAATGTAGTATCTTGATGTGCTGGCCTCTGTACAAAAAGTACAACACCGCCATCTATGACACAACGAAGAACAAATATATCAAAACTCTAAATCGCGCTATTAAAGTTATCCGCGAATTAAGAGCATACCGGGTGTAAACAGACCCTTCACATATCCGTCCACAAAGCAGTACATCAAACTAAGTAACTTCATGCAAAAATTTTTGCTGTGAATCGACTTTTTTTTTTGGGGTGAAAAATCACGTTTTACTGTAGGACTTGATGGAAAGCACTCATAGCATTGTGCTGATGAATGGATTGAATAGTACGGGGGTCATGGAGGTGTGTAAATTAAAAAAATACATTAAAAACATGTATTTAAAAAAAACTTGTGAAAAAGTATGAACTTTGACCCCCAATATCTCCGTAACTAGAAGGTTCCCAGGTATGGTCTAGAACAAAAAAAATATTGCAGTGACGGGGAGAACAAGTGCCTTGTGCCAGTCGTTTATGTTAAGGGTCTATTTACACCCTTTATAAAAAAAAACTCAAAAACAACTATCTAAAAGCTTTTGTCGTTATATTAGGAACTCTCTTGTACAGAAGTTCATGCTTTTATTATAGACTTAGCGGTTTAGGCGGTGCGTTGTCTGTCATTTGTGAAACAACACCGCATTTACACTCCAGGTCAGACTCATCTATGAAACTTCTACTTAAAAAACAACTGTCGTGCAGTAGCCCACCAGACGAAACACCCATCTTGTCGGAGGATCCTCCCTTTTCTATGGAGGATGAAGAACTATACACCCTGTTCTCCATAAAAAAAAATCTGTGTTATGAATTTATCCTACTGCCTACTTATATTATAAATATGAAAGTTTGTGAAGACGAATGATGTTTGTTACTCTTTCTCGCAAAAACTACTGGCAGGAATTTGATGAAATTTGACACACAGATAGTTTATAACCTGGGTTAACACTTAGGATACTTTTTATCCTGGTAGTACGATCCCAAACATTACCGATCTCCACGCGGGCACAGCCGGACGCGTTTGCTAGTAAGGGATAAATAGGGACAAAGATGCTAAAGTCCCCTTCCCTACTTTTCCAGTCAACTCTCTTTTTGATCACACTCCGAAATAATTAATAATTTTCATTTTCACTCACAACAAAACCAGGAAACTTTTACAACTCGTTATGCCACAGAAATATCTCGACAAAACGAAGCCACTTGTAATCTAGGATTATCGTTTTTGTTTTGTTATTCTAGCTTAGTGTCGTGTTGGACATTTTTACCTTAATAACGTTCCCTGACTTTGTTCCTACCTTTTTTCCTACCTTTGTTCCTACCTTTGAGTATATTAGAGGAAGTTTGAAAGTAATAACAGCCGTTCGGGTCGATCTTTAGGTTAAGCCGTGCTTGCCTAGGTTAGTCTGTGGATGGGTGAGCGCCCATTACATACCGAGATTCCTCCGTACCTCGGAAAGCACGTTAAGCCGTTGGTCCCAGCTGTCATTTGTAGATTTTTGACAGTCTTTAGGTAGTCAGTGGCCTAAAAGTCTGACAACCAGTCTTACCAAGGGGTATCGTATTACCCAGTACTAACTGGGTTGTGGAGGTCAGATAGGCAGTCGCTCCATGTAAAATACTGGTATTCAGCTGCATCCCGTTAGACTGGAAGCCGACACCAATATAGTTGGGAAAAGGCCAAGCAAAAAAAATGAAAGGAATTCGTTTGTCTTGGTATGGTCATGTAATGAGGAGGGATGAAACGCATATGTGACTAAAAGAGTCATCATCTGCCTAGCCTTTTCCCAACTATATTGGGGTCGGCTTCCAGTCTAACCGGATGCAGCTAAATACCAGTATGTTACATGGAGCGACTGCCTATCTGACCTCCACAACCCAGTTAGTACTGGGTAATACGATACGCCTTGGTAAGACTGGTTGTCAGACTTTTTGGGCCACTGACTACCTAACGACTGTCAAAGATCTACAAATAACACCCGGGACTTTCGAGTAATGGCCATGAATGTTGAAATACGGATATTTAAAAAAAAGTAATTTTAAAAACATGGTTACCGGGAGACGGTATGTTGATGGATGGAGAGGGAGAGTAAGGCCAAAGAAAAGATTTTGTGAAGAGAGAGAAAGAAATGATGCCGTGACGTCTGACAGGGGAGAATGGAAGAAGAAAACGTGTTGCGCCGACCCCAAATAGAATGGCACAAGAGCAGGAAAATGACTTTGTTCCTACCTAAATGGAATTTTGTAAGTTACTTTGGACTATTGTTTTTTAAAGTTTTGAATCAGTCAAAGCCTTAATAGGCTTTCCTAGGTACATCTCTTTTCGGACTGTTCTTTGTGAGTCATCATGTACACCATACTTCTGGCCTATAAGTGTCCATAACGATTTCAACCAATGTGACCAGGGCCAAAAGCCGAAGATAGGCGCGTCAAGTTACTACAAACTGTCAAAACTTTCTCATTCGATTTTGAACTTAACCATCAACATTTTATGATTTTAAATCATTTGGAAAATTTGACAGTTTGTGGTAACTTGATGTGCTGGCAACTGGACAATATATTCAATACACTTCTACATCTAAGTACTCTGTGTTTGGACACTAAGCCTGATCCTACATACTTTCCACTGTAATTTTAGTTGTTGAAACAACACCTTACCGACTAGATGAACCAAAAGTTGTCTAAAACTAATTCTAGACCTAAAGGCGTTGAACATGCCAAAATAATATTATAACTAACGGAATAAGAATCAAAATTCCTTCATCAAAGAGAATAGTTGAGCAACAATGACAGTAAACACATTTGATTCCCAACAATCTGCCGAGGTATTCCCGAAAGGGGGCAGAAAACTTTGGGAATAGCTCAACTTGACGCATTCTCTATAACTTTTAGAGTTTCTCAAACTATTATGTGGTCGCCCCTTTATAGGAGCTATGCGACGTTCAAGTTGTGTTTATGGTGAGCTTGGACGAGGTTTGGACTAAACAATGAAATTAAACACTAAAAATAATAAGACGAACTTTCGAGGCTCTCCTCAGGCAGTTAGCAGTACTCCTCGATACGGCTCGCATTTTGAGATTCCTGTTCCTGGAGCCCTTACCGCTGCACCGGTAGCTTGGACCCTATTTTATACTTACTTTAAAATATTTTTTATACCTAATAAGAAAGTAGACAAATAATGAAAATCATGAGACAAAAAGAATAACCAAAAACTTTAGAACCTCCTCCTTGTTTTGAAATCGGTTAATTATTCTGATGTTCGTGTTTCAAACAATTGACGATAATAGAAAACAAAACATAAATTGAGAATGAGCATAATTTGAAATTCGAATGAAAGAAAATACAGAAAACAAAAAAAAAACATAAAATGACAATTATTTCCAAATCTGCTCATAAAACCTTGACCAAATTAATATGAGACCACCCCTGAGATACGAGCAGTATATTGCAATATACTGCTCGTATCTCAGGGGTGGTTCAGAATTATCGCTGAACATACACACACACACCCAAAACAAAACATTCAGACGAATTGATAACCTCCTCAATTTGGAAGTTGGTTAAAAACAAATCAAAAGAAATAGTGCATCCATCTACACTTCAAAATTAAAAGTAACATACTACCATACCAAATTTGACATGATCAAATAAATCCATGAATACCAAGTTTCAAAGGCAAGCAAAGTCCTGAGGCTATGCTAGTCGGAAACTAATAGGAAGTCGGAGCTGGCTCAATGAGAAACACGTATTGAAAATAGTTAGATCGGTCAAATGCACTGCGATATGAAAGGAGGACCGTCAATGGCTGATTAACTACGTGATATGCAATGTGGTATTTTGTGGTGTGAGAGAGGAATATGGCATATCTTGGGAAGATTTGAGTGTCGATTATCTTGGACAAGTGGTTTGGGATGTCTGTAAGTTATTTGCTGTTTTTATTTTTCGCTGTAGGACGTAGAAACTATGGTTTTAAGCAATTGTTTTGTATGTTTTCTTCATATATCATATAGGATCGAGGAATATCTAGTTTCTGAATTAAAATAAAGAAATAATTGAATTACATTCCTCTGCATAACATAAATATGCATAATTATAATTTTGATCGATGGAGAGGGAGAGCCCAAAGAAGAAAAGATGGATGGATTGTGTGGGTGGATTGATATAAAGGAAAAAAAGAGTAAATGATAGCGTCACGATATCATTTACTCTTTTTTCCTTGACTCACGATTGACGGCGATTCACAGGGGAAAACGGAAGAACACATTGTGTTGCGCCGACCCCAATTACATGGGACAAGGATAGGAAGATGGTGATGATGATATAAACATTGCAGGATATTAGATGTGAAAAAACCATTACGTACATCGTGGTTTATATTCTTGTTATATTTTAGAGGTATACAATCTAATTTATACAGGGTTTAAACAGACCCTTTACGAAGCCGTCAACCGAGCATTCTGTACATCAAACTAGGTAACTTTACGCAAAAATTATTGCTGGGAAACGATTTTTTTTTTTTTGGGGTGAAAGGTCACGTTTTACGGTAGGACTAGATGGAACGCACTCAAAGCATTGTGATGCTGGATGGATTGTATAGTACGGGAGTCGTGGAGGTGTTTAAAGTAAAAATCTTACATTAAAAACATGTATTTAAAAAAAAAATGAGAAAATTTGGAAAATTTGCCTCCCAATATCTCCGTAACTAGAATGTTCCTAGGTATGGTGTAGAACTAGTGCCTTTCGGCTTCCTTAACGGTCTATTTACACCCCTTATATCAAGACTTAAAATCAGATAACAATCAATATTATCATATTTATACATATAGTTAAAATTACATCGAAACAAACTAACATTATATCCGTATAAATCGTTGGTGTACATAATCTAAAGATTGATCTATCAAACGTGACCAAGGTAAGACGTAATAAATGAGATCACAGCTGTACAGACCGGAGTAAGCCGGCCCTAAAAACACACAAGACAATGATAGTAAATAGTCATATTTTCAACGTAATCATAAGTTGTGACGAATCGCAGTAATATGTACTTAAGTCAGTAGTCCCTAGGCTTTTCTTAGAAGCAGACGGGTTCGAGTTGGAACTTATTTTCAGGGGGGTTTCTATGACGTCTTAAAGCAAGAGTTTTTCCAGTGTGGGAAAGAGACAGAGCTATACAGGTCGTCTAGCGCCATCTCTTTCTCACACTGGACCCTAAAAACACACAAGACGATGATAGTAAATAGTCATATTTTCAACGTAATCATAAGTTGTGACGAATCGCAGTAATATGTACTTAAGTCAGTAGTCCCTAGGCTTTTCTTAGAAACAGCCGGGTTCGAGTTGGAACTTATTTTCAGGGGGGTTACTATGACGTGTTAAAGCAAGAGTAATTCCAGTGTGGGAAAGAGACAGAGCTATACAGGTCGTCTAGCGCCATCTCTTTCCCACACTGGACCCTTAAAACACACAAGACAATGATAGTAAATAGTCATATTTTCAACGTAATCATAAGTTGTGACGAATCGCAGTAATATGTACTTAAGTCAGTAGTCCCTAGGCTTTTCTTAGAAGCAGCCGGGTTCGAGTTGGAACTTATTTTCAGGGGGTTTACTATGACGTGTTAAAGCAAGAGTAATTCCAGTGTGGGAAAGAGACAGAGCTATACAGGTCGTCTAGCGCCATCTCTTTCCCACACTGGACCCTTAAAACACACAAGACAATGATAGTAAATAGTCATATTTTCAACGTAATCATAAGTTGTGACGAATCGCAGTAATATGTAATGTCAGTAGTCCCTAGGCTTTTCTTAGAAGCAGCCGGGTTCGAGTTGGAACTTATTTTCAGGGGGGTTACTATGACGTGTTAAAGCAAGAGTAATTCCAGTGTGGGAAAGAGACAGAGCTATACAGGTCGTCTAGCGCCATCTCTTTCCCACACTGGACCCTTAAAACACACAAGACAATGATAGTAAATAGTCATATTTTCAACGTAATCATAAGTTGTGACGAATCTCAGTAATATGTACTTAAGTCAGTAGTCCCTAGGCTTTTCTTAGAAGCAGACGGGTTCGAGTTGGAATTTATTTTCAGGGGGGTTTCTATGACGTCTTAAAGCAAGAGTTTTTCCAGTGTGGGAAAGAGACAGAGCTACACAGGTCGTCTAGCGCCATCCCTTTCCCACACTGGAATTACTACTGCTTTAAGACGTCATATTAGGTCAGCAGTTAATACCAATGTTGCTGTGTAGGTACCGCACCTGTGCATATCACTATGAGAAATGCACGAGCCATCGTCATCTGCCTAGCCTTTTCCCAACTATGTTGGAGTCCGCTTTCAGTCTAAAAGGATGCAGCTGAATACCAGTATTGTACTTGGAACGACTGCCTACCTGACCTTCACAACCCAGTTATTACTGGGTAATAAGATATCCCTTGATAAGACTGGTTGTTAGTATTTCGGGCCGCTGCCTACCTGTAATGACTGTCAAAGATCTACAAGTGACAGCCGGGACCAACGGATTAACGTGCTTTCCGAGGCATAGAGGAAACTCTACGTAATGGGTGGTCACTTATCTACAGATGAACCTAGGCAAGCACGGCTTAACCTGAAGATTCATTCGAGCAGCTATTATTTAGCCACGATATCTAACGACGAACCATATCCAAGATTTTTACCTACCCAGCCATTCAATACTTTGCTCACACCATTGGGCCGAGCAAAATTTACGAGCAAACTTCAACACCCTTTTAGCCGCACTCCTGTTAATGTCAGCGCATTAGGTCTACCTATTCAGCTGATTGCTTAGAAGGCTTGCAAAAAACAAAAGAGCTCGCCAATCGAGCTAAGTGAGAGAGCGTTTGGTAAAAGTAGATGTGTAAGTAAATTGAATGTGTGTTATAGATGAATATTGGGTCGAAGATCTTGGTTTTGTGGCGCTGGTTGCTAGGGAAAGATGTTAGGTTGTTTTAAGAACTGTTTTTGAGTAACACACTTACACTGGCTGATGATTTCTTCCTAAAATATTTATTGCAATATCACCGTTGTCAAGCAGACGATTGATTAAAAAAATCTGTGAAGCCTCATAACATCATACCTGTAATTCTTAAAGGATTAGACAGATCTCAAACTAATAGTATAGCCCCATGTAATAAGGGGCCAGCCTATTGCCATCAACCGGGCACAAATCCAGATTAATGACAATGATGCGATTATTAATTACCTTCAAGCATAGAATTAATGAATTAATGAATGAATGAATGAATTAATTAATTAATAATAAACAATTAATTAATTAATTGTTTATAACAACCGTACTGCGATCGCCAACCCGCCTGCCAAGCGTGGCGATTATGGTAAAACCCCCCCAATAATTTGGGGGAGGCCTATGTCCAGCACTGGACGTCTTTCGGCTGAAATGATGATGATGATAGAATTAACAGTGGATGCATGAAATGGCGACAGGTGATGGGAACAATATGCAGTTCCAGCATTTTCTTAAATCTTAAGAGTAAGATTTATAAAACCATGTTTAGACGTGCTGTCTTGTATGAATCAGAATGTAATGCCACAAAAGGGGTCCTTTTCTTCTTTATCGTGTGTTCAGTACCTAACCTGGTGTCAGAGTTTTTATGACGCCCATGGGCCTCTCACTTGACTTTACATGCCGTCGAAAAATATATCTCAGGCATGCTGGTTTCCTCACAATATTTTCCTTCACCGAAGCAAGTACGCACACGAATCCGAAAAATCAGGGGTGCGTGTCTTAGGTTCAAACTCGAGACATGACTTGGCAGTTCAACGGTTACACCACTAGGCTATCACTGCATGTGGCTGAGTTGAGAATGCTAAGGGGGATGTGTGGCTGTGACTCATCATCATCATCATTTCAGCTGAAAAACGTCCACTGCTGGACATAGGCCTCCCCCAAGTGTCGCCACATTGACCGATCCCGTGCGTCTCGCATCCAGTGGATGTATGTAATCACTGGCAACACACACTGGTCATAGACTTTCGTCTTGAGACACTGCGGTAAGTTGGACGAGAAGATACCACGCAACTTCCCGAACGCTGCCCAGCCGAGTCGGATTCAACGATTAACCTCTTTCTCGAAGTTAGACCTACCTAACTGGATCGTTTGTCCCAGATAGACATAATCGTCTACCACTTCGAGTGTAGAGTCTCCGATCTTGATAGGAGTGGCCATTCAACATGACTTTGGTTTTGTCCATGTTCATTTTAAGACCCACTCTTCCGGAAGCTCTACTGAGGTCATCGAGCATAGTACTGAGGTCCTCCATGGTCTCAGCCATGACCACTATATCGTCGGCAAACCGAAGGTGAGAGATGTACTCGCCATTGACGTTGATTCCTAGCCCTCTCCAGTCCAGAACCTTGAAGACATCCTCCAGTGCAGCGGTGAACAGTTTCGGAGATATGACGTCTCCCTGTCTCACACCTCGCTGCAGAAGGATAGGTTCCGAGGTCTGGTCCTGAAGTCGGACTGACATGGTGGCGTTTTTGTATAAACACTTCAACACCTCGATATTCCGATAGTCAATTTGGCACCGTTGGAGAGACTGCAGTACAGCCCAAGTCTCAATCGAATCGAAGGCTTTCTCGTAGTCCACAAACGCCAAACAGAGAGGCAGGTTATACTCTTCGGTCTTCTGTATAACCTGCCGCAGCGTATGTATGTGGTCTACGGTGCTAAAGCCTTTTCGGAATCCGGCTTGTTCGGGAGGCTGAAAATCGTCAAACCTGCGCGCGAGACGATTCGTGATGACTCTTGAAAACAACTTGTAGACATGGCTTAGAAGTGAGATGGGCCTATAGTTCTTCAGCCGGGCATTGTCGCCCTTTTTGAAGAAGAGTACCACTATACCCCTGCACCATGCATGCGGCGTTTTCCCCTCGAGTATGACGGAATCAAACAGCTTCTGAAGGGCCTAAAGTACCCGTTTTCCACCTACCTTCAGGAGTTCGGCCGTAATTCCGTCATCACCCGGTGCCTTGTTGTTTTTTAGCTGTTTTAGAGCCATCCTAATCTCGTATAGGCTAAAATCCGGAATGTCTTCGGTATAGTGACGGGTCAGTCTAGCTCTTGGGTTGTTAGCTAGATTTGCAACGGGTTTACTGGTTGAAGTGTACAACTGCCCATAAAAACTCTCGATCTCCCTCAGCAGCTCCGGTTTGGCGGATACGATCCTGCCATCGTCGGTCTTCAGTTTCGTGAGCTGGCTCTGCCCAATAGCCAGATCTCTTGAAAATACCTTGGAGCCTTTATTCCGCTCAATAGCGTCTTTAATACGCTCGGTATTAAAGCGGCGGAGGTCGCTCTTCAAGGATTTAGAGATCCGTCTATTGAGCTGCCGGTATTTCCACGCCTCGTCTGAAGACTGCAGGATCATCTCACGCCGCTCCTTCATGAGCTCGAGAGTATGATCAGAGAGTTTTTTGTTCTTGTGTGCACGACGTGTCTTGAAGAACTTAGACCCAGTCATATGGACAGTTTCCACGAACCCATCGTTGTAATCGACCACCGAGCTTCCTAGGCACTCGAAACGATTCTGGAGTTCAAGCTGAAAGCTCTCGGGGTTTTGGATCTGGATCTGTGCTGGACGGAGCGTAGACTTCATCAGTCGAGACCTTTCAAGCTTGATATTGATGTTCAATGTGCCTCTTACCATGCGGTGATCGCTCCCGGTTTTCATCGAATTGATCACAGAGACATCATTGAACATTTGCTTCTTGGTTGACATGATGAAGTCAATCTCATTTTTAGTTATACCATCGGGACTCTGCCAGGTCCACTTCCTGTGCTCACGCTTTTTGAAGAAGAAGTTCATCATATAGAGGCCCTCCTTCTCCATAAAACTAGCCAGTGGCTGTGACTACAGCCACTGGCTAGTTCTGGCTAGTCTCCATAAAACTAGCCAGTTAGTTAAACTGGCTAGTTTTATGGAGAAGGAGGGCCTCTATATGATGAACTTCTTCTTCAAAAAGCGTAAGTAAATTTATCGTTAGCTAGTCAGCTAACGATAAATTTGACCCTATGATGTTATGTCAAGTACCAGGGCTGGTAATTTATTACGTATCGTGCTGTCATATAATGTGAAAACAATAACTACCAAACAAGTTGTTTTTTATTGTAAATAGAGTTTTAAAACTATCCTTAATTTTATGATTCAATTTTCATGTTTAATTTATCAGTAAACGTTTTAAAGCTTACCCAGAATTATTCATTGTTGGCACTTAAAAAAGCGTCAACTATTCAATAATTCATATTCGTTAGTGAATATTGCAAATGTATGCCATAAATTAAATTATTATTGAAATAAACTTGTCTGTCTAGTTCGCTAGGAATAGAACCAATTAATCCTCGTTTGTGACTAAAAGCTATTTACATAACAAAAAAACGGGCTTTCCACGAAAAAAAAATTAACTGAAATCCTGTTTTGTGATAACTCTCAAAAAATGATCATTTGCAATTTTATGAGGAATGACACTAAAGAAAAAGGATTCGATCGACAGGGGAGAATGGAAGAAAAAACCGTGTTGCGCCGACCCTAAATAACAATGGAACAAGGGTAGCTCATGGCTAAATAATAACAGCCGCTCGGATCGATCTTTAGGTTAAGCTGTGCTTGCCTAGGTTGGTCTGTGGATGGGTGACCACTCATTATGTACCGAGTTTCTTCCGTGCCTCGGAAAGCACGTTAAGTGGTTGGTCCCGGGTGTCATTTGTAGATCTTTGACAGTCGTTACAGGTAGTTAATGGCCCGAAAAACTGACAACCAGTCTTACCAAGGGGTATCGTATTACCTATTACTAATTGGGTTGTGAAGGTCAGACAGGCAGTTCCTCCATGTAAAATAATGTTATTCAGCTGCATCCGGTTAGAATGGAAGCCGACCCTAACATAGTTGGGAAAAGGGAAGGCAGATGATGAAGTGCAGATAGATGATGAAAGTGAAAATGTTCTGTGGTAGAATATTATTCGCAGTATTTTCTTACTGGTGGACAAATCGAAATAAAGCTTGTGATACAACACCAGAAACTGTGTACATTACTTTAATAGTAATGACTTTATCCTATCAAAAGCTGATGAATAACTTCTTAGTTCTGTAGTTTAATTTTAAATCCTAATTACACAACCAATGTTAAAACAACCACTATTCCGAAACTGAATTAAATCCAATAATACTATTCTATTAGATATTCATCATTGACAAGTATACATACTATACTTCGCTACATCAACCTAACCTAATTACCTCCCAAAATTGCCCAACCTCCGTACCGAATGCTAAAACATTAACTGGAGCAATCTAACGGCCCTAGTAGTCCGAAAGGCGGGTGTCAGAGGGGGCCTAGGGGGGTCCAAGGGAGTCCAAGAGAGTGCTTCCAACAATTTGCATTTATTTACTGGTTCTCACAGGTACGAAACAAAAGGTTGGGAACTTTTTGTGGAGTCAGTGCGGGCTTGCAATCGTAAATTTTATTTTGTTTATATTTTTTTGGCGTGATAAGAGGAATTATGGTCTTGAAGGTTGAGGGTTCAGGAGTTATGGTGTAAGAAGATGTTTGTGGTATATAAGCTGGTTATGAGATGCTGTGTCTAGTGTATGTTTCTTTTTTTATCTGTTGGGAAATCATCAAACTGACTAAAACCCAACCATGTTCCTTCTTTGCCCTTTGTGTTCCAGGGCCACGATATCTTTTTCGAACAGTACCGTCTAGTGTAAGTTAAAATTATGGTGACCTGAGAAATAAATTAAATATTATGATTATTCATTTTTTGGGTTCCGTGTCCGAGGATGCCAAAGAGGCTCTATTTCTGATCATTTAAAGTGGTCCTGAGAAATTACGAACTGCCGAACCAGACACTGACGAGTATTTCAATAAGTATTTGTATGAAGCTGTATGTGTCCAAAGCCGCGACCAATTTGCTCTTTAAGCTTTCGTCGTCTGTCTGTCACCACAGATATGTTAAGAATATAGCAAAAAATTGTTATATTATTTACATAACACAGCATACTATCACATCACGCCTGTAATCCCCGAAGTACACCCACATTTCGCCAGTTATGGTTTTTTTTTAAGTCCCATGTAATAGGGGGCGACCCTATTGCCATCAACCGGGCACAAACCCAGACGCCGTGGCTGCAACTGAGAAATGCCTGATGGATAAAAACCAATAATACTTTGTGCGACCCAAGAATCGAACCCAGGACCTCATGCTCCGCAATCGCCACTCGACCAACGAGGCATATTTTGTGAGTCTTTCCACAACATTTTGTAGTCAACATTATTATAACCATAAGATATTAGGAAACCTCTTAACAACTTTATAAACAGCTACAAGCATTACTTAACAATCAGCAAATTCTAACCATCATCATTTGCCTCGCCTTTTCCCAACTATGTCGGGGTCGACTTCCAGTCTTACCGGATACGGCTGATTAGCCATATTTTAAATGAAGCAACTGCCTATCTGATCTCCACTACTCAGTTAGTCCTTGGTAATGCAATACCCCTTAGTAAGAATGGTTGCCAGACTTTGGGGCTGACTACCTGTTACGACTGTTAAATGTCTACAAATGACAGCCAGGAGCAACGGCATAACTTTCCGAGGCATGGAGGAAACTCGGTATGTAAAGAATGGTTACCCATCCACGGACCTACCAAGCGCAGCTTAACCTAAAGATCGACAAGAGCGGCTGTTATTATTTAGCCACGAGCTCCTCCTACAGGCACTACTTAACCATCAGCAAATTCTAACCACCAGCTATTAAAAAATTGGTAAAAATTAAAAGCTCCCGGCTCGCCCCACAAGGGTTTAAGTAGATAAGATAAGATAAGATGTTTATTTTGCAAATATGGGTATAAACACGGTGACATAAAATTATAAATAGAAACAGCCATATTTTACCAGAAGGCATGCAAAAGTACAAAATACAGTGGAGATAAAATAATAACAAACATAAACAAAACAATGTCAATACTTATAAAGATTGATGTACTATAGTTACAATTGAATTATTCAGAACTTCAAAAAATTAAATTAAATAAAATAAATTAAAATTAAATGTCAATGTAGTTACAAAAACTTCTATTATTACCGTGGCATGTTACCCCGCTGTACACAACTTTTTTACTACAACTTGTTAAACAAATTACTTGAATTCAACGCTCTTTACTTTAAGTACTTGAAACCTTTTTGCGTTGTTGCTTTCAAGTCGAGGATTATAGGTGTTAAATATAAAGTTAATAATACTTGGCGCGGTGAGAATATTTAGAGTAATTTAAAAAGTGAAACTGGAGTACTTCTTTTGGGTACAATTTTATTTTAAGAGGTGTTACTGCTTTTATGATTTTATATGTATTTAGACTTCATGTGTAAGAGTGGTACATAGGCTTAATGCCGACTTAATGCCACAAGACATTCTCTACCAGTCAACCTTTGGGTCAAATAGGACAGCATTGTGATCGAGTACAGTGAGTGATAGCAGTTAGCTGACCCACTCTTGCATCAATGGTTGAGATTTTTTAGATAATGAATCGATAGAATTTTACAATTCTTTTATATTTTATTTTATTTGCTCAAATAAACAAAATAAAAAAAGAATTATAAAATTTTATGGATTCTTTGTCTGAAAAATCTCAACCATTTATGCAAAGGTGGGTCAGCTAATTGCTATACAAAACAAAAAATAAGAAAAATACAATTTTGGTGACATAAATTATTGATATACAAAAATAGGTACATAGTAATACATATATATACAGATAAAATATAAACTAGTCTTATTATAATACATACAAACAGTGGAAAATAGAAGCCATCGCATGCAGTACTGTGGCTGAAATCGGCTAGATGGCCTCATCATCCCCGTATAACCTAAAAAAAGGAAGGTCATTTCATATGCTTATACTAATGCTGAGTATTATCAACCCGGTATTTGTTTGTTAACGGCACAGCGCACACGTAACGTTTACATCGCATTTATGTGCGCAGTTACGCGATATCACGATGCGATCGGTGGTGCTCGCGGTATGGAAAGTAGATTCAAACCAACATTCTGCTTGGAGTTCAAATTACACGTACTCGTCGATCGACTTGTCCATTCATGTACCTTTACGCTGTTATCCCCATAGATTTAGATTTATCAGGTTTTAGTCAGTTTTGTACCTAATACTACACCCACAGTTAGCTAATTATGTTTTAAGTCCCATGTAATAAGGGTTAATTTATTCCTAAATTTGAGTCCTACTACAAGTACCAAAAAAAAAATCCAGGTATGGTTACATAGTTTTCTTATTACCATCCATATCTAAGTTAATCTTTGAAACAATTATTATTATAAGCCTATATCGTCCCACTGCAGGGCCACGGCCTTCCTTCCCTCCTTCGACATTTCGCGGTCTAGTGCGATTGTAGGCAAATCCTTTGCGAAAGATAAACAATTACAATTTAAAGACAACGGTTAGCTGCAAGCCGTTTTTTAAAAATACTAAAATATTAACGATGCCCTCGCTGTACATTTATGAAACGTCTATGTTCGTCAAAATTATTTACGTAAATTTGCTCGAGTAACTAGTCAGCGCCGTTGTGATCGGTTACAAACAGTTGGGTCTAGAACTGCGCTATATGGAAATAGTATCTTTGTAATGGCACCAAGGGTCTATAATAAATTACCAAAATGTATAAGGAGTGAAGATAATGTCCGCAAATTCAAAAGTAAATTGTATTTATTTTTATTAGATAAGACGTACTACTCCATAGAAGAATTTTTAAATGATAAAATTTAACATTACTAACCTTTTTAATACAATTTACCTATGACATGCATGTAACAATAAATTATAATTGATTAATTGCCTAATAACAGTATTATTAATTGACATTATTTATTCGAACTTGACTTTTTATTGTATAAAATCAGACTTATTCCTAAAAAAATTAATAGATTTGTACACCAATTTTATTGGTAGGACATAGAGCTCGACTAAATTGTATACCTAAGACCTTTATTGTAATACCTATGTTCACAAATAAAGTTTGATTGATTGATTGATTGATTGATTGATTACAACATTAGCTGTTTTTGAAAGAAAAAAACGAGTGCGAGCAGGATTTGTACCTGCAACCTTCCGATTCTGTACACCGGACGTCTTAACCAATTAGACCATCGCACCCTGCTCACAGTTCTCGAAATTTTCATTCCTTTAATAACGTCTTACGGTAATTCGAGAGCTGTGAGCAGGGTGCGATGGTCTAATTGGTTAAGACGTCCGGTGTAAAGAATCGGAAGGTCGTAGGTTTAAACCCTGCTCGCACTCCAATTTTTCTTTCCGTATCATAAATAGCTATAGTTCCCTACGCAGGATTTGCGTATAAAAATATTTAAAATTACAATTTTTTTTTTTTTTACACCCAAAATCTTCGTCCATAAAACAGTCAATATCAATGATTCCTACACATAACCGCTTGATGCAAGTTCACGCTTCACGCTCCCTCACAAATAGAATGTATCGGACGGAGAATAGCCTTCAGGCCCGCAAATGTATTGACGTTGCCAGCTGCATGATTTGTATGGAGATTTGAACTAGAAATTGTTGAGCACAGCTCTAGTCAACATGGGCTACCCTATGGCTCGATACGAGGCACAATTTATAAGGTATCGTGCTATAAATATTGATAGTTTGCGAAGCGGCTTCGGATGCTGAAGTGAAGTTGTTAGTGATGTCTCCTGTAGTGTATAACAAAAACAACCTGTATACAAATACAATCAAATTGAAGTGTCTGTTTGTAATTTCAAAATAACAGCTTTTTACTGAATGCATATCAAAGTATACTTATACTACTACTTGGTGTACTTATATTTTTTGTCTGTCTGTCTGTTTGTTCCGGCTTATCTCTTAAGCGGCTGGACCGATTTTGACAGGTCTTTTACTGGTCGATAGCTGATATTACAAGGAGTAACTTAGGCTACTTTTATTTTTGAAAAAAGATTAGGGTTCCGTGCAAAAAAATGGAAACCCTAGAAATTGTTAAAAAATCCCATTGAAATAGGGCAGTAATATTTTTATAATCATTTTACGAGGACGGAGGTCGCAGAAAACAGCTAGTACACTATACAAGTTTATACATTGATTTGCACAGGTGTCCGATGGTCCTGAAGGCGTGCACAAAGGGCAATGGCTTCCAAAGAGTTTTGTATTTCCACAAGAAAATTGACAAAAAAATTCCAGCAGCTTATAATTATCAATTCTAAGGAATTGATAATGTCACTGAATGTCACTTTGTCTAGACACGGTATGTAATGGGTGGTCACCCATCGACAAACCATCCTAGGCAAGCGCAGCTTAACCTGAAGATTGAACCGAGCGGCTGTTATTATTTAGCCACGAGCTCCTTGGCTTAGCGTAGTATGGAGTTTCCAAAGAATACCAGATCAACTTATAATAGTTTTTGTTACCACCGACTTTTGACCTACCGAACAATTATCATTCTGAATTTTCCATTCAGTATTCAGTAGCAAGAACAAAGTAATTCAAGGCCACGGCTATTACGCCGACATCTTTTAACTACCTTTTAAAACATTTAAACCTTCACCCAGAACCAAATGCCAATTAACTCCAACCACCGAAAATTCTAACAAACCCAATAAAAATAAAATTCATTGACCGTCACTGTCACGGTCGAACTCGCCGCCATTACGGGGAGCACGCTTATTAGCCGTGATTAAAATGGCGGCCTGCCCGCGGGCGTGATGTCGACTAATGACTATTAGTAACCTTTGTACTGCCTTATGGCGGGCAGGATTATGTGCACGTGATCGCGATTAGAACCAACTTATTGACGGGTTGAGTCTTGGATTTTTGTTGTGCCGTTTTGTTTTTTAAATTCAGTAGAGAAATTGAGAATTTAAGAAAGAATTTGGCAATTAATCTGAAATCGTCTTCATCGGGCCTTCTGAAAGCTTTCCATGCATGCTTGGGCATGCTTTGCCATGGCCGACTTTTAAATTTCTAAAGACACTACGAACTTGAGGATCTTATGACTGTATCAGCGAGCGGAGTTCGCGTAGCTGAGCTTTGGGCTAAATACAATATGTTAAAAGAACCCTGTCCGAACCGTAAGGGTATTTTTAGGTAACGATATTAGATTCTATTTATGTAATCCTTTTTGGAGAACAAAATAAAAAATAACCCTATAAAAATTTAATAAAATGTATTAAAATGAGGAAACTTATATAGCAACAAACGGGCGCGAGCAGTCGCTTCCAGGATAGTGACGCCATAAAAACACAATTGACGATGGAACATACTTATGCTGAAGATTGTGTTGTCACGTTTTTTTTTCAAAGTTAGTTAGAATTTAGGGAAATACGTGATTTTTGTCCCAAATCACCACTTGGGGCAAAAATCATGCATTTTAAAATTCATTAATATTTTTACTTTCATAAACATTTTATATTTCTTATTCTATTTGGCAATGTCATTGGTGCACCTATATGCCCATTTTGGATCGGACAAGGTTTTTTTTTAACGTATTGTTTATGTATTTGATGAAAATTTGCCATCGATATGCTAAGAAGAAGATCTAAAGCTGTCAGTATCAATATTCCATAGCAATGATGACACCGATATGGCCGGTGGGCTGCGGGACTGTTCGTAAGAGATACCGTGGCCCTGGAACACAAAAGGCAAAGAAGGAACATGGATGGGTTTTAGTCAGTAGAAGTCTGACACTCCCTGCCGCTTCGCCCAGAGCGGGAGGGGGCGGGGGGGTCATTTGATGATTTCCCAACAGATAAAAAGAAAAAAAAAACAAGGATATGGCCGGTTCCTGCCCTCAGAATCAATTCAGAATCCATAAATTAATTATTATTATATGAAAATTACTTTTAAAAAAATCGCAACAATTACATTTCGATTATCGCAGACACCGCTTTTTGAGCTGCCAATCGTCTTGATGCCACTCACGTTACACATTATGAATCGACAATATAGTCAAGAGTGTGTATCCAAACGTCCAAGAGTTATTTTGACGTTTCTGCGCTCGCCAAACTAAACTGTCAAAACTGTCTGTGCAGCATGGAACTTACGTATTACTAACTGGAATGATGACGTGCAACTTAATCCGTTCCGAGCGAGAGAACTTCCAGAGGCTCTTTCTAATAGGGAATCTAGTATTTGTACTTACATTTGGGACAGTTATTATTGTGTTATAACTTCCTATCACCCCCCGCCGCCTTTGTAACAGTTTATTCAAAATATCGGGGACTTGACGAAGTGAAACCTACGCATACTGTTAATCAAAGGAAGAGATATTTTGAAAAAAATAAAGTTGAAACTACCCACTTTATTTTTAGGTATACTAATATATACCGCTCCGTGTTTTGTTAAAATACTAGTACAGGTTGAGATAATTCACCTTAGCTAGGAGCAGACAAGTATCGTCGCGTAAGAAACAACTGGTTACCAACGGTAACCAGTTGTTTCGTAGTTGGTTATTAAGTAATCCAGTAACTGAATTGTGGATTTCAATTAGGCAGTTGTTTCATGAAACAACTGGTATTTAGTTGCATCGAATTAGACTGGAAGCTGGCCTACATAGTTGGGAAAAGGCTAGGCAGTTTGCATGTACTGTCTTATAAAATTTGTCAAGACTACCGCTTCACTCTAAGATAGCATATCTTTTTTTTTACTAGCCCATGTCATTCTCAGTGGAAGAATGACATGGGCTAGTAAAAAAAGATATACAATTTTTATAAATGTCATGTCATTCTTCCACTGGAGCCGCTCGGATCGATCTTTAGGTTAAGCCGTGCTTGCCTAGGTTGGTCTGTGGATGGGTGACCACCCATTACATACCGAGTTTCCTCCGTGCCTCGGAAAGCACGTTAAGCCGTTGGTCCCGGGTGTCATTTGTAGATCTTTGACAGTCGTTAGGTAGTCAGTGGCCCAAAAAGTCTGACAACCAGTCCTACCAAGGGGTATCGTATTACCCAGTACTAACTGGGTTGTGGAGGTCAGATAGGCAGTCGCTCCATGTAAAATACTGGTATTCAGCTGCATCCGGTTAGACTGGAAGCCGACCCCAACATAGTTGAGAAAAGGCTGATGATGTCATTCTTCCACTGGGTAAAGGCAACCCTACCCATCCACCTGTGTCTATCCAGAGCTGGAACCAATTATAAGTTGGTTCTGACTTATAAAATATCCTTACTGCAATGTGGGAGACACAGAACGCATAAATACTATGACGACCACTGCCGCGCTACTAGAGGCGATCGGGAGGAAACCAGCATGCCTGAGAGAAATTTCTCGGTGGCATGTAAAGCCAAGTCAGAGGTCCAGAGCCAGCATAAAAACTTTGACACCAGGTTAGGCACTAACTACACGATAAAGAAGAAGAGGTGTACTGTCAAGACTTTTGTGTGCGATGTCTTTAGGTGTGTGTGTGTGTGTGTACGGAGAGAAATGAAATGCGACGGAACTTGGATATTTCTTTACTTGCGAAACGTGTTACAAATAGTACAACGAAGTACTTATTTAGGTTGAAAGCGCGTCTAAAGCTATTGGCGGTTACGGGCGAACTAGTGTCGCCGAGCGCTGCGCGTACGACGAATACAAAATGCTGTGTCAGCGCTCCTACAAGACTTTCCATGCAAACCAAGCGTAAATGGTGACACCATTTACTAGAAACCGTCAGTCGGGGATTCCATGATCTATGATAGGAGAACATTTTTATTACGACATGCGTAATCAGCCTATTAATGTTTCCACTGCTGGGACGCAGACCTCCTCTCAATGAGAGGGAATGGGTTATAATCCACCACGCGGGCCCAGTGCAGGTTGGTAGATGTCACATGTCTTCGATTTTTTTTGTTCTAGAACATGCCGGTTTCCTCCGGACTTGCCGAGCAGTGGTGATGAAATAACTTACACAAAGTAATGCGCCTGGCTGGGTTTGAGCCCATGACTTACTGCTCGTAAGTCGGGGTCTCCGCCACTGGGCCGCGGCTGCTCTCATTACGACATGGTATGCACCTTATTGCAACTCCTTTTACAATTAAATTATAAGCATTTCCTTCATAACAATGAGACGGATTTGAAAACTCAAAACCCTTTGAATGCCAGGGCAACAAGTACCTTAACACAGTTCTAGCTGTTTCAATAAGCAGCTTGTAACAAGTTTTTATTATAAGTAGCTTATTTACTCATTGTTATATAGACATAACTCTCCTGAAAAGAAATACTGTAATAAATAAAAATTCTGTAGTTTGTAAAAAGAAAATAACTTAGGTAGGTATTTTGTTGTTTATTTGCATAACAGAAATCAGTTCGGTTTATAGAAACTTTATTCCCATTAAAGACATAATTATGTCACTTACTTGAGAACGATACTAACAAATATACATAATATAAATTACAAAAATTTCTTCATCAGTATTACAAGTTAATAGTTACTCATCCAATGCATTCATTTCTCCAGAAGTGATCCGCAATTATGTAATGGCTAAATCGAGTTTTCAATGCATTGAAATAGTGTAGATTTCGTTTACATGGCGGTAATTTATTATAAAGGGTGTAACAAGACCATTAACGAAGCCGAAAGGTACTTGTTTTCCTCGTCATTGCGGTCATTTATTTGTTGTAGACCATACATAGGATCCTTCTAGTTACGGAGATATTGGGGGTCAAAGTTCCAACATTTTCACATTTTTTTTTAAATTCATGTTTTTAATGCAAGAACTTTACTTTAAACACCTCTACGACCCCCGTTCTATACAATGCATTCATCAGCCCAATGTTTTGAGTGCGTTATATTGAGTCCTACCGTAGAACGTGATTTTTCACCCCAAAAAAAGGGGTTTCCCAGCAATAATATTTCTGTAAAGTTAGTTAGTTTGATGTACAGAATACTAGGTGGATGGCTTCATGAAGGGTCCGCTTACACCCTGTAGAGATGTGCTCCTTCAAAAGTTAGTTAGAATAATTAGAATAGAATAGAATAATTTATTTAAAAAAAAGTATTACAAAAAGTGTACATTTAAGCGCAGTAGTATTATTTCTCATACTAATTATAAGTACTTATAAGTAAACTATAACTAAAATATATTCTACAGTCGCAAGTATTCAATAGTTCAATTTAGATATCAGCGACCTGCCCGATCTAGGTTTATTTAAACCTGTGTTTCAGGCTAGAATTCATAAGAGAAGAAAAAAGAAATATCTTATTACCAAGTTAGAATTCATAAGAGAAGAAAAAAGAAATATCTTATTACCAAAAGCTCTCGCTCCGATATACTAACGTCTTAAATCGTATTTTGTAGATATTCCTAATTTCTAACCTAGTTCGGCAAAACACTCCACTCGTTCCATGTCACTTCCCTATCGCGAAATCAAAACAAAAAGCAATAGAGGCAATCGGCTCATTTCACCCCCTCATACCCTCACTAGTTAATAGTTCGAACGAAATATTCGTATCAGAAACAGGGTGAATTCGGGAAACTCGGTCCACTAGAGTAGTACAGCGAAAACTTTTACCCCGCGAATCGAGAGTTCGAGCCAATTTGCATTTATTACTGAACGTGGGGCCGGGTCTCCCCTATTTACATGAACGAATGTGTGGCAACGTATTTTAGATCGTTTCCAGCGTTAAGTGAAATGAGGACGCCGAAATGCGTTTACGTGTGCACGAAATTAGCGAAGAATTGCCGAATGGGAGCTGTTTGTGAACCTCGAGGGTGTTTTGTGTCCAAAACGTGCCGATGGATCTCGGGATACGATTCGCGCTTTTACGACGTGAATTAGGTTTTTGGGTAATTTTGTGCTCATTTCAAGGATCTGTTTTGCATGCAATTGCAATGTCGCATATATTTAACTCATCTCCATTTCATCATTAATTTTATCTATATCATCCTTTACACAGACCAGCCATCGTTTCTTTGATCTTCCTCTACTCTTATACCCATCCATTTTTTCCTCATTCCTCTGCATCACATGCGTATACCAAATCGAACAATTTTACAGTCACCAGCACCACTTTCAGAGTTCCTCTTGTACATATTATTCAAGTACCTCGATAAATAAGTACCTATCTGCTATAATACGAATCATTGATTGCTATTCTATGGAGTGCCCCCATCTCAATTTTACAGTGGTGGACACAATAGCAAAGCAATTATTTAGGAAACTGAAATATCCTGAATCAATCGCTTTGATCGTTTTTTTTTTTTAAATTTTTGGATGCGGAATCATCAAATGACCACTCCCGCTCTGGACGGAGCGGAATAGAGTGTCAGACTTGTCCTGACTAAACCCATCCATGTTCCTTCTTAGCCCTTTGTGTTCCAGAGCCGCGGTATCTCTTTCGAACAGTCCCGTAGACCCGGCAGGCGTCAATCGCTTTGACCTGTAATTGAGATCACAATATGTAACGCACAACGCAATATGGACATAGTCGAATTGTCAAACTGAAAGCTATAATTATAACGAGAGTGTTGCAAAATTAGAAATCATAGCATAAGCATAATCAGTCTATAATGTTCCCAGTGCTGGGACGCAGGCCTCCTCTCAATGAGAGGGAATGGGCTATAATCCACCACGCGGGCCCAGTGCGGGTTGGTAGATGTCACATGTCTTCGAATTTTTGGACCTAGGACATGCCGGTTTCCTTACGATGTTTTCCTTCACCGTTGATGGAATAAATTATACAAAATAATTGCGCCTGGCTGGGACCGAGCCCACGACTTACTGTTCGTAAGTCGGGGCCGCCACTATTGGGCCACCGCTGTTCTCTCGAAATTAGAAAGCAAATCAAATGAATCAAAATCAATTAATCTCAATGTCCAGGCTGGCGAAAGTGTCATGGCTGAAAAATTCCTATGCAAAACACCATGAACATTACTGAACTATCAAAAACAAAAGACTTCCTGAAGCATGTTATCCTTTCCTACCAACATTATTTTGGCTACCCTCCACCAAAAACTCCTCAACTTTCGTCCCCCAATACAATAGGTAGACTATCTTAATTCCCTCATCTTAATTGTCTGCAACAGATATTAGCCGACCTAGTTTTCGCCGAAGCGAGGAAGGAACAGTTCATGCGTCTACTAATGAGTGTACGACCACTTCCCAGAAAAGAGAGGATTCTGGGAATAAACAGGAGTTGAAGAGTTTCTGCTGAGAAAGTTTCCGTGCCTTTTGCTTGGGTTTCCGATTGATCCTTTTGGCACTTTGTTGTAACTTAATATTGTATGTGTTGTTGACGCTGTGAAAATACGGCTTTTGCCTTATTTAACCATGTTTTGAGACTAAACAGTACCTGAAAATACGAAATGAAATTAAGACAATTAAGGATGATTTCCGCCAAATAGCTCGCATCGCATCGGTTTGGAAAGAATACGAATGGTTGTAGCGACAGCCGATCGCGTCCGGCAGGATGTCGACACATACGATCGGCTCCTTACCGTTGCTTGCGAACGTATTCGTTTCTGCGCCTAGTCAAATAGTTTCATTCCTACCGTGTTGACGTGTTCTAATTTCAATCGGATACCACGGCAGGCGAAAGAACCCGATCGCGCGTCGCAGCATACTTTCCGCTACGATCGCGTGTCGCGGATGACGCCCGCGGTCACGCTGCTGTCCGCGGATTGGTAATATAGACTTTAAATACTGTGTACACGATTTAATACCGTTTAAAGATTGTAAAATCCGTTCCGATCCGATGCGATACGAGCCGTTTGGTGGAAATCATCCATTATTTACTTTTTAAATTACGACAGAAATTGTGAGTAATCCTGGACTAGTGTCCTTCATATAATGTACATACTTTCATTGATGAACACTTCTGAAATTAAGAAAGCCCCAAAATGCCGATCTATGGCAAATGTCTTACCAATAAATTAGTTCTTATTCACCCCATATGGACCTAGTTGTTCGAAATAAATAATTGTATGATTTGATTTAAGGATGCCTCTTCCAGCGGAGGCATTATTTTCCATTCATCATTCTGCTAAGAATCTTGATTATTTTTATTAGTACCCACAAACGTCTTACCAGAAAAGCAATAATCTGAAACAACAATCCTCATCAAGTCAAAAATATCCTAAAAAGAGAACGGTAACAATTCCTTTACCTTTGTTTATGCTAACGCATACCGGCCGTTGAGAAAATATTTTATTCTCCGTATTTTACAAATGGCGGAGTTACAAAGGGGCCTGGACGCGGGCACATTTCTCAAGGCTGCTTTTATTAAACGTCTCGTGTAGTTTGTCACCAGCACAATGAAGGTCTGTGGTCGCTGCAGGTATGGGTCGCGTGGAGGTAGGTGGCTGGCTGAGATTAGGTTGGCTTAGAGTAATAATGTATACCCCAATCAAAAAATCAAAATCAAAATATTTTATTTCACATAGGCCTAGATGGGCACTTATAAAACGTCGACAAAAAGATGCACGGTTCGGGTTGGTCGTTTCCTATGGAGAAGAACTGGCAAGAAACTCCATGGTTACGCTTAATCTATTTAAATAGCGAGTTAATAGGCTTCTTTTGTGTTAGCTCGTTCCATCGTCGACCTCATCTCTGTCCTCAGGACTAGATTGAGGTGAAGACTAGGGCCATTTAAAATTTAAAAAAAAAATGTGAGGGTACAATTTTTTTTTATGAAAATGTTAATGATGATGATGACCTTTAACCATCTAGTGAACATGAACCCCTTCTAATTACTGTTAAAGTAAATAATTTAACCGTTAACTGCTAGAATGACGAGGTATGGTGTTGACCAGTCATCATAGTGCCAGCAAGTTAAACTGCGGTATAAGTTTAAAAATTAAAGAATCAATTTATATTAAACAAGATATACTACGAGCCTCGTAGTATGATTAATTTCTCTGATAATAAAAAAACTCAATTCTAAAATATGCGATAATTTGTTACAAAAAAATAACAGCCTTCTTCTTAGCGTGTCGATGGCAATTTAAATTGAGTCAGCCCAGAACTGAGCTACTAGTTTGGCGCTTTCCGTAGCGTTCACCAGTTCCTATAGTGAACAAACAACAGGACAAGCATGACACGATATTAAGTGCCCCATCGTTTGTAGAACAGCCCCACATTTACACTCCATAAATAATAGTATTAACTCAGTATAGACATCAAAAGGTAAAAGCATTCTTCATCGCCGCCACATTATCACTAAAATAAAAAAAAGACTTACTGACCCAAATCTTTCAAGGTTAATTAAACTACTATTATAATCTAGCCTATACACAGAACTAAAATTAGAGAAACAATAGAGGCTAAATTGAAACAGCTACTTACCACAAGGCTGGGGTCAGGGAAAGATAAAGCGGTTTTCAGCTGGCGCGTATCTAAAGAGTTGGTCTTAAAAGGTATTATTGTATCTATTCTGTTCTGCCCAGAGCTATCATGTTAGTCAACATTATAAAGGCCCTGAATTGATGGCAGTATCTTAATTGAAAATGTAGTTTATTTGTTTGGATAGTTTGTTTTTTTAATGGGGGTTAAAACTGAGGGTATATATATATTTCATTGATGTCTTTGTTTCGACGATTCAAAAGTGCCTGTAACTGGCCTACTTGAAATAAATGCTTTGAATTGGATTTTGGCACACAGAGTGTATGGGACATCGATGCGCAACCTGTTATCATGAATTCAGTATATGATAAAAGACCCCTAGCTGCATATGGTAAGACTGGAAGCCGACCCCAACATAGTTGGGAAAAAGCTAAGATGTTGATGATATAGTTACTATGACGGTTTTATCGCTAATAGCGATATCTTTCAGACAACCTTTGGATGGACTGTACCCCGTTACTTGGTTGTGCGGGTTGGATATCCAGTCGTTTCGTCCAAATTACTGGTATTCAACAACGTGCAACAGTCGTTTAAACAGGATGCCGACCTCAACATAATTAGGAAATGGCTTGATGATGATGATGAAAGAATCAAAACAAATAAGTTAAGCCAAAATCGGTGTAGTCTGAAGTATCTCATCGATCAATTACTGAAATAATACAAAATTCATGGAATCTACTCAAATTGACGTTCACAATCAATCTCTTAAAACCAAAGTAAAAATATAAATATAAATGATGACGATCATGAAATGGCATTCAGAGGGTACTTGCGGAAAGGCTGGATGGGTTTATCAAGCCATATGTCATGCAAAGGGCTTGATAAACTTACCTAAGATATAATTTTAAATACTTTGATTACAATCGTGTCAACTTTTTTTATACTAACACCATAATTATGGGTTATGCTGTCTGAAAATAAAAGTTTTTTTTTAAACAAAATCCGGGCCTGTACACCAGGAACAAAATTAAATTAACTCTCATTAAAATAAAAAAAAAACCTACCTATAACAAACTATGCATTAACTCTGCAGCATCAAAGTAACAGTAAGTAATTTACCTACATGAAATTCTTTTCATGTACACAGCATTTTGAGCTTTAAGCATTATGGAATAATTTTCTCGTTGGCAATAAGGAACACAATTTTAATTAAGTCTTACAGGGAGGGCTCATAGTAGCTTGGCCGTATTTGATGCTTGCACACTCGAATTATGGCCTGATACACTGGCGGCCGTAAAAATTCTATAGCTTTTGTTGAAAGTATTTTTAGAAAACAAGCCGGGCTTGTAATTTTGTGGAATTAATTTTGTCCGTGTTTTATTTTTTGTGCGGAAAATATTTTTCCTTTTAATTATTATCGTTTTATCTTGAGTTATGCTGTGAATGTGTTTTATTTTGACTTGAAAGGCTGTGGTGAAATGTTAATGTTTATAATTGTATTTTTTGGGGAAAAAAATAATTTATAATTTTCGGTTTATGTTTTGTACTGCTAAATGTTATGCCGTTTGTGCTCTTAACACAAAATATTATAAAGATGAGTTTTAACGCAGCAGGTTTAATGTTTAGCAGGTGCAGGTTTCTGTTTTATATTTTAGCCTCCATTTTCATAAAAATATATCATGTGTATGTAGTTAAATTACTAGCACTAACAAACTTAAGTGCAAAGAGGAAGATAAAAACATGAAACAAGATAGAATAGCTGGTACTGCAGCTGCATCCTGTGTGCAAATTATTTAATTAGATAAACAAAAGATGGGAGGTAGCATGTACCAAAAATGTTATAATGATGTAAGTGGTAATAATTAACTAAAAAAAACATCTTTATAAGAGGAATTTGAAATAAAACCGAAACGAATGTTTCTCCGTCCCCGGATAAATCCGTTTTGTGTTGTCCGTGAAACATTTTAATTTTTTCTCTGATTTATCCTCTAAGCACATTGTCAAATCTACTTCCAGTCATCATTAGACAAACACAAAAACTTGATCTAGCAAATTACAACTTTAAATGTAAGCACACAAAATAAATATTTCCAAGTGAGTCAATGAATCTGTCCGCCATCACAATCATAAGTGCAGTAGAGTGAAGATGATGGGGTACAGCAAACAATCTGAAACAGGATATTGCTCGGCTATGAACTGTTGCCATAGCACAGCAACAGTGACAGAATATTATCTTAGTATATTGCAAGAGCTTAGAGATCAGCACGTAGCCTGCTGGGAAAACAAAGTATGTTGTAGCGTAATCAGAAATGTAGCTTATGTGGAAGGAATTCGTTTTAAATTGCATTGTTTATGTTCAATCACGCAATTATTATTAGTCACGAATGTCGTGAATAATTAATATTTAATGTTACCTATGGGAAAAGTCATGAACTAGGTTTTCCGTCACAAAAATCATCATCATCTAACCTTTCCCCAACTATGTTGGAGTCGGCTTCCAATCTAACCGGATGCAGCTGAATACCAGTATTTTACATGGAGCGACTGCCTATCTGATTTTCATAACCCAATTAATACTGGGTAATACGACACCCGGCACCCCTTGGTTAGCTGTTCTTGGTAACCGGGACTAATGGCTTACATGGAGCGACTGCCTATCTGACCTCCACAACCCAGTTAGTACTGGGTAATACGAAACCCCTTGGTAAGACTGGTTGTCAGACTTTTTGGGCTACTGATTACCTAACGACTGTCAAAGATCTACAAATGACACCCGGGATTAACAGCTTAACATGCTTGCCGAGGCACGGAGAAAACTCGGTATATAATGGGTAGCCACCCATCGACGGACCAACCTAGGCCAGCGCGGCTTAACCTGCAGATTAACCGGAACGGCTGTTATTATTTAGCCACGAGCTCCTAATCAAAATGACAAAAACCGGCTACCTTAAAAAGCCAAGTCAGACTGGATGTGATAGGCGGAGCACAGGGTGTTGTGGCACAGCTTGGGAGAAGCCTATTTCTATCAGTAGACTGCGATTGACGAGTTGAATGATTGACGTATTTCAAAGAAATCAGCTGCTGTTTACAACGTTTTCATCATGTCAATGTTGAATTTTAATATGAAATATTCAAAACATTTTATTGAATCCCGCCATCATCGTATAGAATCAGAATGTGTGTCACTACGTTACTTCCACCGCGTATAATATTCCAGCCTAAACCAAACTCTACGTAAACACAATTAATCTACAGGCCGTTCAATATATCTGCGCGCCGCAGATGTCGAATATATCCTTCCGCTGAATTTGACAGTGCGTATGCGGTCAGCTCACATACAACATTATGTCATAAATCCTAAACATATAGTAACATATTAAAGCCACTGCAGTTGCTGGTATACAACCAGGAGCTCATGGAATAATTGCAGCGAGTTAAGCAGAGCTCGGTCTGTGAATGGATGACAATCCATTTCATACCGACACCCCACCATGTGTCGGTAGATACGTTAATCCGTCGCGTTGGTCCCGGCTGTCATTTGTATATCTTTGACAGTCGTTACATTTAGTCAGGGGCACGAAAGTCGGACAACCAGTCTTCCTAAGCCTAAGGGGTATCGTACTACCCAGTACTAGCTGGGTTGTGGAGGTCAGAAGACAGTCGCTCCTTGTTAAAGACTGGCATTCAGCTGCATCCGGTAAGACTTGAAACCGACAGCGACATGGTTGGGAAAACGCTATGAAATAATTGTAATAGGAAATAGGAAAGATAAGAAGGAAGTTCGGCAATTCTATCGTACGGCTTGTTTCCTAAAAATTAAAATAAACCGTATCAAAATAATTTAACTAAAAATAACACAAAATCCTTTACCGGAAAGGCTTTAGAAAACTAATTAATTTATACCTACCCACTGTGACAAGGGATGGAGATTTACCAGCTTAACTTTACACTTCGAAAGCACCTTGAGTGTTTGACCTATGGTTGATTTTCGTTTTTGTTGCGAGAGAGGAGTAAGTTTGTAAATATCTTCCGTTTGGGTAGAATACATAGGTGTTAATTAGAGGCGCTGAGATAAAACCTTTCGTTCGTTAGTTCGGGTTTTCAGCTAAATTTATTAAATGCTCCCGATTGGTTTATTGTTTACATGTCATTAGAGGCAGTAGTGGAAAATTTATGTATTTGTGTTATTTTAGAGTTTCCTAACAAATTCCGGTCTGTTAATTAATATTTTAATTGTTTTGTTATATAAATATTTGTAGGGTATTCAAATATTTGTGTTTCAAATAGTATTATTGGTAACTATGTACAATCATTTGACGTTGGTTGAACTGATTTGATTTAAACAATAAAGTGATCAGTTGGCTATAACGCCATTTCTCTATAGCAGTCTAGTGATGTAATACCCGACTACTGACAAATTTCATTCACAATAATTATTGGGACTTAAACCACCTAGATCGAATAGCAAGTTCCCTGCTCTAGTGACTACCTCTTTGAAGAAATGAGGCGTGATGTCACAATGATCCACAGAGGAAAAAATACATACTTATCAATGAGAAATTCATCATCATCATCTGCCTAGCCTTTTCCCAACTATATTGGGGTCGGCTTCCAGTCTAACCGGATGCAGCTGAATACCAGTATTTAACATGGAGCGACTGCCTGTCTGGCCTCCACAACCCAGTTAGTACTGGGTAAAACGATACCCCTTAGTAAGACTGGTTGTCAGACTTTTTGGGCCACTGACTACCTAACGACTGTCAAAGATCTACAAATGACACCCGGGACCAACAGCTTAACGTGCTTTCCGAGGCACGGAGGAAACTCGGTATGTAATGGGCGGTCACCTATCCACAGACCAACCTAGGCAAGCACGGCTTAACCTAAAGATCGATCCGAGCGGCTGTTATTATTTAGCCATGAGCTAATCTGCCAATGAAAAATTGTGCTATGAAAAACAACTAAAGGAACCAGTACCTGCCTGCCTGTCTATCAAGACCTGTGCTTCCTTACAGGAAAGACTATAAAATAATTCAACCCCACACTACTCTTTTCAATTCACTTCACTTAAACGCCATCAAGTCTACTTAAACCTCATAGTTGACGCAAACGCCAACATAATTCAACTCTTACATTTTTCTCAGCTTTTCACGTCGCTGACTTGCTAAAACTTGTTATGGCGACAAAAAGAGCTCGTTTGCTCATCGTTACAGACCGTGTGAAAGGTGCCTTGCGGTGGTGACGGACGTCCTATCTGGGAGAGGTTTTGTGTAGTTATTTTGAGCTTATTGAATGCCTTACTTAGAAATTGTATTTAGCACGGAGTGCCTAGACAAGAAGCGCGATAAACTTAATCTTTTAACGGGCATAATGATCTGGGAATCGGAAAATAATGCCAAATAGCAGAAAATAACTTTCACTTTAAAAAAAAAATGTTCATTGAATATTTAATGAGGGATTGATAAGTCTTTAAATAACCTTTGTACAACAATAGAATACCTAACAGGAAAACGTTATTTAATTAATGAGCTGAAAAATATAATGGGAAAAATATTCCCTTTGCCTTCTAAAGGGAAGCTTTTCAGTTGACTTGACATCAGATTCTGAAAAGCTTGCACCCATCCACTGACCAACCCAGGCAAGCGTGGCTTAACACGAGTGTCTGTTTTTATTTAGCCAAGAGCTCCTCAATCCTGGTACATTCACAGTTGCATTAAACATTTGATGTTTTCATGTTTAATGTCTGATTTCACGACAAAGGAACCAAGTTTATTCCCACCCTTAAAACCTAAACACCAAAAATGATGACATACTCTTTCAACCATTACCTGAGGCTACAAAAAAGTAGTATAAAAAAAATAAACAGCTGCCATAGAGAAATTTTAAAAGCAAAAAAAAAAAATTAACCATGAAGGAAAAATGGAAAAATGCACCCTCTTGAAATGACAGTATATTTTTTTATAGAACAAGTCAAAAGGAGGGTGGTTATGATAGATAGCACTGAGTGCGAATTTTAAAAGACAAAGATTTTGTTACTTCATATTTTTGTAGGGATCTGTAATCAAGGTTCTTTGAGGGAGGGGAAACGGTGGGGTGTAAAATGTGTAGAGTGTTTCTTTATCATGCTATATACAAGTACGGACGTTATAGAACGGTTTTGTCGTTTATATAAGGTATGTTCTTGTGAGTTAGAAAGCGCGCCTTATTTCAATGTTCTTGCTTAATTTGTTGTGGTTCTGTTATTAGCATTCGTCTTGGTTGCAGAAGAGATGCACTTTTACTACATAACAGAACGTTTGTAATCCCCGATGGGTTACACAGGGTTATAGCCTGTAGAACACCCATATTTCAACAGTTATGCTTATGACCCAGAAAGAAAAACGGAAACGTGGTTTCAGTTTTTATGTTGCAAGGATTTTCAGAATAGACACTTCAAAAGATGCGAAATTGACCCCTTAGTGTGGGAATAGCAGATACAAAATCGGCCTAAGTGGAAACATCATGTGCATTGGCAGGTAAACGCCTTCGAAGAGAAAAGAAGGTCACAGTTAGTTTTAAAACGCGATGACCTTTAAGCTAGAACACCTACTGCTTTACCCTACCATTTCGTCAATTGGTGTTCTGACATGTCCGCTTTGTGCTCGGAGAATTTCGGCCAAAGTTGGATAATATGCTAGCCATATGCTGCTCTTTCATGTGCTCTCAGCACATGAAAGAGCAGCACAGCAAAGCTCTTGACAACCACCTAGAAAGCCATCGAATGCAGGCGCTGTGGCCTATGCAGGTGCTGGCTAGATGGCGTCATCATTATATATCATGTTAAAAGACACCTTTACTAATATACCTTCTGAAGATAAGTCTGTGAGCAATCTGCCATCTACTTGAAAAAGAAACAAAATACTGGGATTTAATCTAAAATTGCCCGTTCACTAGTATGTTAAAGCAGAAAATATATAATTACAACACCTGCCTCTCTCATAACAAAACTATACAATTATGCAGCTCAAACCCCACAAGCCCTAAGTCCACCTAATCAATATCCAGACCCACGTATCCTAATAAACAGAGGCGAATGTATACCGCATCAGAGCACATTAAAAGCTCATTGTGAACGGCACAACCGTCGTCTGGTGCAAATTTATGCAACCGCTTCAGAGACTGTAAATGCGAGACAAATTACTATGAACGTTATGTACACCTAGGGACTACACCCAAGTGTGGTTTGGTGTTACGCGTTTTGTACATTAGTATAGGGTGCAGTTTTAGTTTTGCCTGAAAATAGAGGACAAGGTAGTTTTTTGAAGGAGAAAAATGCTATTAAATAGAAGTCGGTTTAATTACTACCCAAAAAAAAATCAACTATTCCACATATTTTGACCGTGTAGGTATTGCAGTTTTGTAGGAAACAGTTGTTTTTTTTCAATAACCGATGAAAAAATATAATAATAATAATTCGAGTACAAGGTGTAATTGAACATAACAAAACATTACGCCTGTAATCTCCGAAGGGATAGGCAAAGGTATACCTAAAAGTACACCCACATTTCGCCAGTTTTGTTTAAGTACCATGTGATAGGGAGCGAGCTTATTGCCATCAACCGGGCACAGATATAGACTCCGTGGCTGCTAGTGAAAAAGTTCCTGATGGAAAAAGCCCAATAACACTTTGCTCAACCCGGAATTCGAACCCAGGACCTCATGCTCAGCAGTCGTGCTTGCGACGTGCTTTTCGGTAGCATCATCATCATCATCATCATCATCATTTTTTCGGTAGCTTATGTCAAGCTAATAAATTACTCTTCCTACTTCTGATAGAGTACCAATTTCTTTTGGCTTCAAGGATAATAAGTTCTGTCGCGTGCATGATTGAAAGAAATAAAGAAACAAAGAAAATACATTTATTTGGCACATGCCACAACTGCACACAATATAAAACAAAAACAATACAGGAAAAAAAAAACTTAGAACTAAACAAATCATGTAACACTGTGTGCCCCACGGCTGCGCCAAATAGGCCCAGTTTACCAAAATGCCGGGCATCTAGTACCTGACGCTAGAGAGGTTACGAATGTAAAACAGTTTTATGTGTTGTGTACAAAATAATAAATAAACAGCAATAAATTGTTAGTAAATAAACTACAAAATAATAAATATCGTGAAGTGTAAAACAAAACCAAAAATATATAGACAAATGGCACGGACGCATGATAAAATAGAACATGTGTGACACGATGACTATTTGCGCACAGTATTTTATGTATCCATGCATTTCGTCCAATACGCTGCAAGCAGCCGAGCGCGACGGACTAATTGAAATTAACGGAAAGATTTCCTAACAGTGGGTCGGTATAACGAATTATTAATGCACCAGTTTACACCATTCTTCATACCACAACTACATCAAATAAATAACATTCTGTCATCCCACCAAAATCCTTTATTGGTATTCCGAGTCTTTACAACCAAAATTCAAATGAATCAGGTAGAGAAATCCCCTAAAACTGTTATAAGTATCGGGTCCCACCCTTTATAACCGTTACAAAATTAATTGCCGTATAAATCATGATATCTCCTGACCTGCTCACTTACTACGGGTGCTAATGTCATTTGTATTTCACGTTTTCATAGTGAGGTGAAATAAATTTGGATTTTTAGCCATGGTTTAGCCTTGGGGTGAGTTTTGTAAAACAGTTTTAGTGAAACAAACATTTATGAAAGGGATATCACTACATATTATAAAACAAAGTCGCTTCCCACTGTCTGTCCCTATGTATGCTTAGATCTTTAAAACTACGCAACAGATTTTGATGCGGTTTTCAGTAATAGATAGAGTGATTCAAGAGGAAGGTTTATATATATATTGCACCCGTGCGAAGCCGGGGCGGGTCGCTAGTGTAATATAAATAGGAAATTGTTTATCATCCAGGTAATACATGAGCAAGTACAGACTATACAAGAGAGATGTTACTACTTATTGGAAGAGTGGAGTCTCCTAACACAGGCTTTAGACACCTAAAAGGAAACTCCAATCAACAATTTGTAATAAAAACTAAACAATAAATCATTTTTCATTTTCATGTTACAAGTGACTTAAAATAACTATAACCTAAAACTAGTTAACATAGTGTTGTTACTAGTGAGCCCCAAACTATACAGTTAGTCTGTATCTCGGGGCACGGTATTTGATTTCCAGAGTGGAGACTGGAGAGGTGATAAAGAAGGCAGTGGACCCGAAATGTGTGTGCGTGTGTGGTGTGGTGTGTGTGTTTTCATTAACACTAGAAACGGGATATTTACCATGTTTTGTTTTTTTTTGAGTTCCCGATATTTCGGCGGTGTTGCAAGCACCATGATCGCGGATAAACTGAAGTTATTGCGGGTGGGTGTTTATGAGCAGACAAATCGGTCTACCCACGGTGTGTGTTGTATGTATATTTGTAAGTAAACCCATCAACCCAGCACCCAGCAATGCAGTTAAGTTTAAATATCTCTCAAGTGTTCCAAGGCCTCCCTTCTTCATTGTCACTCGCGACACTTGATAGACAGTCTGAATAATTAAATACATAAAGTCCTATTTCGAGTTTACGCAACTCTAATTTTGGTGCCGTTATAATTTGTGCAAGGAAACTTTTTAATTTTATAAATATTTAATGGTTTTGGTATCTTCCGTTATTTTGTTTTAAAATGCATTTTGTTATAATTTAAATTTTTATTTTGTTGTCATCCACCAGTTCTCGGGACCACCGATGCTGAAAAAAAAACAAAATTAATATCTCAGACGGCTGCTACTTCGTCTTATAAACGGTAATAATAACCATACTGGCCCCGCAATCTCTCTCTTTTATCTTAATAACATTATCTACAAAGCCTGTATCTATTTGACTCCTGACACGTACACACCAAATCCTCAAACTACGCATCCACACCCACTCAGTAATTTTACTTCCACATCCGTAATTCTCATGCCCTTATGCGCAGCATGTCTTCTTTTTCCATACTTCTCTATTACTCGTTATCTCATCAAACATCTTCTTTCTTGCCATATCATCCTTCACATAGTCCATCCATAATTTCTTTGATCTTCCTCTATTCTTATACACATCCACATTCAAACTCAAAACTTTCCTCGCAACATTTTCCTCATTCCTGCGCATCACATGCCCATACCACGACAACCGATTACCACACAACTTTTCAATCACGGACGCCACTTTCAGACTTCCTCTTATGTACTCATTTCTTATGTTAGCCATTCGCGTAACACCAAGAACTTTTTTCTGCGAGCAATGTGCCCTGCCCACTGCCACTTATGTTTGGTAATTCGTCGGTAACGTTGGTTCTCTTGCGGATGTCCTCATTTCTGATTTGATCACGCAAGGAAACTTCGAGCATAGCCCTCTCCATTGCCCTTTGAGTGACTTCAAACCTTCTGATGAGGTCCATTGTGAGCGACCACGTTTCGGTGCCGTATGTAAGTGCCAAATGCCAAATCTAGAAAAAAGGTAAACAACTAAGCAATATTAGAGTGACTTCAGCAAAAATAGTAAGGACCTACCACCCGACCGGACGCAGGCTAATTCTGCACGCACCTTCCGATCTTTGTCTCAACCCAACGTAGAATGTCCACCAAACAATTATTTGCGTCGTAAACATGATTAATGTTACCTAGATGATAGAACCATTTTCAGGGCTTTGATTTTCAACGTTAAATTATTTGATATTGTATTTTGGGTATTTCGAGTTTAAAGGATATGGAAATTCCAGGGAGGGTTAAGGATTGACAATAGAGCTAGATATTTCTGATATTAATCTATTTTAGTCTCAAAATTCTCAGTTTTCCAGATGAAATTCAAGTAAGTCATTCATAAAGAGTGATTTATTAAGAAGGGAACTGCCAAGGTGATTCAGACTTAAGAAGGTCAAGAATCATCATCATCAGCATCTGCCTAGCCTTTTCCCAACTATGTTAGTGTCGGCTTCCAGTCTAATGGATGCAGCTGAATACCAGTATTTTACATGGAGTGACTGCCTATCTGACCTCCACAACCCAACTAGGATTGGTTAATACGATATGATTGTAGAAACATAATAGCAAAGCAAAAACAATATGTTGCAAAACTTAATAGCAAAACCAATAACCTCGGAGAGGCAATTCAAATCATTAAGTCTAATAAAAAATGTAACAATTAACATAACGCCTGTGTGGGCAGAACACAGGCGTTTTTTTTTACTGTCCCACTGCTGGGCAAAGGCCTCCCCCAATTCCTTCCATGTGCTCTTTTCCCGTGCCTCCTCGAACCAGCCTTCGCAGTACGCGTCCAGATCGTCTCGCCACCTCTTTCTGTGCCGGCCTCGGCGGCGCCTTTCATCTTCCGGCAACGATCGTGTGGAGACTCAGACACAGGCGTTATGATACGTTAATTTTTATTGTTGTTGATTGTTTGTTGTTGGTTGTTGTTAGCTTGACTGCTGTGCATGACGTCCTAGGTTCGATTCCCGGGTCGGGCAAAACGTTATTTGGTTTTTCCTTCTAATTTCTCAGTAGCAGTCACGGAGTGTGGATTTGTACCACGTTGTTGGCGATAGGCTCGCCCCCTAATACATGGGACTTAAACTGGCGAACTGTGGATGTAGTGTTAGGTACACCTCTGCCTAACCTTTCGGGAATTACAAGGCCTAAAGTTATGTAATGCGAATTTTCGCTTAAAAAAATACGTGTTTAAACTACTATTTCATCATCAACAATTTGGCTTAACAGACAACTCAACGGTCACACGACTACAAAGACTTTTCAATTCCCTTCTATTATGAACAAGAATATAGTTTTCCACTCCTAATACAAAATTCAAGACGTGTTTATTACTGAGGAGACTGCAATAAGTGTCGCCACCTGCCACGTAGAATACGAACTAAAACCAGACCAACAGACCTGGATGCATCAACTCTTGCGTAAAAACGTCTGAGACAAATGCAAGAACGGCCAACAATATTCTGTATCTTAAAGTAAATCAGTAGCTCGTGGCTAAATAAAAACAGTCGCTCTTGTCGATCCTTAGGTTGTTCCGTGGATGGGATACCACGCATTACGTACCGAGTTTCCTCCGTGCCTCGGAAAGCACGTTAAGCCGTTGGTCCCGGCTTTCATTTGTAGATCTTTGACAGTCGTTTCAAGTAGTCAGGTAGTCAGAACTAACTGGGTTGTGGAGGTTAGATAGGCAGTCGCTCCATGTAAAATACTGACATTCAGCTGCATCTGGTTAGACTGGAAGCCGACCCCAACATAGTTAGGAAAAGGTTAGGCAGATGATGAAAGTAAATTAGTATCGCCGGTTTTTCTTTCTGCTATCACTAAAAAAGTATAACATGATACAACATCACGCCTGTTTACCTCAAAAGTCTAAGCAAAGGAGTACCTAATGTAAATATAGAAGACAATTTAGGGAGAAAACAGCCAAGCGCGTGCTGGACCACGCACATTGTTTCATTCCGAAGTCGGGCTGAATCGTACATATTCGTGTGCTGAGAGCATTCGACCTCGCTGAACTTCTCCTATACTGACTGCGTGCAGAGTCATGGTCAATTTATAACATGGTTTCCTCTTGGATTACAGATGGCAATAGCTTTCACATCGACAACGCCTTTCAATAAGAATGTCGCATTATGGCGCTTTTGATGTTGTTTAAATGAAAAAGTACCATAATGTTTTATCCACAGATAGAAAAGGAGGCAGTATGTCTATTCAAATGCATTTTACAGAAATCACACACAGTTTTCTCCTACTAAATCAACAACAACTACTAAAGTATTCTGAACAAAAAACCATCAATTAGCAACATGATCACAAAGCCTGCTCACCACCGCTCGTCCTGTCGTAATAATACCACCAAGTCCCTTATCTCCTGTAATGAGCCGGCCATATACTGCAAAGGAGTTCTCTATAAAAAAAAAACATTACATGACACAAAGCCTGTTCAGACGCATAGCCTTTGAAAGAACCCCTTTTCAGACGAGTATTATGCTCAGGTTTTCGAGGGAAAATTTCTTTCCAATTTTTTTGTAAATTTCGTTCGCGGGTAGTTTTAATTTGGAGCTTGTGTGGCGTGTGAGGACTCCTTTAGCGCGGTAAATACGTACAGGTATTAGTGTTAAGAAGTTAGGGTGGAGTTATTGTGAGCTTGGAGATACAATTTTAAGCTCATTTATTTATTTGAAAGGACATACCGAGAGAACGCACGTTTCTCAGACTGAACGATAGGTAGGGGGTATGATGGCCTGAAACACAGGTTTAAATAAACCTAGATCGGGCAGGACGCTGACATCTAAATTGAACTATTGAATACTTGCGACTGTAGAGTATATTTTAGTTATAGTTTACTTATAAGTACTTATAATTAGTATGAGAAATAATACTACTGCGCTTAAATGTACACTTTTTGTAATACTTTTTTTAAATAAATTATTCTTATTATTATCTTATTATGATTACTGAAAGGTGCATTTCCCCAGGAGTACAAAAACGACTTGATTTTGACGGCATCGTCATGACACTATCAACCAATTAACTCTAAAAACACTACACCTGTACAAAAACTTTTTGTTTCAATTAAACTTTGAGAAAAATTGGTAGCGGCTCTTGTGCATCTCTTGTTTCTGACGCTCCGCAATTCGCGTCGCAGTCGAAGAGATTTTTTCATTGACTCCTCAGTAGTCTCTGTCACCAGACACGGCCAACAGGTTAGGATATAATTATGTTGACCCAACCTTAGAGGCAAAGTAAAAATTAAAGCATTCAAATCATATTCATTATTCATTTATTTTGAATTCCATATTGTAAAAAAGATGTTACAAAGGGCTTAAAGCTAGGTACGTAAATATGGACCCTGTCTTACAACCGCATTCTAGCTTAGCACTTCAGCTTAAACCAAACCCACCATATTAAACCCTCCAATAAACCAACAGCTTACCTAAAATAAAATCCACACACGATCGACACAATCTAAACACGGAGTCGTAACAATAAATTTGTTCCGCATCGGTTGCCGCGTCTGCGGGCAATTTATGCCGGCCGGCCGTCTCGGCCCGGAGATGTATCGCATCCGATCGTTGCATCGACGTGTTCATTTGCCCTCAAGATTTACTAGCCGTATTCACGTGGCTCGATTTGATACGTTCTAGAAACGTCTTTATTTCTTTTTATGGGGAGAGGTTAAGTTCCGGCTGTTGAAAGCGTTTTATTGTGATAAGTGTGGATTATTGAGCAGTGGTGGTCGAGTTGATGGCCACGACTTATGTATTATAGGATGTGGGTTTGAACCCAGGTGTTTTACATTGTGTAAATGATTTCATCAACACTGCAAAACAAAGCGGTGAAGAAAAATATCGTGAGAGAGACGTCATGTCCAATGCTAATCCAAATATTTAAGAAAAAGGTTTTTATTTATCTAATTTGTTAGTAGGACGTCCCGGCATGGAATCATAGATATGAATACTACACAGAACTCAACTAAACAGAATCATAATAATTGGCAAATTACATTTTTTAGGAAAACCGCGATTCTTTCTTCGAATACCACCTGAAACCATAAACAACCCCTGCACCTTAAGCTATATTCTCGTAAAAATCTCAAATATTCTTATGACCTCCAAGATACGATCAAAAATAGAGTTGTAAATTCACTGACTGACTTTTACCACCTCTATCCTTACACCATTAATAAAATCGATAAATTCTATCAAACGTTTTCGTATTTTTATTATCTGGAATATCTAAAAACATTTTGCAATACCTTCAAAGCCAACAAAGTGAAACAAATCGGTGAAAGCTTCGAAGTACTCAAATCTGAAGAAAGTTAGGCGCGTTTTAGCCAGTTGTATTAAGTGAGCCTTCTACTACAGAATAAGGCAGAAGTTACACTCCAAACGACCAGCAAAAAGGCACGCATTCATAAAAATGCTTTATGTACAGCGACTATCATCTGTTTATTATTTCCACTCACACAGACACGTAGCCACGCTTCACGTACAGCGAGTACAAGCGTACTCGCAACCGCCTCTTTGAGATCTCTCACACAAAGACATTCTTACGTATAGCGAGTGCAAGCGCACTTGCGACCGGCATTTGTTTGCAATTACGCACACATAGAAACGCTTCACAAACGGCGAGTGCACGAGCACTTGCTACTCTTTTGTTTGAGATCGCAGTACGTACGCGAGTAGACCTACTGTTAAGCAGTTATTCTATATTCGACTTTAACAGTTGAATATTCATTTAAAGAATTCTGTGCGAGATGCAAAGATTGTCTTGAAATCTTAGATATTAAAGTGTAACTTTAATATTTCAAGTTGTTACATTAATAAGTTTAAAATTGAAGTGCGTTTGTGTTTTTGCAAAGTCACATTAAAAAGGTAAGTTTTATTATTTTAATCTTTAGATGAATTGTACTGCGATATGATTTATAGGGGCAATAAGAGTAAAAGTTTTAATCACTAGATCCTTGACCATACTTGGCATTCATTGAAAATGCTTGTCCAAAAAGATTTAGTTTGCACATTATAACTGATGCAATGTAATTTCCGAAGGATTAGGAACAGGCATGACTGTAGTGCACGCACATTTCAACAGCAATGTACCATGTAATAGGGGGCGATTCTGCAAATCTGCAAATCAAATCCAAGATCTCATGCTCATCTGTAGCTTTACGACCACTAACAAAAAAATCCACAAGCAATTTTCAACATCTAAATGGAAAGATAAAATCATTACGTCCACTGGCCCTGTTTGAATGTCCCGAAGCAAATAAAATAAAACTTCAGAGAGAAAATCGATTTGGGAATTTGGAAGTGAAATTTTCAGCTGTACATTTAATTGGGCGAACCCTTCTAAACAGTTTCAGTGATTATGCTGTACAATTTGCATAGCGGACGACTTCCGAGCCCCGGAGACTAAATAATGGTGAATTTATTGGAGATTTTGCTCCTAATCACCGATTGGATTATCGATTTTTGTTTTTAGAGGACTTACATAATCAGCCAAACATGTTCCCACTGCTGGGACACACGGCCTCCTCTCTAGAGAGGGAATGGGCTATAATCCACCATGTCTCCATGTTACCACTTTTCTTCGAATTTATGGCTTTAGGACATGCCGGTTTCCTCACGATGTTTTCCTTCACCATTTTGAGAGCAGTGGTGATGAAATTAATTACACAAAGTAATGCGCCTTACTGTGAGTAAGTCGGGGTCGCCACCACTGGGCCATCGCTGCTCTGTCTTGGAGGACTTATTTTGCGTTATTTTGTTATTGTGGGCTAAAATCTCTGAGAATAAATTAAATATTTTCAAATTGTATGTAGTGTCAGAAAAAGGTAACCATGTTGAGTTTCAATCATGCACGTTAAGATTTTCCGTCTCTCCAAAATGAACAAATTGATAAAACAGGCAAGGTTTGAATAAGCCATTTGTACGAAACGCGTGAAAAGTGTCAATACTGAGAACAGTAAGCTCACACAACATGACATCACAACTCACATATCGTACACACACAATGACACACAGTCACAGTCGGGTGTAGTCACATGTCGTATCATTGCGTGTGTCTGAGCTGTCAGAACGAATGGTGGTGATGTGGTGAGGTGAATCTAAAGTTTTAAACCTTTTAAAGAAATGTAACGCGTAAATATACTTGTCCGATCCGGTCATTAGAAACGAATCGCAACTACGCCAGTGGCGACATCATGCGACCTAGTTATAAGTTTAACCACTCCACAGCGAGCTTCTATAGAGCCGAGATGTAGTAGGTACGCCATACGCTCAAGTTAAAACCAATAAGAACCAAATGTTTGACTTTAATCAAAACAAACCGTACACAGCAACAGAACAAACCATAGCATAAAACTCAAACAGGATTCACATAATTATCGAATTTCGCAATATTACGGCAATCTGTTTTATTCCACGAACACAAAACCTTACACAAATCAAGTTAGATTTCGGATACAACTTGTTTACAGGACAAATTAATGTTGAACCTTTTAATTAACAAAATTGCCGGTTGTGAGTCCGATCCGAACTTTCTCGTATACCTTGTTATTGTTTTGCCAAAGTGTTGTCAAATTGGAGAGATCGATTGCTTTTGGGAGAATTTTCGGGCGGGTCGGTTGATAAGGAAGTAAAATGTAATGAAATCTGTTGTTTAGTTGAAAGATGGCGCTGAGATACGGATATAACAAAACATAATATTACGCCTGTAATTCCCGAAGTGTCAGGCAGAGGTGTACCTAGTAGTACACCCACATTTTGCCAGTTATTTTTAAGTGCCTATTGCCATCAACCGGACACAAACCCAAACTGCGTGGCTGCTACTAAGAAATTCGTGATGGAAAAACCCAATAGCCCTTTACCCGACCTGGGAATCGAACTCGGTACCTCATGCTCAGCAGTCGCGCTTACGACCACTAGACCAACGAGACAGTCTACAAAATGCGGATATTTAAAAAAAAAGTAATTTTAAAAACATGGTTACAAAAAGTGAGGTACTAATCAGGTTGCGAATGATAACGATAAAAAAGCCCTAAATTAAAAAGTATTTTTTGCTGCTCGAATCACACATTTTTTTTTAATCTGCTGTTCCATACATTTTGACTGTGTAAGTATTGCACTTTTGTAGGAAACAGAAAACTAGTAGAAACTAATTCAATTCGGGGTTTACAAGGTAAAATCGACTCCTCCTATTGTTGAAGTCGGTTAAAATGTAGTTTAAGCTGCCCGGGTCATAATAACGAATCCATTGACACCTTTCATCAAAATCGGGTGAATAGTTTAGGCGCTACGGAGGAACATACGTAAATACAAGCCTACATACATACATTCATAGACTGCTAAAATCATAACCCGTCCTTTGCTTCGCCGTAAAAAAGTACAAAATCGCTAACAAGACCATTTACATTGAATTTCTCTTCGTTCCATGCATCTCCAATACCATCCCAATTCGCCAATCTACTTCAGATCATATACCTACATCTGTTGGACAGCGCTCCGAGCTACTCTGTCGCACCTGTGCCGAGAAAAATGTTGCTATCACAAGCGATACCAACCTTTTAACATCGACGAATCGTATTTATCTATTTAAAACGTATTTATGGTGCTGTTAGCAGATGTTCGGGGATCAGGTTGATTCTTTGAGAAATAATTTGGAGAAGATTTTTATATCTAGTGTATTGAATTTATTTGGTTTATATAGTTTGAATGAAGTTGATGTTTATGTTGGAAACAGTAACTACAGCTTTTATGTCTATACAAATAAATAAAATTTAAGTCTGTTGGTAATTTCAAAATAACAATTTTTTACTGAATGCATTATTATGAAAGTATATTCGGTACTATATGAAAAAAAAACGTTTTTCAATATTTTTGTCTGTTTGTTCCGGCTAATCTCCGAAACGGTTGGGCCGATTTTGACGGAACTTTTACTGGCAGAGAGCTGATGTTATAAGGAATAACGTGGGCAGCTTTTTAAAAAAAAAATGGATTAGCGTTCCGTGCAAAAAAAAGCACTTGAAAGTGTTAACAAAATCCGATTCAAATAGGGAAGTAATATTTTTATAATGATTTCACGCGGACGTCGGTCGCGGGTATAGGTAGTAATTTAATGAAACCAGTGAGAATAATAATAATCGAACGGAAAAGTGTGATTGAGGTCAACTTCATATCTTTTCTTTTCATCTTGTAAAAACTTGCTTTTTCTTGCATTATCCCAAGATAGTCTTCGTATAAATCGTGATCAGACATTGTCGAGAGGTAACGTATATCTCAAGATGGAGTAGAAACGAGAAGATATGACGTCACGTTCTAGTGTGCAGCTGTGCGGGCATTTCCACCTGATTGGTATATTCGATGTTAGCACGGCTGAAGAGAATAGGTATGGGTTTGATTGCTAGTTTAGATAAGGAGTGAAACGCTAATCTATACATATAATAAAATTGTAACAGGCCGATGTCTGTACATTGAAGTTATAGAAAAAGAAATATATGGGGTACTTTATTAGAGCAACAGGAGCCAAAACAACAGTTTTAAGAATTTCTTATCTGTCTGTCTTTCTGTCATATCACGCATCACGCAAAAACTATTGCATAGAATTGAACGCAGTACTGCTAGATGCTTAACTTAAAATATAGGCTATATTAGATATAGTTTTCAGTCCGATAGGTGGCGCTGTGCGAAGCAAGAGCAGATCGCTAGTAAACAATAAAATAAAACAAGGTAATCACCAAATTTTTACTCGCACCTTACTATGTTTCCGACTACAAATTACTAACAATTTGAAAGTTTAAAAAGGCGACTCGCGTCCTTTATTTGGGAAAGGAATGTGTTTGCAATTACACGCGCTCCTTTTGACAATGGCATTTGATTAAGTGGTTTTAGTCTCGATGATAGATTCACAAATGTTATATTCGCAGATCGAGTAGTAGGCAGGTAGGTACTGGTATATTGTATGTGTGAATGTATTTGGTTTCCGACTGTGGACTGTAGGATCAAAATAATGCGCAAAAAAATGCATACCTACTATTGTGATAGAACCCATACGAAGTCCTCCGTCATCAAAGATCTTTGTGACGGGCCTAAAGTGACCGCCTGTCAAGGAGACTCAAAAATGGTTTGTTACTGACTTGCTTGTATAAGTATATTACTCCTTGCCAGAGAGGCACATTCGTAATAAAAAATATAACGCGTGTCCTGTTTGTTCATTACAGGAACTGAAGGACGCTACTGAAGGCGCCAAACTCGTGGGTCGTTCTGGGCCGACACAATTTGGATTGCCATCGACACGCTAAGAAGAAACCCTTTCACTGACCTGACTCCCCGACTACAATACCTAGTTACAGAGACATAAGCCAGAGCCAAAGTATCCATTTGACCTTATAACTTAAAATGTAAGTTTCAATAAAAAAAAAAATATGTAAACGAATTTTATGTCACAAATTTACTAAACACACACAAATTATAATAACCATTAATGGGACCATTTTCTTAAAACTACGTTTAAAGTAAACAACTTGGCCCTACATTTTAATAACAGGTACAAATAAGTTGACGAGTTTTCGGTCGCGAACAGCTCACGGCATGGCGCCTAATCTTCCACCATTTATCACGAGAATTAATTGACCCTTGGGTGGGTAAATAGGGGTGGTTGGTACAAAAATCTGTGAGTAATGCGATTATGCAGTCTTAGAACACGAGTTATGATTTGTGGGTTACATTTTGTTTAATGTTCGTTTAATTAATTTGAATTTTATCTGTTCATTGCTGCATCGTTCAGGTCTGATAGTTTGAATTGTATAGGGTAATTAGTTCGAACTGTGGTGCTGGTGTGGTGTGGAGGAGCTTATGGCTAAAAATTAACAGCCTCTCAGGTCAATTTTCAGGTTAAGCCGCGCTTGTCTGGATTCTGGTTCGTTATTCGCTGGCTCCCGATATATCGACGCTGTTGCAAGCGCCATGATCGTGGGTAGACTGGAGAATGGGGGTGGATGGAAAATAAAACTGTTAGGCGCACTACTGGAATTCGACACTAAGTCACGGCAAAATACACTCACAGTATCACCAGGTTTTGTAAATAACGTACAAATACGGAATATATCCCGTAAGTGACAGTAATCAGCCTATAATGCTCTCAGTTGGCCTCCTTTCTGAGAGACGCTCACAAACCATCAACAATTAAAATTGCCCCACCAATTAAATTATTGATTCCCAGACATTCGTCCCACAAAATTTAGACTCATACCCTTCACTCCATACTTAGGTAAGTCCCAATGACCTATCACCAGTACCTACCTAAGTTAGAAACATGTACTAAACTAATTGAGTTTGAGCACTTCATTAAGCTATGCGGTTCTCCCAGTAAGTAATAACACTATTTCTGTAGTTCAGGAGTTGAGCTTCCAAATGTACCCTAATGTTGGGGCAGTTTGGGGCTTCAAGGAACCTACCTAACAAGGGTGTTATTGAGGAAGTCTTGTTGTAATTGTTAGTAAGATTGAAGGGTTTCTGTTGGCAGTATTTTTTTTCTGGAAGTTTCTTGGACTATTTTTTTTTGCTAAATATCCTTCTTTGGCAATAATGGTAATACCTTCATTACTGTTCGTAATTTGTGACAAATTAGTATTTTAGTTTGTTGACACACATGATCATGGAGTAAGTTCTAAAAAATAAGACATGGTTGAATTCTTCCCAAAACAAAAATCACGAACATGTTGAAAAGTTGATGAGAACATAAAATCGTTAGATGTGTTCCATGATCAAATAGTGAGTCTAATGTTAACAGCGTGTTATTCAAAATAGTGCCATTCTTCTTTCTTCTTTATCGTGTGGTGCCTAACCTGATGTCAGAGTTTTTATGCCTCCCATGGGCCTCTCATTTGACTTTACATGCCGTCAACAAATATCTCTCAGGCATGAAACTATTTCCCTGTCACACAACAGGAATAGGAAGCTGTTCTCACTCTTAAACAATTACAATGATGAATATTGTACTCTACCAATAAATATTTATAACACCTATATCATCTTTGGATCCCGACTCACGGTCTATACCATCCTTGGCGCCGTTTATTGCAGCGCGGTAAATGGAAATATTCATTAAACTTCCCAGTGGCAGTGTCTGCATCGATCCTACCTACTTTACAAGCACCGTTTTGTTACTACTTGTCTTGTTTAACTGCAGTTTCAGTTAAAACGATTTTCGGTGACTGATGTTTGGGTAAAGTGTTTTTGAGTTTAGTAATAAGTATCTAATCGCAGTAGCCGATTTTTTTGAGTTATGTATATGAGGAGTTTTGCTTTGACGTTTCTGAGAAACTTGACGGATTGATGACTTGCATATTATATAATCATACATACGATGTTTGGTGCATCGTTAGCTAAATTGAACGGGAAGAAAGCAGGAATTATTTGATGTTTAAATTTCGAATATGGCGATTTTCAAGTTTTTTTTTACGCCAACAGTGAGTTATTTGTCATTGCCAACCGCCTTGCCGGGCACCTTGCGGGGATGGGGCCGGATCTTGCGGAACACCAGTTTGGTTTCCGCAAGGGGCGCTCCACGGTGGACGCCATCATGCGCGTGAGAGCTCTCACGACGGGGGACACGGTGTCCCGGGGCGGGGTCGTCTTGGCGGTGTCTCTTGACATCGCCAACGCCTTCAACTCCATGCCCTGGAGCTGCATTAGGGAGGCACTCCGGTATCACCGGGTGCCAACCTACCTTCGTCGTGCGGTCGGGGACTACTTGACGGATAGGGCCGTCATCTACCCCGGTCAGAGCGGAGAATGGAACCGGCGAGAGATGTCGTGCGGTGTTCCACAGGGATCGGTTCTAGGACCGGCCCTGTGGAACATCGGTTACGACTGGGTGCTGCGCGCCGACCTCCCTACCGGCGTCAGCGTAGTTTGCTACGCTGACGACACGCTGGTACTGTCACAAGGGAGGTCGCACGAGGCGGCGGCCGAAAACATGACACGCGGGGTTGCGATAGTCGTGAATAGGATCCGGCAATTGGGTCTCGAGGTGGCATTGCACAAGTCCGAGGCCATGTGTTTTCATGGGCCTCGGAATGCGCCACCGTCGGGATCCCTACTGACGGCAGGAGGGGTTTCCATCGGCGTCGCGCCGACGTTGAAGTACCTAGGACTCGTCCTCGACAGCCGGTGGAACTTCGTGGAGCACTTCCGACGTTTGGCTCCCAAACTGGAACGGACAGGGGCTGCCTTCAAGCGGCTCTTGCCCAACCTGAGGGGTCCAAACGCCTCCTGCCGGAGACTTATTTCAATTTATTAATATATGAAAGCGACGGGCAATATGTACATATTTTAATTTTTAATCATTTTATTAAATTAAATAAAATTACATTTAAATCCACTTTCAATTCTATACGCGGGGGTCGTGCGGTCCATGGCCCTTTACGGGGCCCCGGTGTGGGCGCGTTCTTTAAGGCGGCAAGCCACCCACTACCTCAACACGCCCCAAAAGGTGATAGCCATAAGGCTAATCCGGGGGTACCGCACGATCTCCGGCGAGGCGGCTAGCCTCCTTGCCGGATTGCCGCCATGGGATCTGGAGGCGATAGTCCTCGCGCGCCTGCATGAATGGCGCGCGGAGGCACTACGTCGGGGGGAAACTCCGCTGCCACGGCAAATTGCCGCTCAGCGGACAGACTTCCGGCGTGATATCATGGCGACATGGAGAGAGCGACTGTTGCAACCCCGTGCAGGGCACGCTACCATAGTGGCGATAAGTCCCCTCTTTGAGGAGTGGCTAGAGAGGCGCCACGGCGCCCTCACCTACCCCCTGACGCAGATCCTCACCGGACACGGTTGTTTCGGGAGGTTCTTGCACCGAATCGGGCGGGAGGAAACGCCCGGGTGTTTCCACTGCGAGGATCGTCCGGAGGACACGGTGGAGCACACTGTAGAGGTCTGCCCCGCTTGGGCGGAGCACCGCCGTGACTTGTAGCAGCGATTGGCGGCGGCGATCTCTCGCGTCCGGCCCTGGTTCAAGCCATGATCCGGAGCGAGAGGGAATGGGAAGCCGTCACCACCTTCTGTGAAGCAGTCATGATAGTGAAGGAGGTGGCAGGACGTGAGAGGGAAAGAACCTCACGTCCCAGCCGCCGCGGGAGACGCCCTGGGCGTCGGGGGTCACGTGGTGGCTCCCGGCCACCGTAGGCGCGGGCCTGTGGACGGCGAGTTATGGGCTAGCTCGCCGTCCGGCCGTCTTATGACGACAGGCCGTGTCGACGGCGCGTTTGTGTTCCACGTGCGCCTCAAAGAGATGTCAGCAACCGAGTAGGGGTCCGCATGGGCCGATGCCTGCCAGAGCTGTGGGACTGTTCGAAAGAGACACCGTGGCCCTGGAACACAAAGGGCAAAGAAGGAACATGGATGGGTTTTAGTCAGTACAAGTCTGACACTCCCTTCCGCTCCGCCCAGAGTGGGGGGGGGGTCATTTGATGATTTCCCAGCCAAAAAAAAAAAAAAAAAACAGTGAGTTATTTGGACTGAAGAGAAAGAAAATGACCCCTTCTTTTTACCCATCTAATCTGGCAAGTGAAGCACCAAACATCCTGTATACCTATATAAGACAGAAAGCTTTTCAAATCACACTTTCAAATGAGACGCATTCATAATTTTGCCCATAATTTTTATTTCACCATAAAAACTTTCCAAATCATTTTTTAATACGCAATTTAATAAAAACTTCTCGTATAACAATTCGCAATGGACGTTTAATTTTACTAATCTCAATAAAAAATCTTTATTCTGCCAATCCACCATCAGATAGCTGAATTTAAAAAAAAACTTAAAATTTTTCAAAAACTTTGCAACTGAAACTTTATAATGAAAGTGGAACTAACTAATTAAGTGGATTTTATAATAGTCGTGACTTTAATAGATTCTTGCGAAGTGCACAAACTTGCGCATAGTCGGAATTCTCTGTTCAATAAATAATTCTAGGAATTCGTATGCTTTTAGTGCACTTCTGTGTACCCGAAGAGTTATGAACGCGATTCTGACCCACTTTGATGTGGCTGTTGGGACTGTACCACTGATCATGAACAATAGAGGAGATCTGATGGGCAATCCTGCATTTTTCAGATCGTGCGCATTTCAATCACAGTGTCATCAGTCTGCTTAAAAAAAACATCTATTGTAATTTACATAAATTTTTGTCAAGTTTTTCAATTGCGTCTTGAATTTACGAATTGCTGTAATCCACTGTACGTTGGGCAAACCCTGGGCAGTTAGCCCTTCCACCACGTTGATGACTGTTTTATGTGATTCCAACAAACTTGATGGAAAAGAGGCTCTTATTGCACCTAGCACACGTATGGCTTTTACTCTGCCTTCCCATCGCTGCTCCCGTTAGATCTCGCCTTTCACCTCAAGTGTAATGGAAAATTTTGCACACTAGTATCAAAATGTATCTTTTTCACTATGACATGAACTTCTTTAACTTAAAAATATATTTCTTTGACTACCCCTTTAATGTATTATTAAAATGTGCCCTTTGTGTGGTTCGGCCAAATAAATGTTATTTCTTTATTTTATTTTTCCTTCTACCGCATCCAACAATCTTCGAACATCCCAGTGACATAACTTACGTCACGAGTGGACCCGTAGAGTGTGCCTGAATTAATGGCCTACAAACATCAAGCTAATTTGAGCCCGTCGCGAATGTATTTACTGCTAATGTTCGATCTAAGTCCAGGTCTCCATTGATCGAATAGGCCGGAGGTTCGGCCTAATTACGTTGATAAATTAGCTGTAATTTGGGAGTGAAGAAAATGATAGAAGCTTGATGTGTAAACCGGTAAATGGTCTTCTTCATCACAAGTGTACTTTGTTTGCTTACTTTACTTAACTTTGCTGTTTTATTTATTTATGTTATTTATATTTTTTACTAAACTTTTATATTTATTTGTATTTTATATTATTAATTTTCGATTATTTTTTTATTTGACTTCGTCATAGATTTAATTTTCTTGACATTGTATTTATTTATATATTAAAATAAACAAATTTATTTTATTTTTATTTTTTATACCGATGCCTCAAGAATTTCAAATACCTGAGTCCCTTTTGCTTACGGAGAAATCGAAGGTCAAAGTTTCAATTTTTTTGATTGTATTTACGAAAAAAAAATTATAACTTGATATCAACAGCCCCTGTATCGTTCCATGGACCTATAAGCATAATGTTTAGCGTGCAATATTTTTGCAGCAACGTTAAAACTATCTTTCACACCAATAATAATAGGACTCAACTCCAAGCATTTTTTTTTTGCGGTATAACTTAGTTTAATGTAAAAAATGTGTTGATCACTTGGCTTTTACTTGGTAGTAAAAGCCAAAGTCCACTGTTGGACATTGACCTCTCTCGAACATAACCGCAACGACCGGTCCTGCCTGCATTCAGCGGATCCCTATCCTATGACTTGCACCTGGTTATGATATGAAACTTTTAAGTAAATAAACATATTCTTCAGCCTTTCCATCACAATTTATTTGGAGTCGGCGTAACATGGTGTCTTAGAAAAACACTTTTTTATACCTACGTCTCTATTATGCATCATTTCAGTTGCCACCCAATTTATAACCATTATTATTTCCTTTATTTATCTTTGTACACATTAATTACATTTTTAAATATTTCAATCTAATGTAATATAAAAAAAAACAATTAAAAATATTAAAAATAACAGCCCACCGGTATCGGGAACAGGGTCCAAGCTACCGGCTGTCAGGGCTCCAGAGAGAGGAACCTCCTAACAATACGAGCCGTGTCCAGGAGAACCGCTTTCTGAATCAAGCCCTTGATCCAGCTGCCTAACGAGAGCCTCCTCAGGTATTGGTCGAAGAACTTGTTAATTAAATGGCTGAAACGACTATCAGCACAATGATCGCTGAGCTCACAGCCCACATGTAAACAACCTCCTAGGCAGATGATGATGATGGTAGGTCAAGGCAAAAGATCAAGTAAACTATAAAACCATGGGGGAGGCCTTTGCTCAGCAGTGGAACAGAGCAGCCTAATATAAAAAAAAAACAGATACCTTCTTAAATAAAAAAAAAACTCTACAAAATCACGATCAATCAACTAATTAACAAAAATTGTGCCATGTTAATTATGTAAAAGAATTAACTTCGGAACAAGGCGTCGTCATTATCGTTCAAAAAATGGGAAAATTATTTTAACAATACAACTTTTACGTCCCTTCAAAGTTTTTTTTTCTAACATTGATTTTCTAAGACAAGGCTTATTAGTTTTAATTGGTGTTCCTTATGTTTATTAATTCGTCTACGCTTTGATGATTTATGTTCCAATTTTTGTCACTAACTGCTTCGTTGGTCTAGCGGTAACAATCGCGACTTCTGAGAATAAGGTCCTGGGTTCGATTACCAGTCGGGCAGTGTTATTGGGTTTTTCCAGTTCAGGAATTTCTCTGTAACAGCCACGAAGTCTGAATTTGCCCCTATTATAAGGGACTTAAACATCACTGGAGAAATGTGGATGTATTTATTTCAATTTCAATTTATTTAATAAAATAACAATGTGTAGGAGGTGTTGCCAATGACGTCACACTCGAAGGAAACACGGAGATGACTTCAGGTGATATTTATTTCATCGGCTAAGTTACAGGCTTACAGACGATAGGTTTTGGATATTATAGTAGGTACAGTCCCACACGACCAAGTCCCAGGACGAAGGTCGGGGAACGAAGTCCACTATCCAAAAATAGATTCCCTAAGGAATTTTACTAGGCACCAACTAACAGGAATGTCCTACGTGATCCTTCCAATTAGGACGAGACCCGTAAATGCACCACACGGTTAGCAGTGTTTTAACATTAAATAAGTTCACTGATCCAGCGAGGGTCATTAAGTCGCGGAGAATCTTAACACCGCGATTTAAAATTGCGCGTCATAGGCACAGCGCCATCTAGTAGTGAGCGGTGGAACATTTCAAACAACATAATCAATGAACTTCTGTTACTTATGAATCTAATACATGACAGGATGTGTAAATAATAAATGTTAAAAGTAAACGTGTGTTAACATTAAATAGTAACATCTATAAGTGCACTTGACTTAATGCTAGTTATTGAAAATGTAATGACTTAAATTACTTGTTGCTATGACATGATTTTTAATGGATTGTAAGTGTTATGATTTTAATTTTTGACTTTGGTAATTTTTTTTTGTATGACATGTTTAAATATTTCAATGATTTTTTATGTAGATGATTTTTATCGAGTTATGGTTTTTTATGTTTTTTTTTTTTTTATGTAACATATTCAGAAACAATATAAATTGTTTATTGAATAAATGAAAATAATTATACAAAACAGGTAGGTATTATTATGAGGTACTTCTCTGCCTTACCCTTCAGCGATTACAGGCGTGATGTTACATTACGTGCTAGTTACCTACGTAATCCTATACACGTGTAAGCTATTATTACCTGGGGTGCGTTGTCAGAATTCCTCCTCGTGTGCCTGATGGCTGCCGGTCCCTCTCGATACATCTGGAGGGAATAGCAGCTGCTGGGCCGGTGCACCCTGGGCGTGGGCAGTATCCTTCCCCGAGGAATGGGAAGAGATTCTTATTCCTCGGGAAATGTTACTGTCCATGGCTAATATTCTGACATGGGGGGGTCCCTCATGGACCAAGGGGGCGTTGCTCCGCGTGACCCTCTGAAAAGCAGAGGGCACAGCGGAGGAGCAAGGGCGGGCTCGGTGTGCACTTACCCTGCCTCCGAGCAGACAGTGAAGGACGTGCATCCTTCACTGTCTCCGTCGATATCGTAATCCCACCGTCGAAGTGTCGTGGAACACGTCTCGCGGCTTCGATTGGGACCGAGGGTCTTGGCTTAACCGCCCGGACCACGAGGTAGAAAACCTCTATAAAAAGTTACCCCGAATCTCAAGCGGCGGCGCACCGCGAGGAGATGTATGGCTGACGGGTTCCTTTGGAAAATCAGTCTCTAGTGCGAACCACTGCCGGGCCTGGCTATGGCTTATCTGGGTACAGGGGGCACTGCCCAGATGGACTTTTTATTTCCCCCATACTCGTGGGAACAGTATGGAAAGATCGAAAACCCAAAAAACGGCCGATAACGGCGAAGGAAGGGAGAAGAGGGATGCGGGGTCGGAGTCCGGCGCCGCATCCAGCGAGGTGAGCGCGGGAGGCTCAGTGAGCTCCCAGCGCGGGAGGCGCGGGGCTGCTGCGGGGAACAGGGAGTTCCTACGCAAGCGGTCCAGGCCGGTAGGCGACCGAGAGTCGTCGTCAGATGGGGAGCTGGTTTCGGCTCGTAAGATCCCCACCAGCAAGCGCGGCGGGATCCGTGGCAAGGGGAGAGGCCTTTCTGCCACCGAGAGGTCGGCGCGGCTTGCCGAGGAGGGCCGCCATCCGGGGGTGGTCGCCGGTCACGGGGTGGCCCGTTCGGGCTCCTCTGGCGACGAAGCGGGCGCAGATGGCGACTCCGATGCGGAGCGTAAGGCCGGACTTGCAAAGGAGGTAGAGGCGGCGCTGAGGGCTGTCTCTCTGAAACAAAAGCCCTCTACCAGGCAAAGGGCTATACCTGCAGCGGTCGCCTCCATTATAGCATCAGCGGAGGCCAGATTTGCGGGGCCCCCGCCAGACGGCGTGGCCACACTGAGGGCGGAGGTCGCTCGACTGACGGCTGCCACGGAGCTTCTAAAAGAGGAGAACATGAGGCTCCGAGCAGACCTGGCCAGTCTGCGCGAGTCCGGCTCTCGCGAGGTGCCCCAAAATGGGGGCCAGAAGCATCCAAGCCAGCCCGTGCCGGTGGAGAACCAGGTTCTGAATCTGGTTCGGCAGGAGCTGGCTGCCTTCCAGGCGCGGTTCTCCGTCCTGGAGGGTATTGTCCTGCGCCCCCCCCTAGCGGCAAACAAGGCGCCCCCGGGCCCGAGGGCGGCCTCATATGCGTCTGCTGCGGCCTCCGCACCGGGGCCGTCCAGCCAGCCCCCCGGCAGGGTTATGTCGGCCCCGACGAAACCGGCTCCAGTTAAGAAGGCGGCGGCCCTGAAACAGGGCAAGGCGGCGGCCCAAAAGAAGGGCAAGGTGGCGAATATGCCAGGGCCAGCCACGAGACAGCCGCTACCGCCACCCCCCCCGCCCCCTAAGCCTTCCGCGGCCGAGACCGGGTGGCAGGTGGCCGGAGAAAACGCGAGGGAGCGAAGGGCGGCCAAAAAGGCCAGGAGGCAGGAGCAGAAACGCCGGCAAAAGGAGCGGGGCGTCGCGGTTAGGCTCAGCGCCCCGAAGACCGCAGCTGTAGTGATTACACTACAGCCGGACGCGGAAAAGAGGGGCGTGACCTACCGCGACGTGCTCGCTAAGGCGAAAGCGACGGTGGATCTCGGAGAGCTCGGGATCACCGGGGGCCTCCGGCTTAGAGTCACCGCAACAGGGCTCGAGTGCTGGAGATCCCTGGCGAAACCCGTGGCTCGTCCGCTGACGCTCTGGCTGAAAAGCTTAGAGCGTCCCTAAATGCGGACGAGGCCCGAGTGTCCAGGCCCGTCAAATGCGCAGACCTGCGCATACTGGGTCTGGACGACTCGGTGACCGAGAAGGAGGTGGTGGCCGCCGTCACCAGGACCCGGGTGCCCTGCCGAGCAAGTCAAGGCAGGCACCATACGTCCGGACCTGTCGGGCATGCGAACCATAACGGTAAGCTGCCCTGTGACGGCGGCGAAAGTCATTGTGGAGGGCCGAAGGCTCTTGGTGGGCTGGGTTTCGGCACAGGTGAAGCTGCTGGAACCCAGACCTCTGAGGTGCTTCCGCTGCCATGTGGGGCACCACGTGTCGGTCCGGTGCACCTCGGAGGTGGACCGCAGCGGCCTGTGCTTCCGCTGCGGCCAGCCTGGTCACATGGCCGCGGCTTGCTCCGCCGCGCCGCGCTGCGCTGCATGTGCGGCAGCTGGCAAGCCGGCCGATCACCGGGCAGGGAGCAAGTCCTGCGGTACTCCCGCCAAGGCCAGGGGCAAGGGAAGGCCCTCCGCCACCACCGCCAAAACCCCCACCGTCGCCACCACCGCAGCCGCCGCCACTGTCGCCGCCGCCACTGTCGCCGCCGCTGCCGCTACTGCTGCAACTTCCGCAGCGGGGCCCTTGCAGGGGGCCCGGGAGGGGGCTGAAATGGAGTGCCAGTAACGGCCCCATTACGCCTTCTTCAGGCGAACATCAACCACTGCGCCTGCGCTCAGGATCTGTTGCTCCAGAGCATGGCACAGTGGTCGATTAACATCGCCGTGGTCGCTGAGCCGTACTTTGTCCCGCCCAGGGATGACTGGGTGGAGGACCTTAGCGGCTCAGTGACCATAATTGCGTCGGTCGCCGCCGGTACCCCGACCCTTGAGAGTGTCAGGAAGGGTCAGGGGTGCGTAGCAGCACGGTTCGGGGAGATCGTTGTAGTGGGAGTCTACTTTTCCCCGAGCCGAACTCTCGCCGAGTTCCACAACTCCCTCACGGAGTTGAGTGTCGTCATCGGAAGCCATTCCCTCCCCGTGCTTGTGCTCGGGGACTTCAATGCCAAGAACTTGGCTTGGGGTTCTCGTTACACGGACGTGCGGGGTAGAATGGTGGAGGACTGGGCTCTGGAGACAGGCCTGGTCGTCCTAAATCGGGGTTCTGTCCCCACGTGCGTGCGGATGCGGGGCGAGTCGGTGGTGGACATCTCGTTTGCCAGCCCCGCTCTGTCGCCGCGTGTCGTTGACTGGCGCGTCATGGAGGGGGTGGAGACCTATTCCGACCACCGGTACATCCGGTTCGACGTCTCCACCCAGTCCTCAAGCGTGCCGGTCCTACAGGCCCCGAGTGGTCCGCGATGGGCGCTGAAGCAGCTGGACCGGGAGCTCCTCCTGGAAGCCTCGATCGTGCAGGCCTGGTTGTCATCACCAGTCAGGCCTGCCGACATCAACAACGAGGCGGGTTGGTTCCAGGAGGCCATGTCCGAGATTTGCGACGTGGCAATGCCCCGAGTTCGGCCAGGAAGCGCCCGGCGTCAGGTGTACTGGTGGTCGCGAGAGCTGACGTCTCTGCGCAAGGCGTGCGTTGCCACGCGGCGCCTGTACGCCAGGCATCGCAGGCTCCGCATCCGCCCTCCGGATGCGGCAGCCATTGAGGCGGAGCTTTACGAGGGGTACAGAGCGGCGAAGACCGCCCTCCAAGAGGCTGTCCGGCGGGCCAAGAACTTGGCCCGCGAGGAGATGCTGGAGTCTCTGAACGGAGATCCGTGGGGGCGCCCTTACAAGATGGTGCGGGACAAACTCCGCACCCGGGGCCCCCCGCTAACGCAGAGTCTCCGGCCTGAGCTCGTGGAGGACGTGGTGAGCGCTCTGTTCCCTTGGCGAGGGGAGCACCCTCCCCCGCCTATGGCTCCGCCGCCGTGTGCGGTGCCGGAAGCGGACCACACCGATGACGATGACGACGTTCCGGAGGTGACTGGGGTAGACCTGAGAGTGGCGGTATGCAGGCTGAAAACCAGAAACACCGCCCCGGGACCCGATGGCTTGCCTGGCAAAGCCTGGGTCCTGGCCTCTGAGGCTCTCGGGCCCCGACTGGAAGGGCTCCTAAGCGCATGCTTGGAGAGAGGCCAGTTTCCGCTTCGTTGGAAGACGGGGAAGCTGGTCCTCATCCGGAAACCAGGGCGCCCTGCGGACTCTCCGTCCGCATACCGGCCCATCGTGCTACTCGACGAGGTGGGCAAGCTCTTTGAAAGAGTCATTGCCAACCGCCTCGCCGGGCACCTTGCGGGGATGGGGCCGGATCTTGCGGAACACCAGTTTGGTTTCCGCAAGGGGCGCTCGACGGTGGACGCCATCATGCGCGTGAGAGCCCTCACGACGGGGGACGCAGTGTCCCGGGGCGGGGTCGTCTTGGCGGTGTCTCTTGACATCGCCAACGCCTTCAACTCCATGCCCTGGAGCTGCATTAGGGAGGCACTCCGGTATCACCGGGTGCCGACCTACCTTCGTCGTGTGGTCGGGGACTACCTGACGGATAGAGCCGTCATCTACCCTGGTCGAAGCGGAGAATGGAACCGGCGAGAGATGTCGTGCGGTGTTCCACAGGGATCGGTTTTGGGGCCGGCCTTGTGGAACATCGGTTACGACTGGGTGCTGCGCGCCGACCTCCCTACCGGCGTCAGCGTAGTTTGCTACGCTGACGACACGCTGGTACTGGCACAAGGGAGGTCGCACGAGGCGGCGGCCGAAAACATGACACGCGGGGTTGCGATAGTCGTGGAGAGGATCCGGCAATTGGGTCTCGAGGTGGCACTGCACAAGTCCGAGGCCATGTGTTTTCATGGGCCTCGGAATGCGCCACCGTCGGGATCCCTACTGACGGCAGGAGGGGTTTCCATCGGCGTCGGGTCGACGTTGAAGTACCTAGGACTCGTCCTCGACAGCCGGTGGAACTTCGTGGAGCACTTCCGACGTTTGGCTCCCAAACTGGAACGGACAGGGGCTGCCTTCAAGCGGCTCTTGCCCAACCTGAGGGGTCCAAACGCCTCCTGCCGGAGGCTATACGCGGGGGTCGTGCGGTCCATGGCCCTTTACGGGGCCCCGGTGTGGGCGCGTTCTTTGAGGCGGCAAGCCGCCCACTACCTGAACGCGCCCCAAAAGGTAATAGCCATAAGGCTAATCCGGGGGTACCGCACGATCTCCGGCGAGGCGGCTAGCCTCCTTGCCGGATTGCCGCCATGGGATCTGGAGGCGATAGTCCTCGCGCGCCTACATGAATGGCGCGCGGAGGCACTACGTCGGGGGGAAACTCCGCTGCCGCGGCAAATTGCCGCTCAGCGGACAGACCTCCGGCGTGATATCATGGCGACATGGAGAGAGCGACTGTTGCAACCCCGTGCAGGGCACGCTACCATAGTGGCGATAAGTCCCCTCTTTGAGGAGTGGCTAGAGAGGCGCCACGGCGCCCTCACCTACCGCCTGACGCAGATCCTCACCGGACACGGTTGTTTCGGGAGGTTCTTGCACCGAATCGGGCGGGAGGAAACGCGCGGGTGTTTCCACTGCGAGGATCGTCCGGAGGACACGGTGGAGCACACCGTAGAGGTCTGCCCCGCTTGGGCGGAGCACCGCCGTGTCCTTGTAGCGGCGATTGGCGGCGGCGATCTCTCGCGTCCGGCCCTGGTTCAAGCCATGGTCCGGAGCGAGAGGGAATGGGAAGCCGTCACCACCTTCTGTGAAGCAGTCATGCTAGTGAAGGAGGTGGCGGGACGTGAGAGGGAAAGAACCTCACGTCCCAGCCGCCGCGGGAGACGCCCTGGGCGTCGGGGGTCACGTGGTGGCTCCAGGCCACCGTAGGCGCGGGCCTGTGGTCGGCGAGTTATGGACTAGCTCGCCGTCCGGCCGTCTTATGTCGACAGGCCGTGCCGACGGCGCGTTCGTGTTCCACGCGCGCCTCAAAGAGATGTCAGCAAATAAGTAGGGGTCCGCAAGGGCCGATGCCTGCCAGGGCTGCGGGACTGTTCGAAAGAGATACCGTGGCCCTGGAACACAAAGGCAAAGAAGGAACATGGGTGGGTTTTAGTCAGTACAAGTCTGACACTCCCTTCCGCTCCGCCCAGAGCGGGGGGGGTCATTTGATGATTTCCCATCCGGAAAAAAAAAAAAAAAAAAAAAAAGCTATTATTACCTTGTTTAAAATTATGATTTTGTAATTATGATGTTTCGGGTTGGTAATATTACAAAAGCTCAAACATACGATGCTTATGACTGTCAACAAAATAATTCCCAGTGATGCTATTAGTGTTCTTTTAGAATAAATGTTCTAAGTAATAGTCACAAGCACATCACACAGGCATTCACTTATACAGCCTTGAAATCGACTAAGTTGATGTTGATGATTTATAAGTAAAGATAAAACCACAAATTTGAAAAAAAAACCTTTTACTTTTTCTTAATGTAAGTGTTTTTCGTTTTTCTTTTACGTAAATAACGTCAAACTATAATTATATAAGGTCCGATTAAAACAGATGGACAAATTTGAACACAGCGTTCAGTATGTAAAACCAAAGATATTCAAGCAAAAAATAACACTAATTAAAGTGATTTTATTTTGACCTAAAATAATAAATTGCCGGCATTCTAGAATAAACACATCCATTATGGGTAGGTACTTGCACTCGCACATTTTGTAGTATTAGAATTATGAGATAACAAAGACATGGATGTTTTTATGCATTGGGTAACCAACATTTTAAGTGTATTTCGTTAGCTGATTTTTTTTATTGTAAGTATCTAATGGAGCTCGTGGCTAAATAATAACAGCCGCTCGGAACGATCTTTAGGTTAAGCCGTGCTTGCCTAGGAGGGTCTGTGGATGGGTGACCACCCATTACATACCGAGTTTCCTCCGTGCCTCGGAAAGCACGTTAAGCCGTTGGTCCCGGGTGTCATTTGTAGATCTTTGACAGTCGTTAGGTAGTCAGTGGCCCAAAAAGTCTGACAACCAGTCTTACCAAGGGGTATCGTATTACCCAGTGCTAACTGGGTTGTGGAGGTCAGATAGGCAGTCGCTCCATGTAAAATACTGGTATTCAGCTGCATCCGGTTAGACTGGAAGCCGACCCCAATATAGTTGGGAAAAGGCTAGGCAGATGATGTAAGTATCTAATGCGTTTTTCTTATTTTTTTTTACCATTGCCCTTATTTTGGTGGTCTGAATGATTTCTAAAAGTTAGCCCATCTTTTTTAATGGGACCTTATATAATTAATAAATAAAAAATCAGCACACAAATAATAATAATAATTAATCGACACAGTTCCTATCCAAACAGAAATCACCAATAAAGCACTTACCCCATAATCCTTATTCAATAAAAGCATGACGTCACATACATCGGAAAGCCATCGCTCAAACATGGCCGCTCCGACTAGAAGCAATTACGTAACATCGCAGGTACAGAGTCAATCTCACACGAATGGTAATGGCCACCGTTTTAACACGATATGTTCCGACGATTCTTTCGATATCACCAGCTGGCTCTGTTAAGGGAGAGATTGTTCGGAGTTTTATATATTTTTGGACGATAAAAAAGGAGAATGGAGGCTGGATTTGTGCTCGGTTGATGGTAACAGGCTCGTCCCCTATTATATGGGGTTTTAACATAAGTGGAAAAATGTGTCTGCTTTATAAGTACAGTCACGAGCACCTGTATGTATACACTTTCCTAAATTTAAAAGCAATTTTCGCGAGAAATAACGATTGTAACTTGGAGATAATATCTTTTTCATAAAAAATATGAGTTCCAGAATACTATGTTCGTAACAACATGAAATTTTACTCAGAACAGTAAGAGAAACACACTTTTAAAACTTGTTAAGTGTTAAAATATTGGTGCTCGTGACTGTACACCTCAGCCAGCTGCAGCTGAAGCAGGTCAGGCAATACAGACTTATTGTTCTAGAATTGGAAGTCATCGTGACATGATCCACGAACCTGCACTTTGCCCGCGTAGATCACGGCCCGCTGACTTTCACAGGGGGTCCCACTTGTGGGAACGTTTTAGGCTGATTAAGCGTAGGTGTTCTTACGAATGGAGCCGTTGATGTATTATTCTGATTATTGAAAGCAATAGGAAAAAAATATGGTAACTGGGTGCATTGCTTGAAAAGAGTGTTACGAGACCTAATTTGCAACGATTTTGACACGATAACTTAATCAGGTTGACCAAACTAGGTTGCTGGTTTCTCCAAAGCAACCTAGTTTGAATTCCCAAGTGACCGGGATTGTTTCAAATTAGGCCTAGTATCACTATTTTAAGGAATTCACCCAATTTCCAATTACCCTGTATAGTGTCGAACATCATGAAGAACAGAAACTGTGTTTTTGCAATTTAATAATAAAAAACTTGTTTTTAGTCAAAAATAAAGGCAACGGCACTGTAAAAATATTAAAAAAAAAATAACATGTTTTTATAATTATGAAGGTGACCCACTAACACACAAACGAACAAAAATACAAAAATACCAATCAAACATATTCACTGCCAAAAATAAAACTGAAAACCAATACAAACTGCAACATTGCCCTTAATTCTCAACTAGGAATTAATAATGAAACGGTCCAGCTTTTACAATATTCCCCATGATTCATTACCATATATTGAAACTTTAATTGAAATCAGAAATTGCCCGAACAATGGACTTCGAAGGCTCCTATAAATTGTAAAATCCATTCTTTCATTACAAATGTAATGGGTCGGTTACACGAGTAGGTTTTCTCGCGTTGTGTAGCCGATTATAAAAAAAGTGTAAAATATTCTGACACGTGTGAATAGTAGATCAAGAGTCACGGCAATCGTTTGTCAACTTCAACTTTGTAATTGTATCAACTTTAAAAAATACAACTTCCGTGTAAGTCGTTTACAAGTTGTTAGTTTACAAATAGAGAAAAACGCCTGGCAAACTCGAGCGGGATATAACAATGATAGTGAATTTGAATCACATTGGTTAATATCTACATATCGTATCTCGACTCTCTTGTATTTGGTAGTATCTGGCACATCCTTTCTCCGATGCGCTCATGTTTATAAATACTTTTGTGAGATAGGGCTTAAAACTCAGTTTCAAGAGAGTAACAATCCAGTTTTTGATGCTGTTTTTTTCACCTCAGACGTTGGGTCTACTATCTCTATTCGACAGTAGTTTCTCGCTTAAAAAATGCCTCCTTGACATTCGGGAAACTCGCCCCGTGTAAACAAGCCTTAAAGTGAGGAATATTCTTTTAATTGTAATGCGATATTTTCGCTTTTAATTAAATTAATTTCGTCTGTAATTTTGTATGCTACCTTTAAGGTAATTGGGAGACTTTAGTAATGTGATATTTTTGAAGTGAATAATAATTACTTTTTAGAGTAGGTATCATTGACACAATTTGCTTGTACTTTTGTTGTTATTGTTTCCCAACAACAACGCATAGCCAAATAAATAAGGAACGATATTAATTTTTGACCATTTTCAGTTTCAGTTTTTTTCATAATAATAATTACCTAAAGGTAAATAGTTTACTGACTTAGATTTGACATGGACTTAGACAAAGTTAGACTACCTCGTTGGTCTAGTGGTCGCTAGCTCGACTTCTGAACATGAGGTCCTGGGTTTGATTCCCAGGTCGTGCAAAGTGTTATTGGGATTTTCTATCAGGAATTTCTCAGTAGCAGCGACATAGTCTGGATTTGTGCCCAGTTTTAGTTTACTGTTAATAACGTAAAGGTGTTTTGCCACTGTGTGTATTATCTACCTACTGTGGGGTCCAACGCAATGCTTTCTGGCTGAGCCAGGGTTATTTTGGCTCATGGTTCATTGGTCATGGTCATATGGGAGAAGTGGCCAACCGAGTCTCACTTCAGCTTAGCTTCATTTTAGAGTGCATTGCCGCATTTTGGACGTTGAAATACCTTCAGTTTGAGACAATAATTATGCTTAAAAGCTCACTGTATTTTCCAAGATTTCTGGGTGCGTACGGCTATCATGACATTTTTATATCAAAAATATTTTCCCTAAACATCTCAAACAAATCAGTTTCTATTACAAATAAGGCAATATTGCGTCCTACTAGGTAATCAAGAGCGGTACCTCAATAATATTTGCCCGTATCTCAAGTTTATTACTTCAATATCGATGCGGATTGCACAAACAACCGTACTGACTTCGTATTAGATCTAAGGTACCCAATTTAATATAGCTTGAAGTATGAAGCTTCAATTTATCCGTTGTGCATACAGTACTATTGATGGTTTAGTCTAGGAATGACTAATTCGGGAAATGACTACACAGAATTGTACATTTCAAGAATTGGTCAGTGATAGACATTTTTGACCAATTCTTGAAATGGATAATTCTATAAATGACCGATTCTAAAATTAACTGATTCTATAAATGACCGATTTCACAATTGACTGATTCTACAAATGACTATATATTTTAATGTATGTTCAGGAAATAGAGTAAATAAAAAGCAATGTAAAGAATGGCGAATCATTTATTTGAAACGGCTTTCACAATATTAAAGAATTACGTAAATATATTATGTACACTCAAATAAATAATAGTTTAAAATCAGTCAGACGTAAAATCAGTAAATTGTAGAATTAGTAATTTGTAGAATCAGTCATTTATAGAATTGTACATTTCAAGAATTGGTCAATTATAGACTGTGTAGTCATTTCGCGAATTAGTCATTCCTAGACTAAACCGCATTAATTAGGTATCCTTCACACTGGGCAACAAAATAATACAGTTAAACTGTCTCAATAATCTGACCTATAACCTGCTCCTGTGATGATCTATTTACTGCATCAGTGAGCTGAGTTTTGGGCTAAACACGTTTTAAATTTTTGCCATCGATACGCTAAGAAGAAGATCCGGATTACGATTAGATTTTCCCCGTAATATTGCCCGCGGGGAGGTTGGAAATTATCCCACTGGTACGTACAACCAGGATGAAAACTATCCTTTGTCCTATTCCATGTCATGGTCTAACCGTCTCACATATCTATATCTAACTGTCTGTTAAAATATTACTGCCCTATTTGATTTTGTTAACATTTTCATGGATTTAATTTTTTTTTGCACGGAACCCCAATTCTTTTTCTAATATATAAGTAGCCTAAGTTACTCCTTATAACATCAGGTATCTGCAAGTGAAAGTCTGGTCAAAATCAGTTTGTCCGTTTTGGAGATTATCCGAAACCAACAGACAGACAGAGTGACAAAAATTAAAAAAAAATGTATTTTTTAATAAGTGCAGTAAAAGCTGTTATTTTGATAAGATAAACACACACTTCAATTTTTATTTATTTGTGTGTATTGATAGGCGGGAAAAAAACAGACAGCCAGAAAGACAGAATTTCTTTCAAAAAGCTTTAACATTGTGACTGTTCTTAAATTACCCTAGGCTGATAAAATTTTCGTTTTTCCTAAATCATGTAAATATTAGTATTAATGGGGGAGAGGCTGCGCCCCTCCGTCCGCACGGCCTTGTAAGACTCGACACCAAACTGGTCATCTTTCCACCGACTACTAAATTGAACTCCAGCCCTGTCCCGACTTTAGAAGCTAGGGGACAGGGAGGGGTACAAGGTGTAGTTAATATTGGGAGGTCACTGTTAAGACATATACTTGAATAATATCAAATCTTATAAAACTAAATCAGTAATAAAGTATGAAGCTAGTAAGACAAGAGGGCGCAAAGATATATATATGATGAAAGGTTGGTGAAAGGAAACGTCACGCTTGCGCTTAAGAGATTCACTATTTACAGTTACGTTAATTTAATGATTCAAACGTATTACGAACCCAACTCTATGGCATGTAACCGGTTACAATAACTGCCTCTGTGACTGTCTGTCACGTACTCCTAATTATTAAGTAGATATTTTAGTATTGATTTTTATTTAAAATCATCACACGGTATGGGCCACTTACAAACACATTAAACTTCTATTTTATGGCTTGACAGGCTGGCAAGTGACCGTAATTAATAAAGATTTAATGAGCTTTCTTCCTTGAATTGTAAAAAATATTGCATCACTTAGAAACGCATAAATTCTTTATTTAATGGGAAAGGGACTTGAGAAATCTTAAGAAGAGATAAAAAAATTACGGATTTCTAAAGGATACTAACGCCACATCTGTTGAACATGTTCTTGGGTATCGCACGGCCCGGGACCCTTTAAAACAATTGAGACGGTTGCACAAAAAAAGAGGCGATTTAAAAAGTATGGGAATATGCCAAGCGTGGCTTTTTTGGAGGCTGGGCCGGAGAAAGCTGGGTGGATTCGAGGCAGTTGATTTGAAATCGCGGAAGAGTCTACACGTGGAGGCTAGTCGAGCTAAGTCAGGTGGTCGGTCTAAAACGGTTAAAATGCTAGGACGTTCTAGGTTAGGTTCATGTAGTTAGCGTAATCTTGGTACCAAGATGGACATGTCCCAGGGGACTGTCGTAACAGAGCGATTAGTATTTAATAAATTAAATATAAGTAGTAGGAACAAGTCTAGTTGAAGTGAGTGTCGAGACGCGGGAGAAGACAAGCTGTGGCAGAGGCGAAACTGGTAATGTGTGCAGTACTCTGTAAGTTAGTCGGGGATTAATCCTCTTCAGTGAACAATGAACACGTGGTTCCTAAGAACGTAGCTATCCAATCAGTTTAGGATACTTGGTGAAGCCTACCCCCGCTCCCTGAAATGTGCGCCAACAATCTCTACGCAATGTTTCTGAGCTAGACCTTTACAGGAAGCAGTATTCATCAGCAACGTTTGGTTGATTTGTACCACAAGTACAAGTCGGCATTATATCACTGATCAGTATAATTTGTCTTAATAAATCCGTGAATATTACGGTGTTGCCTTCACCACTGAACAATATATTTTATCTTAATTGGAATGTGAATATTACGGTTCTGCTTTTCATTTTTTCTTTGTGATGAGTCAGGTACAAGTCAACATTCGTCAATAGTCGGGTGTGTTGGTGTATAGTGTGCATGTCGTTTGTATGAAATGTGTGTATAGTGTAGCGAAAGGCGGTTTCCGTCCCTATAACCAAACGCAGATGAAGAATTTGTGCCAAGGTTAGGAGTTATTAGGACACATAACACAGGACATAATAATATACATTGTGATGATAAAGCGGCTCTGCCGTCATGCTGAAATAAATAATTATTAACATCGCTGCGTTTCCGCCAAACTGCTACTTAAGCTAGGTGTTAATTATAGTTAACACTTACCACGTGATCATTGTTCATTGAAGAGGATTAATCCCCGACTAACTTACAGAGTACTGCACACATTACCAGTTTCGCCTCTGCCACAGCTTGTCTTCTCCCGCGTCTCGACACTCACTTCAACTAGACTTATTACTATTACTTATATTTAACTTATTAAATACTAATCGCTCTGTTACGACAGTCCTCTGGGACATGTCCATCTTGGTACCAAGATTACCTAACTACATGAACCTAACCTACTACGTCCTAGCTTTTTAACCGTTTTAGACCGACTCTCTGACTTAGCTCGACTAGCCTCCACGTGTGGACTCTTCCGCGATTTCAAATCAACTGCCTCGAATCCACCAAGCTTTCCCCGGCCCAGCCTCCAAAAAACCACCACGCTTGGGTCGCCTTTTCAGAATCCGTTTCTTTTTTGTTCAACCGTCTCAATTGTTTTAAAGGGTCCCGGGCCGTGCGATATCCAAACATGTTCAGCAGATGTGGCGTTAGTATCCTTTAGAAATCAGTAATTTTTTTATCTCTTCTTAAGATTTCTCTAGTCCCTTTCCCATTAAATAAAGAATTTATGCGTTTCTAAGTGATGCAATATTTTTTTACAATTCAAGGAAGCAAGCTCACTAAATCTTTATTAATTACGGTTACTTACCAGCCTGTCAAGCCATAAAATAGAAGTTTAATGTGTTTGTAAGTGGCCCATACCGTGTGATGATTTTAAATAAAAATCAATACTAAAATATCTACTTAATAATTAGGAGTACGTGACAGACAGTCACAACATGGTTTGTATTACATATGTATAGCTTGAGGAGACATGATTGTTTTTCAATTGGTGGAAGTATACGCAGATCTAAAAATAAAACTTCAAAATCACCCCGATTGTCTAGATTGCAGCGTGAGTAAAAATAAATAAACGATGAAATAGAAATTAAAGAACGATATGAAGTGTAATTGAACAAAAGAAGTAAGCCATAAAGTTTTGAAATAAACACGTGAAGCAAAGAATTGGCATGCAAAATTGTGTTAGAAGATTTATCATATTGCAAACCAGAGCATCAGGAAGATACCAACAATGAACACTCAAGGAAAATGACGGTGTCTCCCAAGGGAGAAGTGAAAGGACAATACAGGAAGGGCACCGGTGAGCACGGACACTGAGGGGTACACCGAATTCTTAATGATGTGGACACCTGGGGCCAGCAGAGCAATCTCAACCTCCCCGGACGTAGACGGATTCTATGAAAAAATAAATGCTAGGGAAAATGTACAATAAAAATTAGAAGCTTATTTATAATATCAAACTAAGACGAATATAGCATTAAGTTCATCTCTGAATAGAGGTGTAATAATGATGTTATTAAATAAGAAATAAGACTGCTTCATTGCTGTAGTAGTCGTGCTACTGATGAGCATGAGTCTAGGATTCGATTCCCCAGTTCTGAAAGAGTGTTATTGGGTTTTTCCATTAGAATTTTACACTACACGAATGTACAATTAATATCCTAGAATAAATATAGTATTCCAAGTAATCAGCGTTGTTCTAATAAAACGTACCGTTTCAATAAATCCTTGTCATATTATTTTAATCGATCCCTCTGAAAATTATTCATGAACGGCCTTCGTAAGCCATTTCATACCGAGCCAATCCAGAGCCAGTATGTCCAAATCCTCTATACACTGAGTTTCCTGCCAGTGGTACTCAAGTGCTAAAACACGGCCCGTGAGAGGTTTAATTATTTATTTGTACTTTTTTATAACTAGCTTTTGCCCGCGGCTTCGGTCTCTTTACGGTTGGGAATTTTCCCACGAGAACATCGTAAATATGTATAGCCTGTGACGCCTGTGATATACGTGACTAATGTAGCTTCCCATTAGTGAATACATTTTCGGAAGTGGATCAGTAATTCTGAAGATAACCCTTTTTATCCTACTACGACTTTGTTAATTTATTTTTAAATTTAATTTTTCCAACATTATTTCCAAACGTATTTTGATTTTTTAATTGCTATTATGACTTTGTTAATTATTTTATTTTTCTAATTTAATTTTAGTACTAAATAATGTGTTTTGATTTGAATTTTTAAATGCTACTATAACTTTGTTGGCTTAGTTGTACATTTTATTATGCATGCTGTGGTCTCCTGCAAGTGAAGGAGTACACCTACGTGATACTTTTGTCGTCGATTATTTATTTCGTGTGTTTGTGTATATCCTTTTTGGAGATCCTAAATAAATAAATAATTTACCACTTCATAATATTAGTGTAATACTTTATAAAATTACATTAATTCAAACCGAAATTTAATTTTCTAATAAAAATACTGTTTTCTCTTACCCCTGTTAATTTATGTTGCTTTTGGTTTAGTTTAATTTATTTTTTTTATAAATGCTGTTTATATTTTTTTAATCTCCTTGATCACTGCTATCACTAAAAAATCAAAGGGGGTCCCTGGTCAAAAAAGGTTGGGAACCGCTGCTCTATTCCAAGTCATATGCAAATGTGTGTTTCATACCCGGCTGGATTGCTTTCAATAGGCTTCAGTATCTACTAGCTCTTTTGTAGGTGAAACCGGGGTAACACGTAGTGTTATTCCGATTGTGTCTGTTAGAAATCCATCGTCGATGTTGTACGGAAATTCTTGAGTGGTCTGTTGTCTATGTAAAATACTGGCGTCCAGCTGTGTCTGAGTAAACTGGAAGTTGGCTCCATTACAGTTAGGAAAGGCTAGGCAGATAATGATGATGTCCAAACGAGAAGATTAAATTCGTATTTTCACCATTGTTTATTAAATTGACAAAATTTTAATATACGCAAACCATCTCGGTTAAATGCACATTCTTTTTAAATACTTAATTGGCTTGATCGTGGCTAAATAAAAACAGCCGCTCGGGTCGATCTTTAGGTTAAACCGTGCTTGCGTAGGTTAGTCTGTGGATGGGTGACCACCCATAAAATAACAAGTTTCCTCCGTGCCCCGAAAAGCACGTTAAGCCGTTGGTCCCGGGTGTCATCTTTAGATCTTTGACAGTCGTTAGGTAATCAGTGGCAGAAAAACTCTGCAACCAGTCTTACCAAGGGGTATCGTATTAGCCAGTACTAACTGGGTTCTGGAGGTCAGATAGGCAGTCGCTCCATATAAAATACTAATATTCAGCTGCATCCGGTTAGACTGGACTGCTAGGCAGATGATGAGGCTTGCAATTGGCCGCAACTCGCCTGATAAAACGATGATGCGGTCTAGGGTGGAGCACGCTTGCCTAGAAGAAACCGATTCACTCGAACGTTGAAGAGATGTTGAAGACATTATAATGATCGCGAAACAGAGAATACACTGGTATTCGACACACATACAGACATTTATAAACAAAGGAGAAATCACTCACAAAAGCACGGGTCGGTGTGGTCGCAAGTTCGCATCAACCGTATTTATACAACGATTCTATAGTTACGCAAAATAGATAGATACAGATAAGCTCAATTTACCGCGCAGCCTATACCACTGTAAATTGCATGGGATTTTGCACAAGAGTTCATAATGAAGATGAGTCTTGTTTCTAAGAGAGGTCTTTTTTTTCACGCCTAAAGGGCTAAAATAGCCATTGTATGTTTGTATGGAAGTTCATCATTATTGTTGAAACGAAATTTCATCGGGGAAACGACTTGTAGTTGTAGAAATCTCAAATCCTAGCAGCCTTAACACACAAAATACAGTCTTAATTAACTTACGACCATGACAAACAACATACACGTGGTTCTGTCGCAATGAAACGTATTTTCTTTCTTTGTTTTATTTTCTACGAACAGACAAGACGTCTAGCCATTTAATTTCTCCTAAACTAAACAAAACACTCCACTGTATTTACAAAACAACGATTACATAATTTCCAAGTACCAAAACATTTCCAAAATCAACAAACTGTTACAAGGCATCTATCAAAACAACTTTATATCAAGTAACAACTTGAAGACTACTCCGAACAACTTGTAAGTCGGATCACAATGTGTATTGGATTTATCCGAAGATATCCCAGAGTATCCGAGTCTCGGATCATATTCGAGGATGACACGGCCATTTCTAACTTTTGTTTCGCGAAGTTTTGGCGTGGCGGAAAGTGGGTTAATCAGTTTTTGGTGCATATGTGTTACATAAGGAAAAGTGTTGTACCACAAACTAAGAAAGAGGCACAATAATTTAATGAATTATAGATAGAGCCTAGACAAGCGAGTCGAGTTTCTTCTGTGCCTCGGAAAGCACGTTAAGCCGTTGGTCCTGGGTGTCATTTGTAGATCTTTGACAGTCGTTAGGTAGTCAGTGGCCCAAAAAGTCTGACAACCTGTCATACCAAGGGGTATCGTATTAGCCAGTACTAACTGGGTTGTGGAGGTCAGATAGGCAGTTGCTTCATGTAAAATACTGGTATTCAGCTGCATCCGGTTAGACTGGAAGCCGACCCCAATATAGTTGGGAAAAGGCTAAGCAGATGATGATGATGAGAGCCTAGACAAGTTACAATAGTTTTCAAAGAGTCTCGTTTTTCTGCATCGACTTTCTATAGGAGTGACAAAAGAAAGAAAAAAAAAAGAGAAAGATAAAGATTTATTTGTCGCAGGGCCATGTCGTGCATACAAATGACAAAAAATAAACAACAAACAAATAAACAAACAACAACAAATAACAAATAATATTTATGAAGTCGAAAGTTGTTTCGTTTTTTTTATTGTTATTTTTTTTTTACAATAGCATAGCAAATAATATTTATAGATACAATAGGACGGAACAAAAAAAGTTGACGGCTTGCATGTCGTGACTGCGACGAGCAGGTTACCACGCAGCATGATGCTGTGCTGTGGGGGGCTCACAGCACAGCAGCACGTAAGGAAGGCAAGACAGTTTAAATTATTTTAATACATGAATTACTTACAGTACTTAAAAACCAGTACAAAATCTTTTCGGTAGCATATACACGGTGTAAACATACCTTTTTATTTTATTTTATTTTTCGGATGGGACACCATCAAATGACCCCCCCCCCCACTCCACATAGCCGTCAACCAAGCATTCTGTTCATCGAACTAAGTAAACTTACACAAAAACTATTGCTGGGAATCGACTTTTTGTATTGGGGTGAAAAATCACGTTTTACGGTAGGACTCGATGGAAAGCACTCAAAGCATTGTGCTGATGGATGGATTGAATAGTACGGGGGAGGTGTATAAAGTAAAAATCTTACATTAAACACAAGTATTAAAAAAAAAAAATGTGAAAGAGTTGGAACTTTGAGCACCAATTTCTCCGTAACTAGAAGGTTCCCAAGTATGGTCTAGAAGAAAAAAATGATCGCAAAGACGGGGAGAACAAGTGCCCTTCGGCTATATTAAGGGTCTATTTACACCCTTTATGTTTGTCAATGCAATATTTGACGTTTCTTTAATTGTTATCGCTGATAGAATGTCAGACCGGACGGCGTCACATTCTATAACAGACATGCCTCGCCTTTTCTCAACTATATTGGGGTCGGCTTTTAGTCTAACCGTATGCAGCTGAATATCAGTTGTTTACATGTAGCGACTGCCTATCTGACCTCCACAACCCATTTAGTACTGGGTAATACGATACCCCTTGGTAAGACTGGTTGTCAGACTTTCCGGCCACTGACTAATTGTAACGACTGTCAAAACTTTTCAAATGACAGCCGGGACCAACAGCACGTTAACGTGCTTTCCAAAGCATGGAGGAAACTCCGATCTAGGCAAGCGCGGTTTTAGGCCCCGATACATCGTACGGGAGTTTCAGAACGTCTATTTCGACAGCGCCTCTACGGGATTTTGTGTGAACTAATCGATTGACTTACGATGTCACCTATAAAGAAGCCATTGTGTGCTCTCATACTCTGTCACTAGGCTACTGACTACCTAACGACTGTCAAAGATCTACAAATGACAGCCAGGACCAATAGCTTAACGAGCTTACTTCCGAGGCACGGAGGAAACTCGGTATGTAAAGGGCGGTCACCCATCCACAGACCAACCTAGGCAAGCACGGCTTAACCTAAAGATCGACCCCGAGCGGCTGTTATTATTTAGTCACAAGCTCCTCCTGTATTAGAACAATATATAAGTTCTAAAAAAAAAAATTATTCCCTAGCAACAGAAGTATTTGACACGCAACCCTTTTCCAAGCTAATCTTTTAGGTTAATACACTTATTCAATTCTATTTGGCAGGGGTAACAAAAACACATGCCTTATACAATTTTGTTGTGAATTAAAACGGCGAGTCACCGTCGATATACAGCGAATTTTCCTCCACAATAGATCATTATTACATTGTAACAACAGATAATAGTTATATAGCGTTAGGGTGCGTGTTTAATGAAGGTTTTATACGTCAGTTAGAGGTTGGCTCGCGACTTTGTCTGCCAGGAATTTAGATTTTCGGAAAATTACCCTATTTCACAAAAGCTGATATCCTAGATTCGACACTTGTTATCTGCATTGGGCCCACTCGAGAGGAGGCCTGTGCCCCAGAAATGGAAAAAGTATAAGCTTAATCAGCTTATTCATTCATTGTAATTTATTAATTAATTTATTAATTAATAAATTACAATGATGTCCTTTACAAATAAAAACGATAAACCAACAAATAAAACAAACAAGTAATGCAAAAAACAACAAACAAGTAATAAACAAAACAAACAAGTAATGCATGATGTGCTTACCTGTAAGAAATTACTACACTGGTCTATAACTATATGGGATGTATCTCGTATATTTGTATCGGTGTATTACATTGTTGGTGAGTCAAATAAATAAAATAATAAAACTAATATAATATTTTTTTGTATAAAATTGACTTTGCATAAAACATTCAAATTAACATCCATTAAATCTGTAATCCGAAACAGCAATGAACTAAAATCCAATAACTGTCCAATTAATTAGATTCTCAGAATAAACAAATGTAATACAATACAATTCCCTTTAAATATAAATTTGTTTTCACTATCCGATGCCGCAGCTGTACGAGTTTAATATTCAATTTACTTAAAAGCGAATATTTCGATAAAAGGTGATGCTGATTTTTAACCGACTTCCAAAAGGAGGAGTATGGTAGTATCAGGATCACAATTTTCTTTTAAAATAAATTATAGTAGTAGTAGTAGTTTCGGAGCCTATTCTGTACAAACAAACAAAAAACAAACAAAAAAATCTTTCCTCTTTATAATATTAGTATTGATAAGCCTATTACCATGAAATGTATCGTTAATAATGTAAAATAAATGTATAGCAAATATTTGTGTAGGATTGTAATGTCCTATAAATACACTAAAAATGGAAAAATAAAAAATCTGTCTGTGTTTTTGAAATCGGTTTTATTTTTTGCAAAAAAGATTTTTTTGTTAGAACGGAATGCTGTTTTATTTATGTGGAGCTACGATCATCATTATCCCAATTTATTTGGGGTCAGCACAGCATGTCTTCTTCTTCCATACTTCAGTCTATCTATCGTTTATTTCTTTCCTCTACTCTTGTACCCATCCAAATTCATACTCAAAACGTGGAAGGTACGAGTCTTTTAAATTAATTCAAACATTTTCCAAAGGTGAAGGACTGCTGAGCGTGAGGTTCTGGGTTCAATTCCCGGGTCGGGCCAAGTGTTATAGGTATTTTCATTCAAGAATTTCTCAGTAGCTGTCACAAAGTCTGGATTCGTGTCCATTTGATGGCAATAGGCTCGCCCCGTAATACATGGAACTTAAACGTAGCTGACGAAATGTGGGTGTACTATTACGTACACCTCTGCCTTACCCTTCGGGGATTACAGGAGTGACGTTAGGTACGTATGTGTATTCTAAAAGCAGGCCCATCTAACTTTTAATGCACAAAAATAATCCATTACCCCCCAACCAATATAAAGGCGCCCTAACACCGAACATAACTCTATACACGCGTGAAAAATTACCCCCAACTCTATTGTCCATAGACTCCCGTTTTTTATTTTTACGACCGACTTTTAAAGGCGCTGAATGACACGGCCGAATGTTGCCAGGTAGATAAAATGGATTCGGTGATTTTTTTAGATCGAAAATGGAATGAGTGTGAGTGGAAATGGAGTCGGTTTTAGATTGACTTTCGACTTTGAAAAAGAAATGTGAACCTTTAATTGTTTTTGTAGGTTACTGTGACGAGAGTAGTATTTTACATTTTAACTGAGCGTACAGTCACTATTATTTTATAACAAGGTCAAATTGAATTAGCTAGCGACACTACACAGACGTGATTGTATCCGTGAAACTTTATAAAACTTTGTAGGACGTTCATTTAAAATCTGGAAATTTATTTAAAATTTCCAGATTTTATTTAATTTAAAATTTGGAATCTATTTGAAATCTGGAAATTCAACAATATGATTCATGTCTAGGGAATGGACTACTTCATACCTCGAAAGAAAAAATCAAACCGTTCTTCCGCTCATTCAGACTGAAAAACTTAACAACACTTTAGTGACTTTATCATATACTAGCACTTCAGACACTACATCGTCCGCAAAAATTTTGATAGCTCGGCTAATATGCATGTTATATGTTAAATATATTTTATAGCCCACGACTAATGTACATTTCTATAAATGACTTTTTTTTTAAAAAAAAAACGTTGCCCCACACTAGGAATTTCTCCTGTATCGTGGGTGCGTTTACAAACATTTAAACTCACATACACAAACAGCCAGACCCGGAACAACTACTTGTAGGCCATACAAATATTTGTTCCGTGCGGGAATCGAACCCACGACACGAAGCGCAGCAGTCAATCGCTTAGCCACTGCGCCAACCGTGCCGTCCGTAATTGGATCATTAGTTCTGGAGATTAACCCCTATACACAAACTTACAAATAAATACCTCTTTAAAATATTAATTTAGAAGAAGAGCAGTATTAATCTCAAGCTCAAGACAACCTCCAAAACTTACTAACTATAAGGATGCAAGGAAAAGCTCTAAATCTGTACAACTTTGTCATCACTTTATTAACACTGATAACTCTGTTCTGCGCACAATTAACACGTCTTCACTCGCTCAACTGCCATGCTCCCAAATGAAAGTAGACCAGCCCGACAAAAGAATCAAGAAGAATCGACAAAATGACAGATTGTGTCGACACAATGACAGATTTCTTTGCACTATCTGTCATTTTGTCGATTCTTCCGTCAAAGAAATCCTTGTCTACGGTGGAAGGAATTTACCGTTTGACAGCTAGTTGCTGTCAACCGGCAAAAGTCAGTTTGACAACTCATCATCGGCCTAGCCTTTTCCCAACTATGTTGGGGTCGGCTTCCAGTCTAACCAGATGCAGTTGAATACCCGCATTTTACAGGGAGCGACTGCCTGTCTGACCTCCACAACCCAGTTAGTACTAGGTAACACGATACCTATTGGTAAGACTGGTTGTCAGACTTTTTGAGCCACTAACTACCTGTAACGACTGTCAAAGATCTAAAAATGACAGCCGGGACCAACGGCTTAACGTGCTTCTCGAGGCACGGAGGAAACTCGATATGTAATGGGTGGTCACCCATCCACAGACCAACCTAGGCAAGCACGGCTTACCTTAAAGATGAGACCGATCGGCTGTTATTATTTAGCCACGAGCTCCTCAGTTTGACAACTAAACTACTATATTTAATATGACCACTTAAAGTATGCGGTTCAAGATGGCGTTGTTTGACGAGAAAATTTGCATCGATATATCAAAATTGTTAAATTGATTTTAATTCTGTGTTTCCCACCTGTACCGATAAGTTGGTTTAAGTGTATTCAATGTTATTTCTCGCACACGGCAACCTTACAAATAAATATATGAAAACAAATAGTATTTAGAGCATCGCTTTATATTGTAAATATACAAAATAATGGCATCATTCCGCGATCATGGCGCTTGCAACAGCGTCAAAATATCGGGAGCTCAGGTAGCCTACCATGACATCTGTGGGAAAGAGATTGCGATGGACGACCTGTACAGCTCTATCTCTTTCCCACACTGGAATTACTCCTTATTTATTTCATAGTATTTTTCCATAGTAACTCCCGAGAATAATGGATAATCACGAAAGATATCCCTTAAGTGATAGTATAATTTAGCTATAAACCGCGAAAGCTTAAAACAGTGTTTAAACAATGACAAATGCTAATACTAGTCAACTTTAAAAACCATGTTTTAAAGCAAATATAACGACACAGTAACTTTAATAGAGGCGGTTCAAGTAGCGACATCTGAGAGCCCCGGATATCCGGGCCGGCCATCTTGGAACCGGATGTTGCTAGATATTACACGGGGCTTAGATACCCGGGTGACCCGGTTGATTGTTGAACGTGTATAATTATAGTGTAGCCAGCTCTTGTACGGAAAACCTAAACCCTCGGGAATTAATATAATACCTGAAAGCAAGTTTTAACTTAATCTGTTTGCTTAGAATCTGTTCTTGTATAAGCAAAGTACGTCATGTTTTCACTATTAACTAATTAAATTATTATTCTCTGAAGCAGAACTTAATTGACTACATATATTACGTATTTGCAAATCAATTAGGAGAAGTAAAACCCATGGGGCTGATACAGCTTAGTGGATGAAGACGAAAACGAGGAATAAAGCAAAAATGGATGGATTGTGTGAGATGGCACGGTTGGCGCAGTGGCTGAGGTATCGGCTGCTGCACTGCGTGTCGCGGTTTCGATCCACATGGTACAAATATTTGTATATCTACAGGTAGTTCCGGGTCTGGCTGTTTATGTATGTGAGTTTAAATGTTTGTAAACGCACCCACGTTACAGGAGAAATTCTTCGTGAGGGGGCAACGTTTTTTTAAAGAAAAAAATAAAGAAAGAAATTATATGAAAGACCATAAGTGAATCTTAGAATGTGAGAAATTAAATGAAAGAACAGAAGTGAATCTAAGAAGAAATGAAGAACGTGTTGCGTTGACCTCAAGCCACACGTGAGAAGGGCAGGACGATGAAGATTTATAAATAAATACAGTGATCCATCCACCTTTTATAGATGGATTATTTAATCAGCTACGTCTGCTGGAAGTCATAAAGAGTCTTCAAAGCATGTCACAACCTATAAGCTACCAGCATCAAGTGCATTCCTGTGATCTTCACCGGAGGGGTAATTACGTAAAACACTTACAATACTTTGCATTTTGTCAATTTATCAACATGTCGTCATTTGCATTATTTACCATGTCTATCAGATTCATTTTTGAAGGATATGTTAATATATAGGATTAAAAATGTTCTTCAAAATCCGTCGGATTGTGAAAGATAGTGAGTTAAGGTTCAGATCGTCGGACCAAGCCTAACTTGGTTGCGCATTCCGGTGCGAGATCGCTACGTCTTATACACTTTTCGATCCCATCTTTTTTTTTTTTAATATTAAATAGGCTTGCATTGCATGCTGATGTGAAGCGATGATGCGGTCTAGAGTGGCACGGGTGGCACGCTTGTCTAGAAGAAACCATTTCACTCGAACTTTAAATAGATCCAGATTATAATGGGTGTTAAAGTACCCTTAACGAAGACGAAAGGACTTGTTTTCCCCGTCATTGCGATATTTTTTTTGTTCTAGACCATACCTGGGAACCTTCTAGTTACGGAGATATTGGGGGTCAAAGTTCCAACATTTTCACAAGTTTTTTTTTAATACAAGTTTTTCATAATACATATTATATCTTTTTTAAATACCTCCATGACCCTCGTACAATCCACCAGCACAATGTTTTGAGTGTGTTTCATTGAGTTCTACGGTAAAACTTGATTTTCTATCCCAAAAAAACTCCGTGAACGGTCCGTTTACACCTTGTATAACGAACTGGGAACAGAGAAGCCGGCAGTGAATTGTCGAATTCACTGCCGACTTCTTCGACATCACTGGTGGTTCGCACAATAAATGTGGAAGCATATCTGCCTTTCATCTCCCAGTAATGTAATGTAAGGTTGACTGGTAGAAAATGCCTATGGCATTAAGTCCGCCTCTGTACTTTATGCTTGAAGTGTTAAATAAATAAATAATGTGTCATTTAAGTTTATTCGCCGTCTTCATAAAAACATAACCAGTTACAACGACATCTTTTCCCTCGCTCTAAAAAGTAGGTCCACGCCAAACCAGCATACAATCAGCGCTTTCTTCCAGCGGGAGCTGGATCCAACTTTGTTCTCTTTGTTAAACCGGTAATACGGATGCATGGTTGTAAACAAAGCGCTGGATGTGCGGGCCGGTTCTTTCAAAATATACGGGTATCGTTGGCCCGGCACGGTTAAAAGTACGGTTGCGGAGATTTGCGTAAAAATGCGCTGGTTTTTTTAATAAGTTTTTTCTTTTAATTGGTGAGGGATTATGTTCGTACGCTTTTTTTTGGATGTGTCCGACTTTCATTGTGTGAAATGTGTGAGCTATAAAAGGATTTAATAAAGAAGAATAATAAAAGACTATTCAACATTTAATAAACGTTACTGAACCCATGACTTCACATTCTTTCGATCATGAGCTAATGTAGCCACCTGGCTGTATTTTTTTTCTACCTCGACCCACCATCTTCAAACGAGGTAGACCTCGTTTAGGACACACACACACACACAGCTACAAGACAGCAGAAGCCAGCAATCTGGGAAGCTAGAAGATTTAGCTGTGTCAGGGCTCCATATAGTAGCTATTTTGGCACACAGCTCATTTTTGTTAAGATTTATTTATTTTTGAAAATAATCGTATCATCACTTAGTTACCATTACTTCTGAACAGTCCTTAAATTAAATAACAATGTCATAATATTTCGAGTATAAATTTGCAGCATAATATTATCCCAGTCGGGTGGATGTTGCCTCCCTGTAATAATCCCTCAGGTGCCTCTCATGGTCCTCTTGAACTGGGAAGGGAGCTTAAGCTGGTAGTATTATATCAATTATTTTATTAATAATTCCTCTGTATTATATCAGAATCGTTTTTGCAGTAAACTGCAACTAGAATACAGGAGGAAAAGAACGACAGTGTCGATGTGTGTGTGTGTGTGTGTGACGTCTTAACCTAGGTGTTAAATAAATAAAAATAAAATAAAATAATCTTTATTTTGTATAAGTAACATCCATATGGGTTAGTAAACAAAAGAAAAAGATGACATACCTATTTTAGTAAACCTATTACCTATTTGGAAACCAGGCTGTAGTTCAAAATACATCTTTGAACAACATCACCCAATAAATAAAGGAGAATCGTACCTCCCCGCTATGGTCTTCAGGATAGTGTTGGAGCTCTCCCGCAATCTGCAGAGCAAAGACGCAGATTTCTGTCTGACGATGGCATAAAAGCAATCGACGTGTGGTCGTGCAAACATACCTGATGTACTGCAAAAACGGGAAAAAACATAATCGTGAACTGCTTAAACAAAGTAAAACGCCATCTTCATTTTTGCTGACCACACATTTCGGATGCTGAATTTTTGCGAATTCAAACATTTTTCTCTTCAACTGTACCTACAAATTATATTGTTTTACCCGTCCATTCATTGACAGTTTGCGTGCTCGTCTGTACGTATTTGGACTTTATTGTTTAAAACCTGCATACTGGAAGATCCGCTTGGCTATTCAATAGTTCCCGTTTTGTTCCATATTTTTCGTTCGTGATGTTTTTTCTTTACCAATTCCTGTTCTGAAGTTTCGTATGAAATAATGCGGTTTTTGCTAACAGAAACATTGTTGCTGAAATTTTTTTAATGGTCCTTGAATAGATGTGAGTTTTGCGTAACTGTCTACAAAATTACTATCGTGAACGGTTTAGGAAATGTGCGAATAAGAGCTGTAACTGAAATATTTAGTCAATGTGGCCTAATGACATTCGTAGACAATGTTGCCATTGCAATAAATTTAGCTATAAAACCTTCCTTTATTATTTGACAGACTGCCTCGTTGGTCTAGCGGTTGCAAACGCGACTGCTGAACATAAGGTCCTGAGTTCGACTCCCAGGTCGGGCAAAGTGTTAATGGGTTTTTCCATGACGAATTTCTCAGCAGCAGCCACAGAGTCTGCCGATATATCCGGTTGATGGTAATAGGCTGGCCCTATATTACATGAGACTCAATAATGTTTAGAGTATTTACAATACACATATTTATTTGGGGCTTAAACATAACTGGCGAAATGTGGGTGTAGTATTAGGTACACCTATGCCTAACCCTTCGGGAATTACAGGCGTTATCTTATGTCATGTATTATTTGACGGAATTTTTTTAAACCAAGCTAGTTTCCTTACTGTACTGCTTTAATCTAGATTTAAGTCTAAACCTAACTTACTGTCAAGGAGGTCAACATATTTACGTCTTAACTCAACAAAACTCAACCCTCAGCCCACTCACACCAGTAAACCTACCCACACATGATGAATATGCCAACGTTAATATTTTTAACCCTCTGCTTGTCTGACGTTTAGTAATCCAAATAACACGTTACACTGTTTGTTCGGCCTCGGCTCGCTGTGGTGGGTATTTGTCAAAATTTTGCGAACGTGGCTACGTTTGTCCTGTTAAATTGTTCGGACTGAATGGGAATGTCGCGTTCTATGTTGTTTGATTAGGCTGGGCGTTTAGTTTTTTGCTTTTATTTAAATTTTTCATTGCGTTGACAGTTTTTCTTGAGTAATTTTGCTGACTGCGAAATTGGCATATTTTTTTGCTTTTAGAAATAATTTTGCTTATTTTTTATTTCCACAAAAAAAAATTGTCAAAAAAGAGTGTGTAAATAACTGAATGTAGTTCTAGTTTTACTTGCAAAATTGAGGTTTATCATTTATTTCAAAAACAAAAATATTTGTAAAATCATTTAGAATTACTTTGATGTTTTAGTTTTACATGTCCCTAAAATCTGCAGTCAAGCACAGATAGACGTTGTTAAAAACTCTTTTATAAAATGTCTAATAATCTACGAAATCGCTACCAAACTCAACCAATTTCAACGAAACCCAAGGAACTCCAACAACACGATCAATTCAGTGGCGATTTAACCCTCGCCTGCGACAGGACACGACAAATCGGCGCGCGATTGCGTCGCAAACAGTGCCACAGCGCGAGTGCTGAGCAAACTACTCGTGGCCACGTCTCGTAACTACCCCAGCGGTTGAGGGTTACATTGCATCATATTTTTAGTGTTCGAATATTGAATTTGTTTGTGTTTCTGATAGAACAGACGGTTTTTTTTTTATATTTCGCTTGTGTTTTGACTGCATTTTGCCTTTGTTCTACTTGCGTCCTGCCTGTGTCTTACCTGCGTCTTACTAGCGTCTTCCATGCGTCCTACCTGCATCCTACATTCATTCTACCTAAATTCTACCTGGGTCTTACTTGCGTCGTAAATAGTATCGCGATCACATCTCGTAAATACCCCAGCGGTTGAGGGTTACATTGCATCATATTTATATTCGTCGAATATTGAAATTCTATAGACTGTTTGCTATTTTGACTGCATTCTACCAGCGTTCTAACCAAGTACTACTTGTGTTCTATCTGCGTCCTACCTGCGTCTTAGTTATGTCCTAGCTGCGTCTTACCTTTTCAATCTTCCTTGTTCTTGCCTTCTCCGGCCAATGAGTTACAAACGAGTCCAAGCTGAGTTACTTTGTGTTGTTTACGTCATCACTACTGCTCTGAAAACGGTGAAAACAAACGTCGTGACGAAAGCGACATGTCTTAGAAACCAGAAGACACGTGACATCTACCAACATGTACGTGGCTGCGTGGTGATTAACAGGACCTAACACAGAGAAGAAGCCAGATATTATAGGCTGATTATACTGTCTACGAATTACTTCGTGGTACCAGGAATTCGGTCTCCTTAATTTTTGTTTTCAAAATAGAGAGCTTGTGTGCCTCTGGGTACAAAATATCGGATTTCAGAAAGCGTGACGTAAACATGAGTTCGGGGATTACTGAATATTAGGCCCCGAGTTTTATTATATTTCCGGGAAAACGAAAACGACCAGAGAGGAGGGGTGTTACACACATAATAATATATTCGGGTCGGCACATTCGATTCGGTAGTATTTTTTTAACGACAAAGCGGTCAAGACTCAAACTCAAAGCATTTATTTCAAATAAACTAGTTACAGGCACTTTTGAATAGACCAAAAAAAAGAAAATGAAGATACAGTCCAGCCACAGGAATAAAAACTGTGAAGGGACTGTAGTTGCCCATATCAAAGTGTAAATCGCTATGGAGAAGAATGGGCAAGAGTGTCCATGGACACTCTTTTAAAGTCAAGTTAGGTATTACAAATTCTTTATAGGGTTCATTATCGTTTCTTCTATATTATGACAATAATGTAGAAAAAAAAACAACTCGAAATATAAAGGTTGGGACAACTACTACGCATTTTGAGCTCATGCCGATCGGCAAACTCCATTCGGCACTAAATCATGTTCGGGCCGGTCAGAGCAACTCGAGCTAAGCCGAGCGGCATTTTCCCGAATGTTTATCAAATCCATAAATTCTGTTTTGCCGATCGGTTGTGCCGAATCAAGCTGACCCGAACATTCATTTGGCACCCCTGAAACAGTACATAGTCATGTTAAGTTGGTAACTGTCGCTAAATTGTGTTACGAAATCAAAATTGTTTTTGACAGTTCTATGAATGGGCTCCGTCCCTACGAATTTTAACTCGCTTGCTTTTGCCCGCGGCTTCGTCGGCCCGGGGCCCGGAAGGCAGTAATTATCTCGATTCAGCATCCCACACTGAATGCCGAAAACTATTTAACTCGAATCACTGTTCACTCTTTATCATTTTGCCAATTTTCTGTTTTAATAACAAGAAGGATGACTGAGGAGCTGGTGGATAAATTATAACAGCCGCGCGGGGTTGATCTTTGGGTTAAGCCGCGTTTGCCTAGGTTTGTCCGTGGATGGGTGACCCATTACATCCCAAGTTTCCTCCGGGCCTCGGAAAGCACGTTAAGCCGTTGTTATTTGTAAATCTTTGACAGTCGTTACAGATAGGCAGTGACGCGAATTCTGACAACCAGTCTTACCAAGGGATATCGTATTATCCAGTACTAACTGGGTTGTAGAGGTCAGATAGTCCGTCGCTCCATGTAAAATACTAGTATTCAGTTGAATCCGGTTAGGCTGGAAGCTAACCCTAACATAGTTAGAAAAAGGCAAGGCAGATCATGAGTAACAAGAAGGATGACTGACTACTGGTGTTGCTTGGTCTCTAAACCAGAAGAATAAATTCCAAGGTCTTTTGCAGTCGAGAACCAACCTCTTTTATGTCTTTTCTTATTGACTGTTGGTTGCATTGGCTTGCTACTAAAGGAGATCGGGCAATCTTCTATAGACTCTGGTCCAAGAAGCTTCGTTGATTCTGGGATACACAAAACACTTGTTGTGTTTGATGCTTTTCAATTATCAAAGCTCATGGACAAAAAGAGTATAAGGGTATAAGTACTTTTAGTAAATCTAATTCTTCATTTTATTAAAAAAGCAAAGCAATACAAGGTAGTGTAGGTAGTATGAATCTCTCAATACTTAATCACTGATAAACAACAGCGTAACCTTCACGACCATAATCCTTAGAGGGGTAAGCAGAAAAGTTTCATCGTTTGCAGAAGTTCACATTTGGTCGCATTAGTTGTTATGACTTGAAAACAATATGTTTGCTAAGTCCTGGAAGCAAAATCTTCACGACTTTAATCCTTAAAGGAGTAAGCAGATATGTTTCTGAAGTTCACAGTTGGTCGCATTAGTTGTCATGTGATGAAAGCGAACCGTTTACCAAATCCTTGACACAGCAAACACCTTAGAGCTGCTTGAGAGTAAGTTTACAGGACAGTTGTCCGCACAACCTAAGAGGCCTTATACAAATGATTCGACTATTAACTATTTGCAATTGAGTCGAGGAAATGCGCAGGATGGCACTTCTTGATAACGTGCCCAGCCCAAAAACAAAGACATTATTATGTGCAAAACAGCCTATGGTTCATTTACCGGTAACGCACGTACAGTAATAATCACCGACGCTCCTTATATCTCTTGAATTAGAAGATTTTGTTGTCACTAATTGTACATTATGGCGTTTAACTTTTTTCTCCCGGCGCCGATTTGCTTATATTCTTAACAAAGAATAACCCTCTTCTAACGAGCTTTAAAATGATGTATGTCTTAATCACCAACGCTGTTTGTAATTAATGCCATCGTTGATTACATAGTTAATTTTAAATGATCAATAACTTTTTTCTTCATAGAGGAATTTTTTTGACGCCATAGCAAAAAATGATGCTCTTGACATCAGCTTCAAGAAAATATAGGTCTCGCTCAACGACGCTACTTGGACCGCTTCCGCCCGATCTCCTTTTAACACAAAAAAAACGCTTTTCCTTTAACATCAACTAGCAGTAAGTTTACATAAAAAAAAAACTGGCAACCTGAAAAAACGTTACCAACATTCAAAATTGTTATCCATTTTGGCATCCAACATCCCAGTGTCTTACTTTTTCGTGACAGAGAAAATTAAAAAAAGAACTGCCACCGGTTCATTATCGCAAATTCCTTTCTGACTTGATCCAAGCTTTTAATTAATTAAAAACGGTCATCTACTTGATAAGGGTGTCGGGGAAAGTAAAATGCCGGGTGTCGAGATGTATGAGTTCACGTTTATGTTGGCTCTCGTTTGTTTTAGAATGATGGTGTTAATTAGTGGTGTTTTAATTGTTGAACACAATATTTCAGTTAATGTAAAAAAAAATCAAGAAACAAATAAAAAAGAAAGAAAACAAAAGAAACGAAAGAAAGAGAAAGAAAGACTAAAAATCAAAATGCAGGCGGGACCCATTGAATATAAAATTATTAAAAAATGGCACTTTTTGACACGCAAGATTAAGCCAAATCTGTCTCTGGAGTGCCACAAAGCAACAAACATACAATTACATAGGCTGCTGAACACATTACACTCCTCAGCCGGGTAAAAATAAGTAACAGCCGCGGGAAGTTCGTGGATGGGTGATAATCCATTCCACACCATGATACTTCCGTGACTTAGAAAGCACGTTATGAAGTTGGTCCCGGTTGCCATCTCGGACAGCCGCTACCGGTAATCAAAGTCCCGAAAGTCGGACACACAGCCTATCCAAGGGACATTGTGCTATCCAGTAACTGGTGTACAGTGCTGTGCAGGTCCGATGAACAGAATTTTTGCTCCATGTAGTAGGCTACATTTCTCAACCCTCACGTGCGACCTCCTAATCACCTGATGTGGTTTATACATAATAGCACAGAATGTTCCTCCTGCCTGCTGATTCCCGGGTCGGGCAAAGTGTTATTGGGTTTCTCCATCAATAATTTTTCAGCATTCGTACCTCAGTTCGTTGACTGTGTGACTGTTCGTAAATTACCCTAGGCTGATAAAATTTTCGTTTTTCCTAAATCATGCACATATTAGTATTAATGTCGGCTCCCCCCGAAGGAGGAGAGGCCGCGCCCCTCCGTCCGCACGGCCTTGCAAGACTCGACACCAAACTGGTCATCTTTCCACCGACTACTAAATTGAACTCCAGCCCTGTCCCGACTTTAGAAGCTAAGGGACAGGGAGGGGTACAAGGTGTAGTTTAATATTGGGAGGTCACAGTTAAGACATATACATGAATAATATCAAATCCTATAAAACTAAATCAGTAATAAAGTATGAAGCTAATAAGGCAAGAGGGCGCAAAGATATATATATATGATGAAAGGTTGGTGAAAGGAAACGTTACGTTTGCGCTTAAGAGATTCACTATTTACAGTTACGTTAATTTAGTGGTTCAAACGTATTACGAACCCAACTCTATGGCATGTAACCGGTTACAATAACTGCCTCAGTACGTGACGGTTAGACCTAAGCGCATAGGCCCACTAAGGATCCTGCTACGAATTCTAACCGAACACGTTTCCTAAGCATCATTCACTTGTCTTTTTCAATCCTAAGACAGAGTACTGAGAAGTCCTACTGCCATTGAGGAAGACACGTTTTAGTAGTTCTCCCTACACGCGTATTCATGTTAGTAACACCCTTTACGGCAATCTACCCCTTGTCTAAGATAACACACAACTTGCGCAAGCGCACCGTGGATTCAGTCTGTAGCAGAACATATTGCGTTTGTTATTGGTGGACGCCGAAGTGGTGATATATCGTCACTTCACATTTCTTTACTCTTCCCCATGTCGTGGTTGCGTATCTCGTTAGTAATGTCGATTCAGTAATTTGCCAACCAGTGGCCGGGTTTGGGTTTAACGAGATAAACAGCCGGGGTTTGACTTTCTGTCCCTAGCGTTCCTTAGAACGGAGTTATCGATGTAGTTTGAGATATTTCGTGATGCCTACCCCCGCTCCCTGAAATGTGCGCCAACAATCCCCACGCAATGTTTCTGAGCTAGACCTTTACAGGAAGCAGTATTCATCAGCAACGTTTGGTTGATTTGTACCACAAGTACAAGTCGGCATCATATCACTGAGTAATATAATTTGTCTTAATAAATCCGTGAATATTACGGTGTTGCCTTCACCACTGAACAATATATTTTATCTTAATTGGAATTTGAATATTACGGTTCTGCCTTTCATTTGTCAGGTAAAAGTCAACATTCGTCAATAGTCGGGTGTGTTGGTGTATAGTGTGCATGTCGTTTGTATGAAATGTGTGTATAGTGTAGCGAAAGGCGGTCTCCGTCCCTATAACCAAACGCAGATGAAGAATATGTGCCAAGGTTAGGAGTTATTAGGACACATAACACAGGACATAATAATATACATTGTGATGATAAAGCGGCTCTGCCGTCATGCTGAAATAAATAATTATTAACATCGCTGCGTTTCCGCCAAACTGCTACTTAAGCTAGGAGGTAATTATAGTTAACACTTACCACGTGTTCATTGTTCATTGAGGGGGACTAGTCACCAGCTACTTACATAGTACTGCACACATTACCAGTCTCACCTCCGCTACAGCGTCTCCTTCAGGATCTCGTCACTCACTTTAATTAGGCATATAGCTACTATTTATATTTAACTTATAAAATACTAATCGCTCTCTTACGACAGTCCTCTGGGACATGTCCATCTTGGTACCAAGATTACGCTAACTACCCGAACCAAACCTAGAACGTCCTAGCTCTTTAACCGTTTTCAGACCGACTCCCTGACTTAGCTCGACTAGCCTCCACGTGTGGACTCTTACGCGATTTCAAATCAACTGCCCCGAATCCACCCAGCTTTTTCCGGCCCAGCCTCCAAAAGCCCACCACGCTTGGCATGTTCCCATACTTTTTAAATCGCCTCTTTTTTGTGCAACCGTCTCAATTGTTTTAAAGGGTCCCGGGCCGTGCGATACCCAAGACTGTCCAGCAGATGTGGCGTTAGTATCCTTTAGAAATCAGTAAATTTTTTATCTCTTCTTAAGATTTCTCTAGTCCCTTTCCCATTAAGCGTTTCTAAGTGATGCAATATTTTTTACAATTCAAGGAAGAAAGCTCACTAAATCTTTATTAATTACGGTCACTTGCCAGCCTGTCAAGCCATAAAATAGAAGTTTAATGTGTTTATAAGTGGCCCATACCGTGTGATGATTTTAAATAAAAATCAATACTAAAATATCTACTTAATAATTAGGAGTACGTGACAGACAGTCACAACTGCCTCGTTGGTTTAGTGACTGCTGATCATGACGTCCTGGGTTCGATTCCCAGGTCGCGCAAGTGTTATTGAGTTTTTCCATCAATAATTTCTCAGTAAAACGGAGCCGGAATTGTGCCCGGTTAATGGCTCACCTCCACATGGGACTTAAACATGACTGGCGAAATGTGCGTGTACGATTAGGTACACCTCTGTCTAACCCTTCGGGGTTTACAGGCGTGATGTTATGTTATGTTCCTACACTGCTAGGACACAGTTCTTCCTTCTATTGGCTTTAATCTGCCATGCGAGTCCAGTGCGGATTGATAGATGTAATGTCTTCAAATTTTTGTTTCTAGAACATGCCGATTTCCTCTCGATGTTTTCCTTGAACAGTCTACGAGTACCAAGAAGGATATATATTACATTTCCTTTGTCATAAATATGACGTAATAAGACTCAAAGATCACATTAATATCTCTTCAACTCACAAAAAAGAATAAAAGTACAAAGTTGCTTACTACCCATTTTTCATCGCTACTACGTTTTTTCTGATTAAGTCCCTCGTGAACAGTTTAACTTCACCCGGTTTAACTTTTTATTCTGCAGAATTTTGATCGCGTCATCTTTATTATCTGTACTGCTTTAGTCTGGTAACTTTGTCCGGACATACATATAAAGTACTCCCATATATAAGGTGACTGGTAATTAGTGACCGATACTTAAACACGTGATTATACTCATGAAAACAAAGAACTTTTCCAAAAGATTTTTTTTTTGTATCTAGGTACTCTTTCGATTTTATCCCAATAACATAACAGCCGTATGAAATTCGCGCGCGCGTGCCATTGACCTATCAGCTGTTAGCCGCGCGACAACATGACAGTCCAAAAGTGCAATTATATTGAGGCATACCCTTAGGGTTACCGAAATGACGCCATGGGATCTGGAGGCGATAGTCCTCGCGCACCTGCACGAATAGCGCTCGGTGGCAATACGTCAGGGGGAAACTTCACTGCCGCGGCAAATCGCCGCTCAGCGGACAGACCTCCGGCGCGATCTCATAGGGACATGGAGAGAGCGACTGTCGCAGCCCCGTGCGGGGCACGCCACCATAGTGGTGATAAGTCCCCTCTCTTTGAGAAGTGGCTACCGCCGGACGCAGTTCCTCACCGGACACGGTTGTTTCGGGAGGTTCCTGCACCGAATCGGGCGGGAGGAAACGCCCGGGTGTTTCCATTGCGAGGATCGTCCAAGATCGTCCGAGGACACGGTGGAGCACTCCGTGGAGGTCTGCCCAGCTTTGGCGGAGCACCGCACTGTCCTCGTAGCGGCGATCTCTCGCTTCCGGCCCTGGTTCAAGCTATGGTCCGGAACGAGAGGGAATGGGAAGCCGTCACCTCCTTCTGCGAAGCAGTCATGCTAGTGAAGGAGGTGGCGGGACGTGAGAGGGAAAGAGCCTCACGTCCCAGGCGCCGCGGGAAACGCCCTGGGCGTCGGGGGTCACGTGGTGGCTCCCGGCCACCGTAGGCGCGGGCCTGTGGACGGCGAGTTATGGGCTAGCTCGTCGTCCGGCCGTCTTATGACGACAGGCCGTGTGGTGCGTTCGTGTTCCACACGCGCCTCAAAGAGATGTCAGCGCCATGTAGGGGTCCGCTTGGGCCGCTGCCTGCCGATGGCTGCGGGACTGTTCGAAACACATACCGTGGCCCTGGAACACAAAGGGCAAAGAAGAAACATGGATGCGTTTTAGTCAGTAGAAGTCTGACACTCCCTTCCGCTTTGCCCAGAGCGTGGGGGGGTCATTTGATGATGTCCCATGCAAAAAAAAAAAAAAGGTTTACTGAAAACAGCCATCACATATCGGCTTCTGGACTGAACTAGACAGTTCCTCAACGAAAGATAGCACGTGTAAGGCTATGAACTCTCCCATTTATAAATATTAAAGAACCTAATCACATATCATCAATCACACTGAGTGATATCAAACACAATAATAAGCACCTTTTCACTGAAAGGGTCATGATGGATGAATGTTTTTAGTGCCATAGTATTATCAGGGTTGGTATGAAAATTATGGGGCTATCTATGAAAGCAGATACGCCTTTATAATCGTCTCTTTGGTAGTTAAAACTTAATTTTTGCTTTAACTTAACATCACGCCTGCAATCTCCGAAGAGTTAGGCAGAGGTGTATTTTAGACTACACATACGTTTCGGTAGTTATGTTTAAGTCCCATGTAAATAGGAGAGAGCTTAATGCCATCAACACCGACTCGGAATTTCTCGTGGAAAACCTCAAAAGCACTTTGCTCGACCTGAGAATCGAACCCCGGGGAAAGCGTCATGTTCAGCTTGCTTCATTTAATTCATTTGTAAGTGTGCTAAACAGCACAGTAAATATAAGATATTATGTGTAAGTTTAAGAGTAACTGCTGAGACACACAATTATGAGGGTGAATGAGAGTGGGCTCTAATTCATCACGCAGGCCTAGTGTAGGATGGTAGATGTCATGTCTTCCATATTTTGGTTTTGAATATGCCAGTTTCCTTCAGCCTTCGAACCTAAGACCTACAACTCATAAGTCGTGGCCGTTACTACTGTACCCAACTCACAATGCAACATATGAAACAAGCAAGGCAACAAGACTCCTTCCCTTGAGCATGAGAACAAAATTATCCGTTGCATAAATTTGCTCCAACTCCACCGTTTCTCAGCCATAAGGCGTCCAACAAATTTAACAACCCATTACTGCGGTCCGCCTGTTACACCGAAGCGTAACCCAAGGTAAGCTCAGCTTCTTATCCAATCTGTTCTTCATGTAGATAAAAATGCGATTATAGGAGTTACGTCAAGAGGATAGACAAATTATTAGTATTATCATCCTGTTAAGCTCTTACTGATAAGAAACAAGCCTCTTCGCTTTAGAAGAAAGTCAGCTGTAATCCACCATGTAGGTATTGTGGCTTGCTGGGTGTCAGAGTCATATTGTCTAGGGTTTATTATCTTTGGTTCTAGGACATACCGGCTTCATCCCGATGTTTCCTTTAGTTTTCCAAATAATAAGTTAGTTCTTGTGAAATGTGCGATAGCACTTAATTTGTCAGTTTGTGTAAAAATTATCAAATCCAGATATTAAATTGTAAATTGTGATAAACTCGTATGCTTATTTTTTAAATATATTCATATTCCGATTATTAATTCGTTGCTCTTCAAAACTTACCACAAGCTGCACTTGACACATTAAAATGACGTGACAAAATAAACACAAACACTTCCTCAAAATAACGAATTAATTAAATAATACCGCATGCAACCACGGTGTAACAACAGGCCAATGCTAAAGCTCTTTTAACTTAGTTTCCACTAGATTAACCAATGGATTACTCGTCTTAATTTGTTAGCATTGGGGGTCAAACTCGCTTGCTAAAAATAATTGCATAGGATTCAGTTCGCGGGACACGGCACCAAATGTTTTATTATGTCATTTTGGTATTTCTATCAGAATGGCTAATGAAAACCACTCTGTAATAAAATGTTTTTTTTTTTCAAAATGGTTGAAGTAAACTGCATTGTAAAATTGCGCTTTGAACTTAAATTTCTTACATTTTATACTTTTTATAAAGGTAACACTTTTTCTCTTTTTCCGTGTTATTTCTTTAACACACCCACTGTTCAGACGTGACTTTCGTTTGAACAATCTCGGCCCGAAATATGTCTTGCCTTTGCGTAGTTTGTCATAACCTAAGACCTTGCAACCGTACATAATGAGCCATATATTTTTTCTCCTCCCCGCTCTGGGCGGAGCGAAAGGGAGTGCCAGACTTCTACTGACTAAAACCCATCTATATTCCTTCTTTGCCACGGTATCTCTTTCGAACAGTCCCGCAGCCCTGGCAGCCATCGGCCCTTGCGGACCCCTACATTGTTGCTGACAGCTCTTTGAGGCGCGCGTGGAACACGAACGCGCCGTCGACACGACCTGACGGTCGGACGGCGAGCTAGCCTATTACTCGCCGTCCACAGGCCCGCTACATAATGAGCCTTCTTCTTTCTTTTTAGGTGTGGTCAGTGTCTAACCTGGTGTCAGAGTTTTTATGCCACCCATGGGCCTGTGACTTGGCTTTACAGTCCGTCGAGAAATATCTCTCAGGCATGCATTGGTTTCCTCACGATGTTTTCCTTCACCGAAGCAAGTGATAATTGTACAATACGCACATAAATCCGAAAAAGCAGAGGTCTTGGATTCGAACGCGAGACCTATGACTTGGCAGTACGACGGTCACACCACTAGGCTATCACTGCTGAGCCTGTAACATACCTACTTACTCCTTTAGCACTAGCCTTCACTCGATAAGAAAACGTAGGCGAGTGAATGTTACATGTTTTTTTTTTCCAACACACACTGATTTTCTCGCAATGGTTTTACACAAAAAAGGAGTCTTATGTTTTTACGGTTCATTTTTGTATGTATGTTTACTTCATGGTTTTGAGAGCAGTGGTGATGAAAATTTCTCAAAGAAAACTAGATACCTGCTTGAGCTCGAATCTCTAACTACGTCTCATTTTAGAACACAAAAAAATCGATAGCGGCGATCTATGGGTGTAGATGTGTCGTGTTAAATGCAAAGATATTTAAAAGACTTACAAAGCGGACATTGGGAAAATTTTAAACAAAATTTTTGATCCAAAACATTTTAGATTTAGACAAACGAATGCTACCGGAGGAGCTCGTGGCTAAATAATAACAGCCGCTCGGATCGATCTTTAGGTTAAGCCGTCCTTGCCTAGGTTGGTCTGTGGATGGGTGACCACCCATTACATACCGAGTTTCCTCCGTGCCTCGGAAAGCACGTTAAGCCGTTGGTCCCGGGTGTCATTTGTAGATCTTTGACAGTCGTTAGGTAGTCAGTGGCCCAAAAAGTCTGACAACCAGTCTTACCAAGGGGTATCGTATTACCCAGTACTAACTGGGTTGTGGAGGTCAGATAGGCAGTCGCTCCATGTAAAATACTGGTATTCAGCTGCATACGTTTAGACTGAAGCCGACCACAACATAGTTGAGAAAAGGATAGGCAGATGATGACAAACGAATACTACCAAACAAACGGGCGTATAACACTCGTCAGAAAGATTTGTTACGTAGTAACAAGTATTGGATTACGATTTTCTTCATCTTGTTCCGTCTATCGCTCGTATTTTTTTTAATGTGTTTTGTTATACATTAGTCATATAACAAAAGACACACATACTTACATTTATGTTATGTGTGTTACGTGAATGCGTGGTGTGTGTAATGTGTGTGTGTGTGTTGTTGTTTGATGTGTGTATTTATACATATGTTTTTACATTTAAGTTTAAAATAAACAATAATAAACGATGTATTACCATTGCCAAATTCATGATTATAATGTCGTCTCCCTCAATAAAATGCCATGGTTTGTCAGCCACGACTCGTAACAGTGTGCCTACGTTAACCTTAATATGCATAGTTCCCCAGCAGAGATGATGCATCCCAGTGTCCCCATGGAGTATGAGCCAATTAAATATTGTCATACAAGTTTAATTTGGTAGTCTGATTGGCACTGTTGGTAGTTTTGAATTCGAGTCTGACAAATTATCCCTGGAATACACAGTATACCATCAAAAGCACATGAAAGTTTCCTATTTTAACCGACCTCTAAAAGAGGAGGAGGTCATGTATTCCACCTACATCTTTTTTTTTCTTGAATGTACACCGATTACTCCGTGATAACTGGGTCGATTTACGTGATTCATTTTTATTTGGTAGAGGAACCCCACGCGGTGTTTCCATACAAATTTTATTAACTTTGCTCGAGTAGTTTTTAAGTTAGCTTGTTCTTCTTCTACTCAAATCAATGACTCAGTTTTTGTCCGACCAGTACGTAACGAAGTGCACAGCTCTGTCGTTTGCCATATTCACGTCCTGGAGCGTGCAGTTAGTTGTGCACGACGAGCAGGAGGGAAGGTGTGGCATATCCTGTGTTGGGTAGTTGATTTATAAGTCAGTTCCATTAAATATGTTTAATGCATGCTAAAGAAAGAGAAACTTAAAAAAATTGACAGCAGCGGTGGCCCAGTGGTGGAGACCCCGACTTACGAGCAGTAAGTCGTGGGTTCGAACCCAGCCAGGCGCATTACTTTGTGTAAGTTATTTCATCACCACTGCTCTCATAAACGGTGAAGGAAAACATCGTGAAGAAACCGGCATGTCGTAGAACCAAAAATTCGAAGACATGTGACATCTACCAACCCGCACTGGGCCCGCGTGGTGGATTATAGCCCATTCTCTCTCATAGAGAGGAGGCCTGCGTCCAAGCAGTGGGAACATTATTTAGGCTGATTATGCTATGCTAAAGAATGATAAGGGCAGGCGGATGATAAATTGCAATGCTTGTTAAAGGCTGCTAAGTCATAAGTACTAACATAACATAACACCACGTTGTACACTTCGTTCGCAATAAATGTTTTGACTTTGACTTTGAATACGTATTTTTTCTTCTTAGCCTATGTTGTTAACATGATGGTCCTCTCACGGATGATACAAACAAAATCACCGACTGCTGAAAGTCAAGTTATTTAATACTATTTTAGTGTTTTATTTGGAAATCGGTTTTTATTTATGTTTCTTGTCTTGTCCGTCTGGCCGCATAGTTTTTTTAACTACTCTACGGATTCTGTTACAGTTTCAGATTTAGTACTGTACGATTTAAAAAAAAACACATATTTAGGACACAAATAAAGCATAAAGTCCTTCAACCTCAAACGAAAGTTTCTTTCAGTGAGTACTAAACAAATTGGTTCAGAAATGGATAAGAATAAAGTTCTTACATATTTTGTATGTTAGACTACTTACCAATGATGTTCAGTGTCGATATTACGAGTCAACAGAGCAGAATTTCGGCTGCAAGTATTCGGTCGGGAATTTGTAGTCTGGTTTGGTCCTGACTGCGGTGTCCTGACTGACCGATGTAATGTTACATTACTAAACATCACGCCTGTAATCCCCAAAGGGTTAGGCAGAGGTGTATGTTATAGTACACCCACATTTCGCCAGTAATATTTAAGTACCATGTAATAGGGGGCGAGCCTATTGCCATCATCAAGCATAAATCGAGACTCCGTGGCTGCTACTGATAAATTCCTGATGAAAAAATCCAATAACAATTTGGGCGACCAGGGAATCGTCCCCAGGACCTCATGTTTAGCAGTCACCCTTGCGGCCACTACACCAACGAGGCAGTCAGTTATGTAATGATATGTATTTAATACAAAAGTAGGTCAATTTCTAAAGCACAGTAGAGTACAGACAAGTTGTCAAAACACAGACCGCATGCGCAATGCTACGTGAACAGTTTTGAGCCAGTTTTAACCACACTGTAGATTAGTTCGTATCTAAGCTGAACATGTTAAATTAATTACCTTGGAAGCTTTCGTGTTTAAATAGGAGCTCGTGGCTAAATAGGAGCTCGTGGCTAAATAATAACAGCCGCTCGGATCGACCTTTAGGTTAAGCCGTGCTTGCCTAGGTTGGTCTGTGGATGGGTGACCACCCATTACATACCGAGTTTCCTCCGTGCCTCGGAAAGCACGTTAAGCCGTTGGTCCCGGGTGTCATTTGTAGATCTTTGACAGTCGTTAGGTAGTCAGTGGCCCAAAAAGTCTGACAACCAGTCTTATCAAGGGGTATCGTATTACCCAGTACTAACTTAGTTGTGGAGGTCAGATAGGCAGTCGCTCCATGTAAAATACTGGTATTCACCTGCATCCGGTTAGACTGGAAGCCGACCCCAACATAGTTGGGAAAAGGCTAGGCAGATGATGGAAGCTTACGTGTTTAACTGGAATTTTGACACAAACTTGACTATTACCGAAATGGATCAAAAAGACAGCAAGTTTCATTACTCTGTCGTATTGGTCTCATAGATAAATTGAAATACAAGGTGTAAACGGACCCTTCACATAGCCGTCAACCAAGCATTCTGTACATCAAACTAAGTAACTTTACGCAAAAATTTTTTGGTGTGAAAAATCACGTAACGGACAGAAAACATTGCGCTGCATTGAATAGTACAGGGGTAGTGCAGGTATTTAAAGTAAAGAGTTATAACATTAAAAACTTGTATTAAAAAAAAAAAAAAAACTTGTGAAAACGTTAGAACTTTGACCCCCAATATCCGTATACTAATATCAATATAGGTATGACCATACCTGGGAACCTTCTAGTTACAAATAGTTACATAAAACAAAATATTGATCACAATGACGGCGGGAAAAAGTGCGTTTTGGCTTCGTCAAGGGTACCTTTACACCCAGTATATATTATACCGTATATTCAACATGAGATTTTATCATAACTGAGGTAAGATCAGTCAGATCAGTTCAGTCATCCATAGCTGTTAGTATAATTCGAATTTGATTTATTTATAAGTAAACATTCGATTTTTTTGCAGGGATCCGCTGGATGCGAGACGCACGGGACCGGTCAAAGTGGCGACACTTGGGGGAGGCCTATGTCCAGCAGTGGACGTCTTTCCACTGAAATTATGATTAGATATTAACGAAGAAGAAGAAGAAAGAAAAAGAAAACGAAAGAAGAAAGGAAGTTCTAGAAGTTAAGTAAAATTGTTACTAACCCTATGGACTCCGGTCTGAAATAAAAAAATTCTATTCTATTCTTTTAACATCTAACTATGCACCTTTACCTGTGCTTACATCCTACTTTTTTCAATATTTATATTTCCTGTTAGGTATTCTCGAATCGATGACTGAGATTTTATCCGACCTGTACGTAGTGACCTGGACAGCTCTGTCGTTAACCTCAATCAAGTGGTCGAAAGCAGGAGTAATTCCAGTGTGGGAAAGAGATGGCGCTAGACGACCTGTATAGCTCTGTCTTTTTTCCACACTGTAGTAACCAAGCAACCCCGCTGGGGGATTACTATGACGTCTTAAAGCAGGAGTAATTCTAATGTGGGAAAGAGACAGAGCTATACAGGTCATCTAGCGCCATCACCTGGACTCAAACTGCTTTTAAGTGCATGTTATTCTAAACCTATTTCGTAGCACCATGCCTACTTTCGCACGTTGACCACCACTACTACTTTTTATACTTCCAAGTAATCGCTAGCACTATGCCAACATTTTAAAAGCGCCATACATTAGATCGCATTATGCCTACAACCGCATATTGACAAATACATTATTCTTATCGCAGTAGGCCTACTTTTACTTACGTCAGTACTTTTTTTATATTATTTTGTGGTCAACACTAATGTACAGTCCACACATAAATTATTTTACTTCGAGTGTTTTGTAAATATAAGTAGGTATGATTTAGGGGTGGGTAATAACCAAACTAAAAATATGTATTATCAATCGATTATTTTACAAGTATATTCCCATTTAAAAAAATATTATGGCAATCCCTGCGTATTTTTTTTTTAAATGCTGTTTTGTGATTGGTGATTGATGGTTATGGTTTCGTTTTTGAAACAAGTTTGGCTTTTTAAATAATTTTGATAAGACTTGACGTGTTACAAAGTAGGCACTGTGCTACGAAATGTCCAAAAATACTATCCAATTTTCAGACGTTTAAAATTTGCGTATTTTTTACAATCTAAACATAAAATATTGTAATAATGTTCTTTATGTCCAACTCAGATCTAAAGAATTTATCATAGGGTAAAACCGAAGCGTTCCTTCTTATTTACTATTCGATTTCAACCACTACTAACTCTATTTCAATCCCTCTCCAAACATAACCCTACACATCTACTCTATCAAAATTAACATCGAAATGCATCGAGCTTCAATAGAGCTTCCATTTCCTTCCTCCACGCGGTTTGAACTTTACAACCGTGGCCGCAGACTCTCGAATTATAGCGGGTTCGTTAACGAACTTGGCTAATTAGAATATCAATAATATGTTGCCGTCATTGCGACGGGTTATTAGTTATAATATTTGATTGTTGGACTAATACTATAATATGAATGCTCAGGGACTCGAGGCTTAATAATAACAGTTGCACGGTTCGATCTTCAAGGTTAAGCAGTGCTTGCCAAGGTTGGTCCGTGGATGGGTGACCATCCATTGTAAACCAAGTTTTCTCCGTGTTTCAAAAAGTATGTTAAGCCATTTGTCTCGGCTGTCATTTGTAAATCTTTGATAGTCGTTACAGGTAGTCAGTGGCCCAAAAAGTCTGACAACTAGTCTTACCAAGGGGTATCGTAGTACTAACTGTGTTGTGGAGGTCAGATAGGCAGTCGCTCCATGCAAAATACTGCTATTCAGCTGCAACCGGTTAGAATGGAAGCCGACTCCAACTAAGTTGGGAAAAGGCTAGGCAGATGATGACCAAACTACTGCACGATTTACATATATTGCCGTGTCCAATCTGCATGGCTTTTTGAAGTTCTGAATAGAAAATATCCTCCTAGATAGAGCATAATTATCATTCAACTCGGTGGACACAATTTCGAGAAAGAAGCTAACAGAAGAATCCAGTTGGGTTTGGCAGCGATCAGAAAACTTCGTCGATTCTCCTCGTCGCCTATCCATTAATGTTTGAAGACTTCATTCAGTGCATGCTGCATGCTATCACATACGGTGCCGAAACTTGGACCAGCACGTCCAGAAATTCAAAGCTTTAAAGGATAACATCCGAAATTAAATGATCCGGGTAAGACCTGGAGTTACTGACTTATTTTATCAAGTTAGCAAGCTGGAAAATCTAGCTATGAGTATCGGAGAACCGTCTTCCGATGGTTCAAACGAACTGTCGACTGCAGGTCGCGTATCCTATAACAGCTAAAGGTTACGCGACCTGCAGCTGACAGTTCGTTTGCAATGTCAAAAGATCTAGCTTAGGACCTGTAAACACCGATTTATGTTGAGGAGGCAACAAATCTAGCAAAAAAGAACTGGACAACTAACAAATAACGTGTAATAAAAAACCTAGCCACCACAAAAACATTTGTAGCTAAACAATTTCAAACAAAATAAAAAACAATAGAACCTCACAAATTCACATTAATTCCAATTACGCCGAAACAAAAACTGCAACACCATCACTAAAACAATTTGTTTATCAAAACAACGTCAGTTTTTAAAGCTTGAGGGCACAATGAATTCCCATAACTGCATGTAGACAAAAGAACCCTTGATATGTTTCACAGTAAAAAATTTAAAACAAAACAGTGTGTCAACTAGCCTATACGTGCTGCGTGGTATTTCTGGCGCATAACCGTTGTCAAAAATCTGAGAAGCTCACTAATCCGTACTTGCCTAGGTTGGTCCGTGGATACACACCCATTACATACCGAGTTTCCTCCGTGCTCGGAAAACACGTTAAGCCGTCGTTCCCGGCTGTCATTTGTAGATCTTTGACAGTTGTTACGGGTAGTCAGTAGCCCAAAAATCTAACGACCAGTCTTACCAAGGGGTATCGTATATTTTATTTTATTTCCAGTACTAACTGGGTTGTGGAGGTCAAATAGGCAGTCGCTCCACGTAACCACATTCAGCAGCATCCGGTTAGACTAGAAGCCGACCCCAACAAAATTTTGGAATAGAGTATCACAGTGTTATGAATAAGTACAATATGCACAATTCAACCAAATTGGTGTACTTTTATAATTCCAGTTCAACTGGGTAATTTCATCCAAAAAAGAGAGAGGTATACTTGCCATGTATGGCCATGTAATTTGTACGCCGTTAGTGGCAAAACATGGACGCACACAACATCTATTAATTCAATACCTTGCATGTCTGATTAGTCAGTTTATGTAAACGCATGTTTGACAAATAAATTATCTTTATCTTTATCTTTATCTTTAGCATATTTCTATCGACTGCATTGCAATAATGACTATTAAGTTGGTGAGTGATGAGAATGTTCGTTCATAATTCCTCTACTGTTACTACATGTACTGTAACATATTCGCTATTTCATAGTTGAAATCTGACGCAAGTGGAGGTACGACGAGCTTGCCTAATTGGAGTGTTCTGAAGTACTAGGGTACCATATGTGGCGGAGCAACTATACTGTATCGCGTAGTATCACTAGTATAAAGTTTGAAATCTGCATTCAATTTCGGTTTCAAAGTCTGCGAAGATTCTGAAGTAGTTTTTGAGATATCTTGTGTTTTTGCAAGGAGATATCTTTGAGTCTGGAATTTGAATTGAAAATAAGTAAGGTAACTCTCAGATATACTAAATGCTACTGAAAACTACTAAGGATAGATATTATAAAGAGAGGATATTATGTGGTGAAAAGTAGTATATCATCACACATTATCGCAGTTAATAAAATAAACTTTGGAATATTTTTGTTACGGCGTTTTGGAATGTTCCTATAATAATGAATTACGGTCGCTTTATGAGATACTAGATGCCACTGCAAAGTACTTGTGTCTCATAATGTGGTGGAAAGTACAACTGTATAGTATAGCACAAAGTTGAGACTTTCAATTTGAGATCTGCAGTCAATTGTTTGAAACGTCTTCAGTGGTTTTGAAGGTGGTTTCAAGATTTCTATGAGTTGCACTTGTGTTTGAGGGTTAGCAAGAGCAATTTTGGAGCAAAATTTTAACTACCTTATTAACTGTTTTGTGCTTCTACACATAATGGGCCGGTCATAGTAGTTGTAGAACCGATGACCGTTGGGGTAGACGTGTTCTTGAGTGGACACCGCGAATCGGCAAACGTAAGGTGGGACCCCCTTAGTGGAGTGACGATCTTCGCAGGGTGGCTGGTAGCAACTGGATGAGAGTTGCTGAGAATCGATTTGAGTGGCGTGTGTTTGAGGAGGTCTATGTCCAGCAGTGGACTGCCGTAGGCTGATGATGATGATGACACATAATGATTATGATTATGGTGCCCCTCACAAAATACGCGCTTTGGACGTGGAGTTGCGTACACTAGCCCGTTATACAATACAATAATTATTATGTTAAAAACGTACTTTAACCAAGAGTAAAAAACTTGGAAATTTTCTTTCAAAAAATTAGGTACGACACATCTACACAAATACATGCACTCAATATACAACACACACACACACACGCAACACACAGATACAGCATTTTTACACTTAATTTGAAATAAACCTTTGGCTTAGGCTTTGTCTTCGAAAATCTCACCAAACATGTACATACAAAACTCGGTACTCCAAATATGCTCGTATTTACCTCCACGGCCAACTTCAAAACAATTCGCTTATAAGAGCGGGCGCACCTCTAATAGGAATTAGGTAGGCCAGTCCGTCTGCCTCTAATTGGGACACGGAACACCTCTATTCCGCGTGTCGAATGCATGCGACTGTGACATACGGGCTTGAATACTAAACAACCAGAATACAGGTAGAAAAAGACGGGTTGTTTATGATGTGTAAAAGTTTATTTTGTTTAATAGGTATGTATGTGACCTATGACACCGAGAAAGGAAAAGAATTCATCAGCATTTTTGTCAAAATTCAAATTTCAAAAGCCTTTAACAGCACCCGAAGATGTTGTTGTAATGCAGTTAGTTCTCTGTGATAAAATACATGGTTGGAAGCGTAATTGCGCAGAAATTGTATCCCCCCGCATCCCTGCCAGAAGTGACGAGGAGAAACACCTAGTGTTTTTAGTTAGGAGCCTGACAGACCCTTCCGCTCGCCCCTCGGCTTAGGACATCCACGAGGAATTTCAAACCGCAAACCAAAACAAACAAGGCAGTCAGTTCTCGTGAGAACGTAGGGTTGTGGTGGTCTCCTGCCAATTATAACCCTATCATCCCTATCTGCCAATACCATGAGTTGGACTAGAGTGTCTTACTGCCGAGTGTGCCGGATGGGATGAACCGCGCCTAGCCTTTGTTTCGGAGAAAGGAGGTGAACCGTCTATGCCGACCGTTAATCAGTCCATCGTCGGCAGTGGTGTCCTGGGATGTGGTGATGTCCTTCTGCGAAACAGTAATGTTGCAGAAGGAGGCTGCGGACAGGGAGTGGGAGATGATGAGCTCGCGTCCATCCCGCAGCAGACGGCCCCCCCTGAATAGGTCCAGGGACGAATACATTGCACCCAAAAAGACGGCGCGTGGTCTTCCACGCGCGCCTCTCTTAAACGTAACGGGAAGAGTTTTACACCTCGCATTACATCCCATTGCCCCCCACGTAAGTGTTAGAGGGATCACCAGGGTAGTAGTAGTCAGTACGAGTCTGACAGATCCCTCCGTTCTCCCCAGGGCAGAGGACATCCACTGCGGATTTCCACCTCGAGAAAAAAAAACTGACTGGCCTGTAGCTGGGACCGAGTTCCCGATGCCACTGGGATGTCTAGATTTTGTTTTTAAGTGACGCCATAAAAACCCATCTCCATATTATTCTCGTGTTACTCAAACTTCGCTTGTTTCCTTGCAAATGAAGTTGATGTTTGTGTTTGGTGTTCATTTATCATTTCTTAGCTAAGAGTTTCCTTACATAGTGTTAGTGCTTGCAAGCAAGTGTTTCTGTTCCACTACATAGTATAAAACAAAGTCGCTTCCCGCTCTCTGTCTGTCCCTATGTATGCTTAGATCTTTAAAACTACGCAACGGATTTTGATGCGGTTTTCAGTAATAAATAGAGTGATTTAAGAGGAAGGTTTATAAATATATATATTGGACCAGTGCGAGCCGGGGCGGGTCGTTACATATAAGACAACATGTCACATTTGTTTATTTCTCCATATAACCATACATAACATAACATCGCGGCTGTAATCTCCGAAGAGTCAGGCAGAGGTGTACTAACATTTCGCCAGTTATGTTAAAATCCCATATAAAATGGAGCTAACCAATTGGCATCAACCGAGCACAAATCCAGACTCCGTGGCTGCTACTAAGAAATTCCTGATAACAGTTTGCCCGACCTGGGAATCAAACCCAGGACTTCCTACTCAGCAGTTGCGCTTGGATTCACCAAACCAACTAGGCAGTTAAATAAAACCTCGTTTAAGTCGATATTGATACTATTTGATTAGATACCCTTCGCTAGGACCTAAGTATTACTTAGTGTCCGTAAGCACCTGCATTTTGCGAATAACATTTATTATTTTTTTAGTACCAGACTTGCTGATTTGTAGTGGCTAAAGATCGACCCGAGCGGCTGTTATTATTTATAACTGCCGCTCGGGTCGATCTTTAGGTTAAGCCGTGCTTGCCTAAGTTTGTCTGTGAATGGGTGACCACCCATTATATATCGTCGGTGCGCTTGCCAAACCTGATATATGTGTACAACAAAAAAAATATTTTAGCTTTCATACACGAATGTAGTAAGTTATGTATTCACTAACAATATTATTAAACACTGGTATTTCCTACGCTTAAGTAAATAATGGGTAAAGTAGACCCTTAACGAAGCCGAAAGGCACTTGTTCTCCGCGTCTTTGCTATTATTTTTTTGTTCTAGACCATAACTGGAAACCTTCTAGTTACGGAGATATTGTGGGTCGCCAAAGTTGCAACTTTTTCACCAGTTTTTTTTTATATACACGTTTTTAATGTAAGATTTTTACTTTAAACACCTCCACGACCCCCGTGCTATTCAATCCATCCATCAGCACAATGTTTTGAGCGCGTTACATTGAGCCCTACCGTAAGACGTGATTTTTCGTGAAAAAAATGTCGTTTCACAGCAATAATTTTTGCGTAAAGTTACTTAGTTTGATGTACAGAAAGCTTGGTTGACGGCTTCGTGAATTGTCTGTTTACACCCTGTATAATCATTTAACCAAAGATAGGTATAATTTAAAACAAAAAACTGTTCATCTGCAGCCCGTTCAGCCGACTCCAACATAGTTAGGAAAAGGCTAGGTAGATTATGTTCGGGCGTCGAGCAACCGATCAAGGTTATGATCTATTTTATTTACCCTGACGTATGTCGATATATATACATGGTATACACGCAACCTTTAAGAAGCTGTCAACTCAGAATTCTAAACATGCATCATCATCATCATCTGCCTAGCCTTTTCCCAACTATGTTGGGGTCGGCTTCCAGTCTAACCGGATGCAGCTGAATACCAGTATTTTACATGGAGCGACTGCCTATCTGACCTCCACAACCCAGTTAGTACTGGGTAATACGATACCCCTTGGTAAGACTGGTTGTCAGACTTTTTGGGCCACTGACTACCTATAACGACTGTCAAAGATCTACAAATGACACCCGGGACCAACGGCTTAACGTGCTTTCCGAGGCACGGAGGAAACTCGGTATGTAATGGGTGGTCACCCATCCACAGACCAACCTAGGCAAGCGCAGCTTAACCTAAATATCGATCCGAGCGGCTGTTATTACTTAGCCACGAGCTGCTCTAAACATGCAAATAACATAATTTATGCAAAAATTATTGCTGGGAAAAGACTTTTTTTTTGGGTGAAAAATCACGTTTTTGGTAGGACTCAATACAACGCACTCAAAATATTGTGCCGATGGATGCATTGAATAGTACAGGGGTCGTGCAGGTATTTAAAGTAAAGTTATAACATATTTTAAAATCTGTATTAAAAAAAAAAAAAACTTGTGAGAAAGTTAGAACTTATTCCCCCAATATCTCCGTAACTAGAAGGTTTCCTGGTACGTCTCTAGACCAAAAAAACATCGCAATGACGAGGAGAATAAGTGCCTTTCGGCTTCGTTAAGAGTACATTCACTCCCATGATTTTAGGCATTTATCTATCTCACACAACCAAATATTAGGTTTTCCCTTGTCCAGAATGTGCGTTAAATGGGGACTTAGTCATTCTTGTACCTACTTCTAGTCCGATAGTTGATGAGCAACAGCTTAGGGATACACAAGGGAGCAATAGTAACTAGCGTACTACTAGTGTCACAGAATAAAATAGCACAGAAGGTCAACATCGAGTGAAAACAGGGGCGTTACTATGAAAGAGATGGCGCTAGACGACCAGTGTAGCTCTGTCTCTTTCTCACACGGGAATTACTCCCGCTTTAAGATGTCATGGTAAGCCACCAGATCTCATTATCTGAAACAATGTTCTTCTTCGTGTCGCTGGCGAGACAATATATTTTATGCCGATGACAAAAAAGGAGGAGTTTCTCAATTCCACACATATTTTTTTTTATGTACGACCACTTATAACCTTTTACAGAAAAGTCCGATTTCAATATTTTTTTTTTTTTTGGAGATGACATAATCTTTAAGTTGCAGTCCCATTTAATTGTAATATAAAATTCATCCCTAAGGGTAGAAAAAAGGGGTTGATTGATTTTTACGTACTGAATTTTCTGTTGTAAACCCATTCTGTTTAACCTTTTGAACGGCATTGTCACATATACGTGACAAGCAAGCTTGTGCCCTGTACGCCAACGGCACAAATATGTGACAAAAAATACACGAGCGTATTGCTTGACGGAGGTAATTGGGTCGTAGAATATGGGCATGCGTTTTCACTTGGCCTTCTGAGCATATTTATTCTATGGCTCAATAGACTCCCGAACACTTAAACTGGGTATTACGCGTTTGTTTGAGGTCAAAATATTCATCGAACTTCTTGTTAGCAAACTGGTAAACAGTATGTAGTAGTTAATTACGAAGGCTGTAGCCGGAGGATGGAAAAAAATACAAAATTTATTTGAACTTAAATTTAATTACAGAAATTACAATGTAAAATATTAACTAAGATGTCGACAGTTGACCGATGCTGTGCCAAAAGTGACGATTCGCGACAAAAGCCCGCGATGTCCGGTGCCGGGCTGCATCACGTTGAGCTGCGTCGGCGACTCGTGTCTCCGCTGTTGCAATCCGCGGTAATTAGGGTAACGCGCGATCAGCGGTTCACGTGTTACGCGAATATGTAACACCTCCCCCCGAAGATAAGCAACTATTTCGAAATCTTGTGTGAGAGAGATGATGAAATGTTGCTGTGATCAATTTTTATCTTGCTGGGACTGATTCCATGCGATTCTTGAATTTCAGCATAATTTCCTGGAGATGTTGCGTCATCATTTTGCATTGCTTGGTTTCTTTGAAGGCGTTTCGCTCGATATCGTCGGTACGTCAGTGTGATAATGAGTACACTTGCACCGGTTAGTATCAGATAGATTGGAATTGTAGTATGGTAGAGAACTGGATCAACTACTTCATTGAGTTTTGCTGGTGCCTGTTGCATGATCTTTGTGTTAATGGAGTGCAGATTTTCTAGATTTGCAGAGTTTAGTATGATTGGTGATTCGCTCGACGTCTCTAAATCTTCATTAATTGTGGGCAATTGCATAATCTCCAGAGCGAAACCTTTGATGTGATTGTTAGAGTTTGCTATAGTAAATTCGGGCGTTTTGATGTGGCAATTGTAGGGGATGATCGTCAAATAGCTTCCTTCCAGGGTTTTATATGTTTCTTGTCCGCATGATATCTTCACCTTGGTTGGATGTGGGAAACTGATGGTGTAATGCTTCTCGTCGAGTTGTTCTACAGCTTCTTTCTTCAATGCGACTGAAGACAGTTTACAGAATGGGAGAAGTTCTTGCTTGGAGATCAGATGCTGGATGCAATCGGGATCATCTCGGGCCTTGTATTTTGATTTAGCTTCACAGAGGTACAGAGAATTTACCTTCGGGCATTCAGCCTCCATGTACATAGAATCTTGACCAGAAATCGCAATGAAAGGTGAGGTTGGTAAAAGGATTTTGTTATTCTTGTTAGGGACAGTGGACAGTTTATAAAGGTTATAGATTGGAGGGAAGGCAATCGGCACCTTAAATACTATAACTATCTGATTATCTTTATAAAAGTAGCCTAGCTTAATTACGTCATAATAGTCTCTTAATTCTAATTCAAGGATCTCATCGCCTGAATATAGAATCCTTAGTTTCTGTATCATGTTCTTAATTTCAGCTATATTAACTACCATGTGCGGTGTGCTTAGTGCGCGTATAAAAGCTAAAGTATACTCTAGTTTATGGAGTTCTTCGGACAAATTATCTATGTTATCACTTAAGATAATTAAGTGTTGAGCCATGTGGGCGTAGTGGATTAAATCAAGATTTGCTGTTGTACTATTTATTATCCGATTTAAAACATTGCCTATTAACTCTTGATTTTTAGTTATATTAGTTAATAAGTTGGCATTTTGTGAAAACCAAGTTTTAGATAAACTAACATGTTGATTAAGTTGAGCTTGAATCCTATACTCATTTTCCTTAAGGATTTTTATGGCGTTGTCGTATTTAATTGCATCAGTTTGATCAAGATTACCGGATATACTTTTGATTACAGAACCGAGGCCATCAATGAGTCCTCTTTTATAGCGATTATGTTCAAATGACTCTAACTGGGCAGATATCTTAACTAGTTTGGATGTGAGGTAATCCATGTGCGGTTCGAATAATAGAGATGTCTTATTATTTAATGTGTGTCTAACATCAGTCATTCTGGTATTAACTGTATCTATTTGAGATTGTATACTATCGAGGTTGACATAATTGAGAAAAGAGTGATAATGGGAAATGATGCGCGTCGCTCCTAGATTAAACGGAAGTATTCCAGGGCCGTTCCCTAAAGGATCAATCATTACTTCTTGTCCTCGCGTCATTTGGAGTAGTAGTAGCAGTAACATCCTGTAACAATACAGATTCCTTAGGGCTTCTTTTAAGACGAGATTTTGCAACGGGACCTCGCTTCTTTCTGGTGTAAATATGTATGGGAAGGTCGGCTAGGACTATGTCTTTGGTAAAACGTGGAGCTAATTTTTGTCTGCTAGCTAACGGATTGCGGACAAATACTTGTTGGTCAGGGACATACTCTTTTTCAGGTTCGCGGTCCTTATTCCTGTTTTCAGTTAATTCAGTCCGATGGTGAAGAGAGGTTTCATTTATTATATCGTAGACTTGTGTTAGTCGTTTTTTGTGGTCTTGTAAGTAATTTTGCAGTAAATGTTCCGATAAATTTAAATCTAGGGAATCACGGGGATCAAAGTGTCCTGTGATTAAGTCTATAGGCCTACATTTAGTGAAGCTGTGTATTGAGCTGTTGTAACCTAAAATTGCATAGGGCATGAGATTTACGGCAGGTTCATTATGCTTTTCTAATTTCAGGATTCTGAGATGTTCGAGAATAGTAGAATGGAAGCGCTCTACTATGCCATTATCGTTAGGGGTATGTGCAAGTATCTTATGATGCTGTATTTTATGAAGACGGACGAACTCCGAAAATAATGCGTTAGTGAACTCAGGTCCTTGATCTGTAACTATGGTGTAGGGGACGCCATGATGGGTGCAAAACGTTAAAAGTGCTTGGACGACACTTAACGCGGTACCATCTCTGAGATGATATGCTTGTGCATATTTCGAGAAAGCATCAATTAAAGTAAGAAATTTCTCGTTTTGTGCTGTAAAAAGATCAAGATGAACAATTTCAAAGGGTTTGGTTGGGGGAGGAACTATAGAGAATTTTTGCTTAATAGGGTTCCGATCGTATTTTGCCTGTCCACAGATACTACATTCATTAATATATTTCGAGATATTTTCTTTCATTTTAGGCCAATAATAACGATGTGATAAAGCAAGGAAACATTCGGTTATACCACGGTGATTTGTTTTTCCTTCATGGTATTTACGAATAATTTCTTGCTGGTCCAAATAATTTTTAACGTTTTCTACCTCTTTCTTTGTTAAGACCATATTTAAGGCGGAGCTTTTAAATTTGTCTTGTATAATCGGAATTATGCTGTACATGGCTAGAGGGGGATGTATAAGAATTCCAGTTTTTACTTTGGGATTAACATATTCCTTTACGGCATTAATTACTTCTTCTTCCAGATTTGACTCTGATAGTTGTATAGTAGTTTTGGTATGAGTTTCGAATGGTTTAGACACGGTTGGGCGTTTTTTAATGTCTCCCACGATTATAAAGGATATTTGACGGTGGAATTTATTTAGAGGCTCATCCGATATTGGTATCTCTAATATGGGGTTCTCAGCGCTTGTGTGAGCTGTTGCGGTTGTGGAATCAATTACTGAAGGGGGTTTTTCAGACGTGTTAACTGCTATAGAGTTAGCGTCTTCATTATTAATTTCTATGCGGGACAGAGCATCTGCGTTGGTATTCAGCTTACCCTGCTTATAGACAGTAGTGAAATTATACTCGCTTAACTTTAATTTCCAACGGGTTAAACGTGAGTTGGGTTCTTTTAAATTCATTACCCATTGTAAGGGCCTGTGATCTGTAACAATTTTGAACTTCCTACCAAATAGGTACGGGCGGAAATACTTGGTTGCCCACACAATTGCTAATAATTCTTTTTCGATTGTGCTGTAGTTAATTTCACTAGTGTTTAATGTGCGCGATGCATATGCTATGGGCTTATCGGTACCTATCTGACCTTGAGAGAGAACAGCACCAATGGCAAGATTAGATGCGTCTGTTGTCAGTATAAAATCTTTACTAAAGTCTGGATATTGCAGGATTGGGTCGTTGATTAAAAGGGTTTTACATTTCTCAAAACAACTGATGTAATTAGGATTAGTTATATCAATCTTTGAACCTTTTTTTAGACGTTGCGTCATAGGTTTTGTTATACGAGCAAAGTCTGGAATGAATTTCCTATAGTAACCCAACAGACCTAGGAAGCGTTTAATTTCTGTTGCCGTTTTGGGAATTGGGAATTTCTGGATGGCCATAATTTTATCCGGGTTAGGTTTAATACCGTCTTTGCTAATAATGTGTCCTAAATATGCAGTTTCTAACTTTAAAAATTCGGATTTGTCCATTTGTATTTTGAAATTAGATTCCCTAAGTCTCTGAAATACTTTTTCTAAATTAATCATGTGTTCCTGAAGGGACACTGAAAACACAATTATATCATCCAAATATACTAAACACACGACATTTTGAAGGTCCCGTAAGACATTGTCCATTACCCGTTGAAAGGTTGATGGAGAATTAAACCCATTGGCATGCGGAGGAATTCGAAGTGTCCATGCTCTACTGTAAAAGCAGTTTTGTGAATATCATCTGGGTTCATCTCCACTTGATAAAATCCACTCGCGAGGTCAAGGGTGGTAAAATAGTGACAGTTACCTAACTTGTCAAGGACGTCCGAAATGTTGGGTATAGGATAACGATCATCTATAGTTTTCTCATTTAATTTCCTAAAGTCTATTACCAAGCGCCATTTGGTTTTTCCGCTGGCGTCGGCTTTCTTGGGAACTACCCAGATGGGGGAGCTCCACGCAGATTGAGACGGACGTATGATATTCTGTTCTAGCATTTTAGAAATTTGATCCTGGACTTCCTGCTTATGTATGAAAGGATATCTGTAACTTTTCGTATAGATAGGCACATCATCTGTAGTTCGAATAGAGTGTTTTACTTGGTTCGTAAAAGATAATGGTTCGCCATCAATATAAAATACATCAGCGTACCGAGCGCAAAGTACTTCTAAATTAGCTTTTTCTTCGGGGTTCAAATGATCCGTACGCAGACGAGACAAAACTTCCTTTACGCGATCGGACTGTTGTTTAGTGCGCGTGCACTGGACATTGAACAACTCAGCACTAATAGGGCGATCCATAGAAAAGACTACGTCATGACGTGACGTATTCGCTACCTCTATTACACCTCTATTATTTCTAACTGTTGTAACGCAATCACTTATTAAACAATTTGAAATGCATTGTTCAGGAATAAAAACGTCACCGTCCGCAGAGTTTATAGTATAGTATAGTATAGTATAACGGGCTGGTGTCCGCAACTCCACGTCAAAGCGCGTATTTTGCGTGCGGGTGGGAAATCTATTCGATCCACCCTAACTCCCCGAGAAAGGCCAGCAGCGCCTTGGTGTTTCTGACAATCTCGCGGAGAGTACCTGGGGTACCGAAGTACTTTGCCCTGTATGTTGCAACCACTGGGCAATGTTGAAGCACGTGGGCTGCTGTTTCGTCTTCCTCCATGCAGGCTCGGCACAGGGGGCTGTCTGTGACTCCTATGACAAAGAGGTGTTTATTAAAAGAGCCGTGTCCAGTGATGGCGGCTGTGAGTGTGCGCAGCTGTAGTTTGGACAGCCTAAGCGCTCGTTTGGTGAGGCGGCCATCGATAGTAGGAAGTGCTTCCTTGGCCTGCCTGCACTCGCCATGGTCCAGCCACAGCTTGTGGTGTTGTTCGCTGGTTCGTTTCCTTACCAATGTGCGTAGGTACCCGAAGGGGAGTGGCACAATGGGCTCGGGACCCACTGCTGCCATGCTCGATCCCCTTCTAGCGAGTTCGTCCGCTGCATCATTGCCTCGGGAATCGCTGTGTCCTTTGATCCATTGGATGGTTATATTATTGTGATTACCAACCTGGTTCAGGCGTTGGTGACACTCGTGTATTAACCCAGAGTTAACTATATGGTTGTTTAGTGCTAACAGAACAGCCATGCTGTCTGAGAGTATACGAATAGAGTGGTCCACAACCCCCCTGGCTAAGATGGCTGATGCCGCCAGGGAAATGCCCATGCATTCTGCCTGAAAAACCGTGTTGTGGACCCCCAGTGGTGTGGCAATATGGATGTTGAGATCTTCCGAGAAGACTCCAGCTCCAGTGCCAGTACCTGTTTTAGATCCATCTGTGAAGATCCGTAGTTCCGCAGGCCTCAATCCCTCGCAGCGGTGGTCCTCATGGAGTTGGATTTTGTATTTTTTGTCGAATACGAACTGTTTGGGTATCCGATCGTTTGTTGCTTTTGCCAGGGGGAACTCAATATAGAATCCCTCCAGTACGGCAGTGTGCTGTGTTTCTTTCTTACCCCAAAGTTGAAGTGTATTAAGGCGTACTGCCGTCATCGTCGCCTCCTGCTGTATAAACAGATGGAGCGGTGGGAGGCCCAACATGGCTTCGAGAGCTGCGGTCGGAGTAGTCCTCATGCAACCTGTAATCGCCATGCAGGCAAGCCTTTGCATGCGTTGTAGTTTAATGGCGGCCGTGGCTAGTCTGGTGCGGGGCCACCAGACTACTGCCCCGTAGGTGATCATGGGTCGGATCACCGCGCAATATAACCAAAGTATAATTTTAGGGGATAGGCCCCACTTCTTACCTATCATCTTTCTGCATTGCCAAAAGGTGATGCAGGCCCTGTTTAGTTTGCTGTCTAGATGACTACTCCAGTTTAACTTACTATCCAGGATGACTCCCAGGTACTTGACCTCGTCGGCTAACTGGAGTTCTGTATCGAAAAGTTTGGGTAGGCGATAGAGGCCTAGTGTTCGTTTTAGGGTAAACATGACTAGTACCGTTTTCGTGGGGTTTACTGATAGGTCGAAATCTCTGCACCACCGTTCAACGATGCGTAGCGCCTGTTGAGTGAGATTGCAGATTGTGCCCGTCACTTTCCCCGAGATGAGGATGGCGAGGTCGTCAGCGTACCCTATTGTGTAGAAATGGTTCGCGTTGAGTTTAGTGATAAGATCATTAATCACCAGATTCCAGAGGAGGGGGGATAGTACGCCTCCTTGGGGACAGCCTCTGGCTATCATGGCCATCTGCTGTTCCTCTGCAAGACGAACCACTCGTTTACTTAACATGTTAGTGATCCAGTCAGTCAGTACCTGTTCTACTCCGTGTCGAGAGAGGGCGGTGCTAATGCTGGAGAAGTTTGTTTTATCGAAGGCTCCTTCGATGTCTATGAAAGTACCCAGACAGGTGCCCTTCTGATGTATCGCTTCTTCTATCCGGCCGACCACTAGATGGAGAGCGGACTCAGTGGACTTACCCGAGCTGTATGCATGCTGATTAGCATGTAATGGGATAGTTTTTAACACGCCATCCCTCAGCTCTCTCTCGCAAATTCTCTCCATGGTTTTAAGGAGGAAGGAGGTCAGGCTGATCGGTCGGTGGGATTTGGCGTTGGTATAGTCACTCTTACCTGGCTTAGGAATGAATATAACCTTCACTTCCCTCCATCCCTTTGGAACGTATCTGAAGGCCAGGCACGCTCTCATTATGGGTACCAGTCTACTGGCGACAGAGGATCCTCCCCAATGCAGTAAGGCGGGAAAGACTCCGTCCGGACCAGCCGCCTTGAAGGGATGGAAGCACCTGATCGCCCACTGGAGTTTCTCCAGTGATATCACTTTGTGTGCGTAGCGCCAGTCGTTTTCTGTGGGCGTTTGGGTTACCTCTGTCCAGTCAATGGTCTGAGCGAAAGCGCAACCTGGGAAGTGAGTTTCGATAAGGACGCGCATCGCCTCTTCTGGTGAGGTGGTAAGTGTGTTGTCGGGTTTCCGGAGAACTGTGGGCCCAGACGGGCTCTGCTGTGCCAGTATTTTCCTTACCCTGTTTGCTTGCTGGCAGGATTCGATGTTGCCGCAGTATTTCCGCCATCCGGTTGAGCTCCTGAATCTGATGCATTTTTTGTAGCTAGATTTGGCCGCGTAGTACGCATCCCAATCCTTATCAGCACAGGTATTCATGGCTCTGTTTAGGGCTGCCCTAACCTTCCCGCGCTTACGTTCCAGATCCGCTCCCCACCATGGTTGCTTACCTGGTGTTGTGGGCGGAGTGGATTCCGGGCAGGATGAATGGTAGCTGTCTAGCATTGATTTAGTGAGATGACTTACACGCTCGTCGATCTGCGGCGTGTCCTCGTAGGTCATCCAGTAGTTTGTTGACGCAAGCTTGTTTTCGAGGATGCGTGTATAGGCAGCACGGTCAGTGTTGCGCGGGTTGCGCCGTGGCAGTATTGGAGTCACACCGACCTGTATGTCGAAGCGGATCCACCTGTGGTCCGAGCAGGAGGCCTCCTTAGAGACCTGCCAGCCGGTGATGGTGGCCGCTGCGCCCTCCGTTGCCAGAGTGAGGTCGATGATTGTTTGGCTACGTCTGTTTACGAAGGTTGGTTCGGAACCTGTATTAAGTAGGGTTAAGTTAGTTGTGAACAAGTAGTCCACTAGAGCCTTACCCCTTGCGTTTTGCGTGTTCATGCCCCACAGAGGATGATGAGCGTTTGCATCGGCGCCTATGACAACCTCCAGCCCTGTGCTCTCGCAGTAGGTCACGAGGCGGGCGAGGTCATGCGGGGGCGGCTCCTCTGCCTCGGGCATGTAAGCGGAGACGAAGACTACAGCTGCTTCTGTGTCCCCTCGCTGTATCAGTAGCCTAGCTGCAGAGATATCCCTGCAACAGAAATCTGTTAGTGGCTGTGTTTTTATGTTGCGTGTGATATAGATGCACGATCTTGGCTTATCGTGATCTGTACTAACTAGGAGCTTACCCCCAAGATTGGAGAGACCTTGTATTCGGCCATGCCTAATCCACGGCTCTTGGATCAAGGCAATGGCTGTATGTTGAACCTCCAACCACTTCCGCAGCTGAGCCGTCGCGGTTTGGCTGTGGTGGAGGTTGGCCTGCAGGACCTTACACCAGGTCAACGAAGGGGACGCCATCGCAGGACGTTCCTTCTTCGTCGCCCTCAAGCCGCAGCCCGGCAAATAGGTCGCCAGCGTCGAAGCCGCCCACCTCAAGGTCAGAGGCCGAGGACAGGCTACTGTCATCGGGCTCCCCACCCGAGGGGTCGGCGCCCACGCTGGCGATGGCAGGGGCGGCCGGCGCTGCAGCTGCAGGCACAACCGCGGGTGCCTCCGCGGTGTTTGTACTGGGGGGAGTTGCCTCCACCTCCTGTGTCACGGCGCTGGTTACAGCGGCCGGATAACCCTGAGGGACGTCGACAAATCTGCCGTTCGGACCCTGGAACTTAACGTACACCGTCCCTACACCAAAAGAGAGACGGCGCCCGGCTTGCATCAGGGTCGGAATTTGGTCCTCAGGGACCCCGACCACCACGTACCATGCGTCGGTCCGTTTACTGGCGCCCAGCATTAACCATCCCCTGACGTCTATCCAGGGATTCTGGTAACACAGAGCACGCCCAATGTTGGACGGCTCTGCGAAGATTCCCTGCTCGTCGGGGATGAGCACACCACACCTTATCCGACGCTGGATCTCCGTCTGCCTCCTTATCACTAGCGAGGTGCCAATGATAGGAGCCAGCTCGGAGACCAGAGTTCCCAGCCATGACAAAGTGTGGTCGCTGCCGCACCACAGTTTGAGGGCCCCGCCGCTGAACACCGGCTTCGCTCTGAAGGTCGGTGCAGGTGAGCCCTGTATGGGTGAAGAGGCCTCGGCGACTATCCTCCTCTGGATCGCCGCGAGAACCTGGTTCGACGCCTCTCTGCTGATTAGCCCCGTGCGGCCGCAGGTGACTGCGACGTCGAGTTCGGAGCTTGCAGCTTGGGCGTAGCTTCGGTTGGCGTCCCGCTTGGATTTATCAAGACGCGGCCGCTTACGCTCTCCACGAGGTGTAGTGGTCTCGTTTAGAGCCCGCTTGGCCGCGGCCTGATCTCTCCGAACGGGTCGCTGTGTTTTTTGCCGGCCTCGTCCCTTCTCGCAGCTGGCTGCTGGTTGGCTTGGCCCTGGTCGGCTGGTGCCGGCCTCTGCCTGCAACCGCTGTCCGCAGTCCGCAGAGTTTATAGGAACTTTAACTAATTTAGATGAATTAGCAGGTATTATATCCTCGTATAAGTTACTATTGCGAGAGTCGTACATTAATAAAGGGTTACTAGAATTACGAGTTATCAACAATCTGTTCTTTAAGTCAATGTTAGATTCTAATTTTTCTAATAAATCATAGCCGATCAAACCATCAAAAAATTTATGAAATGCATAAACGAAAAGAGTTATATCACCTGCCTCGTTAAATTCCTGAAAGCACGGTAAAGTAATGGAGTAATCACTCCTTGTGGTAGCGTGAATATTCGTTACTTCAAAGGGATCATAATTGCACGGTATGTGGGAAAAGAATTTTTGAACAACTTCGGGACTCACAAAAGACATATTTGCGCCAGTGTCAATTAATAGTTTAAGCGGGGGATTTGAAATCTGAATATATGGTAATTGCCTTTGCGTTTGCAAATTAATTTCTATTTTGACTTGTCTGATTTGGGGTCCTTCTGAAAATCCTCTTTTTCAGCAGACGGGGTTGGATCCTTAACTTCCTCGACTATAACATAAGAATCTGTACGCTGTGGTTGCTCATACACATATTCACTCGGGTACGCGTAAATGGGATACTCAAAATATTCCTGGGGGTAATAATCGCTAACAAAATAATCGCTATAATTGTCATACTGCAACTGGTCATTAAAATCGTTAAAGTTAAATTCCCGCGTTCTGAAATAATTCGAGGGTGGCGGATTCCCAGATTTGGACCAATCATGGGACGCGCGCGGCGCGAATGGTTTAGCCACGTAGTGACTTACGCCACTCATCGGGTGTGGGGTGTTACTTGTAGTTGGCCTGGGACCAGGCATTCTAAAAACTTGACCCTGGGGTATATAATTAGGCGGTGGAGAACTGAACATTTGTTGAGTACGTGTGGGCCCGCGATTTTGTGGGGGTTGGTTTCTCCAAATTGGGACAGGGTGTTGTCCTTGAAGCATAGGTGGTCGCGATGGCCCTGGCATATTAAAAGATCCTGGGGGTTGCAAATTAGACGGACGCGGTGTGGGTGGTGCCACGTGAATTGGTGGCATAAAGCCATAAGGAATTTTTGGACTAACCTGAGGCTGCGTCTTCCTATCGGGAACATGGTCGTTGCGCTGCTGCAGGTACAACGTGTTCATTTCCTCGTGCACAAACTCCAAGGCTTTCTCTATTGTATCAGGCCGCATGCAACGAATGCGAGAGCCCAACGGGTCACGTAGACCACGTAAGTACGCCTGTAACGTGAGTTTCTTGTACAAAGTGCGTTTCGATTCAATGGTACTCGCTATCGTTTCATGTAGGCTGATATAAGTCATAATAGTACTGAAAAGGTTTTGACAACGCTCATAAAATTCTTGCGGGGTGGACGAACCCTGCGTTAAAAGTGCCAAGTCATTATATAAAGATGTTTCATCGCGTTGATCGGCGAAATTATTTATTAAAGCACTTCTAATTCCCTCCCAAGTCTCCGGGATACCATTCGAATTAATCGTACGCGATGCGGGTCCTACTATTTTGTTCAAAATCCCGTTTAATAATGCTAAATTAGCTAATTGAAACTCCGGTCCGTTTCTCATAAACTGCTGTACTAGTTGATCACATAGTTTTATAAATCGAGTTAATACGTTCGAGTTTCCGTCGAACTCCGGCAACAATCGTAGGGCCTTGTAAACTTGATCCACTGAGTCAGCCATACTTGATATATATGAACTATTACTATCCTCCTGTTCTGCCTCTAAATTTCTATTAGCGTCTAAAATATTAATTCTATTACCTAACCTAGGGGACCGAGATTGCCTTGGATGGAAAATCTTGGAATCTTATAGGATAAAAAAAGGGAAGCGACTCTAGAGCGATTCTAAAGTACTTACTTGCAATGATTTTGTACCTCTTCTGTATCGATGTCTGGATACTCCTCTGGACTGCAGCTCTTGTAGATTCCGGATACTCGTACGGTGCCCGAAGCCACCCGGGTGACTCGCGATCCTAGCAATTTACTCTCGCGAACCGGCCCGCGAGTATCCTACCGACTGCGCCAATTACGAAGGCTGTAGCCGGAGGATGGAAAAAAATACAAAATTTATTTGAACTTAAATTTAATTACAGAAATTACAATGTAAAATATTAACTAAGATGTCGACAGTTGACCGATGCTGTGCCAAAAGTGACGATTCGCGACAAAAGCCCGCGATGTCCGGTGCCGGGCTGCATCACGTTGAGCTGCGTCGGCGACTCGTGTCTCCGCTGTTGCAATCCGCGGTAATTAGGGTAACGCGCGATCAGCGGTTCACGTGTTACGCGAATATGTAACAAGTTACCTACTTCTGTAGTATAAAAGATGCTACTTGGCTAGACCACATCACATTCAAACTTATACTGTCACTTACGGGATATCTTCCGTGAATATTCATTATTTTGAGCTGCCGTAATTCAATTCTTGTTCATCAAAATGCAAACAGTAACTTTGGTGTTTGTTCTTGTATTTTGTGTGTTCGGAGTATATTCTGAATGCTGCCCTGGCACAGATGTGTGCTACGGTCCAGGAATTTGGAGGGGGGGTAGCGTCATTGTTTGTAGCGATGGGGAGAGACCCACAGGAGCATACTGCGGGGAAGGTCCATGCAATATTTTCGGCTGCAACTGTGACGGTGGGTGCATTGAAGGTGATGCTCTAGAAAACTTTAGAAAAATATCGGGGTACCGTCACGCTGTATCATGACGTGATCCTACAACTTGGTGAAGTAATCGATGTTATTTGAAGATTATTGTTGGATTTTTATTTTGGTATTTGTAAAAAGTTTTTTTTTTTTTTTTGAGGAGCTCGTGTCTAAATAATAACAGCCGCTCGGATCAATCTTTAGGTTAAGCCGTTCTTGCCTAGGTTGGTCTGTGGATGGGTGACCACCCATTATACAACATGTAACATAATTAACGCACATCCTGAAATTATTTTGTTCAGAATCGTTTACTGAATCGATTTCTATAATTTTTATTATAGGTATTTTTTTTTCCCAAAAATAATTAAAACTACGTAAATTACAGTAAAAACTCGTTAACTCGTTTCGAACGCGAGCGAGTACCTACTAGGCTAACAAGACCCTCATACCTACGTGTGCGATTGTCTGTGTTCGTGGATGTGTACTGTGACCACAACATTCTTCCGGAATTAGTATAACTAAATCAATCAATAATCAATGCTCATATATGTTTAACTAAAAATTCAGTGTATGTATTGTGATTATAACATAATATACTATTTGGGGTGTCTGAGGGTGTGCGTTAATTACGTTACATGTTGTATACCGAGTTTCCTCCGTGCCTCGGAAAGCACGTTAAGCCGTTGGTCCCAGGTGTCATTTGTAGATCTTTGATAGTCGTTAGGTAGTCAGTGGCCCAAAAAGTCTGACAACCAGTCTTACCAAGGGGTATCGTATTACCCAGTACTAACTGGGTTGTGGAGGTCAGATAGGCAGTCGCTCCATGTAAAATACTGGTATTCAGCTGCATCCGGTTAGACTGGAAGCCGACCCCAGCATAGTTGGGAAAAGGCTAGGCAGATGATGATAAATGTGCCATTGCCTCGTGGTAATGTAGTGCAACAAGTGGGTGTGTAAGTATGAGGCAGAACCAGTATTCAAAATAAATAATCAACAAAAAAACTACACTACGTCAAAATAACTGTTCTCTTACTCTACTTGTAATCGTTTATTAGTCTATTATTTATAGTCTAATTAAAATACCTAGTAATTTTTAGATATTATTTTGGACCCCATCACAATGTTGTCATATTTGACCCTAAGGTTGACTGGCAGAGAATGCCTTGAGGCATTAAGTCCGCCTGTGTACCACTATTTTACATGAAGTTTAAATAAATAATATTCAATAAATTATTGTTTTGTAGTTTTTTTGTTGATTATTTATTTTGAATACTGGTTCTGCCTCATACTTACACACCCACTTGTTGCACTACATTACCACGAGGCAATGGCACATTTATCATCATCTGCCTAGCCTTTTCCCAACTATGCTGGGGTCGGCTTCCAGTCTAACCGGATGCAGCTGAATACCAGTATTTTACATGGAGCGACTGCCTATCTGACCTCCACAACCCAGTTAGTACTGGGTAATACGATACCCCTTGATAAGACTGGTTATCAGACTTTTTGGGCCACTGACTACCTAACGACTGTCAAAGATCTACAAATGACACCCGGGATTAACGGCTTAACGTGCTTTCCGAGGCACGGAGGAAACTCGGTATGTAATGGGTGGTCACGCATCCACAGACCAACCTAGGCAAACACGGCCGACCCGAGCGGCTGTTGTTATTCAGCCACGAGCTCCTTCGCAATGGCACAAGTATATTTTTCCGAATTACAAAACACAACTACAAAATCCCAAAATAGCTATTCGAAAGTCCTCCCTGTTCTATGTCTTCTTTTTACCCTCCAGCTTTTGTAACCAAAAAGTAGGTAATAACAACCTAAAAATATTAGTTCATCTACCATAGTACATTTACCATAATTTCTTAAATGCAATACTAACTCACGCAAACAAAATCTAAGAAAAGTTATAATAAAGCAGACTTTACTACAATACAACTTGGAAACTAGAACTATTAGACAGAAGGGAAGAGGCCCGCAAAGAATTAATTTCTACAAGAGCAACTTCGAATAACTATGAAACTAATCTGTGAAGCAATGGGACTTTACGCTTTTGAAGCGGAGGCTTGCAATCAACGTAAATATGACTTTAATGGCTGACTCTTGAATATTTACGGAGAAAATGCGGTTTATTTAAATTTATAGGTGTCGCAATTTGTGTACAGAAAATTTTGGATTTAATGTCGTTAGGGACCGTGAAAAAGTTAACGAAAATACACAATACATTTTTGGGTAAAATAATCTAAATGGCAGAGATAGAAATTATCTAATATTTAATTTTCATTCAACTGTATAATCACATTTAAGTTTAGACTTTATGAAAGTAGTAAAGTAATAAAGAAAGACTTGTAACTGGGCTGCTGGCTGTAACGTCACTCATAAAACATTCTTATAGAATCTGACTTCCTAGTACTCCTGGGTATGACTAGTTGTCAGTCTATTATCAGCCCACTACCTGTAACGACTTTCAAAGATCTACAAATGACAGCCGGGACCTACGGCTTAACGTTAACATCACTCTAAAACCGAACTACTCACGAAACACAGTCCGACTCCACCCACTGCTGGGTATAGGCCTCTCTTTACTTGTGCCAAGCTCCACGGTCTTGTGCCAGCCTCATCCAGGATATTCCCGCGATTGCAAAAATGTCGTCTGCCCATCTCGCCGCCGGACGACCACCCAAACGCTACTCGGTCGGTCACAGCTTTACTCCATCTGCCGTCACCGCGCCTTGCTAGGTGCCCTGCCCAACTCCATTTAAGTTCCATAACGCGATTGCCAATATCGAAGACTTACAAAACATAAAAAAAACAACCCTTTATTGCTGAAACTTAATTTTACATTTCCTTAACTATATTATACAGTTATACTTTCTATAATAAACATATTATTTTTCGGCAGCCGGTTTATCTTTTTTAGCTTGTCTTTCGACAAGTCTTCTCTAATGCTTTCCATTTTGTCCTATCTTTTGCAATACGTGTCCATTCTGGATCAGCAATCTTTTTCATGTCGTCTACCCAACGTTTAGTTTGTCTACCTTTACTCCTCTTACTATCACACGGGTACCATTCTGTTACTAGTCTCGTCCCCTTCACCATCCCTTTCCTTAGCATGAGTCCTGTCCATCTCCATTTCAGGGTTTTGTATACTGTATATTTTTAAATTTTGTTTTGTTCTTTCATTATATGTTGGGGGCTTCCAGTCTAAAATTCTAGTATTTTACATGAAGCGACTGCCTATCTGACCTCCACAACCCAGTTAGTATTGGGTAACACGATACCCCTTGGTAAGACTGATTGTCAGACTTTTTGGGCCACTGACTACGTAACGACTGTCAAAGATCTGCTAATGACACCCGGGACCAACAGCTTAACGTGCGAGGTACAGAGGAAACTCGGTATGTAATAGGTGGTCACCCATCCACAACCCAACCTAGGCAAGCACGGCTTAACATAAAGATCGACCCGAGCGGCTGTTTTTATTTAGCTTTACACTTTCTAATCTCACCTTGTCCCCTCCCTTTCCCTTCTTTTTACTCCTGTACATACTGTCACGTAAATGTTTGCCAGTTGTCAAGGTCAGCCGTCAGCTGACTTAATTCATGGATTCAGATAGTCTTTTAATTCTACATCTCCTTTGAATTCCTGCTAGCCTAGTACCTACAAACATCTTCATAGCTAGCATCAAACTTAGTCTAGTCCCTGTCGTATTTTTATAATAGTCTTGTATAGCCTGAAGTCTGGAGTTACAATAAACAGGGTGGTTACGTTGATTCGCGCCCTCCGCTCGCCCCGCGTAATTTCCTGCCCCCCCCCCCTCCCACAGCTTACAGTCTTCCTGTGTACGGTTAGGTGGCAGGATCAAGGGACAAGCGGTAGCGGAGCGAGAAACTGTTGGATATTATTAAATAATTTCTTCCCAGCTAAAACACTAAACGGATTTACTAATGTAACTGATCTTGATATCACATCTAAACAGGTTAAGAGCTGCCGTTGCTAATATTCTTTAACAATTTTGAAACTGACAGCTTTTGCTTTTGAGTTTCAAATGTGCTGCTTGCGTTGTTTCATTTCGTCCAAAGAAGTTGTGAAAAACGGGCGATTTGGGGTACTGTCTATGATATGAATACACCTAAAACTGATACAACACCGTTGTTTCAATCAATCAATCAATAGTCTTTATTTGTAAACATAGGTTACAACAGTGTGCAAGAAGTTAAAATAATTGTTATACATATTGTAGTTTCTCTATGTTTTGCCATTTGGCGTACAAATATACATTTAAAGGAGGCTTTTGCCAATTAAGTAAATGCAGGATGATGATGAATGAGACAAAACACAGAAATATTTTATAGCTAGATAGAAATCGCCAACCCGTTGAGGCTAGCGTGGTGATCAGTGCTCGTGATTTCTCTGTATGAGAATAGGCGTTTGCCCAGCATTGGGACAGTAATAGGCTGATAATATTAATATATATTTTTGAGACGTTGCCAACACACACCTCAAGTTTCAGCCCCGCTTCGCAACACCATCTATGCTGACTCTCAGCTTTCTTTTAATCTATGATCGAGATTCGAAAATAAGAAAATTTCAGCAGTTTATTTTCTTTTCTGCTGTTTATTATTGTGCGCACTTGTGGCATGTGTTCAATGAGTATATTTACTGTTCCTTTTCTTTCAAATCATCTCGTTCAACGCTACAACTTATAACACGGACCACACCTCGACTTAGCCATTCGGCGTGCGCTGTCCTCTCCGCAATTTGGCCTATTGAATTCTGTCGCAGCAACGTGTTAGTACTGTTGCATCGTAAGCTGTATGCAACGCTTTATTTGTACTGAATAATTACAGATACGGCTTGCAGTTTGGGCTAGTGTACAACCTTTTTGTAGCTGTTAAATTGTTGAAAGGAAACATAATTCTTTTGGCACTTGAATGACATTATCAGGAGCACGCTGATTGTGATATTTTCTGAGGGATTTACATAACATAACATCACGCCTGATATCCCCAAAGGGTTAGGCAGAGGTGTAGCTATTAGTACACCTACATTTCGGAGACGAGCCCATTGCCTTCAAACGGGCACAAATCCAGGCTCTGTGACTTCTACTGTGAAATTATTGATGGAAAAGCTCAATAACACTTTGCTCGACCTGGGAATCGAACCCAGGACCTCATGATCAGCAGTCGCGTTTGCGACCACTAAACCAACGAGGCAGTTAACGGGGCTGTGGAATTTGTATTGTAAAAACAAGATGGCCGCTTTAGTTCAGATTACGGTCACGCGCCAAAAGAACCATGCTGTACTATACAGTATACAGGGTGTAAACGGACCCTTCACGAAGCCGTCAACCAAGCATTCTGTACATCAAACTAAGTAACACTACGCAAATATTATTGCTGAGAAACGACTTTTTTTTTGGTGTAAATAATCACGGTTTTTACGGTTACGGTAGGACTCAATGTAACGCACACAAAACATTGTGCTGATGGATGCATTGAATAGTACAGGGGTTGTTAAGGTATTTAAAGTCAATTTATATATTATACTTGTATTTTAAAAAAAGTAAAGGAGTTGGAACTTTGTCCTGCAATATTTCCGTAAGTAGAAGGTTCCCAGGAATGATCCACAACAAAAAAATGATCGCAATGACGGATAGGGAGAACAAGTGCCTCTCATTTTCGTAAGGATCTTTTTACACCCATTATTTTCGTTCTTATTTTGTTTTTGCATAATTATGTAATTTTTATGGGTTCAGTATTTTTTTACTTATAGAAAGTAACTTGTGTTTTTATCAGACCCACTGCGATGGTTGTTGGAATTAAGGTTTTTTGGAGGCATAGACTACCTAGTGGAAACAAGTTCGCTTTGCGAGACTTTTATTTATTCAAGTGATAACTTATTATATTTCTTAGTAGCTTTTGCCCGCGACCTTCGTCCACGTGAAATGTTATTGCCTATAAACTTCCTCGATAAATGGGCTATCCAACACTAAAAGAATTTTACACATCGAACCAGTAGTTCCTGCGATTAGCGCGTTCAACCAAACAAACAAACTTTATAATATTAAGTATAGATACTAAGGAACTGATCACCTAAACGACAAATTGTTTTCTATGGTCAAAATTAGTAGCAGAATGTAAAAAAAATATAGGACTTTTTTTTCTGGGAGGGACATTTTTACTTGCATCTTTATTTTGAAGCATTCTTCAAAAACACAATCAAACAAAAAACGTAAAGCTTTACCAAACCGACTTCAAAAATCGGCAAAATGCAAGCTTATTCCTCTAAAATAGCTACATCTTGACGCAATATTACCAAAACAGGTTTCAATTCATGTTCCAACAAGTCGCACAACTATAATGCAACATGCCCGCTGTTGCCGCACTTCTATGCAAGAAACTTACGCCGGTTTTACCTTCATTACTCTTCAAGTATGCCAGAATTATAAAGTTAGTTGCAAAGTGCCACTTTGGTAGCGTAATGTTGCTATGTTAAGTCGCGGGTACACGCGAAATGTGCTACGTTAGGGTTAAAAAGTACGAGTATTATAAGAGCGTTAACGTCTTACGGCATTTCATAAAAACTTTCAAGAGATTTTTTTTCGAAATGACTGAACCGATTTTAATGAAACTTCGTAAGTATAAGCAGGATACATAAGTCTAAAAACTTGACAGAGAACATTTTCGAAAAATAGTGTTAGAGCTGTATTAGACCGATTTTAGATTTTCCATAGAAACTTCCAATTATCTTTTTTTTTTTAAAGCCATTTCGAAAAGTTCTACCGGCTTCCCTTTGAAAATGGCATAGTCAGTATTCTATAGACAAATAATATAATCACATTAAAGATATGTACTCCGGCTTACCTCTTACAAAAATTGACCCTTCGCTACTGGTATCTAATTGTATAAATTTCTTAGTTATCCTGTTTTGTTACCCATACGAGTTAATTCAGAGCTTACTGTCTGTTAATGTACACCTGCCAACTATGGTGCAACTTCACAAAAAAGATGTACAGCTCATTAAGGGTTCAGTACAATGACGCGAACAGAACCCTGATGAAACTGCCAAGGCACTGCAGTGCTTCGAGCTTGTTTGCAGAAGCGAGGGTTCCGGATTTTTACGCCATCATGAGGTTGAGGGTTGCGTCCTTCTGGCAAAGTTTGAGACGCTCCAGTAACAGCATTTTGAGGGTTGTCTCGTGCAACCTAGCAAGCCCTATATTTGTGCACTGGATTTCTGTTCACCTTAATGGGAATAAAAAATACGAAAGAATGGACCTTTGTTGTTGTTGTTATTTTTTGAAGACTATGGACTACCTATACATACTCGTACCTCGCATGTTTTTATTTTTGTGTAATTTTATTGATATTTTTATTGAATGACTTTTATTGATTTTTGGAATGTAATGATTTTAATGACTTTTAATGATATTTTTGTATGATTTTCTACTTTACTGTTTTTATTCAATCTTAATTTATTATTTTTTGTTGTATATGGGTATTATGCCTGAATTAAAACACAATTTATTTATTTAATTTTTAATCTTCGCCTGCATATTGAATGTGTTATAATAATAACAAAATATAATTTCATAATCTATCCAATTAACACTTACATAAAGCGGGGCTATAATCAACTACGTAACTAATTATTGACCAGATGAATTAGGTATGTAACCTTCCCCTATAAATAATTATTATGATAATATAATATAATATATTTTCTCAGACAACTGTGATACACGGGTTAATTACAAAAAACTTGAATAACTACCTATGTTAGTGTACAATATTATTACGCTCCCAGAAAATTCAATAAATATTTCTATTTTTTTTTTGTTTGCGAAATTAATTCAAATAATTAAGTACAGTTTTCTCCCTCTGAAATTTCATTGCAAAAATTAACCCTGTATAGGCCGTAAATAGACCCCATACAGCATGTTTTGTGGGGTTGTAAAGTGGAATTGTTTTTTAAATTCTTTTATTTAGACAAAAAAATAGTGCGAAGACACTCATTATAATAAACACACGAAGTAACACAGCTTGGGTGGGCTGCGGGACTGTTCGAAAGAGATACCGTGGCCCTGGAATACAAAGGGCAAAGAAGGAATATGGATGGGTTTTAGTCAGTACAAGTCTGACACTCCCTTCCGCTCCGCCCAGAGTGGGGGGGTTATTCGATGATTTCCCAAACACAAAAAAAAAAAAATGTGTCTGCTTGGGTTTGACCTACCACAGATAAGTTGGAGCCAAACCACTTGACCACCCATACTCACAACACTCATGGCTAATAATCAAATTTATTTAATTACTAGCTTTTGCCTGCGGCTTCGCTCGTGTTAATTTAGAATTTGACAATCAATTCGGGTTTTATTCTGCTTGTAATAATATAATTCAATCATGATTCTAAAGACACGTGGCGCCATCTATTATCATAAGAACGTTTTCGTTGTTTTCCTTGGAAACAGTACTTTTTTTCGGGATGAAAGGTACTCTATGTCCGATTCTGTACACCTGACAACGTATTTGCAAAATTTCAGGCTGATCGGTTTAGTAGTTTAGGCGTGAAAAGGTTACAAATAAACAAACAAACTTACTTTCGCATTTTTAATATTAGTAAGTATTAGGAAAGATTTCCTGGTTTGTTTAGGTATTTAACTAAGTTAGCTACGGTAGGTAACTAGTTAACAAAGAACTATGTATTATTGCAGCATTTACAAACATTCAAACTGAAACTGAAAACCGTAAGTTTGACTAAGCCCTTAAATGATCACTAATGACAGTACTGTAATCTATGTAATCCTATATTTTGTAGTGTTTGTAACAGTGTGCAGTGTGATAGTAATATTAATGTTTTAGATGCTTATCACATAAATAGCACAATTAGCATATAGCATTATCAGCCTATAATGTCCCAACTGCTGGGACATAGCCTCTCTATGAGGGAATGGGCTACAATCCACCATGCGGGCCCAGTGCTGGTTGGTAGATGTCACATGTCTTGGAATTTTTGGTTCCAGCCCCCGTAGCATGACCACCGTAGACAAAGATTTCTTTGACGGAAGAAATGACAAAATGACAGATTGTGTCGACACAATGACATATTTCTTTGTCAATTCTTCCGTCAAAGAAATCCTTGGCTACGGTGGTCATGCTACGGGGGTAGGACATGCCGGTTTCCTCACGATGTTTTCCTTCTCCGTTTTGAGAGCAGTGGTGATGAATAAATTACACAAAGTAATGCGCCTGGCTGGGTTCGAACCCAAAACTTACTGTTCGTAAGTTGTGGCCGCCACCACTAGACCACAGCTGTTCTCCTAGGTAAGGATAATTATGTAGACTGTCATCATCTGCCTAGCCTTTTCCCAACTATGTTGGGGTCGGCTTCCAGTCTAACCGGATGCAGCTGAATACCAGTATTTTACATGGAGCGACTGCCTATCTGACCTCCACAACCCAGTTAGAACTGGGTAATACGATACCCCTTGGTAAGACTGGTTGTCAGACTTTTTGGGCCACTGACTACCTAACGACAGTCAAAGATCTACAAATGACACCCGGGACCAACGGCTTAACGTGCTTTCCGAGGCACGGAGGAAACTCGGTATGTAATGGGTGGTCACCCATCCACAGACCAACCTAGGCAAGCACGGCTTAACCTAAAGATTGATCCGAGCGGTTGTTATTATTTAGCCACGAGCTCCTCCATAATTATGTAGACTGTAATGGACAATAATTAAATTGGTCATGCTAGGTTTTAACAGCTTGCAAAACTAGTGGGACCCCACATGATAACTCGCATCCGGCGTACGTGTATGTCCAGATGTATGAACGTAGATGAGGCGAAAGGAGTATTTGTGTGTGTGTGTGTGTGTGTTATTTGTGTGTGTGTGTGTGTGTGTTATTTGTGTGTGTTTCCAAAGGGCAATGGAGAGGGCTATGCTCGGAGTTTCCTTGCGTGATCAAATCAGAAATGAGGAAATCCGCAAGAGAACCAAGGTTACCGACTTAGCCCGAAGAAAAGCCAAACTTAAGTGGCTCACAGAACGGATGGCCGATGGGGCCGGAAATTTCTGGAGTGGCGACCGCGAAGTGGAAGACGTTGCGTTGGAAGACCTCCCACTAGGTGGACCGATGACCTGGTAAAGGTTGCAGGGATCCGCTGGATGCGAGACGCACGGGACCGGTCAATGTGGCGACACTTGGGGGAGGCCTATGTCCAGCAGTGGACGTCTTTCGGCTGAAATGATGATGATGATTTGTGTGTTATTTATTATTTTTTTATTTTTATGTGAGGATCGTAGCAGGTGGCGTTCTGTTGTTTATGCTTACCCCAATGGAAAAAGGCGGGAGTTTACGTATGCATGTACGTAACGTTATATACTTTGAAGCATACTAAACAACGCGTCATAATTATGCGTCACGATACAGAGGTACCGGGACATAAATGAGAGCAACCGTGACCGATGACGGGACACGTCATGCCAGTGTCACGTCCACATTACATCTGCGCTACGGTGGAAAGGTCATCGACGTTTTCAAATTCGTTTTCATTGCTGGCCACATTTTATCGCCAAAATCTATTATTTTACCTTTGATTTTTTATGACTGTCTTAATCACAGTGATAACATAACATAACATCACACCTGTAATCGCCGAACGGTTAGGCAGAGGTATACCTAACAGTACTCCCACATTTCGCCAGTTATGTTTAAGTTTCATGTAACAGGGGAGGAGCCCGTTGGCATCAACTGGATACGAATCAAGACTCCGTGACTGGTACTGCGAAATTCTTGATGGAAAAAACCAATAACACTTTGCCCGACCCGGGAATCGCACCCAGGACCTCATGCTCAACAGTCGCGTTTGCGACCCTTCGACCAAGGAGGCAGTCAAGTCAGTCAGTGATCTGTAATACCATTGTAATACGATTGCCATTGGGCTGCTGTCAGAGATAACATACTCATGAAAGGATTGTTGCTTCGTTGGTTCTGTTGTGACAAATTCAATAAAATTGATTCTTACACATAATCATTTTATGGGTGGAATGAAGAATTTTGCGCTTAAAATAGTTTTCAGCTGTTGGTCATTAGACTCTTCCATGGCATTGCATTTAACTTCATCCTTTACTACTGTCATCCAGCTACTACTAGGCATTCCTCGGATATAGTCACTCCACCAAGTCTGAGGTTGTCGAATCCCATGATTGCCAATTCACAATATCCACTCATGATCTGGCTGTGGCTAGGTGAGTAGGTAAATAAATGATTACTTACTCCATTTCATTTTATTTTAAAGTGGCCCCAGAAAATTCTTAACTTGTTGACTTCTCGCACTATATTCCATTACATATTAACAAATCACTTCAGTGTGATGCTGTCCTCGTATAGTAATCAAGTAGTTTGCATACACTACAGTAACATTTGCAGTAAGTTCACTATGCACAACAGTATCTGACCGACGATATTAAGGCACTGCGGTACATCGAGCTCAGCTTCGTAGAGCATCGCCTAAGTCTTTCATTCATAGTTTTGCGATAGTCCCTTTTTTTTAATTCTAATGAGGCTTGCGCTTCTTTAACGTTATGTTCCATTTACGTATCTTATTAGGGTAGTAGTGGATAGTGTTCAGCTAATAACACACAGAATGCTGTACGTTATAAGCTGAAAACTCAATTTAATTATAAAGGCGAACGACAGGGTTGGTTGGGAATTTCGTGCAGCTAGTAAAATTTCGTGTTTTGGGATAATTTTTGTTTTATTTGGTAGTTATTATGATAGACAAGCCTTTTTTAAATTCTTTGATTTTTAGAACTTGGGACGTAAAAGTTAGAGCCAGTTTTATTTTTTAAGGTTAAATCAAAGCATTTATTTCACAAGGCATGAAAACTGTGAAAGTACTGTAGACTGTAGTTGCCCATTTCAATATGATAATATTTTTTTGGTTTTGCTCATCACTGTTATCATGATGAGCATTTAGCAGCATAAAAGCGTGTAGCAGTGATAGCCTAGTGGTGTGACCATCGGACTGACAAGCCTCAAAAAAAGAGGAAAGTGAAAAGAAAAAAGTGGTCTCGAGTTCGCGTCCAATGCACGCACTTCTTTTTTCGGATTGTATAATTATCATTTAATTTTGATCGCTTCGGTGAAGGAAAACGTCGTGAGGAAACGAGAATGCCTGAGAGATTTTTCTTGACGGCATGTAAAGCCGAGTCAGAGGTCCATACGCGGCATAAAAATGCTGACACCAGGTTAGGCACTAACCACACGATATAGAAAGAAGCAGCGTCACACTGGACTATGGCATCTCCAATCATTCCATTTACCGGAGTCTCGGCTATAACTCTTGTCCAGCTACGAACATCCAGCTTAGGATATTTTGATTGATAAAAAATCATGAATGAATTAGCGCAAAAGTTTACAGTATATTATATTCCCGTCTAACTCACAGAATAAAATAACCACGATGTGGAGTCCTGACACGGCCTGAAGGCGACGCGGTAGGCCTCGCAGGAGAAGGTGGGAAGAGCTGGATAGAACCAACGACCAGTCCACATTGGCCTTGGATCGAAGGATTTGGAAGTCATGGGGAAAGGCCTTTGCCCAGTCAGATGACACAGGCTAACAGTAACAGTAACTCACACTCGAAATAAACCTTCTGTACCCAACCCCATAGCACACAACTCTGTTAATAAGTAGTGAGGACGCTAACACGTTGCTCAGTTAATATTTAAACCGACGCTGCTTTCGTGAACCGTGTTACTGAGTGACGGAGCGAAGTTTGGACTTACGCGGTTAACACCTATGTCCTACATTTGCTTGTGTGTGCTTATGTAATGTGACCGACGAGTGTGAAGAGTATAGGGGTGAATGGAGGGGTCTGTATGTTCGTGAGAAGATGTATAATGGTCTGATGAAAGTTGTGAAGTTTCAGTATTGTGATGAGCAATTGTTTGACCTTGTTAATTAATTGACACCTCTACCTTTATTATGAGCTTTTATTTAACTTGGCTTGATATTGGTCAATCTTGAAACCGAATTTCAAACCGGTTCCCTCAACCGATTGAGCTGAAACTTTACACACACCTTTGGTTCTAATGACAATATATTTTTTTGACAGACATGACTTAATCCTGCAGCCAGAATCGTCTACTCACATGAGAAGTCCTCAACAGTTAATAGAACGGACACGATTAGTATTCCGCAAAGCGCAACTATTTTTAAGCGCAACCAACTAAGCGCAACTAAATTATTCCTCGAAGCGCAAACATTAGTTGCGCTCACAAATTCAAATTCAAAATATTATATGTTTATTCCTCAAAGCGCAACCATGATGAAAAATAGAGAAATCATTATTTGTGATTTCAACTAATGGTTGCGCTTCGAGGAATAATTTAATTGCGCTTAGTTGGTTGCGCTTAAAAATAGTTGCGCTTTAAGGAATAACCCGGACACGAAACTTTGTATAGGTATGTTATCAATTTTGACAGATAAACCTAATTTTCCTCTTGTTATTTTAATTAAAATTTGTTTTCTTTTTTACAAAAAACATTTAATTTAATTTTTGACATGGAAAGAAAAATTCTAGTGCGAGCAGGGTTTGAACCTGCGACCTTCCGATTCAGTACACCGGATGTTTTAACCAATTAGACCATCGCACCCTGCTCACAGCTCTCGAAATTTTCGTTCCATTAATAACGTCTTACGGTGACGTTAGCGCCATCTGTGCTGTAGTTCCCTACGCAGGGATTGCGTATAAAAATATTAAAAATTAATTTAATTTTTGTTTTTTTTTTTTGTTAAACTCACGACAGCACGTGTTTACAAACACAAACTTTGGTTCATTGTGTCAGCCGGACTCGTTCTTTGGTGGTTTTTTATTCATATGTGACTTACTTTTAGTCTCAGAACCATTGATACTCACCACCCAAGGTGAACAGAACCTAGGTTAGAATTGTCACATTCTCTTACCACATGTCCAATTATCTACTGCTTTTGAAGGTACAGTACCACTGGACACTATCTTCATAAACAAGTATAGTTGTAATTTGCTAGATTACGCCTTCAAGCATTACTCGATGTCGTCCATAAAACTCGCCTGCCCCCGTAGCATGACCACCGTAGACAAGGATTTCTTTGACGGAAGAATCGACAAAATGACAGATATCCTTTGTCTACGGTGGTCATGCTACGGGGGCAGGAAACCATAAAAAAGATAAGTGTAGAAGTTTTACACAGTCATAATTCTCCTGCACTCTGTGTAACCATGTCTTTTTATTTCTTACTTCTCTATTAGTTGTCATCCTCTTCATAACTATATCTCATAATACACACTTTATCATTAACATTGATAACGGAATATTGGCCATATTTACTGTTTGTCTTCAGTTCCCGTTATTTCAGCTCTGTTGCAAGCACCATGATCAAGGATAAACTGAAGTTTCGAGCTGGGTCGGTGTTTATGAGCAGACACATCGGTAGAAAAGTCCCATGTAATAGGGGACGAGCTTATTGCCATCAACCGAGCAAAAATTCAGACTCCGTGGCTACTACTAAAAAAATCCTGATAGAAAAATCCAATAACCCTTTGCCCGACCTGGGAACCGAAGCCTGGACCTCATGTTCAGCAGTCGTGCTTTCGATCACTAGACCAACGAGTCAATCTAGTCAGTTTATTTTTTGTCGGTGCTAAAAACCTATGATAAATAAGACTAGTAAATATTTCAATTTAAAGCAATTTAAACTTTGTATAAACACAAGATAGGGTAAATAACCTATTGTTGGCACAGTGCCAATTGACACTCGAGACTTTCATTAAAATACGAATTTTCAAAGGACTTAAACTGCACTTTCTTAAAAGCAAAGTAAGTTGACTAAAGTGGTAAATAAATAAAGTATATCGTGAAACATTTCGTTTCTGAGGCCCTTGCGCGAAATTTGGCGTTTTTCGTAACGTAAGTACGTCGTTTTTGTAATCAAAAATACAATAATCCTACAGCATTTTAGTTGCATTGTTTTCAACAAGCACAATCAATATCATCCATAGATATGAATAAATTATGGCTTTACCCACCAGAGGCACAGAAAAAGTAATCAACAAGAATATGTATGGCTATGGCTAAAAAATCCGACAACTGAAAAATCACGCTCTCATTAAATTCGGGGTTTTCAAGTTAAAATCGAATCCTCCTATTTTTGATGTCGGTAAAAATGGAGCCTATTAATAACGAATCGACTGTAGTTGCTGCCAGTTAAGATGGCAATAGCGGTCATTGCCCTTTCCCTGATATCTCTTTACACAAACTGAAACCATAAACCGTGTAACTTATCGTTTCTTCGGTTAATGTTCAGGATCACAATCAATGTCAATTCAGGGGCTATTGACAGGTTTGTGTAGGTTTTTTAAAAGAAGAGATTTAATAAATGTATGTGGTTCAATGACCGCTATTGCAATCTTAACTGGCGGCAACTATAACACCTTGTTCATCAAAATTGGATGAATAGTTTAGGTGCTACGGAGGAACGTACATAAATACAAACATACATACATACATAAACTGCTAAAATCATAAATCTTCCTTTTGGCTTCGCCGTAGTCGGGTAAAAAATATACAATAGCGGGCTGCTTCACCAGTCCACTAAGGGTGGTCGAGACATAATAAAGCAGGTAGCATTGAATCGACTTTCCAACACTATAATATAGAAAATCTATATCAAAACTAGGCTTTTAAATCGTGATATTATCATACCGAGATTCAAGTCTAACATATAACTCTGTTACATACAAGTATCCTCTCGTCCGAACATCATAAAGCTTTCAGCTTTAACGTGCACGATAAGAAACGTGGAGTTATGTGTGTCAACCGAATATAAACGGTTTAACCGGATGGGACGAGTCTCACTATAACTACACTATAACTGTAATATAATGTGAAGGATAGTGGTGGAAACGTTTAGTTGGGTGAGAATGGGTGTGGTGGACAAAAGAGGCTTTAGCTTATCATAGGCTCTTTGGGGGTATGGAGAACAGGGTGTAAAGTTCTTCATCCCCCATAGAAAAGGGAGGATCCTCCGACCAGACGGGTGTTATGTCAGGTGGGCTACTGCCCGACAGTTGTTGTCGGACTCTTCTATATAGTCTTAAGTCGCGGATAACTTGCGCGATGTAGGATTTTAGATGTGGTTCGATGTTTAGTTCACCCACTGTGTCATAGATGACGCTGTTGTACTGTTTGTTCTATGTTGCTGTAGTACACTTTGTGCTGCTACAGTTATATTAAGAATCAATCATCCTATATTAGTCCACGGCTAGATGTAAGCCTCTCTCAAGATGTACCAAAACTTGTCTTAAACCTTCCACCTCTACAATGTTAGCTGATAAAAAAGATTATGAATGTCTAAAAGACAGCCGGTACTGCAGTCTTGTGTGTTAAGTCCAGAATAGTAATGAAAGCCACGCGCCCCGAAGGAGTTTCTATTCTTTTTCTGTGTTTTTTGCAAATTATTCTAGAACACTCTATGTAGAATGGCAAGGTCTAACCGAAGAATACTGGTACAAAACTCGACCTTGTTTTGTTGTTTGGTCTTTATCAGCAAACCATAGCCAACTGTAATGATTTCTATCGTCATTTTTCGCTATTTCATTCTGCTATCTTAAATAATCAATAAAAGCTTTAAAGTAGATTGAAACACACCTTCCTTTGCACAGCACTACAACACAAAATTGCCATAAACAAACCACCCAAAAAATAACCAATTAATTACTTAAAAATACAAAAGCTTAATTGAATTAATTTAAGTGAACAAGTACACAGTAATTACTGAATACGACAACAATAGCTGTGTCACCAATAATTATATTGTGAAGGTACACGCTTGGTTTCGCTGCAAATATGTTTATGTAAGGTTTATTATAAACCACTAGCTTTTTGCCCGCGACTTTGTCCGTGTACATATTGAAAATAAACAGGGAAAACACCAGATAGTAAGAGGTCAAATGTTGGAAGACCTCCCACTAGGTGGACCGATGACTTGGCGGAGGTTACGGGAATCCGCTGGATGCGAGACGCACGAGACCAGTCAATGTGGTGACACTCGAGGAGGCCTATGTCCAGTGGACGTCTTTCGGCTGAAAATGATGATGATGATGAAGTGGTCGAAGTTGCCTGTTAACGTTTCGCCTGCAGGCGAGTCTAGAGGCGCCGTGTGAAGTGGTTGTATGTCGCTTTGTTTTTTTTTTCCACTCTGGGCGGAGCGGAAGGGAGTGTCAGACTTGTACTGACTAAAACCCACCCATGTTCCTTCTTAGCCCTTCGTGTTTCAGGGCCGCGGTAACTCTTTCGAACAGTCCCGCAGCCCTGGCAGGCATCGGCCCATGCGGACCCCTCCTTGGTTGCTGACATCTTTTTGAGGCGCGCGTGGAACACGAATGCGCCGTCGACACGGCCTGTCGTCATAAGACGGCTGGACGGCGAGCTAGCCCATAACTCGCCGTCCACAGGCCCGCGCCTACCGTGGCCCGGGAGCCACCACGTGACTTCCGACGCCCAGGGCGTCTCCCGCGGCGGCTGGGACGTGAGGTTCTTTCCCTCTCACGTCCCGCCACCTCCTTCACTAGCATGACTGCTTCGCAGAAGGAGGTGATGGTTTCCCATTCCCTCTCGCTCCGGACCATGGCTTGAACCAGCGCCGGACGCGAGAGATCGCCGCCGCCAATCGCCGACACGGCGGTGCTCCGCCCAAGCGGGGCAGACCTCCACGGTGTACTCCACCGTATCCTCCGGACGATCCTCGCAGTGCAAACACCCGGGTGTTTCCTCGCGCCCGACTTGGTGCAGGAACCTCCCAAAACAGCTGTATGTCGCTTCACGATAAGTCTAAAGCTAGCTGTAAAACAGTCAATTGGTCAGTCATGATATAACTGCGTCATGACTGACCAATTATAATAAGTAACATACTATACCATTACGTCTGCCATCCCCGAAGGTTTTTTGCAGAGGTGTACCTAATAGTACAGCCAAATTTCGTCAGTTATTTTATGATTTCCATTGTAACAGGTGGCGAACTTATTGCCATCAACCAGACACAAATCCAGACCAAGCTACTACTGAGAAATTCTTTATGGAAAACCCTAATAACACGGCCCAATCTGGGAATAGAAACAGGATCTTATACTCAGCATTAGCGTTTGCGACCGCTAGACCAAGGAGACGCTCCGACACAGTCCACAATTTTATAATTTTATATGTACTGATTATTACGCCCGGACAGTATGGCTTGCACAAAATTGATTTAATATCGGATCCTTTGTGGGTGTGACACCTATAATTATAGCAGTCGCGCCACTGACCGAGCTCCGATAATTCTTTGTGAGCAAAGTATTGTCATTGTGGTCGTTTATTGGTATCTGGGAAATTGGATAACCAATTTGTTTTTTTTATTACTGAAGGAGTGGTCAGGAGAGGTCGGTTGTAAATTTGTGATTATTTTTCGTACCTACATTATTATATGGGCGTTATCGTTTTGTTCGTGTGATCTGATAATCCTCATCGATGCCTTTTTTAAAGGAAAAAAAGAAAACAAATTTACCTGGGACTTATAAGCCCGTTGCTAAATAATAACAGCCGTTCGGGTCGATCTTCAGATTAGGTTGCGCTTGCTTAGGTTGGTCCGTGGATGGATGACCACCCATTACATACTAAGTTTTCTCCGTGCCTCGGAAAGCACGTTAAGCCGTTGGTCCCGGCTGTCATTTGTATATTTTTGACAGTCGTTACAGGTAGTCAGTGATCCGAAAGTCTGTCAACCAGTCTTAGCAAGGGGTATTCTATTACCCAGTACTAACTGGGTTGTAGAGGGCAGGTAGGCAGACGCTCCATTTAAAATACTGGTATTCAGCTGCATCCGGTTAGACTGGAAGCCGACCCCAAGAGATTTGGGTCGGAAGGCTAAGCAGATGATGATGATTACGTAGGACGTAAGAAAGTGTAAGTTGTTGTGTGTGTGTTGCTTCGTTAGCTGCGCGGTTTATTTGTTTTTCGATTGCATAGGTTTGACCGTTGATCGCAGTGAATTATCTTGCTAGCACACAATTTACAAAGCGAAGGTACTCGTAAGATCCAGACTCCACCAGAGCGGAGACGAGCAGAGATGTGCGAAGCGCAGAGAAGTGGAGATGGGTAAGAGCTCGGGTGTATCCATTGAAGCTGCACGGAGATGTACCAAGAGAGGAGAGGAGATATGCACCGCCCACGGCACGCCGTTTACAGTACACCGCTCGCCGCACGACTCATACAGCACACCCCTAAATGCATGCGGCATACCGCACACAGGAAACCTCTCAACGCACGCAGATCGCAGCACGCCACTATCGTCTCTTCTCGTCTCAACTGTGCGCCGAATGCGGATGCTGGCCTAAACAATTATCATCTCCTCTCCTCCCTGCTCAACCGTTGCCACTAAAGTTAAGCGGAGACAAGAAATGTTAATAATAAAATTCTATTGGTGGTTTACAACACATCTCTTCTCCTCTCGTCTCGTCTCCTCTTCGGTGGAGTCCGGTCCTGATGCGTAGCTCAGCTATAGGCTGTTGTTGAGCAGTACATTTATGGTGATAGTTACCAGCCCAGTAAGGGAATTCCATAGAAACCATGTACTTTGCCTCTTATGCCTTTGTCACGTTTCTTAAGAAAAACTTAATTCATCCCAACTCAGTACTCACTAACGATTTTTGTTACACCAAGATGAGAAATTTTACAATGAAAAGCATTGTTTTCAGTTCTCTATTTGTACTGATCTTATCTTGGCACGGCTTTCCAGCCTTTTTCTACATCTAAGATTAAATATTTGTGATTCTGAATTTATGCGAAATACACTGAGCTTCTACGACAATTTCAGTTGAGGGAAAACAGCAACAAAAAATAGGACAAAATAACCCTCCGAATCCTAAATACACATAGTGCAGAAAAAGTTTCTCCAGTCGAAGGTAACATTTGTGCCGGTTTTTTTCAATTGCGAGACGATAACTCATAACTTATTTATTCCGCCCCGAAAACCTTACGGGACTGTCAAAATTAAGACATAAATCTTAGGCTCGGCCATTCTTTGGGCCCGACTTGTAATTTTGTGAAGAATCGAAAATTGTTTTTATGTACGAACGTCGAAGTTTCGCGCATGATATTGGAGGTTTGCTGGGTGTTTCGACTGCTGCGATTTGTTTTCGTTTGTTCTGGAATGGTAGGAAGTATGTCATGGTCTTGTGAATTGCTTTCTTGAAGATTGGTGTTCGACTACGGTGTTTTGTTTGAAAGAAGAGCTATTGAAAATGGATCTTTGAATGTTCAGTCAATCGACTATTGTGGATGTCATGCAATGATTTGACAAGATGGTATTAACGAGATCTTACTTCAAGATAGTATTAGTAATATACACCGTGACTTTTTAGTCGTCTTACAACGGCAGCCCACTTCATCTATTCAATGAATACTAAACATTCATAAAAAAATAGGTGAGATTTTAATAATTTGAAAATAAAAATATCATTCAGTATTATGACGCATGACGTAGTTAAAACACCTTGTTGCGAGCGATAATCTACTGGACTCGAGAGCTGGGTAGGTATATATACTCCCGTTTGACACGTGAACATCATTAACATAATTTTATTCTAATTTTTATTATTATTTTTCTTTGTACCTATTAGGGAAGATAAAAAAAAAATCGCGCCTAGAGCTATTTTATGTCGGGTACATTGAGTGGACGACCTTTGTAAGACGACTAAAAAGTCACGGTGTATATGCTGCTAGATTCTTAAATAGGGACTAGACAATTAAAAAAAAAAATGGACCAGGAATCACTTGAAATGATGCTCTAATTAGAAATAACTTTTCATGACTAGAAGTCCAATCATCTGCCTAGCCTTTCGCAACTGTATTGAGGTCGGTTTCCAGTCTAACCGGATGCAACTGAATACCAATATTTTACATGGAGCAACTGCCTATCTGACCTACTCAACTCAGAAGAAGAACTAGAAGTCTAATCATTCTCTCGATTTCCGAATATACCACATTAGGACTGAAAGACCAAACTGCTCACCTCTTTTTACCAACGTCTTCCTTAAAAAACTCATAGCACACTATTAAAATTCACACGACAATCTTGTTATGTAGTTGTAAGTTAATTAATTAATCCATGACTAAGTCCAAACTACTTGAAATTATTCTAAGTTCAAATTTTGAAATATTATAACGCACTGATCCGGCTCGAATGACCATGTTAAAATTTACACGTAGATTTTGTAATGGGAGAAAATTAATATGCGTCGTTTTAAGAGCTTACATACACTTAGTTTTATTGAAGATCGTCGTGTGAATTTTTACACACACTAATAACACTAAAAACCTAACCCCCACAGAATACAAATAACTTATCGCTAGACACACGGAAGCTAAGAGCGCAATAGAGCAACAGAACTAACAATATCTATACAAAATCAAGCGGTGTAAACAATTCTTGAGCTCGCTTCCTTGACAACAGACTTTACAAAGGTCCCCCGTTCTTGTTTACGGATGTTAGGACCGGTTCATAGTGAGGGGAATTCTAGAGATGAAGATGGCTTTTATGAATGGTATTCCTATTGTGAATATTTCATAGTTAGTCGCCCAGTTTGTTGGAGTTCTTTCCTTCTTTAACTTGTGATTAGTGCCTAACCTGGTGTCAGAGTATTAATGCTGCTCATGGGCCTCTGACGTGGTTTTACGCACCATTGAGAAATATCTCTCAGGCATGCTGATTTCCTCACGATGTTTTGCTTCACCGAAGCTAGAAGCAATACGTACATGAATCCGAAAAATCTGAATGTCTACAGTTTTAGTTGATTTTTTTCTTTTGATCATCAGACAGGGTGTAAACAGACCCTTCAAATAGCCGTCCACCAAGCATTCTGTACATCAAACTAAGTAACTTTACGCAAAAATTGTTGCTGGGAATCGACTTTTTTTTGGGGTGTAAAATCACGTTTTACGGTAGGACTTGATGGAAAGAACTCAAAGCATTGTGCTGATCGATGGATTGCATAGTACGGGGGTCGTGGAGGTGTGTAAAGTAAAAATCTTACATTAAAGTATTTTTTTAAAAACTTGTGAACTTTGACCCCCAATATCTCCGTAACTAGAAGGTTCCCAGGTATGGTCTAGAACAAAAAAACTATCGCAAAGACGAGGAAAACAAGTGCCTTTCGGCTATAGTAAGTGTCTATTTACACCCTTTATACAGAATTCCTGGTATCAAAACTTGAGTTTATTTCAAGGTAAGCTTGTAAGTTTTCACGAAAAAACTGCTGACAAACTGCCAACAATGTTAAAATAAACCTGTTACTAATTTCTTCTTGTCATCCTGCATGCGGCTGACGTGACCCACCCAATCCCATTTCAGCCTAGCAGCCTTCTTTCCAACGTCCACTATGCCCGTTTTGGAACGCAGCGTGGTATTTCGAACCCTGTCTTGTCTTTTGACACCTAGAATGCTGCATTCCATTGCCCTTTATAAAACTCCAAGGCGAAACTTCTAAGACTCGGTGAGTATTGAGAGACCCAGGTCTGAGCACCAAAGGTTAGGTTAAAAAAATATTTGTCAGAACTCTCATCAACGTACACAGAGCCTAACAAAAACGCAGAAAAATAAGTAACAGATAGTCCCAATGTACTCACAGGCTCCCAAGCACTAAAGGATCGTTGGTTTGATGCCAGATTATCTCGCATACACGCTCCGAAGATTTTAATCACTCAGAGATGTTGCCAAGACATCGTCGGCGCGTTCCAACTACTTTGTCCTTTTTGTCATTGGCTGTCGGTTGTACTAACTTATAATAATAATATACCAATTTATAGGATGCTGTTTTTGGATTTTGGATTTCGTATTGTGTTATTTTTTTCCACAGCATAGGCAGTTAGCCAGAAACGTAGCGTTGGAATTGAATCTTTATATCGTTAGTTCGAATTTTGAAATTGTTTATTCGATTGGAATCCAACAAGAAAAAATTTAATTAATACCAGAAGTCATTATGTCACTTATGGCAAGAGTTCGCCTTTGAGGAGAGCTTAATTCTAGCTCGATGTGAAGAAGATTGTAGTTGACTTAAGATTAAACAATAGTGATCCAATGGTTACAGCTTTTTTTCCGTATGGGAAATCATCAAATTATCCTCCCCCTCTGGGCAGAGCGGAAGGGAGTGCCAGTCTTGTACTGACTAAAACCCATCCATGTTCCTTCTTAGCCCTTTGTGTTCCAGGGCCGCGGTATCTCTTTCGAACAGTCCCGCAGCCGTGATTCCAGCCCTTACTTTCGTGTTGTAATAGCGTGATTTCGAACCCAGACAGGCGCATTCATTTCAACACCACTGCTCTGTAAACGGTGAAGGAAAACATCACGAAGAATCTGGTTAGAACCTAACCTATACCTAAATTTCGAAGACATTATCTGTCTCTAAAAGTTAATTCCTGCCTAGCTTATGAGCAACTATTTTTGAGTCGTCTTCCAGTCTCACTGGATCCAGCTGAATACCAATATTTTACATGGAGCGACTGCCTCCACAACCCAGTTAAGTACTGGGTAATACGATACGGAACAACTAAACCACTTAATTGATTTACCTTAATTACTATGAAGCAATTTATCCAATTAACGTTACCCGTTTACGATCTCCACGATGGCATAGCCTATCCTCAAAACAAACTTGATAAAATAAAAACCGAAACAGGTGAAAAGAATGAATTCCAATTTTTCAGCGTCAAAGTACACCCAAAAATTGAAATCAAAACTTTTCCCCTTCAAAAGCTCTCGATACACTGTTGAAAATAAATATGCAACATTTAATTAACTGGAACAGTTTATACAAAGTATGAAAACCATTTTCAACTCCAAGGTGAGACTTGAGTAGAACTTTCATTGCTTTTTCATAGTATTACAAAAGAGAATTAATTTGCAAGCAGTCTCGTCGCACGGTGCGACTTTTGTCTTGTCTCCAAGTCTTAGTCGCAAGTTTGTGAGGGAGGTGTAGGCTTCACTGTTAATTAAGGAATGTTTGATATTAAAGTTTTGCTGTCGCGTCTTTTGTTTTTTGAGATGTGGAGAGACAGTTTGTGGGGACTGTTTTTTGTTGAAGTGTTTGAACAGATATTATTTGAATATTAATCCCCGAAAGGTTAGGCAGAGGTGTACCTAATAGTACACCCACATTTCGCCAATTATGTTTAAGTCCCGTGTAATAGGGGGCGAGCCTATTGTCATCAACTGGCTGAGGGGTGGCTGCTACTGAGAAATTCCTGACGGAAAAATCCAATATGACTTTGCCCGACCTGGGAATCGAACCCAGGACCTCATGCTCAGCAGTCGCGGTTGAGGCCACTAGACCCACGACCACGAGGCAGTTGATTTATAAATGTGGACAAAATGAAATAAGTTACTGTAAATTGTAGCACGAGGCATTCTGTAAATTCTACTTACCCTAGTAGAATTTACAGAATGCCTCGTGCTACATTACATTCTGGGAAAAGATGTCAGTTTACAATTATTAATTTTCTTTGGAGATGTTCAGAAAATATTTACTGATTTTAAAATAATTTTGGTCAAAGTGCTTTCAAATGTTAATAATATAGCCTTTATTCAGATCGACTTAACCTATTAACAATATTCTAAAATAAAACATAAAACTTTAAACTTATTCTAGTATTTAATGTTTTTTTTATTTTCTGTAGATCTGTTTGCCAATCGACAAATTCCTCCTCCAACCTCTTCCTGCGCTTTTAAATGTTAAATGATGTTTATTTTGCAAATAGCGTTTATTTTTTTAACTAGTTGAGGCCGGTGTTTCTTACCTGACTACTCTGAGAAGAAACAGCCGAAACAAACTCAGAGGTCATAGTCTCTTTTGAGGTCCAGACATAATCTTGGTCAACTCACATGAGGACTATGCAGATAAGTGTCAGAGATGCTCTTTTTGTTTCACACTGTTATCATTTGAGCAGTTTGAAGCCCAAATCTCTGACAACTGGTTTAACAAAGTATATACAACATTATTTTTAGTATATGCGAAACCTGAATATAGTTTGTTCAGAATAAGTAACTGAAACGATCCCAATAATTTTTAAACCATGTTATATTTTGTCCCAAAAATATTTATCAAAGACTACAAGTTGGACACCGAGCGACACTAAGTACCTATCGCAATCTTTAAGGTACCACTGCCAATTTATTATTATCAATGCGCTCAAGACGACGACGGAAGCGCGCGCGCGGGCGCGCCGCGTGGTGACCACGTTTTTGTGCGGACAGCCAGGTAACAGAACAAGCTTATAACTTTATGATTTGTCATGATACAGTTTTGTACATAGATTCTTTACATAAAAATACTAGATACGTGTTTCAGGTTTCGCATATACTAAAATAATGATGTATTGTTGACTGGGTTGTAGAGAACAGATAGGCAGTCTTCCCATTTAAAAGTTTTTTATGGTGGTAGACTGGAAACCGACGCTATCATCGTTTGCTAGGCAGATGATGACTTAGCAACTTCTTGTGTATAAAAAACAACAGACTCTGGATGTCATAGTATTTTTTTACGATAGTATTATATTAATAATTCCGGCCTTTAGTTGGCAGGATCTCACAATCGTTTTCCTTTGATATCTCGATTGGCGCAGTGAGTAAGAGATTATGGGTCCTACGTTACGGAATGTATATTTTTATGGCGTTGTGATACCTATGTGATCTGTGTCGGAGTGCTTGTTTAGATGTGATTTTTATACATATAAATACAGGGTGCAAGAGACATCCCTCCGCAAACTGACACAAAATAAGGAGCTGAATGCACCCATTCAGCTCCTTATTTTGAATCATATTTCACCGGAATTTTTCTTTGGAAAATTTCATTTTTTTTCATTGTTACTATTCCTTTATTTCAATGTAAAATTACATTATGTGTATGCAGAACTCCATTAATGTAAATTATACAGCTAAAATAAAATAAAAAACCAGCAATGGATGTTGAATACTCTGACGAACTACGCTTGAAATCAGCTGTTCACTTACTGCCTAGCTACAGAGTTCATCAAACTCGCCGTCGCGCTTGCCGTTCACTACGTGCGTTTTGCCACGGTATCGATACATTGCGTATGAGGAAATCAAATTTATTGGATTCCCAAAACGTTCTTGACATAATTTTTTGTACCGGTCATCTTAGTATGATAATTATACTGAATTCACCCCATCAGTCTGCGGAAGGCTGTCCCTTACACCTTGTATTTAATATATAAAATTTACTTACGTGGTGTTAGAACTTAAACGACTATAATGTCAAACAAGGGGAACTGCGGAGTCTCCTAATACAAGAAATTCCTTGCTTAAAAGGTGACCTCCAATAATATGTATCTAAATGCCTTTTGTAATTGAAATAAACATTCTATTATTTATATTTTTTTTAAGTTCGAAATTTAAACCCGATACGTGATATTGAAGCCAAAGAGCGGTAAAACTCAAAGTAACAAGGACAACGGCCCGTAGCTTTAATAACAAATAAATCAACGGTCAAAACATTTACGATTATTATACAGAACCTCTATTATTACTACTAAACATCATACTATAAACAACATACTCAAAAAGCGGGCGAAATTCGAAGCTTGGCAATAGTCAGGAACAATTTCCTTATAGACGCCCAAGCCGCGGGCGAACAGAAATAATAAATTAGTGTGATAACGACCACAACAAAGAAAAGTGTAGAAGGTCAACCTCATCATCATCATATCAGCCCGGAATCACCTACTGCTGAGTATACCGTTGGCTACTGCTGTGTCAATATTGTTTGTATATTTTGGCTTGTGGTGAAAAATAAACACATATTTTATTTTTTATTTTATATAGACCTCCCCTTTCTTCTGCCACACTTGCCGGTTCTATGCGTCTCTCATACAACGAGCGAAATGTACACATGGACAATTGGACATGCTTTACTATTTCGTCCTGCGGCTAATATTTATTTCAGTTTTGGTGGATTTTTCCAGGTTTATAGATGTTTCATATTTTTAAGGGAAAAATTTAACTATCATTCACGTGTTTCGGAGGAAACCGACTTCAGTACTAATATTAACATGATTTATTAAAAACGAAAATTTTATCAGCCGTGGGTAATTTATATGAAAGAAAGAAAAAATATTTATTTGTCGCAGAGACATGACGTGCATCATACAAAATTACAAAAAAAAATAAACAATATACTATTAATTCAATAGGACGGAACAAAAAAAAAGAAAAAAGTTAACAAATAACACAACAACAGTCACTATATGACGATTGCTGAAAAACCGTTGAATTAAATCAATGATTTAGAAAAAAAACATTGATAACTTTAACTCTCTATTTGCTGAATATACTTGTCGGGTTGCGGCGTCAGTAGCCCGACCAACAACTACTCCATGCCGATTTGACCGAATCTTTCAAAGCTCTCGCAACAGGCATGTTTTTAAGTAGTTCGAGGTCGCTAAACGTTCGCTATTTGTGTGTGCGCTGTTTTCGCTCATTTTATGAAACTGACCGTACAGCCCAACAAACTACTACTACTAACTGGGTTGCGGAGGTCGGATAGGCAGTCACTCCATGAAAAACACTAGTAACCTGCTGCATCCGGTTAGACTGGAAGCCGACCCCAACATAGTTCGAAAAAGGCTAGGCTATGATGATGTACAAAGCTGAACTTCTGTATTATATCTTTTTAGTGTAACCACAGCATACCGGCTACTATCAGATAATTGTTTCCGGGAATCGAATTCAGGACCGCTGAGCTTATTAGAATAATTTTATGGTCTTCTGTATTTGTAAATATGATGGTGTTTTGTTGGGAAATAGTAAAAGAGAGATATTCGTGGTAAGTTTAATGTGGGTTTCTTGGGTAAATAAAAATATAGGAATCATTATTTTATCAGGAAGATATAAATATGCCTTGATCTTCAGAGAATATCTCAATTTAGTATTTGGTATAGTTCGTCGTGTAGTTGAGCTCCTTGAGTTATGAGTCGAGCTACACGATAACTGACAAATGCTTGCACTGACTGGACAGGTCTACTCAAATCTTTGTGGTTCTTGCTTCAAAAGACCATCATCAGCATTCTCTTGCCCTTATCCCAATTCATTTGTGGTCGGCACAGCATGTCTTCTTCTTCCATACTTCTCTATTACTCGTCATCTAATCAGATACCTCCTTGCCATATCATTCTTACACAGTCCATCCATCGTTTCTTTGGTCTTCCTCTACTCATATACCCATCCACATTCATACTCAAAACTTCCCTCACGACATTTTCCTCATTCGTCCGCAACAACCGTTTACCACGCAACTTTTCAGTCACCAAGACCATCTCAGACATTAATCTGCATAGTCCTCATATGAGTTGACCAAGGTTATGTCTGGATCTTAAAAGAGACTATGACCTCCGAGTTTGTTTCGGCTGTTTCATCTCAGAGTAGTCAGGTATGAAACACCGTAACCATGTAGTTTAAAAAAAATTACGTGTAAAAGTGTTTGTAAAAACTTATTTGCAAAACAAACATCATTTATCATTAAATTAGAGAAGTTGTAACTACCAGGTTATAACTAGGATGTAAGAACCTTAATACAACCCAATGAAAATAATATGAAATACCTCGACTGCCAACAGCTTGAAAGACAAGCACAAAATACACATGCTGTTTCATACGTATAAATATGATGGTGTTTTGTTGCGAAATGGTAAAAGAGAGATATTCGTGGTAAGTTTAATGTGGGTTTCTTGGGTAAATAAAAATGTAGGTAGTTAGATGTTATTTTTATTTATTTATCAGGAAGATATAGATATTCCTTTTGTCAAAGAATATATCAATTTGGTGTTTGGTATTGTCGTGTCGTTGAGCTCCTTGAGTTATGAGTCGAGCTTCACGATAACTGACAAATGCTTGCACTGACATGCCGTACTTAGTTTCATCATCTAATTGGCCTAAACTATGTTGGGGTCGGCTTCCAGTCTAACCAGATGCAGCTGAATACCAGTATTTTACATGGAGCGACTGCCTATCTGAGCTCCACAACTCAGCTAGTACTGGGTAATACGATATCTCTTGGTAAGACTGGTTGTCAGACTTTCGGGACATTGACTACTTAACGACTGTCACTGGCTTGATGTGAATTTCGAGGCACGTAGGAAACTTGGTAAGCAATAGGTGGTCACCCATCCACTAGTACTGGGTAATAGGATACCCCTTGCTAAGACTGGTTGACAGACTTTCTGGCCAATGACTACCTGTAACGACAAGTGACAGCCGGGACCTTCGGCTTAACGTGTTTCCTGAGGCACTGAGGAAACTCGGTATGTAATGGGTCTATCCACGGACCAACCTAAGTAAGCGCGGCTTAACCTGACGATCGACCCGAGCGGCTGTTATTATTTAGCCACGAGGTCCTCGTAAATACTTCGTGTGTGTGTCTGTTAATATCTTTGAGAATGTTCTCGACCCCTTTCTCCTAGCCTTCTCTTCGAAAACCAAAACAATACATATCCGTCAGCATTCAATGAATGACTTGCATATTGCACGGCTTGGTTATTAAGATAAACGGTAGAGATATACTGGAGCTTATTTCTCCAATATGGCGACTATTGTGAGTCAGAAGTTACCATAGGTAAATAAGTGAGAGTTTTTCATCCCGAAAAAAAGTATTATTCCCGATCAAAACAACGTTAATGTTCTTATGATAATAGATGGCGCCACGTGTCTTTCGAATCATAATTTAATTATAAAGGGTGTAAACAGACCCTTAACATATACGAAAGGCACTTGTTCACCCCATCTTTGCGATCTTTTTTTTGTACTAGACCATACCTGGGAACCTTCTAGTTACAGACATATTAGGGGTCAACTTTCCAACTTTATCACAAGTTTTTTTTTTTTAATACATGTTTTTAATGTAAGATTTTTAATTTACACACCTCCTGACGACCCCCGTACTATTCAATCCATCCATCAGCACAATGCTTTGAGTGCTTTCCATTGAGTCCTACCGTGAAACGTGATTTTTCACCCCAAAAGAAAAGTCGTTTCCCAGCAATAATTTTTGCGTAAAGTTACTTAGTTTGATGTACAGAATGCTTGGTTGACGGCTATGTGAAGGGTCTGTTTACACGCTGTATTATTACAAGCAGAGTACAACCCGAATTAATTGTCAAATTAGCGAACTAAAAACTTTTTTTGTATTTTATATTCGCGATTTGAGATTTCTGTTATTTTTTTTTGTTTTATTTCTTATGTCGCAAGCGAAGCAGCTGGCAAAAGCTTGTCACCTTCTAAAATTGGGCTTTAATAACTTTTTATTTATACAACCCGCTTACAAACGATTGTGCAGAAAATATTTATTCACGACTCATCACGTGTTAGTATAATCCAAACTTCCCCAATACGAAATCTGATCTCTAGTTTCCAAACTCAAAGAAAACCACCACAAACAAAACCCAACCTTAACTTTTAAACATCAAGGTTGAATTTCAAGGGCAAAAGTTTACAAACGCCTCGTTTATTAGTACACGTTGTTAGGTATCTATTATTTTGTAAGAAACGCGAACCGTATTTTGTTGTAAACGCCTGCAATTAATACTGTTCGCTAGAAATAATTAATATTAAATTACGTTTGTTGTTTGGTGTGAAATGTAAAATGAAAGAGAGCAACGTTTTGGGGAGGGTCATTATTAGAAATGATTAAATTTAACTCTTCAGTATGGTTTATTATTAATTTTAATATTTGTACGCTGGAAACAGCAGAATATTATAAATAATAAATAAATAATAAATGTTTATTCACAAAAAATACAGATAGTAAGTACTTATATAAAACAGCTGTTGCTAAATCTGTGCAAACCAAGTTTATAACCCTGCCTAAACTAGGATAAACCTGTATTTTAAGAGACATGGACATCATTTTTGTGTAACACCTAAGTAACAATCATATTCTAACAAATAAATTTTATTCTATTCTATTCAGGTAGGTAAAATTTTCAGGGAAAATCTCATTTCAAGAACTTTGTAGTAAATATCATTATTGAGAACTTTAGAGGTATTTTAAGAAGCCTGCATGTCAGCTCTAAACAAGTGTGGCGTTTAGGAATTTTTTATTATGTCGCTTAGACACAATATAATAAAAAATCCTAAACACCAATTTCGCCAGTTATATTTAAGTGCCATGAAACGAATTCAGACTCCGTGTGGTGGCAACTGAGAAATTTCTGATGTAAAAAACCCAATGACACTTTTCCCGACCTACCTGAAATCGATACCAGGACCTCATGCTCAGCAGTTACTCTTAGGACCATTATACTAACGAGGTAGTCCTAACCAGTGGTCAAAATTGTTGCTGTTTTATTTATCTGCGGCTGGTTACAAAACTGTTTGTGTTCTGCCTGAGCCAGAACTCAATTTCGAAATAAATTACTTAACATCACGCCTGTAATCTCCGAAGGGTTAGGCAGAGGTATACCTTCCTAAGAGCACACCCACATTTCATTTAAAATATTATAAGTATGTATATTTAGGTTAAGGTATTTACTTTTAGGTCTTTACCATTTATTTCAGGTAACTCTTTGTTAACTAAAATAAATGGTTCAGTTTTGTTACCTAATATAAATGGTTTATTATTATTATTTCGCCAGTTATACTTAAGTTCCATGTAACAGGGAGCGAGCCTATTGCCATCAACTGGGCACGAATCCAGACTCCGTGGCTGCTACTGAGAAATTCCATTATCTCTAGATCAAGGAGGCAGTAAAATAACCTTGCTTCGTAATTCTTCCTTGTGTAATTCCAAAATATAAAAAAATAACCGTCTCACACCTCCCCTCTCACCTCTCCCAACTTAACCCACCAGCTAATCTGTCGAAGATACCCGCCAAGAGAAAGGCTTATGTGTTCCTAGCATGTTTTCGTTAGCGTAACAAACGAGGCCGGCTTCCCGCGAACACTGAACTACGGACGATTAATTTAGATCTTGTCATGTTTAACACTGCTTTTTAAGGAGAAATTGCCTGTCTGTGTGCTTTGTTCAGTTGGTTAGCAGTGGTGTTTACAGAATTTTGTTTTGTACGTCCTGTGCTCAGATGAAGCTTTTTTGTGGGTCAGATTGAGGATACTAGCCAGTCTTACCAGTTTCTGTAATCCCTAAAGGGCTAGGCTGACGTATACCTAATAGTACACCCACATTTCGCCAGTTATATTTAAGTCCCATATAATACTGGGTGAGTCTATCAACTGCCACAAACCCTGTCATGAACCGGGCACAAATCCAAACTCCATGACTGCTACTGATAAATGCCTAATCGAAAAACTCAATAACACTTTGCTCGTCCTGGGAATCGAACCCAGGACCTCATGCTCAGCTGTCGCGCCTTCGACCACTAGACCAACGAGGCAACCCAAAGGGTGACTGCTGATGACGAGTAATAGAGAAGTATGGAAGAAGACATGCTGCGCCGACGCAAAAAAAATGGTGTAGTGGTATATATGGTGTGGGGCCTGCCCCTATCCCATTTTTTTTATCACAATGATGATTTCTCTCCAAAACCTGCATCACATTGTCCACTCTGAGACTTCAGCATCCAACCCCACAAACCACACAAGATTCATTTAAATTGTTCTCACACTTACGGGATATCATCCGTGATTGTTATCTGTTCATGGCGCTTGCAACAGCATCGAAATATCGGCAGCTCAAAATAATGAACAATCACGGAAGATATCCCGTAAGTGACAGAACAAGTTTAGTTGTAAACCGTGAAAGCTCGAAACAGTGTTCATTTAATTGTTCCTGACCGTTACTTCAATTTTCCCTAAAGAAAAATACGCTTCGTTTTTCTTAAGAAAACCAGTAGGTACTAAGGAAACAGCAAAACAAGTAGCTCGGGCAAACTCATAAGAATCAACTCCCCGCATCGGGCTAGCTCCAGTGCATACGGTTAGCATCTTTCAACCATTATGTAAAACAGTACACCACCTACTGCAGAGGAGCAAATAACCAACACGGGAAGCAAATAGAGCAATAGAGTGCAAGTTTTTTCATAATAGTCATCAGCATTTAATTTCTTATAAAAGGTGGAGAGAAAATGAAATAAGGTGAAAGTCATTTTCAAAGTTATGGATTAGATGCACTTAAAACCTAATAATTAAGTATAATATTAAAATAAGCCCTACCTTTCTTCCATACTGTATGTAAGTAAATTAATACTTATAGTAATATGCGGAGACGTTGTTGATTGTAAGTTAACCTACTTTATTGTATACTTAAATGTAAGACAAAATGTACATTTGTTTGTTTTCCCTAATAAAATAAAATAAAATAAAATCAGTCAATTTGGTACAAATAAATTGCGGATTTGACTGCCTCGTTGATCTAGTGTTCGCAATCGCGACAACATTAGGTCCTGGGTTCGATTCCCGGGTCGGGCATTGTGTTTTTCCTTCAGGAATTGGGGTTGGTGGCAGTAGACTCGGCCGTATTAGATGGGACTTAAACATAACTGGTGAAATGTGGGTGTATTTATTAGGTACACCTCTGCCTAACCCTTCGGGGACTACAGGCGTGATGTAGTATGATTATTTTATGATTTTCTTCATCCTTCTGAAAACAGTAGTGATCATACAGATTTCATAAAGTAACGCACCTGTCTGGGTTTAATCCCACGGTTTTAAGTCGGGACATGCAGTTACCACAGTGACACTCTTTCTGATAAAAAAGTAAGAAGTATTTTTAACAAACCGTAATCTGTGTCATTAAAGATTAAAATTAAACGTCCCACATAAGCAGAAAAGGCGACATTTGCCAAATTTCCAAATGCAATCTCCGTTTTTGAAGTAGCGAACAATAAAAATGGCTGCCGCTTCCGAACGCATCTTGCGAGTATGAAATAATGATATTGCCTTTGGCAGCACACGTTGTTGCTTTAAAACCGAAAGATGTCGCCATTTTGGAGAAAATTTTAAAAAGCAAATAGTTAGCCAAGTGTTCGGGGCAGTTGCTGGAAAAAATATTATTAATTGTATTGCATTTGGCTTGATCTTTTCTCGGAGTATTTAAAAAGTGGTGCTTTTTGTTTTTTTTATTTGGGAAGTTATTATTTTTAAACCCGAATTTAGAACCGGATTTTGAAGATTAAAAAATTCTGAACAAACAGACTGATTAATGATAGTTACACTACTTCTAATAAAAAATAATTACCCTCTTAGTTAAACGATCATCATCTTCTGCCTGGCCTTTTCTCAACTATGTTAGGATCGGCTTCCACTCTAACCGGATGAAGCTGAATACCAGTATTTTACATGGAACGACTGCCTATCTGACCTCCACAACCCAGTTAGTACTTGCTAATACGATACCCATTGGCAGTTAAACAATCATAGTGGTTATAGGGATTTGTTTGTCTTCTTCCTCGCAATCTCTGCCTAGGCCCGGTGTCGACAGCCCTGTCCATTAACATCATATCAGCTAAAAGGCGTCACTGTTGGCCATAGGCCTTCCCCGAAACGTGGCCACGTTGACAGGTGCTTCTTGCATCCAGCATCTACTTCCGCGGAATTCGTTACATATTTCTTTGTCAATAGTTAAATGTCACTGTCTTAAGATGATCACGATTGATTGACCTCCGTTATGTATTCACGTTTCTAAAATGAAGCCGGCGAAGATAATCGCACAGTGGGTGCCTGAAGACGGACGTCGCAACCGAGGCAGGTAGAAGAAACTGGCTTGACGTTCTGAACTCGTTGTTAACGGATTGGTCGAAGAAAGCAAAAGATAAAGAAAATTAGAAACCACGGGGAAGCCCTGGATGAGTAGAGGAACACCAAAGATATGATGGATGGACTGTGTGAAGGATGATATGGCAAGAAAGGAGGTGACTGTTTAAATGACGAGTAATAAAGAAGAATGGAAGAAGAAGACAGGCTGTGACAACCCCAAACAAATTGGGATGAGGGCTGGACAAGGCTGCCAGGGTCAAATGAGATTGGGCAGGTCATGTGAGCCGCATGCATAACGACCGCTGGACAAAGGTCTCAACACGATGGGTGCCTGACGATTGACGGCGCCGCCGAGGCCGCCCTAGAAAGAGGTGGTGAGATGATCTAGATGCGCATCACGAAGGCTGGTTCGAGGTGGCGCAGGAGTAGAGTACTTGGTAGGATATGGGGGAAGTCTTTGCGCAGCTGTAGTGGGACAGAACAGTCTATTTTTTTTTTTGGTTTTGATCGTAATACAATCCTTTTGTTCCATTAAAGCAATTCAAGGTGACACCCTTAGAATGCCGGCCATTCCACCAGAAAATTTTTATAAGGTAACCTCAGTGTTACACCCCTGACACCTTGAATGAGGAAAAAACGGTCTGTTTTAAACATTACACCGGGTGACCTAGTTCCCTTATTTAGTCAGTTGTTTATCTCCCTTTTTTTAAACAAAAAATAAATATAAAACAAAGGAATTTTATATTCAAATTATTTTGGCCCGATTGACAGCAATTGGTTTCACCATCTATTATATTTATGTTATTTTTTTATGAATAGAATTATATTAGACACTAACCACACGATAAAGAAAGAAGAATAAAATATCATAAATGTACATGATTATTAAAAAATATATATAAAAGTATTATGGAAAAAATTAATTAACATTTATTTGTGTTCTAAATTCAAAAATATTAGAATTTTCAAGTTTTCATATGAGGCTGTCAAGCGGATTCATACCTTTTTTCCTTCAACTTGCGAAAGTAAAGCGTATAAAAAAAAGCAAAACCGGCTCAAATGAGTATATTATTAGGTGCGCATCTGCCTAACCAACATGTGACTGTTCCTAAATTACCCTAGGCTGATAAAATTTTCGTTTTTCCTAATTCATGTGAGTGATTAATATTAATGTCGGTTTCCCCCGGATTTTTAAAGCGTATTTTATATTAATGTTATTTTATGACCTTAAAAGAGTGCTCGAAGTAGCCTGTACCTTTTTGTAATGATAAATTCTTTTGATTTTTATTCGTTAAATGCTAGTGGTATTAAGTCCTATAAAAATACGAAAGTTATTTGGCTAAGAAGGTTGTGATATTTACTCGCATATTTTTTGTAAAAAATAATTGTCTACAAAGAATCTTTTGATAACAATAAGTTTAACGAGAAATTATAGCTGTGGGCGTTCCATATAATTAAAATTAGTAATAGAAAAGTTTCTTAGAAATCTAGTGAATGACCTTTTGAACCAAAATCCAAATTTGAAAGTCACTGTTATCGTCCTGCCTGTCTGTACTTTTTATGTTTATTTTTTGCTTTTTTTGTTTGTTTTTTTGTACAATTGAGTATTTATTTATTTATTTATTTATTGACACACCAACGACTTATTCACTAAATCATTACATTAAATATTTTCTAATTCAACAGCTTTGCGGTGAATTCGTCACTTATAGGTGTGCACAGCACTTGTATAATAAAATAAGAAATAAAAATTGAAATGAAAATATATGAAAATAACAAAATTAAAATTATAAAGTTTACATTGGATTTAAAACGCAAAGTAGTTTTTAAATTAAAAATCAAAATACAGTATTAGTATTAGTAGTTTTTTTTTTTAAAGTTTCTTAGAAATCTAGTGAATGACCTTTTGAACCAAAATCCAAATTTGAAAGTCACTGTTATCGTCCTGCCTGTCTGTACTTTTTATGTTTATTTTTTGCTTTTTTTGTTTGTTTTTTTGTACAATTGAGTATTTATTTATTTATTTATTTATTGACACACCAACGACTTATTCACTAAATCATTACATTAAATATTTTCTAATTCAACAGCTTTGCGGTGAATTCGTCACTTATAGGTGTGCACAGCACTTGTATAATAAAATAAGAAATAAAAATTGAAATGAAAATATATGAAAATAACAAAATTAAAATTATAAAGTTTACATTGGATTTAAAACGCAAAGTAGTTTTTAAATTAAAAATCAAAATACAGTATTAGTATTAGTAGTTTTTTTTTTTAAAGTTTCTTAGAAATCTAGTGAATGACCTTTTGAACCAAAATCCAAATTTGAAAGTCACTGTTATCGTCCTGCCTGTCTGTACTTTTTATGTTTATTTTTTGCTTTTTTTGTTTGTTTTTTTGTACAATTGAGTATTTATTTATTTATTTATTTATTGACACACCAACGACTTATTCACTAAATCATTACATTAAATATTTTCTAATTCAACAGCTTTGCGGTGAATTCGTCACTTATAGGTGTGCACAGCACTTGTATAATAAAATAAGAAATAAAAATTGAAATGAAAATATATGAAAATAACAAAATTAAAATTATAAAGTTTACATTGGATTTAAAACGCAAAGTAGTTTTTAAATTAAAAATCAAAATACAGTATAATTCCAAAATTTAAAAAACCAGCATTTAAATTGTAATAGAAAAACAATTATTAATTAAAACTATAAAAATAACAAATAAATTAGGGCGTAATTATTACATTATTTATAATAAAATTTTAAAAGAATAGGATAGATTAAAATTTGAGTTTAAAAATTAAATTAAATTAAATTGTACAATATTAAATACATTAAATGGAGTCACGCAAATACACAAATTAACATTTTGTAAAATAAATAAACAAACAAATCGATCGATCGATCAAGAACTGAGGACGTATCGTCTGAATTAATTTAGACTATTCGAAAATATGTCGAAGTTGTTGGTACGCGTGCTCAGCTTATTGTAGCTAGACAAAAATCGGTATAGAGGAGCTGAACGACCAAGATTAGTTCTATTTTTAGGCATTTGAAATGTTTCTGTTTTGAAATTGGATCTGTATGAGGTACGGCGGGACACATTTAGACTGATCTCCGAGACCAACTCCGGTACATTCGCCAAATTGTGAAGGGTCTTATAAAGGAATATTAAATCTGAGCAACTTCTTCGTTGCTCCAAAGAGCTCATCTTGAAATGACAGAACCTTTGAGGATAAGCTGTGATCTGTAGCGGAGGTATCTCGTAAACTTTTTTTGGATGCACACTCTATTCTGTCGATGTGGCCACGATACGCGGGATTCTATACAGGAGATGCATATTCCAGTATACTCCTCACCAGAGAGCTATAGAGAACCTTAAGAGTGCCGGTTGGCCGGAATTCCTTGCAAGTTCTTTTTACAACTCCCGTCATTTTGCTTGCTTTGGCGACAATAGTGTCAATGTGATTTATAAAGGATAGTTGACTATCAAGTTGGACTCCCAAATCACGAATGGTATCGACTTTCTGAAGAGTTATACCGTTTAGGTGATATGCTGAAGGCTGAATCAACTTTTTCCGTGTAAATGTTATATGATAACACTTTACGGCATTGAGAGTCATCATGTTACTATGACACCACTCATGAATTGCATCCAAGTCCTTCTGAAGCAAAGCAATGTACCGACTTGATTCAATTTCGTTGTATAGTTTTAGATCATCCGCAAACATAGAGCATTTTGAGTTTTTAATGGAGTGTATGATGTCGTTCACAAATACCAGGAAAAGAATAGGACCAAGATGCGATCCCTGTGGCACCCCAGATGTTGAGTAATAAAGTGGCGACTGATAACCCTTTATAATAACTCTCTGTTGTCGTTCCGAGAGATATGACTCAAACCAGCGCAGCAAATGACCATGCATACCATAGACCGCAAGTTTTTGAAGTAGAAGCACATGATTTACTTTGTCGAACGCGCTGCTGAAGTCAGTGTAGATTGAGTCCACTTGCACACCGGAGTCTACGGATCTGCTGATATCATTAATGTAGTGAACTAAGTTGGTGGTAGTGGATTTATTGGTACAGAAACCGTGCTGTTGCGTAGCCAATTGAGTTTTAATGAGCGAAGTTAATACAGGACAAACTAATGATTCGAACAGTTTCGAGAAAATTGAAAGAAGAGATATAGGCCGATAATTTTTAACATCATTAGGCTCCCCTTTTTTAAATATTAGAACAACGTGTGCGATTTTCCACTGCGTGGGAAACTTAAAAGACATAAGGGACTTATTAAAGATAAGTTTGAGCGGTAATGATAAATATAAATATTTGGCACATTGCTTTAAGAAATGCGGCGGTAGGCCGTCAGGCCCTGGACCTTTGCAGATATTTAGTTTTTTTAGTTCTTTGAGTAAGTCTCGCTCTGTGAAATAATGACTTCCTAGCGCAAGCTGAGGGTACTCTTTTGACTTTGTTTGTACCGCGACTGTACCAGCTGGAGATGCAAAAGTGGCAGAAAAGTGTGAGGCAAACAGTTTACTCACTTCTTCTCCAGAATTTGCCACTTTCCCGCGCTTTGCGTCTATTATGTCTAGGAACACATTCATCTACTATTCGATTCAGTTGCGCGTACAACTTGTCTACCTTTAAGTCCACATCCTCCAGATCCGAAAACAAACTCGATGCTCCTCAACCTCTCATTTGCGAGTGCATAGTTGGCTTTCCAGAAGTTATATTTGAGAGAACTCTTACTTTTTAATATTGCGGGTGAAATATTCTTGATGGTGATGTCAAGAGGAGGGTGATGAACATCGACCAGTGACATTGGATTTTTACATTCACTGACAGATCCACCGTGGAAGTTACATAAAATAAGGTCTAAAGTTCTGTTGTAACAGTTCCTAACAGTGTTAATTTGCTTAATGCTATTTAACGACATAAAATCAACCAGTGAGTAGCCTAACCTGTTCGCAAAGTTCCTAGCAGTTGTACACGGTGAGCTGGAGAGAGTATTGTCCATGCTCCAGTCGATGAACCCGAGATTGAAGTCCCCAGCAATTATTACATCTCCTCCCGTTGATTCAATCGCTGCATCCACGTTGTCCAGGATCAAATTAAGTGGGCCATGTTGCACAGGTGGAGGCAAATAGGCCGCACAGATGTATAGGTTGCCTTTTCTGCTGTCGGTTTTGAGCTTGACCCACAGATCTTCAGCATCTGATTCCCATTTTGTTAGGCGTGTTGAGTCCATCGCCCTAGAAACAGCGATCAGTACACCTCCGCCTTTTTTGCTGCCAAGAGGAGTAGAAGCTCTGTCTCTACGATAAATGATATATAGGGAGTCGAATAATTCGCCATCATTTACGCAGTCATCAAGCCATGTCTCTGTTCCAATTATTACATCATAGTTATTAAGTTTTGCGGCTAGCCCGAGATTATGCAATTTGGTCTTAAGACTTTTGAAGTTCTGATAATCGATGGTGAATTCTGACAGCAAGATCACGGTCTTTGTGCGCCTTCGATAACTTTATAGTAAAGAGAGAGCCTCCAGGCTTTTTATTTGCTTGGCTTGTTGACCATCTTCCTTCCTTATCAAGATTTTGCCATCTCGAGCCCAAACATATTTGTATCCTTTTTCTCTCGCGACTTTTCTGGCAGCCGCATGAATTTTTTTGTTTAGGGGTGACAGGTGTTCCGATACGAAGACAGGCTTAACTAAGTTGCCGTACCCAAGGTGTTGCGAGTTAAGTTTTTTGTCGGGGTGCGTTTTGTTATAATTCATCACTGAGGTTAGAATGGTATCCCTCAGCAGCATGCTACGCAGCTTGACAACTACAGCTCTGGTTATTGCTTTCTGGATCCAGTTTCCTTACCCGTACTACAGACAGGATGTCATCTTCTTTGACGGAACAAGAGACTACATTTCCAATTTGCTGAACAGTCTTAACCAGATTTTCTGCATTGCTTTCCGGTATGCCATTTATTTCTAAATTCTGTTGACGTGCATGCTGTTCAATCAGGTTTACTCTTGATGAAAGTTCAGAAACTGTGTGCCTGAGAGAATTGTTCTCTTTGTGAAGGATTCTATTGTCGTTCCTACAGGTCTCAAGGTCAGCCTTCATCCGATCAAACTCTTCACTTATAAAGTTGACTGACTGCTTAAGTTCGTGGAACAATGATTTTATGTCACCCAGTTCATTAGTGAAACTTTTTTTGATGTTGGCTGAAATTTCCAATGAAAGGACACTCCGTATTTCTTGACGAATACAGTCGATCAGTTCACTTTTTGAGCATTGAAATTCTGGATCAGGTGAGCCGTCAATGCGTGGACGTTTCTGTCTAACACATATTTTGATAAATCAGGTGTACTGGCAGCAGGTATGTTAGGTTCAGAGGATGCGTGAGTTATGTTACTCCCACCGGATTCTTTAGGCGGGGTACGCGCTTGTCGTGGCATTTTAATTAGATTTCGTTGTGTACTTTTCTCAGTCACAAAGCACGTTAGCTAGATCGGTTTCCCGGTATACAAAACACACGCTTAAATTTGGGACAAAAAAAAACGATTATTGGTAGTCGATTTTTGGAATTTATGCCCTTCCCAAAAGCCCAGTGTCCAAAACTATGATAAAAAAACTCCGCTGCGTTTCCGAACGAGATACATGTGTCAAAAGTTGCATACGTGATTTGATTGGTGGATTAACTTGGGGTGACTTAGCTGCTGTTTGTTTACATTAAATGTTTGAAAAATTAACTGGCTTTGAAAGTTAAATTAGCGTGTATTTCTCACAGTATTTGCACTTTTACGCCCACAGCTAGGTAGTGACAATTCCTGTGTGCATAAGTTTTCCGAAATTCACTATGTTCGTAATTAACTGATGGATGTGTCCGTACTCACTTTATAACACAGTACACTGGGTCCACTAAGATCTTTGGTTAGTTTTTACACTTATTCTTAGGATGTCACTCCGATAACACTTGTGCACGTTCGTTGGGCTATTATGACAATGTAACTTTGTTAGTCCTATGGTAAAATGAGTTTTAAATAATTTAATTGATTAAAATGCGCGGAGCTGAAGTGAAGCGTGGCTAGAGTTCGTGTTCTTCATGGTTCGTGTTCTTCATCATATGATGAGTTATCGATAAGATAGAACGAAAATTTTGACTATATCAAGTAAATCAAATCGAATAAGACATCCGATTTTACTTAAAACTATTTAACTTTATTTCACACAAAATTGGTTTGATTAACGGAACGGTGTTCACGTAACTTCCAAAGTAAAAGAATAAGTAATTACTGGCAGCTGAGTTAACCAATTTAAATAACAAATTCTTCACGAATTGAAAATTTTGCGTTCCGTTTTGTACACAGATCTTAAAATTTTGGTAGATATGCCAAGATAGTATGGCTTCTTTACGCCTATTTTTATAGGCTTTTATTCTTATTGGGTATATATCCCGGTTTTTGTGTTTTTTTTTTCTTTATCAGAGGCTCAATGAAAATGTTATTTATTTAACTCGTTTGTATATAATTAATCACCATTGTATATTTAACAGTTGTACGCCCATGTGGTAGAATGTGATGAGACAACCTACATTAACTTAAGACCATGTAATATACATACCGACCATGTTCTGACAAATAAATAATGATTTGATTTGATTTGTACACACGGCGGCACATCAAGCTATACATTTCCAGTATAAAATGGCCTCGCTTTGTATAAATTTCCCGTACAACGAGAGATCCGAATAAACTGGTTTTGTGTAGCTCGATTGGCCGTCGTGCGTACGGTCCACTGTCTGAATCACGTCCGTGGAACTCAAAGAATTTATTTCAATTAGACCATTACAGGCACTTTTGAAGGTCAGAAACCAAAGGTTGAAGCTTCAGTCCCAGTCACAAGGCATAATAAAAGTACTGTAGTTTCCCATTCCAAAGCTTAGATTTCTATGAAGAGGAATGGGCAAGGAACTCCATGGACACTCTTTTTAACCAATATTTTTACAAGATCTTGGTTACTTACATCATTTATGTTGGGATTATACATACGAGTAGGTATGTGAGAACGTGATGTAGAAAGGCGTGCACATTAATAGCGTCCAGAAAAAAAAGTCAACAATTCAAAAGTAATTAAAATAAACCGTGGCAGATAAGAGATGACCAGTCCCAACTGACAGCGCCTATTCACAAACATGACGTATGGATCAGCACCATTCAGCTCAAGCATATTGAAGGAAACTAAATGATCTGACACACACGCCAGCGAGACATTTGAGTGAGCATGAGATTCTCTTAATTACCAGGGCACAGGAGACACAAAGAGATTCAAAGATTTGTTCACAGACCTTCTAGAAACCGCAGGGTCCTTACCAGGAAAACCGGCTGATACCCGATGTAAGCTGTGGGAAAATAGCTGTCCCCCTCCCACTCACAACTTACCATCAAGTAAGCATCTTCCTTCAGATTCCTTTACGTGGTCTACCTGGAAGTCCTTGAACCGTCTCCGGACTCAAGTAGGAAGATGTAACTCCAATCTCATTAAGTGGGGTTACCACAAAGAAACAGCAGCGGGGTGTGGTTGTGGAGCTGTTCGCAAACTATGCCCCACCTCCTATCCTGCCCTCTTAGCCCAAAAACATGTAGCCGAAGTAACCTTTGCACTGCTCGGACGACGCGGTGGAAGTGGCGATGTTTTGGGCTAGCAAAATATAAAATTTGTCGTGCCAGCGGTACGAAGAAGACAGAACTTCTAAGAAATCAAAGTGTATCCTTAAACAGTACCAATGCGCCCACCGAAAATTACGAATCAAAATCAAAATCAAAGCATTTATTTCAAGTAGGCCAGTGACAGGCACTTTTGAATTGTCGAAACAAAGACAACAGTAAAATATAGCTACAGTCCCAGTCACAAGGCACAAAAACTGTGAAAGTACTGTAGTTGCCCATTCCCTAACGTAGATCTCTATGGAGAAGAACGGGCAAGAAACTCCATGGACACTCTTTTTAACCAATATTTTTACAAGATCTTGGTTACTTACATCATTTATGTTGAGATTATACACACGAGTAGGTATGTGAGAACGTGATGTAGAAAGGCGTGCACATTAATAGCGTCCAGAAAAAAAAGTCAACAATTCAAAAGTAATTAAAATAAACCGTGGCAGATAAGAGATGACCAGTCCCAACTGACAGCGCCTATTCACAAACATGACGTATGGATCAGCACCATTCAGCTCAAGCATATTGAAGGAAACTAAATGATCTGACACACACGCCAGCGAGACATTTGAGTGAGCATGAGATTCTCTTAATTACCAGGGCACAGGAGACACAAAGAGATTCAAAGATTTGTTCACAGACCTTCTAGAAACCGCAGGGTCCTTACCAGGAAAACCGGCTGATACCCGATGTAAGCTGTGGGAAAATAGCTGTCCCCCTCCCACTCACAACTTACCATCAAGTAAGCATCTTCCTTCAGATTCCTTTACGTGGTCTACCTGGAAGTCCTTGAACCGTCTCCGGACTCAAGTAGGAAGATGTAACTCCAACCTCATTAAGTGGGGTTACCACAAAGAAACAGCAGCGGGGTGTGGTTGTGGAGCTGTTCGCAAACTATGCTCCACCTCCTATCCTGCCCTCTTAGCCCAAAAACATGTAGCCGAAGTAACCTTTGCACTGCTCGGACGACGCGGTGGAAGTGGCGATGTTTTGGGCTAGCAAAATATAAAATTTGTCGTGCCAGCGGTACGAAGAAGACAGAACTTCTAAGAAATCAAAGTGTATCCTTAAACAGTACCAATGCGCCCACCGAAAATTACGAATCAAAATCAAAATCAAAGCATTTATTTCAAGTAGGCCAGTGACAGGCACTTTTGAATTGTCGAAACAAAGACAACAGTAAAATATAGCTACAGTCCCAGTCACAAGGCACAAAAACTGTGAAAGTACTGTAGTTGCCCATTCCCTAACGTAGATCTCTATGGAGAAGAACGGGCAAGAAACTCCATGGACACTCTTTTTAACCAATATTTTTACAAGATCTTGGTTACTTACATCATTTATGTTGAGATTATACATACGAGTAGGTATGTGAGAACGTGATGTAGAAAGGCGTGCACATTAATAGCGTCCAGAAAAAAAAGTCAACAATTCAAAAGTAATTAAAATAAACCGTGGCAGATAAGAGATGACCAGTCCCAACTGACAGCGCCTATTCACAAACATGACGTATGGATCAGCACCATTCAGCTCAAGCATATTGAAGGAAACTAAATGATCTGACACACACGCCAGCGAGACATTTGAGTGAGCATGAGATTCTCTTAATTACCAGGGCACAGGAGACACAAAGAGATTCAAAGATTTGTTCACAGACCTTCTAGAAACCGCAGGGTCCTTACCAGGAAAACCGGCTGATACCCGATGTAAGCTGTGGGAAAATAGCTGTCCCCCTCCCACTCACAACTTACCATCAAGTAAGCATCTTCCTTCAGATTCCTTTACGTGGTCTACCTGGAAGTCCTTGAACCGTCTCCGGACTCAAGTAGGAAGATGTAACTCCAACCTCATTAAGTGGGGTTACCACAAAGAAACAGCAGCGGGGTGTGATTGTGGAGCTGTTCGCAAACTATGCTCCACCTCCTATCCTGCCCTCTTAGCCCAAAAACATGTAGCCGAAGTAACCTTTGCACTGCTCGGACGACGCGGTGGAAGTGGCGATGTTTTGGGCTAGCAAAATATAAAATTTGTCGTGCCAGCGGTACGAAGAAGACAGAACTTCTAAGAAATCAAAGTGTATCCTTAAACAGTACCAATGCGCCCACCAAAAATTACGAATCAAAATCAAAATCAAAGCATTTATTTCAAGTAGGCCAGTGACAGGCACTTTTGAATTGTCGAAACAAAGACAACAGTAAAATATAGCTACAGTCCCAGTCACAAGGCACAAAAACTTTGAAAGTACTGTAGTTGCCCATTCCCTAACGTAGATCTCTATGGAGAAGAACGGGCAAGAAACTCCATGGACACTCTTTTAAATCAGAATACTTTATCAAACTAAATTATTGCCGTTTCTCCCTTTTCTATATTCGGAGTCCGGGGCCCTCCGCCCTCCCGCCCGGGGCTAAGTATAGGTTCTTTTTTAACTTCCTTCAAAGATCAAAGGTTGAATATTAAAGATTTCTTTCTGTCACAACGCGATTACGTATTCAGTCCTAATTTTGAATGGAAGTAAATATTAATTCTGTGATAATTGGGCGATTCATCGTCCATCTTTCTTTTTTTTTCTTGTTTCGTTTTCTTTTCTGTAACTGTGTTTTGGTTTGTGTGTGTATTGGGAAGTTATATTTATGTCGCAGGACAATTGGAACAAATATTTTTTTATTCCAATAACCGAATATTATGTTATTATAACGAATGATTTTCAAAAATCGTTTTAATAATGATCCTGTGACTGTATAGGGTGACTGGCAATTAGTGACCTATATATAAACAGGTGCTTGTACTCATGATAACAAACAACTTTCCCAAAGGAACATTTTTTTTTTTTAATACTCCTTCACTTTTATCACAATAACACAACAGCGGGCGGCATGAAATTCGTGCGCGCTCGCCTCTAACCTATCAGCTGTTAGCCGCTTGAAGCCGTTCTGTCTCATTACTAACGTACCATGCTACAATGAGTAGGCAGAGCACCCGCGCGGCTCGCAAGCCCGCTTCGTAATGCTCGCTCGCATGTGTGCGTTCATCAACGGCTCACGCACACGCGCGTACGACGCCGACCACATCAGCCGCGAGCGACGATGTCGCGGCACTCGCCCGTGGATTGTTGAAACCGCCATACGCATACCTACATACAGGCTGTAAACAGACCCTTCACATATCCGTCAACCATGTATTTTGTACATCAAACTAAGTAACTTTACGTAAAAATTATTGCTGGGGATCGACTTTTTTTTTGGGGGTGAAATATCTCGTTTTACGGTAGGACTCGATGGAAAGCACTCAAAGCATTGTGCTGGTGAACGGATTGAATAGTACGGGGGTCGTGGAGGTGTGTAAAGTAAAAATCTTTTTTTTAAAAAAACTTGTGAAAAAGTTAGAACTTTGACCCCCAATACCTCCGTAACTAGAAGGTTCCCAGGTATGGTCTAGAAGAAAAAAAATAATCGCAAAGACGGAGAGAACAAGTTCCTATCGTTTATGTTAAGGGTCTATTTACATCCTTTATTAATTTTAGGATTAAATCAAGTTTGCATCATTCTCCCACCCGTCATTGTCCACGTAAAGCTCAGTACCGGTGTTTACTATTACTAGTACAATGAGTCATTTTATGTAACGTGAATCATTTATTAAGTAAGGGCGGCAATCAATGCAATTTTTTTTTTTTTTTTCTCGATTTTGAAATCCTCAATGGATGTCCTCCACCCTGGGGAGAGTGGAGGGGTCTGTCAGACTCGTACTGACTAAAACCACACCGGTGTTCCCTCGCGCACTTGCGTCAACACAACTCAATAACAATCTGACTACCCACTCATGTACAACAACCTTGAAGGCACACTGAAACAGAACCAATATAATCGTATTTTGATGCGTCAAAGACAAGTAATATTAATGTTACGAGTAAGAAACTCAATTAAGTTAACATAGATAAATCTCGCCGGAGATTGATAGGGGAGGGACGAAATGATCACCCCCTAGTGGCAGCAGCGTCGTGAACTTTAATGAGTGAGAATTTGTCATTGGGAGCATGTAAAATTAAAAATTACATTAATAAACATCACGCCTGTAATCCCCGAAGAGTGAAGCAGAGGTGTACCTAACAAGTACACCCACATTTCGCCAGTTATATTTAAGTTCCATGTAATAGGGGGCGAGCCTGTTGCCATCAACTGGGCACAAATCCAGACTGCTGCTATTGAGAAATTCCTAATGGTAAAACCCAATGACACTTTGCCCGACCCGGAAATCGAACCCAGGACCTCACGCTCAGCAGTCGCGCTTGCGACCACTAAACCAACAACGCATCTTTTTATAACATTTTTGAATAAAACAAAACAAACCATTCTCTAAACTCCAAAGCCTCTAAAACAGCCCCAAAATGTAACAGCAAACGTTAGCGTTGAGCAAAAACAATAAATTGCCCGACTGGTGCGCAATCATGCAAGCGCACGCGAGAAATTACTGCCCCGGCACTATTGGCGCAATCACGCGATTTATTTTACGAATTTTGCAATACTTTAGTACTGAGTTAGTCAGTTACTGAGAATTAACATTTTTGTTGATTTAAGAATTATGTATTATTCGTTTTTAAACTGTCATGGTCATTAACATTATCAAACACACACACACACGCATGGACAACACACACACGCATGGACAACACACACACACACACACACACACACACACACAAACACACACAAACACACACACGCACACACATGGTCACATTAAATGGTAAATATCAACAGGTAAAGCTGCGCTTACCTACGTTGGTCCGTGGATGAGTGACCACCGATTACATACCGAGTTACCTTCGTGACTCGGAAAGCACGTTAAGCCATTGGTCCCGGCTATCAATTGTAGATCTTTGATCGTCGTTACAGGTAGTCAGTGGCTCAAAAAGTCTGACAACCATTCGTACGAAGGGGTATCGTATTACCCAGTACTAACTCAGTTGTGGAGGTCAGATAGGCAGTCGCTCCATGAAAAATATTGATATTCAGCTGCATCCGATTTGACTGGAAGCCGCTTCCAACATATTTGGGATAAGGATAGGCAGGGGCTGAGATTGGCTACAACACCGTTGGCGCAGTGGCTGAGCGATTGGCTGCTGCGCTACGTGTCACAGGTTTGATTCCCGCACGAAACAAATATTTGTTTGTCCTACAGGTAGTTGTTCCGGATCTGGCTGTTTGTGTATGTGAGTTTAATTATTTGTTAACGCATCCACGTTAAAGAAAAGTTCCTAGTGTGAGGCAACGTTTCTTAAAAAGAAAACAAAAAAGCTTTCCATGTTCAAGTTATGTCAGTAACTCCAGTTCTTTGAGTATCACAAATAAACCTAAAATAATCTGGTAACACAAGTTGGCACATTGCAGCGTATCGTTTCGCGCAAAAATTAACCCCAAGTTAATAGCGAAACCGGTAACTACCAGCAACTACAGGCAATTAGCCGTTGAAACTCAATTACATGAACAACTTTGAAGAAAGCTGGCCCATTTCACTACCGTCAGCCATAAAGTGGCGAAATGGGGGAAAAATATCCAGTTTATAGCATGTTCTCGTGAAGTGGGTATCAAAGTTCAACCACAGATTAGTTCAACACCCACGGTAGGTTATGTAAGAGGCGTTTTAAAGTGGTTTATTTGTAGTTAAGTGTAAATAGCTCTTTAAAGGTTAACTCCGATCCAACCCTGGTACCCTGGTACCTATACACATGTTCTTGTTGTCAGGTCTACATTGTCTTCTCATACTGAAATTGTAACACTGTTATATGAAAACCTCGGACTACCTCGTTGGTCCAGTGGTCGCAATCACGACGATGCTGAGCATGAGGTCCTGGGTTCGATTCTACAGTCGGACAAATTGTTATTGGGTTTTTCCATAAGCAATTTCTCAATAGCGGCCACAGAGTCTGGATTTTTGCCCGGTTGATGGCAATGGGCATGGGACTTAAACATAAATGGCGAAATGTGGGTGTACTATTAGGTACACCTCTGCCTAACTCTTCGGGGATTACAGGCGGGATGTTATGTTGTCTAATACCTCTATATTATAAAGAGAAAACATTTTTTTGTTTGTTTGTACCAAATAAACTCCGAAACTACTTGACCGATTTTAACCAGTTTTTCAACAATAGAAAGCTCAATAATCAGGAAGTAAGATAGGCTATAAATTGTACAATTAGCCGAGCTATAACAATTTTTGCGGGCGAAGGGCTAGTGTTATATGAAAACACAGTAGTAGATTTTTTTTTTAAAAAAGGTAACCATGAAGTTTCATTTCTTTTCCTTAGGAACCATGAATGACCTATCATCTGGGATCTCACAAATGCCCATATCCTTTAAGTGAAATAAAACATTTTTAAGTTTTTTGGGAATATCTATTCAAATATGTACAATTTAAAACAATGACTGCGATTGAATGAAAATCAATAATTATCTATTTTCTCATGAACCATATTAGATTTACCAAACTTATTAATCAACCGAGCCGTTATCTTGTACTTATAAATATTAACCGACTTAAATTTAAAAAAAATGTAACCCGTCTTTCATCGCCGACATTACACAAAGAAAATCCAGCACATCTCTAGAAAATCCTATCCCAAATATTTAGCATCACTAGTTGGTGCAGTCTGGCAAAAACTCCGTCAAACCATCCAATTTACTCATCACAAAAACAATGCAAGCCACAGTCACAACTCCAATCTCCAAGTCAAACAAATATTGTGAATACACAATCCTTCTTACAGTCAGGGAGAAACTAGCGAACTGGAAAGTTCGGCGTGATTATAATAATCCTTATTTTTCAATTTTCTAATAGGGTATGCATCACAGAATTCTACGGATCACTCGACTATTCAGAGACGTCCTCGACTATTCAGAGACGTCCTCGACTATTTGAGAGAATGCTAACTTATTCTCATACGTTAAATTTTATAAATAAATAGGAAATATGTTAGCAAAGGACCACAGTTAGTACTTAGTCAGGCGTCACGGTCGTTCTAATATTTTTTAAAGAGGTAAAGTTTGTAAGTTAGGATGTAGGGGATAATCTACGGAACTACTCATCCGATTCCAAAATTATTTTACAAATACTAGCAAGCAATAACAATAGGTACTATTTACAACACGCCCGTGGGATAATTTCTAATCATAACGGGAGTGAAGCTGCGGGTAAAAGCTAGTCATAAAAATAATGCAACAGTCAAAACACGAATCTTCAGTCAAGCAAACGTAAAAACTAGCCAACTAGCTGTTGCAGGAAGTTTGTCGTAACACCACGAATTCAATTTGGCAAAGGGAATTAGCTCGCAAACTTCCAAGCATAGCCGTATGTTAGCCGGCTCGTGATTAGAGTTCCTGCTATTTTTTGGGCTATGGTAGATAGACAGATTTTGGGATTCGGGGTTGGGTAATTGGAATTTTAGTTTGGTAGTTGTTTTGGTCTTGATATTGATGTTTTATCCGGGCATGGTACTTATGGGAAGGTGGTTTTGTACTATCAATAGTGTGATAAAAAAATACGTAGTTTTAGCCTCGGTTTTGTTATAACACCCCATGGTCAATTAAGACGACTGTGTTTTTTTTTTATGAAACGTTGCCTCACACAAGGAATTTCTCCTGTATCGTGAGAGCATTAAAAACTCCTTTAATTTAAACTCACATACATAAACAGCCAGACCCGGAACAACTACATGTAGGCCATACAAATATTTGTTCCGTGCGGGGATCGAACCCGCGACAAGTAGCGTAGCGGCTATTCACTCAGCCACTGCGCCCACTATGAACAGTTTGTTGCTGAATCTTCTACTCCATCAGTATCTTCTACTACAAGAGTCGTGTTTTGATAACCAAGAACAGCATAACATAACAACACGCCTATAATCCCATACGGGTTAAGCAGAGGTATACCTAATAGTACACCACATTTCGCCAGTTATGTTTAAGTCCCATGTAATAGGGGGCCAGCCTATTGCCATCAACCGGGTACAAATCCAAACACCTTGGCTGCAACTGAGAAATTTCTGATGGAAAAACCCAATAACACTTTCCTCGACCTGGGAATCGAACCTCGTGCTCAGCGGTCGCGCTTGCGATCACTAGACCAACGAGCCAGTCTGAACAGATAGTGATTTCAAGTCAACCGTCCACTGGTGCATGGACTGAACACGGAGTGGTTTGCCATATTTATTTTTAACTAACCACGCATTCGTCTGCGTAGCGTGACCCTGGGTGTCCCTGGACGGTGATCGTAGGTGTCAGTGGACGGTGACTGTGGGTGTCAGTGGACGGTGACCGTGGGTGTCAGTGGACGATGCCTCCCACATCCTCCTTTCATACCAAGCGAATCAAAGTACACGTGCGTATTTTACTCGTGGGAGGCTGTGGGCTGTGTAGCTCGTGGCTAAATAATAACAGCTGCACGGCTCGATCTTCAAGGTTAGCCTGCGCTTGCCAAGGTCGGTCTGGGTTGCTGACCATCAATTACATACCGAGTTTCCTCCGTGCCTTGGAAAGCAAGTTAAGCCCTTGGTCCAAGCTGTCATTTGTAGGTCTTTGGCAGTCGTTACAGGTCAGTCAGTGGCCCGAAAGTCTTACAAAGACAACCAGTCTTACCAAGGGGTATCGCATAACCCAGTACTAAATGGGTCGAGGAGGCACTAGAAAAGAGCCCATGGAAGGAATTGAGGGAGGCCTTGCCCAGCAGTGGGACAGTACAGGCTAATAAAAAGTGGGTTGCGGAGGTCAGATAGGCACTCGCTCCATGTAAAATACTGGCATTCAGCTGCTTCCGGTTAGACTAGAAACCGACCCCAACATAGTTGACTACTAACTAAGCCGATGATGACATTTATGTGGGAGGTGCCTTAACGTAACTAGTAAAGACAAATTCTATGTTTTCAGCCAATAATTACCGCGATACAAACCATCTTAAAAACTATGCAATTTACAATAAAATTCCACAATTGCACAATGTAAAACTACCTGTGCACAAAACCAATATCAACCTTCTTCTAAAAACAAACTTTGAAAAGTAAAAATTCACTACAACAACACATGAGAGCAATTCTCATCTCAGATGCGAAACGTTTGTCTCAGTTATTTATTATTATTGTTCGATATAAGACGTCAAAGTTTCGCATACAGAGTACCTCATTTCATAACTGGATGGCAACTATTACCGAAGTGTAGTGTAAGTTATGAGATCTGGCGATTTATCGGGACTCCAAGTACATGGATAGTCCATTGTGTTTTCGTGGTTCGAGATTTAAGCTGCAATAAGATTATATATAAAATATCTTAAAACTTGAACGGTGAATTAAAATGTTTTTATAAGTAGTTCAAACTTGATGATTGACGTATAACGAGTCATCATCTGCCTAGCCTTTTCCCAACTATATTGGGGTCGGCTTCCAGTCTAACCGGATGCAGCTGAATACCAGTATTTTACATGGAGCGACTGCCTATCTGACCTCCACAACCCAGTTAGTACTGGGTTATACGATACCCCTTGGTAAGACTGGTGGTCAGACTTTTTGGGCCACTGACTACCTAACGACTGTCAAAGATCTACAAATGACACCCGGGACCAACGGCTTAACGTGCTTTCCGAGGCACGGAGGAAACTCGGTATGTAATGGGTGGTCACCCATCCACAGACCAACCTAGGCAAGCACGGCTTAACCTAAAGATCGATCCGAGCGGCTGTTATTATTTAGCCACGAGCTCCTCATTGACATATAACGAGTACATGTATTAATTAAAAAATAAACGAATATTCAAGCCGAATTAAAAGCATGTCCGATACTGATAGATGTCAGTACCAAAGATATTTAAAAGAGTTACAGAATGACTAGAGACCTTGAGAGTATTGTAATACAAAAATTTTGATCCCGAACATTTTCGATTTTAACACACGAATGCTACCAAACAAGCGCGCGTATCACAGTAGATAGATGGGACTTGTTACAAAGTAGTTACAACAAAAAAATCAAGATTTGCTTCGTCTTGTCCCGTCTATAGCTCGTAAATATTTTAACGCCTTTAGACCTTTCTTACGGAGCCAATATTTTTAGGTACCGAGTAGTCCCGAATATTCGTTAATATGTCAGATGCAAGAGTTTCTATCATTACCCACTATCAATGTTTTCATTATATTTAGTTATGAATGACAATATCAATCCCCAATTTCTAGTATTTATAATCTTTTTTTCAGGTAATTTCTATTTTAGCAAGCCTCTTGCCTTCTCGAAAGTAGAAAGATCGCCAACTTCTTATAAATTAGACCGAAAAACGTGGGAAATTTATCGAAACGGTTATAGGTGCTTGTTCCTTGAAAAGTTACGGAAGAAATATTCTGATTTGTTTGTACGGTTTGTAAACGTAAATATTTTGTTTTGGCACAATACTGATATATTAGCAACACTTCAAGTGTGTTTTCCAATTTCAATTCTAAACGCATATTTTTAGAATACCTGGGGAAATGCAGAAGGGGCAGCATACTGGGTAGGGTATGTTCAATTGTTTTGTTAATGGTGCAAACAAAAATCCGTTTTATTTATATTTGTCGGATCCGGTCATTGGTACGGACATAAAATGAGTCGCAAGCGCGCCAGTGATGACATCAGGAGACCTACTGACAAGTCTACCCACACCACAGCGTGCTTCTACAGAGCCCTGATGTTTACAGCTCGAGGCAAGGACGACATTGCGTGTCTGATCGCAGTGGAGTTGTGACGTCTTGGAACAGTAACTGTACCCGATTCATTGTGCCCCGTGTTATTGTTTTAAATTGTAACGTCAAGTAATTTGTTAGTTTATTATAAACAGTGTATCGTACCTAGTGTGTTTGAATAGCACGAAACCCATCTTCTGTCCACATGATGTACAAGCCTAACGGAGTAAATCCTGACATATCCGACATATTCGTAAAAGTTGAAAAACTGTCAAGGTAAGGAAATTATCAAAAATTTCAATTTTCATACAATTACTATTAATGAATTTCATTTGTGATTTTATAACAAGTGAATATCGACTCAGAGTACTTACATAATGACTTTATCATCTGAGTTTGTTTCGGCTGTTTCTCCTCAGAGTAGTCAGGTACGAAACACCGGCCACCATCTAGTTTTAAAAAGTGTTTGTTAAAAATCATAACCCTCCTTTTTTGCTTCGTCGCAGTCGGGTAAAAAACAATTTACATAAAGTTTCGCCCTAAATGCATTTAATTATTTATGGTGCTTATTAATCCAGATACTGAATCAAAAATTCACACATTCTTACATAAAAAAATAACTCAAATCTTACGATCACAGTATTTGTAACACCTCTTATATATCGAGTGTATGTCAGCATTCCTCTTAACCGACTCGTAAAAGTAACGGCATCGTAAATATGCTCTGTGCTTAAAATCAACAGCCTCCCAAAATATTACAGCTTGGATGAGATCGACAGAAGATAGATGGTTATTGTATGTAGCTATTTTTCAGTCTTGTCTGGCAGGAGATAATCTTGAGATTGTAGCGATATTAGTTTTTTTTTACGCTTTCGTACTGACTCGTTGGCCTAGTCGTCACAAGCGCGGCTGCTGAGCATGAGGTCCAGGGTTCAATTCCCAGGGAGTAGTATTTTTGTGTTTTTCATCAGGAATTTCTCAGTAAGTGTAGTGTTAAGTAGTGGTAAGAGCTCGCCCCATATTACAACGAACTTAAAAAACATAACTGGCGAAATGTGGGTGTACTGTTAGGAACACCTCTGTCTAACCCTTCGGGCATTACTTGCGTGATGTTTATGTATGTTTACTAGCTTTTTTCCGCAGTTTCGGCCGTGTGGACAGAGGAAATTATCCACGAGAACGCGCTATTGGGATAAAAAGTATGTCCTAACTCAGTTCATGATTTTCAAATTTACAAAAGTGAGATATAATTATGGGGGTTAAAAGCAAATTACTTTTTAACTGACTTCCAAAAAAGCTATGTATTCAGCGAGTATTTTTATTTTCCATGTCCACCTCCGATTTTTCCGTGATTAGTAGCTCAATTTACGTGATTATTTTTTCATTTTGTAGATGGAGCTCGTAATCTATATCTGTATAAAGGGTGTAACAAAACCCTTAAACTTGTTCTTGTTTGATACTTGTTCTCCCCATCCTGGTTTATGTTAAAAAAAAACTGCAAAAATAAAGGCAAAATTACTATTAAAAATTCCTACTGAAAAGGTCTGTTATTATTTCCACAAACAAAAAACAAGAATATTATGAAACAAACTGAATAAAAATATCTAAAGAAGCACAATTTAATGATCATAAAACTTTATTGTGAATTTCAAACGAGGCGTTGTTTCGCTATTTTTATTTTGAAAAAAAAAACCGTCTGGCAAACGAAAAAGTTTTAATTTTCCGTTTTCGGTCCTTTGCCTCTAATTAAAAACTATAGTTAACGCGGTCGCTTGTCTTTAAATCTGTTATAAAATGGTGTTTTTGTAAAACCGTCTGGCTTAAAAACTTTTTTGTGTATTATTTTAAGTTAACTGTCGAATATGCTGTTTGGGTTTTTTCCTGCGACAGTTAATGTGTTGCAGAGTTTATTGCCAATGAATATTTTTTTTTGTATCCGACTTTTACCGAAATTCCTTCTCTAACGAAAGTGAACAACTTATTTTATGAGGCAAAAACTATTTATTTTTTTAAATAAAACCAGAGTTTGTTTAACCAGGGTTTATTTATTCTTCTTTTATAATATTCATGTTTAAACATGACATCAGGTGTGATAAAAAAATAAACTACAGGCTTGTGTAATTTAAGTACCCGAATCCATGTAGCATCCATGGGGCCTGGATTTATACCCGGTTGTTGGCATTATGCTCGCCCCCTATAACATGGTACTTAAACATAACTGGCCAAATTTGAGTGTACAACTAGGTACCTACCCTTATATAATATACCCGGGATTATAATTATACGTGATGTTATGTTATTAATAAGAAGCGCATAATAACAACATTCACAAGAAATACAAATGGTTGTTTTTTTCTGACAGCAACAAGCTATAAGATATGTTACATTACTAGCATACACAGCTCTAAAGATTTAATCCTGGCTGTTTATTTCCCTAGACATGTAGATAAATATTGCAAGTATAGCCAGTGCAACTCACTCGCGTCCCTAAGGAGTTTGGTTAACAATAACTAACGGATCTACACGTTTCTTAACAGACATCGCATTCGATTTTATAGTGTTGAGAGACCATTATAATATATAAGCTGGAAGGACTTCCATATATAAAATATATGTCTAATAAGTCAGGATTTATTCCGTTAGGTTCGTACATCATGTGCGCAGACGTTGGATTTCGTGCTATGAAAACACACTGGGTGCGATACACTGTTTCTAGCAATACTAACGAATTACTTGAGATTACAACTTAACACAATAACACGGGGCACAATAAATCGGGTACAGTTCCAAGACGTCTCAATTCCACCGCCATAAGACATTGAATGTCTCTCTCGCGTCGAGCTGAACATCAGGGCTCTGTAGAAACACGCTGTGGTGTGGGTAGACTTGTAAGTAGGTCGCGTGATGTCACCACCCGCCGCACTTGCGATTCATTTTATTTCCATACTAACGACTGGATCCAACATTTATATACATTTATTTTATATCCTTTATTCATTTTTACTCTTATAGCCAAATTACCTGAAAAAGTTGGAACTTTAATATCTAACCAGAAGGTTTACAGGTATGGTGTAGAACAAAAAAAAAATCAATGACGGGGAGAACAAGAGCCTTTCGGCTTCCTTAAGGGTCTTTTTACACCGATTTATAGGCACACATGCTAATTATATAAAATCAGGTAGCCCGAAATTGGCATGCTTTTTTGTATTCCAGATTCATATGCGATAAAAAACGGCGTAGATCAATTCATCATCATCTGCCTAGCCTTTTCCCAACTATGTTGGGGTCGGCTTCCAGTCTAACCGGATGCAGCTGAATACCAGTATTTTACATGAAGCGACTGCCTATCTGACCTCCACAACCCAGTTAGTACTTAGTAATACAATACCCCTTGGTAAGACTGGTTGTCAGACTTTTTGGGCCACTGACTACCTAACGACTGTCAAAGATCTACAAATGACACCCGGGACCAACGGCTTAACGTGCTAGGCGTGCGTGCGTAGATCAATTAAATAAGAAATAAAGAAAGAAAATATATTTATTTGTCGCAGGGACATGACGTGCATAAAAAAAATAACAATATACATAACAAATATTATAAATATAACAGGACAAAACAAAAAAAAAAGTTAACAGCTCGCACGGCGTGACCGCGACTCATCATGATGCTGTGCTATGCAATGCAACTTTGTAATGTAACCTTATAAGGTTGGGTACAGAAAATATCACCCCGTTCAAAGATCTTCCTCAGTAATAGATACCAATCACACTTCCGTCTGTCAGTCGTTTAACAACAAAACTATCTCGTTCGACTGAATATCCTAGGTCACCCCGATCAAACCGTAATATACCCAATTCCATTGTACTCAGAATTCAATTTTCAAGAAACTGTATATCTGCTGTTACAATTAAATGGTAAAGTTTAAAAAAAAAACACGACCATGACAGACTTAAATTGTAAGATTTGCTCTGATAAGACAGACACATTACACATTATGTTTTGTCAACAATGATATTTAAATAGTTGACTCGCTCACTCATACTGAAAATTTTATTGCATCTATTACTTATTTAATGAAGGATGAGCGATGTCACTTTTCTTAGTGGCAATCACTTTAGCACGATCTAAGAAAGGTGAGGGTGCGCATCTAACGATTTAATTCCTGACCGGACTGTCAAAAACTACATAAAACTTTTTGCAAAAAAAAAACCGAAATCCTAAAAAAAAAACACTAAAAAGTAGAAAATAACTTTGCTTTCGGAAGTCTGTGACTTTTTTTGTTTCATTGACTTTTTTGCCACAGACTTTCGAAAGTAAAGTTGCTTTTGGAATACATATCCTCCTCCTTCTTTAGAAGTCGGTTAAAAAACAATGACAAAAGGTTAAAGCTTAAAAACCAACATTCAATAGAATCTTAACCTACTGTCCACAATAACTTCTCTCTCTTGTGCCCAAGAAATTAACTACTAACAGCCTCGGTGCAAAATGGCCGCCTAGGTCCTTTATAGTTGCCTTTCAAAAGAGTCCAGACGGTCGCCTTTCAGAACGGTTCATTTTACCCCGCGAGAGTCGACGACATGTTGAAAGACCTAAAATTACGCGGCAACCTACCGCTTTGGTGCCTTTTTTCTTTTTTTTTTTTAAACGATGTTGTATATTGTATGGTGTAGACGGTAGTGGTTTCAGGAGTTTGCTGTGTAACGTGTTTTGAAGATCGAAATAAGGTATTGGTAGTTAGAGGTTGTATTGTGGTGAAAGGAACTTCATGATGACCTATTTTGGCAAACTGGTATGGTATTACAATGTTTGTTTTTTTTTTATGCTTAAATATACCGGATTGTACTCAAAGCGCTAGTAATGTTTAAGAATGCTTTTTACTATCTATATGTAATGAGTCATGAAAAACAAAGACTGTGTGTTAATAAAAATACTTTGTTTTCCGAGCTACAGACTACCAAGAATTTTACACGTATGTATGGAACAGTTAAGTTTTCGTCTGGAACTATGTAAGTACTAAATCCATGGATAAATTTATTACGATGTCGCTTTTACTGTGAATTATTTTATAGGCCTAAAGCAAGATACTGCTGACTTATACCAAACACGGTTTCCATACAATATTTGTTTTACTGCATTATTTACCATTTCCCATAAATACAAAAAACTAAGCAATAGTAATACTCTTTGTATCCGTTGCAGAATTTATTAGGTGTTCCACCAGGGAAGCGGTCCCCATTGAAAATAAAGTGATTTATAATATTATCAGCACCTTCCTATTTTATTCTGTTTTGCACGTGATGTAGGGTGGGGTGATAATATTTTTCGTTCCCTTCCATTCTACACAAGGTGGATGGGACACCAGCACTAAAACGGTTACCACGTATTCAGTACATCATTATGAACACCCCTACATAGAATTTTTTCGTCGGTTATTTTTAAAATCAGCTGTTTCCTATAAAACTGTCCGTCAAAACGTCAACGTACGGCAACGTTCACGGTCAAAATGTTTAGAACAGTTGTTTTTTTGTCAATGATGTACTGAATACGTGGTAACTGTTTTAGCGTCGATGTCCCTTAAATTCCAACCTGTGTACCCGAAGCGGCCTGCAAATGTGTACGTATTGTAAAGCCAAGTTATGTTACAGATTCCGTGTCATGAGGGGTGAGCCTGTTAACATTAACCAGGCACAAAATAATGAAGACTCCGACTCATTTTTTAAAGAGAGAGCTGGCGCTGTTTTTACTATCTCACTATTACTGGACCTGGAGATCGCCTTCAAAACCCTTAGCTCAACCATCACGGTAGCAACCATTGTACCAACGATTCAGACTTATAATCATATGCCTAGCATTTTCTCAACTATGTGGGGGTCGGCTTCCAGTCTAACCGAATGCATCTGAATAACAATATTTTACATGGAGTGACTGCCTATCTGACCTCCACAACCCAGTTAGTACTGGGTAATACGATACCCCTTGGTAAGACTGGTTGCCAGACTTTTGGGCCACTGACTACCTGTAACGACTGTCTAAAATCCGCAAATGACAGCCGGGATCAATGACTGAACGTACTTTCCGAGACACGGAAGAAACTCGGTATGTAATGGATCCATCCATGGACCAACCTATGTAACATAGTTATCTTATCCAGACTTATCTTAACCAATAAAAACCGTTCTCAGTAGCAGACCGGGCAGCGGAGTGTGGTTGATGGCAATAGGCTCGACTCCTATTACATGGGACTAAAACATAGCTGGCAAAATGTGGGTGTACCTCTGCGTAACGATTCAAGGTCAACAGACGTGAGGCTACGAAAAAATCTTAACATTGCACCAACAAATACAACGTACATAAAATACCATCTTGTTTACAAAATAACCGTCACTTTATTCAACTTTGTTACCTCCATAGAAACACCTTAGATATAATTCTCCTTAGCCAAACACTCGGGTGTATGATGCTGGGTCAATGGACCCGCAATGAAAAGACTCCAAAGATACAATTTCCTAAAAGTTATTGAATGTTGCGTAATCTTTAGGTTTGTGGTACAGAGTGGTAGCGAAGCGACGGATTTACAACGATTTTCTTTTCAAGTGGAATTTTCCAGTTATGTGTGATTTTCTCCCTGATGGTTTAGTTGTAAATGCGATTTATGAGCAAGGATTCCTATTACCATTCGTCAAATCACGAGAAACAAGTACCAGGCAGAATTTGTTAATGACAAAGTTAGGGCCAGGGGCCACTATCTGGTGGCAATAGGCTCATTTACAGCTGTACCCAGAAAGGCGTTCCTCCTTTCTTATTTGTTAGTTGAAATATTTGCCACCACGGCAGATGGCTACTTGATAGACAAGTCTGCCACCACTAGTGGAGGATTACACAAATTCAAGTGGCATGCCACCAGCGGTGACAGAGCTAGGAGAAAATGCGACTGAATCAGACGCAACTACCAATAGGTAGATGAGAGAAATAGTTGCAGCCACCACCAGTGGGAATAGACCGGTGGGGGCAGATCGGAAAAATCATAAACCACCCCTACCTAGTATGTTTTTTTATTTAGCGCGTGAAAGCGTATTAAAACCGCGTTCAAACACTGACAGTGCTGTGAAATATTGACGCTTTTGAACGCCGTTTAAATGTGCTTTCAGTTTAATTGGTGAAACACGACCTTATTGTGTTACTCAGAAGGTATATTGATAGTAATAGCTCCGCTTACCATTGCATAGCTTCCACTCCACAAATACCTATTTATCAATCAAGGCGTTTCTTTGGTAGCCGCTAGGGGAGCCGTGTTCCCATTGAGAGTAAAATGATTTATTTTATCTGCACCTCCCAGTATTTATGCCCACTTTGTTGTTGGACGCGATATTTTTGAAAATGGTCGAAAAATACTGTTTTTATTCTTTCGAGTTTTTGTGTGATATCAAGTTTTGAGTAAATTGAGAATAATTATTATTAACTTTTATAAAGTAGTCTAGCCCTATAAAGTACACAGCCATATTTCATTTGTTGGCATTTTATTGCCAAAATATCAAAAGGCACTGGAAATCGAAATACAGGCATCGCCTAATTCGGTTGCAATGGCTACATCCACTTATTAAAAAATAATACTGCCAAACTATTTTTCTCTAAAATATTACAATGTTTTTTGAGAAATAAATTTATTTATTATTTATTACTATTATAAAGTAGTATTAAAAATAAATTTAAGCAGTAGATAAACCGTTAAAGATTATAATAAAAACAATTATATTTTCAATATAATACGTTAAGTTTTTTATTATAACCTCTTTTTAAAAAGGAAACTGCAGCATCGTTCTAATCATAATATTTTTTTTTTTGACGGCACGGTTGGCGCAGTGGCTGAGCGATCGGCTGCTGTGCTGCGTGTCGCGGGTTCGATCCCCGCACGGAACAAATATTTGTATGATCTACAGGTAGTTGTTCCGGGTCTGGCTGTTTGTGTATGTCAGTTTAAATGTTTGTAAATGCACCCACGATACAGGAGAAATACCTAGTGTGGGGCAACGTTTCTTTAAAAGAAAAAAAAAGAAGAATAATAATATGTTAGACTTCAGGTCATAAAATTTCGGGACAGTCGGATAAAAAAGCGTCGAATCAGAATCCCGCCTCGCTTTTTTGTAAGTCCATTAATTTAATTATCGACATAATTTCCAATATTATTTTATTTCCTTTTCCTTCACTCAGAAAACCCAACGTTCTAACACCAATTAAAACTTTTCAAACGAATAATAGTTTTTGGACTTTCAAAGCTTAAGTCAAAAAGACTCAACGAACAAGGCTCTTCATTAGACAGACTAGCGCGACAAAACCTTACAAACTGTCCCATTCAAAATCCATCTGTACCTTTAAAGATTTAGAGTACAAATTCTTTTGTTAACTTCTGCAACAACAATTTTCGCGAAAATCCCAAAGATAACCTGAACTTTATTTTAAAAAGATAGGGTTGAGATTAGCTTGTGTTTTCACAGCTATTGTCGGATAGTTCCACATCTGTTTCTAGTACTTTATCGAGCCGTGTATGTTTGTTTGTTTAGACAGATCAAACGTATTTATTTACATGTCTGATTTGTTGTTACTGGTTAGTAAATCAGTTGACATTGTGTTGTGGAAGGGTTGTTTTGGTTGTTAACTAACATAACATGTCAATAGGAATTTGCAATGAATAGAAATCGGAGGACAGAGGGTAGTTGGGTAAAAAAATTTAATATTAATTAATTTTAGTTTAATACTTAGAGAAACTACAAATATGTATTTAGACACATTTTCACCACCAATCACAAAACACATTTTTACCGAAAGACATGGTCAAGTCAAACATTAATAAACACAAACAATTAATTAGGTAGGTAACTTAATAAAAATAAAAAAATATAGTTTTGCTTTATGTTTTATATATTCCATTTTCTCTTTTTCTTTTACACACTATGTCTTTATCTCTTTTTTAGTATCTCCTTGCGCAGGTATGCTGGAAGAGATTTCTTTAGAAATAAGCATCACCTTTGTACTATTTTCTGTTCCTTTCTTCTTTTCTGTATTTAGTGTGTACATAATTTTTTTTTTTTTTTATTAGTCTGTACTGTCCCACTGCTGGACAAAGGCTTCCGCCAATTCCTTCCGTTGTTAAATAAATAAATAAAATAGGATGTTAAAAGTTTGTAATTGTGTTAAGTTTGACTGCCTCGTTCGTCTAGTGGACGCAAGCGCGACTGCTGAGCAGGAATTTCTATATTCGATTCCCGGGTCGGACAAATTGTTATTGGATTATTCCATCAGGAATTTCTCAGTAGCAGCCATGGAATCTAGATTTGTGCCCGGTTGAAAAATAAGTAACTGGCGAAATGTGGGTGTACTATTCGGTACAGCTCTGTCTCACCCTTCAGGGATTACAGGCGAGGTGTTATGTTAGTAGGTAGATCTAGCTACACTAAACACTCCAATTCCATTCTTATAAAAAAAAAAAAACAAAACATATAGTGTGCCATACATAGTTACATAAGAGGCAAATCTTAGTTAAATTCCTCCCGGCCCCAACTTGTTTGTATTGTAAGTGATATTAATTAACGCGACCTATTTTCTCAGCAAATAATCAAGTAGTCTTATATACATATGGGATATTGGACGCGGGGCTACTACTGTGAGTGTGTAAAACTCACTTAGTTGTCACTTCAAAAAAGAAACTCTAACAAAGAAAAATATAACTCAAAAGTTTTCTTTAAATGACTTCTCTGTTCTCAGTAACATTATTTATGGTTTTGTCTTTTCTTGTAAATCTTTGACAGTCGCTACGGGTAGGCAGTTGCCCCAAAAGTCTGGCAACCAGTGATTACCAGTCTTACCCATGGGTATCGTATTACCCAGTACTAACTGGGTTGTGAAGGTCAGATAGGCAATCGCTTCATGACAAGAACTGGTATTCAGCTGCACCCGTTTAAGACTGGAAGCCGACATAAACATTGTTGGGAAAAGGCTAGGCAGATGATAATGGTCTTATTTTTATGTGATCTAGCTGCGACCAGAAACACATAAAGCCAAAAGTTTAACTACAGTCTAACCAAAGGCTGTTGCTCAGTTACTGGAATATGAAGGTCATCAGGTCAGATACATAGGCACTCGTTCCTTGGATAACACTGGTAGGTATTCAGTTGCATCCGATTAGACAGGAAACTATAATATAACATCACGTCTGTAAACCCCGAAGGGTAATAGTAATAGTATTACCCTTACTATTAACCCCCACGCCCCCCCCCCTTTCCCCCTTGGGCAATGGTGGACCTAATAGTACACCCATATTTCGCTAGTTATGTTTAAGTCCCATGCAATAAGGGGCGAGCCTATTGCCATCAACCGGGCACAACTCCAGACTCTGTGGCTGCTACTGCGCGACCCGGGAATCGAAGCACTAGAAAGTCTAGGGCGAATATATGTGTTATTAAGTAAGTCGAACTACTTAAAGAAAAACAGACAAAAAGCTTACAAAATGTTATGAGTACACAACACAACACAACACAACACACACGCACACAACTAAGTCACATCATATTCGCCTGTGTTTCACGAACACGTAGTGCCACCAAAACAAATATTCGCCAGAAGAAGTTGGCGAATCAATTTGAAAGTTGAGCCTCGCGCGCATTTTCGCGTAATTCAGTCGAACGCACACTTTCTTTATTTACGCCTTACGCCTTACCGGGGTTACGTGACGACACGCGGGTTTTGTTTCATAAACGCGGCTAATTAATTTAATTTTCGGATATATAATGAACTTGTTATGTGGCCTTATGTGTGGCGCATTGAGTTCGGCTTTGTACAGCGTCCTTATGAAACAAAGATTTCTACTTAGTTACTTACTTACCAGACTCTCTGTCAAAAATTCGAACTCGGCAGTGTTGCATATAAACCGCAAGTGACAATTCCGCAGTTTTGATTCCAAAAGCGGCATCACAACTTCGATTGTAGTTGTATTTCTTTTCTTTAGTTTAGTGAAAGTCGTTTCAAACAAACACTATCCAAAAAAAAACTATTACTAAGGTTAGTAGTAGTTTTTGTATATTATTTGTTAGAAATCGTGTTTTTTGAGTTTTTTTATGTTCAGTAGTTCTACTATGCGTTTATAAAAAAGACTATAAAAACACGCTTTCTCGTATTCTTCTTAACAAACCCTTTCATTTGCAACCCATATCACGAGAATGTATAGAAAATAACTAGACCGCTATCTTTGGGAATCCGCCATATTGGATTTAGAATGACGTCACTTAGCCAACCATGCATTGTCAAACTAAATATTGTATCGAAAATTTGAGCTCAGTCGGAAACCGGGAAGTGAGTGAATTTTTTTTACACATGTAGTTAGTTAGTTACAGATGAAGCTAGTAAAAGCGTGTGAAAAATACGTCTAGTCGATCTGAATAACAGTTAGTTTGCGGTCTGCAGTTGCCGCTTCGCCGCAGCGTCAGGCAGCAATGTCGCTGCCTATTGAAGCATTTTCATTGAGTTTTACAGAAACCACCCCCGTCACCTCTCTGTCATAGCAATAGGGGTGGATTAAGCACTGTGTTTTTGCGGTGGCCTTCGATAAGTACCTTTAAAATCATACCTTCCGTTCAATACCTAAAGAAACCACTTCCATTATATTCCTTTCACAAAAATTACGAACACAGCGCCTCATTATTGAATTTTCACAATCCAATTACACCTAAGGCCTCACAATATGGCTCTTGTTACCGATTTTCCGAAAAATTCTTTATCTACGGAAAAAGCTGAACTATTTGCGAAGCTATGTACGTACTGTATGGTGTGCCGCGACGTGTGGAGTACACTGCCCTATAACTCTGACACGGCTGTGTAATGGCTGGAAGTAACTGGGAATTTATTGGTGGATTTCATTGGGAATGGACTGACGAAGAGTCAGAAATTTGACTGAGTTGTGAGTGTTTTAGAGGCTATTTCTTAGAGATTGGATGTGGAGGTATAGGCTTCTCTTTAGAAAAGTTGATTGTGATAGGCTGAGATTATTGTTATAAATATTTCTCTTAAACATGACATCAGGTGTGTCATCTCCGAAGAGATACATAGAAGTGTATGTTACACGAATGTTTTAATTAATAAAGCCTTTATTTTACAAAAAATCGCTTTATCAACACTGTTATCATATTCCGAATCTAATCGATGTCCGTTCGTCCCATGACAAAGGCTTTCTTTAACTCCCTCCATTTTGTTCCATCCTGTGACGTTCTAGTCCCAATTCTTCCTGCTACCGCTATTATTTCATCTTCCCGTCTTCTAAATTGGCGTCCTCGTATCCTTCTTCTATCTCTTGGTCGGAGACGAATGTTTACTCCAGGATTAATGCTAGAAAGATCACTTACACATCACAGATAAGCTTAGTCATACCTGGCAGGCAGACAGATCTAGTTTAAGGCCATTTCAATGTCTGCCAGGGCTGTGGGACTGTTCGAAAGAGATACCGTGGCCGTAGAACAAAAAGGGCAAAGAAGGAACATGGATGGGTTTTAGTCTGTACAAGTCTGACACTCCCTTCCGCTCCGCCCAGAGTGGGGGGGTCATTTGAAGATTTCCCACACGAAAAAGAAAAAAAAAGGCCATTTCAATACCCAATAATCAAACATAATCAGACCATACTCAAACAGGAAAATAACTATAAACTAAACAAGCATCGTATTTACCAACATCTGTATCGAGACAAATAGAAAAACAAGCACGACCACCACCACATATGAGACCTCACCTCCCGACGTCCAACTACATATAATAAAACTTTACGAGCCAAAACGAGAAAATACAAGCACTTCTATAACTCTAATTCTTTAACAACATGCCACGGGCTGGCATCATGCCAGCGGCTTAAAATACGCCAGTATCTCACGTTGGGCATTTGTCCCACGATAACATAAGCACAAATTAACCAAATTACTGGAACTTACTGTATGTGGACCGATGACCTGGTAAAGGTTGCAGGGATCCACTGGATGCGAGACGCACGGGACCGGTCAATGTGGCGACACTTTGGGGAGGCCTATGTCCAGCAGTGGACGTCTTTCGGCTGAAATGATAATGATGATGATGACTGTATGTGGGGTGCTGCTCTTGAAGGGCATTGTAAGCTGTGGTAAAGAATTTGTAAGTGAGGTCTCGGAAATCCTCATTGGTCTAGTGGTCGCAAGCAAGACTACTGAACATGAGGTTCGATTCTCGGGTCGGGCAAAGTGTTATTGGGTTTTTTCAGTTAGGAATTTCTCAATAGCAGCCACCGAGTCTGGATTTGTGCCTGGTTAACGGCAATAAACTCGCCACTTATTACATGCAAATGTGGGTGTACTATTGGTTACACCTCTGCCTAACCCTTAGGCGTACTGTTATATTATGAAATAGAAATTGAATGTTTATGAGTTTACGTTTGCCTGCGGCTTCGATCACGTGGAGGTTGAAATTTTTCACGTGCTAACGGGATGTAAGTATCGGACGCCTAACCGAGGTCATGATTTCTCTGTCTAGCAAATTTCATCGAAATCCTTTCAGCCTCTAATGCGTAAGAAGGTAACACACAGAGAGTTACTTTCGCATTCGTATTATTGGTATTGCAATCAATACCTCATCGCCTCATAGCCTCATCGGACTTAATTCTCAATAGAATAAAGTCCTTATTCTCTTGCCCTTATACCAATTCATTTGGGGTCGGCACAGCATGTCTTCTTCTTCCATACTTCTCTATTACTCGTCATCTCATCACACACCTCCTTTCCTGCCATATCATCCTTCACACAGTCCATCCATCGTTTCTTTGGTCGCCTCTATTGGTTTAGATTGAGGTCAGTAGGTTAAAATATAAAGTAGGTCAAAAGTTATTGGAAGTATTTGGAGTAAAATTTAATAATTTGAATAAACTAACTAAATACATTATTAATTAAAAACTATTAAATAACCTAAAATAAATAAACTAATAACAAACTACAAAAGGGCATCAAGAAACTCCTCCTCAACGCTGTCAGCTGGTAATGTGCCCAAGAGACGGGCGGCGTTGCCACGTTGTATGGCAACACTTAACCTCTGGCCAAAGTAAAAGCCAGCCCTTGGGCGATGCCTAGTAACGCCTAGTTGACGCTTCCCGTAAGGGAAGCGTCAACTAGGCGTTTCGAAATTTCCTTAAACAGGCTATGAGTATTTTGCCAAGTACCTGAGCTGTGCGCTTTACTTATAGTATGGACATGCAAGTATACATGCAGTTATTCTCAAGAGGGATTTATGAACCAAGGAAGAGCCAGGGCTATAAGAAGTTGGAAAAGAATCACAAATTACAGGAAAACACGATCTCATGGTTATCAAGAACTAAGTAATTAAATTATAATACCTAAGTAATACACTATTTACTCAAACCTATCTCAACATACTCCTAACAATACATAAACATTACAATTCCTTGAAAATTCCAGTCAAACTTTACACGTGAATTACTTTCTTATCAAGTCCAAAAACATGAGAAAATCTCGACCTTCCTTCGTATTCAAATTGCCATTTAGTTAAGAGCCCTAACAATGGCTACCCAAGACATAATGGCCTGTACTAATTTGTTTTTATCGATATAATACATACACACATCGATAAGTGATATACTGACGGGCAGAGAAAAGAGTAAACGTTATTATTTTTTGTAGAAGAATATAATGTAAGTAATAATTGCCTAAGTCTGACAACCGGTCTTACCAAGGGGTATCGTATTACCCAGTACTAACTAGGTTGTGGAGGTCAGATAGACAATCGCTCCATGTAAAACACTGGTATTCTGCTGCATCCGGTTAGACTGGAAGCCGACCCCCAACATAGTTTAGATAAGGCTGGGCAGATGATGATGACTCGTTTTCACTTACCATGAACCACCTAAATAAATACCGAAATATTATTGCACAGTTGGAATTTCAACTCTCTGCTCAACACCTAACGTTGAAAATTCAACAGCCTGATTTTATTTGATGTTAGTTAAAACGAGAATAAATAACATGAACTTAGACAACTTTTTAGGTCAAACCTCAGACTAGTTTAGCTTGACCTGGAAAGAGTTTTTATTAAAATAACCTACACCAACTTATTTGCTTCGACGTAATGCTGTTCAAATTAACATGAGATTACGATCAAATAGTTGAACAAAGGAATGCGTGTACAGGGTGTACTTATACTTGAACTTGATTTAACTAAGGCAGTCTTTAATATGGAGCGACTGTTTATCTGACTTTTACAACCCATAGGTTACTACAGGGTAATACGATACCCCTTGGTGAAACTGGTTGTCAGACTTTCGGGCCACTGACTACATGTAACGACTGTCAAAGATCCACAAATGACAGCCGGCTCAACCGGCGTGCTTTCCAAAGCACGGAGGAAACTAGTAGTTGTGTCATGGTATGGCGATGAATGAGACAAATGTCTTGGAGAATGTTTTGATAAAAGCATGTGGTTGGTGATAAAAACAGAGGAAGAACAAAGAAACGATGGATGGACTGTGTAAAAGAGACAGGCTACATAATGGGTGTAGAAGTACCCTTAACGAGGCCGAAAGGCAATTGTTTTCCCCGTCATTACGATCATTTTTTTTTGTTCTAGAGCATACCTGGGAACCTTCTAGTTACGGAGACATTTGGCTCAAAGTTCCAACTTTTTCACTAGATTTTAATGTTATAACTTTACTTAAAATACCTCCACGACCCCCGTACATCATCATCAGCACAATGTTTTGAGTGCGTTACATTGAGTCCTACCGTAGAACGTGATATTCACCCAAAAAAAAACGTTTCCCGGCAATAATTTTTGCGGAGACTTTGATACACAACATGCTTGGTTGACGGCTCTGTGAAGGGTCCGCTTACTCCTTGTATACTGCTCTCAGTTTTTACACAGACAAGGAACGATTATTCTGAGTATTCTAATAAACAGGGTTAGTAATTTTATTTTTTGTTTTTTTTTTATTTTAAATGTTGCCCCACACTAGGAATTTCTACTGTATCGTGGGTTCGTTTACAAACATTTAAACTCACATACACAAACAGCCAGACCCGGAACAACTACCTGTAGATCATACAAATATTAATTCCATGCGGGGATCGAACCCGCGACACACAGCGCAGTAGCTGATCGCTCAGCCACTGAGCCAACCATGTCGTCATTCCATGTATTGCATTGGGGATTACAAGTCATGTGGTGTTTTATTAATATCTTTATACAGAAAGAAAGAAAAAAAAGACATTAAATACCTAAAACATACTTCTATTATTTTATTAAATTTCAGATTTTAATCCAGCAATCTTTTGCTGAAGATACGATCGTAAACCTTCAGATATCCATTACTTTTTTACGATAACTACCTACTTACCTCTTCAAAAATCTAGGATCAGCTTTTTAACTGCGAAAAAAGGAAAAAATCTACACTTTTCTTGTTACTCCGAAATAGTGTTACAAGACGTAATAATACAATTTAAAGAATTCAATTTTGTTTTCTGATTGTAAATGGCAATCGCGTGCTGTAAAGTACTGAAAAGAAAACGTTCGCGTGTTCAAAAGATGTAATTATATTATTAACTAGCTGTGCCCGCGACTTTCGTCCGCGTGAAATTATTATAAAAATATTACTTCCCTATTTGAATTGGATTTTGTTAACAATTTCGCGGGTTTTCATTTTTTTGCACGGAACCCTAATCCTTTTTTAAAGTAAGTAAGTTACTCTTTATAACATTGCTATCTGCCAGTAAAAGTCTCATCGGCAAATGGGTCCAGCCTTTTCGGAGATTAGCAAATAGACAAACAGAGAGACAAAAATTAAAAAAAAAATGTTTTTTTTTGTAATAAGAACCGTACCTATATTCTTTTCCTATGCATTCCGTTAATAGCTGTTATTTTGAAATTACAAACAGACACTTCAATTTTATTTATTTGTACATAGAAACAAGTGTGATAAAGAAAGAAACGATTTTTAAAGGTTGGATTATAAAACTGAATTGCTAAAGATTGAATTTGAAATAGCTATCGCATAGGAATGGCTATCGATGTTTTTACGAAATTTGGTAGTGTTAAGGATGATGCGGAGGACTGAGGAAAATGTGGAGATAGTAAGTAATGTGTAAAAAAAATGCTACTGTAACTATTTGTATCTACAAATATTGTACTCACTATTAAAGACGCGCCACTCATAATAAAAATATATTTTTAAGTATATATTTATTTTTTTGTAATTTATATGAAGAGTCCAATAAATAACTTACCTTAGGAATATTAAATATTAATTACATAACAAATAAAAATAATAATAAGTAAATAAAACAGTAACGTAAATTAAAAAATAAATGGTTTTGAATGTTACTAAATAAATAAATGTATATAATTTATAAAACAATAATTATTAACTCTTAAATACTATTCTGTATTAAATTGCTTCCCTAAAAAAAAAAACATAATAAACAGCCAGCGTTCTTCCTCCTCTCTCCTACATATTTATGCTGTGCCCTACAGGGTCCATAACTGTGACTAATATATTTATTTCCCTACCAATCTTCATACCTTGGAACGCAATAAAGAATTGAGAATTGAGAATGATATGGGTACAAAGTATGTGACTACTGATTGAGAAGTAATAAGTATGGAGGACGGAAACATGTTGTGCTGACCCCAATAAATTGGAATAAGGGCTGGGGAATGATGCTGATGATAGTCTTCAGGTTGGTCGCTACGTTGATGCGTCACTATTCCTCAGAGCTACTGATAAATAAAGGTTTACCATTAAACTGAGAACCTGAGATGGTGCCTGAGGTATTGCTTATCTTATTATAAGCAATCTGTACAACAACAGCAACAACATCATTTATTTCAGGCTGAAATGACCTGTAATATCTTATAAACTAAGATATACAGTTCAGTAAGAGAAAGGGTATAGTCATATGAAAGGATATGCCGCGGACTATCGAACTGAACAACTTTCTCTATGGGTCCAATATCGTAAATGCGAAAAAATTATCAGCTGTTCCATGCAAAATTTCAATACCTACTCGACCCAAATGCCAGCTGATATTTTTTTCGAATTTACGATATGCAGCGTATCATTTCATATGAATATACCCTTTCTGTTATATCCTGTATAAAGTAAATACAAAACTTGTGATAATAAATAAGACTTTAAACTATGTTAGTAGCACTTCACTTGTTCACACTTCTCTTGTGTTGGCTGACCGGTGGAACTTGTCCGCGGAAGCGATGGAACACCACGTCCTGCGGCCAAAACTCTTCCAGCCAGCACAGCATGACATTTTGAACAAGGATTTAATGACAAAAGTAAGCACTATACACGTATTACAAGCTAGGGATGAAAGTTTGTATGTGCGTTTGTCGGGCACACTCGTAGCGCAGCTTGTGCAAAATAAAGCCTTCTTGGGCGTCCAAAACCTTTAGATATCTTCATCGTATTAAGCAGTAACCAGTAATTAATTACGTGCTAAATTTTAAGATCTTTAACAAACCTATTCTAGTTCTATTCAAGCCATTCATTGGAATTGCTTTCGATAAACAGACCACTAAACCGAATAAAGTAAAACTTTTATTACAAACTATTACAGTGTGTTTTCTCAATCTAAATAGATGAAACCTATTTTTGTAAATATTTGTCTTGAATAGAAAATTTGTTCGCTTTGTATATCTACGTGTTGCTATGTAAATGTATGTTAGAAAAAAAATAAGAAGGTTTTGAAATCGAAGAAACACGATCCTGTATCTTCTTAGGAATTTGTAACATTTAAGAAAGATTCTGGAGACCGGTGGCCCAGCGGTGGCGGGTCTGACTAAGCAGCAGTAAGTCATGGGTTCGAACCCAGGCAGGTGCATTACTTTGTGTTATTTATTTTATCACCTCTAAAAACGATGAAGGAGAACATCGTGAGGAAACAGGCATGTCCAAGAACAAAAAAAAATTGATATCATGTGACATCTACCAATCTGCACTGGGCCCGCGTGGTGGATTAAAGCCCATTGCCTCTCATAGAGAGGAGGCTTTGTGTCCCAGCAGTGGGAAGATTATAGGCTGATTATGCTTATGCTTAGACAGATATACAGAAATTACAAATGCTTGCAATTGAAGGCTTTATTGGAACAGTAGCTGAGCGATGGACTATCTGCGCTTGAAGTGGTTTAATTTCCAATTCCATCCAAATATTATTCGAATGTACTACATACCGTAGTTGTATCGTATCTTGGTGTTTATGCAAAGGAGATTCGATGGTTTTCTTTTTACTAAACGGTTAGTCAAATTTTGTTATGTTTTTTGCAATTTATAGTCAGTGTCAGAATGTATCTTTATTAAAATGTGATCCGCGACCGTAACAGATACGACTTTACTCAGTTATAATCATTATAATCATCAATACAACCCTCTAAATTCCTTTAATCCCATTGAATGACTATTTCATGAAATAGTAGTTTATCCTTTTTGCCAAGGTTTAAAGATGCTTTCAATTTCACCCAACAAACTTTATCTAGATCATCTACACCTAAATCTACCTGAACAAGGACTGAAATTACAATTTATCTCCCTCATATGCCTACCCCAAAAACCTAACATATTTTCGTGACATTTTTCTGGCAATATAATTCAAGTTGGTACCTAATTCTGTCCGCCACATCATGGCAGGTTGACCCCAGCCCTCGACCTTAGGCGGGCATAATGTGTGCTTGAACAATAAATAGAATAAAGGACGTGTCTTGATAATGTCCCTTCGGGGAGACAGGCTAAGGGATGGACGAAGGCGATGTGCTTGGGGAAAAAGCTAGTTATGCTTCGGTGATTTATTTATAGCAACAATACACACTATCTAAGTTTCTCCACTCACACACTTTTTGACAATTTCCACTTTTCTACATCTACACTAATTTTATAACGAGGAAACATTTGTATATTTGTAACGAATAAACTCAAAAACTACTGGACCGATTTCAAAAATTCTTTCACCATTAGAATGCTACATTAATCTTGAGTAACACAGGCTATATTTTTATTGAAAATATCTACTAGTCTAGCAGTTGTTTATATCAAGGCTTTATTTTCTCTAAAAAAAATCAGATGAACTCGCCCTTTCGCGGTAATCAAGGTAAAATAAAGTCTAGTTTATTTCTTTTCCCCCATTTTTATTCCTTTCACGATGGCCATCGCTTCAGCTACCAAATTACGGCAGGACCAAGAAACCCTTTGACGTATTACATGATTAAACCGTTTTCCGAAGAAAAACGAAGTTTTTTCTGCCCAAGTAATTGGACAAAGATAGGAGGAAGGCTTCTTTAGAATTTCACAAGGTTTTCTTACAGAGATATCTTTTAATTTAATTATGGATTTAGGTTCATTGGTTATTCAGTTTCTTTTAGGTAAATATTAGGGTGTTTTGTTTGTTTCCATTCCCATTTTCTTTTTCTCTTTTTTTATTCTGTGTGCTAGATGAACTAACTTCAAATATTTTTTTTGCTTTCATTTATTTTGTAAATTCGCCGTCTCTATGGTTGAAATAGTTTCTAGGTTTGCACCTGTTCTGACGTGAACTCACTGCCGTAAACAACTAACACTAAACAAACACTAACTTCGGTGAAGAAAAACATCGTGAGGAAACCAGCATGCCTGTGAGATATTTCTCGACGGCATGTAAAGCCAAGTCAGAAGCCCATTGGCGGCATCAAAACTCTAACACCAGGTGTTTGCTGACTTTCTGTGAAAGAATACGTCTTTAACACCAAAACAGCATGGTGATTTCTAGTTTCTAACCGTCTTCCAAAAAGGAGGAGGATCTCAATTCGGCTGAATTTTTTTTTTAATGTTTGTTACCTCATATATCCGTGATTATTAGTGCGATTTACGTGGTTCTTCATTTGGTAGAGGAAGCTCACGCGGTGCTCCCGTATCAATTTGTTCATATTGTTTGGGTACCTTATAAGTTATCACCATCACTACATAGTAAAAAACAAAGTCGCTTCCCGCTGTCTGTCCCTATGTATGCTTATATCTTAATAGGAGCCTGCGATCATCGCAAAACCGTATGCTTCAATGTCCCTCTCACCGCACTGATTTCATTCACCGATCTTTCTTTGTCCAGTCTATTTCTCTGTGGAATGCGCTTCCCCAGGAAATCAGGATGGCAACCAATCGCTTATCTTTTAAATTTAAAGTTCGTGAGTACATTCGGAAGAAGCTGGCAGTTTCGTCACAACGGTAATGTTTTCCCCATGGTTTGTGTTTTTATTTTGGTATATTCGTGGAAATGTTTATTTACATTAATTTAAATTTTGATATATATTTATAGTATTTGATATATATTTATAGTATTTTATATATCCTTGTAGTTAATCTTATTATTATTTAAAATTATTTTCAGATTTACACCTACCACTGCTTGTCTCTGCATCACCCAAAGGTTGACTGGTAGAAAATGGCATTAAGTCCGCCTCTGTACTTATGTGCTTGAAGTGTTAAATAAATAAATAAATAAATATCTTTAAAACTATGCAACGGATTTTGATGCGGTCAGTAATAGATAGAGTGATTCAAGAGGAAGGTTTATATAATATATATATTGCACCCGTGCGAAGCCGGGGCGGGTCGCTAGTCTTCTATAATACACAATTGTGTCTTAATTGATCGAACTCCGGTCTCAAGAGCAGACTGTTTTATATACCTAAAACAAATGTATTTATTTGAGAAAGACTTGACAAATGATACCGTACATTTCTGTAGAAAAATAAACTCACAGTCTACCTAAAGAAATGTAAAAACTAAATAGGTCACAACGAACCCAATACCAAGGAACGTTCTCAGTTCCCAAATATTAAGTACAAAACAAAAAAAAAAAAACACCTTTTATTTTTTTTGTCAGCGGTATCAATTACCCGAAACGGTTAGTAGGCAAACCGTTTTTTCTCTCCCAACGAATAGACAATTATTTTCTTACGCCTGGGTCAAATTCGCAAAATTTGCCCTCCCCCGTTACAGGTAGACATAATCTGTGTAGGGAATCGCCGATCTGGGCCCCGGGTCACTACTAGCTGTTCTCGATTGAGAATTAGGCTTATTATTTTGTTGGCAACACCAACAAAGTTTTTTTAAAAACTTGCAACATTGCTTTGGTTGTGTCAAGATTTATAAAATACTAGCTTTTGAACACGGCTTCGCTCGCGTTAACTTACAATTTTACAATCAATTCGGGTTGTACTCTGCTTGTTATAATATATTCGAAAGACACTTGGCGCCATCTATTATCATAAGAAAGTTATACCCTATATCCGTTTATGTACATCTGACAACGTATTTGCAAAATTTCAAGGTGGTCGGTTCAGTGGTTTAGGCGTGAAAACAAACAAACTTACTTTCGCATTTATAATATTAGTAAGGAAACACGCGAGTTGTTTGTCCTACAATATATATTATTTTGAGAAGAAATAAGATTTTATTGCATTTCCAGTCGCCAACTACCACCGACGCCAAAAAATCAACCCTTGAAAAATATACAGTCCACACATTAAGATCTCAACAATTTTATTCTATGAGGTCTTGCGTTCGATTCGCTTGTTAGGCCAAGTCATATTGTGTTTTGTTACCATAGCGAGCACCATCATCTGCCTAGCCTTTTCCCAAGTATGTTGGGGTCAGCTGTAAGTCTAACCGGATGCAGCTGAATATCAGTATTTTACATAGAGCGACTGCCTATCTGACCTCCACAACCCAGTTAGTACTGGTAAGACTGGTTGTCAGACTTTCGGGGCACTAACTACCTGTAACGATTGTCAAAGATCTACAATTGACAGTCGGGACCAACTGCTCGGGCTTAATGTGCTTTTCGAGTTACGGAGTTAACTCGGTATGTAATGGGTGGTGCACGGACCCACCAATATTTATATATTATGGCAATAGTATTTTTTTTGTGGAATAGCGCCGATAATACCCATTTCATAATAGGTTCCAAAATACTATGTTCGTCTCAACATTAAATTACAACCAATACCGTCATCATCCGGGCACAAATTTTCTCTACGGGCTAGTGAAAAATTCCTGATGGAAAAACACAGTAACCTTTGCCTGACTTGGAAATTGAACCTAGGATCTCGTGCTCAGCAGTCGCTCTTGCGGTCACTAGACCAACGACGCAGTCTTGGTGGAAAAACCCTAAAAGTGGACTTTTAGGGTTTTTCCACCAAGACTGCGTCGTTCAGGAGCTGGAGCTCCTGAATACGCATTCGAGTTTCAAGTGAACAAAATTCGTAAACAAATAGTAAGAAACAGCAAATAAAATGACACTGGAAGGTCGGAAGCCAATTTTCTTGGTGCCTTATCGCAAAAATTAGGTTTTTGAAGGCACCACTTACAAACACGAGTCGTTTGGACTCGTATTATTACAATGCATTGCTAAATCTAGACAAAATGGCTGGAATATTTTAAATGAAGTTTGAGTTCTTGTTTATATTTTGATCTTAAATGTATGATAAGATGAAAAAATTTGTTGTTTTTGCATTATATTTCGGTGAAAGTATATCCAAAATACAGAATGAAAGAGCTTTATTCAGTAATTAGCTTTTGGCCGCGGCTTTGCTCGCGTTTATTTAAAATTTCAATTAAACTACTAAAATTTCTATAATAATATAATTCAATCATTAACAAAGCCGTCAACCAAGCATTATGTACATCAAACTAAGTAACTTTACGCAAAAATTATTGCTGGAAAACGACTTTTTTTTTTGGGTGAAAAATCTCGTTTTACGGTAGGACGCAATGTAACGTACTCAAAACATTGTGCTGATGGACGGATTGAATAGTACGGGGGTCGTGGAGATGTTTAAAGTAAAAATATTACATAAGAAAAAAGTATTTAAAAAAAAAACTTGCTACTACAAAAAAAATGATCCCAATGACGGGGAGAACAAGTGCCTTTCGGCTTCGTTGAGGGTCTTGTTACCACCCATTCACAGATCAACCTAGGCAAGCGCGGCTTAATCTAAAGATTGACCCAAGCGGCTGTTATTATTTAGCCACGAGTTCTTCGAATTTTGGAAGCCATACAATTATGAAATATGTCTTACCTCAAAGGAGAACCCACTTTTTAATTTTGCGAACGGTATACATTTCATTGCTCCTACTCGTAACTGTACCATTACCACTCACCACTAACGTTCCGCGTAATCTATTTTCAAGTCAAAACAGCGAAAAAAAAACAATAAAACAAAAAAAACTCATTCACAAAAACGTTCTTAAACTATTAAAAGGCCCTAAAACAAAAGAGTACAGACAACAAAAACAACGAAGTGGGACTATAACAAAAGTTCAACAAGTCTCTTCCAATAAAAACTATACTTGTATAGAATATACCGTAACGTACGAACATTTTACAGAAGTTCCAATATGTTCAGGCGGGCGGAGAGAGCGTTTTATGCTGTGGTGCAAGTTATAGGAGCATCACTCTTCGATGTGAAAAACGTAGTAGGCCGGGCAATGTCAGAGAGCAATCAATTAATAGAATGCATGGTTGGCTTAGTGGCTGAGAGATTGGCTGCTGCCCTGCGAGTCGTGGGTTCGATATCAGCACGGAACAAATATTTGTTTGACCTACAGGTAGTTGTTCTGAGTCTGGCTGTTTGTGTATGTGAGTATTAATGTTTGTAAATGAAAGAGAAAGAGAGAGGAAGAAGAAATTTAAAAAGTGGGGAAATGATTAAATATAATTTGTGTGCTGACATAAGCCGTATTGAAAGCAATGAACCTATATTTTTAAGAACGTACACATTCTAATCTTAGTCACAATCAGTAGCTACTAGCTATGATCTATATTATTCGAGATTCTAGAAATAAGGAGGTAAGTACTGAGAATCTTGTAAAGTTTTATCATCATCGTCATCCACAACCCGACTCCACCCACTGCTGGGTGCAGGCCTCTCTTTGCTTGTGCCAAGCTCTACGCTCTTGTGCCAGCCTCATCCAGGATATTCCCGCGATGGCAACAATGTCGTCTGCCCATCTCAAGTTTTCGCTTCTCAAAAATGGAACAAAATATTCTCCTTATAAGCCACTCACCGCATTAACCACATGTAATCATTATGAATCAAATGCCATATTAATTATCTTAAATACCTAGATGAAGGGATTATTGAGCATTGTCAGTTATTGGCCTATTAAGGCATTAAGTTTCAATGTTTGGGCTAAGCCTATCTCAATTGATGTGTTAGTAGCAATAATGGCAGACGTGTCGCTGGTATATGTAAGGTAATTCAAATCTATGTATGTGTTTTGTGGACAGTGGTTTAGAATGGCCTTCCATGTCCAGTTAGTAAGTGCCTTACAACCAGCATGGACTAATTAGGTGGTCTAAGATCATTGTGTGGTGTTGCAAATGAACTTTAGTGACACAGAGGTGACACTATACAGGATGGTAGGGACACTGACGTACAAACGCTTACCACGTATTCAGTACGTCATTCTGAACACATAGAAATAAAAGAAGAAAGAAAGAAAGAAAAAATATTTTTTTGTCGCAGGGATATGACATGCATCATACAAAAAAAAAAAAATAAAATAAAAATAAATAAATTAAAAAAAAAAAAAAAATGAAGAAATGTTTCATTTGTATTTTATTTTTTTTTAAAACAGCCTTTCCATACAATTTGACCGTGTAGGTATAGCAGTTTGTAGGCAACAGCAGATTTGTTTTAAATTACCGATGAATTTCTAGTGGAATTTCGGATTGATATACTGAATACGTGGTAAGCGTTTGTGCGTCGATCTGTCTTCAACCCTGTTATATAAGGAGTTATAAAATGTTATAACACCCGTGGTGGTGCTGTTATAATTACGGGTATAAGAAAAGCCGGTGTTTTCTTTTTTGTGACAAAAGACTACTATGTTTAGATAATTCTTTTCTAACTTTAGATTGCCAACACAATATAAACAACCATTGAGATCATAAATCCGTCTAACATTGACTACAAAAAAATTGTCCCAGAGTTCAAAAAAAACAAAACGCTTTTATAACCCCATAAATTGACATTTAAAAAAAAAAACGCTCCGCCTATATCTTAGACCACACGACAATGTGGAAAGAGTTTTCGGATAATGGCGGAATGAAAGTTTTTGAGAATGTCGGCCAACGATAATATAACGCGACGCACGGTAAAACAGATCTGACCTTAAAAAGGTTTTCGAACGAAGGGATTTCAACGGAAAATAGGGCAGATGTGAAGCCTTTTAGGTCTCTTTTGTGATATAGTATTGAATGATGATATTACATTCAAACTATGTCCGTGGAAGGATAAACGACCTGAAAAATGGGTTTATTAAGTTGAAAGATAGTTGAGACCAGTGGTGGCCCGTGAGCAGCGAAGGAAAATATCATCGGGAAACCGGCATGGCAACATAACATCACGCCTGTAATCTCTAATGGGTTAGGCAGAGGTGTATCCTAATAATACACCCACATTTGGCCTAGCTAAGGGCTATCGTTGTACCCTTTACTAACCGGGTTGTGTAACTTAGGTCAGATAGGCAGTAGCTCTAAATACTATAAATGGTATTCAGCTGCATCCGGTTAGACTAGAAACCGATCTCAAGATAGTGGGGAAAAGGTTAGGCAGATGGTGATGCTGAATCAGCCCGAATTCTATTGCATATGGAATTCGGACAAACGACCAAGTGTAAATGGATGGGGTCGAGTACGCCAGTCTTCGGACAATCTTTTTCGGTTTCACGGTTAAAGTTCATTCAAACTACTCGTAGTGTATGCATCGGGTGCCCGCATTCGAGTGCCCGAATACGGTCTAACGACCAAGTATAATCGCGCTATTACAAACGGGCCTCAACTACCTATCTCAAAATTTTTATGGACCACTTAAAAAAAGTCCTAGGAACAATTCTGGATTTATTGGCCTGGAACAATAGCTTAGGGCTTCGAAGATCTAGAAACTAGACTAGACAATAGGTATAAAGGAAAGAGGCTTACTCTAGTATTGTCTCTGGCTGGGTATTGTACTAGATAGCTGAAAAGATTTAGTTATAAGAAGTATATGAAGACTTAGTGTTTTGCAAGAATCTATTATGATGATATTAGTTCTTGGTAGAAACTGCGCAATAATAGGGGTCTCCTTCTTGACGTCCTGATATTTTAGTTGTATTTTAAGCTCAAACACGACATCTGGAAAAAGTCTTGTACATCATTTTCTTACTTGTTACTTATGGGGAACTTTTATTTCCGTTTTACCCAGTCATCCGGCACTTTTCTTTCATATTATTCCTCACACAGTCTTTGCACCTTTTCTTAGGTCTTCATCTACCTCTTCATCCATCAATATACATTATATATCATAACTCTTTTTTTCTCTCTTAGACTATACTGTGCCACTGCTGGGCAAAGGCCTCCCCCAATTCCTCCCATGAGCTCTTTTTCTGTTCCGTTTTTTGGTGCCTTCTAGAACCAGTACTTGCGGTTCTTGTCCAGATTGTCTCGCCCTCTTTTAGTCTCTCTTTCTTTCTTTAATTAAACATTTACCAAACTAGACTCATGAGTCTAGTTTGGTAAATGTTTAATTAAAGGCTTTTATTAATATTGAAAGCTTCCCTACATGTAGGGAAGCTTTCAATATTAATAAAAGCCTATTTCTACTTCAGTTTAGAAATAACTCTTTGAAAATAAACCATGTAAGTGTGCACCGTTCTTACGCAGCACTTATGAAGGCTTTAGCCAGAACCATTCAGATGAGTTGAGATGAGATTAGAAGCTCACAGATAAGTATCATCGCGCTCGTAAAGTAAAAATGGATGGAGGCATTTATCTTTACGAGTTCACCCGTTCTGGGGCTTGTAGACAGCCAAATGTTATGTGGAACCTATTTCTTGTGATGGTTTATGAGTTGACATTGATATTGATAGAATATTACGTTTGTACAGGGATATATATGTCGGATCCGGTCATTAGTACGGACATAAAATTAATCCCAAGGGCGCCATTTGCGCCATCACGCAACCTACTTACCAGTCTACCCGTATTAGCATATAATGTTAGATGGCAACACTAAGTGTACTACCTGACGCTGATTTTCAGGTACAGCCAGTAGTCAGTGCCATACACTCGAAAACATATACTACATTTAAGTCCTGCGCAAACGAGGGACAAATTTACTGCTCACAATTTGCAACAACCAATGGATGTCAGCCAATAGATGAAAAAATAACACAACAACCAATGAACAGGACGGTCATTTCATTCCGGCGGGTAAAAGTCCTTCGTCTGCGCAGGCCCTCATAGTTACTAGTTAGACATCTTGTCCACACACGTTTGTGTGAAAATCTACGGTCGATTCGTGTCTAGGGAACGGTCGTCAGAGTAGTATAGATCACCATGAAAGCTTGTACAAGAACACGACGGTGCTACGGTTAAAAACAGTCCCATGGAAAAGAGGTCTTATTTTAGCAAATAACATAACATAACAAACATCACGCCTGTAAACCCCAAAGGCTTAATAATAATAATAATATTCAAATCGAATGCATCACCCGCGGTCGTCGGTGATGAGACTGTATATCCCGCGGAAGTGCGGGGGTCGTGGCTTCTTAAATGCTAAGACCCTGCACAACCGTGAGATATGCAGCCTCAGGGAATACTTCCTAGAAGTCGACGAGGGGATGCACCGAGATGTGGTCTCAGTGGACAAGGGCCTCACCCCGCTCTCTCTGGCTAACGAGAACTGGCGCAAACCTAGAGTATTAGACACTAATGATCGCAAGGAGGTATGGCAGGGCAAGGAGCTTCACGGACGCTTTTACCGGGCCCTACATGGACCCGATGTAGACTTCTTAGCGTCCGTATCTTGGCTGCGTTTCGGTGACCTATCCGCGAAACCGAAGGTTTTGTCTGTGCAATAATGGACGAAGTTATGATGACGAATAACTACCGGAAATACATTGTGAAGGATGGCACGGTTGACATATGTCGGGCATGCCACCGTCCGGGAGAATCGATCCGACACATTATTTCTGGGTGTTCTCGTCTGGCTAACGGAGAGTACTTGCATAGACACAACCTCGTTGCCAGGATTATCCACCAGCAACTTGCTTTGAAGTACAACCTTGTGGAATCAGAAGTACCATACTATAAGTATGCGCCCGACCCAGTTCTCGATAATGGTAATATCACGTTGTATTGGGATCGATCTATCATCACTGACAGGACTATTGTTGCCAATAAACCTGACATTGTGGTGATAGATCGATTGGAGCGTCGCGCAATGATTGTTGATATAACGGTTCCGCATGACGAGAACCTCGTGAAAGCAGAGAAAGATAAACAATTCAAATATCTAGATCTGGCTCGCGAGGTTGTCGACATGTGGGACGTGAGTACAGCAGTCATTGTGCCGATAGTCGTGTCGGCCAATGGCTTAATAGCCAATAGCCTCGACAAACACCTGAGGAGGCTCTCGCTTGGCAGCTGGATCAAGGGCTTGATTCAGAAAGCACTACTTCTGGACACGGCGCGTATTGTTAGGAGGTTCCTCTCTCAAGAGCCCTGACCACCGGTATTTCGGACCCTGTTCCCGATACCAGTGGGCTACTATTTTTTATATTTTTAAATGTTTTTTTTATATTACTTTGTATAGAAATATTTAAAAATGTAAATTATATGTATAGAAATGAATAAAGGAAATAATAATAATGACTCTGCAATCATTGTACCGATAGTCGTTACGGTTAATGGACTAATAGCAGAGAGCCTCGACCAACACCTTAGGAGGCTCTCATTGCGCGGCTGGGTCAAGGGCTTGATTCAGAAAGCAGTACTCCTGGATACGGCACGCATAGTGAAGCGGTTCCTCTCTCTGGAGCCCTGACCACCGGCAGCCTGGACCTTGTTCCTGATGCCGATGGGCCATCTATTTTTTATATTTTTAAATGTTTTGTTTACTTTTCTTTGTAAAAATATTTAAAAATGTATCAGATAAGAGAAAGAATGAATAAAGGAAATAATAGTAATAAAATTTATTTCAGACCATAAGTCCATAAACAAACACATATTACAATTTTAAACATATAACATCAATATATATACATGAAAACACATTCTACACAAAAACTACACTATAAACAACTTATTTCAAATATTGGAATGACGCACGATGACTGGTCATCTATTGCCACATCATTGGACTATCCATCCTGTCGGCTACTATAGCCACCAAGCTGTTGGAGCTGTCGCGCACTCGCCGCATCAAGGATGCTATCCGTGTCCGCATCAGTGCGTAAAAATCTGGCACGCCATTCTCCGCGAACATCCCCGATGCACTGCAAAAGCGCGGCAGCCCCAACATAACTCTGAAGGCGTTGTTGTATTGGACTCGCAGAGCATTGTACGAGCTTTTTGTATAGCTGACCCATAAGACACACGTGTACATAGATTGGCAATACGCTCTAAAGAGTGTAATTTTCACCTCCCTAGTACAACGTGCGAACCTACGAGCCAGCATGTTACATCGAACTGCCAATGCTCTGCGTTCCCTCTCCACGTCCACATTGTCGGACAGACTATCGGTGACCCAATGCCCCAGGTACTTGAACTTCGTGACCCTGGAAAGCTGAGCGCCCCCCAAGGTGACTGGTGGGACAGTATCATAACATTTGTTACCTGCTTTGAAAACCAGTAGCTCGCTCTTGGTCACATTGTACCTAAGGCCGTGAGCCACCGCATAGTCTTCACAGATGCGAAGAAGCCTCCTAAGTGCACTGATCGATGGGCTCAGCAATACCATATCATCAGCGTAGCTGATGTTATTGACGCAGTGCCCGTCAATGGAGCACCCGATATTGGCATTGCTGAGCTCACAGATCAGCTCGTTTACATATAGGTTGAATAGCTTGGGTGAGCTGATTCCCCCCTGCCTCACACCGCACTCCAACCCGTATGCATCCGACAGGACACCCGCCCATTTAACATAGTTGTATTGATTTTTATACAAATACTTTAGCATCCTAATGACATCGCTTGGGAGGTTCTTAACATTTGACAGTATTCTCCATAGGCAGTCATAAGATACGAGGTCGAAAGCCTTGGAGAGGTCCAGAAAACACGCATATACAGGTGTTTTCCTACTTGCATAGAATTGAACAGTCTATTTTAGGCATAGTATAGCTGTTTCCGTGGATAAATGTGGCTTAAACCCAAAGTGGGCGTCATGGAGTGTTAGATGCTTATCCAGTTGCTGATCAGTCAGACTGTCCAACAGCAGGCAGAGGTGTACCTAATAGTACACCCACATTTCGCCAGTTATGTTTAAGTCCCGTGTAATAGGGGGCGAGCTTATTTCCATCAACCGGGTGCAAATTCAGACTCCGTGGCTGCTGCTGAGAAATTACTGATGGAAAAACTCAATAATACTTTGCCCGACCTGAATATCGAATCCAGGTCCCCGGAACCCTTTCAAGGCTCACAATCACCAATCTATCAACCAACCACGGCGATTACAACCAAACAGTCCACAAATTATTACCTCAAGCCTAACAACGACCTACCTCAGTACATTCGTGTACAAAATAGTCTTTATGCAGAGTTGCTAGATGGTATCAGCAGTAAGGTTGCCTACGTGCGCCCGATAAGCACCGTGAAATATAGCGCTACTGTAGCAGGGTGGGCAGATTTGTAGGCTTCACGTAATTTTATTGCTTTCGATGTGTTATTTAGATTGATGGGTTGTGTGAGCTTATTATGGGTTACAAGATGTATGACTCGTTGAGGTTATTTTAATGTGTAATGTATGTAAATTATGCTGTGTAATGTATCTACGTCAACTGTCGTTGGTCTAGCGGTGTCAAGCGCGACAGCTCAGCATGAGGTTCTGGGTTCGATTCCCGGGTAGGGCAAAACGTTATTGGGTTTAGTAAAAGCCACAGAGTCTGGATTTGTGCTCGGTTGATTGCAATCAATAGAATCACCCCCTATTACATGGGACTAAAACATAACTGACAAACTGCATGCGTACTATTAGGTACACCTCTACCTAACCGTTCGGGGATTTAAAGGTGTGATGTTATGTGATGCTTATGTACCTACTACGTCTGGTGCACCCTGGGTAAACAGCTCTGGTGCCAGCCTAATTTGAATAAATGACTGTCATCAACCTGTATTGTTTATATTTTTTTGCAAATATCTCCCTTACAGCTTTCAATATCTCTCTATCTCCGGCTAATTTCCAACAAAAGTCTCTAAATTATCGTTATTACATTTAGTTCATGTATACAGGAAAGTAGATGATGAATCTCAAGGGTGGATATGGGTGGAGAGGATAAACCTAACCTAACCCTTCGATGTATCAGACGTGATGTTATATTATCTTTACATAGTATAAAACAAAGTCGCTCCTGCTGTTTGTACGATTAGATCTTTTAAACTCCGCAACGGATTTTAATGCAGTTTTCAAATTCAAATTATTTATTGCAATCCATAATGTACATATACAGGTGGTAAAATACAATTAAGAAGAAACAATTATGGACCCTGTCGGGCACAGCAAAATTAAATTAATTAGGAAGGAGAGAGGAAGAGCGCTTTTATCAACTTACCATTTTTTATTTTAATTATATCATTTATTTATTAAGAAATTATTTTCAGCAATACATAGTGATTCAAGAGAGAGGTTTATATGTATATTGCAAAACCGGGGCGGGTCGCTAGTGTACATAATAATACACTGTTGGATTGAACCAAGACCATCCCTCATCTATTTCCTTACAAAGTTACCTCTGCCCGCACCACACAGCTCGAACAAAGCGCAACTCGGCCAGATTAAGATCTGGTTGCGCCAAATTACGCGAAGGGCTGGAAGCACGCCAACGAGCCCTGATATAACTCGGTACGTCCACTTATAACGATAGCAATCGATTTTGGAATCGCTTTTGATTTATATTAATCGGATAAGTCGATTATTTAATTCGAGTGGTTTCGATGAAGTTATTGGAGGTTTTTGTGATAGAAATGAGATTGTTATTTGTTCTTATCTTCTTACTGCCATGGATTATATTCCTCCCGTTCATGGCTAGGGCAACGGGATTTGCTACGTGACTTGTGCAAATCGCGAGTCGCGTCGTGGTGACTTGTAGCGTGCTTCATCGTCTTAAAAAAACGTGGCCTTAAACCAAGAAATTCCCGTGTATCTTGGGTGCGTTTTTCAAACAATTATACTCATACACAAATAACCAGACGCAGAACGACTACCTGCATATACACATATTTGTTACGTGCGGGAATCGAACCCGCGATACGCAGCGCAGCAGTCAATCGCTCGACGACTGTGCCAACGGTGCCGTCAACTTAAATACTTTTCCTCCGCAGAAGCAATTTTAACAGTACAAATTTTATCATGATCTGCTTAGCCTTTTTCCAACTATGTTAGGGTCGGCTTCCAGTCTAACCAGATGCAGCTGAATACTGGTAGTATACATAGAGTGACTGCCTATCTAACCTCCTAGTTAGTATTGGGTAATTACAATGACTGGTTGTCACACCTTCAGGCGACTGCCTACCTGTAACGACTGTCAAAAATCTACAAATGACAGCCGGGACCGAAGGCTTAACGTGCTTTCCGAGGCACGGAGCAACCACGGTATGTTCACCCATCCACGGACCAACCTAAGCAAGCGCAGCTTAACCTGAAAAGCGACACGATCGACTGTTATTATTTTGCCAAATTTATCTTTATGTAACTTATTTCATCACCATTGCTCTCTAAACTATGAAGAAAAATAAATTCATATTCATATCTTTATATGCATTCCATATTTTGTGAAGATCTTACATGGCTTAAAGCTAAGGTACAATTACGGACCCTGTAGGGCACAGCAAAAAGTATAAAATTTAATAAAATTAATACTGACTCAATTTACAATTTTAAAACATGTGCTTAATATTAATGACTAAATTATAACATTAATTTTATTAAGATAAATTTTTATCATAATAATTATTTGGTAGGATTACATTAAAACATATTTATATAATAATATAACACCGTGGTGAAAGCACTATACAATCCTATTTTTGTAACTGTGTCGTCAAAGGACATCTTACTTATGTAGGTAGACCTAACAATGTAGGGTTTACCTTTAACCCTTGACCTTACGATAAAGTAAGGATATCTTCTTACACACTGTGGTTAGGTCTCATGGGATTCTCAAAGCCAGTCTATTGGGAGAACCCGTTTTCAGTTGATAACGTTGATGAATGATGAGTATCAAACGTTGATACTTTCAAGGATTATATACAACATTAGTTTTAGTGTGTGCGAAACCTGAAACACGTGTCTAGTATTATTTTTATGTAAAGAATCTATGTACAAAATTTCAAAACTGTATCATGAGAAATCACAAAGTTATAAGCTTATTCTGTTACCTGGTTGGACAACCAGGCACAAAAATGTTGTCAATACGTGCGCCTCCAGCGTCGCCTTAAGCTCATTGATAATAAATAATTTGGCAGTAGGTACCTAAACGATTGCGACAGGTACTTAGTGTCGCTCGGTGTCTAACTTGTAACCTTTTTTGACAAAATATAACATGGTTTAAAAATTATTGGAATCGATTCAGTTACTTATTCTAAATAAAGTATATTCAGGCTTCGCATATACTAAAATTAATGTTGTATATATACTACCCGTATAATACATAACGTCGTATGATATTTGAAGTAGTTAAACATGTCTACAATACCCACTTAACTGACTGATATATTTTTGTTTAAGTTATTTTTTTTACAAACAGGCCTGCGTTGTGGCTTCTGAAAGTAACAATACTGAAACGAAACACTCAATCGAGAGAACGATTGATTCAAATGTTTGTCAGAAATCAGTTTTAGAGCCTTTTCGCTGTATTGTGCTCTTAAATGGATTACTCCACAAACCAAAAATTCACCTACCAAGCGTTTTTTCCACAAAAGTCAACAACAAAGAAAACACATCCGTTCTCATTGCACAAAAAGCATTAAAATCGGAAGCTCCTACAGTTTGGACAATCAATAAAACGGCCGGCCTATCCCTTGGGCACCGTTGACATCAATCGACTGTATTTCCCTGTCATGTGGGGTTACCGTGTATATGACTGCAGAATTCAGTAGCTTTTTATTCAATTTTAGACTATAATATTCAGATCTTGAAAGCCAGCCCGTGAGCATTATAAAAACATCACATACACACACACATATGCTCATACACACATTCACACTCTCGCACGATAGTAATTAATAATGAATATTGCAATACTTACTTTTGCATCCCACAATATTTTTATTTAATATGGCTGCTCGGACACGGTGGTTAACTGGTGGAAGTAACCGAGTTGTATCTTGCCCTTTAATTTATTGTAAAATAGGTTTAACTCTTGAACCAATTTATATTGTTATTTTAAAATAATTTGGGAAATACACACGTCCGCTGCCATTTTCACCTTTCAATTCATAACTGAAAAGGCTGTTAATTTTTCATACATACATTCATGCAAACATAATAAACTCATGCAATTTTCCCATGACAAAACCACACAGAACGCCACCGGCAGCTCCTTGCGCCTCGTCCAGTTAACACGGTCCTAAAACGGTTACCACGTATTCAGTCCATCCTTCTCTGAATGGTTGGCAGACTTTTGGGCCACTTACTACTTAACAACCGTCAAAGATTGACAGCCGGGACCTACGGCCGCATGGACGAAACTCGGTATGTAATGGCTGGTCACCCATCCACGGACCAACCCAGGCAAGCGCGGCTTAACCTGAAAAACAGACTCCAAAATCTAAATAATTAATAGCTCTTGAATTTGTGATTCAATAATGCCTAGATTCCCTCAAGAGGTCTCAAAAAACAAATAAGCTCAAAAAAACCGGATCCTTATTCCTTTTGTCCTGATTCTTGAGAAATGGTCGTGAGACCTGTCTGTGATTGATGACAGGCCAGGCCGCTTGTAGACAGGCCGTGGCCTCAAATGAATTATAACCGTTTCAAATAACCGATTCGTGAAGGCCTAAGTTGGTTGATAAGTTATTTTTAGGATAAGGGAAGACATAATAAAGGGTTACAAAGTTAGGATTATTGGTCTAGTAACAGACTTTAAATTTAATGAACTTAACATAACATCACGCCTGGAATCCTCGAAGAGTTAGGCAGAGGTATTATAATACTCATTAGTACATCTACAGTTCCCCAGGTATGTCTAAGTCCCATGTAATAGAGGGTGAGCCTATTGCCAACAACCGGGCACAAACTCCGTGGCTGCTACTGAGAAAATCCCAATAACACTTTGCCCGACCCGGGAATCGAACCCAGGACCTCATGCTCAGCAGTCGCGTTTGCGGTCACTAGGCAAAATTTACTTAAATAACCGGTTCTTGGAGGCTTAGTTAGGTCTATGCTAATAAAGTTATTTCAAGAATAAAGGAAGGTATAATAAAGGATGAGAAATTCAGTGTCTAGGTCGAAAGATTAAAATTATAAAGGTTGAGTCGTTGACCTGGTGGTTCTCAAGGTATGAATTATTCCTATTAAAGTTTTTCCTTATCTACATCAGAATAATAGCAACACAATCCAATCACAAAATAAACCTACATTACATTACATATGATTCCTTAACTGTTCCCAAAATCTTTCCATTGTTGCTTTTCGTAAAGGTCACGGAGCCTTCCAGAAAAGCTACTTCTATATAATACCTATATTATTAGCCTATTTCAACTGAAAAACTAAAAAAATATCACAACTCAACGAAAATTAAACCGTATTTTATAAGCTGGAAGGTTGAGAATTGTAAAACGCGCCCAAAGCGTTAATACAAAACGAAATATATAAACAAAAGAACGGCCAGAGATTAATAAAAGAAGACAATGAGACATAAAACCTCCTTTGTTATTTTATGAAACACAATAAAAAATTAAGGACTTGTGAAGTTACTCAGATTCTTAAGATATTGTTTTTAAAAATGTCTGTAGTGATGGCTATGTTGATTTGATTATGAAATTGAAGCTGATTTTATTAGCTGACTGCTGACTGCTGTGCGTGCTGTCCTGGGTTCGATCTTCAAGACTGGCAGTGTTTTAATTAAGAAATTGCCGTCTATCGTTGCAATGTTGGCAGCCTTCTGGACACTTTTCCTATTGACAGCGATGTAGACAAATTTTTTGACGTCCTGTAATTCTTTTCCCATTTTAATATTCGTACATATTTTTATTAGTATTTAACATCTATTTGTAGTTTGTAAATAATGTACATTACTGAATTAAAATAAATTCTAGTCTATGTCTAATGAAATTCTCAAAAATCCTGAATTTCTGAAGTCTATATGTTTACTTACCCGATAAATGCTCAACTATTACATGGATTTTTTACTGGTGCAACGTGTGTGCATTAGCACAATCAGCCAATAATGTTTCCACTGCTGGTAAACAAGCCTCCTCTCTGTAAAGGAGTGGGCCTATAATCCACCACACATTCCCAGTGCTGGTGTGATGCCATCATCATCATCATCATCCACAGCAAGACTTCACCAACTGCTGGGTATATTCATCTCTTTGCTTGTGTCAAGCTACACGTTCTTGTGCCACGGGATGTCACCATGTCTCTAAATATTCGGTTCTCCACGATGTTTTCGTTCATCATTATGATAACAGCATTGATGAACTGATAATAGAATACACAAGTTACAGTTTAAACCATGACATACGACACGTTTATTTATTACTTTAAGCACACATGATGTACAGAGGTGGACTTACTGCCAATGCATTCTCTACTAACCTTTGAGCGATGCAGAGACAAACTGTGGTGGCTGCAATTGAGAAAATTGTGGATTTAATATTTGTGTATTAGAAAGATAACAATATTTTTAATATTTGTATGGTATGGATGGGTGAATACTCAACTGAAGCTCTCTACGGAACAGTGTAAAAGTGCAAATTGACATTCTTTGATATTCTTAGGCATTATACAAATATTATGTTAGAGATAAATTGCTTATGTCTGTTTACGCTATATTTAAATCTTATTTTTTCTATTTATAATGAAACTTTACTGTTCCATAACAGTTTTTCTTAGAAATACGCAATCTCTTAAACACTAGCGATCTCCATAAAATCGGAAGAATTGAAATAAATCTCAATTTTTCTCAAACTTACTTTTATTTTTTTTTGGCTCCGAACTTCAAAGCTGATACCAATTCAATCATTCAGGAGAACAAAAAGTAACCTAAAGATTGTCTGACGAAAAAATGGATTGATTGCAGTAAAAGATAAAAACATGGATAGTGGAAACCAAGGAATATATCTATGAGGAATGCCTGAAAACAATTGACTATTAAATAATTTAACTGTGCCACAATGCTTTAACTCATTAAAAATCAGGGTCACATTACACTCTTAAATTCTGATAGATTGTTGTCAAAAAGTCAGGGTCATTCATTGCTTATTATTATGAAACTACTGCTGTTGCCCGTGAATTCGATCGCGTGGAAATTTTGATGAGTAAGTGAGAGAAAAAAAATAGCTTATGTGCTTGCTAGGAACGGGATATAAACATAATTTATATAGGGAACTCAAAGAAAACAGTAAACATGGTCAATACCCTGTTTCTAGTGATAATAATGTTAGTGACCATGATAGTTTAAAATCTTATATAGCCTATGTGCTGCCTGAGAGAGTGAAATTTTGGCACAGAGATAGATTATAGTCTGGCAGAGACTATAAAAAAATTCACAGATCAAATTTGACAGATCCGTTCAGCCGTTCTGCCGTGATTAAGTAATGAATCATCCAAACTTTCGCATTTATAATAGTAGTAAGCTATACTTTGTTTATTATTTAAATAAGTAGCTACGGCTTAGATATAGCGCTGTCGACGGCGTAGCATCATCTACGGCGTAGCACTATCTACGGCGTAGCCGCATCTACAGCGTTGCACTGTCTACGGCGTAGCACTGTCTAAGGCGTAGCATCGTCTACGGTGTAGCACTGTCTAAGGCGTAGCAACTATAGGGCAGCTGAAGTAGTAATCAACTGTCGGCTGTACCGATTTGACCAAGGTAGTAGTAATTTTATTTTCTGCTGCGATGGATTATTGTGTTTTAGATTTTTTTTTATTTGTACGTCACAGTTAGTTAAATATTCTTTATTCTGTACAAATGGCATTCTCTTGGTCATTTCACCTACAAAGTAACCTTTATTAATATTATTATAACTAGAAGACAGGATATTTACCATGTTTATTGTTTTCTTTGAGTTCCCGATATTTCGGCGCTGTTGCAAGCACCATGATCACGGATAAACTGAAGTTATTGCGAGTGGGTATTTATGAGCTGTGTAAAAAGCGGATTAGTGCCGAAAAAAGTTCGCGAGCAGACACAGTGAGTTTCGTGTGTCGGGAACAGAATCGTGTTTTGAGTGACAGTGGTAGCGGTACTGAGTGCAAAAAACGAACAAGAAAGAGGGTAGACCGATTTGTCTGCTCATAAACACCCACCCGCAATAACTTCAGTTTATCCGTGATCATGGTGCTTGCAACAGCGCCGAAATATCGGGAACACAAAGAAAACAATAAACATGGTAAATATCCCGTCTTCTAGTTATAATAATGTTAGTGACCATGATAGTTTAAAATCTTATATACTTTATTAATGTTTTTAATATCTCCGTAAAATTCACAAGATGAAAAACCGCTAAGACACTCCTGATGGAAAAACGCAATAACACTTTACCCGACCCGGGAATCGAACCCAGGACCTCTTGCTCAGCAATCACACCTGTCGCAGTTTTTGTTAAAAAATGAAATTTTTTAAGATAAATCGCTGGTTCATTTGGCCTAACCCTATTTTGTATCGTTCGCTATTTTGTATGTGTCCGAATTCGGAGTCCGAAATTCGGACACATTCGGACTCCGAATTCGGACCACAGTTTATAGACGAAATTGATCGCCCCCGCCTGATTGTATGTCTAATACAACCACTACTCTCTATTATACCATTTCTTGGAAAAAGTAGGAGAACCTCTCATCGCAGCGTAATTGTCACTAAAGCCTTTGATCTATTTTCATTTGTCTACAGACCATAACGTTAACATTTTATCCATAAGAAAAACGACTGTAAAACTACATGACTAATTAATGAACTTGCCGGATATGTTAGGATTTATTTATTTATTTATTTAACACTTCAAGCACAAAAGTACAGAGGCGGACTTAATGCCATAGGCATTTTCTACCAGTCAACCTTTGGGTGATGCAGAGACAAGCAGTGGTAGGTGTATATCTGAAAATAATTTTAAATAATACTAAGATTAACTACAAGGTTATATAAAATACTATAAATATATATAAAAATTTAGATTAATGTAAATAGACATTTACACGAATATACTAAAGTAAAAACACAAACCATGGAGAAAACATTACCGATTTATTCCATTAGGCTCGTACATCATGTGGGCAGTCGATGGGTTTCGTGCTATGCAAACACATTGGGTGCGATACACTGTTTCTAGCAAACTAACAAATTACTTAAGATTACAATTTAACACAATAATACGGGGCACAATGAATCGGATACAGTTCCAAGACGTCTCAATTCCGCCGCGATCAGACATTGACTGTCGCCCTCGCCTCGAGCTGAACATCAGGGCTCTGTAGAAGCACGCTGTGTGGTGGGTAGATGACTAAGTAAGTCGCTTGACCACTGCACACTGGCGCGCTTTCCAATTCATTTTATGTCCGTACTAACGACCGGATCCGACAAACTTATATTAAAATACAGACAATTAATTCCATTTCACATCAAATACCAAAACTCATTGCAATTCACTTCAGTATACGTAAGCCAGTTACTCGAACCCGACCAAATAACGATGTCGTGAATTTGAATAGTGTTCCCACATCTAGCGTGGTGTACAGAATTCGGCCGGTTAAAACACGGTTCAAACTGAAAATTAAGCTAAGTCAGACGGTTGTAGAAATGCAGTTCCATTAAATATTCAAGTCGGGTTTTAGTGAGGGAAATTATGACGAGTTCCGCACATCTAATGTATTGGCTGACTTGATTTCTGTTATCGTATTTCTAATTTGATTCCGTTAGTTCATTAGTGTTATGGAAATGAGGGAAATATTTGTGAGAATTTTGTTTAATAATTTAAATAAGCACTTTAATTTTAATGATCTTGCAAGTAATGATTGGTTTCATGAACACAATTTATACACAAATAAACAAAATTGTATGAGAGTGTCTGTTTGCACTTTCAAAATAACAAAAAAATATGTTTTTAGATGTCTTTCTGTCTGTTTGTTCTGGCTAATCCTGGCACGGACCGATTTTAACGGGACTTTTACTGGCAGATAGCTGATATTATAAGGAGTAACTTAGGCTAGTAGAAAAAGGAATAGGGTTCCTTGTCCTTTAGGTAAGGGTGTAAAAAAATAAAACTCTTAAAATTGTTAACAAAATCGGATTCAAATAAGGAAGTAATATTTTTTATAATAATTTTACGCGAACAAAGGTAGCGGACAACAGCTTGGAAGAATATATAAGTCAGAGAACCAGCCATTACTTGGCCTCCTAAAATAACTATGAGTTAATCGTAGCCGAAGGTACAAACAAAAGCACTTAAAGAAATAAATCCATAATTCGTATGTTTATTATGAAAAGCTGTAAAAGTAGCTCGTTAGAGGCTCTAAGGTATTACGTAATAGAACGGTAATACTGAAAGGCGAACTAATTTTCGCATTTGCCGTTAACGTCGTAATTTCATATTTATGTAATAATATTATTTATGTAAGTAGTTGTGTTATTACCTACTGCTTGCGTAAATGTAATTATATTTCGGTGTAATTTTTGGTTGTTTATGCGTAACTCTTACACCACACATACATACATTCATAAACTCACGCGTTTTTCCCATTAGGGTAGACAGAATCCACAGAGCGCCACCTGCATCCTTACATAGTCCTTCAGCCTCATCCACGTTCATACATCTTGTCATACACGCAAGCCCACGCACCTGACCTTTTTTTTTTAATAACCGCTAAAGAGCACATGGAAGGAATTGGGGAGGCCTTTGCCAACGCGACAGTAAAGGCTCTTAAAAAGAAACCGTCAAAAATTTCAACGCCGAATCTATGGTAAAAGTTTAGGTCTCGAAATCCCTTCTTACACTGTATATAGAGAACAGCGTTGACCATTTTTAATCAGTACTTGTTTTAGATGATTTATCATTATTTACCAACAAGTCTATGACAAAGTTTTTAAGCTTGTAAGAACAATTTCCGAGTAAGTCAGGGTTGTATTACGATCCCCTCGCTGTCAGTAAATGGCGACTTCACCAATACGTAGAAACGACATAAGAACATCACAGTGATTTATGAAGAACTTACAATCAGCACTTTGAAGAAACAAAAATTTGAACCTACGGAGTTATAGTACAATCAACCGCACATCATAAATCATATTTACTTCTGTAAATTGGTTTTACAAAACACTTTTACACGATACGTCATGAAACATCATAAAACTCTATATGGCTGGTGTTTCGTTCCTGACTACTCTGAGAAGAAACATCCAAAACAAACTCAGAGGTCACCGTCTCTTTTAAAGACCAGACGTTGGTCAAGTCATATGAGGACCTTGCAGATTAGTGTCTGACACGGTGTTTTGAAGAAATAACCACACAGATTTGAGTGGACCTGTCCAGTCAGTGCAAGCATTTGTCAGTGATCGTATAGCTCGACTCGTAATCCAAGGAGCTCAACGACACGACGAACAATACCAAAAAAAAGACATTTGGCAAAACCGCTCTTGCTGCTACGCCAAGAAGTCTACACAGTACCATATTCATCCCTACGCAATCACGTACCTACAGACTATCATGTTCAACCCTGTAAATAAAAAATACACACCACATTTGCAAAGCACCTAAACAAAACAACAGTGGCTACCAAAATCGTAACCAAGATTCTACCCACAACTATTCATATAAAAAATTCACCTAAGTACAAACCCAGGACCAAAATTGTTGGTCCTTATTGGCAAACCTTATCGATACTCTCTCAAGGCATTTTAGCTCTAATAATTTATTCAAGAACTCCGATTCAAAGGTCGCTGAAGAAAGTCCAAAGTTCCCAATTAGGGTCCCCACTGTAACTAGGAAGAGTTATCAGGGACTTTAGGTTAGTTTATTTCTAAAACATAGCGTCCAAACGGAATATTTTATCCCGAGGTCGGAGATGTGAGGGGTAGGTTTGACTAGATACGGTATGGGAGCGTTCCTGAGTTAATACAGGTTGTCATAGATACCATCAGGGTTTCCACAAACCAAGTGCTCTAGCAAACACGTTATATCAGAGCCGAAGGTAGCGAAGGAGCCGAAAGAATCGAATCGAATTTTATAATTATTTGTATGAAATCCTATAAAACTTCGCACACTTAACCGCACCGAATCACACAAATAGATAACGTTATACGTATGGTAGAACGTTTCGTTCAGCGCGGACAAGTGTGCGTTTACCGTTGTACTTAAGGCGAGGTTATTCAGATAAACGTCGTTTTGTATTGTGTTTTATTCCTATACAGCACGGATTTAAATTCTGAAAAAAACAATGTGCCGAAATATCTAGATCGAAGTGTGAAATATGAAATATAATATTTCACACTTCGATCTAGATATTTCGGCACAGCGATACACGATTACTTGCACTTTGTTGCATCCAATTAAATCGCAAAGACAAGTCTAAATGATGGTTTTTAATATTACTTCATTTGAGTTATATTAGGTTTTTAACAATAAAACTTGTACCATTATAAAGGTCGTAAAAAATGTGACAGTACACGGCGATCATAATTTGAAACATTAAAAAAACCTATACCACCATTTCCAAAATTTGCTGTTTTCATCATTTCATACTCGCATCGCGTGCTTCAGTCCCGAGCGGAACGCGTTGGAGGTCGGACGTGTGCCAATTTTACGAAAAGATTATCGAGTTCGACATGGGCAGAAAGAGAAAGTATGTAGGGGAGAACGAGAAAGAAGGAGAAATGGTCGATATCGTATTTTGTACGAACGACGACCGATCAAGCTGTACAAAACCAGTTTATGCGGATCTCTCATTGTATAGGAAATCTATACAAAGCGAGGCCAATTTATACTGGAAATGACAGCTTCATGTGCCGCCGTGTGTACCTACTAGTTTTTTTTATTTTGTTGACTTATTTACATATTTAAGATAAAATCACTTTAATTTTTTTTATTTTACTTCCTCTGCATTTTATGCTTTACTTTTTTTCGGTTTTTTCGTCATGGGTGTCATTTTCATGGTTTTCGGGGTCGCTGATAACGAAAATGAGGTCCAAATTAAAATTCAAGATGGCGCCAATGAAAATTTTCGGTTTTGTCGTCATGGGTGTCATTTTCATGGTTTTCGGGGTCGCTGACAACGAAAATGAGAACAAAATGAAAATCCATGATGGCGCCGACAAATATTTTTGGTTTTGTCGTCATGGGTGTCATTTTCATGGTTTTCGGGGTCGCTGATAACGAAAATTAGGTCAAAATTAAAATTCAAGATAGCGCCAATTAAAATTTTCAGCTTTGTCGTCATGGGTGTCATTTTCATGGTTTTCGGGGCCGCTGATAACGAAAATGAGAACAAAATGAAAATCCAAGATGGCACCGACGAAAATTTTCGGTTTTTTCGTCATGGGTGTCATTTTCATGGTTTTCGGGGTCGCTGATAACAAAAATGAGGTCAAAATGAAAATACACCATGGCGCCGACGAAAATTTTCGGTTTTTTCGTCATGGGTGTCATTTTTATGGTTTTCGGGGTCGCTGATAACAAAAATGAGGTCAAAATGAAAATACACCATGGCGCCGACGAAAATTTTCGGTTTTTTCGCCATGGGTGTCATTTTCATGGTTTTCGGGGTCGCTGATAACGAAAATGAGGTCAGAATTAAAATTCAAGATGGCGCCATTGAAAATTTTCGGTTTTGTCGTCATGGGTGGCATTTTCGTGCTTTTCGGGGTCGCTGATAACAAAAATTAGGTCAAAATGAAAATTCAAGATGGCGCCAAGGAAAATTTTTGGTTTTTTCTTCATGGGTGTCATTTTCATGGTTTTCGGGTTCGCTGATAACGAAAATTAGGTCAAAATTAAAATTCAAGATGGTGCCAATTAAAGTTTTCAGCTTTGTCGTCATGGGTGTAATTTTCATGGTTTTCGGGGCCGCTGATAACGAAAATGAGGACAAAATGAAAATCCAAGATGGCGCCGACGAAAATTTTCGGATTTTTTGGTCATGGGTGTCATTTTCATGGCTTTCGGGGTAACGGACAAAAAAAATTTTTTTTGTTTCTGTGTTTATTTAGAAACTTATTTTCGTTATCAGTGGCCCCGAAAACCATGAAAATGATACCCATAACGTGAAAATAAAAAAAAAATTTTGGTGCTATCGAATTTTCATTTTGACCTCATTTTCGTTATCAGCGACGACAGCGACCCTAAAAACAACGAAAATGACACCCATGACGAAAAAAACCGAAAATTTTCGTCGGCGCCATGTTTGATTTCAATTTTGACCTCATTTTTGTTATCAGCGACCCCGTAAAGCCTGAAAATGACACCCATGACGACCAAACTGAAAATTTTCATTGGCGCCATCTTGAATTTTAACTTTGACCTTAGTTTCGTTATCAGCGACCCGAAACCCATGAAAATGACACCCATGACGAAAAATCCAAAAGTTTTCGTTGGCGCCATCTTGGATTTTCATTTTGACCTAATTTTCGTTATCAGCGACCCCGAAAACCATGAAAATGACACCCATGACGAAAATACCGAAAATTTTCGTCGGCGCCATGTTTGATTTCAATTTTGACCTCATTTTTGTTATCAGCGACCCCGTAAAGCCTGAAAATGACACCCATGACGACCAAACTGAAAATTTTCATTGGCGCCATCTTGAATTTTAACTTTGACCTTAGTTTCGTTATCAGCGACCCGAAACCCATGAAAATGACACCCATGACGAAAAATCCAAAAGTTTTCGTTGGCGCCATCTTGGATTTTCATTTTGACCTAATTTTCGTTATCAGCGACCCCGAAAACCATGAAAATGACACCCATGACGACAAAGCTGAAAATTTAAATTGGCGCCATCTTGAATTTTAATTTTGACCTTATTTTCGTTATTAGCAACCCCGAAAACCCTGAAAATGACACCCATGACGAAAAAACAGAAAATTTTCGTCGGCAGCATCATGGATTTTCATTTTGTACTCATTTTCGTTATCAGCGACCCCGAAAAGTACGAAAATCACACCCATAACGACAAAGCTAAAATTTTCATTGGCGCCATCTTGAATTTTAATTTTGACCTTATTTTCGTTATCAGCGACCCCGAAAACCATGAAAATGACACCCATGACGAAAATACCGAAAATTTTCGTCGGCGCCAGCTTGGATTTTCATTTTGACCTCAGTTTCGTTATCAGCGACCTCAAAAACCATGAAAATGACACTCATGAAGAAAAAATCGAAAATTTTCGTCGCCGCCATCTTGGATTTTCATTTTGACCTAATTTTAGTTATCAGCGACCCCAAAAACCACGAAAACGAAACCCATGACAACAAAACCGAAAAAAAATTAAACCTTTTTTTTTTTAAATCGAATGGCGCGTGGCGTTTAGTTTTGAATCATACCCGTATTCATGATCTTAGTGTCAGTCAGATTTTGAATTCACCTTATTCACAAAAATAAATAAGTATATCTTCTTATTTATAATTATATATACTTATTTTAATTGTTAGTAATTAGGTTCACGTTTATAGAATACGTAGGTTCCTAATCTATCTATAACCAATAATTTCTAGAAAAATAAAACAAAGTGAACTTATACATATCAATTCAAGTTGTTTTACTGCATCGTTCTACCCTGAAACGCAACTTAGTACCTATCCGAGTTCGTGAACTCATGACCAGTGCGCTAAGCGCGCGCGTTTTCGCGCGCGTAATTTGTTACGTATCGCCTCTCCGTGCGGGGGCTGGGGTAAGCGATTGATGCATACGGCGCTCGGGGTAACCTCGCCTTAATCGAATTACGAAATTGACAGAAAGATGCGTTTTCGCCAGAAAGATGCGTTTTCGCGTCCGATTTATTATTTTATGACATGATATTTTGCAGCACTTCAACATATTTTTAACACAGAGTAGTATCAATAAATTGTGTGTTTTCTTATACAATTAAAAAATGAAAATAAAAAAAAAATCTGGTTCATAAATCTTCAATTTGAATATTGTTCACTTCCAGTATCAAAAATAGACTAACTTTTCTCCGTTCAAGTGGAAATCTAATCCCTAGTTGTCTCCAAAGTTCTTCTTTGATCTTGCGAGTGTCTAATGATGGTCCAAAGTTTTAAGTAAGAATCTTTGTTTTCCAAAAGTTGAAATGTTTTCCAATACCTACCAACGCTCGCTCTTTTTATAAGAAGTCGTGTCCCCGCCACTCATGTTACAATTACTTTGGTAATTTTACCTTTATTTAGTTAATTCCAAGAAAAAGTACTGGGATATAATGTTCACGAAGTTCTTGGAACCGTGTCTCAAGAAGATTGTGTTCAGAAACTTCTTTTATTGAACTTTACGGAGAATTTTGGCGAATGTTGTAGTAATTTTATTTGTACGATAAAATGTTACATTACATTTTTAGTTAATAGAATTGAAAAAAATCTTTTTCTTCTTCGTCGTGTCGATGATTTCTCTTTTTTTAAATTAAATTAATTTTGACCACAACTCTGTCATCTCGACGGCGTTGGTGGTGGCCTCGGACAGGTCCCTCAAAGCGCACGTGGAACCACACACACTGCAGGACAGGAGGTGAGCCATAGTTTGCGTCGACGCACTACAGTCATACATGGCTTCATCTGAATACTCCCACCGGACCAGGTTATATCTGAAGCAGTCCACCTGGCTTCGCAATCGGTTTAGGGTCTTCCAGGTGGGCCATGGCAGCAGATGTCTCACTGGGAGCCTTTCTCAACTTCGACATAATGCGTCGGAGGGGGATGTCTGAGGAGTCACAACCTTTTTTTTGCTTCACCAGCCCTGTTGTTGTGGACTAATGAATTAGTCGACCTAAGGAAGGTCTTCTGACTCTTCAGCCTGCCTGAAAAAAAATAATAATACCAACCTATTACTGCCCCACAGCTGGGCAAATGCCTCTTCTCATACAGGAAAGCACGAGCATTGATCACCACGCCTGGTCAAGACGAGTTGGCGATTTCAGACATATATTTATTATTTATAAGTCCAGGTTTCCTTACGGTGTTTTCCTTTACCGATGTCTGTGATTTCCAAGATAAACTTAGAAAGTACATATTATGAATTGTATAAGTCACTTGGTACTTGCCCGGATTTGAACCCACAGCCGCATGCATGGCTGGCGAGGCCTTAACCTCTGGGCCATCAGGCCATCACGTCGTTTGATATTGACTGATAGCATTAGCTTCGGGGGGGCGTCCAGAATGATGCACAGAACACGTGGTAGGCGTTTATGCGTCGGTATCCTTTCCACCCTGTGTACATGTTGGTGATTGTGACTGTACCATATAACAATTCAAAGTCCAATCATCGAACAACCGTCTATTATTATCGAAGTATAATAATTATTAACAGAATATTAACGCAGGACCTGCCCCTGAGCGAAACAATTCAACATTAATAATATGACTAAGTTTTGGCCGGTCCGATCGCGCTTGACTGACTCGACGCCTTTGTTGTTGCGGGTTTAGATCAAAAACGGGATTTTTGATGAGTTACTGTTTTGTAAAAATTTGATTTGACAGATAGTGGCCTACTGGGTTTGATTCACCATCATTTGGACTGTGGACCTAACAATGTTTCGGTCTAAGTATAAAATCAAAGTGGGCAAACATTTATTTAATTTATAAATTCCTTAAGCATTACCCTCATTTTGGCCCATTTTCTCTAAAACTAGGCGAAACCTAAACTAATTGCTATATAATAGAGTGCTGTTGGATTATCACCTGTAGGCATTTAGGCGTAACGTTGAAAATCCTACACCTTAGAATAAATCCCTGTTAAATCAATCATTTATGTCTCAGCTCATGACTTGTGTAAATCTATCAACCAGACTTAACCTATCAAAAGATATCAGAAAACGTTTTTTCAAGGCAAAATGAAAAACGTACCGAAAATGACACATTTCAGTATCTATTATGTCTACGACTGAAACTATAACTCAAAAGGTCCCAACAGAATTGGCAAACGTTGGACCTCTAAGAATTTGATGTAGGGTAACCATAATAAGGTGGGCAATAAAGTAACGGGATAAAAATATTTTTTGGACCAGTCCTACTAGCCGTTTTTTAAATCGGTATGAGACTAACGTCATAAAATAATAAATAGATTATGAGCAGATTTGACTGAAACAAAAACGTAGACTTCTTTTCTTGCATCCATACATCGAACATAGGATTTACTCAGACACTAGGCTACTAAGTCTTCTCCTCAGTAAATAATAACACACATCGAGAAAAAATATTACTATTATATTTTTGCTCTACTGTTTGCTTTATTTCTTGCCGAGTTACTACTACCAAGTATCCAACAATTTTAGGGGTTAAAGTATGAAATTTCCGATTTGTATAGGAGTTTTCGTGAAAAGTAATATTTCCGTACTAAGATTTTCGTATTATCTTTGGAAACGTCTGAACCGATTATGATGCAATCATAAACTACAGTTAGAGTGAAAACAGCTGCGCTGCACTACGTAACTTAAATTCTCAAAACACAGTCTATGACAAAAATATACCTACTTGAAGTTGTGAAACCGACGACACATTGATACATGTTTTTTGACACGCTACCCTATGAGGTAATATGCAACTACTAGTACGGTTTTTAACTCTAAAAGGTACGTAATTTAACAATTAATTCAATAAAAATGGATTTAGGAAAAAATATAACTATACGTCAAAGTTACAAACAGAACAAAATGTGAGATAATTACAACAAATTTCATAGTTAAAGATCTATTGTAACCACCCTTGCAAGACAGTACAGTGCAGACAAATTGCACAAAAACAACACAAGAAAAAGGGTTACAACAACAACCAACACCTTAACTAGCCAAACAAAATCACCCCAGAATTCCCAATCACATCATGGTCACCCAAATTAACCCTTTCACGGTGACTAAACACACGCAAGTCGGGGGTCCGCAGGGTCCGGTCCTATATAATTAATCACGGGCCCTATTGACAGAGGATCATTTGGGCCCATTTGGACCCACATAAGTGGAATCTATACACCTAATACCTGACCACTGGCATTCCTGAAAGCGAGTGTTTGCTATAAGGTGTGTGTAGACTAGAGCATAGCAACAAGCTATGTTGCTACTTGATTCTGCAAACAAACGAATCATTTTATGTAACACTAGATATTTCCCGCGGCTTGGCTCGTGTTATGATCGGAAATTATCTCAAAGAAACTTTTTAAGTGTAGCCTATGACACTCAGGGATAATGTAGCTTTCCAATAGTGGATGATTTTTTGAAATCGGATCATTGAATCCAAAGTTTACCTTATACATTGAAACTTAACAAGTTTATCTATTTATTTTTCTTTGCGCGTTTTGACTGTCTTTTTTTCTTTTCACAAATATTTTTTTTGTTGGTTATTCAAAAAAAAAACAGCTGTTTCCTACAAAACTGCAATAACTACACGGTAAAAATGTATGGGACAGCTATTATTTTTAATAATTTGTTTTAGCGTCGGTGTACCTTCCACAAGAGAGAAAAGAGAGAGATTAAGATTTCATCAAGCAAAGACTGTCAAAACGTGCAATGCGGAGTGTGGTGCGCGCAGTGTTTTTACACCCATTATTCCTCATAGCTCGATTCCTGGATTGCCAAATTTGCTCGATTACTGGATTGCCTCCTTTTCAGTAAGGACATGTCATTATGTCTTCTCTCAAATAAGTTTACTTTGATTTAGTTAACACCTGGGCCCACGACATAATGGAACCGATGCCTTTCTCTTTTTTGTACGTTAGTAACCAATCAATACATCTATCCCTGAAACTCCATACATCACCCACAAGCCCTACAAAAACCCATTAAAACCTTCACAAAAAAACACCACATTTCCCCCCAAAACACGATACTCCCAAAAAATAATTTGATTTTCACATCCAACCAGTTCTGGAGGAAAACAATCCTGGTAACTTATCTGCTGTGATTCCGTATTTCATTTTACGTTCGCCATTGTTGTAGGATGATAAAGGGCCGGGCCTAAGCCTGTACCTCTAATACGATGGCTGCTTACCTGCCGGCAAAGATTATTTGATAGTCGTAATAGATATGACGGGTACTTGATAAGGAGTAGGTTATGGTAGACCCTTTTGAATATAGGGTACGTTGTTGTGATTTTGGTGGGGTGAAAAGAATGTGTGTGTGGTTAAATTGGTTGGGAAAACGTATTGGAGATTTATATCTTTATCTTGAAATAGAAGATGTGTAGAGCAGTTTTGATGTTTGATTTCTGTTAAAGCAAAGGCCTATGAAAGAAAATTCTTGGTGTTTGCCCACGGTATGTTGACTGTTTGGGATAATGACGTAAGCTACTCCTGGTGTGAACATTGCATTTAATGACTGTCAGATAGTCTCGGAAAAAACTAGAAAATATAAGATTTAGTTAGAAACGAGGGACTTGTGATGCAGAGGAATGATGAAAAATAACGTGAGGAAAGTTTTGAGTATGAATGTGGCTATAAGAGTAGAGGAAGACTAAATAAACGATGGATAGACTGCGTGAAGGATTATATGGCTTGAAAGGAGGTGACTGCTCAGATGACAAGTAATAGAGAAGTATGGAAGAAGACATGCTGTACAGACCCCAAATAAATTGGGATAAGGGTAGAAGAATGATGATGGTGAATGATGAACAAATGCATTAAAATAATAATTAAGACAAGTGAATTCAGAAACTTATACAGGGTGTAAAGGTAAACGGGCCCTTCACGAAGCCATCAACCAAGCATTATGAACATCAAACTAAGTAACTTCACGCAAAAATTATTGCTGGGAAACGACTTTTTTTTTTGGGGTGAATAATCACGTTTTACGGTAGGACTCGATGTAACACACTCCAAACATTGTGCTGATGGATGGATTAATTAGTACGGGGGTCAAAGAGGTGCTAAAAATCTTACTTTAAAAACATGTATTTTGACCCCCAATATCTCCACAACTAGAAGGTTCCCAGGTATGGTCTAGAACAAAAAAAAATATCGTAATGACGAGAAGAACAAGTGGCTTTTGGCTTCGTTAAGGGTCTTAATATACCCTTTATATTATAAAAAGGTGGGACAATGCTTCGGATATTATTTTATCAAAAAAAATAACCTTTATTTGCTAGTATTATAATATACACAATTTGACATAAAATACTTCGGCCCATCTCACCTCCTGTTACCTACCCTAATCTCACCTAATTACTGATTACGTTTGTAAAATTGCGATTATAAAATGCTAATTAATTAATTCATGCATAAATAAAACTCGTAATTTTTCAGAACTAAATAAATTCTTCTACAGAGTAAAACCAGCTTTCAAAGCCCGACTTTAATTTAACTTTATATCGTAGTAAATCAAACCGTCGTATCTACGGCCACATAATCAGTGGTATTTCTTAGAGAATAATGTACGCCCTGAAAGATAATACTTCGCACTGGATGAAAGAAAATTAAAATTCATAAATCTGTGAAACGGTGGGCTCAGTATTAAATATGAGAACAGCCATTTTATAATTTTTATTATTGCGAACGATGCGGGTAGATGGACGCGTTATGATATTTTTTTTTATTACATTTGAAATGACTGAAATGTGGGTGAGGTTTTAATTTTTATGGTGATTTCGTGGTAAAAGTAATATGGATTTTTTATTATGACTAGATTTTTAGTAAAGACATATAAATAACATAACATTACGCCTATTATCCCTGAAGGGTTAGGCAGAGGTGTACCTAATAGTACACCCACATATCACCAGTTATGTTTAAGTCCCATGTAATAGGGGGAAACCTATTGCCATACAACGGGCACAAATCCAGACTTCGTGGTTGCTGTTGAGAAATTTCTAATGGAAAAACCCAATAACAATTTGCTTGACTCGGGAATCGAACCCAGGACCTCATGCTCAGCAGTCGCGATTGCGACCACTGGACCAACGAGGCAGTCTTAGTAGAGATTTATATTATTGAATTATTTGTGTGCGTTAAAATAGACTCCAAGAATACCAAAAGCACTTATTATGTACCTGAACGAGCTGTTGGCTACACAGTGTGGCTCAATGTTAAATAAGATTGAATGGTATCTGTTCGCGACAAATGTGTAGAAACAGTATTTTTAATAGTGCAAAGAAAGGACATTCGAGAAAGCTCGTTATTACCGTGTTTCGCTAAACAATCCTTTATTCTTTATTTTCCTTTATTCGAGAATATTCTAGCGGTGTAGTATTGTTCGCTAACAATACAACACCGCTAGAATATTCTCGAATATTTTTTGTGTGTCTATTGATGGTATAAAAACACAGCACAGACACCGCAAGAGTCAGTTCCGTTCTGATATTCGCAGACACAGTATCGTTTAAGTCTTCGCAGAGTCAGTATCGATCAAGGCTCCTAATAGTAAACAGTTCTCATATTTCTTAATAGTTTTCAGTTCAGTTTTCAGTTAATAGTTTCAGTTCCATTGATCGTGTAGAATTGTACGCAAGTTTTACCAACGTTAAATAGTGTTTTATTTCTTCTCCACCCTCAGTAATAGCGCAGTACTTTTCAAACCTACCACTCTGTTCCACAAAACTAACGTTGCTGCCGGAACCTTTAGATACAGGGCGGTTAGTGGCTCATTTTGGATCCGATATAGTATAGATTTCCAATTACGAGTCCACCCGTCTGGTACAGTATCTTTAGCTAAAAGTACCAACTTTTTTAGTTATTCTTTGCAGCAGAGAGCTTATACAAATGAGATTCTATCAGTGATATCAATAATGATAGAATAAAAAAGAGTTGAAATAAACTTCCGAAAAGAAGGTTTATCTTGTTGAAAGTCACTGTAGAAGTCCGAAATGCTTCGAAAAAGATTGTCACTTGTAAAGCCTTCAGAACTTGATACATATCATCTGCCTAGCCTTTTCCCAACTATGTAGGGGTCGGTTTCCAGTCTAACCGGATGCAGCTAAATACCAATAATAGTACTATCTGGGTTGTGGTGGTCAGATAACCAGTCTTCCCAAGAATTATTAAATAAGTTAGTATTTAAATAGGACAGGTTGTCAGACTTTCAGACCACTGACTACCCGTAAAGACCGTCAAAAATCTACAAATGTCAGTCGAGACAAGCGGCTTAACGTACTTTCAGAGGCACGGAGGAAACTCGAATGTAATGTGTGGTCACCCATCCACGGGCCAACCTAGGCAAGCGCGACTTCACCTAACGATCGCCCCGAGCGGCTGTCATTATTTAGCCACGAGCTCCCAAAAAAAATTACTTCCAAGAAAATAAATTGCCTAAATGCAAAACAACTTTAAATCACAAAACTTTTAACCCATCAAAGGTCACCCACTTCACTAAAGGGTTCATTACTCTTAACCCTTAAATGCCGCGACACGTGTATATTGTATGTTACAATAAGACCGCCATCTTAAGCTGTCATTATCAAAGCATGTCATAAGTTCATGAGGGACTGACAACGCTTACATTAGATAAGATATAGAGATAAGGGATGACGGCAGAAACCCCTTCGTTACCTATTTAACCCCTTTAGTTGAGTTTAAGAAGGGTGTTGTTTTGAGTGTGGTGATAGTGTACGTAGCAGTAGCTACGGCGTAGCTGTGACTACGACGTAGCTCTTTGCTACGTTTTCGTAGCTTATTTGCTACGGATTATTTTTTTTGGAAATCAGTGAGCGATTTGAAGACAGTGAATTGAAGTAATTACTTGAGACTTTTCTAAACAAAACTTCTAGGAATATTTGACTGCAACAAATTTCGTAAACAGTCTGTAACCTTCAGCTACTTTAAAAGTAAGTTATCAGAAGAGACAAAAAAGCAACTGGTCACAATGACTTGTGTCGCCCGCAAGGGTCTATAGCAAGTTAAGGTGAGGTCTCTTGCCGATGTCACTCCGTGGATGAATACCATCCACCACATACTGAGACCCCGCCGAATCTCCAAAAGCACGCTACCCTTTGAGATCTTACCGGCTGTCATCTGTAGATTCTTGGCAAACGTCCAGTCTTAGACTTATTACTCGGTTACTTAGTCACCGTCGTTAGAGGTTATACAGGGGGGAAGCTAAACCGACTCACAAACGGTAACAGCAGTTATTTATTTTTTAAACTACCGATGGACAATTTTGGGTCCAGAATGATGTACTGAATACGTGGTAACCGTTTTAGCGTCGGTGTACCTTCCACCCTGTATAAGCAGTCATCATCATTTCAGCCGAAAGACGTCCACTGCTGGACATAGGCCTCCCCCAAGTGTCGCCACATTAACCGGTCCCGTTCCACCGTTTAAGCAGTCGTTTCATTTAAAAACTGATTTTCAGCAGCATCCGATTAGACTGGAAGCCGAATTCGTCTAGTAACTATTTAAACACCTATCTTTCTTGCAAACTGAAACATTGTTAATTAAATAATCACCCAAGAGTCTGAACATTAAAAATAAATCAGAACCCTCTGGAAAATTAAACAGAGTTTAAATCAAAGCTAGCAACACTGTCGCTACAAGGACAATTTCACAAAACAGACGAAACTCCGAAACAGCCTAAAGTCGCCCAATTTCCACTCAGATTAAAACATGTCCACAATACAGACTAAAACGTTTATAATATCAAACGGATGACTACAAAGAGTTGCGGAACGCTCCAGAAAGAACGGAACAACGAGTATAGAAAGTAGGGTGATATGGCAGTATGGTGCTATAGTATAGTATGGTAAAAATTGCGTCACTGTAGGACCCCTATCTCTCTCTATAGTCTGGTAAGCGTAACCTGGTGTCAGAGTATATACCCTGGTGTATATACCCCATGGGCCTCTGACTTGGCTTTACATGCCGTCGCGAAATATCTCTCTGGCATGATAGTTTCCTCACGATGTTTCCTTCACCGAAGCAAGTGATAAATACATACGCACATGAATCCGAAAAATCAGAGGTAATATTGTGGTCTCTTGGTGTAATACGGCCCTAAATTGTATTGGTATCCTTACTTGTATAGCAAAGAACTATGTAAATATGACAATAAACCATGTTATGGTACAAATTCTAGCTATTCTGCTGTACTGATAATAAACCTTAACAATGTTTTTGCATTAATGGCTTTGAAAACTTATTGATCGACAAAGTGGCGAGATCTTGCGAGCTTTTTTCCATTCACATGCAACGCTTTGGGAAATCTATAGAACTTGTCAGCACCACAATTGTGTTACAGTATATCACAATCAGAAGGAATTTGAAATAAATTCCATAAATTATATCCATTGACAGTAATTGCCCATTTGGAATTGCCATTGTGAAATCGATTGCATCGAATGTCCTAAAGTTACTAGAGTGTCAAAGGGCATTGCCTTTAAAAGTGTGTTAATGCGCTATTACCCCTCAGGTATCACTGCGACGAGCAGCAGCACGGTTACCAATAATTCCTTCTTATTTTCAAACACGAGTGTGAGAATGCAATCGCCCAGAATTGTACTAATGCCGCATCTACCACATATCTCAACACCCACCTCCTCGACATTCAGCTGACATGCGAGACTGCCTCAAGGCACATTTCTATTGTGGATAAACTTTATGCCACGAGGCAACAACACCGCTCGGCTAATGGAGACATTATGATTTTATGTCTTCAACTTTAGATTGTTTGCTCCCGTATTGTATAGTAATTATTATTTTACGATGTATGTTTGAGAAGTCGTTTCGTATTTTGTTGGTTGTGTTTTGTTTCTGTCTAATTTGTTTTTGGAAAAATATTCAAGAGCTTGTATGATTTGCTTCAAGGTTCAAAATTAAGTGTGTTATGTCGTAAGCCGTCACACACACACACACATACACATATGACAAAAGCCTTTACACGTGTTTTTATAAGCAACCAAAGAATAATTGAATTTAGAAAAAAATACGACACCGTTTCATTGCCTCCAAGTAGTATGGTTCCAGTCTACTAGGTACAGCTGAATACCATTATTTTACATGAAAAGACAGCATATCTGATCTCCAGAGCCAAGTTACTGGGTGAAATGATATCCCTTGTCAAGACTAATCGCCAGCCTCTCGAACTTCTGCTTACCCATAACTATTGTCAAAGATCTACGAATGACAACCGAGACAAACAGCTTCACGTACTTTCTGACCCACTGAGACCCCTTTCACAGCCTCACCTTGGTAAACGTATTTTAATCTTGACCAATCGACCCATACGACTTTTACTTAGTTACGAACCCCTATTTTTGCCTGACAATTTCGACTGACTGCCTCTTTGGTCGACTGCTGAGCATGAGGTCCTGGGTTAGATTCCCGGGTCGGGCAAATTGATATTGGGTTTTTCCATCAGGAGTTTCTCATTAGCAGCCACCACGGAGTCTGAATTTGTGTTGATGGCAATAAGCTCGCCCCTTATTACATGGGACTTAAACATAACTGGAAGGCCTCCCACTAGGTGGACCGATGACCTGGTAAAGGTTGCGGGGATCCGCTGGATGCGAGACGCACGGGACCGGTCAATGTGGCAACACTTGGGGGAGGCCTATGTCCAGCAGTGGACGTCTTTCGGCTGAAATGATGATGATGATGATGAAATCTCTCTGCCTAACCCTTCGGGGTTTACAGTCGTGATGTTATGATGATAATTTCTAACTATCTTAAGAAAATCCCAGACCGACTAATACCAAGGCCACCCCAGCCGGTTAGTGCATAAGAGGTAAGTAGCAACATTCGAAGGCTCTGCATATCAATGTGTAAGTTTCGACAGGCCCCGGATAAACACGCTTTTGTACGAGTAAACTTTAAACCGACATGTTCCCGTACTCGGTGCTTGAGTTATGACTGTTTCTTTATATGTTTGGAACTTATGCTTGTTAGTATTTCAAATAAATTAAAGTCACATGAAAATATTATGTAGGTAAGTTCGACGGTCAGCCGTTATCGTTTACTAACTTTTTTTGTATTTTTTGTTTGTATGTCTGTTTCATTGTAACCTCGTAACTCCTAAACGGATGAACCGATTTAGATAAATTGTACGTCGTTAGATTCCTCTTGATGGCGCAAGTGTGACGGGGTCATAAAAATGGCAGATTTTGGGCGCCATATTGTGGAGTTCGTTTTTTTTTCTACAAACCCGTCTGCGATATAAAAATGAAGGGATTTAAAAGGTGAGTACAAAAATATATTTAACTTCATCATCTGCTTAGCCTTTTCCCAACTATATTGGGGTCGGCTTCCAGTCTAACCGGATGCAGCTGAATACCAGTATTTTACACGGAGCGACTGCCTATCTTACCTCCACAACCCAGTTAGTACTGGGTAATACAATACCCCTTGGTAAGACTCATTGTCAGACTTGGGCCACTGACTTCCTAACGACTGTCAAAGATCTACAAATGATAGCCGGGATCAATGGCTTAACGTGCTTTCCGAGGCACGGAGGAAACTCAGTATGTAATGGGCAAGCACGGCTTAACCTAAAGATCGACCCGACCCGGCTAATTTACAATTAGTGTTTAGTAAGTATAAATAAATAAAGCAATAAAGCTAAGCTTTATCTATCTATCTAAGCTGTCGAACAACATGGCCAATCATGTTGCATTTGACAACGGATTTACTGTAGAGGTTTAATCAGATTTTCAGCAATTATGTTCGTAAGTCACCCATAGAATAACTCCTTTCTGATTATGTAATCATTTCAACTTGAATACTTACTTTGCTGTCGGCTTATTCAATTTGCAATCATCTTATTCATACAAGAACTAGCTACCCAACATGCAGCCCAAACCGCACTCGAACAACCTCACCATTAGAAAATTTACAACTGGTAACCCAGTTACTATTCAAATTCTAAGTATCAAGATCCTAATAAGCGCTTCAGCGGCCTATTTGGCAAGTCAGCGGCTGCAGCGCTTCACAGGCACGGGTGGTCCAACACACGGCAGCCGCTCGTTAGCTGGAGAGCGATAAAGCGCTGCACGTCAAATTGGACACTAGAGTGAGGTCCAATTTGTGCAGTCCCGTGTTGGTGGTAAGGTGTGTGCTTGGTTCGGGACATTTTTATTGGGGAGTAGAGTTTTAGTGTTTACAAGAATGCACGAAAGAAAAGAACGCATAACATAACATCACGCGTTGTAATCCCGGAAGGGTTAGGCAGAGATATACCTAAGAAAGAAAAGAAACCAAAAAAAAAAACATTTATTTGCACAAAACGTGAAACATACGGTTTTTATTTATATTTAGAATTTCTTAAAAGCAGCAAAATAAACAAATACAGATTTGTGCTCGATTGATGTCAATAGGCTCGATACCAATTACCTACGAGGGAATGTAATTTGTGAATACGGATTCCTTCAATTTTTTTTCGTATTTCTGTTAAAAAAAATATCACAGAAGGGTTAATTTAACACTACTAAAAGCATTTCTAGACCCAAATCTCGTATTCTTGAACACTCAGACCGTGCACAATTATACAGATTATCCAAATATTTATTCATAGATGAACTGATGAACCTTTATAAACGAATTTAATTACAATTTAAAGTAAACCAACCTGATGAATAATTATTATTTCATGAAATGTGTGTACTACTTCTGTATATGCTCTCTAATTTGCTTGCCACAACGCTAACACAAACTATTACGTAAATAAAACCTCAAGCCACAGCTAATCAACTTGTTACCACAAATGTTAAACTAATACAACGCAATTAGCAATATTTAATAGCATAGGTGAGCAGTGACAGCCTAGTGGTGTGACTGTCGGACTGCCAAGTTATAGGTGTCAAGTTCGAACCCAAGACACGCAGCTTTGATTTTTCAGATTCATGTGCGTATCGTATAATTATCATTTGCTTTGGTAGAGGAACATATCGTGAGGAAACCAGCATACCTGAGAGATATTTCTTGACAGCATCTAAAGCCAAGTCAGAGGCCTATGGGCGGCATAAAAACTCTGACACCAGGTTAGACAGTAAACACAGAAAAAACAAAATAGTTTAGATCGATAATTAATTAAAAGGGCTCCAAAACTAAGCTATAATACTAACTAAGCTGGAACCCTTTTAAATAATTATTTTTAATCTTTATCATCAAATTACCTTTATGCTAGAAGAAATCATACGAACGGAAACCTTCAATAACAATCTATATGGAATGACGCTCCATGAAAAATAGTGGTATTCAGCTGCATGCGGTTAAATTACGAACATACCACCATATCATAAGTAAACCAGAACAAAATCACTCATAGCTCTTTACCTGCACACTTCTGACTGTTGGTGTACCTTTCAAATGGCACATCCCACAACTTGATACAGCTCTGCGGACAAATAGTTCATTCTTCTTTGAAGTTTGAATTTTTGTGTGGAAAACTACCTGTACGTTTTAAAAACATTTTTTTTTTTTAAAAATTCCAAACTTTGATAAAAGTATCGGGTATCCCTTAACAAACTAAATAGAAAAGGCCGATTCAAGATCACTCTGAAAGTCCAGTAAACTGTACACTTCTGAAAACCACAATGCACTAACTAAACGTAACATCGTAAACTTTTGTACAATCCTATTTATCCCAAAACTGAAATATTTGACATAAGCCTATGTTTGACTATCTAAAAAAACAAGTTGGATGTTTCACTTTGCAAGACAGCAAATCACGAAATGTTATTAACATAACAAAACGTCACACCTGGTTAGTACAGTATGTATGGTACATCTACATTTCGCCGAAACTTATCTCATTTCATATCATTATCAGTAACACTAGAAACGGGATATTTACCATGTTTACTGATTGTTTTGAGTTCCCGATATTACAGCGCTGTTGCAAGTACCATGATCACGGATAAACTGAAGTTATTGCGGGTGGGTGATCAGTAAACATGGTAAATATCCCGTTTCTAGTGTTTATGATAATGTTAGTGTCCACGACAGTTTTAAAACTTATATTGCTCTAGAATCATCTGACTGCCTCGTTGATCTAGTGGTCGCAAGCGCAACTGCCGAGCATAAGATCGTTGGTTCGATTCCCAGGTCGGGCAAAGCGTTATTGGGTTTTTTCTATCAGGAATTTCACAGTAACAGCCACGAAGCCTGACTTTGTACCCGGTTGATAATAATAAGCTCGCCCCCTATTACATGGGACTTAAACATAACGGGCGGTATCTGCCTAGCCCTTCGGGGATTACAGGCGTGATGTATAACTAAAGAAATATGTTATTTATGAAAAAATCTGCTACACATTTACTGACACATTTAAATAAACTTTAGTAAAACATTATTCCATTTAATTTGTTCAACGAAGTCTAGTCTAAAAAAATATGTTTCGAAAATTTACCGAAGCGGGATGACCGTCATACTCTATGAAACGAAATACCGAAGACGTTGGTGCACCAACACGACATAATATGGAAAATATTTTCACATTTCAACGTGGAACCCGCCGTGGCAGCAACGCCGCGCTCCGCCGCGCGTTTCGAATGTACCTTTACATCGGTAGCAAATCTTCTTACTAGGGTATTTATATTGTAAAGTATTGGTAGTTTGGAAATGTACTAATGATTTTTAAAAGTATTTAGTACTCGGACCTTCAACTGGCCTGAGATAAGCATTTTAATGGGATAAGAGGTCGATAAAAAAATAATTGTTAACGATAAATCAAACTTTCATCTAATTTCTAAGTGAAACAGTATATTTCACGTTTTTTTACCATTTAGTTGTTGTTTGTATCAATTATACCAATATTGTTATTTACACGACTACGGCAAAGCCAAAAAGGAAGGTTTATGATTTTAACAGTCTATGAATTTATGTATGTTTGTATTTACATATGTTCCTCCGTAGCGTCTAAACTATTCATCTGATTTTGATGAATAAGGTGTCGATTCATTATTATGGCCTGGGTAACATAGGCGACATTTTATTCAGTAGTCGGGTTTTTTAGGTGTAGTATACCACATAAATTCTTGTTACTCCTAAGCAAGTTAAATAATTATCATCAGCTTTTCTTAGTTATAAAATAAGAGAGTTTTGATTCGTAAGCAGAAGGACTACTTCGGTAAATCAGACTCTCAGGTGTTTTTATATATTAAGGTATTTTTAGTGATTCTGTACATTGTAGTGACCCGAGGAGCTCATGGCTAAACAATAACTGCCGCTCGGGTCTAACTTCAGGTTAAGCCACGCTTGCCTAGACTGGTCTGTGGATGGGGACCACCCATTTCATATCAACTTTCCTCCGTGCCTCGGAAAGCACGATAAGCTCTTGGTCCCGGCTGTCATTTGTAGATCTTTGACAGTCGTTACAGGTAGTCAGTGGCCCGAAAGTCTGACAACCAGTCTTACCAAGGGGTATAGTATTACCCAGTACTAACTGGGTTGTGGAGGTCAGATAGGCAGTCACTCCATGTAAAATACTGGTATCAGCGGCATCCGGTTAGACTGAAAGCCGACCCCAACATAGTTGGGAAAAGGCTAGGCAGAGGATGATGACACGTAGTACACCAACCACCGTTAAAAAAACATTTCACCATAGCATGCAACAACCACATCACACAACAAAAGTGTCCAACAAATCTGTCTCCACATTAAAATATCAAACCTAATCACCAGACTAATAGGACGAAATTCCAAACTCCGACCACAGGGCAGAACAAAAAGCTCAGTAATGTCCGCCGTTACACTAACACAATTATTCCTAACATGCAGCGAAAGAGGAATTGTAACATTAATTCCCTTAATTTCCGTAGAATGTTGCGGTCAACTGCTGACATATTATATGTCGGCGTTTTGCGGCCGAAAACTGGGAGGGCATTACTCTGGGGCAAGCAGACCGACGATTTGTTCGTTGAAAGTGTTTAGTGACATCTGGTGGTGAGATGTGGATGTAGGTGTCGCGATGTAGTGCTTATGATGTGGTTCTATAAAGGGTGTAAATAGACCCTTAACGAAGCTGAAAGGCACTTGTTCTCCCCGTCTTTGTGATCATTTTTTTGTTCTAGACCCTACCTGGAAACCTTCTAGTTACGGAGATATTGGGGATCAAAGTTCCAAGTTTTTACAAGTTTTTTTTTTAAAAAACGTGTTTTTATTGTAATTTTTTTACTTTACACACCTCCACGACTCCCGTACTATTCAATCCATCGAGTTCTACCTTAAAATGTGATTTTTCACCCCAAAAAAAAAAATCGATTCCAGCAATAATTTTTGCGTAAAGTTACTTAGTTTGATGTACGGAATGCTTGATTGACGGCTATGTGAAGGGTCTGTTTACACCTGGTTATATGAGAACCCCGTGGGATGATGAATCTGTAGCTGTAGGTTGGAAGCCCTGTTAATGAGGGCGCCTGACTGCCGTCTAAGAGAACTAAATTGAGAGAAATCGTGAGGCAAGCTGTGATAACACCTGCCATTGGTCACAATCTATCGTGACGACATAACTGCCGTTCTGTTAAGAGCGAGAGAGAAGAAAAGGTGAAGAGAGTCTTGGCTAGGCAAATAGAATTTTATGGTTTTTCGTGTTTCTGCAACGTTTCAAATGTTTCAGCTTATGTTAATTCAAATATTTTTGACAATCCCATTCCCGTGATCGCTTATAATATGATACTTTTTCTAGACCCTCATCTTATTAGGGTTCCGTATTCGAAGGGTAACCAACGGGACCCTATTACTAAGCCTCCGCTGTGTCGGGGGCCATGTGGTGGCTCCCGGCCACCATAGGCGCGGGCCTGTGGACGGTGTGTAATGGGCTAGCTCGCCGTCCGGCCGTCTTATGATGATAGGCCGTGTCGACTGCGCGTTTGTGATCCAAGCGCGTCTCAAAGAGATGTCGGCAACCAGGAAGGGGTCAGGCAAGGGCCGATGCCTGCCGGGGCTGCGGGACTGTTTGAAAAAGATACCGCGGCCCTGGAACACAAAGAAGGAACATGGATGGGTTTTAGTCAATAGAAGTGTGACACTCCCTTCCGCTCTACCCAGAGCCGGGGGGGTCATTTGATGATTTCCCATCCAAAAAAAAAATGTTGTGATATTCCAGACTATAATTTATCTCTGTATTCAGAACCGTTCAGCACCTGGTGTGATTGAGTAACGGAGATCCATCCATCTTAACTTTCGCATTTGTAATAGTAGTAAGATATATCAATGCCCTCATCTGTTTTTGCCTTAAAGAGCATGAAACTTTCATCTGAAAAGTACCTCTCGATTTAGAGGATGATAAGAATGGTTCGTCATCGCCACAAAAAAAAACTCAGACAATGCTATCAAATGGGTAGCAAAAAAAACATACCTAAATTAACATTTTTGTCAGAATATTTTCACATTTTATAGATAACTAAGTTGCGGTCAGTAAATAAGAGAGGAAATTGAAAAAGTGACTGAATTTTAAGTAAAGTGATATAAAGTTATGATCGAGCGATCGTAACTTCGCTTGTCTGAAGGTCGAACTTTGTTGGGCGAGAGTAAAAGTAAAGTTAATTTTATATCTATGTTCTTTCTTATATTCCCCGCTTTTATCGATATTTGAAAAATGTACTGTTACTTTGACTCTTCAGTCATGTATATAGTAGATAGGTGTTTAATTAATAGAGTAGCCTGTATGCTGCTGTATGTTTTATATTTTTTCTGTTACCGATCAATTTAAAATACTCTATATTAGTTCTGTTTGTAGCTTTAAAAAGAAAAGCCCGTCTCGTTAGACGGGCTTTACGCCTATCGGTATAGATAACGATCTATGCTGGGGTCCAAATCATGGTTCACACAAGGTATGATTTTTAAAACCTGAATTAAAATGTAGGGATTTCAAAGTGCAAAGTGTGCTGCGAAGAGTCTGTTTAGATTCATGGCCCAGATATAAACAATGTGTATTTAGGGTACATTGGGACTGACATACGCATTGCGATTATAACGGATGATTTTGGGATGATTTCCACCAAACGAATTGCATTGCATCCGATCGGAAAGGATACGTACGGATACGGCGACAGCCGACCGCGTCCGGTACCGTCACATGCGAACGTATCCGTTTCTGTACCTAGTCAAATAGTTTCATTCCTACCGTACGAATATGCGCCGAGAGCCGAGAGGATCCGATTGGGTACGACGACGGGTGCGCCGAACCGATCGCGCCTCGCAGCATACTTTCGGCTACGACCGCGTGTCGCCGAAGTCGCCCGCGGTCAAGCTGCTGTGCGCGGCTTGGAAATGTAGACTTTAAAGATTGTGTACACGATTTAATATCGTTTAAAGATTGTAAAATCCGTTCCGATCCGATGCGATGCGAGCCGTTTGGTGGAAATTATCCTTTAATGTCCTTAAATAAATTTAAAAGAAAAAAAAAAAGTGCAAAGTAAAGCCTGATTCTATAACTAATGTATGGCTGGTTACAAGACAATGACGAATTGTATAAATCTCATAAACGATTGATAAAAATGTCAGGATCCACAAAAACTTTAATTTTAAATAATCTCGTAAATTAATTACACTTTAACAACTACACCACAACTTTATGGGCTGTGTGTCTCGAACAAAGATATTACTAAAACATCAAGACATCAAATATAATCTAATCTACCCCTCGAATCTAAGCGATAACAGCCCGTATACCACTTACATTATAGTTCACGAATTTCGTGGAATATCAAAATTAGTGATGACCCAGTAAACAGCTGTTTGAGCCAGTACCGTGCAGCCTGCGGCAGGGGGGGGGGTCAGGGTGGGGGGCAAGGGAGGGGAGGTCGCTGAAAACTGTCCACTGCCCTGACTTCGGTTGGGATTTAATTGTTCACGTTATACTTACGGGAGTATATTATTGTAATTTAATCTTTAAGGGAAAATGAGTTTAAAGTCCCCATAATCTAAACAGTTGTTATCATATTTTTTTAGAATCTGGTCTTTAACTGTTTTATAAGAAAGCAATGCTTTTGGTATAAGGTTTTCGTAAAAGTATTCTGATTTAAAAGAGTGTCCATGGAGTGTCTTGCCCGTTCTTCTCCATAGAGATCTACGTTAGGGAATGGGCAACTACAGTACTTTCACAGTTTACAGAAAGCACGTTAAGCCGTTGGTCCCGGGTGTCATTTGTAGATCTTTGACAGTCGTTAGGTAGTCAGTGGCCCAAAAAGTCTGACAACCAGTCGTACCAAGGGGTATCGTATTACCCAGTACTAACTGAGTTGTGGATGTCAGATAGGCAGTCGCTCCATGTAAAATACTGGTATTCAGCTGCATCCGGTTAGACTGGAAGCCGACCCCAACATAGTTGGGGAAAGGCTAGGCAGATGATGATGATTTCTTATTGATTTTGTAAATTTTAAATGCAACTACCACGAACTACAACACAATTAATACGAAAAAAAAAACTTGAAACTTGCTTAAAACCCTTATTCCGTACACCAATATTATTGTTGTGTAACTTGAATCTATAAACGTACTTCGAAAGAAGAATGTTTGAGAAGATTCCCTACCCTATACTTTGATCAAAATAAGATAGGTACTCGTTGACCTACGGTTTCCGTGTGTCTTTCAAAATTAATTAAGGACTTTCTCTTTTATACACCTTTCAAGTACCATATTCATATATAAACAAATAAACTCAACCCAGCCAAATCAAAACAGCCCACACACTACTTACGACAAGGCAGCACAACCGCGCCACGTGAATAGTTCACGGCAACATTTTCTCATCAGTCGCCTGTCGCGAAGTATTCTCGTAGCTTTCTGACAAGACATGCCTACATGAGACCATATTTACATAACAGGAACATTTACCAAGAGTTACCATGCTGGAATCGACATGCCAAGAGATTTTTATTGAAAGAAGAAGAAGGAAAGAACCCCTTGGCAAATTCTATTCACATCTATAAAAAAAACATATTGATCAACCTCTAAAAAACTGTCATAACACCAACATTATATTACATAACTAATTTATACTAAGATAAGAGAAAAAAAAAAAAAACAAATTTTCTCGAAACTGCATTTTTCGTGATACGAAAGTTTTTTCGAGGATAAGCGATATATTAAAAGAGAACAAAGAGATACTAGTTAAAATAATCTTCCCGACCCCTCTCAACGGTAAGAGATATTATAGTGCAGAATTGTGTACGCTAACACAGAAGCACTCTGTGTTGGCGCATGCACAATTTTTTTACTCTCATAGTCCGGTAGGCGGCAATCCGATACAATTAAGGGGAGTTTACGCGCAGGACCAACATCTTAACGTGCTTTCCGACTTATTCGAGGCACAGGGGCCTAATACCATCGACTTCCAAATACCGGGACTTAAAAAAAAAACAAAATCAAAGCATCAAGTAGGCCAGTTACATGCACTTTTGAATTGTCGAAACAAAGACGACAATAAAATGAAGTCACAACGCTAAATAACTGTGAAAGTACTGTAGTTGCCCATTCCAAAGCGTGGCATCTCTATGGAGAAGAACGGGCAAGAAACACTCGTCTAAATCAGAATAATCTTATTCCTGTCCTTGTCCCATTCTAGTTAGGGCCAGCGCAACACGTTTTCTTCTTCCATTCTCCCCTGTCAGACGTCATGGCGCATCATTTACTCCTTTCTCTTTCATATCAGTCTTCACACAATCCATCCATCATTTTACATCAGGTTATTGTTACAAAAACCTCGGATACATCATTCGCGTTGCTACTGGTACTGCTGAGAAATACCAATAGAAAATTCAATAACACTTTCCGAAATCCTAGTTTTGGAAAGTGTTCAGGGTGTGGATACGATATTCGTTTTAAGAATCGAACCCTGGTATCCACGCTCAGCAGCCACGCTTACGACCACGAGAGACCAGTAGTTAGACAGCATTACATATTACAACCATCCTGCCACTTCCATCCCCCATACATCCACTCCCGAAGTTTTAACGAGCCGGTATTCCGCTGATATTTCGGACCGCTATGCACAACTCGCACAACTCGGAATTAGTTCGTACGACTCAATTCCGTGTCACACACAAATCCTACGGCCAAATTAAATGTGTTACATTTCTATTATGTGACGGTTCGAGTTCGATTATTACGTTTTGTTAGTTTTGTTGTGTTGATTAGTGTGAGTAGGTTAAAGGTTAATAAGTTTATGTTGAAGTTGTTGGGTTGTGGGATATGGTAGTTGATTTGTTTTGTTTTATAATGTGTTATCGTGGTATGGATATTATGCGGAGGAATGAGGAAAATGTCGTGATAAAAGTTTTGAGTATAAATGTGGATGGCTATAAGAGTTGAGAAAGGCCAAAAAACGATGGATGGACTGTGTAAAGGATGATAGGGCTAGAAAGAAGGTGACTGATGAGATGACGAGTAATTGAGAGGTGTGGAAGATGAAGACATGCTGCGCCAACCTCTAAATAAATTCGGATAGGACAAGAGACTGATGACAATGAATGTCATCTGCCCAGTACGTCGTGTTCCATTAAAAGTATCCTATTTATCATTCTCACAGTTCATCCATTGAATCTTTGGCCTTTATATATCCAATCATAATATACACATAGAGTGCGACTGCTGAGCATGAGACCCTGGGTTCGATTCGGGTCGGGCAAATTGTTGTTGGGTTTTCATCAGGAATTTCCCGGTAGCAGCCACGGATTGTTTGTGCCCGGTTGATGGCGATAAGCTCACCCCCTATTACATGGGACTTAAACATAACTGGCGAAATGTGGGTGTACTATTAGGTACACCTCTGCCTAATCCTTAGAGGATTAGAGGATTGATGTTATTTTATGAAAATGTACACAATCACTACAAACACTATGACATTTCCATTTCATTGACATTATGACATTTTCATTGACATTTTCATTTCATTTGTCGTCAATATCGCTTACAAATTGTCTGTTCGTCTGGGCCCGCAGATCTGAGAAAGCGCATCAATAGATGCACCCAAAAGTTACAAGGAGTCTTGGCAATAAATAAAAGACGATCTGTCGAACTCACCACAACTTTTGACACAAACTCAAGCTTACCAATAAGATATTACTAAACCACAACTCCAACGAAAAGTGCAAAGCGAACAAATCCCGCAAAAGCAACTATTCAAATAAGTAGTAGAAAATCTTTTATCGCAAGACTTGGCAACGTTAGACTTTTACTTGCAGAGAGGACAGTTTCATTCTAATATTTAAGTTTAAGCAAAATAACTTACTACAGTATTTAAAAAGTTCCACCCTTTGTGCTAAATTTTATGGTGAATTGTAAAATTGTGACTCTTAAAAGGATCATTTTAGGTACTTTATTAGCCACAAAATAGTTCAATAAGAAATCTATTTTCGCGCATCTGGCTGTGTGATTTTAGGGTTCCGTACCCAAAGGGTAAACAACGGGACCCTATTACTAAGCCTCCGATGTCGGTCCGTCCGTCTGTTTGTCAGCGGGCTGTATCTCAGAATCCGTAATAGGTACACAGTTGAAATTTTCACAGAATGTGTATTTCTGTTGCTGTAACAACAAATAATGAAAATAAATTTAAAATTAAAGGGGGCTCCCCAACTACTATGGTACGGAACCCTTCCTGCGCGAGTCCAACTCGCACTTGGCCGGTTTATTGTTTTGAAATGAATGATTTCCCATCTTTTTAAAACTATGTCAATTTGGATTATCTTACAAGACGCAAGATGAATTTTATTGCCATGTGTGACGCCATAGCGTGTAGGCTCTTGAAACGAAAGCGTGGCCAGCTTCAGCACATCCGCTACGAGCTACACTTTTGTTTTTGTTTGTAAAAAAAGAATTTAGTGATTACACAAACAAATCACTAAATTCGTTTAGTATTAGTATGTAATGCAAGCAGGCCTTGAATTTTTTTAGTATTCAATTTTGACACTACAAATAATTTGTGCAGACTTGAAGACTCATTTAATTCAAAAACTCTTTAAAATAAATTAACAAATTGCATTTCTTAACCAACGATAAACTTCGTAACGTTGTAAAGTGGCCACAATAAAAACGAAGGCTAATTACCAGGGAAGTGGCCTGAAAGTGGCCTGAAGCGGCTAACTTTAGGATATTGCACGAGCCGAGGCCGAGAAATCTTGTTGACAGTTCTGTGGAGATCGGCGGAGGTAACATTTCAATTAGAAATGGTTTACGAAATTCACTGAATAAGCAAATTTTGCTATTCCTGTAGTCGCTCGAGTATTATGTTTGTTGAAGCCGTGTGCAATGGGGCTAAAATGTCGAATTTCGATACAAAGTTACATCACCGATTCAACATAAAAATCAAAATATTTTATTTCACATAGGTCTCATCATCAACATCATCATTTCAGCCGAAAGACGTCCACTGCTGGACATGGGCCTCCCCCAAGTGTCGCCACATTGACCGGTCCCGTGCGTCTCGCATCCAGCGGATCCCCGCAACCTTTACCAGGTCATCGGTCCACCTAGTGGGAGGCCTTCCAACGCGACGTCTTCCAGTTCGCGGTCGCCACTCTAGAACTTTCCGGCCCCATCGGCCATCCGTTCTGCGAGCAATATGCCCTGCCCACTGCCACTTAAGTTTGGCTATTCTTCGGGCTACGTCGGTAACCTTGGTTCTCTTACGGATTTCCTCACATAGGTCTACATGGGCATTTATAACACAACCGCATCATCAGCCTACAGCAGTCCACTGCTGGACATAGGCCTCTTCAATCGCACTCCACTCATCTCGATTCTCAGCAACTCTCATCCAGTTGCTACCAGCCACCCTGCGAAGATCGTTGCTCCACCGAGCCTTCGTCCCACCTTACGTTTGCCGTTTTTTTATAACACACGTTTTTATTTAAAAAAAAAGGCTTCCTTCCACTTTTCTCGATGTTGCGGCTCTTCTCGCCAATTAACGAAAAAGCCATCCAAGGCGTTCCGCAATCTTATAAATAAATGAGGTCATGTATCTCACATTTTGATAGATATATCATTCCATAGTGCTCATTTTCGTTTCATTAGGGAGTCTTGTGCCTTGCTTATGGTCCCAGCGGTTAGTTATCTGCCCGTGAGAAAGATTTGCTTTTGTCAACGGAGAAATTGCTATCACATCCACATGAAGTAAACAGTGTAGTAAGTTTATAGTCTATCAAATTCTTGATTATTATTTTTATTGCACTGACACGTTCGTCTAGTAGCCGCAAGTACTGATCCTGAGGTCCTAGGTTCCTAGGCTGGGCAGAGTGATATTGGGTTTTTTCATCAGGCATTTCTGATTTTTCCGGTCAATGTGGCGACACTTGGGGGAAGCCTATGTCCAGCAGAGGACGTCTTTTGACTGAAATGATGATGATGAAGATGATTTCTCAAACTGGACTTGTGCACGGTTGACGGCAATAGATTCGTTACCCCCTATTACTTGGGATTTAAACATAACTATGAGTGTAGGTATACCACTGCCTAACCCTTCGGGGATTACAGGCTTGAGCTGATTCAGATTTTATCCACTGATTTAGTACGCTAGATTGATTATTGATAAAATTATTTCATCCATTGTTGGGCTAGATTATATTTAACTTTGTAACGACGATACATCGACTAAGCACCAATTTCTTTAAACTCACTACAGCTAAACACCACATGAAAGTCAACCTTATACCTCAACAATAAGAACTTGAATCGATTGATAGTGTTAGGCTAAACGATCTTTGATTTTTACGATTCATTTAACACTTGATGCGATTTTTCATGAGAGATAGCTTTCAGTTTTATATTAGATCGGTATGTTAACTGAATCGTAGTCAAGATAAAGTCAAAGCCATATGTATGAACTAGATTATGCTTACGACTTCACCTGCGTGGAGGACGGAAACCAGCTCACGAGAATTTTCTACCTGGATAAGATGTTGGCCAAGTCATAGTTTACTAAAAAAAACATCAGTTAAATTCACATTTTTTTTTTTTTTTTCTACCTAGGAATCTCCTGTATCGTGGGTTACAAACATTTAAACTCACATACACAAACAACTACCTTTAGGCCATACAAATATTTATCCCGTGCGGGGATCGAACCCACGACACGCAGTGAAGCAGCAAATCGCTTAGCTACAGTGCCAATAGTGCCGTCAAATAGACAGATAGAGTTACATTCGAATGTATAATGTTAGTATGGATGTAAAAACTTTAACTTCTAGTTAGCTAATGTATCTCTTCTATCTTGAACTTTGACTTTGAGTCACAACTATTCTAATAAACTAAAATTAGTGGTCCACCTTTTTTAGCTGGATATTAGGCTTTTTAGTTTGAATTCTTTTTTATATGTACGAAAAAGCCCGGACTCCACCAGAGCAGAGACGAGCGGAGATGAGCGAAACAGGAGGATAAGAGATGCGTAAGAGCTAAATTGTATCCACTGAAGCTGTGCATAGCCCGCACACCGCTTACAGCACACCGCACGCGCACACAGCCCACCGCTTACCACACGTCGGTATCTTCTCGTCTCCGCTGGCCTAAGCAATAACGAGACATCTCCTCTCCTCTCTGTTCAACCGTTTTCACTAAAGCTAAACGGAGACGAGGAATGTAAATAACGAAATTCTATTGCTGTGAGGAGATAGGTGTCCTCTTGTCTCGTCTCCGCTTCGGTGGAATCCGACCCTAATAACCTGATATGTCATGGTCGAAAGATGAGCCAGTTTACAAGGTTGGCAACGAGGCTAATTACAGGAGGAGGGTTTTATTTACTATTTATTTTTTGTTGTTTTCTTTTTATTTAATTTTGTTTTGTTGTTTTTCCCTGAGCGAGTCTAATAAATACTTTTTCTTTATTTTTTTGTTTCTTACTACTTAAAGTATCATCATCTGCCTAGCCTTTTCCCAACTATGTTGGGGTCGGCTTCCAGTCTAACCGGATGCAGCTGAATACCAGTATTTTACATGGAGCGACTGCCTATCTGACCTCCACAACCCAGTTAGTACTGGGTAATACGATACCCCTTGGTAAGACTGGTTGTCAGACTTTTTGGGCCACTGACTACCTAACGACTGTCAAAGATCTGATTTGTCAGATCTTTGACACCCGGGACCAACGGCTTAACGTGCTTTCCGAGGCACGGAGGAAACTCGGTATGTAATGGGTGGTCACCCATCCACAGACCAACCTAGGCAAGCACGGCTTAACCTAAAGATCGATCCGAGCGGCTGTTATTATTTAGCCACGAGCTCCTCCTCCTCCCTTACTATTTAAAGTTTACAGAACTTAATCATAAAGGTAAGTATATGTCCAGACACGAGAACCAATACGTAAAAACTTAACAACTTTTAAAAATGTTTTTCTCCTACTGTTCTGATTAAAAAGTCATGTCTTCCTGTTGACTCCAAAAAATATATTTAGTGCCTAACCTGGTGTCAGAGTTTTTATGCCGCCCATGGGCCTCTGACTTGGCTTTACATGCCTTCAAGAAATATCTCTTAGGCATGCTGGTTTCCTCACGATGTTTTCCTTCACCGAAGCAATTGAAATTATACAATACGCAGATGAAACCAAAAAGTCAGTGGCGGGTGTCTTGGGATCAAACTGGAGACCTATGACTTGACAGTGCGACAGTCACACCACTAGGTTATCACTGCTTATATGATAAATCTCACAATAAAACGATCACCAAGATAAGTATGTCTTTCGCCAATCATTTCCCATACAAAGTCAATAAAAAGACAAAAGCTCTCCCTCTTCGAACCCTGAACCTTCCCATACCACCATCACATTCCCCATAACACATCTACGTATGTTCCATTACATTTATTCGCGAGGAAGCACAAAAAAAAGATTTTGTTTCGTTTGTCCTCCGACAATGCCCTTGGGAAATCTCTTGGATAAATTATTCCAATTCTCACGACACTTGCCAGAGACGGTTGTGTCAAAAGGAATATAAAAGTCGACTGATAAACCAGTTTCCGAGAAAAATGATATAAATCTTAATAATACGAATAATAAGTGTAAAACTGTCTGCTTTGTTTAGATTAATGTGGGTGAAATTTGATGAGTTGGAAGTCCTTGTATTTGCTTTTTTTAACTGTTTTGGGGGTTATGGTATGTTTTTAGGTATTCGATTTAACCACCGTAGCTGTCAATTAAGTCGTAGACTTCAGGTGGGTATAGATTTCTCCCAAGCTGAGCCACAACACCCTATCCTCTGTCTACCGCATCCAGTCTATCCAATCCACCGTAAAGACGTCGGTTGTACAAGTTGGGGACGTCCCACATCAAGCAGCTGTAAGGCTACTTATAAAAACTTAGTCTTCTTCTCAGCGTGCCGATGTCAATCTAAATTGTGTCAGCCCAGAACTGAGCCACTAGTTTGGCGCCTTCAGTAGCGTCCATCAGTTCCGGTAATGAACAAACAACAGGACACAATATTAAGTGCCCCATTGTTCGTGGAACGTGCACCACATTTACACTCCAGGGCATAGTCATAAATTAATCTCCGCCTGAGCAGGTTTTCCTTGCTGCGGTCAACCTGAGTCTATAGACTCCAGGTCAGCCGTGGCAACTAAAAAAACTTGGTATTATGGTCATAAAGCTTTTTTCAAATAGGTCTTCCCGGGGGTATACACAACTCTTTCTGCATTTAAGAAACATGGTATTATGATTGTATTCTACTTTCAGTGAAATGAATATTTTTGACAAAATTGTACATTAAATTAAATTTCCACAAGCTCTTTTCATCAGTGGTGGTGAACCACAGGTGCAATGCGTCACCGCTATACCAATATGCTAGACTTTACATATGTATGGAAAATTCTGAATTGTGTGTTTATATCCATGAATTTTCAAGTTTCTGTGAACAGATTACCTTCACCATTGACCTTCGTCGACTGGAGTCTTCATAGTTCTTTTTTCAAAGATATTGTATAAAACAAAGTTATTTCTGCGGTTGTAACCATACCTCAAGCACTACATGACGCATCTTCTTTAAGCTATTTTCATTTAAGGTGTTTTCAAGTTTATCAGCTCCAGTTTTTCTTGCCCATTCTTCTCCATAGAGATCTACGCTTTGGAATGGGCAATTACAGTACTTCCACAAGTTATTATGCCTTGTGACTGTGACTGTAGCTTCGCTTTCTTTGTTATTCTGACATTCAAAAGTGCCTGTAATGGTCTAATTGAAATAAATGATTTGAGTTTGAGTTTTCAAGAATATTACTACGGCTATTGACAGAGTTTCCTCAAATGGAACAGTTTTATTTTTAAACTTATACTGTCACTTACGGGATATCTTCCGTGATTGTTAATTATTTTGAGTTCCCGATATCCCGGAAGATATCCCGTGTCAGTGACAGTATAAGTTTAGTTGTAAACCGTGAAAGCTTAAAACACACTTTTATTTTTAGCGAAAAATTAACACATAAATTCCTGTCCTTTGGCAGACAAAAACACACGATAACACACTTGATACTTCTAAAAGGAAACGCTAAAACACAGCACTATAATAAACTCTCTTTGACAGTTCGCAACATTGAGCAGTTCCCTAATAAACTTGTAGCAAATGTAGTCTATCTGGTTTCTTTTGCTATCTTCCGACGCCATTTTTTGTGTAACTTGATACATTACTTTTGGGTATTCGTATTGATAGCTGTGTATTTGACCTTAAATGCGTTTTAAGGAAGTCTGATCAACCAAAGATGAGTAGGCCTTATTCTATTTTTAAATATCATATAGGGCAAATAATAACTGCCTCTTGGGTCGATCTTTAGGTTAAGCTGTGCTTGCCTAGGTTGTTCGGCGGATGGGTGACCACCCATTACATACCAAATTTCCTCCGTGCCTCGGAAAGCACGTTAAGCCGATGGTTCTGCCTGTCATTTGTAGATCTTTGACAGTCGTTACAGGGAGTCAGTGGTCCGAAAGTCTGACAACCAGTCTTACCATGGGATATCGTGTACTAATTGGGTTGTGGAGGTCAAATAGGCAGTCGCTCCATGTAAAATACTGGTATTCAGCTGCTTCCGGTTATACTGGAAGCCGACCCCAACATAGTTGGAAAAAGGCTAGGCTGATGATGATAGGGCAACTAAGGGCGTGAATTTCACCAATTACTACTAATGATACTGATAGCTCTTGAATGTACATATGTAATTAACGTTATGGAAAGCCTTAATAATCATGTTTTAAACTCCCATACGTCTTCTGCGATTTTTGTTGCAAAAACATGGGGTGCAACAGAACGAAAAATCTTCACCTCCTATTATGAAGCTACATTCTATTGATCTTTCATAACAAACCTAAGTCACCTCACTGCCTAGAACTTGGGTTGCGCAGAAGCACAAACCAAATCAGAGTCATTTGTCCCATTTCTCTCTCAAGACCAAACGCGTCATCATTACCGCGTCACCGACCCAACGTTATTGGAATCTGAGCCGACACTCCCGACACAAATAAACTGACAATCACACCTCTCGCTCGTTTCGCTTTTAGCGCTTTTTTCGCTTTGATGTCGGCGCCAATTGTAGTAGTCGTGTAGTATGAAAATTGGAGACGATTTGTACACGTTGCCGCGCTGTCGACGTCCTAAGAAACGGAATACTGTAGTGTATTTTTTGTGGATGTTGGCTGAGCTGTCAGATGTTGTAGGTCTGGTTGATTCATTGAGTCAAAAATCGTGCATGAGGTTCTGATTTTTTTGTTTATTGTTTTTTTGCCTGCGCTTGCTGGTCAGCAGGGATTACTCTGCAGTGGAAAAAACTGTAGTGATTATGAGATCCGGTTCGGACAAACTCTTTAAAAAAAAAGCCCTATCTTAAAAAAACGTATAAATTAAGCTACCAAAAATGTGCTTGTTATGGATTATAATATTGTAATTCTGGATTTTAGTATCCTGAACAAGTAAAATAACTAATCAAACAGGATGCAGCTGAATACCAATATTTTACGAATCTGAACTCCACAACCCAGTTAGTACTGGGTAATACGACAACCTTTGGTAAGTCTGGTTGTCAACCTTTCGGGTCACTGACTACCTGGACCACCTGTCAAATATCTAAAAATGACAGTCGGGACCAACGGCTTAACGTGCTTTCCAAGGCACGGAGGAAACTCGGTATGTAAAATAGGTGATCACCCATCCAAAACCAACCTAGGCAAGCGCGGTTTAGCCTAAAGATCGACCCGACTGGCTGTTAGTATTTACCCAAGAGCTCCTCTCAAATAATCAACAAAAACTTACCTAATTTATCGAAGGGAATACAATAATCATGAAAATTCAATTTAGAGAGATCTTTAAAAGAAATTCTTCCAAATACAAACACTTCGAGTGCAAAGGCACTTTTGCACTCAATACCCTCGACTCAAAACGCGGGTCTGATGACGTATTCGTTTCCAATCTCAGGCCTCCATCATTCTCCTTCCATACCTCCATTGAAAAACAAGAAAACCCCAAGATAAGGGGGTGGAACACATAAGAAATACAAAGCAAACCGTTCCTTAGTATCAAATGTAATAGATTTACGCAGTTCGTTTCCGTTCTATTGATCAGCAACAGTATTACTTTCGGTCAACTTGACATGAGGGACAAACGGTTGTTCCTATCGGTATATATGTATATTGTATATATAAATATATATTTATTGTTTCTGTCCTTCCCTTAGGCAATTGGGTCGGAAATTTTGTATACTTACACGCAAAATGTGATGTTAAGATGGAATTGGTCAGATCTTGAAATAGATTCGTTTGTGGAATTAAATTGTATCTCAATCTTCAGAATACCTGAAGGAATTAATGTTTGTTCTGAGCAAGATACAGGTGGTATTATCAAACCTGATGATACTATTATCATCAGGTTTGATAATACCACCTGTGGGGTTCGAAAACGGTTCACGTGGCGTTCATCAGTGTGGCTTTTTACTACAATTTTGGGATCTTGACAGTTTACTTAGCATTTGCTTGGACTGCCTCGTTGGTTTAGTGGTCGCAAGCTCGACTGCTGAGCATGAGGTCCTGGGTTCGATTCTCGGGTCGGGCAAAACTGATATTGGTATTTCACGCCTGAACCGCGCTTGAACTTGAGCAACGAAGCAGTCCTGCCAGGCAGTGCAGCCAGGCGGAAATAATAACGTGTAATTATTTTAAGTCAATAATGCCTACTGAAAAGTACATTCAAATAAACAACGACAAAGTCGAATCCAAACGGGTAATGACTGAAAAATTTACCCGAAACATTTCAGCATTAAATGATGAATCCCGGGTTCCTCGAATAAACAATAATGCTTTTAAGTTAAACAGCCATTATCCGCTTAGGGTGTGCCTTAAGTTACGGTTAAGTTACAATGATTATGATTGGTTTGGGTGGAAAATGTGGATATTTTGATAAAACTTAATGTCTTCGGAAAATTCGTATTTTCTTACTTGATTGTGCTCGTACATACAAACGTCGACTTCGAATTTAAAGACAAATCCTTCGAGGGTTGAAGGAAATCGAAAATCGTTTTTGAAATTGGTAACATTGGTCCATTTTTTAATGAACAGGAAATTATTAGTCGGGCGAATAAAAATCTAATTGGCGACTAAATTATTGAATGGGCGACTATTATACCAAGTAAGTAACTATTTATCCAGTCAATGCGACAAGGAGGACATAGGAAGCAAGAGCGAGCAAAGCGAGCTCGGGACTTGTGGCACCCCGACTCGGACGGGTTAGGTTCGAAGGGGATGGCGGGGTCTAGAGAACATCTCATCCCCTTCGTGTATGTTTGAACAGTAACCAATTCCTGGACCCCGACCCAACGACCCCCGACCTTATCTACAAATCTAGTGGTTAAGTTTTAGTTTTTTTTCTGAGTCCTTGAATTATCACACTGATCGTATTAAATAACTAGTTACTCAAATTTGTATTTTCAAGTCGTTCGCTCACTGTTTGTCGCCTACTTAGTATTTCAGTAGTCCGTATTCAGTATTTTTGACATAGAGGTGGTGGTGGTTTTGGTGGTTTTTCAGAGTTTATTTTCACTCGTTTAAATACAACCCTTAAAGAAATAGCACATATATTTTTCCTACACATAACTAGCAAAATATCGGTGTACATATTACATAAAGGAGTTTCTTTTTTAACGTTTCGTTGACAGAATACGAAGCAGACTTGCGTTTGTATTTTTAGGATATATGTTAGTGTGTTAGGCTATGGGTCAAAGTTGTCTGAAAATAAATAAATGTTATGTTAACGTTTGCTACGATAATTGGTCTGAGAAAAACCTAGCTCATTTTCAACACACACTTATAAGTAAGTACCTACACTCGAAGACGGAAACAAGATTGAAAGCATCATCAACAAAATCGTCACTCAAAAACAACTGACAATCAAAAAAAGACAGTTCCATTTTTCGAAAAATTAACATAAAATTCGAAACAAAAGAATGACAAATTCCTATTGAAAAACATTGCCCCGCTCTCCCCTTTCCCTTGGAACCACACCCCAAAGGGGAGGTGCGTACTAATTATTGTTAATGTCAGTTGTCAGCAATTAGTCAGGCCATTGTGTACAGGATGACAAAGCGGACGAACTAGGGGATGCTACGAGGTGCCGTAGAACACGAGAAGGTTACACTGATGTACATTGTACAATCAGCGCTAAAAGTTGGTGGTCATTTTGGATTTTAGATATTTTTCGTTTTTTTTTTAATTTTGTAAAGCTTCTTCTTCGACTAAACGCATATGTAAGTAGTCACACAATAACATAACATCACGTCTGTAATCCCCGAAGGTTTAGGCAGAGGTGTACCTAATAGTACACCCACATTTCGCCAGTTATGTTTAAGTCCCATGTAATATCGGGCGAGCCTATTGCCATCAACTGTGGCAATAGGCTCGCCCGATATTACATGGGACCCAATAACACTTTGCCCGACTGGGAATTAAACCCTGGTCCTCATGCTCAGCATTCGAGCTTGCGACGACTAAACCAACGAGGCAGTTATATAATATTACGTTTAATGTTCATCATGTGCCAGCCCCAACTATGTTGGCGTCGGCTTCCAGTCTGACTGGATTCAGCTAAATACTAATACTTTACATGACCTTCCATAACCCACTATTTTTTTTAATCTAAATGAGCTTACTCTTGATCTCGATCTAGTCCCGAGGACAGAGATGAGGTCAACGATGGAACGAGCTAACCCAAAAGAAGCCTATTAACTCGCGGCTTAAATAGATTGGGGTCATATGAACTTGGGAACACCGACGCAGGCATCGAATTCCACTCCTTGGCTGCACAGGGTAATAAGATATTACCCTTTGGTAAGACTGGGTGCCAGCCTTTCGGACGTACCTACCCACAATGAATGTCATAAATCTCCAAATGACAGCCAATACCAAATGTATAACGTACTTTCCGAGGCACGGAGCGATCCCAGTATGCCACTAGTAATGAATGGTCACCCATCCACAGGCTGATCACAGCAAGGTCTGTTTAACCATAGAGCTCAACAGTAGCACCATTCACATTTTAGGACGTTAATAATGTAACCAAAATTCTCTTCAATTCGAGACCGTATTTCATACTAGAATAGACTATGTGGACGCCATATTGACGAAAACACAATTTCGTGTGCCGAAATTCTGTAATAACGAAGAGATCCTTTGGAACCTCGTGGTTAACTGTACCGATGCAATTATTCGCACTTTGACTGTTACATCACAGTATTGATTCGGGTGGCACTCTCCACACCTGTGTTGGACCCTTTGGTATGCATTGTGTGTATTGAAAGGCCTTACTCATCGGTAGCTATGCCAGAGTGGTCAAAGAGCTAGTAGTAGAAAGAACGATCTGTAATCTGTTTCAGAACATTCTTAAGTTTGTATTTTATCCCGTTTTAGATAACACATCAATGTAAAGCGTAATCAATGCAAACAAGAGTGCGCTGCAGGATTTTTAACACGGCAAGATTTTAAAACTGAACGTTCAATAATATTTGGACAAAATATTTATAAGATAGCCGCTCGTGTCAAGCCTCGCTTGCCTAGGCTGGTCCGTGGATTGGTAGCCGCGCGTTGACAGCCGCGAGGCACGAAGGAAACTTGGTATGTAATGGGTGATCATCCTCAAACCAACCTAGGTAAGGCTAGGCAATTTTAGCTGTCATCCCGTGCGCCCTTAAACTGAAGATCGACCCGAGTGGCTGTTATTATTTAGCCACCCCCTCCTCCCGTCCCAGTTGGAGAAAAATTTTCTAAAATCTTTCTGTATACTTTATTTTCATTACATAAGGAACTCTAGTGAAAAATTTAATGTTCAAAATTAAAGAAAATATCTTAGAGATATTATTCTCATGTTACAACCAATGTCAATTATGTACAAGGACATCCAAATCAGCCTTTCAACCTCTAGTTTACCTGTCTATCTGTTATCCATACGTCCTGCGAATGACAAGAGATCAAATTACGTCAGACAAGCCCTGACGGGGGTTAGGACTAATAACTTCAATTGATTGAGATTATGGTTGAGCTATTAATTCCAAATTCAATCTGGTAATAATAGATTGTCTTTATGTTTTTTTAATTGAAGAGGAGTAATGTATTATTATTGCATTATTGCATTGAAGTTTTCTTTTTTTAAATAGCTGTAATTTTGGTACAAAAGAATAGTATGTGCTTCAGGAGCTCGTGGCTAAATAATAGCAGCAGCTCGGCAGCTACTGAGAAATTGTTTTTGTTCTGTTTGTAAGTTTTTAATTTAATCCACAAAATTCATCGTCATTATCTCAACCAAAAAATGTACATTAGACATAAAAATGTACATTAGACATAAAAATGTACATTAGACATAAGCCTCCTCAGGATTAACCTGTCCAGCCATTCTTGCCTTCAGTGAACTCCTGCGACCTTTAGGTACCTAGTCGGTGACCTACTATTTCACTTTCCATCATGCACTCATTGGTCCTCGTAAATGGGCCACAATCGCATTACTTGACAAAAAACAGTTCATCATCTGCCTAGCCTTTTCCTAACTATGTTGAAGTCAGCTTCTAGTCTTACCGGATTCAGCTGAATACCAGTATTTTACAAGGAGCGATTGCCTATCTGACGTCCACAACCCAGTTAGTAATGGGTAATACGATACCCCTTGGTAAGAGTCAGTCTTTCGGGCCACTGACTACCTGTAAAAAATCTACAAATAACAGCAGAGACCAACGGCTTAACGTGCTCTCCGGGGTACAAAGGAAACTCAGTATGTAATGAGTGGTCCACGGACCAACCTAGGCAAGCGCGGATTAACCTGAAGATGAACTGCGGTTGCGGAGCGGCTGTTATTAATTAGCTATGAGCTTCACACGACAGTAACTGTCTTCAAATTCAAATATGTTTATTTGTGATACATATGTAATAGTAAGTACACGGTGTTATTAAAAAAAAAATTAAGTCTCACTATGTGCTGCCTTGCAAGGCGTACAAATAATGTCTACACATTAAGTCGTGCAGTGCAGTGCGCGCAGTGCAGTGAATATTACCCGTCAAAGAATTTAACTATGTGTTTCCAGATCGACATCATCATCATCTGCCTAGCCTTTTCCCAACTATGTTGGGGTCGGCTTCCAGTCTAACCGGATGCAGCTGAATACCAGTATTTTACATGGAGCGACTGCCTATTTGACTTCTACAACCCAGTCAGTACTGGGTAATACGATCCCCCGTAAGACAGACCAGATCGACATGTCCCATAATTATACCTATAATTTCACTGTTATTTTTCGCCTTGTACCGAATGTTTTTAGTACTAAATATTTCAACAAGTACGACGTGAAAGGGGTACAATGGCTGACAGCTCGTACTTGTCGCATTTCCATATAAAACAACGGATTCATTTACTTGGCTCCAGTCCGTTGTATTTTTAATGTTTTCCAATATTTACGGGGACAAAATTATAACAAAGAATAAATAGAAATCTTTTGTCTCTCTCATTTAAATAATGTTTAACATTCTGCTGTAAAATATAACATAACATTACATCACGCCTCTTGTTGGGCATAAGGTCAGACAGATGTTGACGTATAGGTAATGTACCCACATTTCGCAGGCACAAACCCAGACATCGATACAACTGAGACCCAAAACAGCATTGACCGTCCTGGGAATCGAACCTGAATCGAAATTGAAGACCATGTGACTGTTCGTAAATTACCCTAGGCTGATAAAATTTTCGTTTTTCCTAAATCATGTAAATATTAGTATTAATGTCGGTTTCCCCCTAAGGGGAAAAGGCCGCGCCCCGCCGTCCGCACGGCCCTGTAAGACTCGCCCGAGACTGGTCATCTTTCCACCGACTAAGAGAACTGAATTCCTTAACATGAAGAAGTCCAATGCCTCGTATCATTATTAGAACAAGGAAAGGATTGAAAGATATAGTAAATTAGATTAGGGAATTCACAGTTGATGAAATATATTGAAAGTGGTTTCAAAAGGGTAAAACATAACTTGGAGATACTAAGTATATTTATGTCGCAACCAATAGTTCTTGTAAATAACCGTTACGCTAGCGTAATTGGTAATTGGTCAGTCGTGACTCCCACGATACTTCACATCTGCACCTGGAGCACCCAGAGCAACACTTCCATAAGTGACGTAGGCGGCTTTTCAGCGGCAAAGCGTCGACATCATGCTCCTAGTGAGCATTGTCCCTAGCAGTTCTTTCGAACTGGTGAACGTGACAAAGGCGGCTTTTCAGCGGCAGAACGTCGATCATCATGCTAACTGGTAGACATGGTCCCTAACAGTCCTTAGACTGGTTATATAATAGTTGTGGTATCAAACCATTCCAATCCCACCCCATGGATCATGTGCTCTATTCGTACAACCAGCGCATCTGCAAGACACGTGTTCGTGTCAGCCTGACCGAATCATTTGTCAGAAATAAGAACATATTATTCTAGAATCACTATATGGTTGGTCATAATAGGATTGAGAATCAAAACTCAAACGGCAAATTGGCTGAACTGATGGTTAGAGCTAATGAATACATAATTCAAGAATTACCAGATGGCAGAGTTAATAATTAAAACTCAAGAACCATTTTGCAATAGAGTTGGAGATCAACTCTATTGAAACCCTAAAGACAGCCCCAAAAGCGCCCACCCTTTACCACTTCCTAGTGTTGGAGCTGAGGAGAAGAAGTGGCACAACAAACTCCCCAGCAACACGTTTCTGTCTGTGTAGTTTTAAGAACTTTAATTACAACATCAGCCTAGGATAATTATTGTAATAAAGGACTCACCCAGTCGCTCACCAACAAACACACACACACACTAGATTGATTTAAACAGGGCTTGTAACCCAATAATATTTAACTTATTCCATAATTATTGCACTCTTGCGACAATCCACTTGGACATAGACTCTCGGTATTCACAACGTCTTCTAACTTAACTGAAATAGCTTCTCTCGCCCTAACCCTATCGCGGTCTAAGCCCCTATAACCAAACGCAGATGAAGAATATGTGCCAAGGTTAGGAGTTACTAGGGCACGTAACACATGACATAATAATATAAATTGTGATGATAAAGCGGCTCTGCCGTCTTACTGAAATAAGTGATCATTAATATTGCTGCGTTTCCGCCAATCTGCTACTTAAGCTAGGAGATAATTATAGTTAACACTTACCACGTGTTCATTGAGGAGGATTAGTTACCAGCTACTTACAGAGTACTGCACACATTACCAGTCTCGCCTCCGCTACAGCGTCTACTTCCGGATCTCGTCACTCACTTTAACTAGGCATATTGCTACTACTTATATTTAACTTATAAAATACTAATCGCTCTCTTAGGACAGTCCTCTGGGACATGTCCTTCTTGGTACCAAGATTACGCTAACTACATGAACCTAACCTACTACGTCCTAGCCTTTTAACCGTTTTAGACCGACTCTCTGACTTAGCTCCTAGCCTCCACGTGTGGACTCTTCCGCGATTTCAAATCAACTGCCACGAATCCACCCAGCTTTCTCCGGCCCAGCCTCCAAAAACCACTACGCTTGGGTCGCCTTTTCAGAATCCGTTTCTTTTTTGTGCAAACGTCTCAATTGTATTAAGTGAGCTTCGAACGCCTAAGAGCGGCGTAAATTGCAACCACATGTCGCACTAGCATTCAGAACTACGTATTGAAATTAGATATTTTTTTATATTTGGCCTGTCAGTCCCTAGTCCCTTTACCATTAAGTAAAGAATTTATGCGTTTCTAAGTGTGCAATATTGTTTTACAATTCAAGGAAGAAAGCTCACTAAATCTTTATTAATTACGGTCACTTGCCAGCCTGTCAAGCCATAAAATAGAAGTTTAATGTGTTTATGAGTGGCCCATATCGTGTGATGATTTTAAATAAAAATCAATACTAAAATATCTACTTAATAATTAGGAGTACGTGACAGACAGTCACATTCCCCCCTCTGAAAATCAGACGCGTGACGCAGTACAGCGGATGAGCTTTCACAATAGGATAAGCTGTGCCGTTTCATGACAGTACTAAAGAATACATTAAGTACTCCCGTCTGCCATGTTCACCTGAACAGATTATTTTAATTGTTCCAACTGGAACTGTAATCTAATAAGATGCATCGTCTGCTATAATTTGATTAGTTTCGCAGAAGTATCTTTTAATCGATACACAATTCCTCTATTTTAAATTATTCTCTTTCAAAATACTTTTACCATTTATCACATTTCAGGTAATTGCAGAAGACCTGCGCATGCTTATAATTTAGTTTTACATACCAGAGTCTCTTTTAAGAGTATTTGTGCTATCGAGCGACGCTACCTACGATGCTTCCTCGTTCTAAACTCAGCCTACCGCAGCTGCTGCTGGACAGAGGCCTTCCCCAATGCAACTCAACGCTGAGTCAGCTTAGTCAGTTGAGTTGCTCGTAGTTGTAGGAGTAGCTGAAATAGTCCGCACATAGACATATTAGACTTTATTCCAATTAGTCGCCCCCCTCGGTTTCGAAGAGGAAAGAGCCGTTCTGAAATCCAACTAGATTTGGAAAGTTGTATTAGAAAATGAATGTTATGTAATTTGAAATAACGATCATTTGCAAGAATAGCCTACCTAAAATTAAAATCTCAATACATTTTGTGCACCTTCATTGAGCAAATAAGAATCTCGACTTTGGCATTAACTTTGAAATGTGGACACCATAGATTATTTTAACGGTTATTGACCTATTAGGACACATTGTTGTAATCTCCTGACTTGGATATTAAAATATTGGCAAGAGTATTACCTGACAGCTTCCAATATTGAAACTGATTAGGTAGGTTTGTAAAGTACTATAGCTCAAAACAATATAAAATATGTATTGTCGAGATAACAAAGTCATAACGCGTGACAACGGGTAATATTAGCGTCTAATAAAAATAGAACTTAGCTTCGTAACTGGAGCCATGCTGCGGCTGCCGTTGGAGTCGGCCGACGTCAGCTGAATTTGGTGAAACTTTGACCCAAGCGCAACGCACAACCCAAAGGTTTAGACATAGCGTAGTGACAGCCAAGCGAAGATTTGAAATATCCTGGAATTCGAAATAAGTCCACACGAGTATCTCCAGAGTGTCCAATTATATGACATACGCTACAAAAATATGTATAAGAGTTGGAAAGTTTTAGGTTAACTTCCTATGAAATTAATTTAATTAAACTCTTAGTAAATTGATTGCCTATTTGTAGGATTCATGCTTCTTTGTATCTAAGCAATAATAATATAAAGTTTACCCATAGTTGAGGGCGTGTCTTACAACTACTTTCACTCATCCACGCACTCATACTCGTACCAATACAAATTGTGCAATTGCAAACATGTATCAAAATCTGTTAGAGTACTATCGGGCACTAAACCTTCATCAACAGGGACTCGAACCCATCATTAAAGTCGCACTGGAACAAAAGCAACAGCCTTTTGGATTGTTATCCACTTAAAAGCAGATAAAGCTCCACATATAGTATACGGGAATCGAACCCACTTTTACTAGCATCGGGACCAAAACCGTTTAAACCAACGAAACACGCGGGAATTAAACTCACAAACCGTGACATAATCTATTTACTTATCAACTATTGTGTCAGGCGGGAATCGAACCCAAAATCCATGACAATGGAGTGCAAGTATATCAACTGATAAATCATGCGGGAATTGAACCCACTACCAGTGGTTGAAGAATTCAATCACCTCAATCAAACCGTGACTTAATTAAAAATATGTTTATTTAGCCGTTGTAACTCTAGCTGTTTCTTACATTTTCTAGAACCATAAAATTACGTTGTGTTTTATTGTAGTAACCCATAAATTGTTCTTTCTCGTTGCACTGAAGTGAATCAGTACATTTAATGACGAGAATCCTGGTCACGGCACCACATGTGACTGTTCGTAAATTACCCTAGGCTGATAAAATTTTCGTTTTTCCTAAATCATGTAAATATTAGTATTAATGTCGGTTTCCCCCTAAGGGGAAAAGGCCGCGCCCCGCCGTCCGCACGGCCCTGTAAGACTCGCCCGAGACTGGTCATCTTTCCACCGACTAAGAGAACTGAATTCCTTAACATGAAGAAGTCCAATGCCTCGTATCATTATTAGAACAAGGAAAGGATTGAAAGATATAGTAAATCAGATTAGGGAATTCACAGTTGATGAAATATATTGAAAGTGGTTTCAAAAGGGTAAAACATAACTTGGAGATACTAAGTATATTTATGTCGCAACCAATAGTTCTTGTAAATAACCGTTACGCTAGCGTAATTGGTAATTGGTCAGTCGTGACTCCCACGATACTTCACATCTGCACCTGGAGCACCCAGAGCAACACTTCCATAAGTGACGTAGGCGGCTTTTCAGCGGCAAAGCGTCGACATCATGCTCCTAGTGAGCATTGTCCCTAGCAGTTCTTTCGAACTGGTGAACGTGACAAAGGCGGCTTTTCAGCGGCAGAACGTCGATCATCATGCTAACTGGTAGACATGGTCCCTAACAGTCCTTAGACTGGTTATATAATAGTTGTGGTATCAAACCATTCCAATCCCACCCCATGGATCATGTGCTCTATTCGTACAACCAGCGCATCTGCAAGACACGTGTTCGTGTCAGCCTGACCGAATCATTTGTCAGAAATAAGAACATATTATTCTAGAATCACTATATGGTTGGTCATAATAGGATTGAGAATCAAAACTCAAACGGCAAATTGGCTGAACTGATGGTTAGAGCTAATGAATACATAATTCAAGAATTACCAGATGGCAGAGTTAATAATTAAAACTCAAGAACCATTTTGCAATAGAGTTGGAGATCAACTCTATTGAAACCCTAAAGACAGCCCCAAAAGCGCCCACCCTTTACCACTTCCTAGTGTTGGAGCTGAGGAGAAGAAGTGGCACAACAAACTCCCCAGCAACACGTTTCTGTCTGTGTAGTTTTAAGAACTTTAATTACAACATCAGCCTAGGATAATTATTGTAATAAAGGACTCACCCAGTCGCTCACCAACAAACACACACACACACTAGATTGATTTAAACAGGGCTTGTAACCCAATAATATTTAACTTATTCCATAATTATTGCACTCTTGCGACAACCCACTTGGACATAGACTCTCGGTATTCACAACGTCTTCTAACTTAACTGAAATAGCTTCTCTCGCCCTAACCCTATCGCGGTCTAAGCCCCTATAACCAAACGCAGATGAAGAATATGTGCCAAGGTTAGGAGTTACTAGGGCACGTAACACATGACATAATAATATAAATTGTGATGATAAAGCGGCTCTGCCGTCTTACTGAAATAAGTGATCATTAATATTGCTGCGTTTCCGCCAATCTGCTACTTAAGCTAGGAGATAATTATAGTTAACACTTACCACGTGTTCATTGAGGAGGATTAGTTACCAGCTACTTACAGAGTACTGCACACATTACCAGTCTCGCCTCCGCTACAGCGTCTACTTCCGGATCTCGTCACTCACTTTAACTAGGCATATTGCTACTACTTATATTTAACTTATAAAATACTAATCGCTCTCTTAGGACAGTCCTCTGGGACATGTCCTTCTTGGTACCAAGATTACGCTAACTACATGAACCTAACCTACTACGTCCTAGCCTTTTAACCGTTTTAGACCGACTCTCTGACTTAGCTCCTAGCCTCCACGTGTGGACTCTTCCGCGATATCAAATCAACTGCCACGAATCCACCCAGCTTTCTCCGGCCCAGCCTCCAAAAACCACTACGCTTGGGTCGCCTTTTCAGAATCCGTTTCTTTTTTGTGCAAACGTCTCAATTGTATTAAGTGAGCTTCGAACGCCTAAGAGCGGCGTAAATTGCAACCACATGTCGCACTAGCATTCAGAACTACGTATTGAAATTAGATATTTTTTTATATTTGGCCTGTCAGTCCCTAGTCCCTTTACCATTAAGTAAAGAATTTATGCGTTTCTAAGTGTGCAATATTGTTTTACAATTCAAGGAAGAAAGCTCACTAAATCTTTATTAATTACGGTCACTTGCCAGCCTGTCAAGCCATAAAATAGAAGTTTAATGTGTTTATGAGTGGCCCATATCGTGTGATGATTTTAAATAAAAATCAATACTAAAATATCTACTTAATAATTAGGAGTACGTGACAGACAGTCACAACCACATGCTCAGCAAAAGCGCTTTACGACCATTAAACCAACGACACAGCGACGCAAGAAAAAATAAATAATATAAAGTAAACAGTTTCAAACTCACCACCCTGTCGACTACTAGTCATCGTCTCGAACACTGAACTATAGTCTTTTTAAACTTTACAGCGTTGAGAGTTAAAAAGTATTAACTCCAGCAAGTTCTCCAGTAAGCACTCGGAGTTGAGGCTACATTTTAGTGACTTACTGCGACCACATCTCCGTTTCAGCATCTTATTGTTTTATTTGATGAAGGTTTTAAGTTGTTTCGGTATTAATTTTCGACTTTTTCAGAGTTTTTGTGGAGTCAGTATCTTGTAATATATACAAAACTGTCTAGTATCCATATATGCTGGTATTTATTTCGTCATCAACATTTCAGCCGAAAGACGTCTGACGTCACCTGCTAGAGGCCTCCCCCAAGTGTCGCCACATTGACCGGTCCCGTGTGACTCGCATCCAGCAGATCCCCGCAACCTTCACCAGGTCATCGGTCCACCTAGTGAGAGGCCTTCCAACGGAACGTCTTCAGCTTCACGGTCACCACTCTAGAACTTTTCGGTCCCATCGGCCATCCGTTGTATTTTATTTCATCATCATCATCATCATTTCAGCCGAAAGACGTCCACTGCTGAACATAGGCCACCTCCAAGCGTCACCACATTGACCGGTCCCGTGCGACTCATAACCAGCGGATCCCCGCAACCTTCACCAGGTCATCGGTCCACCTAGTGGGAGGCCTACCAACGCAACGTCTTCCGGTTCGCGGTTGCCAATCCAGAACTTTTCGGCCCCATCGGCCATCCGTTGTATTTTATTTATACTGGTTGAAATATTACCTAGGCCCAAAAGTGTTGTTACCCAGTAACTGGGTTTGAAGGTCAGTTCCGCAGTCACTCTATGTGAAATACTGGTATTCATCTGCATCCGGTTAGACTGGACGCCGAAAAAAATAGCAGAAAATAAAAAAAAAATAAAAAAAAAAATAGCAAAATAGCAGTATACAGGGTGTAAACGGGCCATTCACGAAGCCGTCAACCAAGCATTCTGTACATCAAACTAAGTAACTCTACGCAAAAATTTTAACAGGGAATTTTTTTTTTTTTTGAGGAAAAACATCATGATTTATGGTAAAACTCAATGGAGCACACTCAAAACGGTGTGCTGACGGATTCATTGAATAGTAAATGGATCATGAAGGTATTTAATAATCTTAAAAACTAGTATTTTTAAAAAACTTGTGAAAAAGTAGGAACTTTGACCCCAAATATCTCCGTAACTAGAAGGTTCCCAGGTATGGTCTAGAACAAAAAAATGATCGCAATGATGGGGAGAATAAGTGCCTTTCGGCGTCGTTAAGGGTCTGTTTACACCCTTTGGCATAGTCGCTAGGTGGAGGATTACTACAAATAAGACAGTCCTAGAAAACGCCCGCCCTTCACTCACCAACAACCTTCCTAATAAAAACTAACACCGTACCCTTAACCCAGCTAAAACCCAATTTCTTCCCCCAGCTAATCTTAAACTGCAGAAACATATCCTAAATTAACTCCCTTACCTTTTAACATAATCTGGCAGGCTATGCAGTAAGAATGAACAATCAGAGGTGCAGTTATAAAATCAGAGGCTGCAACTCCCGCGGTGGAAGTTCTCTGCGGACCAATTGAAAAGGTGCCGTTCGCTCTAATTATATTGAAACTTGGATGACGGGCAGTAAGGGGTTGGCAGAAGTATAGGCTTAGTTCTAAAGAAAGATGGCGAATTAATTTTTTAAATGTAATGTACGTTTTTTTCTAGTTGAGGTTTATTTTTTATTTTAATTTTATCTTATTTTAATTCTGATTTTAATTTTGATGGTAATTTTTTTTTTTTTTTTTTTTTATTTTAAATGTTAATTTATTTCATTTTTAATACTGATTTCACTTCAATGTTAATTTAATTTAATTTTAATTTCACTGTATGGATCAAGTTTTTTTGTTGTTTTGTTTTAACATTTTTATTGTATAAATTTAAGATTTTTTTATTTTTTAAATATTTTTTTTTTGTGCTTGTTGTGTGCACTTGTGGCATGGGCCAAATAAATATGTTTTCTTTCTTTCTTTCTTTCTTTAAGTTATCTGAATTAAATGAATTTTATTTTTATTTTTTTTTATTTTTATATTTTACTTTTTGCAGCTTTTTGTATTTGAGCTTTATTTTGCAAATAGGTTTTACAGACACTTTTACAAGGAGCAACTTCCTATCTGACCTCCACAATCCAGTATGTTACGTAGTAAAAAACCGCAAATAGTCATACCTACTGTAGAACTTGGTTGGCTTCATTTTCACAAGCGTGCTGAGAAACATCGTTTGAGAAGTTTAGCGTAAGCACTCTTACTACATCATTGGCACTATTTTCAGTTAAATATAATGTAGAACTGAGTGTATGACTTACTATATTATACATTTTTAAATTATAATAACCTAAAGTAACCAACTTAACATATTTCAACACAGTCTCCTCAACGCTGTCAACTGGTAATGTCCCCAAGAGACTATAGTCCGACCGCTTTAATGAGTCCTCCACCTTGCCCCATCAAAGGCACATTTAGCGTCCACAAAGTCCTAACAATATCCCACAGGTTGTTTTAAAATAACCACAATCCACGTAGGTATTACGATAACCAATACGTGATCAACCTTCAGAATATTCCATTTAATTGATACCTTCGCGAGGATTCATTAAAGCGGTCGGCCTATAGCGGCGTTGCCACATTGCATGGCAACGCTAAGCCTCTGGCCAAGGTAAAAGAGAAAAAAAAAATGCCGGGCTAAAAATGCTTTTTTTATTTGTTTTTTCAAAGACAACACAAAGTGATACTTCTCCAATCTCCCTCCTCCATGGCGGTAACGTTTTCATTCCTCTCCGCGTCTCCGTAGCGCCGAGGTAGAATACTGAACAGTTTTTGTGGTCCCCAAGACTTTCACCGTGGTTTTTTTTTCCGAGATATTTCCAACAGCATTATACTTTCCTATTATTACCTACGGCTGTCTGGATAATGTTTTTATTCTCTATTTTTGTGAAGCTATAAGAGGTTTGGCGGAGCTGATATTATTAGGTGAAAATCGAAGATTTTTTGTGGTTGTAATTTATGTAAGTAGTTCCATAACCGTTGTACTTATAAGCTCCTCATATTTAGTTGTTGCAAAATTATAACATTTTAGTTGTTGCAAATATTTTGTAACAACTTTTTGAGCAATTGAAAGTGTTCGTTTTGTTTGTCTACACAGACTTGATGTAAGCGTTTCTGCAGTCCTATGTCATTTTTCCTCTCCCATCAGCGATATCGCTGATAAGATGTCACTCTAATAAGGCCCTTGATGCAGATACCTACTTGTTCTCAGTTTGTATGATAACCACTCCTTAATTGGACAAACCTAACCGCTAACTTAGGTTCCGCATAATTTTGGCCCTCCCCAATGGGAAAAAGGCATCATTTTATTTATATAACAATTTATGTAAACACTAAATACAGAAAAAAAGGAACAGAAAAATAGGCGTAAAGGTGGCGGTTATTTCTAAAGAAATCTCTTCCAGCATGCCTGCGAAAGGAGATACTAGAAAAGAGACGTAGACAGACTAAATGTGTCATATTTATGTATGTTTATTAATTGTAAAGTCTACACTAAATCCATTTCATAAGTATCAAGCGAAAACCCCAGAAAAAAATACCCGCACAGAAGTGTCCAAATAAAGGCGCGCTCTAACCACGGGCGTCCCTGGACAGACACGTGACAAATGACGTCGCCGCGCGCAAATCCGCCGTGATGTGTTGCACCTTATCACTGTCCCATGTATTGTATGCACGGATATGTTTGAGCCAATGTGTGGACGTTAGCTGAGTTGACGAGTAGATTGGCTCAAAGAATATAGTTGCTTTCTTGGTTATTTTGATGATACGGATCGTGGAGTCAATCAAGTTAGCAAGAACAATCATGTCCTATGCAGGCGTGTGCATTGCAGGTAGCAACTGTCTACTTGCGTATGTCATAAGATTGATTAATGATTTTTTACTGTTTTTACTATTTTATTCGATTCTTCTTCTTTCTTTTTCGTGTGTATAGTATCTAACCTTACTTCAAAACTTGCTTTTCATCATCTGCCTAGCCTTTTCCCAACTATGTTGGGGTCGGCTTCCAGTCTAACCGGATGCAGCTGAATACCCGTATTTTACATGGAGCGACTGCCTATCTGACCTCCACAACCCAGTTAGTACTGGGTTATACGATACCCCTTGGTAAGACTGGTTGTCAGACTTTTTGGGCCACTGACTACCTAACGACTGTCAAAGATCTACAAATGACACCCGGGACCAAAGTCTTAACGTGCTTTCCGAGGCACGGAGGAAACTCGGTATGTAATGGGTGGTCACCCATCCACAGACCAACCTAGGCAAGGACGGCTTAACCTAAAGATCGATCCGAGCGGCTGTTATTATTCAGCCACGAGCTCCTCGCTTCAAAACTTGCTTTTCTCGGAAGAAAATCAGATGTTCTATACATTTTGACCGTAGGCATGGCACTTTTGTAAGAAACAGCTGTTTTTTTTTTAAATCATCTTTGAAACATTTTATCTGGGGGGTTCAGAATGATGTACTGAATACGTGGTAAGCGCTGGTGGTGTTTTTTGGTGACCCTTCCAACCTTTATAATGTGGTACTAATAAAAAATTAAAATGACTTCTTTCGACATAGCAAGCTCTTTTTGGTAGACTACGAAGACGATGAATATCAATCATCTCAGACTCCTGACGACCAACACTTTTCTTCAGCTGTAGGAATGTTTCAGGTGATAAAAAATCTTTGTATAGTTATACTATAAAGCTAGGTCAATAACTAACACAACCAAACACAACACAAATAAAAATCCCTATATTAAAAAAAAAGCAACAAACCAAACTAAAAACCGTAATTCCTTCTCAGGCAGGGTAAACGCACCAATAAATGTACGTAACAAAATACTTTTTCCGGCCAACTGTATAACAGGACTCGCGAACTGTTTATCACTGCAACGTGCACTGCGCTCTGACCACAACTAGCAACTTCACCCTATTCGCCGGAATTAATCGTCCATGTTGTGTTAAAAGAGGCGAAAATATACTGATATGGTTATTTTCATTAGGTTTTTTCGTCTTTTTAGAACCTTTATGGGTTATTTTATGTGCTGGTTTGTTTTTTCTGACTTTGAAAACAATAATGCTTTGTTATGAATAAATGGTGTGTCTTTGGGAGCGTTTTGGTTGGGACATTTTTTAAATCATCTACTAAATATATTTTTGTCTGTATTTTGACTTTGTCATACACCATTTGGACACAGGAATTTTTGAATAGGTATGTTCTTCTTCTACCTAGCTCCTACTTCAGGTGGGGTAGGTTCTCCTAATTTTCTGGCACCAAAACAATTTGTCGTGGGTTGTCATTTTCGAATAGGTATGAAACAACTAACGTCATGGGTGTGTCGTTTACGTGGTTTTCGGGGTAGCTGATAACGAAATGAGGTCAAAATGAAAATCCAAGATGGAGCCGAGGAAAATTTTAAGTTTTTCCTTCAAGGGTGTGTTTTTTTCGTTATCCATGATGGAAAAACCGAAATTTTGAAGTGTAAGCTTCGTTAAGTCGCGCCAAAATCCAGTCGCGCAAGTGTTCATGCGCGCAAATGTCCGTTCGCGTAAAAGTCCATGCGCGCTTATGTCTTTTGGCGCAAGTGGGTCAGCACAAGTGTCCTTCGCGCAAATGTCCTAGATCCCCTTACGCTTGCCGATTCTCGGTCTCCACTCAAGATCACGTCAACCCCAAATATAATGTAGAGACTATTAAAAGATCTTCATTGAAAAGCAAGTCTTCGTTGAAAGGAATAAGTATCGAGAAATTACTGACTAAAAGCTAGCCGCATGCCTTTTCTTTTTTTCCAAAAAATACGTCAAGAGCACCGTAATCTTCCCATAAATGCGTAACTCCAGCGCTTTTCGAGAGCGTCTTCCCCTCACGTGAGTTATGATCCGTGCTGAGGAACTATTTCAACTGCTCACGAATATTTTATTCCAAGCTACCTTTATGATGAAACTTTTAGATGGCGCAGTTAAGAATGTGTCTTTTTGAATGCACGTTTAGGTATGTGTATGTTGCTTGAGATTTTGCGTAGAATTTACATTGTTTAAATTTACTTTGTAATTCCTATTAGTTAGAGAATTTATTGTTAAAATATGAGCTTTTTTGGGAAAGGGTAGACAAGGGAAGATCCTCTTCCAAGAAAGAAAAAAATGGTAAAATACACAGCTATAGATATTATACCTAGATAACGCAAGTATCACGATCCGTATGAAAACCAAGCGTGCCATTTTTTGACTACCTACTATGACGTCATAAGCACTATTTAGTTACTACACAAAATAGGCTACAGTTTTGTTCTTGTCTTGTTATATGCCTAACATTTAGTTCTTGAGTTATAACGCTGTTGTTTTAAACAAATTAGCTTTCTGCGACAGTAGCCACGTTAAGCATAAAATGCTTAAGCGAAGTAGGTTCTCTTGTGGTGGCTCCCGGCCACCGTAGGCGCGGGCCTGTGGACGGCGAGTTATGGGCCAGCTCGCCGTCCGGCCGTCTTATGACGAAAGGCCGTGTCGACGGCGCGTTCGTGTTCCACGTGCGCCTCAAAGAGATGTCAGCAAACAAGTAGCGGTCCGCAAGGGCCGATGCCTGCCAGGGCTGCGGTACTGTTCGAAAGAGATACCGCGGCCCTGGAACACAAAGGGCAAAAAAAAAAAAGAAAAAAGTAGGTTCTCTTGCGTTATCTAGGTATAATTATCTATATCTGTGGTAAAAATCATTGCAAAATCTTGTGCCTGTATTCCCCAAAGGGACACCCACATATTTCCAGTTACAGTGCGTAGATCTAGTCTCCGAAAATCCCGCTAAACAGTTACTCTTGCGAAAACTAAACCACCAAGGCAGTCCATTAAAATATCGACTTACCAATCCAAAACCGTTTAAAAATCGATTTTACCATCAAAACATGACGGCAAGAAACCATAAACCCATTCTATACGTCAAGCAAGTTATAAAACGTGATAAATGTATGAGTAGGCTATGATCTCGGTCACCCCACGGCACTGGAGCTGATGTATAATGCATAGCATTTCGCACGCGGGGTGTCCCAAGTTTTTGAATTGTGAGTGTATTATTAATTCTTATTGTTCCCTGCGGTTGCGTTTTTGGTACTTGCGCTTGATAAGTTGGGGAAGGATTTCTTGTTATTTACGCAGTCTGGTTTCTGAAAATTTTGGGTAATTAGTTTTGAGATTTTTGCCCAGTTGATGGTAACAAACACGTTATTCTTATACATTATTGCACACAAAAATAAGAGAAATACATAATTACAACATATAGCTTATGTACAAAGGCGAGCTTAACCCAGAATTGGTTTTATTGGGATGGGGTGGGGATTGGGTTGGTTTCGTTACTTAGCGATGTACTGAGGTCATCTCTGCCTAAATCTTTGGAGATTACAGGCGTCATATGAGCTCTCCGACTGCCTCGTTGGTCTAGTGCTGACTGCTGAGCAAGAGGTCCTGGGTTCGATTCCCGGACAAAGTGTTATTGGGTTTTTCCATCAAGAATTTGTCAGTAGCCACGGAGTCTGGATCTGTGCCAGGTTGATGGCAACAGGCTCGCCCACTATTACATGGGACTTTAACATAACTTGCAACTGGCAAAACTTACCGTACACTGTTAAGTCCATCTCTGCCTAGCCTTTAGGGGATTAAAGGCGTGATGTTATGTTATGCTTTCCGAGGCACAGAGTTGTCTTGGTATGTAATGGATAATCACCAATCAACGGACCAGCCTCAGCAAGAGATGCTTTACCTTAAAAATCTCCTCGAGCAACTATTATTATTTTAGTTAAGGTCAAATTTTGAGAGGCCCTCAACATTTGACCTTAGTTCAAGAAGAGTTTGTCGGTATATTCTGACATTACATACTTTTTGTTGTGTGTGAAACCCTCGTGGCTAAATAATAACAGCCGCCGCCGGGGTCTATCTTCAGGTTAAGCCGCGCTTGTCTAGGTAGGTCCGTGGATAGGTGACCACCATATGCCTACCGAGTTTCCTCCGTGCTTCAGAAAGCACGTTAAGTCGTTGGTCCCGGCTGTCATCTGTAGACCTTTGACAGTCGTTACAGGTAGTCAGTGGCCCAAAAAAATATGATAAGCAGTCTTACCAAGGGGTATCGTATTATCCAGTACTAACTGGGTTGTGGAGTTTAGATAGGCGCTCTATGTAAAATACTGGTGTTCAGCTGAATCCGGTAAGACTGGAAGACGACCCCAACATTGGGAGAAGGCTAAGCAGATGACATAGGTACTTATTGCTGTTCCCTAACTAATCCTAACTAACATTATAAATGCGAAAGTAAGTTTGTTAGCTTATCACGCTTAAACCACTGAATCGATAGTTCTGAAATTTTGCATTTACGTTTTCAGGTATACAGAACCGGATTTTTTTCGAAAAAAAACTACTGTTCCCTAAAAAAAAACAACAATAACGTTCTTATGATAATAGATGCCGCCACGTGTCTTTCGAATCAGGATTGAGTTATATATTATTGTAGAAAGTTTAGTAGTGTGTGTGTGTGTGTGTGTGTGTTTGTCAAATTATAAATTAACGCGAGCGAAGTTTCGGGCAAAAGCTAGTTTACAATATTTTGATTAAGTGATCCATAATCAGCAAAGTGGGTCACATAACAAAACTAGTCATTATTAGTGTTTAAACATTTGCCTATTAATTATAGGAAATAGGTAATCAATTCGCAATAATCATGCTATAATTAAGGACCAACGGGTTTAATATTTAGTTTTGTGTGTATTAAACCGATTAAAAATAAATTTATTAGTATCCATTTATGTTCAGGTACAGTAGAGACCATAAGTGCAGTAGCAGTTTCACAAAACGATCGCATCAAAACAAGTCGCACTTACGACCTTTTTCCATAACAAACATTTTGCACACATACACGATCTCGTATATCGCACTCTTTCATAATTATCTAGTCAGAAAGAGTGCGATATAATGATCATTTGCCTTAGTGACAAGCCTGTCATGTCGCGACGGAGTATTAAGTTAGTGATATTTAATTTCAAACTAACAATTATGTGTCTATCTGGCTTAGCGGTTAACGCTATAGATAAAATGTCTCGCACGGTGTAGTTTGCGTTCGAACCCAAGTGACATTACACTTTTTGTGTTGTAATTTTAAATGACACGTTAGACCCGATGAGATATGTTTTTCTAAATATTAGTTGGAACTTATTATTAACAAAAAAGATGAGGGTGAATGTGAAACAAAATAAACTTCTGGATTGAACAAAGTAGTTAGTTATGACGTTGTTAGTTGGTGAACTTTGTTACGAGCGTTTGTGTTATTATTACGATTAGTGTATTGTTTGATTGTCTTTATTCAAGATGCAAGCTAATATTAGTATTGATGACAGGGCAAATATTGTCACTTTGCGTAAAAATGGGCTTAATATTTCTCAAATTTCAACTGAAACTGGCTTAAAATGTGTAAGTTATTTTTAAAAAAATTATTATTATGATGTTAGTTGTGGTGTGTGATTTTCTTATTATTAAATAAATTGCTAGTTGCAAGTGTGTAATCATATTTTGTTTTTTTTTTAGAAATTCTGTTAGCCGTTTGGTAAAGAGGTTTGAGGAAGAAGGTAGTCTGAAGAGTCGTCTAAGAAGTGAAAGGCCGCCGCTTATTAACCCGACTCAGCGACGTTTTATGGTGGAAGAATATGAAACAAATGGTTTCATTCCAACTATAATGTTTGCAGAGCAATTGGATACTACGTTACAGACTGTTCGCCATGCAGTCCATGCTGAAGGTTTACATCATCGGAAGCCAGCTAAAAACCATTTTTGACACAAAAACACAGGGAGAAAAGACTACGTTTTGCTCGAGATTATTTACATTTTAACTGGGAGGTGACTGTATTTTCTGACGAGAAGACTTTCAAGTCTTGCCAAAAGGAAGACTAAATTTTGTGACGAAAAAATAATAATACTTAATTTAATAAGTAGACCGGGTAACTAAATATTTAGTAATATTAACATAACCGTAAATAAAAAAATAAAAAATTAAGAAATACATTTTGAATTTAATGATCTTAAATTGGGGTTTAGTTTTAATATTCTTTTCGTCAAGAAAATGAACACTTAAGCTATAACCTCAATACATTCAATGTGACGTTACATTAAAAAAAAACACGTTTATAAAGTCTAACTCATATATTAGTATTCAATTAATTCTGCTGAATACTGATACCTATAATAAGCGGGTATCAACAATTATATTTGTGTTATTAGAATATCCTTTCCGTGTTATGTTATTCTTATTATGAATTGACTAAGTGGGTATACAACAAAAAATCTTATGAACGGTGATAAGAGAACTTTTTTATGCCTAGATAGGAATGTGACGTCACATTCTCATAAAAGTTTGTTAATTTTATAAATAAATAAAACGAATAAACATTTTTGTTATCATTCAGCATGATTTTTTTATTTCCACCTTCCAACACCGAAAACATAAAATAAAAATCAATTAATGAGGTTAAATAATAATACAATAACTATCTAATATTTAACTTCTTATAAAAAATAAATAATAAGCATGACTATATTATAAATAAACATAAATACCTAACGACTTTCTGCTTAAAATACAAATATTATTAAGGTTTCAAAGAAACAAAAAACAGCCACACATTGTTATAACATGGATTCGAACTTGGACTTCATTGATCGTGAACCCATGCTCAGCCCAAACAGCTACCAACCCATGTTAATACTACGCGAATTTTAACAATGCAATGGTAAGAACACGTCATCACTATGATGTGTATTCTAAATGCAACAGAAATATAATGCTATTTCGCGTAGTGTGACGACAGTTCATTAGTGTGTGTTATGTGTGGAATGTTGAGACATCACTCATACACGCACACGCACACACACTGCTGTATCGCGCTCGCACAGTTCATAGCAATGTAATCTTTAGCATGGTACTGCACTTTTGAGCGTCTACTGTACCTACGTTAGCCATTGGTTATTTTGATATGTAGGTCATACTAATAAAGGTAAAAATAATTATGGTTGGATCAAGGGCATGATTCAGAAGGCAGTACTCCTCGATACGGCTCGCATTGTGAGGAGGTTCCTGACCCTGGAGCCCTAACCACCGGTAAAGAAATACATATTTGGGCGTGCATTCAAAATGGACGAAGTTTCAAGACATTGAATGAGTGAATGGTTTAAAATGTTATTTTTCGGCAAATGTATCGATATTTAATTATAATTATAATTTCCTTTATTCATTTTCAAATATATTTTTCTTTACTGGTTAAAAGTAATGAGCCTTTCTGTGTTAGAACTTGAATCTATTGTATATGACACTGCTCAAAAGATAATAGCTCACCAAAACCACTGCACATTGGTTCAAACCAATTCTAACCCTACCAATTCATTCGAATACCATCACTCGTTTGATTCAGAACGAACTAATCTAAATTCATTAGTGGCCGGCCGTGTTGTCTAAATATTTGAATAATTTGATTTAGCTTTGTCGTATAACTGTGGCTAAATTAAAGGGTTGGAGAGGGACATGATTAGGTAGGACAGTGAACGGACAAGGGTTGGCGGAGCTACGAAAGGTTATAATTATAATGAAGTTGAAACGGGTTGGCAGAACGCTTTCACGGAGTCGTTTATATGTAAGGATTAACGGTGTGTGTTAATTCAGTTAGTGTTTAAGATTTTCTAGACTTTGTGGCGAGTTAGTTCATCGTAATAAGTGTAAAGGTCAAAAACGACAACCAGTCTTACCAAGGGGTATCGTATTACCCAGTACTAACTGGGTTGTGGAGGTCAGATAGGCAGTTGCTCCATGTAAAATACTGGTATTCAGCTGCATCCGGTTAGACTGGAAGCCGACCCCAACATAATTGGGAAAAGGCTAGGCAGATGATGATGGTCAAAAACGACTGAATTTTATAATTACAACATCACACCTGTAATACCTGTGTACCTAATAGTTAACCCAAATTTCACCAGTTATGTTTAAGTCTCATGTAATAGTCTGACAACCAGTGTTACCAAGTGGTATCGTATTACCCGGTAATAACTGGGTTATGGAGGTCAGATAGGCCGTCACTCCATGTAAAATACTGGTATTCAGCTGCATCCGGTTAGACTGGAAGCCGACCGCAACATAGTTGGAAAAAGGCTAGGCAGATAATGTAATAGGGGGCGAGCCAATTGCCATCAACCGGGCACAAATCCAGACTGAATTTTAAGTTAATTTAAAAATGTGAAATGAAATGTGTGTGCTGTTGAGGGAGAGGTCTCTTGGGGTCAATTCTTAGACCGGGCAAGGCTTTATTGGATTTGCCATCAGGAATTGCATAGTAGTAGCCCGAGTCAAAATTTGTGCACGGTTAATGGTTATAGGCTCGGGCTCTAATTACTCTGTCTATATTTCTGTATGTTACCTTTCCACGTCTTAAGCACACATATAGACCATAACCTACCTTAGGACTTAGGATTATTTTTGCCCTGGTTTTCCCAATACCATAGGATCAATTCTAACTTCCATGAAGAAAACTAGTTGACTATAAAACCCATAAATACTAACAAAGTGCCTTCTACGACAATTCGTAGCTTGAATAAAACCATGTCATCAGCGGACCGCAAAACTTTTTCTGTTGATAGAATGTCCCAGGTTTCGACACAAAATACATACAGTACTTAAATCAAATGTTTAATTTCCTCCCGTTTAGTTAACTTATTAGTTTCATCCTGAATAAATATATTTGGAGCAGGTATTTCTATTGGGTGCACTTATAAAGCCCTTATTAATTATCTTTAAAAAAAGAGAGGTATTTGTTGCAAGGTACACATCTTTTAGGAACACCTCTGCCTAACCCGTCGGGGATTACAGGCGTGGTGCTGTTGCAGGTTCATCTCTCCTCTGAAGTTGACACGACGAGATACAACAACACCAGGATGTTTGAGAGGCTGAACTGTGCAGAGAACATCGGTATTATTGAGCGTTCGACCAGTCTCCGCGGAGAACAGCCATCGACGCGAAGCAGGAAAACAAATTATAGCGCAAAATTTGTGCGAAAACACACATGCAGTGTCACTTTCGAAAAAGAAAGAGCCATCATCATCATCATCATTTCAGGCGAAAGACGTCCACTGCTGGACATATGCCTCCCCAAATTGTCGCCACATTGACCGGTCCCGTGCGACTCGCAATTAGCGGGTCCCCTCAACCTTCACCAGGTCATCGGTAAACCTAGTGGGAGGCCTTCCAACGCAACGTCTTCCGGTTCGCGGTCGCCACTCTAGAACTTTTCGGCCCCCATCGGCTATCCGTTCTGCAAGCAAAGTGCCCTGTCCACTGCCACTTAAGTTTTGTAAGTCTATTTGAAAGAAAGAGCGTCACTAAATAATAAATTATCGTATAAAAAATTACTTAAAACACAATATTGTATATTTAATAAGATAAATTTACAAAACTACAGTCATACTCGATCAATAATCAAATAATATGACCACACAACAATACAGGTTCAAGTATCTTTTGTAGCTCGAATGACGTTGACTGAGGACACCTTTGGAGAACAGGTCGTATAATTGAATTGAAAAAAAAATGGGGACGTTAGTTCCAATGTCGGTGGAGCTCGTGGCTAAATAATAATAGCCGGTCGGTTCGATCTTAAGGTTAAACCGCGCTTGCCAAGGTTGGTACGTGGATGGGTGACCCATTACATACCGGATTCCTCCGTGCCACGGAAAGTAGGTTAAACCTTTCGTCCCGTCTGTCATTTGTAGATCTTTGGCAGTCGTTACCCGAAATTCTGAGAACCAGTCTTACCAAGGGGTATCTTATTAGCCAGTACTAACTGGGTTGTGGAGGTCAGATAGGCAGTCGCTCCATATTAAATACTGGTATTCAGCTGCATCCGGTTAGACTGGGACCTGACCCTAACATATTTGGGAAAAGGCTAGTCAGATGATGAGTTCCAATGTTGGCAAAGCGCCAACAGATCCATGTACAACCATTCAAGGATCTTTTGACCAGTAGACCAATATAAATCTGAGCTTTCTCACCTACAATACGCTCTCCTGTCAATATCATTCAAGAAACAGAAGATCCCTGAACAGCTATAGCTACACCAGATTCAAGAGCCACACCTCCTGAACAGCTTCTCCTCAATCCTCAAGCATATACACACTGATACAGCTGATCCTTCAAATCAATAACAGAATCTTCCGTATGCCTTCGACCCTTGGACGTGCAGGTAGTCAGTCTTTCACAAGACTGTTCGTTATGTCTCCTGGCGTTTGTCAAGCTCAGGTCCAACTCGTAGCCCAGAACCACTGCGGCTTTGGATAATTCTTCAAGACAGGATGATACGTCAGCCCTGGGCAGACACATTAATGATACGATCATTTATATTTTTCTATGTAGTATGTAAAGCTATTTTTTATGTAGTATTTAATTAATATCGGATCTAATGGTAGCCATATTTGCTACGGTCGGTCCATCGAAGACCTCTATCAGATCAGCCTACGCAGGTCGCTCGCATCTTGTTTAATCCAGAAACTACACAGGTCTATTCAGATACATGCTGAAGTATACCAGCGTAAGCACACCTGTCTACGCAGTAAGACCGTTCTGGTTGACCGTAGCAAGTATGGCCACAAGCTTACAATTATCACAATCTAAAATAAGTTCTTTTTTTTCTAATTATGCCTGTGCCAGTTAAAAATTATGAAAGTAGTATGTCTAGTTATGACATCATCAGCATTTCGTTTATCCCAATTTATCTGGGGTCGGCGTTTTAAAACAATAAACATACTTCGTCAACTTCCCACTCCTCTGAGCTCCAGAACTCGTAACATCAAAAGTCCTCGTAGCCTCCGTAATGGTCGCCTGCATATGGCTCCTGGTGATGCCTATCATCTCTTCAGCATACTTCCCCATTTTGGCGATGGAGCCGCGGGCCTCTTCGGTACAGGCATAGATGGTGGAAACGTGTCTACTGGCTACGGTCCGAGCTTGTCGCTTCTCTTCGTCGCACATGTCTGAGGATTGAAAAAGAAGGTGCAATTAACCACAAATGCCATGGCTTTTCATACGTACGCCTTTGTCTATAGGGATAGTAGAAACTACAGAAAGTCAGCCGCTACGAGCTTTACTTTCTTCCTTTGCTACGTCATGACATTTTTAGTGAATAATCTTCAACTGCTAGCCATTAGTATTAGCAGATTCAGCATGTAATCGCGGCCATTATTTTGAAGGGTAGTTCATATAGCGTGTTTAGATGTTATATTTTGCGACGACTTAATTGAAAAATCAAGTCCTCATTATCATATCAGTTTAAAGACGTCTCTGAACCATTGTCAACACGGCCTATAGGTTAGTAGTCGACATCCAACAGACTCACCAATGTGGTAAACGTGTCACCAAAAGACAGATCATTTTTGTCAAATTATTCCTCCTTTTGCGAGAGCCATGTTTTTTCAAATAGTAGATCCTGAGTCAATAACTATTTAACGGCTGCCAATTCCACAAAACAGAGAAACGTCCTATGAATATCGTATAAACAATAATGGGAGTGTTAATTCCAAAAATAGCCCGGTAACGTATCATGCAGGCGTGAGCAATTAAATTTGCATCGGAGTCCATCATAAATTGAACGTCAGTCTCGCCCGATATTACTTTGCAATGCTCATAACGCTGAAATAAAACCGATGTAATTTTAAATCGAGTGGTTAAATGTCGAAAATACTTTCACAGACTTTGCAGTTATTGTCTGATAGAAGTCTCCAAGGTATATTGTTTTATTTTTTTTTAGGTGAGAACTTATAATGACAATTGCAAGGTTTGGCTTGTATGACTAGATGTATACCGACGAGCAAAAGGAGTAGGTCGGGATAGCATTAGACAGGAAAAAGGCGTAGCGTTTATCTATGTGCAAGCACCATTGGCAGTCGATCCTTGTAACTGACGCATGACTGTGTGCCATCCGTTTTCTATAAGTATAAACTTCTATATCAACACCTTATCGCTACAAGAAAAAAATAAGAATAAACAGTACCTGGGACTTTTAATTCATCAGCCAACTGTGTTAATTCAGTGTAAATCTGCTGTTTTTTCTGAACAGCCGAATTGATCTCATCTTTGATTCTCCGCAAAATCTTGCCTGTCAACTGTTGGTATGAGTTCTGGATGTTTCTGTGGTAGGTGTCTAAGAATGGTGCTAACACTGTGTCCATGTAGCGAGATATTTCACTGTGAAATAATTTCGTATTAGACAACATAATCAGCCTCCCCCTGCTGGGACACCGTCCTTCTCTCTATCAAAAGGAGGAGGCCGTAGCCCACGTACACACGGCGATACATCAAACTATACATGTCCAGTATAATATGGCCTAGTTTTGTATCGATTTCCCGTACAATGAGAGATCCGCTTATACTGGTTTTGTATAGCTTGATTGATCGTCGTGCGTACGGAGGACCGTGCGGGTTGGTCGATGTGGTGTTTTTATTGACCCTCAAACTGCAAAAGATTACTTGAAAGTTTGCTATTAAAACTAGAGAGACTAAATTACTAATACGAAAATTCTGATTTACAAGTTCTCTCGTAGTTAATATCAACTTAATTAATTAATTGCTTTTTTTTCGGTCACCCAATCACAACTACTGGTTTGTAGACAAAATAAATAGATTGGGCTTAAAATAAATTGAACTTTTAAATAAAAAAGAAGCTTTTATTAAAATGGAGAGAAGAAATTAGGTTTATCTATCAACATTGAATATGTAACATTGAAAACGGGATGGGACGGGACGGAACAGGTTTTCAGAGTAGTGACTATGTCAGTTTAATAACTTACTTTGAACGTGTATACAAAGCTTTGTGATTCGTTATTAACCGTTGAGGAGTTCTCCCGTGAGGAGACAATCCTGGCTACAGGATCAAGTCATGCCTGTCATAAAAATGTATTGTCACCAGAACCACCAAAGGTGTGTTCAAAATTTCAACTCAAACGGTTGAAGGAACTGGTTTGAAATTTAGTTGCTGTATTTGACGAAATAACAAGTCAAATTAAATAAAAGCTTATAAGAACATGACACTTCAAATACCTATTAGCCAAAGCCTGATGTGACCGCAGTTGTCTTCGCGAGTAGCTGCCGTTCCACCTGGACCTCAGATTGACGAGGTGTTCCTCCAACACAACTGGCTGGTGCTGCCACGGAGGGATCTCAAAGCAGAGACCTCCATCTTGCCGGAGGTGGTTGCTGCGGTACTGTAAAAGGGTGAAAATTCTATTGCTGTTGAACAGACATGGTCGAGTCCAGGAAACTTCTCACAAGACGCAACATGGATAATAATCGTTTTCATTGTGTACCCTTTATTAAAAAAAAAAAAAACCTTCACATCGGGAATTGATTGTAAGAAATGGGAAGTTCAGTCATGCGAAGATATCCAATTTTTTCACAAGTTTATTAAAAAAAACTTGTGAAAAAATTGGATCTTTGACCTGAAATATCTCCGTAACTAAAGGTTCCCAGGTATCGTCCAGAACAAAAAAAATTATCGCAGTGACGAGGAGAACAAGTGCCTTTCGGCTTCTTCAAGGGCCTTTTTCATCCTTTTTTTACGGAGATATTGGGGGTCAAAGTTCCAACTTTTTCACAATACATGTTTTAAATGTAAGATTGTTACTTTAAACATAACACACTGCACGACCCCCATACTATTCAATCCACCCCTGCACAATGCTTTGAGTGCTTTCCATCGAGTCCTACCGTAAAACGTGATTTTAATAATAATAATAATAACCCCGTACATCAAACATCAGTTAAATCGTCGTAATTTCTTATTTTAATATTAATTTTGGTTTAAATACAAAGGTCTTTACAATAGTTACCTAAAAACAGTCAATCCATACCTTTTTAACAAAGTAAATAATAGAACATTGGAAAAATACAATAAAACCAGAAAGTGAAAAATTTTAAAAACCCTTCAACTACAATGACATTATGTCAACGTCAATAGAAAATCAAAAATACAAAAAACAGAGAAGAAAGCATGATGTGATAACATGATTACGAGAGCTGCCTACCGACGCGCACGCCTTACAACCCCGGACTCGTCGCTCAGCTCCGCCTCGCCACCGCCGGACCCTGGATCCCCTGTGTCACCGGCAGCGGCAGTTGCGTCGAGCTCGAGCGACGAATATTTCTCTCCGCCGACGTCGCCAACACCTGTACGTCGGCAGGGGAGAGGCCGGCCACCGAAGAGCTTGGGACTTAGGGGCCATCCGGCCCCGAGCCGGGTCCCCGCTGCCGGTGGTTGTGTGCAGCGCATGAGATGGACTCAAACAATAAACGAGAACGTCATGCGCGCATACTACGGGTCTACAGAGGGGGGAACTAACCTCACTGCGTACCGTGTTAGGATGCTGTCTCTATTCCAGGTACTTGAACCAATCGTCAACGTCTCGGCCCAACGACTGTCGGATCAGGTGCGGGTCATCCAACGCAATCACATGTTGGACGATGCCGCACTTGATAGGCTGCGCTCAGAGGTACTGAGCAACCGTATCGTCTTAACTCCGGCACAAACCGCGGTGCAAGCGTCAACTATTGACGCAACCCCGCCGCGGTCCAACCCAGCTGTTGTAGAGGAAGATGATAGGGTTGCCATGGTAAGTAGCCAGTGCAACGACCGATTGAGGAGCGCTCTGGAAGATGCGCTTCGCGAATATCGATCCACTCCTACCAAACTTAGACCCCGATTACCACGGTTACCCATGCATAATAAAAATAGGGCGCTGGTGTGTGCCTTGGACTCGCAACTCAAGAATATTTTCGAGAGTAGCGAGAACCTCGTTGATACACACTCGATCCTGTACTGTGGGGCTGTTGCGGCATGTCGTTTAGCTAATGTCAAATTCCCAAATTATGACGTAGCTATTCGACCAAAACCAGCCGTACCAACCTGGCAGCGCAGGATCGAGTGCCGCATCGACGAGGCCAGGGTACTCATCGGCAAACTACACTGCTTCAGGGAAGGCAATACACGACCACGTGTGATGCGCTTTGTGAGGCGGGCATTCTCGGGGACTGGAATCAGTCCTCAAGAATACATGTCCCGTGTCACAGAGCGCATCGACTTCCTGAAGCAGAAAGTTTATGCATGGGCGAACCGTATTCGGCGGTATAAGCGGCGGGTTGATCGGTACTCACAGAATCGCATATTCCAGAGCGATGAGAGGTGGGTATACAGAGCTTGGGAGCGACCCGAGCAAAATATGACAGACGTGTGCCGCCCGGATGATGCTGCCACAAGTTCTTTCTGGCGTAGCATCTGGTCGGTGCCCGTCTGTCATACTGAGGCTGACTGGATGCGTGATGTCGAGCGAGCGTGTGAACCTATCCCAGAAATGGAGCCAATTTTAATAACATCTATAGATATAGCCAGAGCAGTTCGTCCGTTACCGAATTGGAAATCCCCGGGACCGGACGGACTGCACAACTTCTGGCTCAAATGGTTTAGTAGTTCACACACTTGCCTGGCATCCCAATTCCAATCATCCTTAGAGTCTGGGTCCCTACCGCAGTTTTTAACAACAGGCGTTACCCACCTGCTCCATAAGTCAGGCAGTCCCGCGGAACCCAAAAATTATAGACCGATCACGTGTTTGTCGACGGTCTATAAACTTCTTACATCCATTTTGAGAGTGAAAATTAATACACACATTGACAAAAACTTCATTATGTCTGCCTCTCAAAATGGATGTAGGAATAGGTCCCGCGGTACGAAGGAGCTACTCCTCATCGACATGGCCATTAGCCAACAGGTTCGTCGATCCCGCAAGGATCTGTCGACATGTTGGATAGATTATAAGAAGGCCTACGACTCGGTGCCACATACATGGCTCATGAGGGTACTGGAGTTGTACAAGATAGATGCAACTCTACGTGCCTTCCTTGAGTCATGTATGGGGCAATGGAGGACGGTCCTTCGATATCCAGGATGTCGACAAATCCAGGGGAATGATGAACCTGTATGGATTAAACGGGGAATATTCCAGGGCGACAGTCTGAGCCCACTTTGGTTCTGTCTAGCCCTGAATCCTCTGAGCACATTGCTGGAGGATTCAGGTCTAGGCTACCGGTTGAGGAGAGGTGGTCAGGTCATATCTCACCTTCTTTACATGGATGATCTGAAACTCTTTGCCCCCAACAAATTGCGACTGATGGAGCTACTGAAAGTAACTGAAACTTTCAGTAACGCCATTAGGATGGAATTTGGTGTGGACAAATGTGCAGTCATGTATGTAAAGCGAGGGGAGATTATGGAATCCGAGGGAATTCAGCTCTCGGATTCCATACACCTGAGATCCCTCTCCTCACCCGAAAGCTATAAGTATTTGGGTATGTCGGAATCGTTAGGCATTAACGTAACTGACATGAAGCAATCGTTGAGGGAGCGCTTCTTTGGACGCCTGAACAAGGTATTAAATAGCTTTCTTTCAGGCGGGAACAAGGTGCGCGCCTTCAACGGTTGGGTCATGCCGGTTTTAATGTACTCTTTCGGCGTACTCAAATGGACTCAGACCGAACTCGATGCCCTGGATAGAAGAGTTCGTACACTGTTAACCGCAAACCGGATGCATCACCCACGATCATCGGTAATGAGGCTGTACATCCCGCGGAAGTGCGGGGGTCGAGGTTTTTTAAACGCGAAGACCCTTCACAACCGCGAGATATGCAGTCTCAGAGAATATTTTTTAAAAACCGAGGTGGGTATGCACCGAGATGTGGTCGCAGTGGACAAGGGACTCACCCCGCTGTCCATGGCTAAAGAGAACTGGCGCAAACCTGTAGTACTTACTACCGATGACCGCAAGGAAGTATGGCAAGGCAAGGAGCTTCATGGACGCTTCTACCGGGCTCTTCATGGGCCCGATGTAGATTTTCTAGCGTCCGTGTCCTGGTTACGTTTCGGCGACCTCTTTGGGGAAACTGAAGGTTTTGTCTGTGCGATTATGGACGAAGTTATGTTGACGAACAACTACCGGAAATATATTATGAAGGACGGGACGGTTGACGTGTGTCGGGCATGTCACCATCCGGGTGAGTCCATCAGACATATTATTTCTGGTTGTTCTCGTCTGGCTAACGGCGAGTACTTGCACAGGCACAACCAAGTAGCCAGGATTATTCACCAACAACTTGCCTTGAAATATAAACTTGTGGAATCTGAGGTACCGTACTACAAGTATGTGCCCGACCCAGTTCTCGAGAAAGACCATGTCACGTTGTACTGGGATCGGTCTATCATTACTGACAGGACTATTGTCGCCAATAAACCTGACATAGTAGTGATAGACCGATTAGCGCGCCGTGTAATGATAGTCGATGTTACCATTCCGCATGACGAGAACCTCGTGAAAGCTGAGAAAGAGAAACAAATTAAATATCTCGACTTAGCACACGAGGTTGTCGACATGTGGAATGTGAACTCGGCTATCATTGTGCCGATTGTCGTGACGGCCAATGGCCTTTTAGCCAAGAGCCTCGACGACCATCTTTCGAGGCTCTCGTTAGGCGGTTGGATCAAGGGCCTTATTCAGAAGGCAGTACTCCTCGATACGGCTCGCATTGTGAGGAGGTTCCTGTCTCTGGAGCCCTAACCACCGGTAGCTTGGACCCTGCTCCCGATACCGGCGGACCACTATTTTTTATATTTTTAAATGTTTTTTTTATATTGTTTTATATTAGAATATTTAAAAATGTATTTAATATGTATAAAAATAAATAAAGGAAATAATAATTTATTTAATTCAGACCATTGATCCATATAGTGTTAGTAAAATCTTAACCTATTGTTAGTACATAAAAAGCTTAAATTAATTGGCGACATGTACGCCAGTACGCACATGCCTAGCTGCCCAGTGCCTAATGAAAGGCCCATCAATTTTGTCCGCCAGTGTAGCCAGTATGTTGTTGGGGCTACCCCTGAATCGCTTCAGCATACTCGCACATCGCTTGCCCATAACGGCATAAAAATCATCTAATCTCGCTTCAGCGAACATGCCAGACGCGCTACAAAACCGAGGTAGCCCCAACAATATCCTCAACGCATTGTTATACTGAACGCGCAGAGCGTTGTAAGCCTTCTGCGTATACCTTACCCACAGGCTGCACGTGTAAAACGATTGACAAAACGCTCGAAAAAGAGTCAGTTTCACCTCCTTAGTACAACGTGCAAACCTGCGAGCCAGCATATTGCATCTGGCTGCCAACGCTCTGCGCTCCCTATCTAAATCTTGGTCATCCATGAGAAAGTCCGTGACAACATGACCTAGGTATTTAAACTGCGTAACGAACTCCAACGGAGTTCCTCGTAAGTTAATAGATGGAATATTAACAGGTGTATTGTTGCGCACTCTAAAAACAATTACCTTGCTCTTGGAGGCATTATACCTCAAGCCATGAGCCTCCGCGTACCTCTCACAGATGGCCAACAATTTCCTCAGACCACAGATTGATGGACTGAGCAGCACCATATCATCAGCGTAACTAATGTTGTTGATCATAGTTCCATCAACAGAGCATCCGATCTTGGTGCCACTCAGCTCACCAATCAGCCGATCCATATACACATTAAAAAGACTCGGTGAAGTCAATCCCCCCTGCCTTACCCCACAATCTAATCCATATGACTCAGATTGAGCATCCGCCCACCTAACATAATTATTCTGATGCTTATACCAATATTTAAATAACTCTATGAATTCAGTAGGTAGTTCAGTATCATCCGACAGTTTTTGCCACAAAACATCATAATCTACTAAGTCAAAAGCTTTTGACAGGTCAAGGAAACATCCATACACTGGTGTTCTCCTGTCTGTGTAGTACTGCACAGTCTGCTTGAGACACAGGATTGCACTTTCAGTGGACAAACCGGCTCTAAAGCCAAACTGCGCATCGTACAATTTAATGTGTTTATTCAACCGCCTCTCAAACAGACTGTCCAACACCTTGCCAATGACTGTTGCTAATGATATAGGTCTATAATTAGATTAGATTTTTCACCCCAAAAATTTTTTCCAAGCAATATTTTTTGCGTAAAGTTACTTAGTTTGATGTACAGAATGCTTGGTCGACGGCTTCGTGAAGGGTCTGTTTACACCCTGTAGACCTTTACCAAAACGTGCTAATGATAAAACTTACCCTACAGCTAATAACAGGTTCGGCAGCATGATTCAAACCAAACAAATAGAATCCGAAAATAATAAAAGGTACCATAATTTCGATTTCCATAATTTTTTGTTTTACAACTGGCTTCACGCATATACATACATATCTTGACGTGCACTGTTTATGACTATTAAACAATTATAAGCTTCAGTGAAACATGACGATTTGTTTGATGTGTTATTTTAATGCTTGTAAAAAATACAGAAAGGTACTGCTTAGGAAGGTTTCTGACAAGGTGGAACGAATACTTTGTACAGTCGCCAGCAGATACCACAAACTGACACGATGCGCTTTGGCACAGAGAAACATGGCTGTGATACCTTCCAAATAAAAGTAGTCTAAGCTGTGGTGGACCTGGGAGTATTTTGCCCATGGTCCTGTTCTCATTCGATTTGAAACTTAACCGTCAACATTTTCTTGTTTAAAATCATTTAGAGTTCGTCAGTTTGTGGTAACCTGATGAGCTGGTGACTGCACAAGCCGTGTGAATTTTCTGGATGTGAAAAGCACAAGACCAGTCGCTGTGGTGACGCTTCCTCTTGTTCTTCAACCTTAGGCCACCCAATGCTGAGTGCAGGTCTCTTCCGAATCTCTCCAATGGTGAATGCTTAGGAAGGTTCGTTTCCAGTAGTTCTTTTAAACAGTTCTATGGTAGAACGGAACGGAACGGTACGGAACTAATGTAAATACTGTTTCCCACTAGTCCTACGATATAAAGTGTACAAGAATCGTAGAACTAGTGGGAACAAACCCTTAGGAAGGCTTAGTTATGATAACCTTAAAGGCTGCATAGGTTTCTATTATTTATTTATTTAAACTTCATGTACAATAGTAGTACCTAGGCGGAATTAATACCATAAGGCATTCTCTACCAGTCAACCTTTGGGTTAAATAAGAAAACATTGTGATAGGGTACAAAATAAATATATAAAAATTACTTCCTACTTAACTACTTCTTCTTTTCGATTAAGTATCGCACGTTGGTAGACTAAGTCCTGGATAAGATAGGATAGTTTATATCCTCGTAGTATGCTTTCACATGGGACTGCTACTACTGCTGGAGGAGCTCGTGGCTAAACAATAACAGCCGCTCGAATCAAGCTTCAGGTTAAACCGCGCTTGCCTAGGCTGATCTGTGGATGGGTGATCACCCATTACATACCTTTCCTCTGTGCCTCAGAAAGTACGCTAAGCCGTTGGTCTCGCCTATCATTTGTAGATCGTTGACAGTCGTTACAGGCCCAAAAGTCTGACAACCAGTCTTACCAAGGGGCGTTGTATTAGATAGGCAGTCGCTCCATGTAAAATACTGGTATTCAGATGCATCCGGTGAGACTGGAAGCCGACCGCAACATGGTTGGGAAAAGGCTAGGCAGATGATGAGTATACTTTCACATAGGATAGTTTCCGAGCAAGCGAAGTCAGGAGCAGAACAAGTAATTTGTATCGCCGATTCAAATTCATTCTCAATACAAGTTCCAACAAAACTTATTCAGCTTACAGACTCCAGTTCTGCCCCTCCAATATCAAGTATCATTCCTCTTAATTCCCTTAATGCCCGTAACGCAATTATCTTTCGCCGGTAGTAAAATTTGCTTCGCTTAATTTCAGGCCGTACTCTCACTGTGTTTTTTAGTACTAAGTGCTGGCAAGCTTTCCGGAGACGTTACCTGAATTAATTATGTAGATATTTCATTAATATTTTTTCAAATAGATAGGACGGATACTGGTGTTATGGAAATGTTTGATTGTTTTTTTGCTCTTACACTCATTAGCAGTGATAGCCTAATGGTGTGACTTTCAAGTCATAGGACACATCTGATATTTCGGATTCATGGGCGTATTGTATTACGTGCGTATTAATTATCATTTGCTTCGGTCAAAAAAAACATCGTTAGTAAACCACCATACCTGAGAGATATTTCTCTACGGCATGGCTCATAAAACCAAGTCAGAGGGCCATGACTAGCATAGCTATATGTTTTAAATAGTTTATAAATGTCTATCAAAGCATTTCCGTTAAAATGTGTTTAAACTGAAATTGTGACTTCTGACCGCGTTCCGAAGTAATCTTTCTTCTTTTTAAGTGTGGTGGGAGCCTAACCAAGTGTCAGAATTTTTATGCCGCCCATGATGGGCCTCTGATTTGTCATTTCATGCCGTCGAGGAATATCTCTCAGGCATGCTGGTTTCCTCACGATGTTTTCCTTCGCCGAAGCAAGTGATAATTTATACAATACGAACATGAATCCGAAAAATCAGAGGTGCATATCTAGGGTTCAAACTTGAGAGTTTGAGACCTATGACTTGGCAGTCCGACGGTCACGCCACTAGGCTATCTCTAGTTTGAAGTAATGAAAGCGGAGTTTGATAAACACATATTTAAAAAAAAAACAAACCAACCATCTTTTTGCGGTTCTGAAAAACCTACATCACTTTAATTAGGTGCCACACAGCAGTAAACAATTCTCCTTGGATGAAAATTATGATCATTTGAGTCCCTATAATATATTTCACCCCAACATTTAGAAACTGGGATTTAAACTTTTAAGTCTTTTCGAAAACCGCATTCAAATTCTAATAGTCCCTGTTCACAATTTGCCATCTTATTGGATATACTTTGGCATCCATTATAAGATTACTTATCGTCATGATGAGGCACTTGAGTATAAACGGATCAATGGATTTGCATAATAACATAACCTCACGCTTCAATCCCTGAAAGGTTAGGCAGAGATGTCTCTAATAGTAGTACACCCACAGTTTGCCAGTTTTGTTTAGGTCCCCGGCAATAGTTGGCAAGCCTATAGCCATCAACCGAGCACAAATCCAGACTTCATGTCCGCTACGGAGAAAGCCCTTATGGAAAAACCGGATAACAGTTTGCCCGACCTGGTGGTGTATTGCCGTTGGCCCCACTACCATGGCACCACTGATGAGGCCAACGGGAAAACTAAAAACCGTCGTTTTGTTAGCCCCACTACCCTGCCCACTATTTTGAGATCAGAAAAATGAAGGACGGAAACAAACCTTATAAATGATGTCAGTGGGAATTAATAGACATTCCGATCCATACAGTACGACAGCTCTGATCACGGTCTTGTATATTTTCCCTTTGGCAAGGCATCTAATATGACACATTTGTTCCCCAAAAAGTACCAGGCTGCCCTTCAACCGTCCTTTCTCCGGGAATGTCCAGATTGCCTCGCTCCAGATCTTTTTGATATCGCACTCCTGTATATCTCCTTATTTATCCAGCGTACATGACAACGCCGATACTTTTGCATCAAAAATACAGCACGCCGAGTCCCAGAACCAGTACCACTATGATCATCAGTATGGTGATGGTGGAAATATGAAATTTCACCTCCTCCAGATGCGTTTTATTACTTCCTCCGGCTGCGTTTTGCATCACGGTGGTCTCTTCTTTATTTATTTTCCTTTATTGGCCAACCAACAATTGTTTACACTGATAACATTTAAAGTAAGTATATAATATCCAAGGTTAGTGTAACAATTAATTACAGGTTAGCACCGCATGCCCCATAAACAAATAAGATGTGCCACAAGCACTGAACTATTATTAAACATTAATATTTGGGTACTTAACTAAAATTAAAATTAAAAGGTATAACAAGCATTACGTGATGAGATTTACAGTACGAAAAGCAAACAGAAACACATCGAAACTGTACATAATAGCGAAATTGGAATCCGAATTAAAAATCTATTTAAAATCTAAATTACAATCACAAATTAAAATCTAAATGAAAAGTAAAATTAATATCACAATCAATATTAAAGTCAAAATTAAAATCGAAATCAAAAGTCAAGTTAAAATCACAATTAATATTAAAATCAAAATTAATTAAAATCCGAATCAAAAGTCAAATTATAATCACAATTAATATTAAAATCAAAATTACAATAAAAATTAAAATTTAAGTTAACATTAAAATAAAAGTAAAAGTAAAAGTAAAAACAAGCAAAAACAAATCAAAATTAAATTAAAATTAAACAATTGATATAGTTGTTCTATGAAACTTGGCATATGAGTCAAAATGCACGTCTATAAGATCACTGCTGTTATTTAATAATTTGCAAAGACGAGGAAAGACAGAGTTTGCACCTAGTATAGTTCTGCGGAGTGGAGGGGGTAAAGGAGTTATAGGAGCACGAGGGATTCTGGCAGGAGCACGAAACTGAAACTTTGATAGTAGTAGAGGACGTTTCTCAAGTGAGACCATCTTAAAATAAGATAGTCGGGATTCATAGGATCGTATCCTTTTAGCATTTGCGCTAGCATAAGCTAGATGCCAGAGGAATCTCTTTTGTATTCGCTCCAGTCGAAGAATGTGCGTAGAGTAATGAGGTCTCCAAATCGTACTGCAGTATTCTAAGATACTACGAACGATGCAGTTGTACAATAAGATCTTCGTCCGATTACGCTTAAAACCAGCAACATTCCTTATGACAAAACCTAGCATTCTAGAAGCCTTTTTGATGACACCCTCGACATGAGGTACAAATGTCGAGGCGCTGTCGAAAACAACTCCCAAGTCCCTTGTTTGATCCACCTCTTGGATAACGTTAGGGCCCACGCGATATACACTAGCAGTTACTTTCTTTTTTCGAGTGTATTTCACGTGGTAGCACTTTTTTATATTTAAGCTCATTTCATTATCATAACTCCATTTAACCAACGAGTCTACATCCCTCTGAAGTAATGTACAATCGTTTTCAGATTCGATTATCCGTGAGAATTTAAGATCGTCTGCATACATAAAACAATCTGAGAATCTTAGGCAGTGCGGGATATCATTAACAAACATAATAAATAGAACTGGTCCAACATGTGAGCCCTGGAGGACCCCTGATGATGTTTTGTAGGTTCCCGATTGGAAACCATTAACTGCGACAAAGAAGGAACGATTTTCGAGATAAGACCTAAGCCAGTCGTAAAGTGTACCGGTGACTCCATACGCAGATAACTTCGATAGAAATATATGGTGAGGCACGCGGTCAAAGGCTTTGCTAAAGTTTAGTTTTTTGCTTTAGTCTGTGTACTTCCCATTTTTAATAAACTACATGACACATGTGTGTTGTGTAATTGTTGGCAACCAGTCGTCGCTCAATGTATCTTTTTTTTCAAATATTGCATTCATCTTTTTTCACAATGAATGACAAATGTTCCAGAATGACACATGCCACAATGACACATGAGTCATGTATCATTGTGACATGTGTCATTATGACAATGTCATTCTGACATGTGTCATTGTGACTTGTGTCATTCTGACATGTGTCATTATGACATATGTCATTCTGAAATGTTTCATTCTGACATGTGTAATTCTGACATGTGTCATTATGACATTATTTTGTCATTCATGTGTTATTGTGACTAGGGCATGCTCCCGGGTTGACCTGTTTCTGATATACCTTTTTTCAAAGATTGTATTCATCTTTTGCAGTTTCTTCGCTAAATACAAAAAAAATCCACGACACGTCGACGCGCATAATTTAAGTAAGCAAAAATTATAATAATCTTATCAGAACCGGGCCAACCCGGTTCCATCGCTCTGAACGGTCGATGGCAATAGACTCGCCCTCTATTACATGGGACTAAAACACATGTGTGTCCCGATGACACATGTCACAAAGACACATGTCAAAATGACACATGCCACAATGATACATGGCAAATGTGTGTTATGTCAAAATGACACATGACACAATTGTTTCAGAATGACCCATGTCACAATGACACATGCCACAATGACACATGACACATAGCACAATAACACGTGTCAATGACACATGGCACATGTGTGTCACGATGACACATTAATGAAACATGTCTGTCAAAATGACACATGATATATGTCACAATGACACATGACACATGTGTGTTGTGTAATTGTTGGCAACCAGACGTCGCTCCATGTCTCTTTTTTTCAAAGATTGTTTTCATCTTTTGCAGTTTCTACGCTAAACATTAAAAATCCACGAAACGTCGACCCGCGTAATTTAATTTTTAATTTTTAATGAATGAATGCAAAATTTTAATAATCTCATCAGAACCGGGCCAACCCAGTTCCATCGCTCGGAACCGGTTCCATAGACTTATTGAAATACCCGGGTATATCAGAACCGTGTCTACCCAGGTGCATGCTCTCGTCACAATGACATATGAATAACAAATATCAGAATGGCACATGCCAGAATGACAAATGTCAGAATTACACATGTCAGAACGACACATGTCACAATAAGACATGTCAAAATAACACATGTCACAATGATACATGTCAGAATGACACATAACACATGCGTGTTGTGTCATTGTGTGTCACAATGACAAACTGTCAATTTGACACATGCCACACTGACACATAACACATGTGCGTTGTGTAATTTTTGGCAACCATTCGCCGCTCTATGTATCTTTTTTTCAAATATTGTATTCAGCTTTTGCAGTTTTTTCGCTTAATATCAAAATACCACGACACGTCTACGCGCGTAATTTAAATAAGCAACAATCATAATAATCTTATCAGAACCGGACCGGAAAGTTCTGGAGGGGCAACCGCGAACTGGAAGACGTTGCGTTGGAAAGCCTCCCACTATGTGGACCGATGACCTGGTAAAGGTTGCAGGGATCCGCTGGATGCAAGACGCACGGGACCGGTCAATGTGGCGACACTTGGGGGAGGCCTATGTCCAGCAGTCGGACGTCTTTCAGCTGAAATGATGATGATGATGAACCGGGAAAACACACATGTGTCATGTGTCATTTTGACATGTGTCTTTGTGGCATGTCATTGTGACATGTGTCATTGTGACATGTGTTATTTTGACATGTGTCATTTTGACATGTGCAATTGTAATATATGTCGTTCTGACATGTGCCATTCTGACATGTGTCATTTTGACATTTGTCATTCATGTGTCATGGTTACTAGCCAACACACGTGTCATGTGTCATTGTGGCATGAGTCATTGTGACATAATGATGTCATTCTGACATGTGTGATTCTGACAGGTGTCATTTTGACAGGTGTCATTTTGACAGGTGTCATTCTGACAGGTGTCATTCTGACATGTGTCATTATGACATATGTCATTCTGACATGTGTCATTGTGACTAGCCAACACATGTGTCATGTGTCATTGCGGCATAAGTCATTGTGACATCATATGTCAATCTGACATGTGTGATTCTGACAGGTGTCATTTTGACCTGTGTCATTCTGACATATGTCATTCTGGCACTTGTCATTGTGAAACGTATCATTTTGACACTTGTCATTGTGATATGTGTCATTTTGACATTAGGCGTTCATGTGTCAACCCGGGTGCATGCCATAGTCACAATGAGCCATGTCAGAATGACACATGTCACAATGACATGTGACAATCACAATGACAATGACGTGTATGTCGTGTCATTGTGACACAGAATAACACTGTCAGAATGACACTTGTCAGAATTACACATGTCAGAATGATATATGTCACTGTTAGCGACGATACGTGTAAATAACGTGATCTCTAATTAGTTCCTATTTTATTGTGATATTAATCTAATAAGACGTTAGTCCAGTAGGATGATAAGTGTTGATTTTTTCTAATTAGTAGTTTAAGTGTTGCGCATTCCTGCCACCTGGCGGCGCTACTTGTATTCAAAGGCTTAAGTACCTGAAAACTTTACCGTAACGAGAGCCGTTTCACATTTTTGTTGTTTTAAGGTATTAAATAAGAGAATATTGTATTGTTTTTTACTAATTTAAGGAAATTAAACTCATCCTGAGGTCAGGAAAGTAAGGGAATATTGTAAGGGATGTCTGATCACGAGAAACAACATAGTTCAAGATTTCTATAGAAAAGCCACCTGCGCTCTGATTGGTCGAAGGGCGGAGATTAGTGCCGTGTGCAAAATTGAGAGACCGTGATTGGTCAGAGCTGCCTATAAAAAGGAGCATTTTACCGTGATCAGGCATTTCGAATCCAGCAGTATTATGAAGAACTTGAAGAAGCAACAAGAATAAATAAGAAGCTCTGAAGACTAGTATTATTATTACTCCACCACCGCACTCTCTCCAGTCGACATCCCGCCAGCGAACCCTCTCCACGCAACATTACATGAGCGCAACAGTCACATTGACACATAACACAATGACACATGCCACAATGACACATGACATATGTGCGTTGTGTAATAACAATTTTTGCTTACTTAAATTACGCGCGTCGACGTGTCGCGGAATTTTTTTATATTTAGTGAAGAAACTGCAAAAGATGAATACTATCTTTGAAAAAAAGATATATCAGAACCAGGTCAACCCGGGTGCATGCCCTAGTCACAATAACACGTGTCAATGACACATGGCACATGTGTGTCACGATGACACATTAATGAAACATGTCTGTCAAAATGACACATGATATATGTCACAATGACACATGACACATGTGTGTTGTGTAATTGTTGGCAACCAGTCGTCGCTCCATGTCTCTTTTTTTCAAAGATTGTTTTCATCTTTTGCAGTTTCTACGCTAAACATAAAAAATCCACGAAACGTCGACGCGCGTAATTTAATTTTTAATTTTTAATGAATGAATGCAAAATTTTAATAATCTCATCAGAACCGGGCCAACCCAGTTCCATCGCTCGGAACCGGTTCCATAGACTTATTGAAATACCCGGGTATATCAGAATCGTGTCTACCCAGGTGCATGCTCTCGTCACAATGACATATGAATGACAAATATCAGAATGACACATGCCAGAATGACAAATGTCAGAATTACACATGTCAGAACGACACATGTCACAATAAGACATGTCAAAATAACACATGTCACAATGATACATGTCAGGATGACACATAACACATGCGTGTTGTGTCATTGTGTGTCACAATGACAAACTGTCAATTTGACACATGCCACAATGACACATAACACATGTGCGTTGTGTAATTTTTGGCAACCATTCGCCGCTCTATGTATCTTTTTTTCAAATATTGTATTCATCTTTTGCAGTTTTTTCGCTTAATATCAAAATACCACGACACGTCTACGCGCGTAATTTAAATAAGCAAAAATCATAATAATCTTATCAGAACCGGACCGTAAAGTTCTGGAGGGGCAACCGCGAACTGGAAGACGTTGCGTTGGAAAGCCTCCCACTATGTGGACCGATGATCTGGTAAAGGTTGCAGGGATCCGCTGGATGCAAGACGCACGGGACCGGTCAATGTGGCGACACTTGGGGGAGGCCTATGTCCAGCAGTCGGACGTCTTTCAGCTGAAATGATGATGATGATGAACCGGGAAAACACACATGTATCGTGTGTCATTTTGACATGTGTCTTTGTGGCATGTCATTGTGACATGTGTCATTGTAACATGTGTCATTTTGACAAGTGTAATTGTGACATGTGTCGTTCTGACATGTGTCATTCCGACATGTGTCATTATGACATTTGTCATTCATGTGTCATGGTAACTAGCCAACACACGTGTCATGTGTCATTGTGGCATGAGTCATTGTGACATAATGATGTCATTCTGACATGTGTGATTCTGACAGGTGTCATTTTGGCAGGTGTCATTTTGACAGGTGTCATTCTGACCGGTGTCATTCTGACATGTGTCATTATGACATATGTCATTCTGACATGTGTCATTGGGACTTGTCATTCTGACATGTGTCATTCTGAAACATATGTCATTCATGTGTTATTGTGACTAGGGCATGCACCCGGGTTGACCTGGTTCTGATATATCTTTTTTTCAAAGATAGTATTCATCCTCTGCAGTTTCTTCACTAAATATAAAAAAATTCCGCGACACGTCGACGCGCGTAATTTAAGTAAGCAAAAATTGTAATTACACAACGCACATATGTCATGTGTCATTGTGGCATGTGTCATTGTGTTATGTGTCAATGTGACTGTTGCGCTCATGTAATGTTGAGTGGAGAGGGTTCGCTGGCGGGATGTCGACTGGAGAGAGTGCGGTGGTGGAGTAATAATAATACTAGTCTTCAGAGCTTCTTATTTATTCTTGTTGCTTCTTCAAGTTCTTCATAATACTGCTGGATTCGGAATGCCTGATCACGGAAAAATGCTCCTTTTTTATTGGCAGCTCTGACCAATCACGGTCTCTCAATTTTGCACACGGCACTAATCTCCGCCCTTCGACCAATCAGAGCGCAGGTGGCTTTTCTATAGAAATCTTGTACTATGTTGTTTCTCGTGATCAGACATCCCTTACAATATTCCCTTACTTTCCTGACCTCAGGATGAGTTTAATTTCCTTAAATTAGTAAAAAACAATACAATATTCTCTTATTTAACACCTTAAAATAACAAAAATGTGAAACGGCTCTCGTTACGGTAAAGTTTTCAGGTACTTAAGCCTTTTAATACAAGTAGCGCCGCCAGGTGGCAGGAATGCGCAACACTTAAACAACTAATTAGAAAAAATCAACACTTATCATCCTACTGAACTAACGTCTTATTAGATTAATATCACAATAAAATAGGAACTAATTAGAGATCACGTTATTTACACGTATCGTCGCTAACAGTGACATATATCATTCTGACATGTGTAATTCTGACAAGTGTCATTCTGACAGTGTTATTTTGTGTCAATGACACGACATACATGTCATTGTCATTGTGATTGTCACATGTCATTGTGACATGTGTCATTCTGACATGTCTCATTGTGTTTAGGGCATGCACCCGGGTTGACACATGAACGCCTAATGTCAAAATGACAAGTGTCACAATGACAAGTGTCAAAATGATACGTTTCACAATGACAAGTGCCAGAATGACATATGTCAGAATGACACAGGTCAAAATGTCACATGTCAGAATGACACCTGTCATAATGACACCTGTCAGAATCACACATGTCAGAATGTTATCATGATGTCACAATGACACATGCCACAATGACACATGACACGTGTGTTGGCTAGTTACAATGACACATGAATGACAAATGTCAAAATGACACATGTCAGAATGAAAATGTCAGAATGGCACATGTCAGAACGACATATATTACAATTGCACATGTCAAAATGACACATGTCGCAATGACATATGTCACAATGATATGCCACTAAGACACATGTCAAAATGACACATGACACATGTGTGTTGGCTAGTCACAATGACACATGATTGACAAATGTCAGAATGATACATGTCAGATTGACAAAAGTCAGAATGACACATTTCAGAACGACACATGTCACAATTACACATGTCAAAATGACACATGTCAGAACGACACATGTCACAATTACACATGTCAAAATGACACATGTCACAATGACATGCCACAAAGACACATGTCAAAATGACACACGATACGTGTGTGTTTTCCCGGTTCATCATCAGACGCTCTGATTGATCGAAGGGCGAAGATTAGTGCCATGTGCAAAATTGAGAGACCGTGATTGGTCAGAGCTGCCTATAAAAAAGGAGCATTTTTCCGTGATCAGGCATTCCGAATCCAGCAGTATTATGAAGAACTTGAAAAAGCAACAAGAATAAATAAGAAGCTCTGAAGACTAGTATTATTATTACTCCACCACCGCACTCTCTCCAGTCGACAACCCGCCAGCGAACCCTCTCCACTCAACATTACATGAGCGCAACAGTCACATTGACACATAACACAATGACACATGCCACAATGACACATGACATATGTGCGTTGTGTAATTACAATGTTTGCTTACTTAAATTACGCGCGTCGACGTCGCGGATTTTTTTTATATTTAGTGAAGAAACTGCAGAAGATGAATACTATCTTTGAAAAAAAGATATATCAGAACCAGGTCAACCCGGGTGCATGCCCTAGTCACAATAACACATGAATGACATATGTTTCAGAATGACACATATCAGAATGACAAGTCCCAATGACACTTGTCAGAATGACATATGTCATTGGGACACGTCGACGCGCGTAATTTAAGTAAGCAAACATTGTAATTACACAACGCACATATGTCATGTGTCATTGTGGCACGTGTCATTGTGTCATGTGTCATTGTGACATATATCATTCTGACATGTGTCATTCTGTCATGACAAGTGTCAAAATGATACGTTTCACAATGACAAGTGCCAGAATGACATATGTCAGAATGGCACAGGTCAGAATGACACATGTCAGAATGACACCTGTCAAAATGACACCTGTCAGAATCACACTTGTCAGAATGACATCATTGTGTCACAATGACTCATGCCACAATGACATATGACACGTGTGTTGGCTAGTTACAATGACACATGAATGACAAATGTCAAAATGACACATGTCAGAATGAAAATGTTAGAATGACACATGTCAGAACGACATATATTACAATTGCACATGTCAAAATGACACATGTCAAAATGACACATGTCACAATGACACATGTCACAATGACATGCCACTAAGACACATGTCAAAATGACACATGTCAGAACGACACATGTCACAATTACACATGTCAAAATGACACATGTTACAATGACACATGTCACAATGACATGCCACAAAGACACATGTCAAAATGACACACGATACATGTGTGTTTTCCCAGTTCATCATCAGACGCTCTGATTGATCGAAGGGCGGAGATTAGTGCCGTGTGCAAAATTGAGAGACCGTGATTGGTCAGAGCTGCCTATAAAAAAGGAGCATTTTTCTGTGATCAGGCATTCCGAATCCAGCAGTATTATGAAGAACTTTAAGAAGCAACAAGAATAAATAAGAAGCTCTGAAGACTAGTATTATTATTACTCCACCACCGCACTCTCTCCAGTCGACATCCCGCCAGCGAACCCTCTCCACTCAACATTACATGAGCGCAACAGTCACATTGACACATAACACAATGACACATGCCACAATGACACATGACATATGTGCGTTGTGTAATTACAATTTTTGCTTACTTAAATTACGCGCGTCGACGTCGCGGAATTTTTTTATATTTAGTGAAGAAACTTCAGAAGATGAATACTATCTTTGAATAAAAGATATATCAGAACCAGGTCAACCCGGGTGCATGCCCTAGTCACAATAACACATGAATGACATGTTTCAGAATGACACATGTCAGAATGACAAGTCCCAATGACACATGTCAGAATGACATATGTCATAATGACACATGTCAGAATGACACCGGTCAGAATGACACCTGTCAAAATGACACCTGTCAGAATCACACATGTCAGAATGACATCATTATGTCACTCTGAAATGTTTCATTCTGACATGTGTAATTCTGACATGTGTCATTATGACATTATTTTGTCATTCATGTGTTATTGTGACTAGGGCATGCTCCCGGGTTGACCTGTTTCTGATATACCTTTTTTCAAAGATTGTATTCATCTTTTGCAGTTTCTTCGCTAAATACAAAAAAAATCCACGACACGTCGACGCGCATAATTTAAATAAGCAAAAATTATAATAATCTTATCAGAACCGGGCCAACCCGGTTCCATCGCTCTGAACGGTCGATGGCAATAGACTCGCCCTCTATTACATGGGACTAAAACACATGTGTGTCCCGATGACACATGTCACAAAGACACATGTCAAAATGACACATGCCACAATGATACATGGCAAATGTGTGTTATGTCAAAATGACACATGACACAATTGTTTCAGAATGACCCATGTCACAATGACACATGCCACAATGACACATGACACATAGCACAATAACACGTGTCAATGACACATGGCACATGTGTGTCACGATGACACATTAATGAAACATGTCTGTCAAAATGACACATGATATATGTCACAATGACACATGACACATGTGTGTTGTGTAATTGTTGGCGTCGACGTCGCTCCATGTCTCTTTTTTTCAAAGATTGTTTTCATCTTTTGCAGTTTCTACGCTAAACATTAAAAATCCACGAAACGTCGACGCGCGTAATTTAATTTTTAATTTTTAATGAATGAATGCAAAATTTTAATAATCTCATCAGAACCGGGCCAACCCAGTTCCATCGCTCGGAACCGGTTCCATAGACTTATTGAAATACCCGGGTATATCAGAACCGTGTCTACCCAGGTGCATGCTCTCGTCACAATGACATATGAATAACAAATATCAGAATGGCACATGCCAGAATGACAAATGTCAGAATTACACATGTCAGAACGACACATGTCACAATAAGACATGTCAAAATAACACATGTCACAATGATACATGTCAGAATGACACATAACACATGCGTGTTGTGTCATTGTGTGTCACAATGACAAACTGTCAATTTGACACATGCCACACTGACACATAACACATGTGCGTTGTGTAATTTTTGGCAACCATTCGCCGCTCTATGTATCTTTTTTTCAAATATTGTATTCAGCTTTTGCAGTTTTTTCGCTTAATATCAAAATACCACGACACGTCTACGCGCGTAATTTAAATAAGCAACAATCATAATAATCTTATCAGAACCGGACCGGAAAGTTCTGGAGGGGCAACCGCGAACTGGAAGACGTTGCGTTGGAAAGCCTCCCACTATGTGGACCGATGACCTGGTAAAGGTTGCAGGGATCCGCTGGATGCAAGACGCACGGGACCGGTCAATGTGGCGACACTTGGGGGAGGCCTATGTCCAGCAGTCGGACGTCTTTCAGCTGAAATGATGATGATGATGAACCGGGAAAACACACATGTGTCATGTGTCATTTTGACATGTGTCTTTGTGGCATGTCATTGTGACATGTGTCATTGTGACATGTGTTATTTTGACATGTGTCATTTTGACATGTGCAATTGTAATATATGTCGTTCTGACATGTGCCATTCTGACATGTGTCATTTTGACATTTGTCATTCATGTGTCATGGTTACTAGCCAACACACGTGTCATGTGTCATTGTGGCATGAGTCATTGTGACATAATGATGTCATTCTGACATGTGTGATTCTGACAGGTGTCATTTTGACAGGTGTCATTTTGACAGGTGTCATTCTGACAGGTGTCATTCTGACATGTGTCATTATGACATATGTCATTCTGACATGTGTCATTGTGACTAGCCAACACATGTGTCATGTGTCATTGCGGCATAAGTCATTGTGACATCATGATGTCAATCTGACATGTGTGATTCTGACAGGTGTCATTTTGACCTGTGTCATTCTGACATATGTCATTCTGGCACTTGTCATTGTGAAACGTATCATTTTGACACTTGTCATTGTGATATGTGTCATTTTGACATTAGGCGTTCATGTGTCAACCCGGGTGCATGCCATAGTCACAATGAGCCATGTCAGAATGACATATGTCACAATGACATGTGACAATCACAATGACAATGACGTGTATGTCGTGTCATTGTGACACAGAATAACACTGTCAAAATGACACTTGTCAGAATTACACATGTCAGAATGATATATGTCACTGTTAGCGACGATACGTGTAAATAACGTGATCTCTAATTAGTTCCTATTTTATTGTGATATTAATCTAATAAGACTTTAGTCCAGTAGGATGATAAGTGTTGATTTTTTCTAATTAGTAGTTTAAGTGTTGCGCATTCCTGCCACCTGGCGGCGCTACTTGTATTCAAAGGCTTAAGTACCTGAAAACTTTACCGTAACGAGAGCCGTTTCACATTTTTGTTGTTTTAAGGTATTAAATAAGAGAATATTGTATTGTTTTTTACTAATTTAAAGAAATTAAACTCATCCTGAGGTCAGGAAAGTAAGGGAATATTGTAAGGGATGTCTGATCACGAGAAACAACATAGTTCAAGATTTCTATAGAAAAGCCACCTGCGCTCTGATTGGTCGAAGGGCGGAGATTAGTGCCGTGTGCAAAATTGAGAGACCGTGATTGGTCAGAGCTGCCTATAAAAAGGAGCATTTTTCCGTGATCAGGCATTCCGAATCCAGCAGTATTATGAAGAACTTGAAGAAGCAACAAGAATAAATAAGAAGCTCTGAAGACTAGTATTATTATTACTCCACCACCGCACTCTCTCCAGTCGACATCCCGCCAGCGAACCCTCTCCACGCAACATTACATGAGCGCAACAGTCACATTGACACATAACACAATGACACATGCCACAATGACACATGACATATGTGCGTTGTGTAATAACAATTTTTGCTTACTTAAATTACGCGCGTCGACGTGTCGCGGAATTTTTTTATATTTAGTGAAGAAACTGCAAAAGATGAATACTATCTTTGAAAAAAAGATATATCAGAACCAGGTCAACCCGGGTGCATGCCCTAGTCACAATAACACGTGTCAATGACACATGGCACATGTGTGTCACGATGACACATTAATGAAACATGTCTGTCAAAATGACACATGATATATGTCACAATGACACATGACACATGTGTGTTGTGTAATTGTTGGCAACCAGTCGTCGCTCCATGTCTCTTTTTTTCAAAGATTGTTTTCATCTTTTGCAGTTTCTACGCTAAACATAAAAAATCCACGAAACGTCGACGCGCGTAATTTAATTTTTAATTTTTAATGAATGAATGCAAAATTTTAATAATCTCATCAGAACCGGGCCAACCCAGTTCCATCGCTCGGAACCGGTTCCATAGACTTATTGAAATACCCGGGTATATCAGAACCGTGTCTACCCAGGTGCATGCTCTCGTCACAATGACATATGAATAACAAATATCAGAATGGCACATGCCAGAATGACAAATGTCAGAATTACACATGTCAGAACGACACATGTCACAATAAGACATGTCAAAATAACACATGTCACAATGATACATGTCAGAATGACACATAACACATGCGTGTTGTGTCATTGTGTGTCACAATGACAAACTGTCAATTTGACACATGCCACACTGACACATAACACATGTGCGTTGTGTAATTTTTGGCAACCATTCGCCGCTCTATGTATCTTTTTTTCAAATATTGTATTCATCTTTTGCAGTTTTTTCGCTTAATATCAAAATACCACGACACGTCTACGCGCGTAATTTAAATAAGCAAAAATCATAATAATCTTATCAGAACCGGACCGGAAAGTTCTGGAGGGGCAACCGCGAACTGGAAGACGTTGCGTTGAAAAGCCTCCCACTATGTGGACCGATGACCTGGTAAAGGTTGCAGGGATCCGCTGGATGCAAGACGCACGGGACCGGTCAATGTGGCGACACTTGGGGGAGGCCTATGACCAGCAGTCGGACGTCTTTCAGCTGAAATGATGATGATGATGAACCGGGAAAACACACATGTGTCATGTGTCATTTTGACATGTGTCTTTGTGGCATGTCATTGTGACATGTGTCATTGTGACATGTGTTATTTTGACATGTGTCATTTTGACATGTGCAATTGTAATATATGTCGTTCTGACATGTGCCATTCTGACATGTGTCATTTTGACATTTGTCATTCATGTGTCATGGTAACTAGCCAACACACGTGTCATGTGTCATTGTGGCATGAGTCATTGTTACTTAATGATGTCATTCTGACATGTGTGATTCTGACATGTGTCATTTTGACAGGTGTCATTTTGACAGGTGTCATTCTGACAGGTGTCATTCTGACATGTGTCATTATGTTATATGTCATTCTGACATGTGTCATTGGGACTTGTCATTCTGACATGTGTCATTCTGAAACATATGTCATTCATGTGTTATTGTGACTAGGGCATGCACCCGGGTTGACCTGGTTCTGATATATCTTTTTTTCAAAGATAGTATTCATCTTTTGCAGTTTCTTCACTAAATATAAAAAAATTCCGCGACACGTCGACGCGCGTAATTTAAGTAAGCAAAAATTGTTATTACACAACGCACATATGTCATGTGTCATTGTGGCATGTGTCATTGTGTTATGTGTCAATGTGACTGTTGCGCTCATGTAATGTTGAGTGGAGAGGGTTCGCTGGCGGGATGTCGACTGGAGAGAGTGCGGTGGTGGAGTAATAATAATACTAGTCTTCAGAGCTTCTTATTTATTCTTGTTGCTTCTTCAAGTTCTTCATAATACTGCTGGATTCGGAATGCCTGATCACGGAAAAATGCTCCTTTTTTATAGGCAGCTCTGACCAATCACGGTCTCTCAATTTTGCACACGGCACTAATCTCCGCCCTTCGACCAATCAGAGCGCAGGTGGCTTTTCTATAGAAATCTTGAACTATGTTGTTTCTCGTGATCAGACATCCCTTACAATATTCCCTTACTTTCCTGACCTCAGGATGAGTTTAATTTCCTTAAATTAGTAAAAAACAATACAATATTCTCTTATTTAACACCTTAAAATAACAAAAATGTGAAACGGCTCTCGTTACGGTAAAGTTTCCAGGTACTTAAGCCTTTTAATACAAGTAGCGCCGCCAGGTGGCAGGAATGCGCAACACTTAAACAACTAATTATAAAAAATCAACACTTATCATCCTACTGAACTAACGTCTTATTAGATTAATATCACAATAAAATAGGAACTAATTAGAGATCACGTTATTTACACGTATCGTCGCTAACAGTGACATATATCATTCTGACATGTGTAATTCTGACAAGTGTCATTCTGACAGTGTTATTCTGTGTCACAATGACACGACATACATGTCATTGTCATTGTGATTGTCACATGTCATTGTGACATGTGTCATTCTGACATGTCTCATTGTGACTAGGGCATGCCACCGGGGTGACACATGAACGCCTAATGTCAAAATGACAAGTGTCACAATGACAAGTGTCAAAATGATACGTTTCACAATGACAAGTGCCAGAATGACATATGTCAGAATGACACAGGTCAAAATGACACATGTCAGAATGACACCTGTCATAATGACACCTGTCAGAATCACACATGTCAGAATGTTATCATGATGTCACAATGACTCATGCCACAATGACACATGACACGTGTGTTGGCTAGTTACAATGACACATGAATGACAAATGTCAAAATGACACATGTCAGAATGAAAATGTCAGAATGGCACATGTCAGAACGACATATATTACAATTGCACATGTCAAAATGACACAGTCAAAATGACACATGTCACAATGACACATGTCACAATGATATGCCACTAAGACACATGTCAAAATGACACATGACACATGTGTGTTGGCTAGTCACAATGACACATGATTGACAAATGTCAGAATGATACATGTCAGATTGACAAAAGTCAGAATGACACATTTCAGAACGACACATGTCACAATTACACATGTCAAAATGACACATGTCAGAACGACACATGTCACAATTACACATGTCAAAATGACACATGTCACAATGACATGCCACAAAGACACATGTCAAAATGACACACGATACGTGTGTGTTTTCCCGGTTCATCATCAGACGCTCTGATTGATCGAAGGGCGGAGATTAGTGCCATGTGCAAAATTGAGAGACCGTGATTGGTCAGAGCTGCCTATAAAAAAGGAGCATTTTTCCGTGATCAGGCATTCCGAATCCAGCAGTATTATGAAGAACTTGAAGAAGCAACAAGAATAAATAAGAAGCTCTGAAGACTAGTATTATTATTACTCCACCACCGCACTCTCTCCAGTCGACATCCCGCCAGCGAACCCTCTCCACTCAACATTACATGAGCGCAACAGTCACATTGACACATAACACAATGACACATGCCACAATGACACATGATATATGTGCGTTGTGTAATTACAATTTTTGCTTACTTAAATTACGCGAGTCGACGTGTCGCGGAATTTTTTTATATTTAGTGAAGAAACTGCAGAAGATGAATACTATCTTTGAAAAAAAGATATATCAGAACCAGGTCAACCCGGGTGCATGCCCTAGTCACAATAACACATGAATGACATATGTTTCAGAATGACACATATCAGAATGACAAGTCCCAATGACACTTGTCAGAATGACATATGTCATTGGGACACGTCGACGCGCGTAATTTAAGTAAGCAAACATTGTAATTACACAACGCACATATGTCATGTGTCATTGTGGCACGTGTCATTGTGTCATGTGTCATTGTGACATATATCATTCTGACATGTGTCATTCTGTCATGACAAGTGTCAAAATGATACGTTTCACAATGACAAGTGCCAGAATGACATATGTCAGAATGGCACAGGTCTGAATGACACATGTCAGAATGACACCTGTCAAAATGACACCTGTCAGAATCACACATGTCAGAATGACATCATTGTGTCACAATGACTCATGCCACAATGACATATGACACGTGTGTTGGCTAGTTACAATGACACATGAATGACAAATGTCAAAATGACACATGTCAGAATGAAAATGTTAGAATGACACATGTCAGAACGACATATATTACAATTGCACATGTCAAAATGACACATGTCACAATGACACATGTCACAATGACATGCCACTAAGACACATGTCAAAATGACACATGACACATGTGTGTTGGCTAGTCACAATGACACATGAATGACAAATGTCAGAATGATACATGTCAGAATGGCAAATGTCAGAATGACACATGTCAGAACGACACATGTCACAATTACACATGTCAAAATGACACATGTATTTGTGGCATGTCATTGTGACATGTGTCATTTGACTCATGCCACAATGACACATGACACGTGTGTTGGCTAGTCACAATGACACATGAATGACAAATGTCAGAAAGACACATGTCAGAATGACAAATGTCAGAATGACACATGTCAGAACGACACATGTCACAATTACACTTGTCAAAATGACATGTTACAATGACACATGTCACAATGACATGCCACAAAGACACATGTCAAAATGACACACGATACATGTGTGTTTTCCCGGTTCATCATCATCATCATTTCAGCTGAAAGACGTCCGACTGCTGGACATAGGCCTCCCTCAAGTGTCGCCACATTGACCGGTCCCGTGCGTCTTGCACCCAGCGGATCCCTGCAACCTTTACCAGATCATCGGTCCACATAGTGGGAGGCTTTCCAACGCAACGTCTTCCAGTTCGCGGTTGCCCCTCCAGAACTTTCCGGTCCGGTTCTGATAAGATTATTATGATTTTTGCTTATTTAAATTACGCGCGTAGACGTGTCGTGGTATTTTGATATTAAGCGAAAAAACTGCAAAAGATGAATACAATATTTGAAAAAAAGATACATAGAGCGGCGAATGGTTGCCAAAAATTACACAACGCACATGTGTTATGTGTCATTGTGGCATGTGTCAAATTGACAGTTTGTCATTGTGACACACAATGACACAACACGCATGTGTTATGTGTCATTCTGACATGTATCATTGTGACATGTGTTATTTTGACATGTCTTATTGTGACATGTGTCGTTCTGACATGTGTAATTCTGACATTTGTCATTCTGGCATGTGTCATTCTGATATTTGTCATTCATATGTCATTGTGACGAGAGCATGCACCTGGGTAGACACGATTCTGATATACCCGGGTATTTCAATAAGTCTATGGAACCGGTTCCGAGCGATGGAACTGGGTTGGCCCGGTTCTGATGAGATTATTAAAATTTTGCATTCATTCATTAAAAATTAAAAATTAAATTACGCGCGTCAACGTTTCGTGGATTTTTTATGTTTAGCGTAGAAACTGCAAAAGATGAAAACAATCTTTGAAAAAAAGAGACATGGAGCGACGACTGGTTGCCAACAATTACACAACACACATGTGTCATGTGTCATTGTGACATATATCATGTGTCATTTTGACAGACATGTTTCATTAATGTGTCATCGTGACACACATGTGCCATGTGTCATTGACACGTGTTATTGTGCTATGTGTCATGTGTCATTGTGGCATGTGTCATTGTGACATGGGTCATTCTGAAACAATTGTGTCATGGGTCATTTTGACATAACACACTTTTGCCATGTATCATTATGGCATGTGTCATTTTGACATGTGTCTTTGTGACATGTGTCATCGGGACACACATGTGTTTTAGTCCCATGTAATAGAGGGCGAGTCTATTGCCATCGACCGGGCACAAATCCAGACTCCGTGGCTGCTACAAAGAAATTCCTGATGGAAGACCCCAATTACACTTTGCCCGACCCGGAAATCGAACCCAGGACCTCATGCTCAGCAGTCGCGCTTGTGACCACTTAATCAACTAGACAGTCAAGAACTTCAGGAATAACTTCTAAATCCTCATTTTCAGACACTCCTCAGTCTGGTTATAGTAGAGAATAGATCGTTTTAAAGCGGATAGTTAAATTTAGATCAACTGATCTATCTCTTAATTAGTGAAACTTAGTTGAGTTGTCTAGTCTAGCCCAATTTGTAAAACTTTGTTCCAGTGGGGTATAATTTATTAAAGATTAGTCCAGCTGCCTTAGGAACTTACTTTGACTTGTACATTTAAGATTTAGGTTAACTACTGATATCTGTATTACCCAAAGGGGTAAGCATAGGTGTAGGTATAGCGTTATTAGTGAGCTTTTTGCCTTCCAGGGCTAATCCCAACTGTTGCCGAGAAAAATCAGTGTGATTCTAATATCAGTGTGAACCCAAGAACTCACACGTATAAGGCACACGTGCGACTATTTGATGAAAGAAGGCTGCTCGTGACAATTTCCCAATGCAAAAACACAAAAAGCACATCATTGGTCTTTACAAAACGGATTCAAACAATAATTCTACGTTTGGAAGTCGCTCTTTCGACCACTAGGCCATAGAGGCAGAGTACGTGATTCAGCAAAAATTATAATTATAATAAAACATCATGACACCGGAGGAGGAGCTCGTGCGTGACTAAATGACGTGCTGAGTATGACAGCAAATAGGTTGGACTTATGAGCGACACTGTTTTGACAGACAAGTACATACAGGGTGTAAACAGACCCTTCACATAGCCGTCAACCAAGCGTTCTGTACATCAAACACACGCAACAATTACGCAAAAATTATTGCTGGGAAACGACTTTTGTTTTGAGTGAAAAAACACGTTTTACGGTAGGACTCAATGTAACGCACTCAAAACATTGTGCTGATGGATGGATTGAATAGTACGGGGTTCGTGAAGTGTTTAAAGTAAAAATATTTCATTAAAAACATATATTTAAAAAAGAAACTTGTGAAAAAGTTGCAACTTTGACCCCCAATATCTCCGTAACTAGAAGGTTCCCAGGTATGGTATAGAACAAAAAAATTATCGCAATGACGAGAAGAACAAGTGCCTTTCGGCTTTGTTAAGGGTTTTTTTACACTCTTTATAGTATCGCATGTAACAGACTTCTATAATTAATTGATTATGAGTGAATGGATTATTATTATTAATTATTATTATTGATATTATTTGCATGTGTGTTGATGTTGTATGTATTTGTGTGTATTATGTAAGATGTTTCTAATATGGGTTATGAACCTGGAATACATGAATTTTATTTTTTTATTGTAAATGAAAACAGCAGCACGGGTCGATGTTCACGGTTAAGCAGCTCTTGCCGGGGTTGGTTTGTGGATGGGTGGCCGTCCATTACTTCTTTAGTTTCCTCCGCGCCTTGGAAAGCACGTTATGCTGTTGGTCCCGGCTGACATTTGTAGATCTTTGACAGTCGTTACAGGTAGTTAGTGGCACAAAAGTCTGACAACCAGTGTAACCAAGAGGTATCGTATTACCCAGTACTAACTGGGTCCATCGACCTAGATAGTACTGGGTATCTGCCTCATCAGGCAGATAGGCAGTCGCTCCATGTAAAATACTGGTATTCAGCTGCATCCGGCTACTACGGCGGACGGCAGCGGCGGCGGACTATGTTATTATAGCCATAGTACAAAAAAAAAACACAATTACCGTTTAAAATCCTTAAAAAAAGCATTACATCATTGTATAACCATAAAATATACACTTGTATCCAATTATAGGACCATCATCGTCCATTTAAGGTCCACGTAACCCATTAAAAGCATTTTAGTTTCGCTTACGAATTTATTAGGGGATACGATTTATATTAGAGGTAACCCGTACGGATTAGCCCAACGATTATTTGTCTTTATTTAGGGCGAGCTTACCTATAAAGGGTGTCACAAGACCCTTCACGAAACCGAGAGGCACTTGTTCTCCCTGTCACTGCGATCATTTTTTTGTTGTAGACCATATCTGGGAACCTTCTAGTTACGGAGATATTGGGTGTCAAAGTTTCAACTATTTCACAAGTTCTTTTTTTAAATACATGTTTTTTAATGTACGATTTTTACTTTAAACACCTCCCCTTCCTATTCAATCCATCCATCAGCACAATGTTTTGAGTGTGTTACTTTGAGTCCTGCCCTAAAAAGAAATTCGTTTCCCAGCAATAATATTTGCGTAAAGTTACTTAGATTGATGTACATAATGCTTGGTTGACGGCTTCGTGAAGGGTCCGTTTACACCCTTTATATACAAAGTTAAGGTAGCTATGTTCAGCAGTTGGCCAATATTTATTTCTCGGTAAAAAATTTTATGTTTCGTAAATATTTTGATACAGGCGTTTACACTGTATGAAAAATGCATTGAAGCGACCTTAAAATTCTGACAACGCTCGGCTGGCAAAGCCGTTAAAAATGTGGCTGGAGACTATGAATAACTACTAAATATTTTCACCCCATCTTTGAGAATAAATATTTCAAACACTACAAAAAGAAATTACAAAGCGAAAAGAAAAAATGCACATTTAAAAGTAAGAAAGGAAACCACAGTGACTTCACTCAATATTTTTGTATATCTAATCACAATAACGAACTGGGCCCGTGAGGTGAAACATTATGGGCCCCTCTCATAGAGAGTCTATGACCGAGCAGTGAAAATGTTAGATATAAGCTGATTACTGTAAATTTCGTGGACCAACATCCCAAGAACGCCAAACCTACGTCATTTAATAAAAGCTGAAAGTTTTTCTGTGGAAGTACCGTACTGTAGTATAGGTAGAACAATTGGATATTATAAAAAGTACGTCGTCTTGGCTTTGACAGATATTAGGTAACAAATTTGTGCTAAAAAGCTGCTGAGTTACGTCATACTATAAAGCGTATTTTTTTTGATATTACACATGATTCACCTCCTCCACTGCCATATAATATGCCTTTTAGTATGACGTAACTTAGCACCTATTCTATCTGTATATTTTTTCCTTTCTTCAGAAAGGTCAGGTGCGTAGTACTCGCAACCGGCGTGCGTCTATGACCAGATGTATGAACATGGATGGAGCAAAACTAGTACGTAAGAATCGTAGAAGGTGGCGTTCTTAATTTCTGCCTACCCCCAAAGGAAAAAGCTATGAGTTTATGTATGGATGTGTATCAAATTCTATTCCTCATTTGTTTCCCAAACCACCGCTAGAGGCGCTAAAGTGAATCTCATCTCATTCGTTCACGAGTTCCATAAAGAAACCTGCACAGCAATCTCAAAGATAAGATAAAATAATGCCAATTGTCCCCACGCTCCAACCTCGTTCATATTACGATTTTATTGGGTAAACATGCCAAAAGACTTGCTTTAATTAAGGTAATTTCGTCTCTGATAAGTTTTCTTCCAACAAATTGAGGAAAAAGGTACAAAAAGAATGTGGGAAGTAGGTGGGAGTTCGCCAGGGAAAGAAATATTCTTGAACGTTCGATTCACTTCGCTACTTGCTATGCTTTAGGTGCTCTTTACGTGACACTGACAGATGCCTTGCTTAGCGTCTAGAACCTAGCGAGTCACCTTACGAGTAGCGAAGTGACACGAACGTTCTAGAATTTTCGCATCCCGCCGTACTGCGCGCTTGGCTCCTTCGCTAACACGTAACCAGATGTTAACTCACTACGCCCTAGGCGCTAAGCGAGGAACCTGTCCGTGCGTACATTGTGGAGGCGGTGCGGCGCCGGAGCGGTGTCGCAGCATTGTCCTGCATATAAAAATCCATGGTATGTCACACGAAGACGCACGACGCGCTCCAGCACCGCGCCGCATGCATACGGACATGCTGCCCGCGAGACAAAGCGGGGAGGTGTGTATGCGTTGCGACACCAGAGCAGCATCGCGGCGCTCGGTTGTTTTGTAGCAAAACCTCTGTTCGACGTTCCGACGCCGCACCGTGTGTGCCCACCACTGCAGCGAAACCTTGCCACCTCGCCACCGCCGCTTAAGATATTTGTGACAGAGAATGCCAAAACCACAATTTTAAACAGCTTTCTATGCAACGACATAAACAAAGCCAACCACATAATCCTAGTCTCAATAACAATACAATTTCGAAACTCCACAAAGCAAAATACTTGAAATGCACAATCTTTACAAAAACAAACTTCATTTCTGAATACATACCGACGTAGGTACACCAATTATATGAATCTTTGTTTTCCACATTTCTTGTTTCGAAAAGTATTTCTTTACTGTAACATTCCTATGTGGAGTTTGGGCTCACGACGCAAGACTGAAACGCAATGAAAATATTTTCCGTACCTTGTTCTGGCAGGCAACAGTAAAGGCGGAATATGAATGAAAGTATGCTCTATGTTTGTTGAGGGAAGGAATATTTTACGTTGTTTGGTATTTGATGCTTTTGCATTCAGTGTGATAGAAATATGGAGTAAGACATTTTAGGGATAACTATATTTTGTGTCGACGTCTCAATTCTTTTCCAATTTAACTGGATAAAGATTAAAAGGTTTCCTTTATTAGACAAAAGTCTTTATCCAAAAGTTAAAAGTCACTGCTGGGACACGAGCCGCCTTAGTGTGATGAAGCGAGCCTTATTTCACCTTGCTGGTCCAGTGCAGGTTGATGGAAGTCACACTTCTTCGATTTTTTTATTATAGGACATGCACTCCTCGCGATGATTTCTTTCGCTGTTTTAACCTTTGGTATTCGAACATGGAATGCGGATATACAAAAGTAAAATGCCTGCCTGGATTCAAACTTGCAACACTTGAGTCGAGGCCGTTACCACTGCGCCACCAGTGCTCTCTATATCTTATCCTATACTATTAAATGAGCAATATTTGTGTATATAATTGTAATCACTTCTCCAAAACGGCTCTAACGATTTCGATGAAAGTTGCAAGATTGGGGTTGATGGAGGTGAAAAATCGATCTAGCTAAGTCTTATATATCGTTGAAAATTAGTCTCTATTTTCACCCGAGCTCGGTCACCCAGGTATTTTTCTGTAATATACCTACTGCAGCACAAAATATAGCATAAAATGCAGCAAGAAACACGACACAGAACATTCTACTTTAGCGACAAAATTCACCAGAAGTCTCTTTAGTACACGTCTCCTTCTAAGCGTGCATTTAACATTTTTCTCCTCAAAATCCAAGTAAATGTTGTGTTATAAAATCCTTCCCAACTCTGGTGCAACACCGCAATCGTTTTACACAAGTCCTGGGTTCCAAGGTGATATTTCTATTCAAGAAAAGCCTTTGGGACGGTTTGTGTAATTTTTCGTAAGATTTGAGTTGATCGTTTGGTTTATTTTCGTCGATACTTCTACTTGTATCCATATCACTTCTTTATTATCAGTTATCACGGATGTCTTGATTACTAGACGTACGGGGCCCACGGAGTGCATTATGGCACACACTGAGAGGAGGCCTGTTTCTCAGCAGTTAGAACATTATTAAGCTGGTTATGCTACTTAGATTTATCTACCTTACTGGTCGAGTGGTTGCAAGCGCGACTGCTGAGCATGGAGTTCTGGGTTCGATTCCTGGGTCGGGCAAAGTGCTATTGGGTTTTTCCATCAGGAATTTCTCAGTAGCAGCCTCGGAGTCTAGATTCGTGCCTGATTGACGGCAATAGACTCGCCCCATATTACATGGGACTTAAAGATAACTGATGAAATGTGGGTGTTCTATTAGGTACACCTCTGCCTAACCCTACGGAGATTACAGGCGTGATGTTATGTTAGGTATACTATGTGTAATAAAAAAAAATAAAAAAATAAAAAAAATTGTTTATTTATCCGAGTAATACACACAGACACATAGTTCAAAAACAAGGTGGCAGAAATACAGTAAAAATAATGATACAGTTTTTGTGCACCGAAGATTTAAGTCTACAAAAGTCTATGCACACAAAAATAATAATGAACCCTGTCTCTTAAACTAGGAGACCTGTATCTTAAGAGACAGAAATAATGTATGATTCATTGATTCATATTTCGATGTCAAATCGCAGTTGCAGTTGTGTTCGGATAAAATAGCAATGATTAGCGTTTTCGTCTACTGTCAAACGTGACGTGCGTCATTTTTAACCACAGACGAAAAAGCATTAATTTTGAAACTTCTTAAAGGTAAAATTAAACTAAAATCCTAAGTTTAAACTATTCGCACAGATGTTAGACTACCTAGATTAATTAAGAAACAATTAGAAGTTGAATGAGTGAATTAATCGTTTGAAATTAAGATAGGCGTAAGATTCGGATTTGCGAAGTTTGTTAATTTAACTATTCTAATTCAAATCTTACATACAAGTTTCAGTAAAATTGAAAATTATAAGAAAATATTTCAAAAAGGTAAAAATATTTGCGGAGAACAGCAACACCCTTGTGTAACACTATGGCTTGTAACTAAGTAATTACAGCCACACGGGTGGATCATGACCGAGCTTCACTTACGGAGGATGGGTAACCATCTAACAGAAATACAAAACCCTTCCATGCTTCGGAAAGCACGATATTTTTTTCTTCCCAGCTGTCATGCACTAGATATATGCACTATATAGATATTTGATAGTAATCATAATCATTTATTAATTTGCGAATATGAATACAAAAGAAAAGGTCTTAAACAAACAATAGTGTCCATTAGCCATATCCTACCACACGGCACGCAACTTTACACATAAGTTTATCCTGTAAATATTCAGTGACAGAGTCATACTTATCATAGTCATCACGTGCAGTCAGAATCAGAAGAGTATCTGAGCCAGTTTTGGCCAAGGGGTAGCGTCTTACCCAGTAACTGTATTATTCAGGCCGTCATTCATGTAAAACATAGTTGGAAAAAGCCTACAAGATGACAGTTTACCTAATTATGAACGCAACACGGAAATTGAGTGGCACGGCCTATTCTGACACTCTTTCTTCATTATAGTGTGTTTAGTGTGTAACGGTGTCACAGTTTTTATGCCGCCGAGAAATATCTCTCAGGCATGCTGGTTTCGTCACGATGTTTTCCTTCACCGAAGCAAGTGATAATTATACAATACGCACATAAATCCGAAAAATTAGAGGTGTGTGTCTTGGGTTTTAACTCAAGACCCACCCCTATAATTGGCAGTACCACTAGGCTATCACTGCTATCCTGACACTACATCCACCTGAACCCTTACAGCTAATATTAATACATCTTGTCTAGCCATTCTTCACATCCACATCACCTCTGTGGACAACACACGTGGCGCCTGACACCAACCAGCCATAAATTACTCTCGAAACAGTATATTTTTCATCTTAAGCCTTCACCGTAAAAATAAAAGGTTGCAACTATAAAAAATATAATTGAGGAAGGATGGCAACATTCTCGTACATGGCCGTAGGGAGTGATCATAAAAACCGTTGTGACTGTGTAGTTCAAGAAACCCGAAATAATAAACATTGTGATGAGACATGCGCTATGGGTGTTTCAAAGGAGTTTTGCTGTGTTTTATTATGCTTTTGATTTTATTTTCGCGTTTTGATGTAAAATCTTTGCCTTCGATAACGCAAGAAGTATTTTATGTGTAGCTGTAGCTTTGTAGTCTAAGTTATTTTATGATATTACCTTATTTTGTGTGTAGACGTAGAGTACCAATATGTATACACTTTCCTAAATTTAAAAGCAATTTTCGCGAGAAACAACTATTTTAACCTGGACATATTATCTTTAGGACTCGCCGATGAATCGCGACTACACACTGCAGGTGGTCGCGTCCAGGGCTTGGCATAAACTGGCGCTCCTGTGCGGTGCCGCTTTTTTCTGCCGCGTTTTTCTGTGGGTTTTGTATGTACTAAAAATAGCTTTATAAAGTTTTTGGGTTACTAATAGTATATACTTCGTCTGAAATAAATGTCTTCTATTCTATTCTATTCTATAAAATACATTTTGTTCTGATTTTGTCTGTCTCTTTGTTCAGGCTAATCTCAGAAACGGCTAGACCGATTTTGACAGGACTTTTACTGGCAGATAGCTGATGTTATAAGGTTTTATACAAGCTACTTTTATTTTAGAAAAATAATTAGGGTTCCGTGCCAAAAAAATTAAAACCCTTGAAATTGGTAACAAAATTCGATTCAAAAAGAGAAGTAATTTTTTTTTTTATAATTTCGCTCGAACGAAGGTCGTGAGCAACAGCTAGTAAATAAATAACAGTTTTACATATCGTATTGGCCTCTAGGCTACCTAAGGGTCCTAAACGACGTCTAAAACATCTAAAGTCTTAAGGCCTCACTTCCCAGATTCTCTCTGACAAAAAAGTCCATCGACACCAAACCTGCACAACACCACACACTGTTGTGCTGTGAATGTGACATTACACGTTGCACCGTATATTCGAGCACTAGTACCGAAAAAGCTTCTAAGCTCTCTACAGTTTTGTGGTTTCTTTTTCGGTTTTACAACCCACTATTCAATAACTTTGGACAAGCTTTTTGATATGCGAATATGAACCCATATATTGTGTTAAATGCATAAATAGTGATAGCTGGCATAGAAGAAACAACATACCATTATAAAATTGTTTTATTTAGATGGCACGTTTGGCGCAGGGGCTGAGCAATTGGTTGCTGCGCTGCGTGTCGCGGGTTCGATCCCCACACGGAACAAATATTTATATGGCCTAAAGGTAGTTGTTCCGGGTCTGGCTGCTTGTGTATGTGACTTTAAATGTTTGTAAACGCACCCACGATACAGGAGAAATTCTAAGTGTAGGACAAAGCGTAAAAAACATCATCACGCCTATACAATCCAAAGGGTTAGGTAGAGGTGAACGTATAGACCACCTACATTTCGAAAATGATGTTTAAATCGCAGATACCGGGTGGATCGAAATAAATTTATGACTCCCTCATTAGTCTAGTGGTCGCAAGTGCTTCTGCTGAGCATCAGGTTTAGAGTTCGATTCCCACATCAGTAAAGGTGTTTCTATATTTTTCCATCAGGATAGAAACATCAAAATCTTTTATTCGACACTAGTGGCCCGTCCTGGCTTCGCACGGGTGGACTTTTTTTTTAATTTTGCCTGTGTTACTCAAGGATAATGTAGCATTCTAATGGTGATAGATTTTTTGAAATCGGTTCAGTAGTTTTTGAGTTTATTCGTTACAAACATACAAAAATACAAATCTTCAAATCTTTCTTCTTTATAATATTAGTGTAGTAGGCCTACATGGGCACTTATAAAACGTCGAGAAAAGGTGCACAGTTCGGGCGACAACCGGCGAGAAACTCTATGGTTACTCTTTTAAAATTATTTGGTTTTACAATATTATTATGTTACAGCATTAGTACTTAAGTATGGGAGGACAACGTAGGCCCGACAATATGTACTTGCTTACTTCACTAAAAACTTAAAACAAGATAAAAAGTTAACGAGCATCTAGGAATCTACGAGGCCTACAACAATGTTCACACATTCACAGACAATCGGAAAAAAATAATCTATATAAAGAAAAGAAAAACAAAAAAAAACTGAATCAAACAAATGACACAAATACTTTACAAACAGCAGTAAAACCGTAAAACTCAATCCTTATATTTCCCATATTATGTAGATACTTTTTAGTACATAACAAATCTCTTATAATATACAAGGATAATATATTTTCCTTTTGCTGCCAGATCACCGTGAATGTTACGAGTATTTCCTTTTCCTTCGAAGGAGGTTCAAGCGTTGACAATAAAAGATGCATTAGAGCTCCTTAAACTTACGTTTGGACGCCATGTTGGATTTTAAAAACTGCAGTGTATATTTAATGGTATCTGATTATCTATTGGTTGTGAAGAGTCTTGAAATATTAGGCAGCAGGTTGACGGTTTTTATGGACTGCCAGTGTTGTGTGAAGCTAGATTTTTTTTAAGAATGACCTATCACTAATATAACGCGTAGTTCATGTTCGAAATTCTTGACAGAGAAAATATATCTTTATTTTTCTGTCTCCTAGACTCTGTGCAAGTTTGAGCGAGATAGATACAGTTTTCATAAGCAATTTACGTCAAAAAATAAGGCAGAGAGCAGAGGGTCTAAATTGGAGCCCGACACATTATTTTATTTATTTGCGACAAAAACAGTTCTAAGTTACCATATTAGTAATAAATTTAGGTACAATATTTAAAAAAAAACTCATATCCCACACTATTGTCCACGGAATAATAGCGATTTTAAAAGAAATAAGGAAACAGACGTATACAGAAAGCGAGAGTAAAACAAATTAAAATTATTTACAAAAACAATGCAAATTCAAAAACGTATGACAAAGCAGGCTAACCACATAATTTTAAGAGCTCCGAGGACAAACTACGGTAGAAAGACTGTCGTATATGAGGGGGCTGAACTCTATAACTCTATACCTAAAGTAATCAAGGAATTGAAATCACTTCCAACTTTTAAAAGGCTATTAAAGCACGACCTGAATAACGTATAAATTGTAAGTTTTTGCCGTTTTTATAACTTAATTTTAGTTTATTACCAAGCGAAACCGTCGCTTATTTTATCTTAATTATTATGTTTTTCCTCTTAGAAGTGAATAATTGTATTATTTTTGAGCGAATAAAATTTTCTATTACCGTATACAAAACTGAAAGGAAAAATAAACAATTAAGTCACAGGGACATATAATTCAACCACCATCAAAACTATTATAAAATAAAATATTTTAAAATAAAAACTATACATCTTTTTTTAAAGAATCCATCCTTACCTGCATCTTTCTCCTAGATAACGCAGTAAGCAACCGACACAGCTACACGTAAACCCATCGTCTTGCAAACCGTTGCAACGCTGAACGATGTGGAAAATTCGTGAGAAATGAGTCGGAAACGCCATCTGGTGGTCCTTCCCGATACCACCCGATATCAAGCCTCATTTGCACACGCCAGAGGAATAACAAGAGGAGAAGAGAGTTCGGAAAATCGATGCAAGTTTCAAGATGTAATGGTTTATTTTGCCATCGAGGTTCTGTGAGGTAAGATTCGATGAAAACATAGTGCAGTTTTACCTAGAAGCGTTTGTATTCAGTTGCAGCTGGTTAGACTGGAATCAGGTCCTTACATGATGTTGAAGGGTCCACGTTGTTCCCAATTATTGATTAATACAGACAGTCTTACTATCTCACATAGTTTATGATACATGATGGTTATACGTGTTGCTTCCGAAGATAAATTCAGAAATGAGATATACAAGGTGTTAACGGACCCTTCACGAAACCGACAACCAAGCATTCTGTTCATCAATCTAAGTAACTCTATGCAAAAATTATTACTGGGAAACGACTTTTTTTTGGGGTGAAAAATTACATTTTTCGGTAAGACTCAATGTAACGCACTCAAAACATTGTGCTGCTGGAGGCATTTAATAGTATGTGGGCTCGTGGAGGTATTTAAAGTTGTAATATTAAAAACTTGTATTTAAAAAAAAACTTGTGAAAAACTTGGAACTTTGACCCCCAATATCTTCGTAACTAGAAGGTTCCCAGGTATGGTCTAGAACAAAAAAATGGTCGCAATGACGGGGAGAACAAGTGCCTTTCGGACTCGACCCTTCTTAAGGGTTTTGTTACACCCATTATTAATTGTATGTAGATACGTCCTATCTTGTAATAGAGGAAAAATACAGGTGCGCCAACCCACCACCCAACAATCAAAAATAGTTACAATGGTATCACAGATTGCCAGTGAAGCCTTATAAAAGCAAATTATATCATCTTTATTTATCAAAAAATATTCCAGTATCGAATGATAGACAGCTGATCAACATACCATAATATCACGCCTGTAATCCCCGAAGGATTAGACAAAAGTGTACCTAATAGTACACCCACATTTCGCCAGTTATATTTAAGTCCCATGTAATAGGGGCTATTGCCATCAACCGGGTGCAATTCTAGACTGATTCTGTTTTTCTATCTTTCATGGGGTACTGTTTGAGATGCTATAATAAAATTCCACAAAGTATTCTTGAACTGAATGAAACGAAATTTAAAACATGCATTAAACGCACACTATGTAAGAAAGCATATTACAAGTTGGAAGATTATATCACTGATAAAAATGCTTGGCTCAATGCCGGTCCTGCTCCACAAGAACAGGAGCGCCTAAATTGATAGCATTAAATAGTATTGTTGGAGCTGCTGAAGATTGTATAACTATCTTTGCATTGTATAAATTCAATCTCTTTTGTATTATATAGCCGCCTAGCCCATATTGTGTGAGTACTATGTACTAGAAAGCTGTCATTCGCTGGAAACCTGCGTCTTTTCTTGACTTGAATGTGCCCTGGCGGTTAGGAGTATGTCATGCTCACTCAAATGTCTCGCTGATGGTGGCACGTGTGTCGGATCATTTAGTTCCCTTCAAAATGGTTGAGTTGAATGGTGCTGATACATGCGTCACGTTCGTGAACGGGCGCTGTCAGTTGTGACTGGTCATCTCTTATTTGCCACGGCTTATTTTAATTAATTATTTTATTTTTGAATTGTTCTTACTATGGACACTTTTAACGTACACATCTTGCTGCATCGTTCTCACATAATGTACCATCTCAAAATGAATGATGTAACCAAGGTTTTGTTAAAGTATTCTGATTTAAAAGAGTGTCCATGGAGTTTCTTGCCCGTTCTTCTCCATAGAGATCTACGTTAGGGAATGGGCAACTACAGTACTTTCACAGTTTTTGTGCCTTGTGACTGGGACTGTAGCTATTTTTTAGTGTTGTCTTTGTTTCGACAATTCAAAAGTGCCTGTAACTGGCCTACTTGAAATAAATGCTTTGATTTTGATTTTGATTCTACTGAGAAATTCTGATGGAAAAACTCAAAATCACATTTCCCGACCCGGGAATCGAACCCAGGACTTCAGGCTCAGCAGTCGCGCTTGCGACCACTAGACCAACGACACAGCCAGCTGATTAAGTTTTGGCTAAAACCAATCTCCACTGTTTCCATAGTTCATTGATAAAATATTCCACAAAAGAGAAATCAGTCGACGTTTCGACGACTCATTTAACCCTTGCGCAGCCAACCGAAGACAATCAGACAAAAAAAACTCAGAACTAACCCCAAAAAGTTTGCACCAATCCCCGGGTCTTTCAAGCCGAGTTTTTTGATAGGACATAATAAATTACCAAAGCCAACTGTAGTTGTTCCATAAATATCATTCAGACTGAATCGAGCCATAAATTCAATAGAGGCAAAGAAAGGGCAGAAAGCAATTTCCCCGAACGTTATCACATAAATTGCTTCCATCGTATGGAAAAATCTTGTTGAAGGACATTCCCAATAAAATTGGAATTATTATTTCCCCCTTGACGGCCCCCTTATAGTTAGGTGGGCTAAAGAAATGTTTAGATATATTTTTTCCTCCTCAGATCCTTTGTTAAACTGGCGACTTACCTTCCGAATGTAAAAAGGAAAAGGTTTTTTATTGTATTCATATCGTAGACGTAGATGTGACGCCCCCGCGGCATTGCCGCCGAAACCTGATACCAGCTATACGACACTTTTATTCTTTACGAAAATACGTGGGTCAATGATCTTACTTTATAAAGGTAGCGACAAAAGAACAAACAACTTTATACATTAGGCTTTATGAAGAAATTCTGTGTCCAAACAGTTTTACGTCAATCCCTGTCTATTAAGCTTGTCCCTAATCCGTCACTGCGGTCTATCCAACATAAGTCATGCTGTACAGGCACTAAATAATATTCTACTAGAAACTAAATTGTATTTCCCGGACTTTTTTAGTCCTTACAAGCAAATAGGTTTCGAATTTCTGCATTTGCTTCATAAATAAGAAACAAAATGTACTTGGAAAAGAGAAAATAAATCGCATTACAGCTCAGGGAAATGATTGACTGTGAATTTAACCTAGACCTTTTATTTTTATTTAAAAGAATGGCCAATCCGCATCCTAGACGTGCACTTCCATCAACGAATCCACGAAAAATGGAAATCCATCGCACACAAAACACATAGTACCGTTTAAAAAATAACCAGTAAAAATTGGCCCGAAAAGCGCGCCAATACAGCGCGTAGTGTTGTCTATGGAAAAAAAGAAACCGGCGGTACAGCCTATATTTCATTCGAAAGCCAGTACAAACCCACAGCCACAGAGCCGATAAATCCAGAGATTTCTATTACAGATAACGCCTTGATTCTTTCCGGATATTTAATTTTATATCCTGGTTTTAGAACGGGATTCTTATTTTGGACTTTTTGAATTATTTGAGTAAGCGTTCGATGACAGTTGTGGCTGCATGGCGTTTACCGCAAATATGGCGAGATTGTTTTTCGTACACAATATTAAAAAAAAAACAACTTTAAGTTCATTTCAAATTATAGTGAATCTAAATATACATATTTACTTCCGTTCTGGTTATATGTATCCATAAGTAAGTAGTAAAATTATTGTAAGTTTAATTGGGCCGTGCAATTAATCAGAAGTAAATACTGAATGATCGGTCAGTACTAATAATACTATAAAATAGTATTTGTAGTCAAACTGGTCTTGAACAATATTTAACTGGATTATTATAATAACAACCATTTATCAATATTATCGGTTTATACATAATGATGCTGTAATTTGGAATGAGAATTTATTTCACTGGTTTAGTCTTTTTTGAGTAATATTTGAACACTATTATTTTAATTTTAAAACCGGCTTTGTTTTTTTTTTAATAAGTGCCAAAATAAATATTACAGTACTGCATCTTGGTACTTCTGACTCTTGCATAATATTAGGGCTTTGTTGGTAAACATGTTTGATTTTTTTTGTGGAAAATATTTTGAAAAATCAATACGGCTGTGCCCAATTAAAGACACGTGTCAAAAGATCCATGTTGTTCATCGTGAATTTCCGTCTTTTATAATCACGTATCGCTATCCGCTTTTCCTTAGCACTATGAACGCAGCCTTAAGCCAAGCTATGGCCCGTTCTCATACAAATAAATTCAGCACAGTAACTGAACATTTTATAAACTATAAATCCTCTTATATTTAGATAATGTCTCTACTCGGTTTATTGTAAAAGGTAAAATGTTTTATTTGCTATCTTTTCTCTTAGTACAGTCTGCATCGAAAGCAAAGTAATAAGTATTCTATTTTTGATAAATAAGTTACCTAACTAAATATAGCACCAGCTGTATCCCCCGAGGACCCAAGCAGAAGTGTATTTGTACACCTTCATTTTACCAGTCCTAAGCTATTTAATAATATTTTCTTTGTGTCATGTACTAAATATTATGAAATAATTTACGATGTATATGATGTATCTAGGTTGGTCCGTAGATGGGTGATCGCCCATTACACACCGAGTTTCCTCCGTGCCGAGGAAAGCACGTTAATCCGTTGGTCCCGGTTGCATTGTAGATCTTTGACAGACGTTACAAGTAGTCAGTGGCCCGAAAGTCTGACAACCAGTCTTACCAAGAGGTATCTTATTACCCAGTACGAACTGGGTTGTGGAGGTCAGACAGGCAGTCGCTCCATGTAAAATACTGGTATTCAGCTGCATGCGGTAAGACTGGAAGCCGACCCCAAGATAGTTGGGAAAAGGCTTGGCAGATGATGATGTATCTCTATTCAAGTTAAGAATCTGTCAACCAGGTACGGGAAAATTGTGAATGAGGCTCTGGACACCAGACTCTCACAGATAATGCAACTAATTAATAAAGCCACAGATACTTCAAATACTAGACTGCCTCGTTGGTCGAGTGGTCGCAAGGACGACTGCTGAGCATGAGATCCTGGGTTCGATTCCCGAGTCGGGCAAAGTATTATTGGGTATTTCCATTAGAAATTTCTCAGTAGCAGCCACGGCGTCTGGATTTGTGCCCGTTGACGGCAATAGGCTGGCCCCCTTTTACAACTTAAACATAACTGGCGAAATGTGGGTGTACTATTAGGTACACCTGTGCCTAACCCTTCGGGGATTACAGGCGTCATATGTTATGTTAAACTTCAGATAAAAAACGTGTTCTTAGCTTGAATCAAATTCAAGTTCGTTTCCTGGCCAATAGACCACAGACAGCCAATACCATTCACAAACCAATTTAAAAAAAAGAACCAATCACGAAATATGTACCTCTACAGTCTATCAAACAAAACAAATTGAATGATAACAGCCTCGTTACACGATATTTCTCATCCGACTGTACCAGACGAAACATGAGACAATATTGTTCCTACCCACAAAACAAACATGCCTGCTGTGTGCCGCCATTACATATTGACTTTTAGCTACTTCGTTTATTAAAGCATGGCAACATTATTCTTTTTTTTTGTTGTCATCGAACTTGGAGCAGGTATCATCTGTGGTATGAAATGCAACCTGCTTGATTTAAATACGTAGTATTGTTTAGAGTAGTACACTCTCCTGGAATAAAAAAAATTATGTCACAGCAATTTTTATATCGTAAAAATGAATTTTGAATTGGAATTATTGTATGTCTATGATGTATTGCCCTTTCCCATCAATGGCTATCAGTCATCCCATCATATGAATTACTGAGAAATTGAGTTGTTCTAATTATGGCAATTTACATAACATGCCTGTAGTTCCAGAGGGGTTACACGGAGGTAACCCCTGATGTACCTTATAGTACAGCCACATTTCGCCAGTTATGTATTAAATCCCATTGTATTAGGGGGCGAGCCTATTGCCATCATCCTGACACAAATAAAGACTCCGTGACTTCTACTGCAAAATTCCTAATGGAAAAACCCAATAACACTTTGCCCAACCCGGGAATCGAACCCAAGCCCTCACGGTCAGCAGTCGCGCTTGCGACCGCTCGACCAACGAGGCAGTCCAAGTACATACCGCCGTTAAAGCGTGAAAATGCTAACGACAGGGGGATCGCACTACCGGGATAAAACTATCCTATGTGTTAATCCAGGTTATAAACTATCTGTATTCTAAATATCATCTAAATCCGTTTAGTAGATTTTGCGTGAAAGACTAACAAACATCCATCTATCCATCCTCACAAACTTTCGAATTTATTATATGAGTAGGAAAGATACAAGACTAGGCTAAAAATCCGTCCACGCAAAAACCACTTCAAGAAAAAATCTACTTACTGGATAATCTTTATCTAGTTCCGAAAACTGTTGAACTGAAAACATGCATTAAAGTTCTTTCCTAACCTCTCGTTTCATCCTACTGCTTCAGAAAGTAGTGGATCCGAGCATATTTCTTCAAGAGCACTGCGTTTTAAACTTCGTAAAGTGCTTACATACTTGTTCGTATGTAATTAGGAATGCTAAGTTTAGAATATTTAAGTGGTTGAATTCATTTTAATATGAATAAAAGTAGTTTTTGTTGCAGTTGTGGTAGGAGAGCTCACTGTGAATGAGCTTGTCTAGGGCGAATAGATTATTAGTTAAGGAATTAGGATAGATAGATTTTTGCATAAAACTAAATTATGCTCGCGGCTTCGCCCGCGTGGAGTTCGGTAATGTCCCACGGGATCGTACTACCGGGATAAAAAGTATTCTATGCGTTAATTCAGGTTATAAACTATCTGTGTGCCAAATTTCATCCAAATCCGGTGAGTAGTTTTTGCGTGAAAGAGTAACAAACATCTATTCATACTTCCATCCTTACAAACTTTCGCATTTATAATATTAAGTAAGATTTATTTATTTATTTATTTATTTATTTAGGATCTCCAACAAAGGATATACACAAAATAATACACAAATAATCGACGACAAAAGTATTACGTAGGTGTACTCCTTCACTTACAGGAGACCACAGCATGCGTAATAAGATGTATAACTAAGCTAACAAAGTTATAATAGCATTTAAACATTCAAATAAAATTAAAGATGAGAAGTAAAATAAGATGAGAAGTAAAATAAGATATGCATAACACAACTACTTATAGCTAATAGGGATGTCTATCAGATAACCTTTGAATGGACAGGGAATCAGTCATATAATGCAACTGTGTCACAGCAGCCTATAAATACATTTGAGCTTGAATAAGATAAACAGTTCTTAATAAAAAGCAATAATTAAGAACAATGAATTCGGGACAGAGTTAAAATAAAATGTAACGACGGAATCACATAGTTTGGGTTCCGCATATATTTTGATTTAATTATTTAATGTGGAAAAGCTCGCATCACGACTAAAAAGCCGGTTAAATAGATAGGCATTTACGTCAAAAAAAATCCCTTACTATTGAATAAAACTCTATATAAAGCACATACAACTACTTATCTACTGCTAAACGAAAAAAGGGCAAAGAAAACTAAATCAAAATTACATGATTGTGGAGACGAAAGAAAAACAAATGCCGGCTGCTGTACCTCCCACGGTGCGAGGGTCGGAGGTCGGAGGACGAAGCCCCAATCTATTTTAAGTGCAGTCTTTTCAGGCATTCTTTTAGTTTTTTTGTCTTATTTAATGTGTTGAGTATGAACAATGGTGGAGAGTTTGTTTGGGTAATTATTTTGATATAAGCTGTGTTTTCTTTGGGATTTTGTATTGGTAAAAATACAGAACTTACATCCGACTGCCTATCTCACCTTCACAACCCGGTCAGTACTGGGTAATACGATACCTCTCGGTAAGACTGGTTGTCTGACTACCTGTAACGACTATCAAAGGTTTACAAATGACACCCGGGATCAACGGCTTACCGTGATTTCCGAAGCACGGAGAAAACTCGGTATGTAATGGGTGGTCACCCATCCATTGACCAACATATACAAGAGCGACCCGAGCGGCTGTTATTATTTAGCCACGAGCTCCTCACACACCACATGACCACTACATTCTCCGTTCCTACAACATAACTCGATATGAAACAAGGTTCCAGGAAATACACGGCTTTAAGGTTACCTGTCTATTTGAACCTAGCAAGCGAGCAAAGGGGAGTGAAATAGTAGTACAGTGTATCGGTTCCTTGTCCAATGAAGCGTTAATGACGTGAATTTACTAGAATTCTACTGGTTAATGTTTACCTAGGTTCATTGTCGCCTTTTAACCTTCCCGAGGTGAGTTTACTCATTTCTGGGAAGTAAAATACACGCTTCACAATTCATATTTATACAAATAAATAAAATTGAAGTTTGTAATTTAAAAATAACAGTTTTTTACTGAATGCTTTACTGGCAGATAGCTGATGTTATAAGAAATAACTTAGGCTAATTTTATAAACAGGATTAGGGATCCGTGCAAAAAAATTAAAACCCTTAAATTGTTAACAAAATCCGATCCAAAAAGGGAAGTAATATCTATATATATAAAAATTTGTCACGGTGTTTGTGGTCGCACTCCTCCGAAACCGCTCAACCGATTATTATGAAAATTTTTATGTATATTTGGTAGGTATGAGAATAGATCGTAAAGTATATTTCACACCGCTAGGTGATAAGTAGGGTGGGGTAAAAAAGGTGCATTGCAACGCAAGCCGGACACAGCTAGCTTTTTATAATAATTTCACACGAACGAAGGTCGCCGGCAACAGCTATTATACATAGGGTAGTATTTAAACGAGCGAACATAAATTCAAATTAAAGGTGTCAAAAATATTGAAAATGGGCTACTGAAATACTAAGTGAGCGACAAACAGTGGGCGAATACAAATGTTTAAAACAGCGACTTGAAAATAGAAATTTGAGTTACTAGTTGTTCAGTACGATTATGTGATAATTTAAGGACTCCTGTAAAAAACTTAAAACAAGGTTATTAATCACTAGATTGTAGATAAGGCGTAGTCGACGAACCCCCGCTGAGCGGGGCTCCTATATCTGTTTGCAGAGTTTAAAGTAACCTAACACGAAGGGGATTCCGGGGTCTTAGTTCGCTCACTTCGCTCGCTCACTAGACCCCGCCATCCCCTTCGAACCTAACCTGTCCGAGTCGGGGTGCCACAAGTCTCTCTCAGCATTCGCTCGCTCTTGCTTCCTATATTCTCTTTGCTGCAATGACCGGATAAATAGTTGCTTACTTGGTACAATAGTCGCCCATTTAGTATATTGGTCGCCAATTAAATTTTTATTCGCCCGATTAATAATTTCCCTTATACATAACTGGTGAAATGTGGATACATACATTAATGCCTAACCTTACATGAAATACATAGCGTGATGTTTTGATTCTATGATTTATTCTAAAAACTCTCCATCGCGTTCCAATCTACGGTACCCAAAACCCCCGGTCCATCTGGAAAAGTTCCAATTTTTCTCATCAACAATTTTTAAAGAGATGTCGTTGAATTAATTGGGGAACTGAATGACTTGTCCCCGTAATGGAAAGAGGTGCTTTGAGATAATTAATATTAGTATTCCGTTGCGTTTATGTACCTACCAATTATGAGGGGAGGTACTGTTGAGGTTTGGTTGATACTATATTAACGAGGACACGGGTTCTGTAGGGTCAAAAACCCCTGAAAATTGTTCAAATATTTAACAATTTAGATCTAACATAAAGGGATAAGAACGAAGGGATGGGTGGAATGGGTATTAAAAACCATTACGATCAGTTGTGTCTCCGACTGTCACACACTTTAAATTTGAAACTTATTAGGTTTGCTGCTTAACACGTGTGCTGCTAAAGCGACTGCGGTGAAAGCAAGTGGAAGAAATTGTTATTATATCTTTCTACAGGCAGACTATCGCTTTTTTATCGGTTATATTTCAGGGAGTCTGCTTTGGAACTAGACAATCTAATTCCTCCATCCCCATTCTATCATCGGACGAGCGATACGGCGAAGCGTCACCGTTATATGGTTGAAGTTACACGAACCTGCCAGACCTGCCAGTCTATGGAATTCACTACTGGCTCTCTGTTCCCTGACCGTTGTAATCTGGATCCATTCAAAGTTCGAATGAATCGGTTTCTTCTAGGCAAGCGTGCTCCACCCTAAGGCACGTCATCACTTCACATCAGACGAATTGCAGCCAAACGCAAGCCCATTTAGTATAAAATTAAGACAAAAATAATACATAGATTATCTTTTCCAAACTTTTTAATGCTGGCTTACCACATAAACGAGCAGAGACAATAACTGTCAACCACCCTAGAAAGTTATCACTAAAACCGAAATCAGCTTAATTTTAGACTATGGCAATTAAACTTATTGAGTCTAGCAACATCACAAGATCACAAATTAACCTTCAATTCCGAAACCATAAACCCAAACCACAGACCTAACAAACACAGTAACTCCATCAAACGATTTTCTTTGTCAAAAGCCATGTCTAATTATAAGAAACATGAAACGCTACTACGGTCCCTATTCTCATCGGGCGACTAACGAACCTCGAGCGTTCGTGATTGGCCCAATATCAGTTTAGACACGAACGTTCGAAAGTCACTATTTAATGACATTCACGTTTGTAAAGTGAGTTCTCGTAGTGACTGACGTATGATGTATAGGCTGTTGTTGAGACGCTTTTGTTTTTTTTCGGTTCTGTTTTTGAATTATTTTTTTTTCTCTATACGGCTGTAGGAAACATGTGTGTTAGAAATTAATTTTGTATTTTTTTTTTAAAACCAGACTTTTGCATTTTTGGTAATAACATTAATCACGAGCTATGTTTTATGCGGTCCAACGGCAATAAAGTCCTGAAAACTAATGTGTTATTGCGACGAATTTAGTTTTCGCATTTTTATTTAACCAATACAAATGGACTTTTAGTTTTTATAGCAGCTAGAGATCAATTTTATTCAGTGGATATTTTATAATTTAAAATAATAGACCTTTTTAATTTATTTTCTAAAATACAACTGGGTCCAATCTAAAAGTCACGGTTCATCAAGGCATTTTATAGTGTAAATATTTGAATCTAAAAGTAAAATGAGACATTTTAAAAAAAAAAGGTTCTTTGTGAAACACAATGAAAAATTAAAAGCTTCGCAGTCACCTTTAACAATGGGTTACAGAAATACCAAACTATACATAAATCTAGAATCACAATATTAAAAATAATCCTATTTTTAGCTTCATTGCTTACCTTACGTTAGTCATAAAGTTTTACCTTATAGTTAAAAAAAGCTAATAAAAACAATCATTAAGCCAAATTAGAACTCAGTCGATCTGTTGATTAGGGCAGGCTTTTTTGCACCGCAACACACTTGTAAGGGATGCTCGAACACGTTGGTGCCGGAAGTAACCGGTGCTTATAGCACAGGAATGTTCCTAGTTTAAGCCCAGTTGTAAAACAGATTTAAGTCAAATAAATATTGTTTATTTTTTATTTCTTACTTTCATTTCCGCACCAAATCACCACAGCCTGTATATAAACTTTGAAACTCAACAAGGGTTCGATCTGCGTCACAGACGAACTGCCAACAACAAAATGGTACCCTTACGGTGCCTGTTTAAGAGGGAAATGTCAGGAGACCCATTATAATACCGTTGAAGGTGTCCGTAATTTCAATTTTTTCCCTCCGTGATAAAAAGAATCACTTCTTTGTCCTTCAAACCGACCTTCGAAAGGTTCACGGGTCAGCGAATCTTTTATCTCAACATAATTTAGTTGAAGAAATATTTTCTTGTCCCCAATAAAATTGGTAAGATTGTGTTTATTCAATTTATCGGCGAGTGTATCTTCATAAATCATGATACTTTTTGATAGATATATAATTCGATATTACGAATTTCTCGAGTGCGTAAAATGAGATCTAGGTCATAAGTTACTATCGTTCGCCTGTTGAATTATTTATTGGCCCAGGAATATTGCTATAATACCTAAGTACAGCATAGAATTATTATTCCATCTGGGACGAGAGTCATAGATAGAGGCATCAGATGCCAGCTCTAAAAATACTTCGTATTTTTTCGAGAAAAATTGCTGGTCGTATGGTGGGTAAATAGTTTTTTTCCTAATATTTTCTCATCATATTTGTAACATTGATATACTCCGAAATTTTGATTACGAATACAAATGTTCGATTTTTTTTCATTTCAGTTAATTGTGCCGTTGTACCTATGCGTTCACATTTTTATATTGGCGCCCAATAATCATGTTATCTATGTTTGTACTTTTCAGCTTATATCAGTAACATAATATCACGCCTGTAATCCTCGAAGGGACTAGTTCACCCACATTTCGCCAGTTATATTTTAAGTCCCATGCAATAGGGGCCAGCCTATTGCCATCAACCGGGCATAAATCCTGACTCCGTGGTTACTATTGAGGAATTCCTGAGATCGAATCCAAGGCATCATGAGAGCAGTTGCGCTTTTAACCATTATAGCAACGAGGCAATCAGCTTAAATGTAGTACGAATCGATAAATGTACACAGTAAGAAACTGCCATTGCCATTTCAAAAATTATGAAAATCAAAACTTCTTCAAGATAACCGAACAAAACATTCCTTCAGACAAAACGAATTCTAATTTCAAACACAAAAAGCGAGCGAACACAACTACATTATTTTTCCTTTTCTGTTCCTTTTTCAAATGATTTAATTACTAATGTACTGGTCGTATCAAGGAGTGCACAAAGATAGTCAACAGACAAAGAGGTTTTAATTAAACCGGGGACGGGACGAGGCCAGTACCAGCCCGACAGCGACCCGGGACGGACGCCTTAAGATTTTACATTTAAATTAACCGAACCATGACTATATAAATGTCACAAAGTCCGTTCCCCAGAAATATCTTGAAACTGGTATTATAATAAGAAAAAGATCGAGTTTTTAATTTTAGTATTTTCAAGCTGTACTGGAGCTGGGATGTTTGTATAGAAAGTAATAAAAGCGTGTTTAACAAAGAATGAGATAGTTATCTCTTTTCTTGGGTATCGTAAAAGAAAACTAAAGATTAAAAGATAGAAGGTCCCTCATTTATTCTGCGCAGTACTTTTTGTATTTCTAAAGGCGCAATATTTACAATGCAATATGTAGCTTAAGAGCAGCGGTGGCCCAGTGATGGCGACCCCAACTTGCGAACAATAAGTCGTGGGTGTCAAACCCAGGCAGGTGCATTACTTTGTGTAATTTATTTAATCACTACTGATCTCAAAAACGGTGAAGGAAAACATCGTGAGGAAACCGGCATGTCCTTGAACCATAAATTCGAAGACATGTGACATTTATGTACCAACCCGCACTGGGCCCTCGTGGTGGATTGTAGCCCATCATTCCCTCTCATAGAGAGGAGGCAGTGCGTCCCAGCAGTGGGAACAGTATAGGCTGACTATGCATGTAGCTACAAGGTTGCGAACTGTCGATGCCGATTATGTCTGAAAAATATATGTATAAACAGACCCTTCACATACCCGTAAACCAAGCATTTTGTACATCAAACTAAGTAACTTTATGCAACAATTATTACTGGGAATCGACTTTATTTTTTGGGGTGAAAAATCACGTTTTAAGGTTGGACTCAATGGAAAGCACTGAAAGCACTGTGCTGATGGATGGATTGAATAGTACGGGGAAGGTGTATAAAGTAAAAAATCTTACATTAAAAACATGTATTTAAAAAAAAACTTGTGAAAAAGTTAAAACTTTGACCCCCAATATCTCCGTAACTAGAAGGTTCACAGGTATGGTCTACAACAAAAAAAATATCGCACAGACGGGGAGAACAAGTGCCTTTCGGTTATGTTAAGGGTCTATTTACACCCTTTATAGTAATATGTCTGAACTCGTATGGCTCATAATAATAGGTTTTGTACACGGGCTACAAAATCCGGCAACAATGACTGTCGAAATCATCTGCAACGCAGCGAAAGTCACGAGAATATAATATGCTGTCTCACTCATGGCAACCTTCATGACACTTAAGAAAAGAAACAACAATTGAAGTGTCCGGACTATATCTCCATATTTTCGATTCCCGTTCGATCGTCCTGCAACCTGCCAGCAACATAATATGAAAATGCATTGGCTTAATGTGTGGCTATCTTTTACGCCTACATTTAAAATATTGTCATATATTGGCTGTAATGGTGCCGGCAACTGTATTGCAGCCATACATTATCTGCCTAGCCTTTTCCCAACTATGATGGGATTGGCCCCCAGTCTACCCGGATGTAGCTGAATACCAGTATTGTACATGGAGCGACTGCCTATCTCACCTCCACAACCCATTTAGTACTGGGTAATACAATACCCCTTGGTAAGACTGATTGTAAGACTTACTACTTATCGACTGGCAAAGATTTACAATTGATAGCCGGGACCAACAGCTTAACGTGCTTTCCGAGGTAGAGAGGAAACTCGGTATGTAGGTCACCCATCCACAGACCACCATAGTCAAGCACGGCTTAACCTGAAGATCGACCCGAGCAGCTGTTATTATTTAGCCACGAGCTCCTCAAATGTGTGGATATATGACCGGCATTATTTAAAATATTCTCGTGTATTGCACAGCCTGGCTGTAAATGCTGGCATTGTTGCCGGCAACTATAATACAGCCATACATTACTGTAAAAATATTGCCCGTTTAGAAGCACCTTTACTACTTAGGTCTGTACCTACCGTCTGCTCGACTCTATTATTTTCTCTAAAATACCTTCAAATAAATCTACATTTTCAGTTCAGCAACTCGTGAAACTAAACTACAATGCAGCCTAATTAAATCTTAATTAGTCGATGTTCTTAATTCTAGCAACACTTAATCCGTTGTGTTGCCACTTCACTTTAATTAATTAGTGAAATGCATGTTTTCTAGAAATTACGGCGCCTTTCGCCAAGTGTTTTGTTGTTAATTGCTTTCAACAATTTTCACGTTAAAACTAGGAAATGAGCGAAGGTTAAATACGAAACGAGTTGGTGTGAAGTTTAGTTATTCGTTTTCTCTTGAAAACGTGTTTTAAAATAGAAGTCTATAGAGTGCAATTGTGGCTATTCTGTGGGTTCCTTTTGGGGCTCGATCGTCAAGGTTAAGCAGCGCTTGCCAAGGTTGGTCCGTGGATGGGTTATTTGTATGTATTTTAAATCCCATTTGAATGGGGATAAGCCTATTACCATGACATGTATTGTTAACAGTGTAAAATAAATGCATAGCAAATATTTGGAGAATAATACAAGTTAAAAATGGAAAAAAACAAAAAACACTGTTAAAACCGACAATCATCAAAAATACAAAAACTGAAAAATAACTTTAGCTTCAGAAGTCGGCGACTTTTTTTTTGATTGATTCAGTTTTATTTGACACCGACTTTTTTGTGTTTTCGAAGTCGGTTTTATTTTTCGCAAAGAAATTTTGTATCCTAAAAAGAAGTTTATCTCTTTTACCAAGATCCTTTCAAACTATAATCCTAAACATTAAACCATAATACGAGCTGAACTGCAAATATAATGCATTCACATATCTTGCTCAAACAAGTCGGGAAGCTGGGTTCCCCTCCTAACAATGTCAGCTACATAAATCTATTCGAGAGGGAATAAAAGAGCGCGCATAGAGTGCACACTGGAACACAGGTGGTAGAAATAAAGAGGATATGTCCTTGCAACTATATTTTAAATAATTCAATGTTTCCATGAATGCTCCAAGGTCCTTCCTTGAAGACCTCTTCCGAGAAGTGAGATTCGCAGGAACAGACATGACGCAAGGATGTTTTTTTTTATGTAACTTTGCTCCACACTAGGAATTTCTCCTGTATCGTGGGTGCGTTTATAAACATTTAAGCTCACATACACAAACAGCCAGACCCGGAACAACTACCTGTAGGCCATACAAATATTTGTTCCGTGCGGGAATCGAACTCGCGACATGAAGCGCAGCAGTCAATCGCTCAGCCACTGCGCCAACCGTGCCGTCGTTTATGTGTATGTAATTTAAACCTGCTCAAAATATTTACATATCGCGATTTATGAATGCGAGCTAAGCTAGCTAATAAGTGTGGTCCACAAATTGCATGGCAAGCTGCCTTTCTTCTTTCATGTAACGGGGGGCGAGAATATCGTGACTATTAGGAACCAAATTCATACTCTCAGGAATTTCTAATAAAAAAACTTAGTAATATCTTGCTTGATCTGGGAATTACATCATTATAAAAATAATAATTGCTTGGAATTTATTTCTTGTCAAATACAATGCCCTATTCGATAAAGCTAAACACGCAACTCACAACACTTCGCTTTAACTCATCAATTTTCAGCCGAAAGACGACCACTGCTGGACATAGGCCTCCCCCAAGTGTCGCCACATTGACCGGTCCGACTCGCATCCAGCGGATCCCCGCAACCTTCATCGGTCATCGGTCCACCAACTTTTCGGCCCCTTCGACCACTTTAACTCAGTTAGAATTATTGTAACCTAGCTTATGCCCGCGAGTACTCCCGCGTGGAGTTCGATAATTGTCCCACTGGATCATACTACCGGTATAAAAAGTATCTTATGTGTTAATCCAGGTTATAAACTATCTGTGTGCTAAGTTTCATCCAGTTCAGTTTTTGCGTGAAAGAGTAACAAACATCCATCCATCCTCACAAACTTTCGCATTTATAATATTAGTAAGAAGTAAGGACTTACTCTGGAAACTAATTCTCATGATTTCCATTTCATAAAATCTAAGCTGCTTTTCGCAATGCCATGGAAATATCTCTAATGAGCATATTATTGGGATGACATGATATGTGCATACAATATTCCATATTTTAGTAACTTCATGTTCCACGATGACACACTACTGGAATACGTTCTGAAGCGAAATTAATTTAAGTAACACTAACTTTAAAAATGGTTCAATTTGCGACACTGCGGTGAGAAATATGTGTTTTAGTGTCAAATAAAGGCATTTTATTGTTCAATTTGATTAAAAATATACACGTGGTTGTTTTATCTGACTTTACGGTATTTGGTTTTTACTTAAGCCTTACTGAATAAAAAATTGGATTGGAAGCCGCAGACATAGCAACGACTTATATGGATTATAATGGATATGCCTTTGTAGCTTTATTTTTATTATTTGTTGCTATAGCGGCCAAAAACATTCAATTCTTTATCGTGTGTTATTCTTTGACTTGACTTTACATGCCGTCAAGAAATATCTCTCAGGTATGCTGGTTCGAATGTTACGGTTCAAAATGGAGCCTTAGTAGTAGGGTCCCGTTGGCATCCTTTCTTTGTATACGGAACCCTAACTAGTTCTGAATAAAAAACCTAGCCATATTTTATATACCTTCCCAAATAGTTAATACCTGATGAAATATCTTGACTCCATATTACGAATGTGCTCCGAAATAAGTTCCATATATTTTATTAGATCAGTCGGTCATATTCGCGCGACTTAGTTGAATCAAATAACACCTCATTTGTCAGAGCGACTGAAGGATTTACGAGTAAATGATAAGAACTCGCTTAAGTGAGTCCCTGTCTTCTTTAGAATTGGCTTGTTTTCTGACTACGTTTTATAACATTGAATAGTAATGTTCAAGTTCTTTAGAGGACGCTTCATTTGTCTGGAGTTTATTTATGTGTGCTGGGAACTGTGGGAATAAATTTGGTATTTAATCAAATGATGAGTCATCATCATACTCCTGTCCATGTTACTTGGGGTCGGCGCAACACGATTTTTTCTTCCATTCTCCTCTGTCAACCCTTTTTTTCATACGCCCAGAGAGGGAGGGGTCTCCGGCTTTGGGCGGAGCGGAAGGGAGTATCAGACTTGTACTGACTAAAACCCATCCATGTTCCTTCTTTGCCCTTTGTGTTCCAGGGCCGCGGTAACTCTTTCGAACAGTCCCGCAGCCCCGGCAGGCTTCGGCCATTGCGCACGTGGAACACGAACGCGCCTTCGACAATCATTAACTCCTTTATCTTTCATATCATTCCTTACACAATCCATCCATAGTTTCTTTGGTCTTCCTCTCCCTCTCCATCCATCAACATTTACATTCATCACTCTTTTAGTCACATGCGATTCGTCCCTCCTCATCAACTTGCGCCAGTTACAGAAAAGTTTTAAAAATCCTCTAATATACTTGTTCCTTACCTTATCCATTCTCAATTAAATGATGAGTATGTTCCAGAAATATCTCGTGTGAGTTTGGTGAATTTTATTAATTAAATGTTTCTGTACGAAGATAATAATCTTCTAGTGGTTGGGTTTTTCCATCATGAATTTCTCGGTAGCAACCACGAAGCCTGGACTTGTTCATGGTTGATGGCAATAGAACTCGCACCCTATAACATGAATATAAAAAATGGAAAATCGGAAGATGGGATTAAATGCACTTGGTGGGTTGAATTGATGATTTTAATAATTATAATTCGGTAACTACATAAGTATTACGGTCGCCTGAGTCGTATGTGCTTTACGAGGCGCGGAGGAAACTTGGTATATAATGAGTGGTCACCTATCCACGGACCAACTTAGACAAGCGCTGCTGTACCTAAAGATCGACCCGAGCGGCTGTTATTATTTAGCCACGAGCTCCTCTCCTCAAAACGTGAGTAAATGTCCTAATTATGCGATTGAAAAGAATTGCTTGTGTGTGTGAGCAAATTTTTTGCTCCCTTCTTCGCATGCTTGCTCTCGTCTTTCAATCTTTTGACGAATCCAATTCGGTTAGGTTCAGTTGGTAGGCATTTGTTACCCTTATCTTCTGTCACAACCGCTCTAAAAATGTGAGTAAAATGTCCTAGAAACAAAATTTCGAATAACACAACATGACATTGACCAAAGTGCGTAATGGATTACACGGCGCCCTCCTTCTGCCATAGAAGTAGCTTTGTTTGACCCCAAAAGAAACATTATAAGCTGATTTCGTCATCCCATCTTCCTAGCACGATCAGGCTGCGCTGAGGCGGCTGCGGTAGGCGCTGAAAACTTCAAACGGCGCAAATACAATCACTTATTGGTAGTTATATGTTTGAGCCGTTTGGGGTTGAAACTCTAGGACCATGGGGTCCCACCTAGTATTTCACCTAGGATATCGTCAAGTGGTTGGTCGACGTGACCAGAGTTTTTGGCCAAAAAATTCAGCATTGCCATCCAACGTGACAATGCTGCCAGACTTCTGGGCATTTTTCCTATTGACAGCGATGTGGACGAATTTTTGACACCGTGTAATTCTTTTCCCATTTTGATACATGTACATATTTTATAACTTTTTTAGATCTGTTTGTGGTTTGTACATAATGTACAAAATTGTAATAAGAAAATTCATATTTATCCTACTATCCTTTCCTACTAATATTATAAATGCGAAAATTTGTGAGGATAGATGGATTAATGAAAGTTTGTTACTCTTTCACACAAAAACAACAGAACAGATTTGAATGAAATTTGGCACAAAGATAGTTTATAACCTAGATTAGCACATAGGGTAATTTTTATCCCGGTAATACGATCCCGTGGTACAATTACCGAGCTCCATGCGGGCGAAGCCGCGGGCAAAAATAAGCTAGTTGTTCAATATACGCACAAAAACTATGTCCCGCCAATATTTCTGCAGAATCCTCCACGGAGGTTTATTTACCGATCATTAATCTCCAAGTTTGCCAAACTTCGGAACGTGCTCGACCTATACGAGGGAAAATAAAGTTTGGCTGCTATTAGAATATCGTATGGGCAATAGCCTTGTAATGTTTTTGAACAGAATAGATGAAGTTGGTCATTCTTTTTGAAGGTTTTTAACAATCATGGTATGGTGTTTTAAGTTATCATCATATTAGTGTATTACATAGACACAACATCACGCCTGTAATTCCCGGAGAGCTAGGCAGAGGTATACCTAATAGTACAATCACGAGAACTAATATGTATACACTTTCCTAAATTCAAAAGCAATTTTCGCGAGAAATAACGGCTGTAACTTGGAGATAGGATCTTCTTCATACAAATATGTGTTTCAGAATACTATTTTCGTAACAACATGAAATTATAATCAGTACACAGTAACAGTACACTCACATTTCGCCAGTTATGTTAACTCCCATGTAATAGGGGGCGAGCTTATTGCCATCAACCGGGCACAAATTCAGGCTCCATGGCTGCTAGGGAAACTCCAATAACAATATGTCCGACCCGGCAATCGAACCAAGGACCTCATGCTCAGAAGTCGCGATTGCGACCACTGGACCAACGAGGTGGTAGTCTCTTTAAATTGATAGTACCCTGTATAATAACACACGATAATACACAACCACTACCGCAGATAGGTTCCAAGAACCATTTTTCAGGGACAAACAGCTAGTCATCAGCATAAATTTACAATTTAGCCAAGTTTACGTATCATTTGTCACGTAAGCGGCAAGTTTTAGTGTAACGTATAGATACGTGGAGCTGGTAGGTACCTACTTGGTTTATTTATGTCACTGGTACACTTTTAGGGGAGGCGGAGTAAATGTAGGGGGCGACGACGAAGCATAACTGTCGTAGTATCACGCCTGTACCGGACTTATTGTCGGGCCTACGCTGTCCCCCCCCATACTTAAGTACTTAAGTACTAACGCAGTAACATAATAATATTGTCATCATCATCATCATTTCAGCAGAAAGACGTCCACTGGTGGACATAGGCCTCCCCCAAATGTCGCCACATTGACCGGCCCCGTGCGACTCGCATCCAGCGGATCCCAATAGGTGGATCGATGACCTGGTGAAGGTTGTAGGGATCCGCTGGATGCCAATAATATTGTACAACCAAATAATTGTAAAAGAGTAACCATGGAGTTCCTTGCCAGTTCTTCTCCATAGGAAAAGACCAACCTGAACCTTACAACTATTCTCGGCGTTTAAAAGTGCCCTCGTAGGCCTAAATAAAATATTTTGATTTTGATTTCCCGAACGGTTAGGCAGAGGTGCATCTATAGTAGCCCAGCTTGGAAGAGGCGTATGTATATGAGGTCAGCTGTAGACCACAATGGGCTACGATTTGGTTGTGGTACCAAAGACACCCACATGACCAGTTATGTTCCAGTCAAGTAAATTTATAGAAAAATGTTTTTAAAAGACAGATTTCGAACATAAAATCGTTTTAATACAACACCTTGTTGGTCTAGACCCTAGACCAACTTCCAGAAATCCAGGACCCAAGAGTTTAGGGTCCTGGATTCGATTCCCAGGTCGGGCAATTGTTATTGGGTTTTTCTATCAAGAATTTCTTAGTAACAGCCTGCACGGAGTTTGGATTCGTGCCCAATTGATGGCAATAGGCTCACCTCTATTAGGAACACCTCTGCCTAACTCATCGTGGATTACAAGCGTCATGTCATGTACACTGCAGTGGAAACTAAACTTACGTATACAGCCAAACAAATAAGACATAAAATCACTTTTCAAATATAATCTGTTCTGTGAAAAGCATGACACCATTCTTCACTTATTCCACACGTAAATATCACAAGTTTATGCTTTCAGCAAGTATTAAGGTGACGTCACATGTGAAGGCTAGCTTTTAGCACTATATTCGAGACTTGCTGTTGCCTTCAGCTTTCCCCACGTGGATGTTTGATATTATCCCACAAAATATGCTACATCCTAATCCAGATCTCAGGTCTACCATAGAAATTTGATCGGGCGTTTATACATGAAAAGGTAAGAGGCAGACATAGTTACATTCGCATTTATAATTTTACTGCCTATGCAAGTACGGCTTTAACTTTAAGTCGTTGGTCTCAGTTCTCATTTGTAGATCTTTGACAGTTGTTACAGGTAGTAAGTGGCTCGAAAGTTCACCACCACCACCACAAGTCTTTCTAAGAGGTATCGTATTATCCAGTACTAACTGGGTAGTGGAGGACTGATAAGCACTCGCTCCATGTAAAATACTGGTATTCAGCTGCATCCGGTTAGACTGGAAGCTGACCCCAACGTAGTTGGGAAAAGGCTAGGCAATTGTTGACGGAAGTACCGATTTTAAATGGCAGATGCAATGGACTTATTGACATTGATGTTATTGGCTATAAGACCAGAGGAAGGTCAAAGAAACGACGGATGGACTGTGTGAAGGATGATATGGCTAGAAAGGAGGTGACTGCTGAGATGACGTTCAATAGAGAAGTATGGAATAAGAAGACATGGTGCGCCGACCCCAAATAAATTGGGATAAGGGCAAGAGAATGATGATGATGGATATCCAAAGACCATTTCATGGATATTTAGTCACTGTCATAAACTTAAGAACAAAACAGGCGCGGGCCTGTGGACGGCGAGTTATGGGCTAGCTCGCCGTCCGGCCGTCTTATGACGACAGGCCGTGTCGACGGCGCGTTCGTGTTCCACGCGCGCCTCAAAGAGATGTCAGCAACCGAGTAGGGGTCCGCATGGGCCGATGCCTGCCAGAGCTGCGGGACTGTTCGAAAGAGACACCGTGGCCCTGGAACACAAAGGGCAAAGAAGGAACATGGATGGGTTTTAGTCAGTACAAGTCTGACACTCCCTTCCGCTCCGCCCAGAGTGGGGGGGGTCATTTGATGATTTCCAATCCGGAAAAAAAAAAAAAAACAGAACAAAACAAGACATCAAAAACAGTTCCTTATCCAAATCATCAAAACCCACTTTACTTACAAAACGTTCATGAAAGGCGGATCAATTTCCTATCAGCCCTTAATTTACTTTAGGTAAACGTATCCGATCTAGAAATAATAGAAAAACGGTAATTTACCTTGGCAACATCTTACTCCAGGCGATTTAAACAAAACACTGTCAAGACTGTGGGTGGGGATCAAGGATATTAGGCTACCTTTCCATTTCAGTTAGTAAAAGGAAAATTGTAGGAAAATTTCGTGATGAAACCGGGATGTCCTGGGACTAAATATTCGAAGACTGCTTACATTCCGACGCACTGCCGCGTGGTGGATAACTGACTTCATCCGTGTTCATCCTTTCACATAGACAGCTTTCCAATGTTGGAACTTCATGGTATTCAACAGTGAAAAGTTCTTTATTCTTCTTTATTCAGGCTTCATGGTATTCAACAGTGAAAAGTTCTTTATTCTCATGATATTAATAACTGTTGCCCGCGACTTCGTCCGCGTAAAAATTATAATAAAAATATTACTTCCCTATTTGAATCAAATTTTGATAACAATTTCATTGTTTTTGCACGGAACCCTAATCCTAAAATAGCCTAAGTTACTCCTTACAATAAAAGTTCCGTCAAAATCGATCCAGCCGTTTCGGAGATTAGCCGGAACAAACATACAGACAGACAAAATTGAAAGAAAAATGTTTATTTTGTTATAAGTACCGTATATATTTTCATTTGCATTCAGTTAAAAGCAGTTATTTTGAAATCACAAACAGAGACTTCAATTTTATTTATTTGTATAGATGAACACGAATCAAGACTCCAGGCCACAGGGAAATGCCTATTGGAAATACTAAACAACACTAAATCCAACCCAGTAGTCGAACCTAAGACTTCATGCTCGGTATTACTGCTTTGTGACCACTAGACCATGGAGACAGTTCTCCAGCCCTCTCAACTGAAATAGACAGGTAGCCTAAAGTAAGTTCGTTATCTTTGAAATTGGAGGGAAAACAAGTGGTTACTTAGGAGGACTAAGTTTCTGAGAGGGGTCACTGTTATTTAGTGAAGAGAAACAATTAATAGATAACTTGTAAGGCTAGTTGTGGAAACTAGCTGTTTCTATGACTGTATAGGATACTCCTCAATACAATTTTTATATTTTCTGGAGTCAGGTGTCTCCACACCTTTGGATGGTCACAACAAAAGTGAGCGGGTAAGAATCTGACGAGCAGATGTATTTTTTATAATAGCTGTGCCTCGCGACCTTTATTCGCGTGAAATTATTATAAAAAATATAACTTCCCAATTTAAATCGGATTTTGTTTACAATATCTAGGGTTTATATTTTTTGCACGGAATCCTTATACTTTTTGTAGTTAAAAGAAACCTAAGTTACTCTCTATAGTATCAGCTATCTGCCAGTAAAAGTCCCGGCTAAATCGGTCCAGTCGTTTCAGAGATTAGCGGGAACAAACAGAGAGACCGACAGACAAAAATTAAAAAATATGTTTTTTTTTGTTATAAGTGCCGTATATACTTTCATAATTATGGATTAAGTAAGCATTTATTTTGAAATTACAGACACTTCAATTTTATTTATTTTTATAGAAGAAGATTCATATTGAATTCATTAACAGGTGGAAAAAACCCTTTGAAAGAATTGGAGACGAAAGGGGTCAAGTAAGGAATGTGGTTCTCATGACCCTTGGATGAACAGAAGAAAAAAGATCAAAAATAAGAGATATATCTTACCCTTCTTGCTTCCCTAGTAACAGTGTCTGTTAACTAATGGAAAAACATTACCAAAAATAATTACTTCCGAACACCAAATCCACAAAAAATCATTCAAAATTCATAGTTGAGCAAAATATTAGATTACAAACATGAATTCTGTTGGGCCCACTTAATGACTTGTAAATAGGGAGAGGGCTTGCTGTCATTAATAACCGAGGGAGGGCTGTCTTCCGCAGCTCCTTCGAGCAATTACCCCGTCGCCGTGCCACTGTGGGACTTGAGGAGTAGGACATGTGCGAACAGGAGTCGTTCTTGGAACGTAGCTGTAGTGTTGTCTTACTTAAAGTTTTACGTTTTCACGGACATATTATTTTGGAAGCCGTATCTATTAAGAAATAAAGGGTGTAAATAAACACTTAACGAAGCCGAAAGGCACTTGTTCTCCCCGTCATTGCGATAATTTTTTTGTTCTAGACCATACATGGAAACCTTCTTGTTACGGAGATATTCGGGGTCAAAGTTCCAACTTTTTCACAAGTTTTTTTTTTTTTATATACATGTTTTTAATGCAAGATTTTTATTTTAAGCACATCCACGACCCACGAACTATTTAATTCAACCATCAGCACAATGTTTTGAATGCGTTACATTGAGTCCTACCGTCAAACGTGGTTTTTCACCCCAAAAAAAAGTCGTTTCCCAGCAATATTCTTTGCGTAGAGTTACTTAGTTTGATGTACAGAATACTTGGTTGACGGCTTCTAGAAACCGTAATTTCACGAGAAAATAGATTTTGTGTGAAAAGGTATTTCTCGTTATGTAATTGTAATTTTCAAACTGCATGCCAAATCTCCTCTCAGACGATGAATGAAATATAATTGAAAACCAAGTGTGTTCACTACATTTTCCACTATAGTAAATCTATGGTTTTCACGACGTTTTTTTAGAAAACTAACTGACTGAGCATCAGACTCACTGGTAAATAGGTGAGTTTGTTCCGTATATTCGTTGTTCGTTGAAGTTGCGTCGCTGAAGAATAAGTTGCACTACTGTGAGTCCTCCACTGTGACATAGGTACTTTGATAACTCTGTATTTGTGTGCCTTACTTATGCATACAAAATATCATCTCTACACATAACAGAAAGGGAACGTCATTATGTCTGTGCAGACATATAACCTTGAAATACTCAATTATGTATAACTGTAGTACATAATATATCAATATCTGAACCTTTGTGTGGAGAAGGGTCTATCTGAGAAACAGAGATCTTGTATCTTTATTTAATTTATAAATAACATAATACCATCACGCCTGTAATCCCCGAAGGGTTGGGCAGAGATGTACCTAATAATACACCCATATTTCGCTAGTTATGTTTGATGGGGCGACACGGCTTATACTGTTACACGAGGTACTAATTTAAAACCTAATCACCTGTTTGTCTAATATATGTATTTATGAATAAAAATAATTTATTCCAGCTTATTACTTAGATAATATGATCTTGTTTAACAAATTACTTATAGGAAGTTTAAATTATCGATTTTACGGATTATTAGTCATGTCCACTTTCATCTGTTTTGTAGGCTTTTAACTAAACATAGCATGGCAGTGATAATCTAGTGGTGTGACCGTCAGACTGCCAAGACATTAGTCTCGAGTTCGAACCCAAAACACGCTTCTTTAATTCTTGTGTGTATTTTATAATTATCATTTGCTTCGGTAAAGGAAAACATGGTGAGGGAACCAAACCAGTATGCCTAGAGATATCTCTCGACGGCATGTAAAGCCAAGTCAGAGGCTCATAGGCGGCATAAAAACTCTGACACTAACCTGGTGTCGGAGTTTTTATGCCACACGAAAAAGAAGACTAAACATAAGTAGTTAGATTCTGGACTAATAAGAAAAAACAGGGAAACTGTACGTTGAGTGAGTATTCTGTAAAACCGGTACGGAATAACACAGAATTGTGGACGCTGCTCCTGACACGGAATAAATACTTACTGAGATATCTGTCCATGTCCGGTATCTACAAACGTTCCGCATTTTGTCCGTACTAACTAAATACTGTCCGTACTGTCTGTGTGTACTGAGTAATGTTATTTTATGATTATACAGTATGTTTAGAAATACACTATCAAATATTGAAATGATTTTGCCATTATGCCATAGACGACATTCTCAATGTATTTTTAGGTTTAAGCTGGGTGTAAGCTAAAGTTAACCACAGGCAATTTGCCATACACAGAAACGCGAAACCGCTGAAAAAGCAGCTCTCATTTACCTACTGATAAAAAACACTCCACATAAAAGTTCCCCTCTGCGTGCAACGAAACGCAACACAAATCCACTATAAGTAGACGTAATCAGCGCACAAACGCGTAAATCGGCGAATAAAACCGCGCGGCAACTTTTTAATTTTACGTGTTTACGCATAATTGCGCTCCGTTACGCGTAAAAGCCCGTAAATCTGTCCGATTCGTTATTTATTTGCTATTTGCCGGCTGTGAAATATAAGCAAGTCGTAAGTGTTTGTGGTTCAAGCTGATTTACTTTATACGACTTTTGAGGGGGGAAAGAAATTACAGTTTTATGCATCAAAGAAATAATTTTAGCGGTAAGGTAGGCTAGCTTGTATTGGCTACCCTTTATTAACCATCAAACAATGAGTTTACACATAACTGCAAACTCAAACTCAAAGCATTTAATGTAATTAGACCATCACAGGCACTTTTGAATGTCAAAAAACAAAAAAGAAATGCGAAGCTACAGTCACAGTCACAAGGTTTAATAATTTGAGAAAGTACTGTAGTTGCACATTCCAAAGCGTAAAACTGTATGGAGAAGAATGGGCATGCAACTCCATAGACACTCTTTTCTTCACGCTTGAAATCCTGGTTACGCAGATGTGTCCCTCTAATGTACTCACATTTCAAGTCTTTAGTTACAGAAGTCAATGCTATTGGGAAATACCTGATGGGAAAACCAAATATGTCTTTACCCGACCTGCGAATCGTACCCCGGACCTTATGCTCAGCAGTAGCACTTGTGGCCACTAGACCAACGAGTACAACAAATCTCTAAAAACTCATTATTTTTTTCAATCGCTTTCGATTTCCATACACCCTGTATAACAGACCTCTCATCGTAATTACATCGCCATCGAATACTATCGTATCGCAATTACATCGCCCCGAGTAAACAACGATAAGTTATAAATAAATAGCACTTATTTCGATATCACTCGTCGGAGAGGACGTGACGCGAAATATTGGATGGTGCTCAAAATGTATACGTAATTAACTTGAATGAATGTTGTATTAATTTTCGTGATGGCAATGTTTTTTTGAGAGGCTAATGGCTGTATACAGGGTGGAAGCGACACCCACTCACTAGAGATTACCACGTATTCAGAAAATCATACTGAACCCCGCACATACAAATTCTTCTTCAGTATTTTTTTTTATCTGCTGTTTCCTTCAACAGTTCAATACCTACTAAAGGATCTATTCTTTATCTTTCAAATTAAATGACGATTAAAATAATAAAATCGGATTTAATTCTGACAAGTGTTTGGTTCAACCGTCGAACAACGAATTAATTCATTTTCAAATGTCAAAAATGTCATACAAAGTGTTGTCATAATTAACTTTGATTCGATACAATTAAATAATCGATTTAATAGGTATTTAACTAGAATAATAATAATACCGACTGACTGAACCGACCGACCGACGGACCGACTGATTTAATATTTACTAAATTTAATACCAATTATATTGTATTCCTGGTTGCATACTAGATAATATTTTATAAAAAATGTATGGAACAGCAGTTTTTTTTTAAGTTACCGATGAGAAATTTCAATACTGAATATGTGGTAACCGTTTGATCGTCGATATCCCTTGCACCCTGTATTTTAGGAGGAACGACGCAGCCCGGAATCAGTCAGAGTGAGTCAGTGAAATACTTTCACTGACTTTATTGGTAAACGATCTTCAGAAAGGTCCCCCTGTTGCGATACGAACGTGGACTAGCGAAAGCAGTGTAAAAATCATAGCATTATAGCATTCGGGCAAAGTGTTATTGGGTTTTTCCATTAGGAATTTCTCAGCCGTGGAGTCAGAATCCGAGCCTGGATGATATCAATAGGCTCGCCCCCTATTACATGGAAGTTTTACATAATTGGCGAAATGTGGGTGTACCATTAGGTACACTTCTGCCTAACCCTTACCAGCATGATATTACGTTATGTTATTATGGCATAATGTAGTTTCTGCCTATACCCACGAGAAAAGTTTTAAGTATACGTATGTATTGCAGCAAAGTTTTCTCGAAGTATTACAGGAAAAATTGTCTGAGAACTTAAAGCACTACCAAATTCCAAGCTATTCAGATTACTTGTTTGTTCTGTTACCACTAAGTTACGATAATTCTTAAATAACATTGGCCGTCACAAACTTTTCTGACTTCTAATTAATTATCAAATAAATCGGGACCCATAGATAGCATAAGCATAATCAGCCTATAATGTTCCCACTGCTGGGACACACTGCCTCCTCTCTAGAGAGGGAATGGGCCACATGCAACCATGGGAACTATGGATGCCTCATAAAAATAGTTTACTCCCAAAAAGACCAGCAATTAAAAAAAATACAAACAATAAATCCGCTAAACTATTTACAAACTCAAGTAAAACAACAGCAAACAATAAATGTCCAATTGTCAATAAATCCTATTCACCAGAAATTCATCATTCACATTTTGAATGCAAATACAATGTTTGATTTTTCACTCATACTACAGACAATACACAATCAAATTGTGTGCACCAGTAACTAAAAAACAATTTTCGAAAATGTTTCTTTCCAACGTAAGTACTTTTCAATATGGGCGGGTAGATGTTGAAATGATATAAAACAAGCTGTGTGTGAGGTATTAACAAAATTCTTTTTTTATTTGAAAGGCCCACGTGTGTCATTAAGTGTGGAATATGACATCGTTCAAATGGCTGCCTTGGCTTCTTACAGTGGCACGGATCCGAGTGGTTCAATTTTCATTGACTCTTCTGCATAGAACCGGCTGTTCACGGCGAGGAATCGACTGCCTCGGGTTCTGCTGTACACTTTCACGAACCGCGACGATGTTTTAGGCCGATCTTGCGTTCCTTGAACTTATGGGTGTATGCCGATTGTTTACCGAACCGATCGTCTCAAATTTAGCCACGAAACGTTGAAAAGTCGACTGTGAAGGTCCACCACATCTACCGTAAAATTGGTGCAATAAAAAAACGAACACTCATTTTGATAATAAAGTTTTATTATTTACACGTGCTGTGCAATCGTGTAAATTGCCATGGTGGCTTGGCATAAGTAACTAAATAATAAACAACGATTTGATAGATGTCACCAAAACAAATTGGCCGCCACGGGCAAATCTACACGCGCCTATTGAAAAACCCTGTATAATAATAACACCCAGTCTCTTCAAACACTGTTTTAAGTTTGGACGGTTTAAAACTAAACTTATACTGTCACTTACGGGAAATCTTCCGTGATTATTAATTATTTTGAGCTCACAATATGATCGCGGGATGTCAACCCGCGATCATGGGGCTTGCAACAGCGTCGAAATATTTTTGTGTAAGTTGCAGATGTGTCTAAGTTTTAGAGAAAACTCTTATAGTCCATTTCTTCTCTACAAGGGAGGCCTGATTCCCAGCAGTGAGAACATCAAAAGCTGATTATTTCAACTTTTGCAGACACCCTGCATCATCATCTTTCTTTTAATCTTATCCCAATTTAATTGTGGTCGGTGCAGCATGTCTACTTCTTCCATACTTCTCTATTACTCGTCATCTCATCAGACAGCTCCTTTCTTGCCATATCATCCTTCACACAGTCCATCCATAGTTTCTTTGGTCTTCTTCTACTCTTATACCCATCCACATTCATTCGAAAAACTTTCCTCACACACCTTGCATTAAAGGTCAGACTTTTGTCCTTATTAAATTAAGAATGCTCCCTCCCTCCACATCATTAAACAAATAACAAAACAAAACAGAGAAATCAAACAACAAAAAGTATTGAGTCTAACAACAGCGTCGCGGCTAAATGTTATTAAGACCTGGTCCCACTCGTAAGTCTCATTTAGCTCAGCAAACACTAGACCGGTACAATATCTCCTTGTTGTGCTCTCGAGCTCGATGGAGCTGACTTAGGTTCTTCCAGAGACAGACTTTCAGTTCACAAAGAGGAATTTACTTTTTATACTGTAGATTTAAAGAAAATGCATAACTAACAAATTGACTGCCTCGTTGGTAGCAAGCTTGACTGTTACGGATGAGGTCCTGGGTTCGCTTCCCGGGTTGGGTAAAGTTTCATTTGGTGTGTCCATTAGGAATTTCTTAGTAGCAGCCACGGAGTCTGGACTTGTGCCCGATTGATGGCAATAGGCTCGCCCCCTTTTACATGGGACTCAAATGTTACTGGCGAAGTGTGGGTGTACTATTTAGGTACACCACTGTCTAACCTTTCGCTGATTACAGGCGTGATGTTATGTTATTTAAAGGAAATTGTGGCTTGTCACGTTTAGTTTTTGACTTTGGAAACTTTTACGATCCTGGAGGCTTTTTAAGTTTCAAGCAAATAATTAATTAAAAATATAGTGTCATGTTGATCCTATGTCTAAAGGCCAATGTCATCATCAGCACATCTAACGTAACTGCGTTCAAGAGCTATCATCATTGTCACTGTTGAATATTGACAGTGACAGCTGATAAACGCGGTTTAGATGTGCTGATCGCGTTCAGACTTTGAAAGACGTTGAGGGAAAATCATAGGAATATAAGCTACATCATGCTGCCGTGGTAATCGAAAGGGCAGTAAGTCAAAAATGCTGTTTCAAGGAAATGTATAGTAATAGTATATTTGACCGTTTTTATGCTCTTTATCAAACAATAAAATATATTTCTAATTAACAAAGAGGCACGGAACCCTGAAAAGAAGAAAGCTCTTTTGACGAACATTTCATTTGGGGAATAATTTTCTTATTCAAAAATCTAACTTATAATTATGACAGCATGGGTGCTTCCGGGATCTAGAACAACACCAAAAACAACACAATTATGCCATCAAAACGTAGCGATTATAAAAGTCCCTTCACGATCATTAAATACTGAAATACATTGTCCCACAAGCTCAGCTCCCCTCTCCATACTGACGTAAAATACCAACCGCTCTATATACAGTATGTTGCCAGCTTAACGGTTAAAGACAAAGCGCCACTAGTGCCCTCTACGGCTAGATTGCGAAACAAAACTGCAGCACAGCAACGACACAGCGGACATTATCATACGCAGTGATAAAATAAAGTGGAATTAGCAAGCACTCGCTGTTTACACGGAGCAAGATAAACTGAACTTGTGCTGTTTTTAGAAAGGGTAGTTTAAATAGTAGGGCGATCGTTTTTTGTAGTGTATTTGTTGGTTAATGGGTGTTTACGTATAGAAATAATCTACGGAAAGCTTCCTTTACTTTCTTCCGTAAATGTAAAAGGTGTGGGCAAAAATGAGGTTAAAATAAACCCTCATTTCTTCAGTTTTCCGATGTACATATAGTAACGACCTTAAAAAGGCGCACATCTGGACTTCGCAAAGATCTTAATGACAGAAATTTTGTATCCCACGTTCAGAAACAATCACTTGAATAAGAATAGGAATAAGAATAAGAAACTTTTATTTGTAAACATAGGTAGTTACACGGTGTGTGAGATGTTACAATATACAAGTTAGATTCTCTATGTTTTGCCGTGAAGCGTACAAATATGAATGAAATAAATCTATTAATTTAAAAATAATCGCATGCCGTCATTATTTTATGAAGTGCAATCACAACTGGAACAACTGGGGGTTCATGGACGATTCAGATCTCAAGTGTGAATGCGACGTGTCTCCACAAACAATGGTCCACCTTCCATCTTGCGCTACATGCCCTGACACCTGCGTACTTGACGATCTTACGACTGCATCAGCGAGCGGAGTTCGCGTAGCTGAATTTCGGGTCAGATATACATATTTAATGAAAATTTGCCATCGACTCGCTAAGAAGAAGACTGAAACAGCGAGACTGTGACACGACATCTAAAGGTGTGGCGGGTGGTGGTCCGGTGAACTCCGGACCTCGGACTTTGACAAATAATGTACGCAGGACGACCAATCAAGCTATACAAAACCAATTTAGGCGAATTTCTCATGGTACAGGAAATCATTACAAACTGAGGCCGTGTTATACTGGAAATGAATAGCTTGATGTGTTGCCGTGTGTAGTATCTGCCCAAGTCCGGTGTCCACAACAAGTCCGGAGTCCGATCTGGTCGGGTCCTTTTGATCGCCGCACCTTTACGTCTTTCTTGAATCTCTATTCCGATAACTTATCTTGTTCAACCTTTGGCCACACAATGCTGAGTGTAGGTCTCTTCCAAATCTCAAATCTCCAGTTTCTTTTGGCTCTTTAATGAGATCGTCTGTCCACCTAGTCGGTAGTCGTCCCACATTCCTCCGTCCTGTCGCGTCCGAAAACCTAATCTCCTAGATCTAAAGCAAAAAAAAACTTCATAAAAAGTGAGTGTAAAAAGAATATCTCTAGTTACATTTATTTAAACTGAATGTCCACACGTCGCGGGACGTGTCCGGAATACTTTTGACACAGCCTGTATAACTCAACGTAAATTCAAAACAAAATATGTCAGCTACTAATTTGCGAGCAATGGATTTGTGTAATTACATTATGTTTGTTGGGAAATTCACAGGAATTGTGACGTCATAATAATTTTGTAAAAAATATGAGGGAGAGTGCTGGAAAATTGTGTCATTATGATTTTAATTACTGTCGACAATGCATCATGAGTTGTGATTAACGGACTTTGTTTTAGCTTTTTTTTTTATTTAATAGAGAGGAATATTTTTTAATACCGGTATCCTCTATGCTCGCTCAAGGAGCTCGTGGCTAAATAATAACAGCCAATCGGATCAATCCTCTGGTTAAGCCACGCTTGCCTAGGTTGGTCTGTGGATGGGTTTCCATTCATTACATACCGAGTTTCCTCCGTGCCTTGGAAAGCACGTTAAGACGTTCATCCTAGCTATCGTTTGTAGATCTTTGACAGTCGCTATAGGCAGTCAGTGGCCTAAAAGTCTGGCAAACAGTCTTACCCAGTACTAACTGGGTTGTGAAGGTCAGATAGGCAGTCGCTCCATGTAAAATACTGGTACTCAGCTGCATCCGGTTAGACTGGAAGCCAAACCCAATGTAGTTGCTCAAAATCATAGTTGCTAGGCTGATGATGAGTGATAACCATGATTTGTGATTGCCTCGTTTATTTATTGGACGCAAGCGCCACTGTTGTGCATGTGGTTTGGGTCTTAAGGCGAAAGTGTTATTGGGTTTTTCAATTAAAATTTCACAGCGGCAAATCGCAGCCAAGACTTGATCGATTCCTCGGTTGCGGTTGTTGATAATCTCCCTCCTTCTACATGGTAAGGTTAGTCTCCTCAACTCTCTTCACTGAGCCGAGCGCTGAAAATTCATAAGAACTCTTTTTTACAGGGTGTAAGGGAGAGCCCTCTGCAAACTGATATATATATAAAAATATATATATCAGTAAAATCTATATTCAGTCTATATTTCAATGTAAAATCACATTCTCTGTAAGTAACACTCCATGTATGTAATTAATACGGCTAAAATAAAATAAAAAACCAACAAAGGATGATGAAACACTCTAACGAATGACATGAGAAATTAGCTTTTCACTTCCTGCCTAGCTACAGAGCCCATCGAACTCGTCGTCGCACTTGCCGTTTGCTAAGTGCGTTTTGCCACGATAAAGATACATTGCGTATAAGAAAAACAAAAAAAAAGCGCGTATAAAACAAATCGAATTTATTGGATTCCCATAACGTTTCCGAAATAATTTCTTGGACCGGTCATCATATAATGATAATTATACTGAATTCACCCCAACTGCGTCAGTCTGCGGGGGGCTGACTCTTATACCCTGTATAGGTATTCATTTTAGTTTTAATGAAAACCGGTGAAAACGAACAATAAACTCAATTTGTGTCAACAACCTGAACCTTCTATAGGTCTTTCCGTTGTCTGTGTGAATCTAACTGAAGCTGTCACAGAAATGTTTAATCGTAGTAACACAGGAGTCAATTGCTCATCCGTACTGTGTGCAAGCCGCGTCGTCAAACCTCTTTGACCGATAATTGGCAGCCATTGCCAGAGCAATGCTCAACTGTGGTGATTTGTAATGGATGACCACAGTTCTGGAGCCCTTTATGGTGAAGCTACAGACCGTGAATCTGAACAACTTTCTGTATGGGACCGATAATGTCGTAACCGCGAAATAATATCAGCTTAATGCTTCTTAATGAAAACACTGACAATACCAGTTTATTGACAGTGTTTTCATTTATTGTTGCCGCCACGTTGTATATAAACAAATATAATTATAAACAAATATTATATAAAAAGCTTATGGCAATCTTCAAAAAAGGCCCTCTGGTATTACAGAAGTCTATAAATAGCAATGACCACTTCCTACCCCATAATTTCCAACCATGAAGATTTTTTTGGATTTTTAATGCTTTTTGCATTAAAAATCCAAAAAAATCTTCATATTCGTATCACAGAAAAGGCGAACTCAAAAAGAGTTATGATTAAAAACGTGCATTTCATATTTTCCTTTTTTAATCCTGGCATAAAAGGAGTCGACTTATCTCGTTCATGCAAGTTGTAAGTCATCTCAGAGAAAGTGCGCTTTTATACCCGTATGATGTAGAAAAGTTCCCGTACATTCTACTAATTCTTGTCTGCAGTCTAATTTGCTCTTTTGGAGTTCTGTGCTAAAATTGGCGGTACGAACGACTTGTAAAATCACGTTTACATTTTATATTTTTTTGGGACTTTGTGCATCGTATTTTTAGGTGGGTAGACAAAAATAAGTAATAAGGTATACAAGGTACGGCCAACGATAAAATTCTGTTAACATTTCATCATCATCATCATCATTTCAGCCGAACGTCCACTGCTGGAAATAGGCCTCCCCCAAGTGTCGCCACATTAACCGGTCCCGTGCGTCTCGCATCCAGTAGATCCCTGCAACCTTTACCAGGTCATCGGTCCACCTAGTGGGAGGCCTGCCAACGCAACGTCTTCCGATTCGCGGTTGCCACTCCAGAACTTTTCGGCCCCATCGGCCATCCGTTCTGCGAGCAATGTGCCCTGCCCACTGCCACTTAAGTTTGGCTATTCTTTGGGCTACGCCGGTAACCTTGATTCTCTTGCGGATGTCCTTATTTCTGATTCGTCGTTTTGCATTCATAAAAATATGCTATATGTATACAGAACCTTATTCATACAAAAGCCGGCTTACTGTCTGGTTTTAAAAGCTAACTCTAAGTTAGTTAGCATACTTAAACGTATGCTCAGAAGGTGGGGTTAGACCTAGTTACGAGTGCCCCAAATTGTCCGGAATTTATAAGAAGAATTATCTTTTAAAAAGCTACTTAGTTTTTAGCTGTGTGGCGAGCAGAGGGTTAAATTTTGATTCCGTGGCCAACCCTCTTTAGCTTTTTAATTTGAATTATATGTCTGCTAGTTACCTACATTTATAATCTATACTAATATTATAATGAGGAAAGATTTTTTTGTTTGTTTGTTTGTACTGAGGAGGCTCCGAAACTACTGAACAGATTTGAACCATTTTTTCACCAATAGACAGCTAAATTATGAGGAAGTAACATAGGCTATAATTTTTTTTCAAAAAATTTGAGATCCTTAAGAAAATTGCAATAATGTAACCCAAAGTAGCAAAATTTTGCCTATAAAATTAATTATTTGGCGTGCGCTAAGAATACTATTGATGATACTAAAAAATAATGTACTTCATTATTAAAGTACTCATTATTACTTACAAAAAAGTCCGCGAGAGCATATATCTAACTCGACATCATCAGAGTACCTTCACAGCATTTGCCATGAGCATAACTCATGTGCCACGGCGAATTCTGAGAATAGGCAACATTTATTGTTTTTTTTTTCTAATTATTATTTTGTGTGTATTGCTGGTGTACATTTTTTTTATTAGTCTGTACTGTCCCACTGCTGGACAAAGGCCTCCCCCAACCCCGACTTACGAGCTGTAAGTCGTGGGTTCGAACCCAGCCAGGCGCATTACTTTGTGTAAGTTATTTTATCACCACTGCTCTCAAAACGGTAAAGGAAAACATCGTGAGGAAACCGGCATGTCCTAGAACCAAAAATTCGAAGACATGTGACATCTACCAACCCGCACTGGGCCCGCGTGGTGGATTATAGCTCCTCTCTTAGAGAGGAGGCCTGCGTACCAGCAGTGGGAACATTAATAGGCTGATTATGCTATGCTCGTTTCTGGTTTCTGCCGGTGTACCAATAAAGACATATTTCGTATGTTAATCTACATCAGATCAGCCTCTGAACCCGTTACATCAACCTATCAGTCACGATTCCAGAACCTTCCATACCAATCATAGAAACACTTGATTAATAGTGTACCCATTCACACATCACGCGCAAGGCCGAGTAATCAATCATATAGCATTCTGATTTATATTCCGAAGGGACACGGTTCTATTCCGTCCCATTGATTTTTTTGTCAAGTTGGCATGACGGGAGCACGATGTCAGGTGAATTTGCGTCGAGATTTTCGTTTTTAGGTTGGCAGAATTGGATGCGAATTTTGTATAGGATTTCGGAGTGATCAATGGCTGACCTAATCGGTGTTGATGGTAGAGATATTGAGCTCAGTGATTGTTTGATTGATAGGAAATTAGTGGGGTGTAGATGTATTTGTGATGTGAGTATTGGTGACCGGGATATGGCAAATTGATAGTTTGATGTATTAGGGCCCACTGAGAGGGATCTCATAGAGTGGAGGCCTGTGTCCAAGAAGTGGAAACGTCATAGGCAGATTTATAATCAGAAACAATCAGGTTAAACTTTGTATTGTCGAACCATGTATACCATTGAAAATCCCTCGTGACTGTAATGTCGAAGGCTCTCTTATATTCTTTAAATATAATACAAATTATTATTATTTAGAGACAGTACCTGTCCTGCCTGTAGTTCTTCAGTCTTACCAAGGGGTATCGTATTACCCTGGGTTGTGGAGGTTAGATAGGCAGTCGCTCCATGTAAAATACTGGCATTCAACTGCACCCAGTTAAACAGGAAGCCGAACCCAACATAGCTGGGAAAAGGCTAGGCAAATTGTCTTGGTTGTACTTTGTTGAGCGAATTTTGTCAAAAAAAAAAAAACTATTTCTATTACATGTTATAGCAATAACTCCTTGGAATATTGTTGAATACAATTTCAAATAAAATAATTTAGCAAATCTTGTTCTTCATGAAATGGAACGAAACCAACAAACTTAATTTAAATAATTATAAACCATTGTCTTTGAAAACTTAAACACCTAATTCTAAATTGTTCCAAAGACAATACTCCATCACAAAACAGTACTTAAGTAAGACATAACTGTCAACGAACGTTTTAGCATTGTACCCACAGGCAATTTATAGCTTAGACCTAAGTTAAAACGTGGGAAATAAATCTAGGACGAAGCCTGACCTAGTCAGAAAACTAGGCCTTTATGTGTGGTTAGCCATTTTGTAAAGGTACTGAATTTAAGTTAGGGTCTTTATTTGGGACAGGGATACTAAAAGGATAGCGTTACGTCGGTATTCCTCACAAGGGGTATACAGACGTGTAAAGTTAACCCACATTTCGTCAGTTTTTAGGGTTCCGTACCCAAAGGGTAACCAACGGAACCCTATTACTAAGCCTCCGCTGTCAGTCCGTCCGTCCGTCTGTCTGTCAGCGAACTGTATCTCATGAACAATAGTTAGACTGTAATAGGTAGACAGTTGAAATGTTCACAGAATGTGTATTTCTGTTGTCGCTATAACAACAAATAATAAAAATAAATTAAAAGGGTGATACCCTAAGGCGATGGTACGGAACCCTTCATGCGTGAGTCCGAGTCGCACTTGGCCGGTTTTTGAATTCCCATGTGATAATTTCATTGCTGTGAATTTAATAATGTCTGAATGACTGACGCCACTTGTCTACATCCTGAGGACCTGAGTTTTGTTCAGTGGTTTCTTAACCGTGGTCCAAATGATTCGTTTGAAACAACGTCAGTTTGTGCATTTAAAAAGCTAAACTGATGACAGCCTCGTTTGGTCTAGTGATCGCAATCGCGACTGCTGAGCATGAGGTCCTGGCATCAACTCCCGGTCGGGCAAATTGTTATTGGGTTTTTCTATTAGGAATTTCTCAGTAGCAGCCACGGAGTCTGCAATAGGCTGGCCCCCTATTACATGGGACCTAAACATAACTGATGAAATGTGGGTTTACTGTTAGTAACACCTCTGCCTAACCCTTCGGGGATTACAGGCATGATGTCATGTAACGTTAAACCGTTAACTAAACCCGCTACATACTTTTGCCTCATAACCTATCATTCTTTTATAACACAAACGCACCATAACCTTTACCAACGCCCATAATCTTTTATACAACTACCCTCATTCAACATCAACAAAAAAAACCCAACGAACACTACATGAGCAGCCCCTCTCTAACCCACTTAGCCGAAATCCGGTTCACACGTGTACTACCCTCCGAAAAGGCACATAATCCCGAATCGATATCACTCGATACCGAAGGCGCGTCGCTCACTGGTAACAATGGACGGTGGACCACACGGACGATGTTTTCCTAAAATTAGTGCCACACGAGCAACACGATATACGTGCGGTGTCGCAACGCAGTGATAACACTTGTTCTTCGCAACATTGAAAAACCTTCTATCGTGTGGCATAACTGTAAGTCGAGAGAGGTGTTGTCGAGGTGGCGTCGCAGCACAGTAGAATCGTGGTTTCTGAGTAGAGTCGAGTTGCACGAAGTTATGCTTCACTCTCCTTCTTCGTGTCGCTGGCTGTATTTTACGGGCCTAAAACTTCACCACTTATAACGCGTCGTCAGGCAGCAGCGCAAAGGTTACTTTAGCTGCAAGTTTTAGGCTCAGAGTACAGGGTAGAAAGTGGAACATAGTCTACGACACAGGTCCTCAACCTTGCGACAAAATTGCGTCGGAGTCCGCGCCTGTAACTCGACTCCACTTCGCCCATGCCGCGACTTGAGTATATAGGCACATAACCATTTATTCCTTAAGAATTTGATCTGATTCAGCCTATACTAGCTATCCCCGTAGTACCCAACAGGGAGTGCCTTTAACGTGTAATGGTTTCCATTTTAGGTTTAAATGCCCTGGCATCTCAAAGCACCCACATGATAGATAGTCTAGTTAAGCTGCCGACAATCTCCAGGAAGATGCCATATATACAAAAAAAAACTAAACAAAAGCTAGTTGTGTCCCGCCACACCTCGACACCGCCTCGGCCCTCGATCACGTGGACGACTAGCCTTAACAAGATCGAGTTTGGTGCGATTCGTGACATTTAAGGCGGCGCGTGACTCCATTTACGGGCGATACAAAAGGACTGGGATCAAAGGAACAGCTGAGTTAAAGACTAGTGTTGTTGTGAGAAAATCGAGATATAATCGAGTTTGTTTTTGGGGGAATTAGGACGGCTTGTTTTTTAGGAATATCATGACTATCTATTTGCTGGGTATGGTTTGAACTCGTTGAACTGTTTTTCCTGTCACTCTCGAATATAACATTCTGAAGTAAGGAGGCGAAATAAAGCACTTTATTAATTTTCTATTTGCTTCGTTGTATGTTTTCTTTTTATTTTTTTGATTGGCTAAATAATAACAGCCGCTCGGATTGATCTTTAGGTTAAGCCGTGCTTGATTGATCTGTGTATGGGTGACCACCCATTACATACCGAATTTCCTCGGTGCCTCTGAAAGCACGTTAAGCCGTTAGTCCCGGCTGTCATTTATAGATCTTTGACAGTCGTTACAGGTAGTCAGTGGCCTAAAAAGTCTGACAACCAGTCTTACCAAGGGGTATCGTATTATCTAGTACTAACCGGGTTGTGGAGGTCAGATAAACAGTCGCTTTATGTAAAATACTGCTATTCAACTGCATCCAGTGAGACTGGAAGCTGATCCCAACATAGTTGGGAAAAGGCTAGGCAGATGATGATTATGATGATGATTTTTATTGAACTTATTTTTGGACAGAAACATCATGACTATCATCGATATAGTTACTGGGTAGAGCAAACTACAAGAAGTCCAAGTTAGACATGGGAACATGTCTTAGCCAAAGCACGTGGTTAGTAACGTTTATGGATTCTGGACTCAGTCTAGTGCCACGAAAAGAGCTGATGTACCGAAAGGTTTGATAATCAACTGTACGTGTGAGCACAAAGGTTGCAGGTAAAAAGGTAACATGAAATAATAATGTAAGTGCCGTGCAAAAGTTGATGATCACTCAATTACCAAAATTAAAAGCTTGTAATACAATCTGACAATTTTTAAGCTTTTCAGGGGAAAATAACCCGATATATGACTTAATATCGAAAGCTACTCATTTATTTAATTGCTCAACTGAAATAAATGACACAAGCTTGATTTTACAAAGGAGCTATTTAAAACGGAAACTTTTCAAAAATCCTCGCTGCATTCGTAATTAAATTTTAATAATGTCAGTTTCATTTATACGTATCAGCCGTGTCAGCGAGATTCGCTTTTATTTTATGAAGATAATTTCGTTCGAAAATGACACTTGGAACTGTCAAAGTAACGAATAACAGGCCCTAATAGGATCTGACCAATTGACGCTCAATTTGAAGTACAATTGATTCCAGAAAGTAGGTACCTATCGGATCATGATTATTGGCACAAAAAAGGAAAGCCCAGCGGAGATTGAAGTTGACCTGAGGATGATCATTAATCTACTACAAAATTGAACTATTCGTAAAAAGTGTAATTTTGTCTGTCAAACTAACTGCAGTTGTGTCTTTTTGTTTGGTCAGTTTTATATCTAAACTAATGTCGGTTAATGTGCAGTTATTACCACCCAATTTAAAGCTGCTCATCTCGTATTTTAACATTTAAAAGTTATAGAATAGAATAATAATTTATTGTTGTTGTAGATGAGTTACAACATATCCTTAGGGTGTACAATAACAATAAGAAAATAAACGAAAGAATAATACCAGCAGTTATTAACTATATACTCACATTGAAAAACTAAACTAAACAAGAACTAGTTAACGTATCCTAGGAAAAGATAGAAATATGTATAGGTATATGTGTTGTGTACACGTAGCTTTAGCGGATCTGACATTGTTTAGCTATTATTGCCTAATGAAGTGTGACAGTTAAAACGTCACATTTTAGCGGGAAAACAGCATGCACCATAGACAAAAGCCGTTCGGTTCCTCATTCCGATTTGAATTGAGAACAACAATTGTTTCCACGATTCTTTTTACTCCAACACTACAAAAGAGTTTTTCCTTTGTGCGTCCAGGATGTTTTTGAAATGTTAAATGTTCCAAATTGTTTGCCAGCCGTTTGTACCAACGGTTTTTTAGACAACCCAGCTGTAATGGGACTCTACCTAATAGGGTCTTACTTCTGAATGCGGAAACTATGGTGTGGAAAGCTTTTCTTAAAGGGTTAAGGACCTACAATGGCTATTGGATTTTTTATGGTTCCGATGGAAAAGATATCGTTTCTAGAAATTCCTTGATTTTTTCTGTGGTGAAATGAGAAAACATGAAAAATGAGAAAGATAACAATTTTTAGTTGCAATATGAACAAATAGAAATAAATACACGGAGAATTCATTAAGGTCACTAATTATGTAAGGTCGTAAATAATAACGATATACAACCCTTTTATTTTCCTACAGAAAAAAGGACACATTAAATCATCTTTGAGTTCATGAAATCATCTTCTAAAAATCTTTCCATTTGTTTGAATTTTCTTACAAATAACTTTCCAGTTTCATCTTAAAAACAGGCTCAAAGAAAACGCCACAGACACACTTAATAAATATTTAATCTCCTATTTTCACTACACAGAATTAAATATGATTCACTTAATCACATTTTACGTGGAAGAAACTCACTTCTCAGACTAAGATATGACATAAAAAAGTAACTTAATATAGTCTAACCTAGATCTAATTTCTTGTGAAATGTATTCATGAAGCTTTTTATTATACATACGATGTTTTATGCAAAGAGAAAATGTTTAGAAATAAATTCTGTGGTAGTCCTACTTACATTTCGGAGTATGTTGTACGAATAAAATTGAACGTAATATGTTTTTGGCTTTTCGTGATGACTGTAAAATAAATAGCAATTAAAAAATATGTTAACGAATTTATTTATCTGTTGGCCCATAATATTAAATACACGTTGTCTTACAGCTTGGTTTAAAAAGAGGAGAAACACAAGTACTCAATATACAGGGTGGAAGGCAGAAACGGTTACCACGTATTCAGTACATCATTCTGAGCGGGCCCCACATAGAAATATATCATCGGTATTTTTTTTTAAATCAGCTGTTCCATACATTTTGACGTGTATGTAACACGTTGCACTTTTGTAGAAAAAAGCAAATACTTTTCTTAATTACCGATGTAAAATGTCTATGTGGTTCAGAATTATGAATTGATTTCGTACAAGCTGTTTGTGCGTCGGTATCCCATCCACCGGCAGAATGATCCAAAAACCACGACAAGGCTCGGCAAGGTTTAAGAAAGATAGAAAGAGTATTTATTAGTACAAAAAAAAAGAAAAAAATAATAATGAGATTACACTAAATACAACAATTATATAAAAACGTAAACATAAGAAAACAAATTAAATTTCCATATCACCAGAAAGCTTAACGATACTTAAATGTAGCCATCAGTACCAAAGGTGAGTGTAAAATTTCAGCTCCATCGGGGACTGGATTTAAATTTAGTTGCTAGATTTGACCCATACATAATAACTAACTAACAAGGCAAGTTAAATAAAGGCTTGTTATATGTTGGACTTGTAGCACGATCTAGATATTGAATAATTGATCAGTTTACAAATATTGAAGCCAAGTTGCGTTAGGATAGTTGACCAGTCGGCCGTCGCTCGCTCGATGGTCGGGAGCGCAGAGTCGTGGGATGCGGTGATCTCCTTCTGTGAAACCGTCATCTCACAGAAGGAGCCTGCGGAAAGGATGAGGGAGATCGAGACCACTCTCCCGACCCGCAGCAGACGTACCGGGCGTTGGCGGAGGGCGGACAATGCCCTCTTCCAGCCCCCCTAAACGGGTGCAGAGGGCCGGCGGACTTGGGGACGTCCGCCGCCCTCCCATATAACTGGACTCAAGGCGGTGGCGCGTAGTGTTCCACGCGCGCTCTTATTGAAAGTCGCGGGATGTACACCTCACTCCCCCCGTGGATTTGAGGAGGCCCGCAGACGCGGGCCGGCACTAGCCGGAGATCGTGGAAGGCGCACTAGTTCCCATGATCCCCGGTGCAAGTGTGGGACGGGAACACCGGGGTCGTTTTTAGTCAGTTTGAGACTGAGAGACCCCTCCACCCGCCCCAGGGCGGAGGACATCCGTGAGGATTTTCTAACCCGAAAAAAAAAAAAAAAGGATAGTTGACCAACCTGAGGTATCGCTTGTACGAGTACGTCATAAAATAGTAGATATTTTTAGTAGCTTTTATTTAACTTGCAATGTTTGTATCTTTGATTGTTAAGGTCAAATATTGCAACTGAATTTTAAACATTCAATCATCCCCAATCGTTTGAGCTGAAATTTTGCATACACGCTCTGGATGACAGTGCATAGCTAGGTGACATGTGAAATTCAATATGGCGGACCCCCAAAGATGGCGGACTTACTATTTTTTTCCATGATAAGCGTATCAATTAAAAAGGGGTTTTCTGAGAAACATACGAAAAAAAAATACGTCACACCTATATTTAAAAGCTTGTTTTAAAACATGAGTTTTACTATAAGCTTGTTAAATATCATACGGGGTGGAGGGAAACCGACACGAAATCGTTTACCACGTTTTCAGTACATCGTATAGAAATTGTTCATCTATATATATATATATACATATATATATATATATATAAAATGGTAAACTGACTGACTGACTGAATGATACATCAACACACAGCCCAAACCGCTCGTCCTAGAGGCGTGAAACTTGGAGGATGTGTTCTTTGTGAAGAGTAAGTATCCATTAAGAAAGGATTTTTGAAAATTCCACCCCTAAAGGGGTAAAATATAGCATGGAAGTTTATATGAAAGTCCATCAGTTTTGAAGTTAGGATCTTCAAATTTTGTGTTTAGGCTGACGAATGAAAATTAATTTATACGTGTCTCAGCGTTTCTAATAATTCTACCCCCGAAGGGTTACAAAGGGGGATGAAGGTAAGTAATCGGATATTTTTCGACATCCACTAGGGCGAAGCTGCGGGCATAAGCTAGTCGGTTATAAAAAAAATCTGCTGTTCCATAGATTTTGACCATGTAAGTATTGGCTCTTTTGTACCAATACTTGTTCTGTAGGAGCTCGTGGCTAAATAAAACCAGCCGCTCGGATCGATCTTTAGGTTAAGCCGTGCTTGCCTAGGTTGGTCTGTGGATGGGTGACCACCCATTACATACCGAGTTTCCTCCGTGCCTCGGAAAGCACGTTAAGCCGTTGGTCCCGGGTGTCATTTGTAAATCTTTGACAGTCGTTAGGTAGTCAGTGGACCAAAAAGTCTGACAACCAGTCTTACCGAGGGGTATCGTATTATCCAGTACTAACTGGGTTGTGGAGGTCAGATAGGCAGTCGCTCCATGTAAAATACTGGTATTCAGCTGCATCCGGTTAGACTGGAAGCCGACCCCAACATAGTTGGGAAAAGGCTAGGCAGATGATGATGAAGTATTGGTACTTTTGTAGAAAACAGCGTACAAGGTAGGGAGCAAAGGGCGCTAACTACCTTGTTCTCTCTCCTTGTTTCTCCCTCTTCCCCTAGTTACCTTGCTTCCCACTTTCAACACATCTGTGTCAATCATAATAGTCTGCGCTCATCGCAAAACCGAATTCTTCAATGTCCCTCTCATCGCACTGACTTCATTCACCGATCATTCTTCGTTCAGTCTATTTCTTTGTGGAATTCGCTTCCCCAGGAAATCTGGACGGCAACCAATCGTTTAACGTTTAAAATTAAAGTTCGCGAGTACATTCAGAAAAAGCTGGCAGTTTCGTCACAACGTTAATGTTTTCTTCATTGTTTATCTTTTTATTTTAGTATATCCGTGTAAATTTCTATTTACATATATATATTGATATATATTTATAGTATTTTGATATATTGTTATAGTATTTTATATATCCATGTAGTTTATCTTTGTAATATTTTTTTTTGCAGATAGATACACCTACCACTATTTGTCTCTGCATCACACAAAGGTTGACTGGTAGAAAATGCCTATGGCATTAAGTCCGCCTCTGTACTTTGTGCTTGAAGTGTTAAATAAATAAATAATAAATAAACAACGTCACCGACGTCACTAACGTCACCGTAAGACGTTATTAATGGAACGAAAGATTTCGGGATCAGTGAGCGGGGTGCGATGGTCTAGTTGGTTAAGACATCCGGTGTACTGAATCGGAAGGTCGCAGGTTCAAACCCTGCTAGCACTGGAATTTTTCTTTCCATGTCAAAAACGAATAAATAAACAGTTGATTTTTTTTTAATAACCGATGAAAAGTTTCTATATGGCCTCAGAATGATGTACTGATTACATGGTAAACGTTTTCGTGTCGGTGTCCCATCTACCCCGTATAACTCGATGGTTGTCAAAAGTGGCGAAGATATAACGAGGTGTTGTATAGAGCTACGTTTGTACACGTTTTGTCACACTCATGAGACGTGACATGTGACAAAGAAACCCGATATCGAGATGTGTCGACATGTATCCGATGCGAACAATTGTGTTACACAAACATATCTTTACAATTTATCACTTACTTCAAAAGGGGGAAGGAAAATACAGACGGTATAGAATTCTTGCGTTTGTCCTTACTTACATATAAAGATTTTGTTACTTGTAGTACTTATATGTCATGACCTTAAGTAAAAAAAATATAATAGACAAAATTACAAAGACATCACCTGCCTAGCCTTTTCCAAAATTCATTAGGGTCGGCTTACCGGATGCAGTTGAATACCAGTATTTACACGGAGCATGCCTATCTGACCTCCACAACCCAGTTAGTACTGGGTATTACGGTATCCCTTAGTAAGACTGGTTGTCTGACTACCTGTAACGACTGTCAAAGATTTACAAATGACAACCGGGACCAACGGCTTAACGTGCTTTCCGAAGCACAGAGGATACTCGGTAAGTAATGATGGTCACTCATTCACAGATCGACCTTGGCAAGGGCGGCTTAACCTTGAAGAACGACCAGTGCGTCTGATAATCTTTAGTCACGAACTTTCAACTTTACAAAATTACAAAGTGTGAAATTAAAAAAAAAAACTTGTCCCCCCCCCCCAAGAAATTTCTGGATTACTTACTACATTTAGAACAAAATCAATCAAACATTAAGAAACTATCAATCCGAATTACAAACATTTTATTAGTCATACACACACAGCAAATATGAAGCTTGTTACTCTGCCAATGCCATATCATCTACATAGTCTGTGTGAGGTAGAGGTGCACCTAAATGGTACACCCACATTTCGCCAGTTATGTTTATGTCCTCTGTTATAGGGGGTGAGCTTATTGCCATCAACCGGACACGAATCCAGACACCACCGTGACTACTACAGAGAAATTCCTGATGATATAAAACAAAAACATTTGGCCAGACCTGAAAATCGAACCAAGCAATTCAAGCTCTGGAGTAGCAGTTGGGTCCACTAGACCAGCAAGGTATCAAAAAATTTTATTTTTATTCCCAGGAAAAAAACAACAAAATACATACATACATGAGGTATTTATAGTAGGCAGAGACCACAGAACGCCTTCATAAAATAAAAAACAACATAACATAACATCATAACATCACGCCTGTAATCCCCGAAGGGTTAGGCAGATGTGAACCTAATAGTACTCCCACATTTTGCCAGTTATGTTTAAGTCCTATGTAACAGGGGGCGAACCCATTGCCATCAACCGGGCACAAATCCAGACAATATGTGACTACTACAGAGAAATTCCTGATGAAAAAAAAAACAAAAACATTTTACCAGACCTGGAAATCTAACCCAGGACCTCAAGCTCTGCAGTGGCAGTTGAGACCAGTACACCAGCAAGGTATCGAAAATTTTCATTTTTATTCCCATGAAAAAACAACAAAATACATACATATGTTACCGGCCAAACCCGATTTCAGGCCAAACTACTTTGTCCTAGGCCAAACCAGTTCACGTGAACACAAACAAAGCAATTACAATGCGCCCAACTTTGCTGTGGGGCTCATCGGCCTTCTAAGCGCCCTCGGCGCGGGCGTGGTGGGTCACAGTTCTAACCTAACCTAACCCATTTAGTCAGAGCGCCTAGTTTGGCCTAGGACAAACTAGTTTGGCCTGAAATCGGGTTTGGCCGGTAACACATACATAACCTCACGCCTTTTTTCCAAGGAGGTACACAGCAACCATAGAAAGCCTTCACAAAATAAAAAACAACTTCACGAAATATCATACCAAAAAATACCAACCACATTAGCCTAGTTATTTATCACATAGCAAATAAAGAACGCTACCCAATAAACCACAAGAGATGATAAAAGGAATCCGCGGTACTAGAGGAGTCAATTACATGGGGAACGAACATATACAACTCATTACGGAGAGTATACGCAGAGGTATAACCTCGGTGTGGGGCGGGGAAAACAGCGGGGGACGTGCCGGAGATGAATTCTAGAAAAATATTGGGAATTGTGACAAGGCTTTTTATTTCCTGAAAATATAATATTCAATGTCCTTTCGTGTATACATGGTTTATACAACATGTAACATAATTAACGCACATCCTGAAATTAGTTTGTTCAGAATCGTTTACTGAATCGATTTCTATAATTTTTATTATAGGTATTTTTTTTTCCCAAAAATAATTAAAACTACGTAAATTACAGTAAAAACTCGTTAACTCGTTTCGAACGCGAGCGAATACCTACTAGGCTAACAAGACCCTCATACCTACGTGTGCGACTGTCTGCGATTTGTAATGTGACCACAACATTCTTCCGGAATTAGTATAACTAAATCAATCAACAATCAATGCTCATATATGTTTAACTAAAAATACAGTGTATGTATTATGATTATAACATAGTATACTAATTGGGGTGTCTGAGGGTGTGCGTTAATTACGTTACATGTTGTATACAAAACGATTTTATTTTTTTGTTGGATGACCGTGGACGAACCAAAAGGTTACTAAGTTTGTACGGATCGTAGCAGGTGGCGTTCTGTAGTCTCTACCCCTTGGAAAAAAAACGTGAGTTCAAGAGTGTACAAATGGGGTCCGCAAGGGCCGATGCCTGCCAGGGCTGCGGGACTGTTCGAAAGAGATACCGTGGCCCTGGAACACAAAGGGCAAAGAAGGAACATGGATGGGTTTTAGTCAGTACAAGTCTGACACTCCCTTCCGCTCCGCCCAGAGTGACGTAGCAACGTCTAAAAATACACTCAAGAAATTCTTTTTTACATACGAATTCACGAAACAGTAACGGCAGTGTAGCCCAAAGGGACACTGCCCGCCAATTTTTTTTTCTGTGGGTCAGGTGGACACTTAATGGGAATAAATGCTTAAGTACGTTGTATGGTGATTTAAGTCATGAATTTCAGTGGATAGGACCACTCTACGGAAAAGATAATGGCTCAAACAATGCAAACAAACAAGCCTAGTACTCAAAGGTATTTCTAATAAGTCAGCTTATTTTTAAAATAAATTATATCGTACTCTAGTCAAAGTTACAAAAGTTCTTTACTTTACAAATAACTAAGAGAACGGAAGGGTCAAGAAAAAATAAATAATAACAAGATCTTCTCTAGTATCACAAGTTACAAAGTCTCATCATCTGCCTAGACTTTTTCCAACTGTTGGGGTCGGCTTCCAGTCTAACCGAATGTAGCTAAATACCTGTATTTTACATGAAGGGACTAACTATCTAACCTCCACAACCCAGTTAGTACTAGGTAATACGATACCCCTTGGTAAGACCGGTTGTCAGACTTTTTGGGCCACTGACTACCTGTAACGACTGTCAAAGACTACTCTTCTTCACGAACACGAAAGTCAGTAAGTCTTACAGATCTAGCATTAGCTTCCACAATAACCATTCTACCTCACTTTCAAATACACCCAGCTCATATTTATGTATTCTCGCGATGTGATACAGCTTGCGTAATTTACTGTCATACTTGCATGCAATGCAAGTTGATAAACTGCGCTTAGTATCGTCTTGAGCTATTACTTGCAGTTACAACTGTAATGTTTTAAGATTTACTGTTTAATGTTTAGGTTTTCGACGTAATATTGCAAGCTAAAATGAACAGATTAAGTATGAAGCTAGGTGAATCGTTTTATAAAAGGTATTGGCTATTGGCACTCGCACATGGTCAGTCATTCAGTAGTTTTTTTTTATGCTAATTAGGCTAGTGTTTGACCGCGTTGCGTTTTAATTCAAATAGAAAAGTAATATTTTTATTATAATTTCACGCGGACGAAAGTCGCGGGCAACGGCTAGTTTTACAATAAGTTTTAAAATAAGACGATCATAGAAACTCTGATCCCAATAAGTGTAAGATAAGCCTGATAACTTTAAACTTTTACATCTAATTTTCTCTTAAATACGTTCTTATGTCAGTAATGGGAATAGAAATTCAAATTACTAATTCAATTTGAATTTCTGTTCTAATTACAAAGTTCTAGAATAACGATGTCTCAATTTCTATTGCTCTTGAATTTAAAATATATGTTTTTTTTACGATTAGTACACAGAGTACCTCCGTTTCAGATTCTCAATATTTGACTTCTTACTTGTGTATATAGTCTTGTATTTGAACTTTAATCAATAAAATCATGACAGAAGTTCGCTTTACCGCTTCAGCTTATTCACATACTCACCGAAAGCTCTAGAGCCCAATCCACAGACACATTTCGCGCCGTACACACTTTTAAAGGCTCGCACTTGACGTTTATTTCCTTTTTTATTCTTTGTAATCTACGAATTTAATATAGCCGCCATAAAAATATGGCGTCTGAAAAAAAAATGACAGGCCTGTTTAATTTGAACGCGAGGGAAACAGGAATGGAACGCTTATTTAAATTTCGAACTTGCTGTCGGCATGTGTTATTCGGTATATGTGGAGGTTCGTCGATTCGATTTTAAAAGTAAAATTATTTTTTCATCGATTTATTTTTGTACAGATTATTTCTACTTTTCTTTCGGAACCAAATTAGGTATGTGTTTATCCAATTTACCATTCAATAGACTAAAAAGCGTTTCCCAAGGAGTACAATGTATTAGGTCCGGGCGGGTACTTACCGGATCCATCGAGTACCTTTTGTAAAGTGTAGTTCGTCTGAGTTACCTACCTCACAATGAACAGTCCTTTCCTTTGTATTTCCAGCCATTACTAGCACTCTCTTAAGGTTAAGGTCGATTCAATACCTATTCCGAACTTTAACGATGAAAATCGACGTTACGTTCCACACGTTTCGACATGGCAACGTTATTTCAACCAGAAATGTCGAATAACACTTTTAAAATACCATCCACGTTTACCTACGGAATCTGCTTGTTTATCATTTAATCGAAATTGTACCTTATGCGGCTAGTATAGCTATCATTTTCGAATATCGACAGCTGCGAATATATCGTGTCATTCACAGAGCGTCAAACGTCAACCGACTGTCATCGCGGTTGGAAAGACCAGTTTTCTCTGACCCATTAGTTGTTTTACCTGTCGTGGTATACGAGTTCAGGTTACATTGGTGTTGCAGGATTATAATTTTTGATCCTGCGAGTGCACTAAAGCATACACGTGGCTCATTAGGTCTTGATCTCGCGTTTAACGAGCCGTGCCTAATTGCGGAGCGCGGCCCCTCTCCGCAAAAATGGCGGGTGGTGGAATACATTACGGTAATTTAAAATTTATGTTTCACACTCTTTAAACTTTTTTATGGCGAAGTAGCTGAGGATGTTTACTTTGGTGTTGCCAGATTTTTGTGTTTATTTATGTTTTACAAGGAGTTTCGTAATGAGGTTAAAGTTTTGTAGTTTTATGAGAAATTATTGTAATTTTATTTATGTGATTCAGCTTGGTGTTCGCTCTAAAGCGTACATTGAAAGGTCTTATGATCTGAAGGAGTTGCTTTTGTCAGGTCAGAAATTATCCCACGGAATCGCACTACTGGGATAAAACGTAGTCCAGGCCATGGTAAATTGTTTTTCAAATTGTAAATCAAACATACAGACGTAAAGGTGTGAGAGAGTAACATACGGGCTGGAAGGCACCGACGCGAAAACGGTTACCACGTATTCAGTACATCATTCTGAGCCCCCCTATTTAAAAAAAAAAACAGCTGTTCCAAACATATTGAACGTGTAGGTATTGTACTTTTGTAGGAAGCAGTGGTTTTTTTAATAACCGTTGAAAAATTTCTATGTGGGGGGGCTCGCCTTCTAGTCTCCTAAAATTCCTAAAACTCCTAAAAGTTGGATTTTGTCCCCCAATATCTTCGTAAATAGAAGGTTCCCAGGTATGGTCTAGAACAAAAAAAATATCGAAATGACTGGTAGAACCTTAGAGCTTGGTTAAGGGTCTTGTTACACCCTTTATAATTTAACATACAACTATAAAGCTGTGTTGCCAATTGTGGGTACGTATTTTTTTTTTCTCACATTTTTTTTTCATTCCATGCTAAAGCATTTTTTCCAGTGTAAGTACAGTTCACCAAAAAAACAAATGACTGTATCTCCAAAGTCTGACAATCCATTAATAATCACACTAGTAATGATGTTAGTAACACGAGACGTATAGACCAGTAATCGTATAAAAACACCATTTGTTTGTGATATACGGGTCATTATAATTTCCGTCTCATTGATTCACCGAGCCACCGACCACACGGACTGGAAAAGGTGGACTGTCCTTTTCTAACTTATTGGATTATGTTGCGTTGTCCCTCTCCATTATTCAAGGTGTTTATTTAACTGTTAGTTTGTCTCATTTATTCATTGGTTTCAAGTAGAGGCTTCTTAGTCGTAACTATCTGTTACCCGCGACTTCGTCTGCGTAAAATAATTGTATATTACGTATTTTTTTTTGCAGGGAATCTAATTTTTTTCTATAATAATAGTAACCTTAGTTAATTCTCATAACATCAGCTACCTGCCAGTAAAAGTCGCGTTAAAATCGGTCCAGCCAATTCGGAGATTAGACGGAACAAACAGACAGACAAAAATAAAAATATTGTTAAAAGTTCCGAATATTATACTATCATAGGTATTCTGTTATATTTATTTGTATAGATTACTCCTGAAAGGACACTCACCACCAGAGGCTTCAAACCCATTTTAGTTAGAGAACATTGACCTCTGACGTCACTATATTCGTGCCAGTAGCTTCAGCTTACAAAACGGTCCAACTCTGTCTATGCCTCCGGGAAATACAGGCATCTGTGACATTCAATTGTTTGTCGATCTCTTTTGAGATAAACTTTTCGACTGGGAACAAAACTTTTGGCTAAAGTGAAATTAAAGATCCTTTTTCGGATTTTCCTTCAGTGTAGGCCATGGTCGACTCAAAGGTCCTACTGTGTGATAAAATGTTATAGTAAATAAACGATATCTACCCTATAACAATTAAGACGATTAAATAAAACATAACTTAATTAAAACAACAACAAACTATAAAAGAGCATCAAAAAACTCCTTAACGCTGTTAGCTGGTAATGTACCCAAAAGACTGGCGGTGTTGCCACGTTGTATGGCAACACTTAGCCTCTGGCCAAAGTAAAAGCCAGCCCTTGAATAAATTATTCAAGAATAAATCTCATTAGTGAAGACTTATACCTCATTATTGAAGGCTTGATAGGTTATGTAATGATAACCAAACAGTACAGAAGAAGTTAATGTGATTATTTATGTCGACGACTGTGCGGCTACAGATGCAGTGCTACGAGATTCGTGCTACGAGATTCGTGCAACGAGATTCGTGCTACGAGATTCATGCTACGAGATTCGTGCTACGAGATTCGTGCTACGACATTCGTGCTACGAGATTCGTGCTACGAAATTCGTGCTACGAGATTCGTGCTACGAACTACGAAAATAAGACAGCAAGTTACGTGAAAGTAACTTCTAACAAACATTTACTAGCACCAGTTTCTTTCATAACAAAATATTTGGCCATAACATAACCTACCCAAAGTCGATACTTGTGCTACGCGTGACCATTTATCCGTTATGCCATCCATTTGTCCACCATTGTTAATGATAGAGAACATTTTTGGGGTTCCGTACGCGTGATAAAAACGGATTCAATGGATTTTCCATTAGTGATGTAACGCCCGCATGGCGTTGTGAATGAAAATCATTTTGATAACTGTACTGTTCGGTTTTGGATAGAATTGTTTGGGTATAATATTGTTTATTAAACATGGTAAACTAGCTTTTGTCCGCAGCTTCGTCCTGGTTGAGGTTGGAATTTATCCCACGAAGTCATTGTGTTACCAGGATAAAAAGTATCATATGAGGTAACAATGGTTATGGTTCTGGCGTCAAAAAGTAAGGAAAGGACCGACAGTGTGAGTATCTTCACATTTATAATATTATTAGTATTGATAACAACTATTATTACTCTTGTAAGGAGGTCTTGGATTCGATACCCAGGTCGGGCAAATTGAGACTATCTGAGAAATTACTACTGAGTAATCCTCCTGACGGAAAAACCGTATTGGGTTTTTTCATCAATAATTTCTCAGTAGTAGCCTATTACATGAGACTTAAACGTCATTGGTGAAATGTGGGTGTACTATTAGAGCCGCAATATGGCTAACTATTGAACTAGAATCACTGAATTTAATTTTGTAACCATTTTATTTGTAAAAAATGCATTTGGAAAGTTTCCAAATACTTTTTTTACATCTAAAACTAAATATTCGGTGTTACGATATTAATGATTGCATTTGATAATCAATATCTTAGTTCACTAGTTAACCATATTTCTTACTTCCATACAGTAATATTGGCAAGATAATCAAAACAGCGAAATATTTGACAGCTATTTGCCACTTTCTGTATAAATTACAACAGCCAAATAAATCACACACCACATTCTTAGGTCTTTTATCCTGATCTGTCTAACTCCTGGGTAATACCTCCCCCATTCCTAGATTGTAACTTAAAAATCCAAGGTTATTCGAAACGAAAACTATCTCAAAATGGACCAAAATCCGACTCTAACACTAACCAGTACGTTGTATAAAGATCACGTAATAACAAATTCTATTTACCTTATTCGCTTATAGCAGACTAAAGGCAATCTTGGAGGCTGAGGTAACTAGGGCTAAGCACCTACATAATATGCTCATATTATGTTAGCCCAGCAAAATTGCATTCACTAAGCGATTTTGGGGGCAGCGCGCAGTGGACCGCGGAGCTCGTTGGCTAAATAATAACAAACCACCCCACGAGACGATGTTCAAGGTTAAGCAGCGCTTGGCAAGGTCGGTCCTTGGATGGTCGACCATCGATTCGCCATTTGTAGATTTTTGAGTCTTTACAGGTAGTCAGTGGTCCGAAAGTCTGATAACCAGACTGACCAAGGGAACTCGTATTAGCCAGTACTAACTGAGTTGTGGAGATCAGATAGGCAGTCGCTCCATGTAATGTACTAGTATTCAGCTGCATCCGGTTAGACTGGAAGCCGGCTCCAACATAGCTGGGAGAAGGCTAGGTATATAGTTGATGATGATGAAGTGGTTGATGATTCTGTTACGGCTACCTCTATCAAAGTAACCAGTGTGTGATCAAGTTACCTAAATGACCTTTTGGAATTCTATTGGCGAGTTTCCTGAGGCTTCGGTTAATAATTGCACAAATTCAACGTTAATCTAAAAAATATAGATTTTAAGATCGGTGAGCTAACAGCTAATGTAAATTATTACATTATTAGTTCAGGTATGTTTACCTAAACTATGTACCCAACTAAATAACTCAATAATGGAAACACATTAGAATGTTTGTTATATGCGATATTAAATTAATATGATACATTAAACTAGACGAGAGAATTTCAACAGGTTCGAACAATACAATATTAGTTTTAGTATATGCCAAACCTGAAACACGTGTCTAGTATTTTTATGTAAAGAATCTATGTACAAAATTTCAAAAATGTATTATGAAAAATCACAAAGTTACAAGCTTGTTCTGTTACCTGATTGTCCGCACAAAAACGTGGTCACCACGCGGTGCGTCCGCGCGTGCGCCTCCAGTGTCGTTTGGAGCTCATTGATTATAATAATTTGGCAGTAGGTACCTAAATGATTGCGATAGGTACTTAGTATCGCTCGGTGTTCAACTTGTAGCCTTTTTAAAATATTAATGGGACAAAATATAACATGGGTTAAAAGTTATTGGAATCGATTCAGTTACGTATTCTGAACAAACTATATTCAGGTTTCGCATATACTAAAAATAATGTTGTATAAATAAATACCTTTTCATATAAATGGTTGTAATTCATTTTTTTTTATTAGTTTATTTTGTCCCACTGCTGGGCAAAGGCCTCCCCTATTCCTTTCCAACTCTCCCGGTGTTTTGCCTCCTCGGGCCAATCAGTCAGGAACGAGTCCAAATCGTCACGCCAGCGTTTCTTGGGCCTGCCTCGGTGACGACGACCGTCATCAGGCACCCACTGCGTGACAATTCTGGCCCATCTGTCCTGACCCATCCTGGAAATGTGACCCGCCCAGTCCCAATCAATAAATTACCAACTTATATACCTTTCGATGTAGCTGGATACCTGTATTTTACATGGACTGCCTATCTGTTCTCCATAACCCACTTAGTACTTTATAATAACGATGGTCTTTTGTACACCAGTCTTGGTTGTCAGATTTTTAAGCCACTGACTGTTACGACTGTCAAAGATCTACAAATAACAGCCGGGACCAAACAGTTAAACGTGCTTTCACTGGACAAAACAAAAAGAGACCACTGTTTTAAGCATTCACGGTTTAAAACTAATCTTGTACTGTCAGTTACGGGATATCTTCCGTGATTGTTCATAATTTTGAGCTCCCGATATTTCGACGCTGTTGCAAGCACCTGATATGACCACCAAACAATCCTGCTCCTAACAATTTATTATCCATCCACCCGCATTCTCCAGTCAACCCGCGATCAGGCCGCTTCGATCACTCTTCCGCTTCGAATCATGGAAGACATCCCGTAAGTGACAGTATAAGTTTAAAAAGACACTACTTTTAGCCGTCCAATATCTCCAACTAACCTGACCAAGACGCTCTCTATCCGCCGCTCCTAACCGTCTATTATGTTCAGGCATTAGTATTCCACTCCGTCCGAATGTTTCCCTTTATATTCCGCGCGTGATTCCAACAATTCGCACGATATCGGCCGACGGACACGATTCGCAGCCCTGAAGCCTATTTGTATAGGGAATCGGTTTAGAATGAGTATGGCAACCCTTAATACGTCTTATATTATCGTGGGATCTTCGATTATTAGATAAAGGGTTGTAAGAGTGTGCGTTTTCGATGGTAACAGGCTGAGGCTTTGAGCAGTCTACTATACAGGGTGTACCAGAATTGTGCGGTCATATTTCAGAGTGTGATAGAGAGCATCAAACTGAACAACTTTCTTCATGGGCCACCATGGAGATCGCGAAAAATATCCGGCCAAGTGTGAGTCGGACTCGCGCATGAAGGTTTAAATACCATCGTAATAGAGAAGCCCTCTTTAATTTGTAATTTATTTTTATTATTTGTTGTAATAGAAGCAACAGAAATACACATTCTGTGAAAAATTTCAACTGCCTACCTATTACGGACCATGAGATACAGCCTGCTGTCAGACGGACGGACAGATAGCGGAGGTTTAGTAATAGGGTCCCGTCGGTTACCCTTCGGGTACGGAACCCTAAAATACATACATTTCTGTCGAGTAGGTATTTCAGCTTTGTACGGCTATTTTAGCTGTTTTTTTTCGACCCTGAAATATGATCATACCTTTCTTGTACAAGCTGTAGAGTATAAAAAAAACTTTATTCACGGTTTTTTTAGACTGAGTCGGTTTTTTTAGACGTTCAGACTGCTGGGAAACAGTCACCTCTCTGTGGGAGCTAGTTGACTCCATCACGCGGGCCTAGAGCGTGTAGGTGGTGTCAGAATCTTCCTTACTAGGACATATCGATTTCTTCACGATGTTTTACTTCACTGATTTGAGAATAGGGCTTACGAAATAACTTACATTAAGCCACGTGTATGTCTGGGGTTCAAACCCATGTTCTACATCATGTAGCCAGGTAGCCATGAGTTTGAATCTTCAATTATTTTTAAGAGCTAAGGTTAGCTCTTAAGCAGTGATAGCCTAGTGGCATGACCGTTGGACTGCCAAGCCAGAGGTCTCGAGTCGTCGAGAGGTTCACGACGGCATGTAAAACCAAGTCAGAGGCTCATGGGCGGCACAAAATCTCTGACACCAGGTCAGGTACTAACCCCACGATAAAGAGAGAGAGAGAGAGATAATATATAATTAAATACTGAATAATATCTACAAACAATAAAATCCGGTGAACAAACCCCACGCAAACAAACACGAAGAAACTTGACTGACATAATTCACCGGTAACTCAGCAGTAAAACTTAATTACGACAAGTAAAATCACGAGTTAGTACAAACTTCTTTGTCAAAATGTTGTAAAAAAACGTTATTTGCTGAGAAAAAGAACGTCTCCGGTCGTTAGGTGATTCTTATTAATTTGTACTTTTGTCAGTGACGACGCTGATGTCGACCTGCTGAATGTGACAGGAATATGTTTGAGAATGTTTTTAAATAAGAAAATTAAAGACCTTTGATCTTATGTGTGAAGTATGCTTCAATGAATAAAGTACGCGCGACTATGAAATTTTGCCACAGGAAGATCCTTTTTTAAATAAATAAATAATTATTATTAAGATATATTATTCTTTTATGCATGTACGCTTGGCTTGGTAAGGTACCCTACGGTCTCTTCAAATACATAGAACGAACGAATGGAATTATCTCCTAGAAGTGGGATAATTATCATCCCACAGCAAATTAATTTAAGCAGTGATAGCCTAGTGGTGTGAAGTCATAGGTCTCAAGTTCGAAACCTAGACATACACCTGATTTTTCGGATTCATGTGCGATTGAAGGTGAAGGTTGCAGGGATCCGCTGGATGCGAGTCGCACGGGACCGGTCAATGTGCGGTACTTGGGGGAGGTCTATGTCCAGCAGTGGACGTCTTTCGGCTGAAATGATGATGATGATGATGATGTGCTATTGTGCGCTTTGTATAATTATCACTTGCTTCGGTAAAAGAAACCATCGTGCATCGTGAGGAAACCAGCATGCCTGAGAGATATCTCTAAAAAGCCAAATTAGAGGCTCAGGCAGCATAAAAACTCTGACACCAGGTTAGGCGCTAACCACACGATAAAAAGAAGCAAATTAATTAAATATATTCTTGTTTTTTTTAAAAGAGTAACACCATTTAACAATCATATTAATAAAATACATAGTTGGAAAAAGGCATAAGGATGATTTATGTTTTCTTTTTAACCGTTGCCCCACACTAGGAATTTCTCCTGTATCGTGGGTGCTTTTACAAACATTTAAACTCACATACACAAACAGCGAGACCCGGAACAACTACCTGTAGCACATACAAATATTTGTTCGATCGAACCCACAACACGCAGCGCAGCAGCCAATCGCTCAGCCACTGCGCCAACCGTGCCGTCTCTCATTTTCTCACACATTTAACCCTTAAAGTAAATCTTACAAAATTCCAACAATTTAAACACAACACCATTTCCCACAGCACCTGACGTTACCCACAAAACAAAACATTTCCCGCCAGTGTTGCCCTATCTATCAAAACGACATCTTTGTGGGACCCCTTTAATTTCCCCGGGAACAGTGGATTAACGACGACTTTCTTTTGAACCGTCTCTAATTAAAAACCTTAAATGAAAACCACGGTTTTACGACAACACCTCCTTCGTTTTTTTTTTTGTTTTTAAACTGGTGCGCTTTGGGTGGATTACATTTTGACAAATGATTTTGTTTTTGAGTCTGGGTTGCGAGGCGGATAACCGTTGGCTAAATTTAGGCAAATACATCGGCTATATAATAACGAGGATGGGCACTGATGCCTATAATTATATATTTACTCGAAGGTGCAAATAAACTTTTTTTATTTTATATCGTAGATGAAGTCGCGGGCTACATCTAGTGTTGTAACTTTTGAAATGTTTCGCGTTGTGTGTACATACCGACATAATTCAAAAAATAAATAAATAAAACAAAATTATGCCTAGACTCGAAAACAATTAGAAATTAAGGTCAAAATAAACGTTATGACGTTTATTTTGACCACATGATAACAATTATATTGCTATAGAAATGAATAAAGGAAATAATAATATTGCTATTATTTTAATAACAATTTCCGAAAATTCTTAAGAAAGCAGAATTCTGGAAAACATATGTAATTATGAACGTCTTAATTAAATTACATATAACAATGGCAATAAAACGAGGGGTTCATGGCTAAATAATAACAGCCACACGAGTTTACCGCAGGTTAAGCTACGCGCGCGGGGGCCGATATGTAGATGGATGATCATCCATTACATAACGGGACTCCATTGTCACACGGGACTGTCATTGTGAAAGCACTTTTAATCGTTGCTCCGGGCTGTCAATTGAAGCTGAAATATGCTAACCAGTCTTACCCCGAGGTATCGTAATTACCCAGTAACTGGCAAAAAAACCTAAGCACATGATCTGCAATGTCTCTGATATCACAGATGTCGTACAATGCTGACACCGTCATCAAGCGAGTTAAGGATGATTTCCACCAAACGGCATCGCATCGGATGGGAACGGATTTTACAATTTTTAAACGATATTAAATCGTGTACACAGTATTTACAGTCTATATTATCAAGCCGCGCACACCACCTTGACCGCAAGCGACTTCCGTGACACGCGATCGTAGTCGAAAGTATGTTGCGACGCGCCTTCGGCTCCGTTCGCCTGTCGTCGTATCCGACATGGTAGGAATTAAACTATTTGACTAGGCGTAGAAATGGATACGTTCGCAAGCGACGGTACGGAGCCAATTGTATGCGTCGAGATGCTGTCGCCGCATCCGTTCGAGTCCTTTCTGATCCGATGCGAATCGAGCCGTTTGATGAAAATCATCCTATAGTGAGATTTCAGTTTATTTAGCCACCATAAACAAAACCTTACAAAAGAAACAAACTCTTCTCTCAGCAAACATTAAACCCTTTCTTACGAAAGTTAACCAAAGACGTACACAAAAACTTTTCCTCCAAATAAACGTACAATAAACGTTACGTAAACACACAACAGTAAAAGCTACACGAAACAAAATAAACCCAAGTTATATCCAATTTTCAATTAATCGAAGTGTACAGGAATATAACACTAACATTATAAAGCTGTGTGCACACGTGCGAAAAGAATAATAAACCTCTAAAAGTAATAAAGTAAAAGTTTGAAGGTACTGAGGTACTTAAACATAACATAACGTCTGTATACTCCGAAGGGGCGGCCAGAAGTATATTTTCATGGTGATTTACTCTGTTTTCTTTCTAGATCATACCTGGGAACTTTCTAGGAGCTCGTGGCTAAATAATAACAGCCACTCTGGTCGATTCTTAGTTTGGTTTGTGGATGGGTGACCACCTATTACATACCGAGTTTACTCCGTGCTTCGGAAAGCATATTAAGCCGTTGGTCCCGGCTGCTATTTGTACATCTTTGACAGTCGTTAAGTAGTCAGTGGCCCAAAAAGTCTGAAAACCAGTCTTACCAAGGGGTATCGTATTACCCAGTACTAACTGCGTTGTGAAAGTCAGATAGGCAGTCGCTCCATGTAAAATACTGGTATTCAGCTGCAGCCGGTTAAACTGGAAAAAGGCTAGGCAGATGATGACCTGGGAACTTTCTAGTTACGGAGATATTGTTGGTCATAGTTACAACTTTGTTTTTTTAAAATAGATGTGTTATAACCTCAGTTTAAATACCTCCATGACTCCTGTACTATTAATTGCATTCTATGTTCTGAGTGCGTTACAATGAGCGCAACCGTAAACTATAACTTTTCAGACCAAAAAATTCTTTTGCCAGCAATAATTTTTGCGTAGAGTTACTTAGTTTGATGTACAGAGTGCTTGGTTGACGGCTATCTGAAGGGTCTGTTTACACCCTGTATGTTTAACTATTAGTATTAGTTAGTATTTTACGATATCCTCAACTTTTTCTCAAACCTAGCCCATTACTTGGATATAACATCACTCCTGTAATCCCCGCAAGGCTAGGCTGAGGTGTACATAGTACATCCACATTTCGCCACTTATGTTTAAGTCCCATGTAATAGGGGGCGACCCTATTGCCATCAAACCGACAGTAATCCAGACTCCGTGGGTACTAAGAAACTCGATAATAATAAATAATTGGATGCAAGTCACACACAAATCTTACATCTTACCTACTTGGAACCGTCTGCATGTTGCCTATGCAAATATTAGTTCCCCTTAGAATCATAAACACGATTCGTCTCATAAGACAAATTACTTGGCACTTGCTCAGTCGACACGCGCAGTCTCTCAGTATGACATACTGTACACAGCCACATGCAACACAAGTCCGGCGTCCCTCAAGTTAGTTACACTCCCTTCAGGTATAACAAGCCTAATTTCATGTTAGTTTCAATTATTGCTGTACACAGGAACATAACGGAAACACTATAAAGTTAGCTGCACAGTGGACCATAGAATAAAAGTTCGTAGATGGGTAATTCCTACTCTGGTGCTGTTACTAATCAGCGTGAAAGCGTATACCTTCAGTAGAGACAGCAGGCATAATATGACCGCTTATATCTAAACTTTATGAAGAATATACACTTCTTTGTTGAGAAAGTAGCATTTATTTGAATAACCTTTCGGAAATTAGGTACAGTCGTTATGTTATTTTCGATATCGCGCCGTAGAAATCTTTCAGTAATCCGTTTTTTTGTATTTAGCGTCTTTTGTTTATACGGTGACCATAATACTCAAACAGAATAGTATCGAAATTGGCAATACTAATCGTAGCCAACATTTTGACAGTACACCGTGCAAGTGTAGGTACGGGTCTCACACACCACAACGCTCCTTAGGTGCTTCCCGCGTCCAGCAGATCTACGACCTTTGCACCTCAGTTCATCTTAAACGAAGCTACAATATTTTTTTTCTCACATAATGTACCATCTCAACATGAATGATGTAACCAAGGTTTTGTTAAAGTATTCTGATTTAAAAGAGTGTCCATGGAGTTTCTTGCCCGTTCTTCTCCATAGAGATCTACGTTAGGGAATGGGCAACTACAGTACTTTCACAGTTTTTGTGCCTTGTGACTGGGACTGTAGCTATATTTTACTGTTGTTTTTGTTTCGACAATTCAAAAGTGCCTGTAACTGGCGCTGGGCTTGAAATAAATGCTTTGATTTTGATTTTAGGCATTTTCAGCGCAATCGGTCATCAGTTCTACAAGCACGTCTGTTCTCTATATACTTAATCTATGACAATACCAAGTCAAACTCGCTTAGCAATCTTCCACAAGATTAAGTCGACGGGGTGGTAAACAAAAGTTGAGCGTCTGCGCCGCGGCGTCCGCTTAATACACCTCTTCTCTCCTGGAAGACCTGGTACCGGTATTAAGAAGTTTCATAATTTATGAAACTGGAAACTGGAAGATAGTTGGTTGCGCCTGTGAGGGCATTTTGTTATTAATTATTCTTTAATCTACTTTTTTATTGGGTAAGGAAAGATTGATAGAAAACCAATACAACATTAACTGCTTACGTATAGTCTACCGGGTAATTGTATTTAGAACCTTGAGGTTGAAAGATATAAGTACTAAAGAATAATAATAATCTAAAGGAATGAATGAAAATGACAATGATGTGTTAAAGATAATCTTAAAGTTGAATATGGCTTGTACGTCATAAAATAACATGGTTTATTTTTGGTTAAGACCCCGATCCGATTATTAATCCCGAACATTTTCGATTTTGACATACGATTACTACTACCTGGATAAGCGGGTGTATGACACTAGATATGTCAATTTGTTACTATGTAGTAATAAGTATTTGATTATGATTTTCTTCATCATGTCCCGTCTATCGCTCGTAAATATTTTCATGAATTTCTTTGGTTAATATCAATGTGACAGTTGATCGAAGGGTAGTTTTTCAAAGTTGTGAAGGAGTGTCTCTGGGGTAACGCATCAAGTTCGGTATACACACTTCGAGAAAAAAGCCAACACTACTATTCTCATTCTTTGTTATACACAAAAATAAGAATAAAACATATGTTTCTACATATTGTAATAATATAGCTCGTGGCTAAATAATCACGTTATACCGTTTGTCCCGGCTGTCATTTGTTTTTCTTTTTTATTTTTTGTTTTTACATATCTCTAGGTACCATGTTTATACATTGCTGAGGCAGTCGTCCATACTTCTATTTAGCCATCTCCTTTTTGACCGTTGTTACAGGTAATCAGTGGCCCTAAAGTCTGACAAGTAGTCTTACCAATTGGTGTTTCAATTTCGATTAAATATTCGGCTCAATAATTAAGAAAACTAAAATGTTACTAGTTTTTTTCGCTGGCTATACCTTGTATACAAGACAACTTATTTTTATCTACATACCTAGCTAAATATTATAAAGGGTAACACTTAACAAAGCCGAAAGGCACTTGTTTACCCAGACATTACGATTTTTTTTTTGTTCTAGACCATACCTAGGAACCTTCTAGTTACGGAGATATTGGGGGTCAAATTTCTAACTTTTTCACAAGCTTTTTTTTTAATACCTAGCTTTTTTTTGTTTTGAATGTAAGATTTTTACTTTAAACGCCTTCACGACCCCTGTACTATTCAATCCATCCATTAGCACAACGCTTTGATTGCGTTTCATCGAGTCCTAAAACGTGACTTTTCAAAAAAAAAAAAAAAGTTGATTACCAACAATAATTTTTGCGTAAAGTAACTTAGTTTGATGTACAGAATGCTTGGTTGGCAGCTTTCTGAAGGGTCTGTTTACACCCTGTATATATTTATGAATTAAAGTAACCTAAAGTAACTAGCTTAACAATAAACTTTAGTAAAAATTAACTTAATAAGCTCGTCAGGCATACGGCACACACGGCCAGCCCAGTCCCTCTTCAGCTTAGCTTTACAATAACCTACCTAGAAAAATCCCAATAATTACCTACAAACTCAACAATGTAAACCCAGCCTTACCCCACAGTATTAACATATATTTTTCAGATTGCGCACGTCTCATTACACGGCGCTCAGTAACGAACCAATTTTATGGAGTGCCTTCATGGTATGGCATTACATAAGGTAATATTGTTTTTATAAGCGTATTATATCCGAATATCGGCCATTGTTTCGAGTCTTTTCAGAATTCTGACGGTAAACAGGAGGTTCAAGTATCTGTTATTATTATTTTTTTGTTATTTTTATAACCTGGCCCCATGGCTGGGCGTGGGTGTATTTACAAAAAAGAAGGGTGTTGTTATAAGTTTGGCCGCAATGTGTGTGTGTGTCTGTCTCTGGCACCGTAGCTCTTAAACGAGTGAACTGATTTGGATGCAGTTTTGTTTGAAAGCTAGTTTCTTGGCGATGGTTTTTAGATACGTTTTATCAAAATCGGTGGAGCCATTTACTAGATATTGGGAATGAAAGTGGGTAATAAAAATCGAATATTTTCAAATATACCCAAGTGGGGTATCAAATGAAAGGGTATGATGTGTATATTACAATTAGACATGTTTTATCAAAACCGGCTCAGCCATTTTATTGACGTTTCAAATGTTTGTTCGCTTTTCTTTGTTGCGTTGGGGGTTTTTTAAATTTTAAATTTAATTTTGTTAATTAACGTTTTGATTTCTACAACTGTTTAACACACTTGAATACGGATGAGATAGGCAAGGTGGTACTTTCTCACATTTCGATAGTTATGTTGTAAGGTGTAGTATTAGGCAACCCTCTACCTAACCCTTCGGGATTTACAGGCGTGATTACAAACAGCTAAACAACAACGTATCGCCTGCTGCTCTGCGGCAGTACTATTCATCAACTTCCTGACGGTTCATCAATCGCTCGCTTATGAAATAAAAATTAATTAAAACACGATAGAATCAGAATCAGAATTTTATTTGCTATGAAAGTAGGTACAGGATACCTTTTAGTATTTACGATTTTTGTCGATACGAGGTCGTATTGTTACTGATGATATGGCTAGAAAGGAGTTGACTGCTGAGACGACGAGTAATAGAGAAGTTTGGGAGAAGAAGACATGCTGCGTCGACTCCAAATGAATTGGGATAAGAAAAAGAATAATGATGACGATATCGTATTGTTTAATTGTTAGACCATGTACTACTTTTAAAGAAAAGGATAGTTAGTAATGTTGATTAATTGATTAATGTCCATGGCTTTTTATCTCATGATCTTTGTTTCTCTGCTATCTGTGGCTCCTCTTCCTCTACCAACTCACTGCGATACACCACCATAACATCACGCCTGTAATCCTCGAAAGGTTGGGCAGAGTTGTACCTAATAGTATACAAAAACTTCACAAGTTATATTTAAGTCCCATGTAATAAGCCTGTTGCCATCAAACGGGCACAAATCCAGACTCCGTGGCTGCTTCTGAAAAATTCCTAATGGAAAATCCCAATAACACTTTGCCTGACCCGGGAATCGAACCTAGAACCTCATGCTCAGCAGTCGCGTTTGCAACCAAGTAATATTATAAATGCAGTATGAAAAGAGATAATCTGGATTGGTTCACAATTCAACAATTACTTCAGAATCTCAACAAAAAACCATTAACAACTCACGATTGTATCGGAAACCGACCAGCAAACTATCAATCTTTACCGAACAGAGACAAATTAAAACGAATGATCGTTTAAATATCGATTCCTCTCAGTTTTCTCGATCAATCCATTATTGTGTCAAAACTATTGTGAAATAGAAACTATGCTTTGTAAGCGATTAGTCTTTGTCTTTCTCTTTTATATTCCTTGTCTATGGTTAAGTGATTATTAAACTACGAGTAGATAGAGAGCTAAATATAAAGGGTGTGCATATACCCTTAACGAAGCCGAAAGGCACTTGTTCTCCCCGTCATTGTGATATTCTTTTTTGTTCTCGACTATACCTGGGAACCTTCTTGTTACAGAGATATTGGACGTCAAAGTTTCAACTGTTTTTTTACTACTAGTTTTTTAAGGTTATAACTTTACTTTAAATACTTCCATGACGTATTCAATGCATACATCAGCACAATTTTTTGGGGGCGTTACTTAGTTTGATGTTCAAAATTTTTGGTTGACGACTTCGTGAAGGGTCCGTTTACACCTTGTATAGCCAAGGTTGGTCCGTATATGGGTGACTGAGTCGTGATGGGTGGGTGTAAAAACTGACCAGGTTAGGCACTAACCACACTATAAAGAAATAAATAACTCTCGGTGCTGCGCTGAGCGTTGAAAACAGAAAACTCCAATAGTGGGCTTTTGTTTAGGCTTTCATTTAACAGTCGCTTAGTGTTTGTGAAAACGGGCCAAAGTATTGATGTTTAAGCTGTTAGGTACATTTTGGATTATGTTGCTTTAATCACTAGGCTTTCTGTTTTAATTATAATAAACGGTTTCAATATTAGGTTTTCTATTACACAGAGTTACCTACATGAAAGGTTTTCCTTTATCAATAAACTCAAAGTAAATTAATTTGTTGGTATGTAACATAAAGCTGCAAGAAATAAGGAATCTACGTGTAGTTTAGTTTCATTACACGACAAATGTATACATTTATAACCCAGACGGACACACGAAACCCAAAAAAAAACTACACATCAATAAAATACATCACGAACGAAACGAAAACCAATAAAACGTGAAAAATAGTTACCCATCTAGAACGCAGGCGAGCGTGTAACGGAATATCTCACAATTGGTATACCGCGAAAATGTTTGCCGCGTATAAATCAAGTTGTCAGTGTTGCCGTTATAAATTCGCGGGCCGCCGCCGCGAACGCACCTGGCAACATTTACCTTGATTGCGAACGCGGTGCGCTGCATTTGCCTTCCCACCATGTGCTGAACACAGGCAAAACGGACCAGTAAACTGAGAGCTTCCCATCCCCTCTTTCTTAGTCAAAATTAGGACCATTACGGGGGGAATGGAAGTGGTGCGTCAGGTCTTCACACAATGGCCAGTGTTGGAACCATTCGTCACCAAACTTTCTTGCTTTACGTTCTTTATGCATGGCTCTTTGTCTCTTAGTAATGAGCCAGAAACTCCTGGAATTAGTGTGGTATGTTTTAAGCCCCGCTTTCTAGGTAAAACACTCCATTTGACTAATATCAAAGTTATGAATGTATGCTAGCTGCCAAGTTTTAAATGGAATTAATTTCAGTTTAAGTTCAACCTTTTATATACTTTTGATGTTCTCTTACGAGTTTGGAGATTTAGTTTGTTGTGCGAGCATTGTTTTAACGGTAATGTTTGCATATTTTACAGTTTAGTTAGCTTATTTATGGGGTAAGTAGGATGGCCGGCCACTTCGTTTGCGTAAAAGTTGAAGGTTTGAGAAACAGCAGTTTTCATTTGGCCCAAGGAGGTTCATATATTACACACAGTCTATTTCCCTGTATTTTTTTGAACTTTTGTTACAACTGACTCCTTTAAAATACAGATTTTTTTTTTCGATGAAGTGTAATAAAATACGCGGCTGTGTTTTTTTATTTATTGTATTGGCTTATTTGCATAGGGTAAATACCGGTATTTTAATAAAGCAAATAAGGCATATTTGTTGGCACGGTTGGTGCAGTGGCTGAGCGATCGGATGCTGCGCTGCGTGTCGCGGGTTCGATTCCCGCACGGAACAAATATTTGTATGATCTACAGGTAGTTGTTCCGGGTCTGGCTGTTTGTGTATGTGAGTTTAAATGTTTGTAAACGCACCCACGATACAGGAGAAATTCCTAGTGTGGGGCAATGGTTTATTAAAAAAAAAAAAAAAAAAGATATATCTTTTTTACGATCCTGGTACATTTATTTAGTAATATTTTATTATTTTTTTAATATACAACATACAATATACACAGCATTTTTGAGTAGATTTGACAACAAAAAATGCATGTGCAAATAACGACCTAAACTTTGTACAGTCACCGACAGAATCACTTATTCTCTTCTTCTGACAGCTGTCATGTGTCAAATATGTTGAGTGAACTAACCCGAAATGGAACAGGTAATCCAACAAGAGGGGTTGTTGTCGTATTTTAATAGAGTGATATGCAACCGATGGCATAAGTTACCGACAACGCAGCGGCAAAGTTCGGCCGGAGTTCTAGCCGGTTAACTTTGAAAATCACTGTGAGGTAGGAAGGTATCGGTGGATTGGAGACGTAGGTTAAGTGTTTTTTGTAAGTAAATATTTTTTTCTTAAAATAAAAAGGAGGTAACAGTAAATGTTAATTGATATTTAGATTTTGGTGAAGCCAGCTAGTATTTTAGCTTACGTTTTAAAACTACATAAATAAGAACATATAACAACACGCCTGTAATCCCCAAAGGGATTGGCAGAGGTGTACCTAATAATACACCCACATTTCGCCAGTTATGTTTAAGTCTGATGTTATAGGGGGCAAGCCTATTGCTATCAACCGGACACAAATCTAGACTCTATGGCTGCAACTGAGAAATTTCTGAAAGAAAAAACCAATAACACTTTACCCGACCTGGGATTCGAACCCATGGCCTCGTGTTCAGCAGTCGCGCTTGCGACCACTGGACCAACAAAGCAGTCAAATAAAAAATGTCAATGAATTTCATTGCTGACTATAGATACCTAAATTAATAATAATTTTCTTCCTTATTTTTACACTTTTCTGTTTTAGGAAGACCCTTTTCCGTAGCTCAATAAATAACCAAAAATTCATATACCGTTTTCAATAAAACATTTTTCAAACTCGTAGCACATTCGTAGCACTCTCGTAGCACCTCGTAGCACATTCGTAGCTCGTAGCGGTATCGGCAGCACGTGGAGTTCGGAGCGCGGCTGCGTCGTCAATATTGGTTAATTTGGCGCGCTAGCTATGCGCGCGCCCCCGCTCCGCCTGTGATATTGCCGGCATATATCTCTTATAGGAATTGGGACTTGATTGAGAATGATTCTAGGCTATGTGACTTTGTTTGGTGGAATGTTTTGGGTCCGATAATATCGTTTACTGACTACACTATAGAATCGGCTTGGACCGCTAAACAGCTTTATGGAGATTCCATGTCGATAAGTGTGCTCCCTGGTCAACACGCATCAGTGGAGAAAGAGAAAATGTCCTGTCGGTTGTCTCATAGATAATGGAACAAAGTAACGACGAAATTTCAACATTTAAAAACAGACATCTAACAGCTTACAAATCCATTACTACCTGCAAATGTTCTAATTTAAATCATCATCATCATCATTTCAGCCGAAAGACGTCCACTGCTGGGCCTCCCCCAAGTGTCGCAACATTGTCCGGTCGCGTGCGACTCGCATCCAGCGGATCCCTGCAACCTCCACCAGGTCATCGGTCCACCTAGCGGGAGGCCTTCCAACATAACGTCTTCCGGTTTGCGGTCGCCACTCCAGAACTTTTCGGCCCCATCGGCCATCCATTGTGCGAGCAATGTAACCTGGCCACTTAACTTTGGCAATTCTTCTAATTTAAATATACTATTCAATTTAACCTGTAAGCCTTCCTTTCAGTGGCAAAGGTTTCATACAACTCGATTCCTACCGGATTCCCTTTGAAAAATGGCACAGTCAGCATTCTGTAGACAAATAATATAATCACATTATAGATAGTACTCCGGCTTACCTCTTACAGAAATTGTTCCTTCGCTAGTGCTTCCTATGATTTATATTCATAGTTAAAGTATAGGTAGGTAGGCAGGACAGTGTGTTAACAAAGCGATGTACACTTGTTAACATACTGTCAATTGATTATGCAGGTAATATTCGATAGGCATGCGACAAACGTGACATTCTAGCACTAGACTCGCCCAGTATGCATCTGTGAGACTCGCCTAGTATGCATCCGTGAGACGCGTCTAGTATGCGTCTGAGAGACGTGTGTGCAACGCCTAACATGCTGATATGTCATGCGTTGAATACCTAATGATTATATGTGTAAGTAATTCTGTACTGCAGTTAACACTATATGCACTGCGTGCATATTTCTAACTCCGAACATAACATCACGCCTGTATTACCCAAAGGGTAAGGCAGAAATGTACCTATAGCCACCTACTTTCATCCATTAGCTATCAACCGGGCACAAAATCCAGAACGCTGCCGGCTACTGAGATATTCCTAACGGAAAAGAAACAACTTACTTTACTTAACTTGACCTAGGAATCTAACCCAGGACCTCATGCTCAGCTGTATCGCTTACGACTACTAGATCAAGGAGGCAGTTCTATCGCGTATATATAATGTATATCATCATCTGCTTAGCCTTGTCCCAACTATATTGGGGTCGGCTTCCAATCTAACCGGATGCAGCTGAATACCAGCATTTTACATGGAGCGACTGCCTATCTGACCTCCACAACCCAGTTAGTACTGGGTTATCTTTATCCCTTGGTAAGACTGGTTGTCAGACTTTTTGGGCCACTGACTACCTAACGACTGTCAAAGATCTACAGATGACACCTGGGACCAACGGCTTAACGTGCTTTCCGAGACACGGAGGAAACCTGGTATGTAATGGGTGGTCACCCATCCACAGACCAACCTAGGCAAGCACGGCTTAACCAAAAGATCGATCCGAGCGGCTGTTATTATTTAGCCTACGAGCTCCTACTAATATTATAAAAACGTAAGTTTATATGTAAGGGGTAATCTTCGGAACTGTAGATCCGAATCCGAAAATTCTTCGGGAAGCTACATTATACCCGAGTGTTATAGGCTACATTTAAAACGTTCCCGTGGGTAAGGGCGCAGGGGATGACAGCTCAAATTCAAATTTCAGCTTGAAGTTTCAGAGAAAAGGCTTTTACGATGAAAACTAAGGGTTTAAAAAAAACAAAACAGATACATGCTCCTTTATACATAAATCGACTATCCTGCAAAGTTTCATGACCTAATTTAATGTTTTTAATTGAATATTATCCATTTATAATTCATTTTAGAAGTAACTTTGAGGTTATTTTCTATCGAGAAAATTTCATGGAATCGTGTTTCCGAAACAGGTACAGCTTAGAACCAGTCCTCAACTTTGCTATATAAGGTCTATCTTTTCATACACGAAATATTTTAAAAGTAACTTTTATAAGTCGTAAAGTCACCATAGCAACGAAAAAAAAAAATATTTGAGTGTTTTTTTTACGAAATTATTATAATTCTAAAATTCTTGTGACATTTTGCATAAAACCTTTACTCCCTATTCTATCAATGACAGTAGGTTAATACGACGTAGTAAACAAGCGTAATGGATGTTGAAAAATAAGGAACCAGTATTTATTTTGTGGGTCAAGTAATTTTAAATTATTTATTAAAAAAAAAAATAATAATGTATGCTTAGATAAAAAAAAACCCTTGAAATGACTTCTTTATAGCCGTTAGATGATTCTCTGAAAATATTTCGTGTTTGAATAGTTAGACTTTATATATTGAACATATTTTTAGACCTTTTTAAGAGGAATAATTCCTTAGTACATTATTTTTGTGTAACTTTTACTGTTTACGCAGCGCACACAACGGAAGCTCTCAAAAAGAATAAATTTTCCCCGTTTTTGCAACATTTTTCATTGATGCTCCGCTCTTATTGATTGTAGCGTGATGATATATAGCCTATAGCCTTTATCGACAAATGGGCTATCCAACACTAAAATAATTTTTCAATTCGAACCAGTAGTTCCTGAGATTAGCGCGTTCAACCAAACAGACAAACAAACTCTTCAGCTTTATAATATTAGTATAGATCACAAAGTGGATGCATCAGTAATATTAAAACGAGAGCCATTCAAAAATCACAATTTGGGGTTATACTGGCCCTTACTTTCCGTACATAACGGGAGCGAGGCCGCGAGCATAAACTAGTGAGTTATAAATCATATTTATTTCTGTAAATTGGTTTACAAAACTCTTTTACATGTCAACATGTTATGTTTTAAAACTAGATGGGGCCGGTGTTTCGTACCTTACTACTCTGAGAAGAAATATCCGAAACAAACTCAGAGGTCACCGTCTCTTTTAAAGTCCAGACATTGCTCAAGTCATATGAGGACCATGTAGATTAATGTCTGAGATGGTATTTTGAAGAAATAACTACACAGATTTGAGTGGACCTGTGCAGACAGTGCAAGCATTTGTCAGTGATCGTGTAGCTCGACTCATAATCCAAGGAGCTCAACGACACGACAAACAATACCAAAGAAAAGACATTTGGGTAGGCCGCATATAGTACTCAAACTGCCAGACAATCGTGAAACTAACTAAACTAAAAAATATTAATAATAGTATGACCCACGTAGTCCTCATATTCACAGTAATAAACAAAATAATTATAAAACGACACTTGAAAAAGTAAACAAAGTCAAGAAAAATAAAAATATTTATAATAATACCATAGGTACTTAAAAAAGTAAATAATGTCAACTAAAAAAAATGTCAAACTGTAATAAAATAAAATAAAATGGGTACAAATTCAATTTAATATCGATCAGCAAGTGTCTTGCGGTTTTTCATTTGTTTTCTCCGCTGTCGCAAGACGCGTATATCTTGTAGCCAAACGATTAGTCCTTTATTTAGAAACTATTCACAGGTAAAGTCTAAACCCATTTTGATGTGCAGAAAGATAAAAAGAGACCTGCAGAAAGCGATAAGGTATTTTTTATCAGTTTAAATTAGAAACAACTAAGTAGTACCTGTCTATTCTTTAAATATTTGTATTTCATTTTCTCTTTACCCCGCGTCCTAAGCCAAACGAACGCAAATAAGCGGTCCACCTTCCATGTTCGCGTTCCACTAGTTTGGCGAAATAAACTCAGTGTATCGGCTCAACGGACTGCGTCTTAACCAAAGCGATTCTCGTGAGAACGCGACGATCACGTATCGCGAGCACTCGTACGAGTCCGTCGGACAAAATGAACGCGATGGGTATCTATTTAAGAAGGTACATTCTGAATGTTGGCAACCTAGCAAATAGTGGTCAAAATCGCTGTTATGATGAATTTCTTAAATACTAGCTGTTGCTGCTGATGAAATTTTGATGTGTATGTGTGAGAAAAGTCGCCTATATGCTATTCCAGGTTATAATCTATCGCTAATAAATACAAACACAACTAAACAACACAGTTTGACATATATTGACGCATTCTTTCACAAGCAACGCAACTTTTAACTGCACACTTAAAGTGGTCATACTGTACTGAAGTGTCTGTCAGTGTCTGACATCTATCCGTAACGTTCTGACCGAACCTATACTTAGTTCCTCTATCGTGTTCGCGAGACGATCGTTTTGGTTAGAACGCGGCCTGCGAAATATGATAATAGAAAATTTACATACCTACCTACTTTACATATTCTCAATAACTGTAATAGGTTTTCAATGAAAGCACTTATATCAGAATTCGTTTACACTAAGTGCTTTTTAGCCAATATTGAACTTAATCCTTATTATAATATAAAATAAATTTCACTGCATCAACAAAATTCTGGCGTCACTCGGCCATTTTCTTTTTAAAAGCTTTATATATTAATAAGTATATTCAAAAAACAAAACGTTGACACTTTAATAACAACGTATATTTTTTCGTTACAATAGATGGTAATGGGTGTAAAGTGGTGGAAGTTATCCCAAAGGGATCATCAGAGGTGTACCCTGAACAAACGCACATTTCGACAGTGATACGCTGGCTCACGTTTTAGCCCTATGTAAAATACTGGTCCAGACGGTGGACGGCGGCCAGTGGTGGTGAACTGGTGATGGTGAGTATCTGCATCCAGTTAGACTGGAAGCCAACCCTAACGTGGTTAGGAAAAAGCTAGATAGACGACACAAGCCATCATCACAGGCAACAGAAGTCCACTGCTGGACATAGGCTGTTCAGCTCGATTCTCGGCAACCCTCATCCAACTGCTACCTGCGAAGATTGCTCGCCCACCAAGCCTGAGGGCGTTTTACCTTACGCTTGCCGATTTACAGTCTCCAGTCTCCACCGAAAAGCACGTCTGCTCCACCGATCATCGGATCTACGGCGAATGGCCGGCCCATTGCCACTTCATCTTGTTCTGTAAGCTGTGTCGACAACTTTGGTCGATAAGCTCGTTCCGGATGACTCAAATAATTCTTCAAAACACAATACTGCGCTCCAAAACAAATATAGCTAACATGGAGCAAAAGGCTGCCCAACTCAATTAGGACTGGGCAGGATATTTCTGCCGCACGCTGGACAAACTGTGGGCCAAAATAGCAGTAAATGTGTGTGTTGTGCCCTGACACAGTGAGGCGGGGTCGCGGCGAGCCACGAAGGAGACGGCGGGACGAACTGGACAGATTCTGTCAGAACTGGAAAGAGGACGCACGGGTTCGCAGAAAATGGAAAGAGTTTATTTATTTATCAAATCAAATCAATTTATTTGTGAAACATAGGATAGATGGATAGATGGATCTTAAGAACTAAATAGTGCGCTATGCTTTGTCAATTTTGACATACAAATATTTATAAAAGAAACATACATACATGCGTAGTCAATTATCAATTATTAAAGAAAAAACAATATTAACATAATGAATTAAATAGTTAGTTCACACTTAATTACAATATTAATTATCATTTAAAAAGTCTTCAAGTCTTCTTGTCTTCTTATTTATTTATTTAAGGGTAGTATTTAAATGAGCGAACATAAATTCAAATTAAAGGTGTCAAAAATATTGAAAATGGGCTACTGAAATACTAAGTAAGCGACAAACAGTGGGCGAATACAAATGTTTAAAACAGCGACTTGAAAATAGAAATTTGAGTTACTAGTTGTTCAGTACGATTATGTGATAATTTAAGGACTCCTGAAAAAAACTTAAAACAAGGTTATTAATCACTAGATTGTAGATAAGGCGTAGTCGACGAACCCCCGCTGAGCGGGGCTCCTATATCTGTTTGCAGAGTTTAAAGTAACCTAACACGAAGGGGATTCCGGGGTCTTAGTTCGCTCACTTCGCTCACTCACTAGACCCCGCCATCCCCTTCGAACCTAACCTGTCCGAGTCGGGGTGCCACAAGTCTCTCTCAGCATTCGCTTGCTCTTGCTTCCTATTCTCCTTGCTACAATGACCGGATAAATAGTTGCTTACTTGGTACAATAGTCGCCCATTTAGTATATTGGTCGCCAATTAAATTTTTATTCGCCCGATTAATAATTTTCCTTTATTTAACACTTCATGCACAAAGTACAGAGGCGGACTTAATGCCATAGGCATTTTCTACCAGTCAACCTTTGGGTGATGCAGAGACAAACAGTGGTAGGTGTATCTATCTGCAAAATAATTGATTAATTATAAAGATAAACTACAAGGATATATAAAATACTATAACAATATATCGAAATACTATAAATATATATCACTATATATGTATATATATGTAAATAGAAATTTACACGGATATACTAAAATAAAAAGACAAACAATGAAGAAAACATTAACGTTGTGACGAAACTGCCTGCTTTTTCTGAATGTACTCGCGAACTTTAATTTTAAACGATAAACGATTGGTTGCCGTCCAGATTTCCTGTGGAAGCGCATTCCACAGAGAATCTATTTCTCTGTGGAATGCGCTTGAACGAAGAAAAGAGTTGGGAGATGCCTTTGCCCAGGAGTGGGACAGAGCAAGCTAGGATTATTTTTTTAATCAAATCACGTCATCTTCTTATCTGCCACACGCAGGTACGTAATTATAATGTAAAATACCAACCACAACTAACGAAACTTGGAATAATTAATTTATTTAAGTATCAACATAAGCCTATACTATTACAGAGCAGTATATATTCTCCAAATTGAAATAAGACGTTCAGAAGCCACAGACCGTTCTCAAATCTTCACTTTATTCGAATTTAACAGGATTGTACAGTAACGAACGTATTTAGACTAGAGAGTGTTAAGAATTGTTAACAAGCAAAAGCGTGTGTTCTCGTATGTAGTGTTGTGGGCGTATGTACTTACTAGTTGATGGAATGTAGTGTTGTGCGCGGTTGTACCGGGAACGAAGGATTTACGATTTTTGGCGTTTCCTTGTCTTTGGTCCGAGATTACTGCGAAGATCTTGTGAAGTGTTCTTGCTTTTACTAAATACCGATTAAGTGATGTTTGAGTTACTATCACCCGTATCTATAAACAAGTCAAAGTGATTACTTGAGTAAAAGTTATAACTTAAAATACGATTTTTATTCTGTAGTTTAGCAATTGCAAGTTAGAATTCTTAGCTTAGTTTTCATTTACGATTCTTACTTCGTTCAAATTCTTGTTTATTGCATAAAAATGGTTGCATAAATAATAATTACTTAAGCTCAAGTAATAACTTTATCATGAATTTAAGCAGACATCCCCCAGTACTTGTAGATAGATATAGGGAGATAGATACTAGGGTATGTCTTCTATTATTGTGGAAAACTACTGATGATGTTGACTCCAAATTATAATGCTCTTGCTACTAACGGTAAGCATGTAAACGGCAGCATCTTGAGACTTTTTTGGAATTGCCAGAATTAGATCGCTTTTTATCGTTTGACGTAGGACGCAAATAAATTCTTAATCAGCTTTTAAAATCTTCTTAACATAAAACATGAAAGCAGCTTATTAAATTAATAAGCTTATATTTAACATTAAAATTCTAGATTATATTAAAAGTCCAGGTTTCCTAGAAGCACTTAAGTAATCTAATTTTATTCATGGCGCGTCGATTCTATCTGGCTTTTCGATCTTTGAGAAACTGTAATTTTGCTTTTAAAGATTAGGTTATGACTGTTTATCTTATGAGTTCTTTAATAGTAAATCACCTCATTACGATAACGCGTTAGTGCGAAGAGTGTGTAAAAATTGGACCTCCAGATTACGCCATATACGCGCCAGCTACGGTGGCCACATGCCCGAAATCATGTTCAAATATTAATGCCATAAACTAATCGGTCAAATAAAGCCAATCCATTCTCAACTTAATAATCCCATCCAAGCGTCTCCGCCTCAACAATACCACCCGTATGTTTCCCCTTAGTTAAACTTAGCGATACCAAGGTGATTATGTTACAAAGAGGTTACATACATGCCGTTTTAAAAGCCGTCACAACTTCAAAGAACTTTGTTTTGCTTTGGCTTTCAATGTCGGAGCGTCGCTTGATTGATCGCTCCTTCAATCGATCCTTCGAGAACTTTGTGCTCGAAACTGAGGGAAAATTGTTGGTACTTATTTGTCTAGTGTATGTTGAGTAAATGGAACAGCGTGAGAATGTTATATTAAAATGTAAGGGCTTGGATTGAATGAATAGAATAGAAATAAAGGACGAAGTAGATTGATTTTTTCACCTCAGGCGCCATTCGTGCTCGGTTGGATTTTTGCTGCCGTTCTGACCTCCACAACCCAGATACTGGGTCTGTACCCAGTTACTGAACTATGACCACTTTAAGTGTGCAGTTCAAGGTGGCGCTGCTTGTCAAGAAAAAATGCATCGATATGTCAAACTTGGTGGATTTGTTTTAGTTTTATATTTTCCCGTCTGCACAGATAAGTTGGCTGAAGTGTAACATAGAACCCTTTGTTATGATTGGTTGTCAGAATAACGACTATCAAAGACCTACAAATGACAGCCGGAACCAAGGACTTAACAAGTTTTCCGAGGCACGGAGGAAACTCTTTATGCAATAGATGGTTATACATACGTACGGTACGGACATAGCAGAAGCGATAGCAAACAGAAAGTGGAAGTGGTGGAAGGCCATATATGCCGTAGACTGGATTGAAGATGGGGAAGAAAGTGCTGGAGTGGAGACCACGGACAGGACGAAGGAATGTGGGAAGACAACCGAGGATAATATTTAGCTTCAACGAGTCCAAAACTAAAGGGTGTAACCATCTCCAAAAAAAATTGACCTACAGTATTGAGACAAAATCAAAATCCTTTAGAACAATGCGGTCACACAGTCAGACGCGAAAATAGACTCTATTTATTTGTTTCATCATCATCATCATCATTTCAGCCGAAAGACGTCCACTGCTGGACATAGGCCTCCCCCAAGTGTCGCCACATTGACCGGTCCCGTGCGTCTCGCATCCAGCGGATCCCTGCAACCTTTACCAGGTCATCGGTCCACGTAGTGGGAGGCCTTCCAACGCAACGTCTTCCAGTTCGCGGTCGCCACTCCAGAACTTTCCGGCCCCATCGGCCATTCGTTCTGCGAGCAATGTGCCCTGCCCACTGCCACTTAAATTTGGCTCTTCTTGGGGCTACGTTGGTAACCTTGGTTCTCTTACGGATTTCTTTATTTCTGATTTGATCACACAAGGAAACTTCGAGCATAGCCCTCTCCATTGCCCTTTGGGTGACTTTAAGCCTTCTGATAAGGCCCATTGTGAGCGACCACGTTTCGGTTCCGCATGTAATCACTGGCAACACACATATTTTTATTTGTTTATTTCACTCAAATTCTGAAAAAAACTGAACTGCGGGGTTGTGAGGTAAGTAATTAGACATCGGCGAGATGGGCAGACGACATAGTTGCCATCGGGGGAAAAACCTGGATGAGGCTGGCACCGAAACGTGGAGATTAGCACAAGAAAAGAGAGGCCTATAGGCCAGCAGTGGGTGAATTCAGGCTGTGGATTATGATCATGATGAATTAGACCTCAAACTATAGAAGAGAAGACTTTTAAGATTTTTTTTAAGAAAATAATGTGACATGACAGAAATTAGTCTTTGACAGATACAAGTGTCAGAAGTTGCGAAAAATTATCTTCTGGAAAAATTACTTTGAGAAAATGGACGTTTGTATACTTTTTTTGCTATCTAATATGTTTAGATTCTTTGTTTCAAATTCATCTTCAGAGACAGTAAACTCCGTCATACAAACATATCACACTATCATAATTTTCGTTATGTACTCATTCATGGTTTGCGGTCTATTCATACTCATGACGAACAGATGAGGCTGTTTTTATAAGTAGGTAAAATGCCTTGTGGTCTTAACTAGGTACTAAAAATACAATAGAATATTTACATAAATAAACTGCCACGTTTCTTTTTTATTTATTCCGTAAACCAACAGCGATACACATAATATATTTTAGAATATATAAACTAGGGTAATTAAAAACATGCGAACGGATAAAAATTATGTTGAATTTAAATTCAATAGATATAAAATAGAAAAAGCTTAGTTTTATACTATGATTAAGTACTATCTTTTGTCGAAAATAATAAACGCTTAAATTTGACTTGTTAATTTGACTTTTTGTATGGTTTTTATAATCTGTGCTTTGAAGGTAGGTTTAGTACAGTTAAATGCATCAACTTGAGAGAAATTAGTATTATACTAACTTATACCCCCTACTTCGCCCGCGTGGATTTCGATAATTGTCCCACGTGATCATAGTATCGGGATAAAAAGTATCCTATGTATTAATCCAGATTATAATCTATATGTGTGCTAAAATTCACCCAAATCCGTTTCGTAGATTTTCCGTAAAAATGTAACAAATATCCATCCATCCTCACAAACTTTCGCATTTATAATATTAGTAGGAAGTAGGATATTTGAGCAATACGGGTCAGGGCACAATTTTTGGCTTAGTTTTAGTGCCGAGGCACGTGTAACATTGGCATGTGAAGAGTACGCCGTAGGGGAGTGCCCAAAATTATCTGTGCGACCAAATCAGGGCAGTCCCAGGCGTCCATTGAGTATATCCGATATGTGCTCTACGAAAGCACACACATCCAGTATCCTGTGCCTTTCATCAAGTGAAACCTTTCACAAAGTTTACGGAGGCGATAGTTAGGTGGTTAATAAATCTTCTTTGTAAGTTTTGCAAGCAAAAGGAATCACTTTCTTCACGGGCCAAGTATAGTCTAAAGAAATCTTTCTCTTGTGTCTCTATACAGTTTGTCAGTCTATACCAGCTATACTCAACCTGCGGCCCGCGGGCCGCATGCGGTTCCCAGGGCCATTGTGATTGGCCCACCTGTAGTTATATTTATTATAAACCATTTTAAATTTATTTCCTAACAAAAACAATGCAGCTCAGTATCAAAAATCTTATCAAAACATAATTTATGATAAAGATCTTTGTTAAAACTTAAAAGTTATTGTTTGTGAAAGCTCTTTGAAAATTTGGTCTACATCGCATGTGGCTATTCAACCACCTTTTCTTTTTTTATTAATAATAATAATAAATTGTTAATTTTGAATTACGTTTTATTACACTACTTTTACTACAGTACTTTCTCAAGTTATTATGTCTTGTGACTGTGACTATAGCTTCGCTTCTTTTTGTTTTTTTGACATTCAAAAGTGCCTGTGATGGTCTAATTGAAATAAATGCTTTTGACTTTTGATTTTTTGATTAACACCTAAATAATTGTTGCTTGTGGCCCGCAACACCATGACTGAAACGTGTTTGTGGCCCCTATAAAAAAAAGGTTGAGTATGGCTGTCTATACAGTTTGTGTTACTCTTGTACCACGTTACTTGGGGTCGGAGCAAGACTTTTTTTCTTCCATTCTCCCCTGTCAATCGTCACGCTACCATTGACTCCTTTTTCCTTGATATCATTCCTCACACAATCAATCTATCCATCATCATCTATAATCATTGTACTCATTATTTATTCAGTCACCTCTCTATTCATCATCATCATCGTCGTCCTTATCCGCAGCACCTACTACTCTCAGTTAATGCTTAAGCTTGTATCGAAACCGAAGGTCATGAATCTGATAGCTCAATAGTGAAGACTCCCAAAAAAGTTGACTGTTCAAAGTGGTATTTCTACCTATAGCTGCAACAAAGCGGTCGTCTGTACATTCACAGATATAGAAGTTATTATTCCAGATTGGAATTCAGGCCGAGCCAAAACCATCGACCGATCGTCCACATTAGCCCTGGATTTAAAAAATTAGAAGTCCTTTGCCTTGTGGGGTGACGCTACAAGTATTAGTATATTTCTCCTGTCCTACGTTCACTGAACCCACTTTTGATTCTATCTACCTACTATATTTCAGATTTTAGAACAACCATGGTGGGCGTATATAACAGTTTCCATGGGTTTCTTCGTCGTATGTTTGGGTCTCAACTACGCTGTAAAGAAACTGAATGGTGAGTTAAGAAACCAGATGTAATTTATACTTCCTAAAAAAAAAAAAAAAAAAATCCTTATAACATTTCAGAAGCAAGGATGGGAGACAGACTTGTCAGAGTACTCGAAAAATCTTCATTACCGCAATCTACACACGTAAATGGTCCTGTGATAACAGTACCAAGTGAAGGTGAACCCAGGACTATTAGTGTCAAACTGCCGCAACAGTACTCTCCGCCAGCCATCTCTCTTATATTCGACAAAGAAGAAAACAAAAGAATAGGTGACGTTTATAATATGGTTAAACCTTTAACGGACTGGACCTACGGTGTTCCATCTTTAAACTCCAAAAAATCGCTGGAAACCGTTAATGTTTTGCCTATATCAAGCGACCGTACCGAAGGCGAATCCAGTCCCATCAAAAAGATTGAATGCGAACTAGTAACTGCCATAGCTACTTCTTCTCAACAATTTTCTGAAAAAGTTCTCATCAAGGATAAAATTGATAGTTATGATCCAATTACTCCTAAAAACTATAGCTACTCAGAAATCCCCGGAATAGCCGATTGTAATACTAACAGTGTAACCACTAAAGAATCTGGACGTATAATAATCGGAAGATCTTCGTCTAATGAGCCAAAAAAAACCATAACCGAAAACAACTCCTTCTCAAATATTTGTGCCGGCCGAATGATTCCCACCAATAACTATATTGTAGAGAACACTGTGAAAAACACAAAAGTCATAAAGGACAAAAAATCTAGAGAAGAAATTGACACTGGCTGTTTAGATAATATTAAGACAAAGATTGCAAATTTAAAAAATAGGGATGATAATCCAAGAATAGAAAAGAGTGCGACGAATACGATTATTGCTAAATCATCTTCATCGCATAGTGGAAGTATTTGGAAAGAAACTAAAATAACTTCAATTGAAAAGAAGGAATCTAGTTGCATTGCCGCCAATGAATCTTCTCATTCTCATTACAATCGTGGAGGAGAAAACATTCCGGTTAAAACGAGTAAATCTGAGCAAATTGTCCCTAAAGAAACTTCATTTGATGCCCAAAATGAAAGCGATGTTAGAGAATACGTACCCATAAGAAATAATGATATCATGAATTCTTCATCTAATGAGCGAAGTCACTATAATGTTGCTGAAACCGTTCCCTTTAAAAATACTGAATGCGGACCCGTTCTTGACAAAATCGATATTTCTGACTTACCTGATCTAGTTACTGTTAAAAACCATAAATTCGAACAAATCCCTGGAATTTTGTCCGTCACCGGAAAAGATCTTTATACTAGCAAATTAATTTCCAAAACAAAGACTGATATTTTAGCCACTGAGAAAAGAGCAGCCAGAAAAGGATCCGGAAGTACTTTAGGCGAAGGGACTACGTCAAATGATCCAACCAATTCGGTAGGCGAAAACGTTCCCTTTAAAAACATTGGTGCCGGCCGAATATTTCCCACTAATATATCTTTTACAGAGATTGTTGTGAAAGACCCAAAAGTCATAAGAGACAAAAAGTCCAACGAAGAAATTGACACAAGCTGTTTAGATGGTCTTAAGTATAAGATCGCAATTTTTAAAAATATGAATGACGATACTCAATTAGAGAAAAGTGCGAGCTTAAGTAATCGAAATGTTACTACAATACGCTCCGTTGAAAAGACGGAATCCAAAGAAATTTTACCTGATTCTCAATTCAAACGAGTCGTCAGAGAATACGCATCGATAGCAAGAAATAGTGTCAAGAATGAATGCAGACTAATTGAATTAAAAAAAACGTCATCTTATGAGCGAAGTAGCTCTAATGTCACTGAATATGTTCCTATTAAAACAAGTGAGCCAGGACGCATTGTTGCTAGACAAACTGCTTTGCTTACCCGAAGTGATACTAATGCCGCCGGACGCATTGTGGCCGAAGCCACTCCTTCTCATAGAACGTCTCTTAGAACGAGTGAATTCGTATTCCTTGCTGCTGAAGAAACCTCTAATAGTCAAAATGGTGATAATGTACCAGCCACAAATATCGCCACTTCACCCAATACCCAAAGTGAGTTTACTGTTGGTAAAGACGGCTCCATTAAAAAGACAGAATCGGGATCTGTTAATGTGAAAGAAACCACTAATAGACAAACTGAGATAAATGTACCCGATTCAGATATCATTCAAATGGATGAACCCAGTTTAAGAAAACTAGTTTTGGCAAATTATGCTACCAAATATTTTATCATTCAAACAAGTGGGCCAGGAAGCATTGTTGCCAGAGAGACTGCTTTGCGTACCCTAAGTGGTTCTGATCTCCTGAACTCCATTAAAATGAGTGAATCCGGATCTATTGCTTCTAAAGAAATCTATAATAGACAAAGTGAAGCTTCTGATGTCAAAGGAGAAAGTTTGAGAGAACTAGTATCGGTAAATAATGCTACCAAATATGTTACCATTCAACCATGTGGGTCAGGAAGCATTGTTGCCAGAGAGACTGCTCCTCGTACCCTAAGTGGTTCTCATCTCCCGAACTCCATTAAAATGAGTGAATCCGGATCTATTGCTTCTAAAGAAATCTATAATAGACAAAGTGAAGCTTCTGATGTCAAAGGAGAAAGTTTAAGAGAACTAGTATCGGTAAATAATGCTACTAAATATGTTACCATCCAACCATGTGGGTCAGGAAGCATTGTTGCCAGAGAGACTACTCCTCATACCCTAAGTGGTTCTGATCTCCTGAACACCATTAAAGTGAGTGAATCCGGATCTATTGCTGCTAAAGAAATCTATAATAGACAAAGTGAAGCTTCTGCTGTCAAAGAAGAAAGATTGAGAGAACTAGCCTCGGCAAATAATGCTACCAAATATGTTACCATTCAAACAAGTGGGTTAGGAGGCATTGATACCAGAGAGACTGCTCCGCGTACCCTAAGTGGTTCTGATCTCCTGAACTCCATTAAAATGAGTGAATCCGGATCTATTGCTGCTAAAGAAATCTATAATAGACAAAGTGAAGCTTCTGCTGTCAAAGAAGAAAGATTGAGAGAACTAGCCTCGGCAAATAATGCTACTAAATATGTTACCATTCAAACAAGTGGGTCAGGAGGCATTGTTACCAGAGAGACTGCTCCGCGTACCCTAAGTGGTTCTGATCTCCTGAACTCCATTAAAATGAGTGAATCCGGATTTATTGCTGCTAAAGAAATCTATAATAGACAAAGTGAAGCTTCTGCTGTCAAAGATGAAAGATTGAGAGAACTAGCCTCGGCAAATAATGCTACTAAATATGTTACCATTCAAACAAGTGGGTCAGTAGGCATTGTTACCAGAGAGACTGCTCCGCGTACCCTAAGTGGTTCTGATCTCCTGAACTCCATTAAAATGAATGAATCCGGATCTATCGCTGCTAAAGAAATCTATAATAGACAAAGTGAAGCTTCTGCTGGCAAAGAAGAAAGATTGAGAGAACTAGCCTCGGCAAATAATGCTACCAAATATGTTACCGTTCAAACAAGTGGGTCAGGAGGCATTGTTACCAGAGAGACTGCTCCGCGTACCCTAAGTGGTTCTGATCTATTGAACTCCATTAAAATGAGTAAATTCGGATCTATCGCTGCTAAAGAAATCTATAATAGACAAAGTGAAGCTTCTGCTGTCAATGAAGAAAGTTTGAGAGAACTAGTCTCGGCAAATAATGCTACCAAATATGTTATCATTAAAACAAGTGGGTCAGGAAGCATTGTTGCCAGAGACGCTGCTTCACTCAATCTAAGTGGTCCTGATGTCCTGAACCCCCTTACAATTAAAATGAGTGAAGATAATGTACCAGATACAAATGTCGTTGAAATGGATGGATCCGGACCGGATCCGGATACTGCTGGCGAAGAAGAAACTATGAGAGTACTAGTTTTGGCAAAGGATAACGAAGATATTGAATCAGGCAATTTGAAAAAGACTGTGAGCGCTGATACTTCCAAAACTACGAATGACCAGCAAAAGAAACATCCGCCAGTTAATCATGACGAATATGATTAAATATGATTTTATGGACAGTCACGAGTAATAACATAGAAACGCCCTTTAAATCCAAATTCATGTAGCAACATTAAATCGCAAAAAAAAGTATGCTAACTGTGTCCAAGAATTATGTAAACTTTAAATTGTGTCAAAATTAACTACACATTTTTATCAAATTTTCGTTAACAACAGATTACCAAAAATAATATTAACTTTTAGTTACATAATTATGTACCCAAGGAAATTTCAAAAACATGTATACAGGACAGTTTCAAAATTATGTAAACAATTACAAAGCAGCGGTGTCAAGCAGCTTGATCTCGAAAATAAGGATTGAAGTGTACGTAACGGGGCACTGAGGAAAAAAGGCTAAAAATTGAAAAAAAAAAAGTGTAATTTCTGCAAATCGTTTATTTTCTTGATTCTATAGTATATAACACCTAAATATACGGCTAAAAGCGTCTTGGTGTTTTTTGTCTCCGATCTGCCGTTTGTCTTAAAAATTCTATCGAAGGGATGGGTACAAAATGCAATATTACTGTGATAGGAGAATTTAGGATGCAAGAACGAGCGAAGCGAGTTCGAGACTTGAGGCACTCCTACTCGGTCAGGTTGGGTTCGAAGGGCGTGGCGGGGATGACACGAAGGGCATGGTGGGGTCTTAGTTCACTTGCTTCGATCTCTCACTAGAACCCGCCATCCCCTTCGTGTTAGGTTACTTTAAACCCTGCAAACAGAAATAGGAGCCCCGCACAGCAGGGCTACGTCGACTACGCCTTATTATTATTGCCATTTTGAAATAGGAGGCCTCGCCTCCACTTGCTAGTGGCAAGATCGGCACCTACAACCTACGGTTGGTAGTGTCAGCACACTGGAATTCCAAAGACACTCCCTCGAGCCCAGTGACCTCGTGACCTCCAAGGTCACTCGACCTTGACCTCCAAGGTAACATGACCACCGGGATCACTTGACCTCAAAGTCAGTTGTCTTTCGCCCTTAGGTCACTTGACCTTGACCTCAAGGTCAAGTAACCTGCTACTGCTCCTGAGAATCACGGATCTGGATTTTTGGAATTTTGACCTTGACCTCAAGGTCAATGACCCTGAGTTCAAGATTAAATTCATATCCATTATAATTTCTATAGCACGTATATAATTTCTAACAATGTATACATGTTATCAAAATTGTCATGGATACTTAAAAATTAAATTAATTTTGGAAGTGTAAACTTTTTACTGATTTTGCTTCGTTTATATTACTGTGAAACCAATGTATACCCAGTTTTGACACAGTTTGATTTAATTTTGAAAAAAAAATGTTGTACACATATTTTTATAATGGAAGTTAAGATATTATAGAAAATGTGACAATGTATATATATTATTACTCGTGACTGGACATCATGATCCATTTTTGTCAGTCTGACCCCGTTTTTCCAAACTACGTATCGGATTTTGATACGGTTTAACCTGTATACTGGAAGGTTTGTTTCCATATCTTATTGATATAATAAATGCAAAAGTTTGTGAGGATGGATGGATATATGTTTGTTACTCTTTCACGCAAAAACTACTGAATAGATTTGGATGAAATTTAGCACGCAGATAGTTTATAACCTGGATTAACAGATAGCATACTTTTTATCCCGGTATTATGATCCCGTGGGACAATTATCGAACCCCACGCAAGCGAAGCTGCGGGCATACGCTAGACATAATACTGCGAATCAGGGACGGGTCGCTATTGTTTTATACACCTAACTCAAACAATTTTTTTTTTTAATTATGTAAATAGTAATTTAGTACGTAGTACGTAGTTTGTATTTAATTGTATTATTTTGGGTTAGTATATTTTATATCGTGAAACTGTATTTTTAGATTTTAAATAAACTTATTTTTTTAATTTAATGCTCTTTTTATCAATATTTTGAATTTGTATATTGTTTCCTAGACGTGACCGACCGACGTGATGACAATCTTTATTACCTACAAGCCACAGAATAATGTTTTTGAGCAAAGCCGTTAACGGTTTTGGCGCAGATGTCCTAATTCTCAAAATGGCAACAGAGTCGCAAAAGGACTAGTTTTCAAAATGGCAAATACTCTAAAAGCCTAATTCTCTGAATGGCCAATTCTCTAAAAGCCTAATTCTCTAAATGACCATTATCTGCCTAGCCTTTTCCCGACTATATTGGGGTCGACTTCCAGTCTAACCGGATGCAGCTGAATACCAGTATTTTACATGGAGTGACTGCCTATCTGACCTCCACAACCCAGTTAGTACTGGGTAATACGATACCCCTTGGTAAGACTGGTTGTCAGACTTTTTGGGCCACTGACTGCCTAACGACTGCTAAAGATCTACAAATGTCAGCCGGGATCAACGGCTTAACGTGCTTTCCGAGGCACGGAGGAAACTCGATATGTAATGGGCGGTCTCCCATCCACAGACCAACCTAGGCAAGCACGGCTTAACCTAAAGATCGACCCGAGCGGCTGTTATTATTTAGCCACGAGTTTCTCAAGTCTCTAAATGACCAATTCTCTAAATGGCACATTTTCTTTAACAAACATTCAAAACTCATAATTTTATAAGTCAAAATTATCTTTAGGCATAAATGAGGAAGGAGGAAGGAAAAAAAGAAACAGATTCTTTTTTCTTGAGTTACCTATTTTTTATACATACTGATAGCAAAAAACATTGGTGTGTGACTCATAATATTACAGTATACACTCCAATAAAATTGGTCAATGTGTGTGTTTGTTTACTGTGAAGTTTTTTTTGCTTCGTCTGCATTTGTAGCAATAGGATCTCTGTGTGTGATTGTCAATTTCCCGTAGTGTGCTGTGTGTTTCATGCCACCCGCAAAAAGTGGCAGAAAATTTTGTTAGGCGGTCGCTTATTGCTACCTCCATAGTTTATTACTCCATGGATTTGTTATTTCATAATTTGGTCGTCTGTGGTTCGCCGCGTAAATTACTTAAAAGAAAACATCACTTCTATTTTGAAATAATTTTAATTGAGCAAATAAGACACAATTTACCTTTTTTACCCCATACTATCAAATACAAAATTACAAATATGCCAACTTATTAGTTTACTGAAAAATATCAGAGAGAATCTAACCCCCGTAGCCGGTCCACAATGACTTCGATTATTAAGCTTCACTGCCTCTCCGGAGCTGGCGATGAAACTCCACCATGTTACGTGCTGCAGATCGACGAGTTCAAGTTCCTTCTAGACTGTGGATGGGACGAGAAGTTTGATATGGACTTCATAAAAGAACTTAAAAGGTAATGCTTTGAGGTTATGTTGAGAAGTTCCTGAACGGAACCCAACTGTTGCTTTACAATTCTTTTAAAAACTGTAAGAATGACTACTAAAGTTTCATCAGAAAACAAGATATAGATTGACATAGCCATAAAGGTAATTGTGAAAAGCCAGAGATTGCCTATAAGCTTATCATGAAACCAGACCCAAACTAAGCAGTTTTTCTTCATTTTAGTCTTTCTTAAGTTTGTCAATTTTTTTTGGTTTTTTACAGGTTTTTTTTTAACATATTGTATAATGTTAAAAAAAAACCTGTCCGATCCGTGAGGGTATTATTAGGTAACGAGAGTAGATTCTATCTGAGTTATTAAACATTAACCTTCAATAAACATGCAAATATTGCTGTTACATGAAATATCCAATGTGTCTATGAGTGAATCTTCTTTTCTTACTAATAAAACTAATCTATTCCAGACACATAAACACAATAGACGCAGTACTAATATCACATTCAGACCCCATCCATCTTGGTGCTCTACCATACGCAGTCGGGAAGCTAGGCCTGAACTGTCCTATATATGCTACACTGCCTGTATATAAGATGGGGCAAATGTTCATGTATGACTTGTACCAGGCTCACAGAAATGTATCAGAATTCGATCTGTTTACGTTAGACGATGTTGATGCTGCATTTGACAGGATTGTGCAGCTGAAGTATAATCAGAGCATTGATATGAAAGGTAAGGATTTTAACTAGTTTATAAAAAACTATATTTCTTAGAGCTTCTTTTTGTGTTGATAATTCTTTAAGGTGAAGTTCAAAGAGACAGTGAAAGTTTTTAAATTTTCAGTTGCATAGTCAAGTGTAGCAAACAAAGCATTATTATACTTGAATAAATTAAATTATTTACTCAGACTCAGTTCAATGTCAGCTTTTTCACCAAGGTCAGTTCAAGTCTCCAGACTAGACTATTTTATCCTTCTGGACATAAGAACATTCATTGTATTTTTTTTTGGGCTATTATAATGTGTACAGATACTGGAGATCATTATCACTCTATTCTTGTTTCCAGGTAAAGGTCTAGGCCTCCGCATCACCCCTGTCCCTGCTGGCCATTCACTTGGTGGCACAGTGTGGCGTATTGCTGCGCCAGGCGAAGAAGACATAGTATATGCGCCCGACTTTAACCACAAAAAGGAACGGCATTTGAATGGCTGTGAAATTGAGAAACTCATGAGGCCGTCTTTGATGCTGTTGGGCGCTATGAATGCTGATTATCTTCAGCAGAGACGGAGATTGAGAGATGAGAAGTTGATGAGTAAGTACTTAATACTATACCAGCATATTACTGTCCCACTGTAGGGCAATACCACTTCTCACACAGATTATGCATGAGCTATGCTTGCTGGAGTAAGTTTTGATGAATTTGATAATCGGCAATTTTTACCATTTGATTGTATAACGGGCTGGTGTCCGCAAATTCACGTCAAAGTGCAATATTTACCATTCACTACTACTAATTTCTGGGATAAATTACATCCCAGAAATTGTTAGCAGCTGATGCTGTGTGATTTAGTTTATTTTGTAATTTGTGCTGATATTGATACAAAAACGATGCGAGTATGCTAAAGCAATTGTAAAGTCAAACATTTAGTGAATCTTCAAGACTAACTATCTGACAAATATCCTGATTGTCAGATCCCAAAGGGCTCAGAGCGACGGTGCCGTCGCCACGCCGCCTCAAGGCTGCGTATACGTAACGGTGTCAGCCGGCCGACACCATACGCCGTACTACACCACACGCCGTACTACACCACCAGTATTTGTTTCGTTGGTCAGTACTGTCCGGTCTGATGGCAGCGCGGTAACCTAATGGCACGAGTACCCTAACACGTGCCAATGTCTACCCCACATGTTCTGCAAGATATCACACATTTAGTAGTTGTTTAACCTCATAGATTGTCCACATAATCTTAAAACAAGCTTTTGTACCTTCCAGCGACAATCCTAACAACTCTGCGCGGTGGTGGCTGCGTCCTCGTCTGCACCGACACAGCCGGGCGAGTGCTAGAACTGGCTCATATGTTGGACCAGCTATGGCGCAACAAAGACTCCGGGCTTGTTGCCTACTCGTTGCTACTGCTGTCTAATGTCAGCTACAACGTCGTTGAGTTTGCTAAGTCACAGGTAAACTGAATTAAATGAATTGAAAACAACTTTACAGTTTTCTTGTATTCATAACTAGCCATTCCGGCACCATTTGGTAACCTTAATGTTTCCCAGGTGGTGTCGGATTACTTTCCCACCAGTCTGTGAGAGTCAGCGACAAGTGAGTGCACAAACATACAAGGTGTAAACGGACCCTTCACGAAGCCGTCAACCAAGCATTCTGTACATCAAACTAAGTAACTCTATGCAAAAATTATTGGTGGATAAAATCACGTTTTACGGTAAAACTAAAACTACCGCACTCAAAATATTGTGCTGTTGTATGCATTGAATAGTAAACAGTTTATGGAGGTATTTAAAGTAAAGTTAAACCATAAAAACTAATATTTAAAAAAAGAGTTGGAACTTTGACCTCCAATATTTCCGTAACTAGAAGGTTCCCAGATATGGTCCTGAAGAAAAAAATGTTCGCAATGACGGGGAGAACCAAGTCCATTTCGGCTTCGTTAAGGTTACACCCATTATACTTGTACATACAAGCACCTGGATCAATGGTTGTTGTCCCACTCTCAAACACATTTCAGATTATGATCAGGCCATTTTACCCGACTAGGCTGAGGCAAAATAGGATTGTAATTTTCACTAGCTGTGTATATTAATTCCTCCTTATAACTACTAAACTAGCAAAGTATAGTTGTTTCAACAATTGGCATCAAACTTTTATCATATTTCCTTATAATAAATTAAAGTTCCATGTCACAGATAGAGTGGATGAGTGACAAACTGACCCGCGCGTTCGAAGGAGCTCGCAGCAACCCGTTCGCGCTGCGCCACCTGCAGCTGTGCCACTCAGTGGGCGAGGTGAGCCGCACGCCAGGACCTAAGGTCGTGCTGGCTTCCTTCCCTGATCTGGAATCAGGTTTCGCGAGGGACCTGTTCTTGTTGTGGGCTCCAAACCCTCAGAATTCTATTGTTTTGACAGCTAGGTAAGTTATTTAAGTCTAATTATAGATTTAAAGCTTATAATGGATTTCTTTTTGCTAAGGGTTATTTGCGTAACTTGTTCCCACAGTTTTTGGTGTCTTTTACAAAAATTCGTAAACTTAATCAAAATCACTGACAATAAATAACTCGACAACTTTTACCTGTACCATCTATGTATATTTGCTGTAAACATTTTCCAGATATCTCGTACATTTATTTGTAGGTAATTCATTGTTTCCCTTCTTACTTCACTATCGTAAAAATGACTAGGATTATTAACAAGAAAAAAATATTCTCTGTTAAACAATATTTCTTCTACCATGCAGGACATCACCAGGCACATTAGCCCGTGATCTAATAGAGAAAGGCGGCGACCGTACCATAGAGCTGGAAATCAACCGGCGCATGCGACTCGAAGGCTCCGAGCTAGACGAGTACATGCAGCAGCAAAGAGTCAAGGTCAACAGCACTGTCAAGTGAGTACACCATTGACATTAGTCCATGACTTCGTAGAGACCGTACCATGGAACTTAACACCAACCGGCGCGTGCGACTCGAAGGCGCCGAACTATACAAGTACATGTAGCAGCAGAGTCAAGGTCAATAACACTGTCAAGTGAGTACACCATAGACACTAGTCCATGACCTCATATAGACCGTACCATAGAGCTGAACACAAACCGGCGCGTGCGATTCGAAGGCGCCGAGGAAGGCGAGTACACAACATCAGCAAAGGGTCAAGGTGAACGACACTGTCAAGTGAGTATACCATTATATTGTAAAATCCCGCCAAAGGCCAACCTTCAGTCATTTTGATCCTCCGACAAGACCTCCTTTTTGATGAATAAGTTGTCAATCGATTCGTTATTATGACCCGGGTAACATATGCTAAAACCGACTTCAATAATAGGAGTCGATTTTACCTTGTAAACCCTGAATTTAATTAGAGCGTGAGTTTTCAAGTTTTTTAGTTGTAAACCACACAAATTGAAAACTTTTTCAGAGAAGAAACAGCAGGCATATCATCCGACTCGGACTCCGACGGCGAGCTGGAGATGTGGGTAGTGACGGGCAAGCACGACATCCCCGTGCGGCACGACGTCAGGGCGGCCGGCTGCTTCAAGACCAACAAGCGACACCACGCCATGTACCCCTTCCATGAGGAGCGGTACAGGGCCGACGATTATGGAGAGATGATTAAGGTAACTAGATAATATATGGCACGGGCGAGCTCGATATGTGGGCCGACTACATTAGTCATAGAACCGGGGACCGTTGATGTAGGTGTCTTCTTGAATGGAGACCCAGACCCAGCCGCAGATTCTGGATGTGTGATTCTGGATGTGTGCCCGGTTGATGGTAATAGGCTCGCTCCCTAATATATGGGACTTAAACATAAGTGAGGCAGTCGGACCTTAGCATTCGTGCTTGCAAACACTAGACTCGACCTAAGGGGCACTTCTTAATAACTTTGATTGATACTATACATAGTATGTGTAAAGTCATGTATACATTCGTGCAGATTTTTAATTATGTTTACTCTTGCTTTCTAGCCTGAAGACTACAGACTTGCTGAGATAGTGGATGCTGAAGGAGAAATTAGAGACGTACCCCCGGCCCCACCACCAAAGCAGGAACCAGAAGGTAACACATACTTTTTGAATATAAACAGCACATTATTTATTTATGTAACAATATTTCTGCCTCGTTGGTCTAGCATGGGGTCCTGGGTTCGATTCCCGGGTCGGGCAATGTGTTATTGGGTTTTTCCATCAGGAATTTCTCAATTGCAGCCACGGAGACTGAATTTGTGCCCGTTTGACGGCAATAGGCTCGCCCCCTATAACGTGAAACTTAAAAAACATGACTGGTGAAATGTGGGTGTACAAAGGTACACCTCTGACGAACACCTTTGGGGATGACTGGCGTGATGTTATGTTATCAACATTTATACATATGACTTTGAAGCGAATGTGTCTTTAATATATTGTGCAAAACTTTTATAGGTCTAGCGGGGACCGGTGAGTACGACCAAAATGGCGGCAACTCAATCCTACTTTGATCACATGTCACCCATTTCAATGTGCCCACAATCCCGTAGTCAATACTTACAATAGTACTTATTGCACCACTGCCACAGAGCACGAAATAGCCACCCCGACAGCGTCTAGACCAGAGGCGAGCCTAACAAAAAATGTATGTAGTACGTACATGCTGATAGGAAATGCAGGAATTTTTGGTGCGTCCACCTATGCCCGCTGCGCTCGCGCCGGCCGCGCGCTGTAATGCCGCCTCAGGTCTAGTCGCGGCAACACGTACAATAGTCGTGGCTCTGAAAGTATGTTGATCACAACTGTTCTCACGGACCGCCTTTGTAGCTGTGGCAGTTTCTATACGTCTTCAGTGTGTTAGTGCGAGTAACATCGGTAACACACTTTGAATGCAATGTGCTCACAATGCCCCGCTTCAAGCAGCGATGACCTCCTTGCTCTGTTTTCTTAACCTATTGACCGCCACGTCAATAAAGAAAATCTGTGTTCTCTACGCCAAACGCTTTTAAAAAAGTGTTATTTTCGACGTACCATGCCGTCCCCTCTGGCGTCGTGAGCAGTTTTTGATTTGACGTCCATAGTCGTCCGTGCCGGTCAATAGGTTAAATTATGTGATTTAAAAAAAATGTGCGCGTCATCTCAGACGCATGACTGGAGTTTACTACTAAATAAAACTTTTAAATCATTAAAACTCCACATATTGACGTTTAATATTTTACATATATTATATACTGAATTCGTTAGTCAAATTATAAAAAACAGTTGCCACGCTGTTATGTTAGTCCCATGCTGATATGCTATAGCCCCACCAAGCTTTCCACATATTTAGAACTAGCTGAGACCCGAGACCTTCGTTCGCGCGAATTTATATTAAAAAATATTACTTCCCTTTTTTAATCGGATTTTGTTAATAATTTTAAGGGTTTTCATTTTTTTTTGTATGGAACCCTCATTTTTTACTTAAATAAAAGACCTTATAACATCAGCTATCTGCCAATAAACGTCCCGTCAAAATAGGTCCAGCCATTTCAGAGATTAGCCGAAACAAACAGACAGACAGACAAATTTTTTTAAAAAATATGTGTTTTTGTTATAAGTGCCGTATATTTTGATATTACAAACAGACACTTCAATTGTATTTATTTGTATAGAAGAGAGAGAGAGACAGAGTGTGTACTTGGAGCTGAGGAGCGGGGAGCGCTATCAGATGCGCGAGTATGTTGCGCTGAGGAAGGAATAACGGCTTCAATTTTTACTACCCATCTGTATTTCATACCGTGCGCTACATATTGTTAAGGATTAAACTCCAATAAAACAAAAACATTTATATATTTCAGAGGAAATGACGGAAGTACCAAGCAAGTGCGTCTCTTCAATGCGTCAAGTGCAGATTAAGGCGAATATCCAATATATTGAACTAGAAGGGCGCTGCGACGGCGAGTCTTTATTACGAGTCGTGTCGCAGGCCAAGCCGCGCGCCATAGTAGGGCTTAGAGCTAATCATGGTGCTCTGCAGACTCTCAAGTAAGATATTAACAAATGTGATTTGTCAGAAAAAAACTCGTCCCTTACTTTATATTTTGACACAATGCCGTCATATTTGACCCTAAGGTTACTAGATAACGCAAGTATCACGACCTGTATAAAAACCAAGCGTGCCAATTTTTGACGGCATGTATTTAACGCGGCAACAAACTAATCTGATTTAGGGTTTTAAAAATAATTAAAATGGGTAGCAAAAATAATAGGTTGGCAGCTACAATTAACCACTAGATTGTAGATAAGGCGTAGTCGACGTAGCCCCGCTTTTTCGGGGCTTCTATTTCTGTTTACATGGTTTAAAGTAACCTAACCTAGCTCTAGCTTCCTACCGGGTGTAAACAGACCCTTCACATATCTGTCAATCAAGCATTCTGTACATCAAACTAATTAACTTTACGCAAAAATTATTGCTGGGAATCGACTTTTTTTTTTGGGGTGAAAAATCACGTTTTACCGTAGGACTCGATGGAAAACAAGCGACTATTCAATTCATTGCTGATGAATGAATTGAATAGTAGAGGGCCGTGGAGGTGTGTAAAGTAAAAATCTTACATTAAAAACATGTATTAAAAAAAAAACTTGTGAAAAAGTTGGAACTTTGACCCCCAATATCTCCGTAACTAGAAGGTTCCCAGGTATGGTCTAGAACAAAAAAATGATCGCAGTGACGGTGAGAACAAGTGCCTTTCGTTTATGTTAAGGGTCTATTTACACCCTTTATATTGTCCTTGGCGCAATGACCGGATAAATAGTTACTTACTTGGTACATAGTCGCCCATTTAGTACATTGGTCGCCAATTAAATTTTTATTCGACGGATTATTTTTTTCCTTTTTTTGACTACTTACCATGACTTCATTTAGTATTTTAGTTACTATACAAAATAGACTTCGTGTTTGTTCTTTAAATGTCTAGAATTAAGATTTTGAGTCGAGAATAGCGGTGGCCCAGTGGTGGAGACCCCGACTTACGAGCAGTAAGTCGTTGGTTCGACCCCAGCCAGGCACATTACTTTGTGTAAGTTATTTCATCACCACTGCTCTCAAAACGGTGAAGGAACGGTGGACACATTAATAGGCTGATTATGCTATGCTTATGCTAAGTTTTTGAGTTGTATCGTTGTTGTTTTAAACAAATTAGCTTGCTGCGACAGTACCCACGTTAGGCATAAAATGCTTAAGCCGGGCACGCGAAGTGGATGCTCGTGCGTTATCTAAGTACATCTATATCTGTGTTTACACCATTATCTTACAGGATCAATTATTGTTATATTACAGGAAACACTGCGAGGCTGAGGGCATAGACAAGATATACATTCCGTATGTTGGCGACACTATTGACGCGACCACGGAGTCTCACATCTATCAAGTATGTATTATCGTCGTAATCTTATGCAAAATAAGCTTTTTAAGATTTTACTAGCAAATTGTACAGGAACAATCACCATATATTTTAGTTAAAATATTTCCTTGGAGTCCTGGGTTCGATTCCCGGGTCGGGCGAAAAGTGATATTCGATTTTGCATTAAGAATTTCTCAGGAGCAATCCCGGAGTTCAGAAGTTGATGGTATGACATCCCCGTGCCTCGATGCGCACGTTAAGCCGTTGGTCCTGCGCCTGATCTCTCTCAGCCAGTGACGCATTGCCGTCCTTGAGTTGGGAGTAAAGGAATAGACAGTACACGTGTGTCTGCACACACACGCGTGCACTGTAATATCTCCCGCACCGATGGCTAATCTCCACCGATATTGGCAGCCATGACCGAAAACTCTCAGGAACATTATTATTATATTTATCTAAATTTTCCAGGTAAAACTGACAGACAGCCTGATGTCAGGCCTAGCGTGGCGCTCTGCAGGAGATACAGAACTAGCTTGGTTGTCCGCTGTCGTACAACCGCGGGCTCATCAGCGGGAGAACACATCTTCTACAGGTACGTCACGCGACAATTTGTATATTATGCTAAGCTATACTAAGGAGCATCCGGTTCGTGACTTGAAAGTTGTCACAATCGCCTGTTTCAATAATATTGTCCTTTGACAATAATATTAGATTTATATAATTTTTTGTTTAATTCTTATAAGAAGCAATTCACAATGAGTAAAGTTCCGGTATAATATCCCGATCGCTCTAAATAATTGGTGTAAAAATACCCTTATCGAAGCCGAAAGGCTCCTCTTCTCTCCGTCATTGCGATTTTTTTTTGTTCTGGACCATCACTGGGAACTTCCTAGTTACGAAGATATTGAAAGTCAAAGTTAATTTTTCACGTTTTTTTTTTTTTTAATTTAGGTTTTTAATGTTATAATTATGTTTCATTAAATACTTGCATGACTATGCAATGCATCCATCAGCACAATGTCGTTACATTGAGTTTTACCGGAAAACGTGATATTTTCAACCCAAAAAATAGTCGTTTCCTGGCAGTAATTTTTTGAGTAGAGTTACTTAGTCTGATGCACAGAATGCTGACGGCTTCGTAAATGATCCTTTAGGGATATCTGCTGTCACTGTAAGGCACAGCAATCCCTATTATATGAGCACTGCGCTAGCCGGTTATGAAGTCTCTGGATTTATGCAAATAAACGCCCGTTTAGTACCGAACTAGTTTTATTCCGATTAAACCCAAGGAGAAAAAACCCTTCCGACCGGACTAGTGCGCAGTAACTAGCCCGCCGTCCATACGTCGCGCTCACATATACATTTTGCTTACCTTGCATTCTGTCTGTCGTGCTCGCTTACATGTGTCCCTACAATCCGTTTACACTTTGTAAACAATGACTTTCCTTTACCTATTATAACAAAAAAAATAAGTCAGAAAAGGCCTGTTAGACAAATACAGCTAATATAAACCCAAACCCCTCTCCCCGTCCACAGAAGAAGCCACCACGGACGTGTCGATGTGCCTGGAGGCGGCGCCGGGCGGCGCGCACGTGGCGTCGTTCGTGAACTGCGTGCGCCTGTCCGAGCTGCGCGCCGCGCTCAACAAGATCGGGCTCAGCACCGAGTTCACTGCCGGCGCGCTCGAGTGCTGTAACGGCACGCTCGCTATCCGCAGGGTTAGTATACGCAGATCCACTTATCACAGCCAGTTATGACAGATACTGTCTGATCCATTTCACCAACCTATAACGTCCTACACGGACCTCCCTGAGAGAGGCCGTGGCCCTGGATGTCACGACATGTCTATTATGTGACGTGTATTCTAATGTACTCTGAATTGTTGTCAAAAGTCATAACAATGTCGACAACCATTCGTCCAATTGCACACACGAACACGAATTTGAACACGGTTGGCGCAGTGGCTTAGCGATTCACTGCTACGCTGCGTGCCGCGGGTTCGATTCCGCACAAAATAAATATTTGTATGGCCTACAGGTTCCGGGTCTGGCTGGTCTATTTACTCCATCAGAAAAAAGCTCATGCATCATTGTTTTTCTTATTTCAGTTGGAGAACGGCCGCGTAGCGTTGGAAGGAGTCCTATCCGAAGAGTATTTCAAAGTTAGAGAATTGCTGTACGAACAATTCGCTATAGTTTAATATTATACTAAACATATTTAATTAATAATAAAGAACTCGGAGAACGATACCTATTGTAAATATTTTGTAGTTTTAAGGAATAAAGAAAATGAAACAAAAGATGTTAAATTGATTTAATTTTGGACCCTCCATTCTAAGAGACAACGTGATACTCGAAATCGAATCATGGATTTGTTACAACACAGGCGAAAGCGAACGCTCCCTCTTATGTTAACTATGGCTTGTGTTAACTTATTAACAAGACAATTTCAGTTAGCTTGGAGGACCGTTAAAGACCATTAAACCAACCACCATTTAAGTCATTGTAACATTTAACTAGCTAAGCTTCATATGAATTTCATTTTAGGCGATTGAACCGGAAAAATAAAACTTAAATGTGCAACATTACATACCGGGTATGGGTGGGTCACCCATCCACCGACCAACCTGGGTAGGACGGCTTAATCGGCTCAGGCGCAAAACGTCTCTTTCGCAAAATGTCGCTTTCTCATAAAGTCGCTTTCGCAGAATGACTCCTTCTCAAAAGGTCGCTTTCTCACAATGCCTCTTTCGCAGAATATCTCTTTCGCAAAATGTCGCGTTAGTAACTTAGAACAAAATTTAGCCAGGTTTAAAAAAGGTTGTTTTTTTCCAATTTCTTATTAAATATTTACAAGTTTTACAACATATTCAATCGTCGAATCTGACTCGGCTGGGCAGCGTTCGGGAAGTTGCGCGGTATCTTCTCGTCCAACATAACGCAGTGCCTCATGGCGAAAGTCTATGACCAGTTCGTGTTGCTAAATCAAATTCAAATTCAAAAACTTTAATTCGAGTGGAGGCTCATATAGAGTTAGTAACATAATCCTTAAAAACTAAGTGTTAGTAAAATACAATGATTACATACGAGACCGAAACGTGGTCGCTCACAATGGGCTTCATCAGAAGGCTTAAAGTCACCAAAAGGGCAATGGAGAGGCTATGCTCGGAGTTTCCTTGCGTTAACGAATCAGAAATTATCAATCTCAGAACGGATGGCCGATGCACGATGGGGCCGAAAGTTTTGGAGTGGCGACCGCGAACAAAAAGACTTTGCGTTGGAAGGCCTTCCGCTAGGTGGACCGATGACCTGGTGAAGATTGTGGCGGGGATTCGCTGGATGCGAGACGCACGGGATCAGTCAATGAGGCGACACTTGGGGAGGCCTAAGTCCAGTAGTAGGCGAAATGATGATGATGACATGCCAAAGGAGTTAGCCAAAAATTGCATGAGCCTATTCCCCAGAAAGTAAAAAAAAATACAAACAAAGGCTTACCAACACCATCGCACAACAAACGCATTGGAGGGATGGCACTGGCGTATAAATGCAGACCGGATTCCAAAAAAGCCAAATTTATACATGTTCGTGTATAAATTACGTAAAGAGAGTAAATATTGGGACAGAAGAATATCAGATAATTTATTTACAAACAAAAAAATTCAAAACAGAATGAAGAAAGATATATATTTTGATAGTAAATACAAAAAGCTACTGAGACAATTAGAATGTAAGTAGTTGACGCTGTCGCAATTTTTAAAGAGAATTATATTTTTTTAAATAAATATTAGGTGACTTTGAGATGAGAGGTGTAAATGCAAAGTAGGCCTTGTTATTGTTTATTCCATTTATAAATCAATAAAAAATAAGTAGATTACAGTACCTACTTACCAAAGTGAAGACGTTTATGATTTGTTTCCTTTTTTACAATATATGACTTTAACAAAATATGTTATTTTATTATTTAAATGTTTAACCTACTATACCAGATTGTATAAAGAGCTCATAATAAAAGTTTTTATTTTTGATTTCACTCAAAAAATCGAATTTACAACGGTGCCATAAATATTAACAAAGAACAGAACAGAACCAACCAAGAATAAGAAATTGGAAAAAAACAACCGTTTTTAAACCTGGCAAAAATTTGTTCTAAGTTACTAACGCGACATTTTGCGAAAGAGATATTCTGCGAAAGAGGCATTGTGAGAGAGCGACCTTTTGAGAAGGAGTCATTCTGCGAAAGCGACTTCACGAGAAAGTGACATTTTGAGAAAGAGACATTTTACTACCAGTAGACATTTTGCGAAAGAGACGTTTTGCGCCTGAGCCGCTTAATCTAAAGTTCGACCCGACGGATGTTATTATTTAGCTACGAGCTCTTAAAAGAAAATCATGTTTATTTATCAGAATTGAACTCGTCGTGAAGTGTCTTGTCTGTGCTATTAAACGTTGAAGGACTCTCTCGTAAGGAGACGATCCTAGCTGAAGGGTCATATCTATCAAAAAACGTATAGTCACTACAACCGAAGGTGTGTACAAAATTTCAGGCCAATCGGTTGGGGGGAACTGGTTTGAAACTTGGGCATTTTTAGCCTAAAATCGGCATTCCCCTTTATTTGCAAGATTTGACCAATACATGCTAACGCACGCAAAATACGCGCTTGGACGTGGAGTTGCGAATACCAGCCCGTTATACAATACTAACTTATAAGGCAAGGTCACCCATCCATTCAGCAAACTAGGCAAGCGCGGCTTAACCTGAAAAGCTTACAATAAGTCGTTTTACTGCGCAGAGGTCGGAAAATGTCCATAATTATGCAAATTATTCAGTCTTGAAAAAATTACCAAAATATTAAAAATACCACCTGCATCACAGCACAGCCTTTCTCTGTGTGAGACAGAACTCACAGAAGACTGGACTTTGACATGTCTGATCGACAAGCAATCGGTTCACGATTGCTTTGCGTTTCTCAAGAGATTTATGTGGGCCGATCCCGGCGGCACTGCAATGCCGGGCCGACCCGCGACGGGAGTGGAGCGAGCCCCGAACATCCCGTCAGCTTACAAAAATCAGATTAATATACTGGTCCCTCAGTGAGGGAACTTTCAGATATTAAGCTGAAAAGAACAGATACTACACTTTGATCTTAGCCAAAAGGCCGAGAAGCGATGCGGTAAAAACTTGATCCGGGGAGGGTCATTCAATCGCGGAGAATCTTAACACCGCGATTCAGAAATGCGCGTCATCAGCATAGTGACATCTAACGGCCGCGTTTGAAACTAACTCCGCAGATATCTAACCTAAAAATAAAGTTGTGGTAAATAATGGTGACATCACATTTACAGATTTTCTTGATCTTTTTCATTTAGAAAATTGCAACTCACTAAAGTGATAGGTCCAAACGCACGTTAAAGTGCTTTCGATGTGAATGAATGCGGATGCTTGAAGCAGGACTTCTCGCTCCACCAAGTGACGCCCCACTAATCGCCTAAATAACAGTTTTAAAAGTATAATAACGATTCAAACGTAGTCGTACTACCTATATCGTATTAAAATGTAGTGTTTTCAGTTTAAGATCACGCCATGTGTTTGCCATTAAATGAATAGTGGTCAAAATCAAAATAGCGGGACCACTTTCTTAGTAGAATATTTTGAAATTTTATGAGCGTAGAATTTTACTATGAAAGTATGAAATAGTAGAAATATTGTATTAAATCCTATTCACATGATATTCGAAAAACCTGGCGGGGTCCTGTCATCTTGACGTTCATCTTTATCTTCTTCTTCGGGCGGCGTCTTCAGTTTGCATGGTCATGAACCCGATGGGAAAAATAATCCACAAGACACTGTGACACGATTGGGTGTGATTCGTTGGGAACCCATCGCTCGATTAGTACGTACTACGGATGGACCAATACTGGTATAGAACACCCAGAGTCTGAATTCAAGATCAGTTCATGGCAATAGGGTTGTCTCGATTTCTTGGCCCACATAACTACCGAGCTGTGTGTTCCCTATACCTCTGCCTATTCCTTCGAGGTTTAAGGCGTGATGCTAGGTACCTAACTTATGTAAGCTTTTAGTGTAAGGATATTTTTGCTCAAACACAAATAAAAATACAATAATAAAATGTCACCACTTTATATATTTTTTATTTTTATATCCGGGACCGGTTCACATTAATAACATTATGTAAAGAAATAAGGTACGAATTTATTAAATACAAAATTTAAGACACGGGTATTATATTGGTTTTACCTAGGGTTCTCTAATTTGATCTGAGATTACTGTCCGTGTTTACTAGCACTAACCAACAACTGAATTCATGCCTAAATATACTTTGTTGGAATTTGATCTCACAATGCTGAGTTGAAAATCTGAGAGCGTTCTTTTAATAAGGCAAGCATTTAAGTTGCTCAGTGCTAGTGAATACGGACATTCATACATCACTTACTCCACATACTAAAATGTTCTACGATATAGAAATTCTATTTATATTTCTTCAAGTTCAATCAGTTCGTTTATACAAAGTAAAATTTTATAAAAGGCGATTAAAAAATCTCTTGATTTATTGGATAAATATCTTGATTTATTGGATAAATATTATCAACAAAACTTGAGGTTTCAGTCTGTATGTTAACGGGTAATAAGCTGCCGATCAGTTAAAACCATAATAAATATTGATACAAGGTTGATGGAAATACGTGAACAGGTTTTTTAAACTCATCAATTCATGTTTTAAAATAGGCTTAGGACGAAATTCCCGGACGAAGTTGAACGCATTCAGCTCATCTAAACGCCGTTCAAGAGTGACCAGTGTCATACACTAACAACTCTTGAAAGCAGTTTATTGTTACTAACTTCATTCGTAAAATTCGCCCTCAACTTTATGCCATTTGTTTTCAAGTAACCAACTCCCATACAGACTATAACCAAACGATCACAATTTTTCCTTAATAGTATACATCAGTAATCGCAGATCAATATAATAACGACGATAATAATTAAAAACTTAATAAATAATCTGGCACAGTCACTCATTACAGCTTCGCTCTCTGTCTACCACCGGTTACGCATTAAAGACTATTAAATAAAAGTAAATATTCTTAACATAAGAATAACTACAACAGAACGTGTTAAAACTCACATGGAATTTATAATACCGACGGTGGAAACTTAAAATGCCGTAAAAGCGCTTTAATTTTCAACTTTCAGCTTAGCGTTTAGGATTGAGAATCCATCAGCATGCTGTTATCGCCTAGCACATTTTAAATTTCCACTGTCGATAAGTAGACAATTTTTATTCTGTGATCTGTGGCCTGAATTGATAAACTTTAGTAAGCACACGATTTGGCTGAGATATGTTCCCATCTCTGTCTTGCTTGCATATATAGTTTCACATTAGTGCGACAGTGACAGGAATACTGCCTAGCCAAAACATGCTTAGTAGCATTTATTTATCGAGGCCAGAAACATGGCAACTTTCAAAATTATTTGCTTATTTTTTCTTAAACCTAAAGCCATCACATTGATTTTTTACAATTCATTTTTTGTAACTATGTTACGACAAATATCATTTTGAAAGTTGACCTTACTCATATTTTGACACTAAAATACCGTTGTTCGGTAAATAATTTGCTTTTAAACAACCTTAAGCTTGTTCAGACACTTTAAAACGTAATAACTAGGTACTAAGCTGATTAACAAAAAAAAAATATATAAAAATTAAACTGCGAATCCAAGTTTTTTTGCTGACGTTGTATTGGAAGATACTTAGGGTTACCATATCACTGAAGAATTTCGTCAATTCATAATTATATCACATCATCTGTTTTTTTTTCTAGTTTTTCTTTGCAAATGAAAATAATTGAGTGCGGAAAATACTCTTAGTGTCGTCAGCAACTAAAATCACTAGTCCTGGTAAAAATGCGAATACTTATCGACACGTTTTGAGCAAAATCACAACAAAAATGCACCATACACGACAACCTTTTCGTTAACGGTCAAATTATCATATTTCACTAACAATTTTACAAAATCAACCGAACTAAGGGTGCAATTTTGAATAGATTTTTTCTTTCAACGTTTTTTTACAACTTAATTCTTATTTTAGTCGTTCTTCGCATTGATTGTTCACACATTGTGTATTGGTAAGGGTGGGATTCATGCCAGCCACATCTTCAAATAGTGTAAAATTGCAAGTTCCTTCTGTATGGAAAGCAAACTGGGCTATGAATCTATATTTCATAGGTTTCTGTTGCATTTGATCACGCAATTCTATTGCTAGTTCCGAATTCCACCGACAGGCGCTGGCATCAACCTCACCGCTGTACATTATGTACTTATTTACATTTATAACAGTTTTATAGTCACTCGTTCATGGTAACAGGTATTGAGGTATTCGATATTATCTGTTCCACTATATACTTTAATATTAATTCTATTTACAAATTAATATTTTTAGGTACTTAATACAAATTCTGTGATGTTACACTTAGGTATAACTTTTATACTATAGTGTTTAATATGGAGGATGTTTCTGTATTTTGAATCTTATTCCCTTATTCATAAATATCAAAATCATATAGCTAAAAAGCTCTGTTTATTTACAAGGGTAGGGGTATATTATTTATTTAGCAATGAACTCATGAGATAAAGCCCTGTCATGTTTTAAATATCACGAAAGTCTGGTCTGATTCTTACATCATACACTGGCTTTAACGTTATTGTTGAAAAAATAACGCCGCAAGGAAATCAGGTAAAGCGATACAATAAGACAGCTATGGATTTGGCAAATAATTATACAAGGCGTAAAATACTAAACTCAAGAGCACCCGTGCGGTCACTCGGACCAAGAAACTGAACAACTTTAGTTTTACAAGATCTTTAAATTCGCAAAAAAAAAATGGATTTTCCACAGGAACTGACGCGATCAGCTGATCAACATGTATGGTAAAACTTTAAAAAGTTATGAATTTCCAAAAGTCATACAACAAAAGTTGTTCCGTTTCATGGTCTGAGACAGCACACGAGGTCTTGCATTCATTATGTTACACCCTGTATAAGGATGGTAGCAGCTGGTCTTCTATAGTTACTGCCTACCCCGATGGGGAAGGGTGCCAGTTTCTTTATGTATCAATTCACCTATTAAAGAGCAAATCCCTCTGAAGTCCTATCGCTAAACAAATTTCCTAATAGCACAAATAGACGTATTTTATGAATAAGGGTTTTTCTAAAGTCCAGAAGAGTATTTTTCCTTGTACTTTGTACATTACGCTAACTACCTACAGATATGTTACAATCACGAAAACAGTTTTGACAGAAACACACTCCAACATGAAAATCAGTGATCGGAATAGGTGGAGGATACTTACCTAAAGACCAAGGAAAATTAACAATATGGATAATATCTCCCTAAAGACTCGGAACTATTTTTAAGTGCGCCGGGAGGACTATAAGGACTTACACTGAGCTTATTGGTGAGGTTCTTCAGAAAGGTCAGGTGAGTAGTATTCGCAACCGGCGTGTATGAGCTAGGGGACTACAATGGCAGCTTTAGCAGAATCATAATAGAATAATATCACGTAAAATAATCATGTTATATTCTTAAAATGGTCACAGACGCAGTTAATATTATGATTTGTCACTTTGCGAATTGTAACGTCATTCATCATCATCATTTCAGCCGAAAGACGTCCACTGCTGGCCATAGGCCTCCCCTAAGTGTCGCCACATTGACCTGTCCCGTGCGACTCGCATCCAGCGGATCCCCGCAACCTTCACCAGGTCATCAGGAGAGCCGGGACCGCAACGTCTTCCGGTTCGCGGTCGCCACTCCAGAGCTTTCCGGCACCATCGGCCATCCGTTCTGCGAGCAATATGCCCACTGCCACTTAAGTTTGGCTATTCTTCGGGCTACGTCGGTAACCTTCTCTTGCGGATTTCCCCATTTCTGATTTGATCACGCAAGGAAACTCCGAGCATAGCCCTCTCCATTGCCCTTTGGGTGACTTTAAGCCTTCTGATGAGGCCCATTGTGAGCGACCACGTTTCGCTCCCGTATGTAATCACTGTAATTCATATTATTATCCTATAATGATTCTGCTAAAGCAGCCATTTTATGCCCCAAGATATTAGAATGTAGACGAAGCAAAAGAAATATGTAAGGATCTTTTCAGGTGGAAGGAGCCTTACGCCTTATTGCATTTGAATAAGGCGTGAGTTTATATATAAGGTTTATCTTTTCATACACGAAATATTTTAAAAGTAACTTCTATAAGTCGTAAAGTCGCCAAAGCAACGAAAAAAAAATTATCCGAGTGATTTTTTTTTTACGAAATTATTATAATTTCTAAAACTTTTTGAGACTTTTTGCATAAAACCTTAAAATATTCTTACAATTACAGTAGGTAAATACGACGTAGTAAACTAGCGTAATGGATGCTGAAAAATAAGGAGCCAGTATTTATTTTGTGGGTCAAGTAATTTTAAATTATTTATTTTTATAAAAAACTATACTGGGATAAAAAAAAATCCCTTGAAATGGCTTTGTTATAGCCGTTAGATGATTCCCTGAAAATATTTCATGTATGAATAGTTAGACCTTATATTAATACTATTAAATTAGAAGAAGGTATTATCCACATGTTACTTACTGTTATATACTCTACCGATTCCGTTCCCTAATAACAACACTATAGTAATTTTACGTTATATTAGTTGAAAATATTTTTAACTGCGATTCGGGTACTAACTCCTTGTTAATTCTAACTAGGATTAAATATATATTTTATACAGGATTCTACTTTTAAACGCTTTTAAAAATACATCCATCCAATATAGAGGGTACTACAACTAATCTATCTAAGTTATCGACTATGTCCGGGTTGTGTGACAAAATGTGGACCGCTTCAAATTATTTAGCGAACTTCTGCAGACGTGTTAGGCATCAATGTCTGAACAGGATAAAACAAAAAAGATGTATTTTGAGTAAGGGTTAGGCAGAGGTGTACCTAATAGTACAACCACATTTCGCCAGTTATGTTTAAATCCCCCGTAATAGAAGGTGAGCCTATTACCATCAACCGGGCACAAATTCAGACTCCGTGGCTGCTACTGAGAAATTGAATGCCCGACCCGGGAATGGAACCCAGTACCTCTTGCTCAGCGGTCGCGATTGCAACCACTAGACCAACGAAGCAATTTTTGGGTCACGTAAAGTGTTATTTGAAGTATTGAGGGACGAAATCATTTTAATTTTTGTTTGATCGTGTTTAGATATTGTTATCCACCAAGTTGAACAAAAGTTTCGCTAGCTAATTAATGTTGACCTTGTATTGTTCACAATCCCCGGGTATCGTCGACAAAGGGATCGGACATTCACTGGCATTACAATCTACACAACTAATATTTTCACAAATACAGTTAAAATGTTTTTTTTGTTAGTGGAACAGCTCTAGAAATACATTTATAACCTTTATATAGTAAATATTGCTACATAATCTGTATTTTTAAATAAATTCTATGTCGTTATATGTTCATTATTTTTATAAAAACAGTTGTACATTAGAATGGGGGAGCGTTCTTGTACTGCGACTCGATTCTTCAGAAATAAGAATATATTTTGTCTTAAATTTTTCGTTGAGACAAGTATTCTTACTTCGTAGAAACATTTTTATATTTTTTAAATAATATTTAGCAACAATCTACGTCCTCGAAAACAAGTTTGTTAAGAAAACAGTTGTAAAACTTATCTATGTATATTTGTACTTTAGAAAATCTAGTATAATTACAAGAAATCCGTTGATATCATAATGATGCATTGATTTAACTACGAATATTTTAGGTCCACTATCGCGTTTACTTTTTTAACACGTCTCAGTATAAGCAACGTCCCCTCTTAGCATTTAAAACAAACAGAATAAAAACAATGTTATATTTTAATGATAAATGCGCCGAATACGGCCCCCGCATTCACCGAGACGTCATACAGAAGCAGCTCGTACGGTCGGGGAAAAAATACCCTCAACACTACCGTGAGGGCCCGTCGCAGAGAGCCACGAAATTTAGACAAAACAAAAAACATCGCCTTTAAAGCTAACAGTACTACACTCTGTTCAGAACAGGACTAATGACGTTTCAGGTCACTAAAATACTAAGTGGCTAGCGTGGCTACCAGCCCGCGATCAGTCCGAGGATAGTTTCCTCGACCATACAATAATCTCGAAACTTCCACAGTAAAACTAGATATAATTTTTTTTTAATATTATACAAAAATAGTAACAAGTTTTGTACTAGATCCGTCCATCGTTTTGTACATTTGGCGCGGGGACGCGTCGCCCGCCGAAGGTGAAGAAACGAAAATATTGACATTCCGAGAGGAAACGGTATACATGCACCTCCTTTGTGTTCCTTGTAACCTGGGACAGAAAGGTGAGAGGAGAATTAATGCTGAGGAAATACAATTCTAGCGAAGTATGTGTGGTGTCATCATCATTATTTCAGCCGAAAGACGTCCACTGCTGGACATAGGCCTCCCCCAAGTGTCGCCACATTGACCGGTCCCGTGCGTCTCACATCCAGCGGATCCCCGCAACCTTCACCAGGTGGTGAAGTATGTGTGGTGTAACTTTGATTTATAAATTGAGGAATATTATGATACGACAACGTTGCGATTTGAAAGAAGACGATATGACAATTTTGGGGTCTAATATTGAAAAGATTATGCATAGATGCTTTGGTCATATTGAGAAGATCAGTGAAAGTCGAGTAAGAAACAAAATTATTATGATACAAGACAATGGAACGCTCTAGAAGGACTGACACTACTTCACACTAGTTATGTCCTTCAAAAAGATCAGGTCCGTAGTACTCGCAACCAGTGTGTATGACAAAGCAAAACTAATATGTAAGGATCGTAGCAGGTAGCGTTCTGTATTTTCTGCTTTCTCCCATGGGGGAAAGGCTTGATATTTCTGTTATCGATACCGGAGTGTGACTTCGTTAGCTTGAGGCTGGCTGGAAGTATTCTACGAGATGATGAACGTAAGAAAGATGACTTTGTCGCGTGTTATAGTTTCGTCTGTAAGGTATGTGGGCACCTTATCGCAGACACGCCTCCAGCATCTCCACGAACAGCTTGTTCATGGGCGCGCGCCGCTCGCGGTGCACGGCGGCCCAGAAGCGGCGCACGGCCACGTCGGCGTGGCGCAGCGCCGGCAGCACCAGCAGCAGCTGCTGCAGCGCCGCGTTGCCGTTGTACGGCCTGCACACCACATCGCTATAAATGTTACATTACTCTTATCGAACAATACTACTTTTTATAGTTTGCAAATAAAATCTCCGGGGAATAACCCATGTGACACAATCCTCAGCCCAATATCAGGTCCGATGGGGCTGGATATTGAATTCAATTGGACGCGATCTAAGATCAAGGAATTTAATAATTTAGATGTAGGTCACCATAAGGTAGCGCAAACAAAAATGACACTAAGAGTTTGAGACAGAGATCGCACATCCAACTTATAAAGCAGATACGATCATAAGTATGAGTGAGCGAAACAATACTATTCAAATGTCACTATCAACGAAACAGTTTTGAGATATTTTTTGACACTGTAGGGCGAATCTAACGATTTAAATTTTACTAGAACTTTACGAAATTTCTGATGAGGCAAATTGGTGGCTAAAATTATATTTCGTAAACAAGCGATTTTCTTCGGTGATAATTTTAAATCTAGTTTCTCAAGTATTCGATAAAACCTTTAGAATATACTTTAGGATTTAACACAAATAACATCTGGTTTTTTCAAGCTCACCTTAAAGCGGAAACAGCGTCATTAAGCGCTGCGAGTATAGAATCCCTGAAGCGACGCAGCGCTGCGTGCTCATCAATTCGTGCTTCTGAGTTGGCGAGAGCGAGCGCTTTCATCAGATAGCACTCTTCGCGTAATGCCGCCGCGCGTTCCAAGCGCTTGGCTACGCCGGCGATCTGCGGATAGAAATAAAACCATTATAATTCATCGTGGATATAAGAGTTGGAAGACGTTGCGTTGGAAGGCCTCCCACTAGGTGGACCGATGACCTGCTAAAGGTTGCAGGGATCCGCTGGATGCGAGACGCACGGGACCGGTCAATGTGGCGACACTTGGGGGAGGTCTATGTCCAGCAGTGGACGTCTTTCGGCTGAAATGATAAGAGTAGAGGAAGACCAAAGACACAATGGATTGACTGTGTGAAAGATAAGGCTAGAAAGGGTTATTTATGTGAGACCCATAGAGAAGTATGGAAGAAGAACACATGCTGCGCCGACCGCAAATACATTGGGATAAGGGCAAGAGAATGATGACATAGTCCGGCTATGCATATATGGAGGTGGGCAGATAATGCTGTTTTAATTATTTGCATTGGTCCGGTCTGAGCATGAGGTCGGGAAATGTTATTGGGTTTTTCTATCAATGTTTTAGTAGAAGCCACGGAATCTAGATTTGTGCCCGGTTGATGGCAATAAGCTCACCCCCTATGACATGGGTCTTAAACATAGCTAGCGAAAGGTGAGTGTACTATTAGGTACAACTCTGCCTGGGGCTGCAGTCTCGACATAGATAGCGACAAAAATCGGTCGTTAAGTCATAACGATGTTAAATTTCTTTAATAGATTTTCAACCTTATTTCGAAACCTTAAGGTTGAAAATCTATTAAAGAAATTTGACATCGTTATGACTTAACGATCGATTTTTGTCGCTATCTATGTCGAGACTGCAGCCCCTGCTCTGCCCTTCGGGTATTACAGCCGTGCTGTTGTGTTATGTAAAAACTACTCCATGAAAATTATAACTGGCTACCTATGACGGTTAATAAGAAGTCCCTTAACAGCCGGACGGTGGCCATAATAAAAGGGTTCCGTTGGGACCCTTTGGGCACGAAACCCTTTCGGGTTACATCACACGCACCAAATAATTAGAATAGGCTAAGCTTCCTTCTTTAATCAAAATAACATAATACCAATTTATTATTGTCACACTCCAGATCAAACGCTTTGGAGTGTAACAATAACAGATTGGTATTACCCACTTTTTGTAGTTGGTCATCTCAGGGCCATCACGATAACCCTTCCAGCTAGACCTTCTAATAATTTGCATTTTTCAATTAATTCTTTAATTTACTTCTTGGGCAACAGCGGAAGCTTATTACCGGGTGGGCGGTATTGCCAAGTCACTAGAAAATTGAGTTTAATATAAAAAATGATAAAATCATTTCAGGAAGAAGTAACTATGATTTAAATTAATTCACTCAAGCAAACAATCTATTAGCGTCACCCTGAAGAATGAGTTTTTCTTATAAAGCATATATTAAAAAGATCTGGTCATATTTAAGGATGCTGTATAGATCATCTCAATATTCCCATATTTCGCCAGTTATGTTTAAGTCCCATGTAATAAGGAGAGAGCCTATTGCCATCAACCGGGCGCATATCCAAACTCCGTGGCTGCTACTGAGAAATTGCTGATAGAAAAACCCAATAACACTTTCCCCGACCTGGGAATCGAACCCAGGACCTCAGGATGGTCATCCACATCCTAAAATATAAAAACACCTTGTTGATACGCGCTGTATTCCAGTTTTTTTTTTTTTGGAAAGAGGTATCAGAATTGCCACCATCTTTTAACAATCAACACCCAAATACTCCTGTACCAATGGGGAAGGCGTGCCAAAGCTCATTTTAGATGGCGTGGTCATAGCTCAGTTCCAATCTGACCAACGAGGTCAAGTTATTTTGAAATATTAAAATTACATTAACAGATTTTCAATAGATGACAATATAACTGGGTTGTAGAGGTCAGATAGGCAGCCACTCCGTGAAAAATACTGGTATTTAGCCGCATCCGGTTAGACTGGAAGCCGATCCCAATGAAGTTGAGAAAAGGCGAGGCAGATGATGATTGCTAGCGCTATTAGTTTCGTAAATGAATAATAAATATGGGGTTGGCCCCCTTATTTGAGATTCTAAACTCAAATAAAACTCAATGTTGACAATCTAAACCCATATACTACTGCACCAATTAAACAAATCTTGAATAGAGATATTCAGTATTTTCTAAAATTTTCTAAAACAAGAACTAACCTGAGTAAATAAATCATGCGCCCCAATTTCCCTAGCCTGCTGCTCGTCGAGCGCAAGGTCCGTGGCGAAGCGCAGGCGCAGCGGACTGCCGCCCGACATCGACCGGTACGCCAGCATCAGGGACAGCATCTCGGCCCATGTGCTTTGGAGGAGACGCATCTGAGGAAAGAAAAGACGAGGTTAATTGGGGAGCTAGAGATGAGAGATTTTATAGAGTAATGTGGTGCTTACTTTATGCTATTAACAAAATCTTTATCAGTGTTCGACTTTTTAAAGGCCCAAGAACACCTGGCTCCCGGCAGTGAACTACAGTGGCCTATTTGGAAAGCTCTGAATCGATTGCGTACCCAAGTAGTCCGCTGCAATGATAATCTGGCAAAATGGGGTATTATTGGTTCCTCCAACACCGAGTACGAGTGCGGCACACCGGATAAAACCGTGCCCCACCTGCTGGAGTGTCCTAGCTGTCCGTTTACCTGCACTCTTGACGACCTGAATAGCGCCTCTGCCGCTGCAATAAACTTGGCCACCTACTGGGCCCAAACCGTCTTATATGGAAGGAACATCGATACGATAAGAAGAAGTGTTCAGATTATAAATTTAATCGATTTTCGTGTCTGTTAGTATGACCGTTTAGTTCTTCTATAATACACAATAGAAATTAAGAGCATTTATCCCGGAAGGTTTATGGGACTAATACAATAATATTTTATATGTATCTTAGATATACGTATCTCGGAAAGGTCGATGCATTGACACGTCGCCATTTCACGGATTATATATTATATTAAATATTATATTGGACACACAAAGACAAAGGATATTGTTTGATTGTATTTTCCTCATTCTTTTTACTTACTTTAGTTATCAAATCAAATCATTTATTTCTTTGCATTATAAGAATCGTTTAGCTCGCACATGACGTTATTTGAAACTCCTGCGCATTAATCAGAGTATTGTTTTTTTTTTTTACTTTAAATTTATTTTTAAACAGAACAATAGTTTCTATCCGGTGATTGTGAAACAACAATGTAATTTTAGCTTTAATTTTTCTATTTTAATTGTAACATTGTTTAACTAGACCACAAGAAAAAGATAGTACCTAATTGTAAACCCACATTTCGCCAGTTTTGTTTCAAGACCCATGTAATAGGGGGCAAGCCTATAATATTGCCATCAACCGGGCACAAATCCAGACTCCGTGGCTGCTACTGAGAAATTCCTGATGGAAAAACCCAATAACACTTTGCCGGACCTGGGAATCGACCCATGCTCCGCGTTCGCGCTTGCGGCCACTAGGCCAAAAAAGCAGTCCACCGTAATAATTTGAACAACTAAAAACCTGTATTTGTAAAAAAAAATATGTCTAAAGACGTATGATATTAAGTAATTGAATAGTCCTATTTTTAACTAAATCGCGAAAAGAGCTAATTTCGCAGATCTGAAAGTCTTTTGTATTCTGTTAAGCTTTTAGCCTGTCTGTGTTCATAATTGAATTTATGATTTAATAATATTTTTCATACAGTCACAAGACATAACTGTAAGTCTGTTTAAATGCTTTACAACTCAATTTTTATCATCAATAAAACTGAAATGCCAAAATTGCTGAACCGGTTTCGATAATACACCTACTATTTGTACATAACGTTTGTTAAATTACTCGTTATGAACAGGAAATGATTATTTATTTAACAATTTAATGCAGTCTAGCGTTTGATATAGTCTGTTCAATTAACAAATAAATCTAACAAGTGATATGAAGTGAAGAAAATACCTATATTCAGTTGAAAATGTAATTTTTTTTCAGGCTGGGTAGTTGGGTACTAGCTCTTTTAGGTCGTCAAAATTACATGTCGCATAAAATGCCAGCCCTTTGCCAAGTTCCGTCTGTGGAATCTAGAGCGATAATAAAAACCGGCTCCAAATATGGGTCAGTGCAAAAGTGACATAATAAAGTCGAAATCAAAAAGACCAAAAACAGACAGACTGCCTCTTCCTACTTCAAAATCGAATGCGCCAAAAATAGTACAAAAATCGAATCTTTCACAAAATGCATTGAGACTCACCCACACTAAGATATTAAAAACCTTGACTGACACACACATACTCACATACACAGACGGATAGACAGACAATAGACTGGAATACACACACAGATCCAGAATTATCAAAAAACTAACTTCCACGTGCTAAGAATTAATGCATGCAATAATTATTGCATCCAAGGCCATAGACTAGACTTGTATAGACTGTAGTTTTTGTCATAATTATAGTTGTCTATGCATAATAATAATTTTAAAATTCGAGCGTTCTATTTTTTCGTGCGTACGGGACTTCATTTGATTTCGCTTTTATTTGGCGTGTCGAAGGCCAGTGTTAACGGTGTTTTCAAATTCAGGGTCGTTCTTTTTGTTTAAAATAGGAATAAAAATATGGGCATGACTTCTGCGTTGTTACTAGGTTAATTTCTAAATTGGATTTGGGTTTTGTCATGCGAGAAATTTAAAATTATTTTACTGGTTCAGGATAGACTGAAACAAAAAGGTTTATTTTGGCTAGTTCCTAGTATCACAAATGCATGTGAATTTTATTAAAGCTAGTCTGAATGAGTTTACTTATGGTTTTTTTTTGTTATACAACCTAGAATTTATCTATGCAAGAAATAATTTATTTGTTTGACTGGCTGAATGGGCAAGTGGTTGCTACCGCGATTGCTCAGAATAGGGTGATGGATTCGATACTCAGATCAAGGAGTGTCATAAGGTTTTACACTCGATTTGCTCGTGGATTTTGGCAATCTCGCTCCTATTAGATGAGACTTGTAAAAATGTAAAAACCTAGAAAATTGTGTCACCCCTTTGCGTTACAATAATATTTTATTAAATTTTAATACGAAGGTCCTCTCACCTGATCATTCAATTGCAGCTCAGTGAAGCCGGGGATCTGCTTGGCCCAGCCAATGACCCCGACCAGTTCCCTGTCGTACAGATCTGCCAGCATGGCCAGGGTTTTGGCAGCGGGCTCTGTGACGCCAGCTGGGGGCGCGGAGCATGTGAGAAGTTCTGGCTCGTATGAGTTTAGGGCTTCCAGGACCTAGAAGGAGATCGGATTTTTTTAGAGATAAGTGTTGAAGAGATTTTTGCGTTGTTTTTTATCGCCCCCAAAATATGAAAAGTCCTGAAGACATTAAATCTTCATTATTTTAGTATTCACTAAACTTTTATGTCTCCTAAAAAATCCATTAAGTCGAAAAAGTCCGTTTAAAGTCCGGACAGGGGTACCTACCAAAAAATCGGACATATATCCAGACCAATCAAGACAGGGCGGCCTACAATTACGGCTAATTACCTTCTTGTGGTTTCCCAAATTAGAAGAGGTACCTCTAATTTTTATAATGCAGAAAAACTTGGACCGGACAGTCTCTGAAGTGAAAACATAAACATGTCGCAGCGCCTCTTAAATCCTTGAGTATGCCTAGAGATTCACAAACAGCAGACATAAGATAACAGTAACAGTATATACCTTGATATCATCAAGCTGCGGCCTGGGCTGTGCCAAAGCAAGAGCATCGGGCGCCCTCCTGTACTTCTGCCGCCCCCCCCGCACGCGGTCCAGCCGCACCCCCTCCCGCAGCATGCCCGTGCGCAGACACTTGCGGAACCGGCACGCTTGGCACGCCTTCCGCCGTCGCTTGTTTATCTCGCACTCGTTCGAGGCGGGACATGTGTATTCTATGTTGCCCTGTACATGAAATTGTTGGTGGTGAGTTTTTGTTGGGTTTTTCCATTAAAACAAAGAAGTCCCGTTTTGGTTTAATTCTCAAATAATATTGGGGGAATATTACACTATGATATATCTAGGATCATGTCTTAGCCTACATTATTATTTGAAGTTCTAGTAAGTAAGTACCTAAGTACCATTACTATTAAGTAAAAGTACTACTACAGCGGAGCCTGCACGCTTGGCACGCCAGCCTTCCGCCGTCGTTTGTTTATCTCGCACTGTTTCGAGGCCCCATGTGCATTCTATGTCGCCCTGGTACATGAAATCGTTGGTGGTGAGTGTTTGGGCCACTTTTTTCACTTAAAAATGTCCTTTTATGGCTGAATTTTAAATGCAACTCAATTTTAAGACACTGATTGTTTGTTACTTTAAGGTAAACTTTTAAAGTTCCGTAGACAACTGCTAACTGCACCCCAATCGCTTTGATAGACCAAATCGAGGCAAGATGTATCAAACAAAAAAAACGATAAAACGATTTCGTAGGTGGCAAAAATTGCAGTTACGGTGGCCTTCGGAACAGCATAGATATCATTTTAAGAAGTCCATTGAAAAATTTGGGGGTAGTCTTGAAAAAAATCTCATTTGTCAAGTTTTAACATACCAGGACTTCGTTAAATGGTAACTTTAATAACTTTTAGAAAAAGAAAAATCAATTCATAGTTTGAACTTTCTATCAATATTAAAGGTAATGAAAGAGATGACATCAGAAGCGGAAAATGTAAGTGCGTGTGCCTACATAGTTATGAAGAACTAGGTGAATCTATAGAAAAATGTGTAAAAGCGCTCAATTTCAGTCGCTGGCACACGTTCCGTTTGGCAAGCATCCGTTTTAAAATACCTATGCGAAATAATTATGTTCAGTTAAGTATGTGAAAGATGTCAGCAAGATAGCTAGTCCATATCCATACTATCATAATAAACGGGAAATTATCTCCATCTGTGTCTCTCTGTATATAGGTCTGTAAAGATTTTTTCAGCTAAACAGTTTTTAACGAAATATAGCACACAAGTAGACCTGGCTTAGGCCATAAGATATTTTTTAAACCCGCCTCCGTAGGACAATTCCCGACCTCCATGCATACTTTATTGACTAAAACCACGTTCTACATAAAAAAAAGATGTCTAGATAAATGTCTTCTCTTCACAAAACCATTTTGCAAGGCTAATAAATATCTCGAATAAAGCCTCCGACAGTTACTTAGGTTTGTATATATACAGAGAACTCCACAACTTGGAGAATTAGACAGATTTGTGTGTTTACAGAAAACTAAAACTACGGCCTACCGACTGAAATCAAAGTAAACAACATCCAGTTTGAAACTTGGAATCTATCGAGAAATCTGTGGTCCCAGACATGGTCCCAGGATTTTATGCCTGTTTTGTTTAACTTACACTTGGCGACTAAAAGCGCTTTGTTGGATTTCCAACAGTCAGAACGAAAGTGACCAAACTCAAAATTACGGCGAATTGAGTTAAATATCTAAAACTACTCCTAATAACATAGGCTATCGTCTAGTGAATCAAAAAGTGACAATGTCGTGCTAGAAAAGGACAAATAAAAACATTTCATCTCTTTCATACCCGCGCGTCTCGGCCCTTCCCCCGCATTTGTGGAAAGTTTTTTTTAAACGAGTAATTGAGAAACGAGTAAATATCTTTTTTAATGCATTCATATAACAATTGATAAAAGTCGAAAATCTACTGGCAATTTAAATATGAAAATAGTTTCTCATTTGAAAAAGTTATGACATATTATTCTATTGGAAACTCCCTAAAACACGAAAAATTTTGTTATTTCCCACAAAACGCAAATTTCGTGTTAGGTCACTTTTGTTCTCAGCGTTTTGTTGTTGCGATTTCAGCAAAGTAATATTACGGCTTTCGTTACGTCTTGCTTTGTGTTAGTGACGAACGAGCATCAGAATATATAAATTGAGTTATCCTAGGTCCCAGACATTTAGACACCAATGACTAGTATCTAGAAAGAATACAAAAGTTGGCTGCGATCCAAATTAGAAGCATTCTAACAACGTCTTCAAACTATTTTGGTATCTAACGTTATTCCGGATACGCCTCCTTTTGAAATAGCAGGTGCTCCATACTCAGGTAATTTATTTTTAGGACCCACTTATAGACATGTGTGGGTATGGCTTGTCCCGAGTTAACCTAAATATAGGACAATATTAATACTCATTCCTTCGTGAGACTTTATGAACTTTATGCTTAAAGTTACTTGATTCTATTTTCATTTCATGTTAGTCAGCCGGATATGAAATTGTTAACGAGTGGCCACACTTACCGACGCAGAATCGGCTTGGGTTGATCACGTATCACCACATTTGTCGCATTTAGTTAGGTCGGTGGCAAGCCGCGTAAAATCGCGCCGTCTGTACAAAATCGAGGCAAATGGATTCTTTTTCGCTTTTACTGTATGAACGGACATTAGGCTCTTTCTGGCCGGTTCAAGCCGATTCTACGTCGATACGTGAGGTCGCTCCCTTACATGGAAAGCCAGAAAATGGATAATTTTTATGTATGGTTTATCAGTCACTAACAACTCTTACATGAGTGAAACCAGAATTTAGCGTATGATCGATGAACTGTGTTAGTGTTCATGAAAATAATAACAAAAATGTTTATCACCTTCCTACTGACCTGTATAGTCCTCTTGAAAAACGCCTTACAGGCCTCACAGCTGGCGACTCCGTAGTGGAACCCTGAGGCGGTGTCTCCGCACACCAGGCAGACCCTCCTGGGGGCTTCGTCATCCCTTGCGCCGGTGGCTGCGGCGGCTGTGGTCGACGAACAATGCTGCTGCTCAGGGCTTGTGTTGCCAACAATTGTTCCGTCTCCAGGGGAAACGCAGAATTTGACGTCCTCCTTACTCTCGAGGTCCAACTGGGAAAATTCAGAGAACTGTTATGAATGAGAAAGTTTGTAACTAGGAATAATAAAAGGAATTTGTATGCTTTTGTGTTTCATTTTTAATTTAGAATCATTGCAACACTGCCTGAACTGTCAAAGTCACCGCGTCCTTCTGAATTCAAAAAATTTTTTGGAGTCAGACTCATTAGTTTTTCTCACCTAGTAAATTGATAAAGTCTGATAAAACAGTAATAAAGATCGCTTTAATTACGTAATGTTTATTATTATTCATTTATTAAAGCGTTTAAAATAAAGTGTTAAGTACTAAAAAAACTTACGAACGGTGTGACTAACGAGTGATGCAAGAAAATCGAAGGGACCATAATATTTTTTCTTCGACGGAGCGCATCCAATTTTTAAAGTGTCTCGTCGACTCGACCATTATTTTGTTTTCGCAGCGTATTACCTAAGTTTTTTATACGGAATAAAATCTCAATTACTCGCGGTGAATAAAATTGGCCGAATGACAAAGCCAATATGAAAATCAATCAAGCTGGGTATTACGAAAAGGTAAAAGGGTTAATATTTGTAAGAGCTATATTGAATTATGTGGGTTCGAACTTTTGGGATGATAATATTACAATATTTTTGCTTTTAGCCGATTCACCTTTTATCGGGTTCTGAAAGTTTTAAGTAGGGCTCGCAATTTGATCATAGAGGTATTGCAATTTGAATGGATCTAGATAGTTACAATGTAGGATATTTTCAGTAAACACCTTATTTATTTATTTATCAAAACAGAGTTTCAAAAAATCTTTCTCAACATATCTTATCAATATATATTTAAAGATTTGAAAAATATCAATCGAAACACTGCGTAAGTTAAAATAAGTAAATGTATAGTCATCATCTGCCTAGCCTTTTCCCAACTATGTTTAGGACGGCTTCCAGTCTAACTGGATGCAGCTGAATCCCAAAACTGTACATGGAGCGACTGCCTATCTGACCTACACAATCCAATTATTTGGTAACACGATACCTCTTGGTACAACTGGTAGAAGACTTTTGGGCTTACCGTAACGAAAGACAATGATCTGCAAATACCAGCCAGGACCAAAGATTTAACATGTGAAAGAAGGCACAAAAACCTTTATAAGTTTTTTTTTATGTTAATAAAACACTTTTTTCAGTAACATTAACAAGATAAAGGCTAACACTAATTACTATTTTCTAGAAAAGAATCTAGCGTTCCAAGAGAAAATATCACTTAAAAGAATATCAGAGAAATCGTTCGCTAGACAGGTCTCGAGAAATATGTATATAGCAATCCAATTAAAGCTTGGTCATAATGCGATCAGAAATAGAATTGATCAATATCATGAACTTACTTCAGTAGCGAGAATTAGGTCGTTCAAGACTTGATAAGAAGTAAAACGAGTTTGGAAGTAATCTTCCCACGTTTGCCCTTTTGAAGGTAAGTAAGTATGAAAAGTAGAGAAAATGAAAAATCAGTTTAAGGAGCAATGTGGAAGAAAATAAAAATGCGAAATTGTAGTAAAACTAAAGGGTGTAAATAGACCCTTAACGAAGCCGAAAGGCACTTGTTCTCCCCGCCTTTGCGATCATTTTTTTGTTCTAGACCGTACAGAGACTGGAAACCTAGTTACGGAGATATTGGGGGTCAAAGTTCCAATTTTTCACAAGTTTTTGTTAAATACATGTTTTTGATGTAAGATTTTTACTTCACACACCTCCAGGACCCCGTACTATTCAATCCATCCATCAGCACAATGCTTTGAGTGCTTTCCATCGAGCCCTACCGTAAAACGTGATTTTTCACCCCAAAATAAAACTCATATCCCAGCAATAATTTTTGCGTAAAGTTACTTAGTTTGGTGTGCAGAATGCTTCGTTGATGGCTTCGTGAAGGGTCTGTTTACACCCTATAATAAGCCAAAAGGGGTATTACCCAGTAACCCGGTTGTGGAGACCAGATAGGCAGTCGCCCCGTATAAAATTCTTGTATTCAGGTGCATTCAGTTAGATTGGAAGCTGTCTCCAACAGGAAAAGGCTAGGTAGACGAAGTAGTCAGACTATTACGGATGATTTTGAAAGGGAGGGATCCTCGAGGGAGGATTCGACAGGTCTATTTGCAGCAATGGACTGCTCTCCTGGTAATGACAATTAGATCCAAGTTGGATTGAGGATTTAACAGGCGACCAAATAGACCTAGACATTTTGACTTGTAATGAATGATAGTGACATTCAATCTTTTTACGATAAAATCCCTGAAATATCCCTGTATACATTCTCGCATACTCACAGCATATAAATATTTGACTTTGACGTGTGCACGTACCTCTGGCTGCATCATAGGCATGGTGCGTGGATGTAGCGGCTGCGGGTGCGGCGGCTGAGGTTCGGGAGGGGAGTACTGCGGCGGCGGCTCTGTCTCCTGCTTGACGCGGCGCAACATCGGCTCACCGCTCACCGCAGACATCAGTTGCACCTGGAACAATGACTGGGGATTAAGATTGAAGTCAGAAATCTTATCATACTACTATTATGAATGCGAAAGTTTGTGATGGATGACATTGACAATTATCGAACTCTTCGCGGGAGAATGCACGAGCATAAGCTAGTACTTAGTAATGATGAACTCTGAGGGATCCCCATCGAGACACGAAGATGACACAAGTCTAAGACCCACGAGCATTTAATTTTCCCACCATCTTTTATACTATAACTTTACTTAAAAAAAGACTTGTTACTTGGACTTCGCATCTAACATCATCATCATCATCATTCTCTCCACTCCTGGAATCTGGTAAAGAATGACAGAACAACAGTCGCAAAAAAAAAGATCTTCGATTTAGCATCCTCGTTCCCAACTACGACTGTACCGTCAATAGGTTTCCTTGGAGACTTTAATTGCTTTGAGAACAGCGTCTGAGCGAAATGAGATAAGTTTCTCCAGTAATACGTCAGTAGCACAAACAAGGCTTACCAGGTTAGGTAACGTTTGAGCATCACAAAAGCATTATTAACGGTTGACGTAGTTTCAGACGGACTATCCGAAATTAGAACTCGGGTCCATGCAGTGGATTAAGTTATTAGAATTTCGAGCTAACCAATATCGACTACATCTTCGGGACTAGCAATATTAATTTGCAAATTCATGTAAACCATTAATCTCCAGACTTAATAGGATTACTAAGCAGACTTCATTCAATAAAGGTTATCTTATATTAATAATATTTAAACACTGTTTTAAGCTTTCACGGTTTACAACTAAACTTATACTGTCACTTACGGGATATCTTCCGTGATTGTTCATTATTGTGAGCTCCCGATATTTCGACGCTGTTGCAAGCGCCATGATCGCGGATTGACTAGAGAATGCGGGTTGATGGAAAATAAATTGTTAAGAGCAGACAAATTTGTCTACCCTCCTCACGGACGATATCCCGTAAGTGGCAGTATAAGTTTATCTTTCAATATTTGTCCAAAAAACAGATAGAATTTCCACCACCATACCGGTTTTGTTACCACATCCCAAAACAATTTGGCACGCGAAAACTTCTATGTCCTGTTTTTTTTTGCAATATTTGTAACGTTATCCAACTAAAGCTGACGTCATATGTTTCTATTATAGTTGGTCCCAAGGTCTTGTTGAGGTAGGTCAGGTTTGTATCACATTGAACAAAAATATGTAGCATGAGTCGTTAAGTACCTAATTTGCACCTTGTAAAAACTTATTTTGATCGTACATGATTTTTAATGATTGATAGAACTAATTGGCGAAAAAAAATGATGTCAGATTACTCTTTGGCAGAGGTTAAAGTACTTTTCTGCCAGAGAATTGGAGCATCTTTTATTTTCCTTGTGTGAACAATTTTATGAATTGTATTTAATTGTAAAAATACTAAGCTAGTTTTTTCTAGTTTTATTTATTTTTTCATTATCCATAATCACGGGAAATCGCAGGACCGGCCAGAAAATATGCTTGACTATCAGGCTGTTGCCATCTTGTCATTCTAGAAAATTCTTCAATCAAATTATTTCAATGGTGCAAGATAGATACGGATGAATGGAAAGGAAACGGTCAATAAAATCATTCATGCTAATGATTTGGGAATATCTGGCGTTCTCACATAGGATGAAGGCGAGATTCAACTATCATTCCATCAGTTGCAAATGAATTAGGGAGAGACATGAAAAAGAGAAAGAAATAGACTTTATACCTAAAGCGCGACAACTCCAGATTATAAAATAATAAAAAAGATGTTTTAATGTTAACTTTCTAGATAAGCTTATATTTAAAAGAAAAAAGAAAGGAAAAACAAACAAGAAAGAAACATCAATAAATGTGCACGCAAGAATATCAAACGCCAACATAACGAGATGAGTGTTGAATACACCGCAGACAAAACACTGGTTACATATTAGATATGCCTATACGTGACAAATAAAACACAGACTATACGTAAAACACAAATAAAGATATTAATAAAACAACTTAGGCCGAAAAAGATAAGAGGTGCAAGCGGGCTTATCGCGAGACTGAATAATTTCAAAATAAAAGTGTTACAGGTCAACCGTACGGAGATCAAAACATACTTGTTTTTATTAGGCTTTTTAACTGAAATTCAAGGCTATAAAATAGGAATAAACTATGCAACGTGAGTCGGAATTGAGACGATCGTTACGCAATTTGGGGACCTCCAAGAATTTAATTCACTATCCCTTATTTCGTAAGCTATAACAATATTGGAAAAGCCTTTGCTCAAGCCTGGTAGAATACTAGTCTACTAGCCTTTCTTTCCTGCCTAGCCTTTTCCCAACTATGCTGAAGTCGGCTTCCAGTCCAACCGGATGCAGCTAGATACCAGGGTTTTACATGAAGCGACAGCCTATCAAACCTCCACAGCCCAGTTAGTGCTGGGTAATTCAATACCCTTGGTAAGTCTGCTTGTTAGACTTCAGTTAGCAAGTTGGTAACCCGAATCTAGTTACCGAGGTCTCCAACACACTACAACAGAGCAAAGATCATCACAAACGGAGATCGAAAACATTTCGGGTACATCACGTTCACGACGCTCAGCAATGAGGATAGAAGGAAAAAAAATGATAGCTGAGCTGACTACTGAAGTTCCTGGGACTCCTGGGCAATGCTCTTCTAAATAGTAAAACAGTATAGTAGACCTAAAACTATTCAAAATGGTAGAAAAAAGGGGTGATCCATTTGCGGAATTTTGGGACCTTCAAATTTAGATCGACCTCTAGTGTAAACGCTTTTGACATCAAGCATGCTCGAATCTATTAAGAACTGGTTCAGTGAATAAGTAGGTAGCATCGTAGCTACCAAGATTTTGATATGTAGACTAGACTGAAGGTAGGTAGTGGGTCGTATGACATTGTAAATATGTCTGGAAGTGTTAAGTAATACGAAGCGCAAAGGCACGTTATTCAAAATGGCGCAATAAACGAGACTGATGCTTAGCACATTAGGATGCCTTCAGGCTTCAGAAATGACATCATAACATAACGACGCCCGTAATCCCCGGGTTAGGCAGAGGTATGCCTAATAGTACACCCACATTTCGCCAGTTATGTTTAAGTCCCATGATACAGGGGGCGAGCCTATTGCCATCAACCGGGCACAAATACAGACTCCGTGGCTGCTACTGAGAAATTCCTGATGGACAAATCCAAATTCAAATTCAAATTTATTTATTGGTGTGATTTTTGGTACATTTTACATGAGATCTTAATAATAAATAATTAGTTCCTCAAAAATCTACCTTAAAGGTGTTTTCTTCTTTCAATAACATATATGCCTATAGCTAATCTAATACTAAACAGCTCAGGTTCATGTTCATGTTCATGTTTTTGGAGTCTTTAACACCATTTTGTTTAATGAAAATTTTGAATAATAACATATTTGTATGATTCTAAATGGCATAATCAAACTTTTACTCTTAATCTTGGTTATCTTTTTAAGTTACTTTTCGATACCGAGTACTAATCTTTGATACGCTACGAACCGCCCCGATTCCTGACCCACTCAACTTTCTTTTTCTTCGACACGTGATAAAATCGTTATTAGATATCATATGACGTCAATTGCTAAGCAGTCGTCACAATTTTATCTATTGCAACAACATTTGACAGCTAAATCAGGCCTCAAAGTTGCCCAAGCTAAAAATCCCGAACCTACATCAACGACTATTTCAGTACGTTCCATTTTTAAACGAAAAAAAGATGGCGGCGTTACTCATTCGTTCGCGGAATGAGCGTACACGTGAAAAACATCGTCTATCTTTATTTAAACAGAGTATTGAAAAAACAAAATTATCTATGAAAAGATAAGTAGGTGCAAAAAAAGTGTTCAAGGATGCAAGTTGTGGGTTCAACGTCCTCATGACATTGCTCTGTGCAAGTGATAATAATCGTGATGCAACGTAAGTAGGTGACTACCTATATCCAGTACCTACTCATGCATTACTAATTAACCGTCTGTTTTAATAATGGTACCTACATTATTGCAAGTAAGTCTGGATATTGTAATACATTTTAATATTTATGATATACAGTAGGACTGAATATAGGTCAGATAATTAACCTCCGTGGATGTTCTAGTTACAGATATTCAGATTTGACATCAAGTCTTTTTTGGGTACACTAGGGAAGCATCTTAAAATCTTTGAACAGTTGAATACGAATAAACAAAAGACTGCCAAAAATACTGTCATAGAAACTGAGCTGCCGACTGTCCTGGTGATAACTTTCTAGAATCATAAATCAAATGGGAATAGCCGTTTAGCTGTTACCTATATGTGATCATAATGAAATTTTCACTAAAATAGATTTTGAAGGAACACAATGCAGTTTCCAAAAACCAAGAAATGGAAACCCCAGTTTCTGTAAGTCAAAGATTAGATCTAACCTTTTGGCTGCAACAATAACCCATTTATTGAGTGTTGTTATTCCAAAAAATCACGACAGCTGTCACAGTCGTATTCGTTCTTTGGAGGCTTAGTAATCTAGTTCCTGATAAGGCTTTTTTTTTAAAGCGGGGTTTTACCTAGGCAAAAAAAAAAATTTATGTATCCGAGTACTTCTGCTGTTGAGACTTCTAACAGCAAAAGACGGGCGCACTGGCCAAAAAATCAATAAACCGGAATATCCCTTAATTACCACTACTAGACATTTGATATTCAGCTTCAGTAAAGTAAAAACACATAAAACTACATCCTCCTTATAATAAATGTGACATGACTACCACTCCATCAAGACAATAGATTTAGAAAAACCACCTTCAAAATGCCTTTAAGTACTTAACAAATTATTCTGTGAGCGAACATCCTTTGCACACGTCCTAGCCTGTGAGTGGAGCTAATGTTTTAGTTTACTGGCAACACTGTTAATAGGTTCCTAGCATAACATCACGCCTGTAATCGTCGAAGGGTTGGGCAGAGTTAAACTTATAACTTATACTTATACCAGTTATGTTTAAGTTATAGTCCCATGTAATAAGGGGAGAACTGCCATGCTACTGCCATGAACTGTGCATAAATCTTGACGCCGGTTGAGAAATTCCTGATGGCAAAGAAACTAGGTACCTACTTACAGCAATTAAAAGACATGAGAAAGGATCAAATTATAAATGACTGCATTCAATTCAGCATTAGTGTGTAAAGCCATATAACACGCCCAGATCTCGTGTTAAACCACGTGTATGGGCGTGGAAAAACAAAATGGCCGTCTTTATTTGTTTTAATTAACGTCCATTTTAGTAATTTACATAAAATGGCAAAGGTGTTAACAATACATTAGTGTGAAACTATAATCTTGTATTTTCAACAGAAATTAATAAAGTAACCTTTGATTGTAAGATTTTCCTTCATTCGGAAATTGTAAACCTAAAATCGTGAAAAAACCCAAAAATGCCGTCGATTAATCACGATTAAAAAAAAACGAACCGGTTTTGAAGACAAGCCAAAAGACCATAGGTATTTTTGTAATCCTAATTCAAATAACTCATCGAAGAAATAGAGTCGCAGACAGTTAGGTAATTATTTTTATATTTATGTAAGCACTATACATAAACATTACCATTAGTCGACTAGCCGGCTAAACAAATGGTCTGTTTTGACTATGCACTACTGCCTAGGGTAGGTCAGTGCGGGGCGTGACTCAGTCTAGTTTTAAAAGCAAGTCATAGTTATTGGATAAGCGTTTGACAGGCAAATCTAGGCACTATACACATGCAAATTGTGAATTAGCCTGCAATTATCGATCATGTTTTCGATGAAACCTTTGATAAGCTAAGGGAAAAGAGATAACGAAAATGTTTTTTTTAATAACTATCAATCAATGAACTCTGCTTATCGTTGCCCACAGCTGGGAATAGACAATAAAGACATAACATTTCCACCAAAAGTAAATAATAGATACTAGCATGATGCAATAAACAAGAAAAAAGACGGCTTATCTTCAAGAATAAAAATGGAAGTGAAGAGTTTACTTTCTGTCAATTTCTCAGATAAATGGAGCCCACTAACAGCAATATTCATAACCTGGAACACCCCTTGTTATCCCATGATCTCAAATTCTTTCAAAAAAAGAAGCAGCCCTGTCTTTGATCTTGCTAACAGACTACTAACCATTTCAAATGATCTTTGAATTCCCAACATTATTAAACAAGAACACAATGAATATCACCAGAACCATTTTGTTTTATTTAAGAACAACATAGAAAACGCATTAAAAACCTGTTCTGCACAAAAAGACATGACAATAATTCTAGAAATAACCCATTAACTCCATAATATCCTAAGATTAATCGAATAGACTTATACAAGGATTGATTGCCAATAATAATTGGGCCCGAATGTCTCAAAATCATAAGAGTAAACCACCCAAATCTATATTCCACGCCTCCAGAATTTGGGTGTTATAGTACTCATAAAGATTCCTAAAAGTGTTGGCTGTAAAGTATATTATGAGCGTTTTATTACTATTGTGCGTACATAATCCTAAAAATTCCCTACACGTAATGGCGCCCAACGCCTGTAGACGGAAAATCCATTTCAGTGCTGCATGTGTGTTAAAAGTCAGATAGGCAGCGGCCCCAAGTAAAATTGTAAAATACTGATATTCAGCTGCACCCGGTTAGACTGGAAGCCTACCCCAACATAGTTAGGAAAAGGCTAGGCAGATGATTATGACGTGTGTTAAAAGTGACGTGAAGTATTCAAAGGCCCAGGATCCGGGTAAAACCCTAAATAAATCAAGCAGAAAGGTCTTTAAATACCACCTCTTAAGGACATATTGCATGACATTTCATAACATTACATTTACTAATGTACAGCGCAATGTGTAATGTGTATTGCGGCGATAATTACAAAAATTGTATAACAATTAATCGAATGAAATGAAAAAAAAGTTTTATTCAAGCACCTGATTCCTTACTGCGCCACAATACTATTTATGTGTTGGCACAAAATAGGTAGGTATTCATAATACGCGGTCGAGTTCAGCGACCGTGCGTCCGTGGCCTCACCTTCATAGATAAACGTCATTTCGAATAGAGCAGGCACGCGGGCGACCGCCAAACCGTATTCGTAACTACGCCGACGTTGAGGCAGGCTCAGTACCGTCTAGTGTTATAAATTGGGGCACCGGCAACCTCACACTCCTCTCTGTTCCAGGCTCAACAAAAACAAACATTACAGACCTCGATAAAACCAAACACAAAACACTCGTGCTTCTACCATTGTTTTTCACGACTATGCATCGAACAAAAGAGCTATAAATAAAAAGAATTATGGAACAGTTTCAAATAACTGAAAGAACATCTCACTAAATGAGCGTCAATACTTAGACACTGAAAGTCAGACGGTTACATTCAGACCAAACAATGACCAAAAACTTACTTCGTCTACCTTAAGATAATTAGCATTAATTCTTTATGAAAAAAGATGGAAAGGAGACAGATGTTGTTGGCCTTGAAACCCAATCTAACAGTTTATGCATTTGGCTACCTCGACGCCCAAACGAGATCTTAATATTTGTATGAGAAAAACTAACCTGCTTAACCCATTTTAAAAGACTAATTAACTAAAAAGATAAAACTGTGAAATCATAAAAACATTAGCGATAAATCGTTTCAAAGGCTGTATCTAATCTTGTGACGTTGCGTCACGAACGCTCAATAGAGTCAGACAAAAACGGTTCCGACAGCTTGTCGGCAATTTTTCGCCGACCCGGACCTACCTCAACAGAAACCAAATGTTCACTTGCTACGTGTGGCGGTATTTTTCCATGCGTTATCATATCTTATTTTAGTACTTGATAAGTGCGCTAACGCATTCTACAGTATCATTGTGATAAAAATGCAGAGCACACACGAAATCGTTGGTGGTATACATGTAGGTGTGTAAGTAAAATGATCACGAAGTTTGCACAGATGGATCCTTTGCCCACAATGCTGTCTTTGTGGTAGGTCTGGTACAGAGCTTCAAGTAGATAATGTTCACAAAATTTAAAACAGTAAGCCTTGTTCATGAATATTCTATACATATGAGTTCCAGACTGAATTGAAGTTCTAGATATTGAACAGAAAATGACTGACAGGTGAAGTTTATCGAACACATGTCACGTTTCTATCGAACCCAAAATAAATTAGACTTGGAAAACTTCAGACCAAATATGTACTTTTTCGTTTTAAGGAACGTTATTGATCTAAGGATAGAAGCCCGCACGAAAAATGGCTCCAACACTTGCCCTACAGAAAAAAAGTGGGCCATGCCTTTCCTTACCCTTCACCCGGAGAGTTCAGACCGGGTTCAAATGTAAGTCGTTAGATCACTACTGTATAATACAAAAGACATAAATAAATTAATATGCATAGTTAGGTTGTCTCTCTAGTTATAATATAGATACTTATTTCGGCAGCGTGCCTAACGTTAGAACAAACACTGGCCAGTGTTGGTGGCTCGAGCTGATTACGTCACTCCACGTTTTTTCGAAGTATTAATAAAAAAATTCAAGACCAAGGCCAAACGGAACTTTATTTAGATCTAAAACTCTCTGAGTGTTTTCTTTATATCGTTTCAGAAATTTCTTTGAGAGCTTCCATCGTGAATTTATCGCTGGTTTTATGGTTTGGCAGGCTTGACGTCAATAAATACGTAAATCACTTTTATGCTACTTCTATGGCTTTTCCAGATTTGTTTCATGACGTATAGATCTCTACTTTACCCCTGAAGTCCCGAAGGACTATAGAATGTAAATTACGCACTTCCCCGGATGACGTCAAAATTATTTAATCAACGACCACTAACGCACTCATAAAATATTCGAAAAAGATATAAAACTATGCCCGCCAATAGATTGGAGGCACGCCAAAAATAAGAAGAACTAGCTGAAAACATAAACACGATATGTGATTTTTTTTAGATATTCAAATTCGGAATTCGTCATTATTATGCTGTATGACTGTGTCTAATCTTAACCTATCTCAAGCGGGCATGTGTAACCATTGTAACAGATAGTATGTTATGTTTGGGCAGGTCAGGATTCAGTGAGCTGTGAAGCTTTGCCCAGGCAAATTCGGGAGTGGAGGTATAAATAGGTAGTATGAAGGTGTAGTCTGGATCGGTAGGGTGGGGCGGAGGTTGCAGGGGCGGGGATGCGCGGGCGGGGGGTGCGTCTAGACATCGGCCTTGACCGCGGCGCGGTTTCCGCGCGCCCGAGGTCGCAGCGACCCACAGCCCAGAGACCAAGTGCGAGCAACGGTATACTATGCCATGCTATGGGGTATCGCATGGCACATGCTATGTCTAGCTCTGAAAGAGAAGTCTGGCAGCATTCGCGTCACCTTATGTCATCAAGGTACCTATACCAGCGTACCCATAGTACGCAAGGACCTTCACTTGAGTCGGCCAGTAGGAGTATGATAATATTACAAGCACCTATGCTTCTACTTAAAAAACGGTCATTACTGAAGGTGGACTTGTAATAACTTTAATTACAATATTTTCACGCAGACATGTCGCCCCAGGAGACAGTTCGACGCAGTATGTGTATGTAATTACGATATTTACAAGCCCATTATTAGAACTGAAACACCTAGAATCGATACTATCTACAATGTATGTGTAAGTGTCTATAAAAATTCGGTCGAACAACACAGTTGGGTGAGGAACGCGTCTCGCGCTCGGTCCGTGAACTCGAGTGAGTTTCGACATTGCGCCGACATTGAGCCGGGCTAAATAACGCAGATAGCGAGAGGTCGACGACCGACATCGCCCAATATCACGCGGACGATCGCAAGATTTGCAAGCACCTGCCGATGCCGCGTGGACATTATGTAACCACGACCTACCCCAACAGGGACCTGCGTTTTAGCACTTCTTACACATGTTCAAAAACACGCATATGCCCAAAAAAAAATTAATGCGCACAACATTATCCAAAACCAGTTCTAAATTATCCCCAAATGGGATCGTTTAAAAGATCAAAGTCGAAGCAGATTCCATACAGCTCGAGGAACTTGCAAAAAGAGAACCAGAACCAGAGAGGCCACAAAATTGCGGATCGGAAATGATGCGAACAAGGCGAGCGAGGGTGTGGGAGAGGGCGGGGTGGGGGCCGAATATCTCGGCGCGGGGTGACATTGCGCGGACGTCGACACTATGCCCGACCTACGGCACGGCACCGGCGCCCGCCCGCGCCGCGCAGCCCGCGGAAAAACGACGCCTCATCCGCACCACTACTTCGGCTACACAAATTCACTAGACCAGAATGTTCAGCGTGTGCGCAATGCGTATCAGCTCCAACAAACATCGTTTTTTCACCAAGCAGACGCATGTTTTGTCCCCATTTGGGGATCCTGCGTTATTGGATGAACAGGACGGTCAAACACCGTTGTTATTAAATAATTCAAAGCTCGTCGCTCTGTTACATAAAATGACGCAATGCGTTTTCGAGATTATATTTTGTGACCAAAATGGTTGGGGTAAACAATGCATCGTGTGACGCAAATATCAACATAACGAGACAATATTTTTTCGTTGGTCTCTCGAGACACGCTCATTTTGGGAGAAAGCTTTCATGACATTTATGAGCCTATACTTCATGTGGTAACACTTTTTTATACTAGACAGAAAATTCCGGGCCGTTCATATTTAATTACTAAGATATAAGTTTGGGGACTTCTCATGCGAAAGTAAAACAACGCAATGGGTTCCAAATATACCAATATAACAATCTGTATACATTTTGGAAGAGAAATCTAGCGAGTGATTTGTGCAAAAATGCTTTAAAGATTTGGATGCTATCTGAGAAGATTTATCCAAAATTATTTACAAACAAAACACATGTAGAGCCAGACGGCCAAAAAGAACTAGAACGTTTACAATAAGTACCTAGTCTCTGCTAACACTCATAAGATTCATGTTTTATTTTGGAGACCCGACCAAATACTCACAGTCACACAAATCATCCTCCCATACAAATATAAGGCCAAAAAGAACCATAGACAGCTTACTTTAAAGCAGGTGGTTAGGTCTTTTTGGGAAAACATTAACCAATCCTCAAAAAATCTTACACAATTATTATTTTAGAAAATTCTGTTTACCTTATAGGTACTAAAAGGTAAACAGAATGCTTACTCTTGCTGTTGACATATTACTTAAATTATTATAGCTATATTTCATTCTCTTGTTAAAAACATTATAATCCTTACCTACATTTGTAATATTAAACTTGAGACCGTCATTTATTTCAAGTTGTACTGATGAAGCTTCAGTTAGGCAATGAGTTATGACGTTCTATGAACTGTCATTGTCTAGGACAGAACTGACATTATTGCGTCGGTATCATTTGATAATGTTACGTTGTAAACTGAGTGGGTCAGCACCCATACATATGTAAATGAAGAAAACTGCGAAAGATTTGGACATACCAAATAAAGATATGAGAAAAAAGTTCAAAGATTGCCCAAGAGCCCATCGAATTTTGATTTCACAGTACAGTAGCTGTAATTGTCTAGGATAATACAGACATGCATCGATACAACTGGATAACATTACGTTGCAAACTGAGTGGAATAGGAAAGGAACATTGAAGAACTGAATAAGAAAATATTATATATTAATGAATAATAAGAAAACTGTGTAACTGGAAGCCGACCCCAACATAGTTGGGAAAAGGCTAGGCAGATGATGATGATGATGAAGAAAACTGTGTAGGCTTAATGGAAACACAAAACGCAGATACGAAAGAAATTCAAAGACAAGACAAGTACAGTCATTTTATTGGACAACGCTATCTATAACGTACAATCGAATCGGAAACATTAAAAAAAAGACAAACAATTTCGAATTGGAAACTGAAAACATAGAAAAGAAGGAAATTGTTCGGGATAACGCGTTATAAACTGAGAGAATCACAGATCTCAATTGTGAGATATTTAATGATCGGTTTTAGAAAGAAATCGAAAATTCTGAAGTATCAGAAATTAAATAATCTACGGTAATTTTAAATGCGTCTGCAATTGTAATATTCATGATTGTATTTAAATTAGGTAGGCACTCAAGACAAAACATTAAATACTAAAGAATTTTAATGAGATTGAGGTGCACTAATAAATAATGAAGTAATTAAAATTGGACTTCCTCTCTAAATATTCTATTAACCCTATATCAGCATCAGCAGCAAAAACAACCGGAAGGCTAGTTTAGTATACAGGACAAAAACAAATCTATTGAAAAGATACAAAAACACTGCATGGCCGAATACTTACTTAGATAACACAAAACTATCTGTCTCAGGCATGTTAAAACCGGAATATTTAGACAAAAAGTGCAACAAGTAGGTAGGTATGTAGGTACTGAATGAAGTTCAACGCCCATTTGACATTGAAAAGGCAAACAAAATGCATTTTCATTTATTATCGTCTATCTCGTGATGTATGTATAAAATAAACACTCTTATAGTTGTAGAAATACTTCCGAACCCAATTCATATGAAAATTGAGTGTTTAGGGTCCTAAAGTTGCAATTTTAAGATAATGTTGGTCCTCTGATCCGAAAATTGGGGACGTCAAAACTGTCAGAATTTGATTTGGCCGACTTAGGTGTGGGCAAGTTTAGAAATATTTTGGTCTCTGGATCCAAAAATAAGGGATTTACATCTATTTGAATTTTGATTTAGAGAAATAGGTTTAGGTTCTTTTTTTGCACCATCAACGTCATATTTCAGTCGTAAATAATGTTGGATTTACCTGAGGCTTTCGACAAACTTAACCACGGAGTTTAAAGATGCAAATCAGGGACTTTTCGGTGTCAATGTTATTGTAGCGTGTTATAATAACGTCTGATGTAAATGATAGTTTATCTATTTCAGTATTTACGTACATTGTATCTAGTGGCCAGTGGGTATCGAGTAAATATAAACATTTGCGTACTTATCATGCGAACGTCACGTGTTAAGACATTTGTAATTATGTTTATTTGTCGTCAGTGTTTTATTCCAATTTATAGGTCAAAGATCAAGCATAGAAATCGTAGATTTTTGCTACTTTCTCATTATCTTAATGAGCGCGTTGTATTTATCATTTTTTAATTCGAGTACTATAACTACGCATGTTAGCCAAACATACAGATTGGTTCGAGAGGGATTCATATACACAAAAAATTCTAGAGCTTCAGTAATGAACTTGAAGGTAGGTATTGGAAGTGCATAGGCGCTTGAGTTCAATCAACTGCTGATACATCCAAACTTTACATAGTGATTTATTGCACAAACAAACGAAAACACGTTAACGCTCAAAACCCGTGTTTTCGCAATAACACTAATGATTCACCCACACAACACAATGCACGTCCCAAACTTGTACAGGCTCCAGTACTCACATTGTGAGAAGATTCGATCATATCCAACGTAGTGGCTATATTTGAGAACAACCATGCATCCTCTACCGCACACATTTTTATGCGTTCAAAACAAATCACAGCACTTGTGCACAAACATCAAACATTGAAGTTCAACGCACTTAGTACGTTTATTTAAAATGGCATGTATTTTGTGGAGCGCAATGGAAGAAAAGCTTGATCATGCGCGATGAGCGACTCGCACGCACTGTGCGCACGCATTGCGTACACGCAGGCCACGCCTCGACGCCCCACCGATGTTCACGATTCACGCATGCGCCGCCCAACGAGCAGCCACGTGCTAACCGCCTTTCAGATTGGTCCCTTCACGAACAAACCGACGAATAAAGGCAAAACGTTTAATTTTCCTGAAGCGCTGCCAAGGGACGGCGCCAGTCATTGGTCGAGCACGCAATCACTATGTTTTCAACGTTATCGAACATTTTAAGACCTTTTTTAAAGAAACAAACAAAGATAATTTGGTAATCGTGGGTTGTAAAAATGCACTTTTACAAATACCAAAGAGTTTTGGTGTTACCATTTAAATAAATCTGTTTTCTTACGCAATGGTTACTTTATTATGAATAACGATGTGTTAACTTTATTACTTTAATTATTGTAAATAATGTTTATCGCTTGTTTTGTAGCGTAATAGATAATTACTAACATTAAAATGAGTTTAATTACAAGACAAGAATTAAAATAGACAACCAATAAAGTATATATCTGCCTAGCCTTTTCCCAACAATGTTAGGGTCGGCTAACATAACCTAACCGGATGCAGCTGAATACCAGTATTTTACATGGAGTGCCTATCTGACCTCCACAACCCAGTTAGTACTGGGCAATACGGTACCCCTTGAAAAGATTGGTTGTCAGACTTTCGGGCCACTGACTACCTGCAACGACTGTCAAAGATCAAATGACAGCCGGGACCAACGGCTTAATGTGCTTTCCGAGGTACGGAGGAAATCCGGTATATTATGATGGTCACCCATCCATAGACCGACCTAGGCAAGCGCGGCTTTACATTGAATATCAACATGTGCGGCTGTTATTATTTAGCCATGAGCTTCTCAAATTCAAATATTTTCAATATTTAAAAAACAAGGTGTGTCAGAGCAATGAATCAAGTACGACACGTCTACGAGAAAAAATTGTACTTACCAAGGTAGGTATCATAGTTAGCAAGCCAAAAATTTAGACGCTAAAGTACCTACCAACCTACTGAAAACATTTAAATCGAAGTCTGATCGGTGGCCATGTTTGTTCTGGCAAAATTCAAGAGAGAATCAATATTTTCTTTGAATTTCATAATCCACGGGAGGTCAATCATCCAGACAATTACGCAAGCTTGTTTTATAACCATAACTCATGAAGACGTTATCAGAAAATGTATCTTTGAGCAGTTATAACGGCTGAAATCTAGGACTGCCAAGAAAAAATATGTCTAACGATTAAGGCTAGACTGATAAATTAACCTACAAACGCGCTTAGATAATCGTCAGTCTATACACGTGTCTAAAATACAGTTTTCAAGGTAATCACAATTAGACACGCCCAATGCACCGCTTTAATTTTCAAGCAAGGTAATTCTGATTAATTTTATTCATCATCTGAAGCCGTCTATCACGAATTCACGATAACAGTAGATCAAAAAAACTCCAGGAAACCAAAACTAATCAGTAATCATCGACCTAAATCAAACTGTAGATTTTATTAGAGAAATCTCAGAAGTTTTTGCCAGTCATTCGGACCTTAAGTGAAACTGCTAGACAATTAAATCCTACACATGCTGCAATGTCTAAGCCAAAGAATATTGCAACCAATCATTTACATACAAAACCAAATTCTAGAAGTTAAGACACTATAAAGGTATGTAATCTACAAAAATATAAAAACACAAAGAAACAATACGAGCTTAAAAACAAAGCACACGTGTCTACACGCTACAGGAATCCAAATTAACAAAAAACTGAAGCTAGATCGGTTAAATGTTTAACAAAAGAAACAGTTAAATGAGGCTATAGTTATCATGATGTCATAGACAAAAGGCAAAGCAGACAGACAAAAACGTGACCATATATACTTTTATACGTACGTCATATTTTGTACCTGTAGGATATATAAATATTACCGTCTAGCTCAACATGAGACAGTGGCCTTGAGGTCTGTTGCCAACTCTCAATTTCGACAATTATATAAATCCAATTACCTAATTCTTTTACTGTAGCTACTGCTTTATCAGATAATTTATCGTCACCAAATATTATTATACCTATCATTTTTATAAAAATAATGCATTTACAATTCATTTGCTAAAATCGGGATCGTGTAATTTCAGATATGCTAAAGGTGCAAGTTAAATTTGGGAATGTTAACATTTCCAAAAGCCCAAATTGAATGCACAAACAAAAGGCTATACGGGTATGTACAGTAAAGCAACACAAGCCAGACACAGGACTCGTTAGTGGAGAATCTTTTGGCATTATCGATAAACATCCCGTCGGGCCCTAGGCTGTCTATGTATAGGTTGTCTTAGGGCAGGCACGCGGCGACGGCGCGCCGGGCCAGACTGAATTTGTTAGCTTTTTTGGAGGTAGGGTTGGCTCCGTGCCAGAAGTAAATGACATATTTAATACTAAACCTGAACAAATATATCCCACATCGTCATCCTTTATAGAAATCTTTTCTCATCCATTGTTATTTTGGTTAGCGGGCAATTGACAAGGTATAAACTTAATGGAGTATATGCTAAAGACGGGATAGCATAGAACGCTATTATATATTTAGCCTTGGGAACCGATTAATAGTTTCATTGTCAGACTATTAAAGATAGAGTTTATTGCAGGTTTCAGAGTTTGACCGAAAAAGATTCATCTTTTCAACATTGTTTAAATTTGACATCTAATTGAACAAAAACTGATCTCCCACTCAGGTTTTTGTTTAATTCCTGATCAGACTTCCTGTGCACTGAACACTCATTAATCATTTGCCTAAGACAGCCCTAATATTTAATTGTGTGGGAGGAGGCAATTCGTGGAACAGCTCCTAATTGTGTGTGTGTGCGTGTATTTCAAATACAAATAAAATCGCACTTGTGTGCGCGCCGCCGGTTCATTGTCAAGGCCAACTGCCAAATCTCCCGCTCGAGCCCCCCTCACTCCTGCCTCACTCCACCCATAGTCAATTATTCGAATTCGCCGAAAACATTGGTGTGCTACACGCATATTGCTCGGCCTGAGAAGCCTTCTACTTCGGAGCTCCTAAGTGGAGCAGCAATAGTTACCGAACTGCATCAACTATGAATTTTTTGGTTGGTGTCATTACTTTTTGGTCTTTTGGTACAGGGACTGTGGTTGCCGCCGACGCGATAATCGAGTATTTTTAACGTTGCATATCGCATTCCGCCAGCTTTTTATCTACGCTGTGCCGCTGCGTTAGTGTGAAATCTTAATGCAATAAAAAACAACATTGGCTTGCATCTATCGGTCTAGACTAGACGCTAAAACATCTCCGAAAGGTGACGATAGATATCACGTTTTTTAACCAAGGCCCGCCCTATTCGTCGTTACTCAAAATTGATCACAGATCTATGTAAATTGCGTGACTAATAAACTGCACTATCTGTTACCATATTATGTAACTTTTGTTAAGGCAAGATAAAGATGGAAATTTGAAAACAAATAGACCGTTCACGAAGGATCTGTGGAGAGTTTTCAATTATTGCAATCCCGATAAACGATTACAATCGAAATTGATCGCGGAAGCATTAACATAAACTAATTATTTTATTATCTATGAAAACTGCCCTGCCCGTGACCAGTAGTCTTGTAACCTAAGGTCGGTTGATATCAAAGTATCATCTGCAATTAATTAAAGATATGCGAAACTGTTTTGTTAATACAAAGCCACAACTGGCGGAATCAACTATTTATACGAAACCAAATATGATGAAAGTTTTTACTGTGCGTCAAATTTGGGGAAAAACTTTTTATCTAGTAATGGATGTCTAGGACTTCTTTATTTGAACGCTTTTAAATATTCGTAATAACTGAACTTGTACTGCGACCAGTGGCTACAGCACGTGATAAAAAATGTTACGGCCTGTTATCATAATTATTGCATCGTGCTCATGTAGTATTATGCAAAGACCAGAGCAAGGAAAAGAAAAAAATAATACAAGAAAAGATAAATTTGTTGAAAACTATCGTGGAGTGTGCAATGAAGATTCAAAAGACAGATTGAAGAAGAAAATAATAGAATTCAAAATTCAGTAGCGGATAGCTCATTATTTAATTTTGTAGGACAAAACAATATTTTAGTACCTAATTAATTGGTAAAGGAATAAAGAAGGTAGTGCTGCTGTAAATATGTGTCAGTGCATGGAAAGATTGAGTCGATAAGTCCAGTCAAGGCCGCGTTATATCACCAACGTTTGCATCACGTTGCAATGAAATATGATTAGATAGAGTAATCGTCGCAAAAGTATACACACTACTTTCTTTTGTCTCAAACCTCTGTTCTTAATATTTATAAAATTTTCGACGAATTGTTAAGACATTTTCTAGTATTTTGAGACAAGACGTGATCAAGAAAATGGGTCACAGGACCAAAAAGTAATTATAGCCAATCCTGGACGTAAAACTCCAAATACCAATGAGGTAGACCTCAACTTGAGAAGGAACAGAGAAACAATGAAACTTATTGATATAACTCAGAGACTATTAATAATACAGAGCGCATCAAAGAAGCCATTATACGTTCCCGCGATAAAAACGAGCCTCGCTATCAACCCGAACAGGATTATTCAACAAGAGAAAAAATAGACAACATTACAATTTACCCGCACGATGATAAATCCCAAAAACTTATAGCAAAAGAAAAATATTTTAAAGATATGCTAACAGCTCTAAATACTTTTAAAGACCATCAATAAGATATGGCAATTTTGCGTGACTAGTTGCCTTTTAAGTGCCTGTAAAATTTTACTTTCAGCAATTTCAAGATTGTCTGCTTTTCCTTGAAGATAAAAGGGGAAAAACTAAAATTGAAAAAAAAAATTACGGGCTAAATAAATCAGCTTGGATAGTAGAGGGCTAAATGAAACATCAACTTTAAACCTGTCTCGCATTAGATGAATCAACGAGGAAACGCTCATAGTAGAGGCAGTACGTGCGGCGATTTTTTGCTGGTACCGTTGAGAAAATAGACGCTACGCACAAGGCACAACAGTTGGAGGCGGGTAATGGTAGGCGGCGCGATCGATGACGGGTTGGGGCAGGTCGGGCACACCGCGGTCTACGTGTTGAGCTGTCTTGACCTGAACCTGCCACACTAGAATTTTTTGAAAACTATGTGTAGAATACTATACTATACAGATGGTAACTGTATTCTCGGTTAGGTGTGAGAAAATATTACACTAGTTGGATTAACAAAATGTCGGCAAATATTTCGGATATGAAAGAATTTGAGTTCACCTTAATTATCGTTTCATTGGAGACCATTACTGAACATTTAAACTTTACTTGTTTGGTTAACATTATATCTGGAAAAATATAAATTATGGATGCTTTTGAACACACATACATTTAAGCTAATAAATGCACTGGCCACAATTTTATTTAAATCACTTCAATATTTTGAATGTTCCAAATATTTAAATTTTATTCACTTAATCTGAAAAAAATACATAATTATGTATACTTTTAGATCAACTGTTAGGCGAAGTTTATAACCTATTAGCTTAAAACATATAGGTATCCACAATCATTATAAAACCTAACAACATGAGGAAACATAATACCAGCGCGATAAATATTCGGCAGCCCGGGCGTGTAGCTTTTGATAAAATGTTAGCCTAGGTCAAGGCGAAATTTAGTTTACAAAAATACAGGCGTTATTTTCGCAATAAAAACGCCGGTAAATAATTTATAGGATAGAAAATAAAGAATCAAATGTACGCACCACATCCTCCATCTCCATCCAGTCCATGTCGGCTTGTTATTGTATGTCTAGGTTAGCTTAGAAGTCTGGATCTAGTGCTGCGCGAAAGTACTGCGCGTGGCGACGTTCGGTACACGAGTGCAGCGTCGTGTAGTGTGTGTTGCACCGAAAATTCGTTCCCGCGGCTCAGACCCGCGCCCCGCACCGCACCCCCGGGCTCGCAAAATTTTCAAACTTCGAACGATTCGCGCAACGCCATCTAGGGGCGATGAGCGCCCCATTGCCTCCGTGTGTGGCCTTGAACTTGACTGTACACGTCGCGAGCGACCCACTTTTGCGGCGCGTCCCGCGCCCCGCGCCGGCAGTCGCGCGCATTGTCACGGCCGCGCCACCTGAATGGATCTTAGTCGGCATAAGGCGTATATTCGCATGGCGGCGCCGAACACTCTCGTTTTCACCGTACTGTATTACGTCACACTGCACGTTACATCGCTGGATTATCTTTGCACACGTTCAGCGCGGCCGATAGCAGGACAGAAACTTCTCACGAATGTAATAACGATGTGAGTACTGGTTTGCTGATTCGCCGTTTCCTCGTTATGTGATCTATTGACATTGTTTTGACGCTTTTGTTTCTAAGTCGATGTTTTTTTTTTTGGATATTTTTATCAGTTAATTGAATAACAAGACATAATAAAGACAAGCTAAGGCTTTTTTTATCATAGCAATTTTCTTTTATAGAGACATTCTTTTTTATCGAATTCTTTGGTTTGAATCTCCAACTGCGCTAAACCTAACCGTGACCTAACTCACTAACTAATTACGTAATTTTTCCTTGTCTGATTGACATATACTTTATGGGTTCAGGTTTTATTTACGTGACGGGCTGAATGTTTCAGGTGGTGGACTTCGGAGCAGTGCATCGTTATCAAGTTCAAAGTTTCTACAGCGCGTGGCTGACGCGCGAGGAAAATTATGTCACTTTCTGAGCGGAACGTGAACTCACTGGACTCGCGGACTCTCAGCAGACTGCCTATAAGGTTCTTAACATTTTTCTCAACCTCACTTCACATTTAGCAACCGAAACACTCAACTATAACAGCACAAAATTCACCACACTTTTTTAAACACATTCAAGTCAATATAAAACAATCGTCTATATACACAAAATGAGAAGCCTAACAACGTCCAAATCTCGCTAATAGACATTATCTATAATGCATATTGAAGGTAACACTACTTAGAATCCTTAATTACATTCAACAAGTACGAAGATAGACAAAGTTACATAATTTAGAGCCAAAACTGTCTTTACACTAGCATTTGGCAAAACCACTTAGACAAATCTTTGAAAGTATGATAACATAGCAGAAATTGATTGCAAATATGCTTCTACTTGATCAGTAAGCAGATTGTTATTATTCATTACAGGAATGGCCGCTACTGAAGGCGCCAAACTCGTAGTCCAGTTCCGAGCCGATGCAAATGAGATCACCATCGACACGCAAAAAAAGAAGTAAGCAGATGAAATGCAAGAAAATAGAACGAAGGTAAAACAAATCGGTACATACATAAAATTCTAAAACACTTTCCAGCACAATAGACATGACTACAAGAATATTGTCTCAGAATAAGGTCAATCAATGAACTGGGATGCACGTTACTACACGACTGGACCACGATTGCATTTCCACAGCACTTTAATCATGAAATGATTCAAGTGTTGCAATACTCGAGATCAATCTTTTTATTGTCTAGTTGGTAACTTCACAAAATTATTTTAGACCCTTGTCGTTTTGTGCTTTAGGAGTTGAGGAAAGTTATTTATCGTATGTAGAAAATCTGGAAAAGTATTTTTAAACACTGTTTTAAGCTTTCACGCTTTTATAACTAAACTTAGACTGGCACTTACGGGATATCTTCCGTGATTGTTCGAGAGAGGTTAGATAGATTTGTTTGCTCTTAACAATTTATTTTCCATCCACCGACATTCTCCAGTCAACCCGCGATCATGGCGCTTGCAACAGCGCCGAAATATCAGGAGCTCAAAATAATGAACAATCTCGGAAGATATCCTGTAAGTGGCAGTTTAAGTTTAAAAGTATTTTTACCCTCTGAAAGGGTTGGCTATTCTTAGAGGGTATAAATAGGAGGCAAATTATGTGGGTCCCTGAAAAGTTTATGAGTTAGGAACGGTTAACTTTGTGGGAAAATTATATATGCACAATATTGTTGTTGGTTTTCCAAGCTAGAGCCTTGACTTCAGGTAGATTTTCGTGTAAGCTTTCGTGGTTTTCGTTTTACAGTTTAGATTACTTGTATTCAATTTTTTCGATTTTCCGTTGTAATCCATTCGCACTTGTTGGAATAATTCATTTGGCATTTTCATTAGCATATTTGTTTGCACGCGAGTAATCTTTAGTTCAATAGGGTATTGTTTCTTTCTAGTCCCAATCAAAACTAGGTCAAAGTATGAATGTTTTATTAAACCGCTCAGTCGCCTAACGTTCCAAGTTCGTCCTCATATTCAAAATATGTCAATTATGTTATTAACTTCTCAAAATTAGTCCAATTGTTACCGTTTGTCTCCAATATAATTCTGATATATTTTTTTTCCGTTTTACAGATATCAACCGATAACTTCCGACTACGATAAAAATCTTAATGAAGTACGTCGATACGTATTCACTAATCTTAAATAAAAGACTATCAGTACTAGTGTGCAGTCGTCAAAACAAAACACTATCGGTCTTTGTTCCATCGTGAGTCACGCCATCTAGGTTTGGAAGACGACATTAATGGCCAGTTTAACTGCTAAAGGCTTCGGATTGAAATGCAGCCAAAATGTTTAAGTGAATCATAATATTATATGCAGTTTATGAGTTTTGACAGCACGTGTAAGAATTATATTGCGAATGATGTCACAAAATTGAATGCTGTTGCTGGTGTGAGGAAAGGGACATGTTATACTCGTGAATCAATCAGAGACATTACTAAAAGAGGATCAGGATTTCAGGATGCTACCATTTAATAACATACAATGAAAGCAAAAGGTTGGGATAAATATTAAACATTGACCTGCAGTAAACGTAGAAGCACCAGAAGAAGACGGAACCGCTTAAAGACTTTAAGGAAGCTAAGTTGATGAACCACAATAGACCTGAATTGCAAACGAAAAACACTTTCGCTTATGATAAGTAAAAAACATCCTTATTAACAATGACGAGGCAATATTTAAAATCCTTACTTGAATATTACGGACACGAAAGAAATAACGAGCATTTACCTGAGAAATAATCAGAGAAGCAAACATTCTTCAAGACATTTCCTTAAGAACACTAATATAAATAAAATACAAGTTGGTATCGTATCTTTTACACGTGAAATTCTAATTCAAACTGGATTTTAGCAACCTTGGCCTCGTTATATACCTCAAAAGTTATCTACCACATCCGAAAAACCGCGTGATAACCTTGCGACCATCATAAAGTCATTGCATATAAAGTCATGCCAATTAAAGAAGAACGCAGCATTCTGGGTGCCAAAAGACAAGACAGTGGTCGTAACACCACGCTGGGTTCCAAAACGGGCATAGTGGACGTTGGCAAGAAGGCTGCTAGGCTAAAATGGAATTGGGCAGGTCAGGTCAGCCGCATGCACGATCACCGCTGGGCAAAAGTCTCCACACGATGGCTGCCGGAAGACGGACGTCGGCGCCGCCAAGGCCGGCCCAGAAAGAGGTGACGGAGACGATCTGGACACGTACCGCGAGGGATGGTTCGAAGAGGCACGGGAAAAGAACACATGGAAGGAATTGGGGGAGGCCTTTCCCTAGCAGTCGTATAGTACAGGCTAGTAAAAATATAAAAGAAGCAAAATGTCGTCGAAATAGCAGTCCACTGCTGGACCTGAGCATCTTCAATTTCATAACATCTAACGGAACTCAATCCTGTTTCTCACTATTTCAGGCCTTTGAAGGCCGTTCTAACTAGCTTGAGAGCGTACAGTAAAAAACGCGTCTATAATCTTTGCAAAAATAGAGCACATAACAGAGACACGGTTTTGAAAAAAGATCATTCTACCAGGTCAATGATACTTCCACGCAAGTTTATGTTCATAATAATATTATAAGGACTGACTGCCTCGGTGGTTTAGTGGTCGCAGCGCGCCTGCTGAGCATGAGGTCCTGGGTTCGATTCCCGGGTCGGGCAGTCTTATTGGGTTTTTCCAAGAAGAATTTCTCAGTAGCAGCCACGGAGTATGGATTTGTGCCCGGTTGAAGGCAATAGGCTCGCCCCCTATTACATGGGACTTAACATAACTGGCGAAATGTGGTACTAATGGATACACTTCTGCCTAACCCTTCGGGGATTACAAGCTTGATGTTATGTAATATAATAAGGAGTAATACGAAATACCGTAAATAAAGTTCGTAAAATAATCTTCATATTTTCAAAAACTCTCTAATACTCTCTCTCTCTCTCTAATGTTTTCTAATACTCTCTTTCAGCCATTGCAATAACTAAATACTTTTTATGACTAAACTCCGAGACTCAGAAAACTCAGGTAACTTCGGGAAACTGCTTAAATGTTTAACAAGAAGCAGGAGAAAATGGAAAACAAAAAAAAAATTAAGAGACATAAAGAAAGAGGCAAACAGTGCCAGTGGCATTTCAGACCACAAAATAACTGTTCAATGAAGGTGTTAATCAAAGGTAACCTTCTTTTGTCTCTGAACAGTCTTCACGGACTTACGGTGTTCTAATTTGGTCATTGACCTGGATGCTAACTATAATAGCAAATTTAAAGACTAACAAAAAATTAAATTGTAACAATTTTTTTTTTTTCTTTTTTCTCTTCTATTTGGAGGTGGGCGTTAACGACTGCGACACAATTTTTTACTAATGCAGTTGTTATCGAACACAGAGTTTTTGTAAATTGAGATTTTCCTTTCCAATAAATTATATATAAAAATTATATATTAATAATTATATTTAAAAAAGGTTTTATTTTTTACCGCCTTACTCCTTATTTTCATGCAGCTAGTGGTATTTTTTGTTTTCAATTTATCTGTTAAGTCCATCTAAGAGGCCTTTGAGATAAAAGACCAAGATTCACTTTGATTTTTTAATTTGCTAAGTAAACTACTACTCCGGCGATTAGCGATAATAGCCGAAATACAGGCTTTGCCTAGTTCGGTTACAGATATTTAATTCTTTTGCAAAGAGGTAGCCTTAAAGATATTTGTAATATTGTAAAACTTTTGATTGAATAACTACTAAACAAAATCACATAACAAACTTCATACGAATTTGAACCTTATTTCAATAAAATAATATTTGTTTGTCGCAAATATTTCATAAAACTTGTAAAACTTATTATTAAATAAACTGCTATTTACATTATTAATTAAAAACTATTAAATAAACTAATATCATATAATTAATAAACTACTAAACAAAATCACGTAACACATATCTTCATACGAATTTGAACCTTATTTTAAAAATCATAATGTTCATATTTGTATAAGCAAATATATCATATGAATCTGAAAATCAATGTTTTATTTTAAAAGTTGACTTTCATATAAATCATTTTACTCAAAAAAGGGAGTCCATTTAAAGTTTCAGGCTATGAATCTAGTCTTGACAGAGTTCGACTGCTTAGAAATTTTTTTGTGACCCAGCCCATTTAAAAAGTACTTTTACCAAGTTCTGTAATGACAAAATAAATGATACAGGTACTATGTTATGTTACAAAGTGTATAACTTACCTTAATGATTGTGGCTAATTATTTCTGGTTGTCGTTCACATATTTCTCCTGAGTTTATGATGCCATTGAGCTCCGGTTTATGTCGAGACATAGCCAGGTCCCACCTGAAATATACTTTTGAGTATCAGTTCAAGATTTTTAATTATTAATAAATCAGTCAATGAAATTTATTTTATTAGAAGTTGTGTCTAGAATTTTTTATAATGATGCCAGCTGCACCCCAAGACCTTCGTCCGCGTGAAATTAGCAGTGTGTAATATACTTTAAGACCTTTTCTCGTACCTATCAAAAACAAGAGAGCCATTTCGGAGGAGTGCGATCACAAACACCGTGACATGAGATTTTTATATAATAAATAATAATATTTTCCCTATATACATTCTACCCTCAGTTGAAGGGAAAATCGAAAAAAACGAATATCCATGCACTTAATAAACAACATTGTTTCGCTGATTTATAATTTTATTAACACATTGGTTTTAGGGTGTTGTAGGGTGCAAGCAGGCCACGGTTGATGCATGATCATCGGCATTGCGAGTTTATTAAATATATTTATTTTGCCGGTATGGCTGCTTTAAGCGTGCAGTTCTAGGTGGCGCTGCTTGTCAAGAAAAAATGCATAAATATGTCAAAGTTGGTTCATTTATTTTAGTTCTGTGTTTTCCCGCCTGCACAGATAAGTTGGTTGAAGTTTACATGAATGAATGAGGTGACTTTTTGGAGGAGATAGTAGATATTGATTTGAATATTAAACATGACATTTTTGATGGTAGGTGCGTCAGAATTGATTAAGTGTTTAGTAGGAAGTCTGTGTTTTTATAATTAAACCTCTCTTGCACACAGTTTGAATCATTTAACATATTCTTAGGAACAAGATCAACTTTAATAAAGATGTAAATAGGTAGTCAGAAATAAATTAAAGTCATGACAAAAAAAATCTGTGTTTTATTTTGGGACCTAATAATTTTTTAGGTTTATGTATTTGCTGTCTATGAAGACATTTGTCCATTTCTGGAGTTCTCTATTTGATTTTGAATGCTTTAGATCTTTTGAAGTAAAAATTTTCATAAAAGTTTCAGTATAAGATGTGTAGGTGAAAATACATTTAAAAAATCATTGAGCAAGAGTCACATATCTAAATAATGAATACTCACTGTATCAGATTAATAATTTTATGGAAGACATCCAACTTCTTCTTGTTTACATATGACTCCACAGGTATCCTGTAAAGTCAACGAACTCTTCATATTGCCAAATATAACCAAAACAATATAAACGAAAGCTATGGAACTATTTTACAAAATTGCAATTGCATTACTGATGAAAACTATACTATTATGTAAACATGTATATATCTTACGAAATAACACTGCTTACCCAGAATGATTCCTTGTATTTATTGTTAACACTATGATTTAAGTTCGGAATCAAAACTTTTAATTGTATCCTCAAGAATCCAATTAAAATTAATAATTTCTGTAAAAGTAAAAACCAGGGAACTGTCAAACAGCCAAGGCTGCAGTTTCGTTTTTCACGATTTTAGCGACACTTTACTGTTCATAGCCACTCGGAAATCTTTGTTATGACTTATTTTATCTTACACTACACAAGATATCCACAATATTAGCTAAACACTTATCTAAAATCAATTAATTAGGTTATAATGCTGTTATTTATCCACTTGCACTTTCGAGAGAAAACTGCATTCCACTAAAATAAAAATAACTATGTGTTTAGCAATGCATTCAGCTGTCCTGCTTACACAGTCCCAGAAACATAAGGTGATTTCTTTCTTATGCTCGAAAGAGGAGTTTAAACCACATATTGTACTGGAACGTAAACTTAATGTTACCATAAATTGCAATAAAGTTTTAGTGACATTTGACGTAAAAGTATTAAGCTAAAAATAATATTGTTGCATTTTTATGTATAATAGAATTTGGATTAGTGTAAATAATGTATTGATAAAATACCTATTTGAATGAAAGAAATTTAAATGTATGTATGTAAAATATTGTGCAAATGGCAATACTTCGTTACACTTTCCATTCATAGCTTCTCCAAACAAATAAATATTGTTTAGTCACTTTGTTAACTGTTACATATCGGAGATATATTCACTATTAAATTCCCAAACCATACAAAATATGATTGTTGATTCAAGATATTGATAACGTTTTGCCCTTGGTTCATTTCTTTAATAAGACATTTTATATAAGAAAACTTTCCCTCGGTTTCAAAATACGTTCCGTTTCGTTACTGACGTGTAACATAACCTGGCAACTTTTTACAAAAAGCCGACGACGTTTCTTCTTTCGGGCCAGCCAACTCATCGGTCATTTGACATAGAATATGTTTGTTTTCAGTTCTTTTATGTTATGAATAGTGACTGAATTATCGCGACAGAGACTTAATATTCAATTAAAAACATGGAGGTGCATTATCTCGTGTTTGTTTTGAGTGTATTATGGCACAGTACGGATGCTATCATGTGGACCCTCGCGCCCAATACACAGAAGTGTTTGAAGGAAGAACTGCATGCTAACGTGCTCGTGGCAGGAGAATACGAAGTGACAGAGGTTGCCGGACAGAGAGTCGACTATGTCGTAAGTTATAAAGATCATTTTTCTTGGCAAAATTCCACCGCCCATTCGGCACTGGTATAACTGTAAACTCTTACATTTGTCATGTTGTAACACTGTAAAGAGAATTTGTTTTATCTTTCAAAAATATCAATTGAGAGTGTTCCAATCTTGTATCTAATCTAAAAATAATGGTGACATAGATGTTTTAAGCAAACTTTCAACAAATCTGGAGGTTTTTGACGCCCCTTTCCCTACATAGGACTTACCTATGCCTGTCTCATTAAAAAGTAACTTGTTGACATTTAAAAGTAAACACTAAAAGATATTAAAGGGCAATAACACAAATGGTTTAAATTACACAACCATAGGTGATTGGTACTATGCTTATCTTGGATAAACATTGATGTGTTAAATAAAATAATTTAACTTTATAAATTCTACATTGATACTAATTGAGCATGAGCTGTGTTACTGATAAGCTACCAAGTGTTAATTCTTTATTGTGTATGTTTGATAGGCACTTTTTTAGTTTCTTTTAGATTTCTTACTTGTATTAAACACATTTAATAAAAAAGGAAAATTTTTAAAATAAATACCCCAAATCAGCAGAAAAAATGTACAGAAAAATAAGCCTTGCCTAACTTTTAATAAGGCTCATTTTTCCCTTTTTTTTTAGATGCACCCCTTTTCTATATAGCGGCAAATCTTCTAGTTTCAAGTAACTATTTGAAATGTTTTAAAACCTGACCTGAAATGTTCTTTTTCTTTCATTTCAGATTCGCGACTCTAAAGACCACATATTATCACAGAGAGAGTCCATAACAAAAGGGAAGTTCACGTTTGTGACAGAAACATATGACACATTCGAAGTATGCTTCCTATCAAAAGTTCCACCAGGTACGAGGGCCATCTTACTACTATTATAAATGCGAAAGTTTGTGAGGATTGATGTTTGTTACTCTTTAACACAAAAACTACAAGATTTGGATGAAATTTGGCACACAGATAGCTTATAACCTGGATTAACACATATAATACTTTTTAACCTGGTGGTATCCTAGATAATTATATTTCAAAGTAGAGTTTTGTTATATTTCAAAGTAGATTTTGTCCACAATTATGCCTCATGGAGGTCGAAACTTATCCCACAGGAACATGCTGCTGTGACAAAAATATCCTATATAACCCATCATCATCATTTCAGCCGAAAAACGTCCATTGCTAGACATAAGCCTCCTCCAAGTGTAGCCCCATTTACCGGTCCCGTGCGTCTCGCGGTTATAACCAATGTAATAGTCTAAATCTAAATGCATAATTTCATCCAAAATAGGTGTTTCCACTAATGTAATGCTTTCAAAATTTATATCAAATTTAGTTCAGTGATACAGAGATTGTTGCATATTATGCGATCATGTTTACATTCAAATATAAATAACTGGTTGCTGTCATCCTATATGTCATCACAGCTGTATACTAACTATGTCTCACAGTCATTATTGCTACTCTTGAAATAGATTGATAATATAGTATCATCATCTGCCTAGCCTTTTCCCATAAGTTGGGGTCGGGTTCCAGTATAACCCAATGCAGCTGAATACCAGTATTTTACATAGAGCCATTGTATAAATGCTTTCTAGAGTAAAGGCTTTTCCATCCAATGTTTTATCTGTGGTTTTTTCATGAAATCCCTGCCTCACATGGGCGTCGCCAGGGGGGGGGGGGCGCTGCCACCCCCTAGAGGCTCAGTATTTTTTTAAAGGTATTTCTTTTCCTGCCACAGAATTAGGAAGTACATAATAAATTGAAGCCTACAGTAGAACCACACTCTTACTATTATGTTTTTATATTTTTTAAGGCTAAAAATGAGCCTCTGAGTAATCTTACTGCCTCTACAAACAAAAACGTGAAAACGTGTAAGTTTTACACGTTTTCTTTAAACTAGGTTTTTTTTTAAGGTTTTTCGCAGGGTTAAAGTATGGCGATCCATACTTTAACCCTGCGAAAAACCTTTTATCACAGAGGCTTCTTTTTTCTGCCTTGACACTCCTGTTGGATTTTCTCATGATCGACCGAAATAGACAGAGGCTGTAATAAATTAGGAGCCCCTTACCCCGAGGCCTTAATAGGCAATTATGTCATAAATAAGGTTGCAAAAAATGAAGACATTTTGATCTCAAATTACATATCTGAATTCATTCAAGGCAGGATGTAAATATTTTCGTGCTCGATTCGCTCGCTCTGGAATCTTATTTGTCTATAAGTCGCCTATGTAACTCCTGTATTAAAGGTCCAAACAATTCTAACCTGCCCAAGGTAGTGTTTAAAAATTTTTAGCTTATTAGGCTCGCTCTTGCAAACTACTTTCTTTTGTATCTTGACCTCTCTAAAAGTCCACCAAGTACGGAGTAGTAAGAACCTAACCAGTCAAAAGCAGTGTTAAAAAAAAATTCGAGCTTGCTTTGCTCACTCCACTTTCTCTTGAATCTTGACTTGGTCTGTATGTCGACCAAGTTACTCATGTACTTGTAGACAAAACAATTCTAACCTGTCCAGGGTAAGGTGATAAAATTTCGAGCTTGCTGCGCTCGCTCTTGGAGCCTTAGCTCTTTTATTCTTAAAATTGTTTCCCTAAGTCTTATTTCCCAGAAAGAGGTGGTGAGACGATCTGTAGGCTAATTCACGTAACAAAAGAAGTGCAGTTGCAGTTAAGTTTCGATGAAAACAACGCTTTTCGTATTCTCTACCGCTGTCAGACACGCTCGCGTCAAGTGCGCGTCACGCGAGCGCATTATCGGCATTCTACTGTTGCGCGTCTTTGGTGCTTGTTTCGGAACGCAACATGATCGGTATTCTACTATTCGTTTGACGTCTCAAAATGACAGCTAAGAAGTTTCAATTCGATCACCGTGCAGTGTCGGTTACGCGCAATTTAAGTTCTTCGTTATTTACTTTTGTTGGCATCAAATTGTATTTTTTGAAAATGTAAGTGTTTAAAATGGATTATTGTATGTAGACAAGTTAACTACAAGTCGTTTTCAATGAAATTCTAAATGTTTTTTTTAACTTTTGAGTGAATATGAGTTTCCAACTTGGTTTGAGAATTTTATCCCTTGCTGCCGAAGTTGCTGCCCGAGAACGTCGTCAAGCCATAAGAAGACAAAGATTTTCTATGGATCCAGTCCGTATTTCAGAACGGGAATTCCAGAAAACCTATCGTCTGAGCAAAAACATGACTCGGCAATTGATAACAACATTATGAACATGTATTCAGAAGGAGAGAAGGAAAGATGGTTTGAGTGTACAGGCAAAGGTTAGTCAATCTTGTTTATCTATAGTAATTTATTAAAGCTGAAGAGTTTGTATGTTTGAACGCGCTAATCTCTAGAACTACCAGTCAAATCAAAATTGGGTGAAACCGCAGGGTACAACTAGTAGTCAGATTCAACATGAAGAACAATATTTTAATACAAAAGGATATCATTCTCTCAATGTGATGATTGTATGTAATCTATTTACCTATACTTAATCTATCTTAATCTACTTTATTTAAAAAACAAACAATACTTAGGTACTGGTACATAGGTAATAATATTATGCTTTACTGTCATAAAAAAAACTGTATCTACATTTGAAAATTATTGTTTTAGATATGTGATGCGGATCTTAACATTTTATGCATTGATCCCAGTAAACCTGGAGCAACCCATGATTCTTCAGTATGGCGTGATCACCCAACAAGCAGTTACAGCCCTATCTTAACCAAAAATATGATGAAGAGGAAATATTTTTGCTCGGTGAATGTCCTTGCTTATTAATACATACTGAAAAAGTTTAATTTATTTAATTATGTTTATATTAAATATTGTGAATAATTATTTTAATACTTATTGTTTTTCCAGGTGACAGCGGTTATGCATTGAGGAAGATAATGATGACCCCAGTGTTGAACGCAATACCAGGTTCCCTTGATGTACATTATTATAAGCTGCAGGTCTCAGCCCGCGATACAGTAGAGAGATGCATTGGTGTCTTGAAAGCTCGATTCAGGTATGTATTTGAGTAAAACTAGTTTTCCCTAAGTTTCCTTTTCATAATAATTATACTGTTTTTATTATCTTTACCTCAAGAAGTCAAACCAAGTGAATGTATTGAGGCCCATGTTTTATTTTTGTATTGTTAGGTATTTATTATAGTTTCTAAATGTTTTTGTTTCAGGTGTTTATTAGCTGCATGCATGCTTTAGAATGCCTCTGCGGTATTGCACAATATAGCAAACAAGGCATGATTACCAGTACCACAACTGACACATCAAGAGTGTGAGCAAGAAGAGAGAATGCATGTACGGCGTAGAGCTGCAGAAAAGGATGTGCGTATGGAGAGCCTGAGTATTCTTGCTCAAAGCAATAGGCAGCCAAACAGAAATTTATTGGAAGGTCGGGCTGTCCAACAGGCTCTTCTTAATCGCCTGAGGCTACATAGGGAATAAGGAGTCAGAATTCCACTTAAGAACCTTAATTATTTATTTTTGAATTTAAAATTATGTTAATATTCTAAGTAAGAGGTAATATAAAATCTGCTTGTTTCATTCATCATCTGAAGAAGTAAAGAAAGTGAAAATATGTATATTGTCTACGACGGCGACGTGGATTGTTGTTTGGACGCTGTCTAGTTGCCTCTTGCTCACTGAAACAAAATAAAAATATTATGTTATGGAAATCAGACTGTTATTTATTTCCTATATAGGTACGACAAGTTACTATAATTACCTTTCAGTAAAATGTGTGATGTGTTGTGTTACTGTGGGTGTAACATCAATAATAATATCTTCATTTCTGAAAAAATAAATAACATTTATGAAAATTAACTGGTTAGTAATAGTTATTGCACAGTTAGAATGTTAACTAATACTTGACATAAATTAAAACTTACATATTAATACAAGGGATTTATTTGCACCTCATTTTGGGGTGTGCCACTCCTCCTCACAGCTTCAGTGCCTGCTTCAAGCAGAGCAGCGATTCTTTCCTCCAAAAGGGATAAAGGAGTGGGTACGCCTGGCCCTCCACCTGTACCCCTTTGATTATGCCGAATCTGCTTTACACGGTTGAGTAAGCGGCACTTATAGTCGGTATACCACTAAAAATATTACAAATCTAGTTATTAACCCGAGTATAATGTACCGATACACATAGGTATAATATCGATAGAATCTAACAGAACTTGCTCCACTCTTTGGGAGTTATGTTGGCGCACTCTGACCAAAGGCGTGATGTGAGGGCACTCTCCCCTCTCTAGACCTTAGTCTGCCACGGGCAAGGTCCCTGTGGCTCTCCAAATATTCCACCAGCAGTTCAATTTGCCGCAGACACACGTTTGCGTGAAGTCATACCTACTTAAGAATCAGGATGAAACTTGTATGAAAGGAATTTAAACTGCTACTTTATCCTTTCTTTAACTACATCCTTAAATATCATTTTATTCATAATCATTTATTATTATAATATAATACGTGCTTATCTTCAAAGTATTAATCTTTTTAAGTTTTCTATTTGCACCTGTGATTTGCACTGAGTCTTGATTTTCAACTTTCGCGCCATTGGCGGGTCTCCTGTTATTTTGAGTTTTGATTTTATGGGGCAACGATAAACCATCATTCAGCCTAATTTTAGCAAAATATGTGATTGATTGTGAATCAAAGCATAATTGTTTGTTTATCTAGTAAGAAAAAGCACTAAAAACTGTACTGGGTTATTATTTTAATATTATAATAACGTCATATTCATTGAAATGTAATCGATTCTATTCGATTATTTAGTGAGTAATATTTTTTCTCTCATATGGCCACACCATAAGTAAGTTTGGTAGCGTTTGGTTGTCGTACAGTTGACGTGCAGTTCACGCGCAGCTTACGCGCAGTTCAAAGATTACAAGAATACCGTTTATCACTCAAACTTAAACTTAACTGCAACTGCACTACAACTTCATCGGCGCGTCATAAAATTACGTGAATTAGCCTTCTGGACGCGTACCGCGAAGGCTGGTTAGAGGAGGCACGGTAAAAGAGCACATGGAAGGAATTGGGGGAGGCCTTAGCCCAGCAGTAGGACAGTACAGGCTATTAAAAAAAGAAAAGAAAAAAATCTATTAAGTGACATCTATTTCTGAATAAAAGAACTACAAAAGCTAACTTTTCTGGAGTGGAGAGTTTTCATTTTCTTTTAGTTCCTAGACTTCTTAAATAACTCAACAAAATTAGTAACTGACATTTTAAATTCGTAGAAGAACTTCAGCTGCATCCGAACTCTTAAAAATCTGTTTTTTTTTTCTCAACCCCCTGGCGACGCCCTTGCTGCCTCACATAATTTACTTTTGTTGTCTACAAATTATAAATTATATTTCAGAACGCCGTGGTGTCACTCAAGATGTGATGTTGGATATCAAAATTGGAATAGAAGCCAAAAATTATGAAGGCGTAAGTACTAATTTTCATTCCTATAAAAATAAATTAATAACTTTAGTTTTCTGGCCTTTTGATCACTTACTAAAGTTGTAGAGCATTATTTATTTAGAACTAAAATTTTGCAATTGGCAACAATATTTTGTGGTATGTAATTTTATTTTTTTAAATAAAATTTCAACAAGTTTTCCATCATCTTGAAGATGTAATACTTTCTCATAGCTCTTTTTTAGATATCTATATAACTAGGTTAAATTCTAATATATTTTATTGATTATCGGTAACTCTACTCTGACTATCCACACTTCATCCAGAACACTTGGGTAATAATGTGTGGCTATATGTGAGACTAACAAAGTGTGTTTTTGAAGCATGCATAATGATGTCTATTGATATGTCATGTAGAACTCAATTTTGGCTAAAACCGTCCTGACATGATTGTTTTTTCCCCCTGCTGCTGTTATTTTTAGTCCTCCTGAATGTCAAGTTAAACCATGAACATAATGCCTTACATATAGTTTACCACTGAATTCTAGAACATTGTTATTCTTTTTTATTCCTCAAGAATTCAGCTCATTTAAAAGTTCCAACTGATAATAAGGCTAGATGTTTTTGAACTCCCAATGGCTTACTATTAATATATGTTTACACCAGTTTGGGCACTAACCACGCAAGAAAGAAATAATGTGTGTTTTATTTTTTACTTGAATTAACCAGTATCTATCTGATACATAAATAATGGACCAGTTTTTTAACAAAAGTTTGATTGCTCCATTGAGTGTCAAATAAGAATCCAAAACACCCACTAATATCTTCTATAAATCCAAAGATTGAAACCGTTAGATTTGCCCTACAGAGCCAAAAAAATGATGTTTATTTTTCGTTGACATTAACAATTGAATAGTATTTTGTACCACCTAAGTTTGGTGAGAGCAGCCTGGAAATATGTAAATTAATTGGCTTGTAAATATTTTAAAGCCACTAACAAATCAGTCCTTTCTTCACGGTCCTTGCGTCTAACCAGAAAGTATTAATTCAAACTTCTTTCGTATCCAGATTGGTGAAGCCGCCAAACTGAAGCCCATGGAACTTGAACTGAAGAGACTAGAAGACCTGTCAGAAGCCATCGTACAAGACTTCACTCTTATGAGGAAGCGAGAGGAGGAGATGAGAGACACTAATGGTAATTATTTTTACTCTAATTGTCATAACTAGTTTGGGAAATTCAAAACCAGGGGGTTACTATGACGTCTTAAAGCAGGAGTAATTCCAAAGAGAAAGAGATGGCGCTAGACGACCGGTATAGCTCTGTCTCTTTCACACATTGGAATTAACCTTTTGAACGACATTGTTACATATACGTGACAAGCAAACGCGTGCCCTGTACGCCAAACGACACAAATATGTGACAAAATGGTAGATGAAATAGCGGCTTGGCGTGGACGGCACGCACGCGCGTGCCTTTATGCTCTGGCGTTAAAAAGGTTAAAGGCGAGATTGTGATGGACCAAAGGACCAATATTTTAAGTTAGTTTATTTTTTGGTCCTCACATAGGTTAAAGCAAGAAATAACGATTTTTACTTAGGGATAAGGTATATTTTTGTAGTTATAAGGTCATTAACACTGAAATATACTAACAAACATAATAATAATTTGATGACAGTTTCCATTATCATTCTGTTTCAGAGTCCACAAACAACCGAGTTCTATTCTTCAGCTTATTCTCGATGGCATGTCTCCTGGGTCTCGCCACGTGGCAGGTTCTCTACCTACGTCGGTATTTCAAGGCCAAAAAACTCATTGAATAGCACAACACATATTTAGCCGCGGCTGAAGTTACGTGCGGGCAACATAAGAGAAGAAGTAGAAGTGCTAAGAGGTAGCATACGTCAAGTGTGTTCTTACAAGATCTCTTTTTTCTTCAAAGTATTCTTTTATTTTTCATGGCAATGTAAGATGTAAATATGAAGTTATGTCTAAATAAATTCTGTAAACCACTTAGTAGAATTCAAATGAAAAAACTGGCAACACTGAATTCGATCAAATCCCTAGTGTAATTAAATGTTGAAGCAATGTCACCACGACACCCCGCAGGTCACTTTAACCGCGAGAATAGATCTTATTTACTTTATATTTAAAATAATAAACATTTTGGAATACTTAATGCAGATTTATTATTTAATAATTTTGTTGTAAATGATTGCGTTCATGTCTGTTTACGAATGTGGTAAATAATATATTTGAAATAATGTTTTGTTTTATTGGTAGACTCAAAATCCATACATGTGGATTCATAACTCCCATACTACACAACATTAACCGTTAAGCCCGTCGCCCACACGATCAAAAGTCGAGGTGCTGGCGCGGAAGTGCCACAGAGCACAGAATAAATTGACCAGAGCGTGACGTCATTTTATTATTTCGTTTCGTGCGTAGCAACGTATAGAGAAGGGATGGAAGCATAGCCTGCGCGTCGACTCCACACACAGATACCACGACTCGACCGCGTCGCGACTCCGCCTCTACTGACCAGGGGGCGACGCTCCTTACTGTGTACATAATTTTGGCACCACTACTTTTTATGTAACTCTGAGAAAACTGCAACAGGCGTCAAACCAGGTTTCTGAAAGGCTAATCGACTCAAAACTTGAAATGGTAATTGCGCATTCGGCACAGTTCAACATTGAGAAAGGGAGTCTGTACATAAACAAAACATGTGTGAAATAAAAGTCAACAAAATTCGGTAACTTACGTTTAATCTCGTAGAAACTGATTTAATTTTCGCAGGGTAAATACAAATCTCACTCATTAAAACAGCAATTATCTATTGTACAAAACATTGTACCTTTACATTCTTGTAATATAAAAAGAAAAAACAGAATACGTTAGTCCTGAAGTTATGGGACCACCCTCCCCCTTCTAAGATGATAATCTACAATTGGCAAGCAGTCAATGAAACTAAAATCCACCAAACTACAAAATATTGCTATCTCTGTTTGACAGGCGAAACAAAAAAGAGGGGAGCGAAAAAGATTTTGAAAGACAATGTGAATAGTAGTTTTCCTGAAATTACAATATATCTATATTCTCGTCTGTAATTAACCTGAAAGTTAAAATGCAAAGATTAGATTGCCTGCAAAATCTGCACTCAGATTTTAGCGAGTTCTTTTTTTTTTAATAGTAGATTATCATCTTTTATCTAACGAGGCAAAGAAGTAATAACATAGTAGGCTCTTTACAACAGGAATAATTAACTTTTAATCTTACGTTAGGCAGAAAGCTTGGAACTGTAGCCGAAAGTGGTATTTTTTTAAACTTTAAGCCCAGAGTACAGATTCTATGCAATAGGCGATTTCATCAGTTAGAAGTTAGGTCGTCTCAGGAGTATCTCTCATTAGTTTTCTCTGCTTATGTAATGCAAGCTCTATACTCTCCGCCTAAGCATTAAAATCGAAAAACAGTTTGTAAATGCACACTGTGATTCTATCACATAGAGTATTATCTAATGAAGTACTAAACAGTACACCTAAATTCCCTGGTATTATATCCTAAGCCGAAAAATATTTTGTGGCCTTTCTATAAAACTTTTCAATATACAAAATTTTGGGTCATGGATGCTAAATTCTTAATTTTTTAGGAATTGTCTAAATGCACTTTTACTTTATTCTCTCCTTCCAATGTGGGGTGAGCACGACCCCAAGCTATTCACGTTCGATTTATATAATTAAATTGTAACTTTATAATTTACATATTATAATAAATATACAAGTTAAAAACAATGTAAGAGAAAGCCGAGGAAAATATGTACATTTTTAGAAAAGTCTAAAAATATTTTAATATTAAATTAACTATCAATTTGCTAACTTCATAATTTGTTTCATAATATTATAGGGCACTATCCAGGATATCTATGCACCTGAGGTCAAAACGTGCTGTTCGAAACTAGACATGCTCCACTTTCGTGTTTCTGATGAAAGACACTGCATTTAATAGTTCAGTGGTCGGAACACAGCTTCAAAAACAGCGAGTCTAGTCCGCAGCGCATAGATGTCGCTAATTAATATTTATCATTTCAAAGTAACCAAGTGACGAAGTTCCGAAGACTGTTTATTCAATTGGAATGTTAAAATACAAATAAAAATAAATAAAAAAGAAAAATATAATATAAAAATATACTACACAAAGCTATACTTCATAATAACGTATAATTTATGCTAATATACACTAAACCAATACTTTTCAAGCAGGTAATTTCAAATTGCATTCAAATAAAATTTTATGGAAATGTGAACTGTATAAAAAAGAAGGAATTTTTTCATTACAACATAATAATGAATCATACAAAAATTGAAACTAACAATCACCCCACCGAAATCATAATTGCACAGTACATTTATTTAACTTATGCTCCTTATATACAAGACACGGGTCCACTGAGTGGTCATGTGTGTGTTTGTGATCATCAGAGTGGGTAGTAGTCTAGTTGTACGGTGAGATGTTTCACGCCTACTTCGCGGAAGATCCGTGACGTTTGCTCGGTGACGTACCGAGGGTCCACTTCCTTCGCCACTTCTATTTTAAGCGCACCTACGTGGACGTCACTACACAGGGTCCAGAAGTGCGGCTCATGTACCGCGTGCACGCCGGCCAGGCCGACCACCCGCGTGTATAAGTTAGGCAGCGCGCGCTCCAGTGATGTGGGAGTCCGTTGCATGAGCACGCCCGCGGAGTCGCGCACTAAAGGTACCACACTAGCCGCTATAAGGAGGGCTATAGCCATGGAACAGATGGGGTCGGCTCTCATCCAGCCGAACGTTCTCATGAGGATGGCTGAGATGATGACTCCAACTGATCCTAGCGTGTCAGCTAGGACGTGAAGGAAGACGCCCCGCATGATGGCGGAACCGGCGCCAGTGGGAGCCTCGGTGTCGTCATCGTGGGAATGGCCATGGCTGTTGTGTGAATGGTTATGGCCGCCACCGCCATGGGAGTGGCCGTGTCCACCATGGCCGTGACCATGTCCATGATGGAACGCGTATATGCCCACCATGTTTACTAAGAAGCCCATTATCGATACCAACAGCAGGCGTTCGTGCTTTACCTGAAAAAAAAAAAAATCTTTAATTTTATAATGGCAATACAATTTTAATAAAAATAGGTATTTTTTACAGAAACTGGCAATCATTTTAATAGGAGTACAATATTGCTGTCAATTTTCAAGGTAGGTTCCAATTATTATCTACATTCAATGTGTTTAGCTTTTAGTAGTTCTGGCTAAATCAATTTGATACATATTTGATCCACATTGGCAGTTAAGCCCTACAACTGGTTGCTTGATTTCACTATTCGTGCAATTATAATGGCAATTAGATAATCGTTAGGAACTGAATAAATAGGTATTAGGAGGAAAACCACTAAGGTATAATCAATCAATCAATCAACCAATCAATCAAAAAAAATCAAACAGATCAGTTCAATCTCAATTTATTATGTTTTGTTGTATACGGGTATTATGCCTGAATTAAAACAAAATTTATTAATTTATTTTTTATTTAATTTTTTTTACTAATATTTGTGACATATATTACGTTTTTTTTTTTTTTCTATTTTAGAGATTAAAGAGTGCGTATAGCTGGTATGTTTTAAATTAAAACTATTATCCCTTATGAAGCTATCTGCGAGATAACTTAGCCAGACGAACAGGCTTTTTTTATTAAAAACGAAGGCATGCTAGTCTTGATCACATACTCACGTCTAAGTATGTTTTAGAAAATATATAAATGAGTATGATACAATCCTGTGGCTGAGTTGAAGTTCTACTAAGTCATAATAAGCAATAGATAAGACTATAACACAATGGATTACGATTCGATTTATTTTTAGAAGTACTTTACTAGAGGGCGTGTCAAAATTGTAGAAAAAGTGAATTTTGCTGGAAAGCCGTCGTGGCTTGCCACCTGGTAGAGAAAATGGCAGTAGCGGGCGTTGCAATTTTATATGAAGTAGATACTCTAGCATAAGGCCATTAGTACGGCCCACTTGTTGGAAATGGTTTCCACCAGAGATGTGCGAGGATGCGTATCGAGGGATGTGTTAGCTAAGAACCAATAGAATCACTTCATTTACCTAGCCTGGCTCAGCGCAGCTCTAGTGAAAATGGCTCAGCGGAGCGAGGTTTTTGTACATACAAAACAAGGGAAGGATGTGTGCTAGGGACAGACGCGAGCGAAAAATACCAGTCAGTCTGAAACGAGCCAGCTACACATCCTCGCACCGCCCAGCTACCTCGCATCTCTGGTGGAAACGCAGCCCATGACCCCAATAGCAATACAGTAGATACAAGGCTGCTGATGGTACTTCCCTAGTCAAACTCAATCCCAGATCATCATCTATATCGGAGATAGCTGTTAAACAAATGATGACATAACACAACAAGACGTGTTTCCAGTTCAATTTACAATCAAGCGTTAAATTACGACATTAACACACAGATATTCAGACACGTGCCCTGAACTAAAGGATAGGGCTTATCGGTATCACGGCAGGCTTTTAAATCATCGGCACGTGCTGTCTCGTTCTGGTAAAAATACTTTATCATGCAAAGCGATCTTTATCTAATTACAGGGAAGCCGAAAAAGGTTCTGATATTAGCCCTTCAGTGTTGTCCATGTTTAGGCGATAGCGTATCTTTTAGAAAATACCTTGTAGGTAAAATCTATGAAAGTATACAGGGTGTAAACAGACCCTTCACAAAGCCGTCAACCAAGCATTCTGTACATCAAACTAAGTAACTTTACGCAAAAATGATTGCTGGGAATAGACTTTTTTTTTGGGTGAAAAATCACGTTTTACGGTAGGACTCGATGGAAAGCACTCAAAGCATTGTGCTGATGGATGGATTGAATAAAAAAATAAGAAAATTTGGAACTTTGACCCCCATATCTCCGTAACTAGAAGATTCCCACTTTCCCAGGTATGGTCCAGTACCAAAAATTGATCGCAATGATGGGGAGAACAAGTGCCTTTCGGCTTCGTTAAGGGTATTTTTACACCCATTAGGTAGGGTTGGGCAGAGGTATTAGTACAGCCACATCTCGCCAGTTACGTTTAAGTCTCATGTAAAAGGGGGCAAGCCTATTGCCATCAACCGGGCACAAATCCGAGTTAAAATATTCTTAATTAAAACATTGTAATAAATGCCGTTGCTTAATTAGCTGCAACAGACACATCAAAAGGTTACTTCCTGAAGAGATCGCTTAGGTTAACAATACGTGATAATTTATCAATATTAGGCATCGTAATTTTCAATCTTCACGCTGTCACTCACACAGTAGTACAAAGTAAATTAAATATTATTTTATAACAGGAACAAAATAAGATGTGTGTTTGAGACGTTCGAACTTTCGAAAATACTAATTTGGTGAATGAGCATACTAATAATTGTAAGATATAAAAGAGCGGCGCCTCCTGACACAGGCATCTATATGCTTAAAAAGGAGACGCCACACAACAGTGGCGAAGGTTCCATACAACTCGATTCCTACCGGCTTCCCTTTAAAAACGGGCGCAATCAGTATTTCATAGATAAATAATAAAATCACATTAAAGACAGGTATTCCGGCTTACCTCTTAAATTTTTGATTTAGATTTTTTTAATTTTTTAAGTATGCTCAAGCGCATCTATAACTTTGTGCAGTTAGCCTAAATATTAGCGTTGGAGTGGCCATGGCCAATGGTTTCAGTCGTCCTGTTCCACTGCATTATAATCAGTGATGCAAATAATAATGTAATAATGACTTAATAAACATAATTGATAGTTGGGCTTCGTTAGTGGTCGCAAGCGCGACTGCTAAGCATGGCATCCTGGGTTCGATTTCCAGTTCGTGCAAAAAGCTATTAGGTTTTTCAATAAAGAATTTCTCAGAAGCAGCCACGGAGTCTGGATTTGTGCCCGGTTGATGGCAATAGGCTCGCCCCCTATTCTTCCTCCTCGTGTCGCTGGCACGACAATTTTTATATTTTCTCAGGCCAAAACCTCGCCACCTCCACCGCGTCGACGGTGGCCGCAGCTCCCTATTAAGTACATGGGACTCAAACATAACTGGCGAAATGTAAGTTCACTAGTACACCTCTGCCTAACCCTTCAGTGATTACAAGCGTGATGTTAAGTTTGTAAATAGGTAGATCGTATATCCCCGGGTCCATAATAAAGTACTTATAACTGTATAATCATACTTATTCAGCATTAGTGTCAGACCAGGGATTACCCGCCATGATTGACCTCAAGATTTGGAGTTCAGTAACATGGTGACTCGTCTCTCGTCACAGCTTTTTAAGATAAGTAAGATTACGCGCTTGACCTTTAGCTTCGCACGCCGTGACACGCGAACTACACGCTATTTAGCGAAGGTTTCAAGAAAATTTGGTGTCTTCTAAGGACCAAGACTTATTAAACTTGTAAATAGATACTTTGATTTTATTCATCATCATTCCCAAGCCTTTATCTCAATTTATTTGGGGTCAACGCAGCATGTTTTCTTCTTCCACAATTCTCTATTTCTCGTCACCTCATCAGACATCTCTTTTTTTGCCATATCATCCTTTACACAGTCCATCCATCGTTTCTTTGGTCTTCGTTTCTTAGTTGAGGAAGACCAAAGAAACGATGGAATACTCATACTCAAAACTTTCCTCAGTTTGATTTTATTCAGACAGAACATTAAACATGGATCAACCGGCACTGGACCTGCGTGGTGGACTACTGGCACACCTCCCACAGAGGGGTGTCCCAGTAATGCGTACATTATAGGCAGATTGCGTCTATATAGGGCCTACTTTGTATTTGCGCTAATGATTTTTGTTGTCGCTATTACTTTCGGACGACTTTCGTTGACATAAAAGGTGAGAGAGGACGAAGGAGCGGCTTTAGGAGGGGTCCATGTCCAGCAGAGGACTGCTGCAGGCTCAATTTACTACAGTTACGCCGTATGCCCATCATCACTAATGATGGTGTTATCTTTTATCTGATTTCAGCCACAACGACTGCATTGATGACTTTTTAGAGTGGGGTGGAGTGCCGCGCTACTGTTCTATGGACTCTAAGCAAAACCTAGCTGACTGTCTAAATAAAGCCGCACTATTTGATTTTCAAACTTCAGCGCAGCGCCGACAGTTGAAATTCCAACAGTGCAATATTTTGGACCTTTCAATATATATTTTTTGTAGGTCAGTTTTTCTTTCACATGTAAATATAGAGTCATGTCCGCACCATACAATAAACCCTGTTACCGTGCCGCAACGATACGGTTATTTACGACAATCAACTGTTGCTTGTACTTATAAAATACGTGCCTTTTGAGAAAGAATTATCGCAGCTATGTATTTGCCAAGAGAATTTCAACATTGTTACAATGGCATTGTGCTGACAATCGCGTGGTTGGTACTTGGTAGGGTGAAAGTGGTTTTAGTGGTACATTTTTCGGTGTGCTTAAGTATTGGCTGTTGTCGGCTGAATTGAAAATGCATTTCAGGTCAACTGTATTGTATGAGCTGGTCGGTATTTACGTCATCATTCTCCTGGTCCTATTTGGGTAATATAGCACTTTCTTATAAATTCACGCCTTTTCACCAAAGAGGTAGGCAGAATTTCTTAAAATTTTGAGTTAGATGGCGCTCAATTTGTAGATACACACTATGCTTCATACTTGAAACTATCAAGTTAATTTTCATACATAAATTCACGCCTTTTTTCCATGGGGGTAGGCGGAAACTATAGAATGCCACCTGCTACAATCCATACATAATCTTTTTGATTAGTTCACTAGTCATACAAGCACGCCGAGAAGAATAATTTGAAGAATATTTTGCTACGGAGACCTACACCTAGTTTAGGAGTTAAAGTATTTAAATTATTGTGACCTTGTTATAAGCCTTATATGTTCTTAGTGTTTTGGATATTGTATATGTCATGGCTTTTGGTGAACCAAATAATTTATTACTTATTATTTATTTATAATATCACTAATGAGGTCATTGTATGTCTCTAGGGAGCCCGCCTCCCGGTGTTTTCACTCACATTTGCCTGGTAATCTTAAAGTTACTTTAAGTACAATAAGATAATATAATTAATTGGAACACTGGTGAGGAAATTTTGAATATTTATTCCTCTTTGTTGCTTGATAAATCGACGGAGGAAATTTTAAATGTCGCAAGTGACATTTGATTGCAATATTCACTGTCAAAATGTTAATAAATCATTAAAAATCGAATAATTTTCTTCATTAACACATAGTTTGAAAGATTTATTGTTTTGCTTAAGTCAATGGGACCATAAAGATGATTAGTTCTGCTGATATAGTTAAAGACATTCTACCATTCAATCAATTTGAAACCTTAATTCATTAGTGTTAAGGTTGTTTATTGAGTGATATTTGTTTATGTTGTTATCAACATCGAAAGCAAGAGTGTAAAACAATTGAAATGTTATGGGTTTATACAAAGTAACTTCTTCTGCTCCCAGTTACCTTGTGAACTAAAGACTTGGCTCATTACTGCATGAAATATAACTGTCCCTGGCCTTGAACTTAATTTTTTGCAAATGCAGCAACAGCAACAAGCTACTTTTTGACACAAATAATATATATAATATCCTGCCTAATTTTCACTGAAGGTTAGGCAGAGGTGTACAAATTGTAAATAGTATAGGACAAAAAATTGGCGAAATACGCCCATTTGGGAGCAAGCCCATTGCCATCAAGCAGGCATTAAGGCTCTGGGATATGACTGAAAAATTCCTGATGAAATAAACCAAGACTTTGCCAGCCTGGGGATCAAACACAAGACCTTATGGTCAATAGTAGTGCAAGCCACCACTACAGCAACTAGGCTTAAGGTATTTAATATGAATCATCATCATCATCTGCCTAGCCTTTTCCCAACTATGTTGGGGTCGGCTTCCAGTCTAACCAGATGCAGCTGAATACCAGTATTTTACATGGAGCGACTGCCTATCTGACCTCCACAACCCAGTTAGTACTGGGTAATATGATACCCTTTGGTAAGACTGGTTGTCAGACTTCTTGGGCCACTGACTACCTTACGACTGTCAAAGATCTACAAATGACACCCGGGACCAATGGCTTAACGTGCTTTCCGAGGCACGGAGGAAACTCGGTATGTAATGGGTGGTCACCCATCCACAGACCAACCTAGGCAAGCACGGCTTAACCTAAAGATCGATCCGAGCGGCTGTTATTATTTAGCCACAAGCTCCTCCGAGGTACCCAATATTACATTGCACAATAGTAACTGGGCGACCAAGCTCTGCTCTGGTGAAAATAGAGAAAACGAATTCTCCCTGATTGATTTTACAACCCCATTAACAGCATCTGGTTAGACTGGAAGCCAATCCCAACATATTAGGTAAAAGGCTATGCAGATTATGATGATGTGGAAAAACACTGTTGATTTAAAATAAGTAAGACACAATGTTCAATTGTGTTGTAAAGTTATAACTTATCATGCCAGGTAAAAGATAAAAGATTGAGTTAAAATTAAAATAAAATATTATCATTGGAAGATAAAAAATGGCTGCATAATTGATTCCATGGCTTGTTTTTATCTTGTATAATTGAAAATTTTGGAAAAAGAAAATTAAATGTTTAATAATATATTGTAAAACATTTTAAAAGAGTAATTATGGAGTTTCTTGCTCATACTCCATATATGAAACAACCTTTCTGAATTGTCAACTATGTATAATCAGTTCTATTTCATAACCAAGTTTCTTTTATGGGGCATATTTGAAATAAATTGTTTAACTATGATTTTAAAATATTTCATTTGTGAAATGATTTCTGAGGAAACCTCATACATGTGTTGTGACATTAAGTAGTGTTGGAGAAAATACTTATTACCCGACTGCGGCAAAGCCCAAAAGAAGGGTTATAATATTTGTTTGTTAACTATAACAAGTTTGTCTGATAACTTTAGGGGAAGCTATCTGACCATAGGGTCAATAGGTAATAATTAACCTTCACTATTGAACCTTTTTGGTTCAAATCAGTAAGTTTTATCTTTAACTCCATTTTTAAAATCATCTCGGTAATAAAAATACCGGTCAGAATCATACTGGATAAGCACACCCTTCTGAAAACGATTTTTTTGCAGGTTTTGTGGTATACTTTAAAGGCTGATTAAGGAAGAAAGTAAGCAAACTGAGTATTTACCTCTGGTGGCTCGATTGCTCTTTCCACAGCCTCGCTCATGATGAAAAATGCAATAAATAACAGGAACAATCCATTTACAAAACCAGCCAGCACTTCAGCTCGCGCATAGCCATAAGAAAATCGTTCATTTGCGCGCCATTTCGACACTAAGGAGGCCGCCAGACCTGCCACCAGCCCCGTACAATCGAAGAACATGTGGAATGCATCAGAAATTAGACCTACAATCAAAATAGACACAAATCAGTACCATGTTAGTTTACAATATGCTACAAAATTTCTTACAAGAAAAACATGATAAAATTAATGATGATAATGTTTTTCGTTGAACTTACCTAAACTATTCGTCCAAACACCATAAAACAACTCAACAAACGCAAAGGACAAATTTAGAATAAGGAACATGAATAAATTCCTCGAATTCTTATCAGAATAAATTAGTCTCATCCAATTTGCAACCTTTTCACGTATTCCACCCACAGTTCCGCGCGGAAGCCGCGTGTCCTTTTGCGTAAGGGGCAACATTGTTTCTCTTGTGTTTTCTACGGGCTTTTTCACGTCATTTCACTCAAAAATCACAAAAACTGAACATTACTAACATAGCTGCATACGTGTACTTGACAAGCGGTTCTAACCTCGCACGTAAATAACTTTAAGTAAAAGATTTTAAAGAAAAACAACGATATTTAAACACCACAGTGTCTAGTATCGTTACTTATTTTATTTACACAAACTTTAATTGTGATTTTATAATAATTTATAAACTTTACATCGTGCGACAACCCAACTTGTCGTTCGTAAACTGTCAAAAAAAATGCGATGTAACCAATTATAAAATGACACAGAATTTTCAGTTTATATAATTAATTTCGAAATCTGTAGTATTGCAGTTGTGTGAAATAGGAATTTGAAATAAAATTATAGATTTATTTTCATTATAGTTTCATGGATGTATGTCACCATAGAAAATCAATTTTCAGCTGAATTAAAAATATGTTAATCAGACTGAAAGTATGATTTTAATTGTGAGAACAATTATTTAAACAGAAACTAAAAATTAATACTTTTGGAACAATGTTAAATAATTTTATATATTTTTCTTAAAGGTTTGTCTATGATCAAATGCCCTTCCAAATTAAAAACACTGAACATATTCCTATTGGTTAAAAATTAAAACATTGTGTTGAACGCCAATGGGAATAAAGAAACCCTAATAAATATTAGTAATCGAAAGCGCACTTTGTGATGAGTCATAGACTTTCAACTGACACTCGTTTCCGGAAAAGTTTTGCATAAAATCTATGAACATTGGTTTACATTGTTTATGTCTTTGAATTGCACATTTTCGTATGGGGTTTATTTTATTTTATAAATTATAATAAATGTCCCTATAACTGTGAAGTAAAAGATTTTTACGCGCTATTTTATTTTAGTGTGATTTTGCGTTCTCTTTTCATAATTTTAGTTTCTTCCCGCCAACTTTTCAAATCAATTCCACCGGAAATTCGTCTATAGATGCGTTTGTTTCCGAAAAGTGAACGTTTCACGAGTCAACAGCAACGTCTTTCGAGAAGTTCTAGGCGCTGTTTGCGACATTTTTCCTTCTTTTATCCGTCATCCAATGTTTTATGTGATGAAATAACACGTTGATTAACGCTTATTTTCAATATTAGTGTTCATAGTCGTAATTAAGTAATCGCTAGATTACGATATAAGCTAATATGGGCGACGAAAGCCATCCTAAAACTCTCTACGTCGGTAATTTGGACGCGAGTGTTACAGAAGTATTCATATGTACGTTGTTCGGACAAATAGGCGAAGTAAAAGGTTGTAAGATAATCCGCGAGCCCGGCAACGATCCCTATGCCTTCCTCGAGTTTACAAGTCACACGGCGGCAGCTACAGCTCTGGCCGCCATGAACAAGCGAGTGGTCCTCGACAAGGAAATGAAGGTTAACTGGGCTACGAGTCCTGGCAATCAGCCGAAGACTGATACCAGCAACCATCATCATATATTTGTAGGAGATTTATCACCAGAGATTGAAACGCACATATTGCGAGAGGCATTTGCGCCATTCGGTGAAATTTCGAATTGTCGGATAGTCCGCGACCCACAAACGCTCAAATCTAAAGGGTACGCTTTCGTTTCTTTCGTTAAGAAGGCTGATGCAGAGGCCGCTATTCAAGCAATGAACGGGCAGTGGCTAGGATCCCGCTCCATACGTACGAACTGGTCGACGCGTAAGCCGCCGTCCAAGCCAAATGAAGGTGCACCGAGCAGCAAGAGAGCGAAACAGCCGACTTTCGACGAGGTGTACAATCAGAGCTCACCGACAAACACGACGGTATACTGCGGTGGCTTCACTAGCAATGTTATAACTGAGGAGTTGATGCAGAACACATTCTCACAGTTTGGCCAGATCCAGGACATACGAGTGTTCAGGGATAAAGGTTATGCCTTCATTAGGTTTACGACTAAAGAAGCTGCGGCACATGCCATTGAAGCGACACACAACACAGAAATTAGCGGGCATATAGTTAAATGTTTCTGGGGCAAAGAGAATGGTGGAGGAGATAACCAGGTTTGTATACTTCTATGCAGGTAACTAATACTCCTTTGCAGCGTGCACAGACTTGCATGTTATAGCAAATATATTTCTTGAAAAAGTTGGTAAACTTAACTATTTCACATCGCAAGCAGACCTCCAAGTTACATTTGCTATAATTATTAACAACAAGTAAGATTCTTCACGAAAGTGGCAAAAAAAAGAAGCTGTGAACTGTAAAGCTTCATATTTGGTTTTAAAACAACTATGATAGTAAGAATAACAATTAGATAGTGCTAAGTAATTAGAGTCCATTTTTGTAATTATGTTAAAACCTAGTTTAGCTTTTTAGTAAATTTCATGGTTCCAGTATAAAAAGAAACTTAATAGACCATTGTATTACTGTAAACTTTATAGAAACCATTAAATATACAGTTTATAATTGAAAAAGTAAATGTTTAGAGTAGAATGTAGCTTCTGATGATCAATGAACTCGCTTAGTGGCAGGCAACTGCAAAACAACAATCTCTTGCTTGCAAGCCCTAAATGGAGCCTTAAAATAAGGCACCATTTTGGGCAAAAATATTATTTCCAAAGCCACCATCTTTTACAGTTATTAAACATCAATCAGGGCATATTTTATCCAATAATGAGTTTTGGTAGAAACTTCCAAGTTAGTGACCAGTATTATTGATCAAATATTGAATGTAAACCAATTCTTGAATGATGAAAAAACAAGTTACTGTTCATCAAAATTTGATCAATTAAGAAGAATTGAAGAGAGATTTGCTGCAAAATAATAAAATTCATGTTGTAATGGTTTTCCCTGAAATAATGAAGTTGCAAATCCCTATAGCTTCCTCATCAAAATGTTGTTAGTTGTTTTTTTATTATTACCATGACAGACATTGTTTAATCATACATATTCTTGCATATGATTTTAATCTGCAAAATATGTAAATCAAAACATTTAGGACCTGTTTTTGAAACTTAGTCAACCTGTTGATTACATGTATGATTATTAGAACAGTCATGAATATTTTAGGTTATCTTTATTTGTTAATTTAATATCTAATTTGCTCATACTATTAATTGCATTGTAAGAAGGCTTGTTATCAATATAATAAGCCCAAAAATTCATGTATGCTTCCTATACAAAAATGCAAAGTCATCATATAACTGTAGCTGTAAAAGTGACCTTATTCTGTTGCTGTTTTGTTGGTTTTCTTTTGCATACATTCTCACACATTAAAACAATTAATTGGCATTCATTCATGCAAACAAAACAACAGCTGTGGTTGAGACGACACTTGTTACATTTACAACAAAAAAGGGTGTTGCTTTGTGTAGTATTTTGAGCTCTTGACTCAATTTTGTCAGCAGGCATTTTGTGATTGTGTATTTGAGTCGAGTTATTTCTTCTAACAGAACCATTTTAGAGATCTACATAGTTTGAATAGTATTTACTGTTGTTGAATTAATTTTTATAATACTGCTTTACACGTGCCAAAGTAGCAGAACCTAAGTATACAAACTTGCATTTTGGCTCTTCTATGAGAGACTTACTGCAGAATGTAGCAATGTTGCTTGCTGATATCAATACATCTAGCCATGAGGGAAAAGCACTTATATCTGCAAATATTTACTACAGATAAAACTAGAAATAATCAATTTGTATGCTATGTATTTGCCATAAAATTCAAACTATGCATGAAAAAAAAGTTAATTTGTTGAACATATTGAGGTCACATTTCTCTTAGCAACACATAAATATTCATTTATTATTATAATGCCTTGATTCATATTCAAAATAGAGCAAAGGTATTATCTATTCTTAATTATGCATTTTAAAATTAAACATAGGAAAAAGCATTAGAGAATAGTTCATTTTCAAAGCAAACTAATCACAAGTTCTTTATCATACCTAATTTGTATTGTCTTGGTCAATGAACTTTACCAGTGTTCCTAATTGCATACTTTGTTATCCTATTGTAAAGATGGCTGCTTTGTAAGTTTACCAATAACATTTGGAATATTTGTAATTCCAGAGTTCGAACAATGCGACAGCGGCGCCCCCCGCGATGGGTGCACAAACGCAGTACCCGTACCCCTATCAACAAGGAATGGGCTACTGGTACGCTCAGGTAAATATCCACAATGTTACATACTTGCTCTAGTATTTCTCTCTTTTAAAACAACCACGGAGAAGTAAAAATGGGGTGATCAGGCGCATGTTCCTGATTCACCAGAGACTAGGAAACGTTGCCGTGTTTCAATATAGAGAAAAACAAGTATAACATACTTGTTTCTCTCTCTTTACTAAAACAACCACTGACAAAATTGGGGTGATAAAAGGCATTTTTCTGATTCACACTCACCACACAAGAAAACGTTTCTCATTGGCTAATCGCCGACGTCACGTAATACAGCGTTGTTTTGATTGGTGACTATAGTAATGTTAATCGCGCCGCGTATGCATTCGTGCATCGGCGAATATAGTCGCTCCACTTCTTACTCCTTGATAACGAAACGACCCTTTTGTAAAGAAACTACATAACAAAAGTTTCAAGTAGAAATTATTATCAACACGGAAATATAAGAATTTTTATTACAAAAAGGATTAGTGGTCGCTGTACAAAGTGTTTACTTTATCGTATATTGGGTCAAGGTTAGAAAGCTGCGCTCGCGTCGCCGGCCAAAGCAGAAACGACGTACGCTCAAGTCTCATGAAATTAGTACCCACAACTAACAAAATATAATGACATATTGTGTGTGACGTCAAAAACAAATCCAACTAGCGAAATAACTTTGTAACCTTGACCAATATTTATTTAATAATATGCTGATAATCCAACATTGTAATAAAATATGTTTTTTCTTGTTTCGCATACAGAATCAGGTAGTACTTCTGAATTAATCTAAGTTTTAATTAATGATGTGTGGTAGATAGAATGTTTGGCACTTTTTAGTATTTTTAGCAAATAAAATTATAGTGTAGACTTTTGATTGTGTTCTTATGTAGTTAGTATCTTTTAAACGATAATCTATCTAGATTTTTTTCTGTCTATGTGTTATAGTTTCTTGCTCAGTAACTTAGAACTAACTTGGTAGTTGCAGATAACAACAGGTAAATGTGTTTTGTATTTGCTTTTTTATAGTCGAATTGAAAACATGAATATTTAATCAATCATAAAAATGCTCAAACTCGAATGTGTTTGGAAGAACGATAGCGTATTATCGTAAAAACATGGAAAGCAATGTACCTTTTTGTTAAAACTATAAGGAAAGTATTATAGTATAACAGTTTTAAGAGCGTTAACGTCTTACGGCTTTTCATACAAACTTTCAAATGATTTTGTTCCGAAATGCCTGAACCGATTTTATTGAAACTTCGTACACATAAGCAGGATACATAAGTCTAAATATTTGACATAGAACTTTGCGTAAAATAGTGTTACAGCTTAATTAAACCCATTATAGATTTTCCATAGAAACAGAAATTTCCAATTATCTTTTTTTTTAAAGACATTTCGAATAGTTCTCTGTCAAATCTTTAGACTTATGTATCCTGCTTAATCGTACGAAGTTTCATTAAAATCGGTACAGTCATTTCGGAAAAAAATCACTTAAAAGTTTGTATGAAATGCCGTAAGACGTTAAGAGGGCCCTTCCCGGTCCGTCTATCGTCAACGCGAGTATGGTCGAAAAGCTGCTTGTTTCATTTTTTTCAACTCCCCCCGTCTCTGGGGGCTCCGACCCCGTACGAATAGTCTCCGGCGCACCTAACGCGATAACATTGAACGAAAAATAGTGATCGAAAATGTCATAAACTTGTTCCAGGAAATACGTGTTTTTGAATAAGGCCTACAAGTTTGTGAAATAAATATTTGTCATTTGGAATCTCCATTACATGAGCAAGGTTTCTATCACGATGTTTTCTTTACTCTTACAATTTATGAGTACATTCTGAACGGCCAAAGTTTAGGTAAAATATGTACAAAACAGCAATTTTTGGAGGCTTACACTAAATTTGTTTCTCCTAATTTTTATGTTTTGCTTTGACAGAAACCTAGATATAGTGCACAAGATTCCTATCAGTTAAAAAAAAAATCTGAGATAGATGTGTTACAACGGAATTATCACGTACGAGCGTTTGTATGAAAACTATGACGGGTTGGCCGCTCTTAACGCTCATAACAAGCAAGAGGTTTCAAGTATTTCAGAATTACAGATGAAGCATAAATACAGTTCATAGCTAGTGCTTGAGCATTAACTGTTTTTGGACCTACATAATAATTATAGCTTGTTAACTTAAAACATAGATGTAAACATCCTTTTCCTGTTAGTATGTACTGTCATATTTCTAAATATTCATTGCTTGTAATAAGCACTCAGGAATAATATTTATTCTATGCATATTGTTTGTATGATTACCATTGGCGAGCTGATTAGTGAGCTATCTGCTTTAGCCAAAATACGATGGTACTGATTGTTAGTACCTTCTTACGGTCATACTAAGGTGCTTATTAGTTTGGCAATCAAAATCAAAGCATTTATTTCAAGTAGGCCAGTTACAGGCACTTTTGAATTGTCGAAACAAAGACAACAGTAAAATATAGCTACAGTCCCAGTCACAAGGCACAAAAACTGTGAAAGTACTGTAGTTGCCCATTCCCTAACGAAGATCTCTATGGAGAAGAACGGGCAAGAAACTCCATGGACACTCTTTTAAATCAGAATACTTTAACAAAACCTTGGTTACATCATTCATGTTGAGATGGTACATTATGTGAGAACGATGCAGCAAGATGTGTACGTTAAACGTTGGCTTATTACTTAGAAGAAAAAAAAAACGTGCGCGTGTTTTAACTCTCTTCGCCTTAACGAAACGTAGATACACGTTTCCTTGATAAGAGTTTGTTATCACTTTTCCAAACAATTGCGAGATGATGTATCCAAGATTGGAACGATTTTCTGTAACATTTCGTCTACTAACCTAATTGATTTCCTTTTTTTATTATTTCTGCTATGAGTTGCATTTATAAACATGCACATTTTTACGAGTCTAGACAACTAATTAACATACAAATTCCATAAAACTGTAAAACGATTTCTCATAAATTGATAATTTTATTTGAAGCTTATAACACTAAACCATGCTTTTACGTCAATACTTTCACCTGAACGATTGTATAAGATTAATGAGCTACTGAACTCTCAACATTCTAATCTATGAACGAAAGTTCACTTCGCCTTACCTGGTATTTTATACCAGTCATCTGCGAAAGCTGTTAAAGTCAACTGATAATAATTTATGACTTAAATGGTGCCAATACACTAGCCAGATATACACGAGGCGCTATACCTGTTAGCCAATCAGATGGACGATAAAATCTTAGTTCCCAACGGTACATTGGATTAGCTACCGCGGTTTGGCTCTCTAATGAGCCATCTACCACGTCAATAGTAATCGCCGTAAATTAAAACCAGAAAACAGGAAAACGCAAATATATTGTGAAATTTTTTGACAAAACCAGTCTGAATTATAAAAAACTCTAGACTCAATCTCTACAGGTGGTTCTGGCTAAATAGGCAAAATATTAATCGTGCAAATAACAGTGTGAATTAAACACTTAAGTGTAATAGATCTCAATTAAAGCAAGCCACGACATGTACGTCGTGAAATATGCAAATGCGTCCATTGAAAGTTTCACGTTCATGAAGCCGACTATTGAATTTTAATCGCGCGTTGTTTTTGTGAGAGTTATGCGTGGTCTTGTAGCTACTTGCTACATAGTGTGCATGACATTCGACTGTGCTCGTAAATAATGATGAGGCATGAGATTTTATGTATTTTTCAATTTTTGTTGTTTAATATTTAGTTAGCTGGACTTTGTTGTTTGAATTGTGTTGATTTTGGAAGTTTTGGCATGTTTAGCGGTAAGAATTAATCGACCTTCAATTGAAATGCATTAAAATGTTGGAATAAAAATGCATGAGTAGAACGCTTTTAAATACTATTAATCTGAAAAAAAAATTGAAAGTTTCCTTCTTTATTTTCTCGTATTATATAGTCTATAAAAAATATTATCCATTTCATAAAAATTCATTTGAGATTTAAAGAAAATACTTACTACAGGAAGTAGCTAACAAATGAATGATATCATACAACATTCAATCACTATGTAAAATGTCGACATTACTTAAATAATACAATTTTATTATGATAGAAAATACACATGTTAGTCTTAATCTTCCGGTCCATGTCTCGTGTGTTCTCTCATGTCGACCGTCAGGATATCATTTAGTAGGTCCAATACAACTCCAACAAACAAACATAAACGTGCAAATTCTCACTTGGGGGTTATGTGGCGTGTCGATCAACTGATATCGCTATGTACAGAAGTTAATGAGCGCGCGTGTTCTTCCAGGGCTACCCGGCGTTACAGGGGTACATGGCTCCGGGGTACTACCAGCAGTACGCCACCGCGTACAGCAACCCGCAAGCCGCAGCCGCAGGTATGTAAAAAAAAACTTAAAATTACAAGATTTTGATTGGGAGTTTGTTGCGCCACTTCTTCTTAAATATAACACTAGGAAATGGCGAAGAGCAGGCGTTTTGAGGGACTTTCTCTTGTAAATTATGATGTTCCCAAAGTGCTGATTATCAGCCTAATTCGAATAAATTACTTCAGTTTATGGTATACCGCACGGTGTTCTACCGCATCCGGTTAGACTGGAAGCCGACCCCAATATTGTTGGAAAAGGTCTAGGCAGAGGATGACTAGCCCTGCGGAAGTCGGGAATTATCTAACAATAACGTACTACCGGGTAAATCGTATTATAGCAGCTAAGGCCGTCTATCCGTGTGTCAAATTTCAACCAAAGTAGTTCAGCCTTTAGGTGGACTAAGTTACTTTGGCATTTATAACATACATATAGATATTTCTAGACCAAAATATCTAGAAGGCATGGGAGGTTTTTATCCAGCTGTAGGTATGAAACAGGTTGCCAGTATCAAATATACTGGATGAAAGGGACACACACGAAAACTGTTACCACGTATTCTGTACATCATTCTGAGCCCCACCACTCTGTATTATAGCTTTTGCACTCGAGGATCGAACTCGATTGAAGAAAATGGATAGTCGACGAGATCTATGATGAACAGGCTGGTTCGGATGTTGCCTATTCACTCATAACTTGGAAGGGTTATAGGAAATAGTGGAGCCAAACAGACACTGACTGGAAGTTCCACACTGCCCTGTGCGAATGAAAGATAAATAATCTAACTGCTTAATCAAAAATCTTCCAAAATAAATCAGTTCAGAACTTAGGCTCGAAATATGAAATATCGTTGGTCAGGTTGATCTCAGGAACAAAATATTCTAAGTTATTCACATTTTTGAGACCCGTTCCCTGCCCTGCAATAGATAGGCCTAACATTTTTGTTTAGTGTTATTGTTCAACTTCGACTTATTCGGGACTCCTCATGATTAACATTTTTATTGCTTATTGTTACGCGTAGGATCGCAGCGCCATTTCAGTTGCTCTGGCGCGTATGAATAGGATGGTTTAGAATAGATCGTGTTGAATAAATATGTATACTCCGTTCAGTCTAGTCCGATAGACAAGTGTAGTCTGCCTTTCATCTAGAATAATAACTGGTGTAATAATAGGAATAGGTATTCTTTCTTCTTCTTCGTTCCCTCAATGCTGAGGATCACGACCACATACTATGCGACTCCAAGTTTTGAAGTCTACTGCACTGCGCTCGGTACTTGACTATCATAAGCATAATCAGCCTATAATGTTCCCACTGCTGGGTACAGGCCTCCACTCTATGAGAGGGAATGGGCTATAATCCACCATGCGAGCTCAGTGCGGGTTGGTAGATGTCCCTTGTCATGTTTTCGAATTTTTGGTTCTAAGACATGCCGGTTTCCTCACGACGTTTTCCTTCAACTTTTTTGAGAGCAGTGGTGATGAAATAAATTACACAAAGTAATGCGGCTGCCTGGGTTCGAACCCACGACGTACTGCTCGTAAGTCGGGGCCGCCACCACTGGGCCACCGCTGCTCTGAACTTACTTACACTCACACACTCACAACGTACTTTATTAACTTATGGTTAAAATAAAAGTGACTTAGTGAGCTATGTTGTCAAACATACGTGTGTCGCTATCAGTATTGCTATCTGCCACCTTAATTCTATTGTTATCAGCTGGCGTTAACTAACGACCTGCAAACATTTTTATTGCCATGTGACCCTCATTTGCTGCTATGTCAATTTCAAAGTACATGTTTCTCTTTTGAGAGTTCAATTTGTTTAAAAAAAATGCTTTCACGTATAGTGAAAAACGGTCTTTATGGAAATATTATAGTGTTTATTTTAAAAATGCATATTTAAACATCATCATAATCTGCCTTCTCTTTCCCTAACCACGTTGAGGATGGTTTGGCTTCCAATCTAGAGAGCTGAATGCTAATATTTTACATGGAGTGATCGCTTATATGACCTCCACAACGCAGCTGCTGGGAAACACAATACCTTGGTAAGACTGGTTGTTAAACTTTCAGGCTACTAACGATCCCGTAAGAACTATCTGTAACATCATCATCATCCCCAAAGGGTTAGGCAGAGGTGTACCTAATAGTACACCCACATTTCCCACACAAGTTCCATGTAATAGGGGGCGAGCCTATGGCCATCAACCAGGCACAAATCCAGACTTCGTGGCTGCTACTGAGAAATTCCCGATGGAAAACCCGATAACACTTTGACAGACTTGAGAATCGAACCCAGGACATCATGCTCAGCAGTTGCGCTTGCGATCGCTAGACAAGCCAGACTGTCTGTGATTTAGGTGTGTATTTACATACCAGATATATTTCTTCTTATGTTAACTTTGAGAAGTTTAGATCTTTTCTGTTATAGCTTTAGGACAGCCAAAATATCAATAAAATCTGAGAGGGACGTGTACTAAAAACATGTGCTTCGGGTATTACAGGCGTGATGTTAGAATCCTTTTTCGCTTAATTCCATTTGCCATTCTGATATTGAAGTAATTTTCTTTAGGCATGTCGTATATCATTTTAACAGTTGATCGTGGTAATTATAATTACCATGGCGGTCGTAAATTTCGTCATTAATACGACCTATTAGTAGTAATAAGTAGTACAGCTACACTATTTTCTGCTTGATGGAAACAATATGATGTTGGTAGGATGCCAAATAGTATTGGTTATTCAGACTTTTTGGTTCATTCTCTAGAATTCCCATTTTGCGTATTTGGCAAGAAAGACTGGTCAATATGGCGACACTTGGGGGAGGCCTATGTCCAGCAGTGGACGTCCTTCGGCTGAAATGATGATGATGATGAGATACCTATTGGATTATAGCTTTTTTATTCATGCTGCCCATACTGGGTATAGAATATAACATTCATAAAAGGTGTAAACAGACCCTTCACGAAGCCGTCAACCAAGCATTCTGTACATCAAACTAAGTAACTTGACGCAAAAATTATTGCTGGGAAACGACATTTTTTTGGGTGCAATATCACGTTTTACGGTAGGGCTCGGTGGAACGCAGTCAAAGCATTGTGCTGGTGGATGGATTGAGTAGTACGGGAGTGTTTAAAAAACTTGTGAAAAAGTTGGATCTTTCACCCCCAATATCACCGTAACTAGAAGGTTCCCAGGTATGGTCTAGAACAAAAAATTATCGCAAAGACGGGGAGAACAAGTGCCTTTCGGCTTCATTAAAGGTCTATTTACGCCCTTTATCTGTTGTCTGGGTTGTGGAGGCCTATTTTTATGCAGTCGTTCCATGCAAAATACTGGTATTCAACTACATCCGCTTAGACTGGAAGCCGACCCCAACATAAAAAGTTGGGAAAAGGCTAGGCAAATCATGTGTCTGGTCTGTTGTCTGATCTTGTAAGCGTCCGATATAAACCGTCTACACATGAACTGTAATTTCTATAAGCGTTTCTTAGCGTGATCTGTAATTCAAAAGTAATTTGAGAAAAGTTATTGATGGAAACTGACGAATCGTTTGCATATTTTCCCTGTTAATAAGAATTTCCATTTAGGGGGTTGAACCTGATCCAGCAGCACGAAATCGCATTTTTTCATGGTCTTATCCTTTTTTTCGACAGAAAAAAAGGATAAGACCATGAAAAAATGAGCGACAGCTCAGAACAATCATTTGCTAGAGCGGAAACAGAGCGTGTTGCCGATCGTAACGTCGTCGATGCTGCCGACTGCGATAGCATTTTCTGTTAAAATGAAAAATGCGATTCCGTATTGCTAGATGAAGCGCAACCCTATATGTATGAGGAACACGGTGTGAAGCTTCTCATCCTCTAAGGAAAATGGAGGATTCTCTGATCAGATGGATGTGTCTATGTTGTGCCCTTTGGTTGTAGTTGGATTGTATCAATTTTAATCGCGCAGAACATTAATTTCGAGATGTATTGTTGGATTGCGAGTTTAGTTCATACGAGGCGGGATAGATGGCGCCACATCCGTCTTTAGTTCAGCTAGTCATTCTTTGAATTGAATCTACTTTGAATTGATCGTCTATTCTGAAGTTTCTCCTAGTAGCTCACAGATTTTTAGAGGATTGGGAAACATCATGCTTAATAAGGTGTTTATATTCTCTTTTATGACCATCATGGAAAGACATTGGCCTGCTTAGCCTATTGCAGTGTTTAATACTTCAACATCAGTATGTTAGTACGTGTAGTAACGTGTGTGTTTGTTCCAGCGGGGTACCGCATGAGCATGCCCGGCGGCGGGTCCGCGGGCGCGGGCGGCGGCTGGGGCGGCGGGCCCGCGCCGCTGATGTACGCGTCGCCCATGCCGTCCGCGCAGTACCCGTCGCAGTAGCGCGCGCCACGCTGCGCACCCCCCGCGCCCCGCGACGCCGTGCAATGTCGCCTCATTCTGTGCCTCACGCGGTCCCTAGCGGACCCGACGTAATACAATACGAACTCTGCGTCAATTTTGTAAAACTGTCTCTGGACAGATAAGTTTTGGTTTAGATTTTATTTTTGTACAAGTCCAAACGGTTTTCCGTGTAGAGACTCCGATAAGTCGCGTTGCGTGCTTGCAACTACATTTATATAAAATTGTTCTTGTTACTGTATAATATGACGTCGATGGTGTTCACGTCGCAAATGTATATTTCAAAGCATTGCACACTGTCAGTCGAGGGACCTAACATCGTCAGTAAGTGCGGGTTGTGTGCCGAAATATATAAGCAATCGAGTTATCATACATATCTCGAGATGTTGACATTGGCTGAGCAGTCAAACAGTGTACAAAAATGTTGGAAAATAGCAATACCGTTCAGCTCATGTTACAGGTGGTTAGTGACGGGAGTCTGTGGCCGGCTCTGGACGGTATCTCGAGTGCCAACAGTTGAATTTCATAGAGGTTTGATGTGACGCAGAAGACGTCCGGCGCCCGCCGCTGACTCCCCTCGCTGCTCTTGACCGACCTTACCCACTAAATTATCCGAGTGTTGGCCGGCGCCATCTAGTTTCTATAGACACAACTAAATAACGCTATGTTCGCAGCACCGTACAGTTTCGGATTCACGGCGCAACGGTGTTAGTCGACCTACATAGATAGGACATAACGAAATAAATTATAAATTTTTAATGAAAGTTATAAATATATAGGGGGGAGTAGTGTCGCGAGTGGCCTCGTGTACATACGTTGATATTTATTGGCGCCCTGCGCTGGCAGACTGAACTATGTTCCCCGAGACTCCTCACACGACGCGCCAGACAGTTTTGACCTATTTATATTAAGTTGGGCACATGTTGTTTTGTTTGACCTGAATTGTTATGATTTATTGTATGGAAACACTGGTGAGTCAATAAAGCTGTGGGTCTGGGACAACGGGTGTTTGATTTGCCGTCTAGGTTATATTATAATAGCAACTGTATTATGTTTCTGGGTCCAAATTTTTTTATACGAGTCGACTGCTAGGTCCATCTGTGATCGAATACAGCATACGTTCGGATGACGTAAATGATTAAAATTTATTGTAAATTCATTATGAAAAAGGTAAAATTTTGTAAAAGGATAAATAAATAGTTTAAGTTTACAATTACTTTTGATTATTGTTGTATTATTAGTGGCGTCGATCTCTGTTACGATTTACCCTTTATGTGAAATGCCAGAACTATCAGATTCACTAAACCACAGATGAAGGAGGCATGCAGCCTTGTTCTGAATTTAAATCTTGGGACACTTGAAATGATTTGTTATTACTGTTATCACAGAGTGTGATAGGCCTTACACCATAAAAGCACACGGCTCACGTAGATTGGTCTTACATATAAGAAGTTGTTGCCTTACTTGCTGATTGCTTATGTAGTGTACGGCCTATCTTAGCAAATTAGAGAGATATTGCAACAAGTGTGCAGAAAATATACAATTTCATTACAAAACATGAGTTGATTTGCATTACACCTATTTGAGACAATACATTTCGAAATCAACGAATATTACTAGTACTGTTACAATAAAGTGATATTTTATTTACCTACCCAAATTGAAATAAAGAACATTGAAAATAATTCAAATCAATGATTTAAAAGCAATTTCAGATGAAAAAACCCCTATACATGAACTAAAGCCAATCCTACATCTTCCGCACTGAGAGGTGTTTCTGGAACGCTAACGCAGCGCTAACTTTGCGTCAACGCAACGACGTTACTTTCAAAAGTTCAAAACAGTCGCATCGTCTAGGTGACTCTGGCGCAGATATGATATACACGACTTCAACCAAACATTACTTAGAAAATCTATGGCAAAGATATTGGAGTAATGAGGTCCTGTTCAGTGCCACGTCTCCAGATGCCTTGACATTGAGACCATTCAAATCTTAACAAGTACAGTCCTAAATCTCTCTTTTCTCAAAACTGTTTACCAAAATTATATGTAATCGTCTCACCCGCCAACTAGACGACTGTCAACCCGTTGAACGAGCCGGTTTTCGAAGTGGTTTCTCCACTATTGACCCATCATACCGTGAAGCAGATAATGGAGAAGAGTGCAGAATACAATTCGCCACTGTGTTTAGCTTTCGTCGATAATGAAAAGGCAATCGACAGTGTCATCGCTGCCAGATCGACAGTCAGTATGTAGACGTACTGAGGGAGTTGTACGATGCGGCAACAATGCAGGTCAGATTGCATGAACTCACTGCACCGATTTGGATCAAAAGGTAAGTGCGACAAGGAGATACCATTTCGCCTAAACTTTTCACTGCTCCCCTGGAAGACGTAATGAAAACACTGAAATGGGACAAAAGTGGTGTAAACATCAATGGTGTCTCATGTCACACCTTCGGTTTGCGGATGACCTCGTGTTGTTCGCCGAATTCCTTGAAGACCTCCAATACATGCTGAAACAACTTTTTGTTGCTTCCCTACAAGTTGGCTGAATGAACATGTCCGAGACGAAGATGATATCAGTCATTCCGGACGACTCTGTCTCGGCAAAACAAGCGTCTGGAGATGGTTGATCATTATGTTTATCTGGGGCATGTTCTATCTTTTGACAAGGAGCATTCCAACAAGGAGATTTCTAGGAGAGTATAACTCGGATGGGCGGCATTTAGTGCCTAAAATCCCGCCTTTTCAACCAATGTGTCCTTCCAACAATAACTAACGGTGTCGAGACATGGATGCTCACAAACGAGACTCCACCGAATACGCGTGCCAAAAAGGACCATGGAGCGAGCCATGATCGGCATCCCTTCTAGATCGAATGCGTAACACCGAAATCCGCCGTCGGACGAAAGTCTACGACGTCGGGGTCCGGGCGGTGCGCCCCAAATGGACCTGGGCAGGACATATGCTAGACGCGGAGATGGCCGTTGGAGCAAGGCTTCGACCGAGTGGTGGCCAAGGTGACAGGGTGTGGAAGGAACCGGGAAGTGTGGCAGAAAAAGGGGAGGCCTATACCCGACAGTGGGCGATTCCGGGCTGATATGATGATGATTGGAGTCAAGGAAATAATTGCCACTTCACGAAATTGTAGTAAGGACCATGCTAGTGAAGGAGGTGGCGGGACGTGAGAGGGAAAGAACCTCACGTCCCAGCCGCCGCGGGAGACGCCTTGGGCGTCAGGGTCACGTGGAGGCTCCCGGCCACCGTAGAGGCGGGCCTGTGGACGGCGAGGTATGGGTTAGATCGCCGTCCGGCTGTCTTATGACGACAGGCCGTGTCGACGGCGCGTTCGTGTTCCACGCGCGTTTCAAAGAGATGTCAGCAACCACGTAGGGGTCCGCATTATCCGATGCCTACTAGGGCTGCGGGATTGTTCGAAAGTGATACCGTGGCCCTGGAACACAAAGGGCAAAAAAGGAACATGGATGGGTTTTAGTCAGTAGAGGTCTGACACGCCCTTCCGCTCCACCCAGAGTGGGGTCATTTGATGATTTCCCATCCGGAAAAAAAAGGACCTGACTACGATCGTGGAAGATTGATACTGGTCGAAGTACAGCATCACTCGTGAAACCTCTGTTGCTGCATGTACTCAAAACAACGAATGAAGAAATGCACTGTGATGAGGCCAATCGACTGGTCTTGGAAACTGCTAGACCTATACAAGAAATGGATTGGAAAGTACTAAGACTGGTACGCACCAGTCTCTAAATAACAGCCACGAAACCATATAACCCAAACGTAGCGCCTATAAAATGACAGTGCTAAAAAGTCCTGGCGCCGAAAGTGCGTCAAATGTAAATAAAATAACATAAATGCAAATCTATCGCCTTTTAAGCTGTAAGTCCTATTTTTGTCGTAGTACGAGAAAACAGTGGCATGCTAAAGATAAAGATAATTTATTTGTCAAACATGCGTTTACATAAACTGACTAATCAGACATGCAAGGTATTGAATTAATAGATGTGTGCGTCCATGTTTTGCCACTAACGGCGTACAAATTTTGTAGGTATTATAAAAAATTATATTTAATTGCATTTTACATAATTATAGTCATTCTAAATTTCATTACAAAATACAAAACAAATAAATAATAATTGATGTCAAGATATTATAGTATAAGTAAATTATAGTCAAAATAGATTAAATTATGTCCAGAATATTCAATAGTAAGCAGTCAAACGCCAATTGATTTAAGATTCACATGATTAAATTGTTATTATTTACTATGCATATTACTAGTCAGAATAGAAAAGTCCTTTTCATTTAAAAAATCTATAACATTGTAATACACTTTACTGATTAAAAAATTTCTTAGCTTATTTTTGAAAACTGACAAGGGCAGTTCTCTCCAACTTTTAGGTAATTTATTAAATATGATAGGAGCCATACAGAAGACACTTTTGCGCATGAGGGTAGTTCTCGTAGTATGAGAGCATATCCTACTGTTGTCGCGCCTATTACGCGGGACTACTTCACCTAATCGTTTAAATCGGTGTGGATTTGTTTTGACAAAAACAGCTACCTCTAAAATGTACAGACATGGCAATGTAAGTATTTTATATTTTTTAAAGTATGGCACGCAACTATCAGTAGGTTTAATTTTAAATATTGAACGAACGCATCTCTTTTGAGCCTTGAACACCGTGACTTTTTCCGTTGAGTTGCCCCAAAAAATGACACCATAGCGTAGATGAGATTCTGTTAAACCATAGTAGGCTGTATGCTATGCTATGTTAGCATGGAATGCGATGACAATACCTCCAAAGCGTCTCTGTGATGGGCTGCAGACCTGAAGATACCAAAGCGCCTGGTAGCAAAAACACTTGGTTGCTGTTCATAATAATGATCTTGCTATTTCCCTACGAGTAGGAACTAGTGAACCAATGCAGCGTTAGTACCGTACATACCTTTGTACTTCGGTACACATAACATCAAGACGCTTCACTCGACTGAATATTCATTTTGTTTTCATTCCACGTTCACATTACACCCAGAAAATTGTAAAGGAATGAACGTTCATATCAACCCATTCATTTTTGACCATTCAGAAGTCAGAACGCTAACGGAAGTAGCCCAATTTAAAAAAAAAGAAACATCCTTTAGCAGAGTGCAGTGGTGATATTGAAGAGAAGGGCAATGATATGCTGCTCAAGACTTGACAGAACAGTTCATACGGGTTCGATTCCCGCCCGCAAAGCAAACAATTGTATCATGGCTATGAGTTCTGTTGATCCGAGTGACGGACGGTTCAACTGTTGGATTATCAATGGGATGAGAAGCTGGCAGTTTCGTCACAACGGTAATGTTTTCCCCATGGTTTGTGTTTTTATTTTGGTATATTCGTAGAAATGTTTATTTACATTAATTTAAATTTTGATATATATTTATAGTATTTGATATATATTTATAGTATTTGATATATATTTATAGTATTTGATATATATTTATAGTATTTTATATATCCTTGTAGTTAATCTTATTATTATTTAAAATTATTTTCAGATTTACACCTACCACTGCTTGTCTTTGCATCACCCAAAGGTTGACTGGTAGAAAATGCCTATGGCATTAAGTCCGCCTCTGTACTTCTGTGCTTGAAGTGTTAAATAAATAAATAAATAATGGGAGGTTGGAAAGTCCGAAGCGTCTATGCTACAGGACAAATTCAGAAACTTGGTTTATACCTATGTATCTATGTAGGCTTGGAATGGTCCCTGGACTTACCATCTACTTATGAGTCCGTACTCATAAGTAGATATAATAATAATAATGTTTTATTCACAACCCTTGTTACAAGTTGTAAGGCTGTAGCTAAGGCTTATATTTGGCAAATAAAGTATAAGTATCCCTAACTCTGAAATTAGGCAATAGCCTGATATCTTCAAAGCCAGTGGTTCCTTGTTGGGGTCTTGTAAACTTACAATGATAGGGAGATGGTAAGTCCAGGGACCGATTTACGGGTTAACTGGTTAGATAAACCATATCGTATTAGATTAACCCATTATACGGGTTAACCCATAGGTTAACCATTTAAATATTGCTGACTAACCAAATCGAAAAAAACTTTTTTTGCAAAAAAAACAGACAAAAGTTTTTTATTTTACCCTTAAAGAGTATCAAAATCTTATTCAAACCGAGCGAGTGGTGCTGTGGTAGCGGCCGGCGAGCGCTACATCCAAGTTTGATGCGTATTTTCAAGTCGCAGTCTTCACGATTTGTAGTCGCCCACAGTCATTCGTCCGCACAACATTTACAGTGTGTCTGGGGGGTAAGGATTTACCAAGTGTGGGTATGGTGGCAGGGTCGGACTGGGCCGGAAGGGCCCGGGGCCCGAGACTGGATTATGGTAGATTGGATAAAATCGGTAAATAATGAAATATACAAATTAATAACTACAAACGATATATATATATATATATTATTAGGTACCTAAGTGCAGTTCCAATAATATAACATACATATGGAGCTAGCAAATCCACATTTTTTAAAAAGAGGAGAACTAGGGGAGCGAGTCTATTGTCATCAACCGGGCATAAATCCAGACTCCATGTGGCTGCTACTGAACTTTGCTCGACCCGGGAATCGAACCCAGAGAGAATAAATTCTATTTTATGTCGGTATAAAAAATAGCTCATGCCTTGGTGAAACGCCACTAGGTAATCAACGCTTGAATGTGTGGAGTTGCGAAAATACAACAGAATACAACTTACTTAGGTACTTACGCAGGTATGCTGCTCTTATCCTAAGTACAAATCCAAACCTTCATTAATTATGTAGATTTAATAATCACGTTAGAAGTTATATTTACTGTAACTATAAGTTCATCTTCCAACAAAAAAAAACGATCGTCTTAATACGTGGGGATACCTACCTGTGGATTATTTTTATCGGCAGAGTGGCAGACTCATCTAAGTCTAGCTACTGAAATTAAATAACTCGATGATTCAAAACAACCTACGTAAAAGAGTAAATAAAAATACAACACAAATTCCCTTTTGTGTCCTCGTCCTACACAAGTTCGTCCGACATCGGAATTTGAAAATTTACAAAATATAATTATCGTGCTGACTCAAATGGACCGTTCTGGTAAGTTTCAGTTCATAAATTATTTTTATTAACCTCTGCTTGTCTTCTGTTGCACCCAGCGTTCTTCGCCGACATCCAGATTATCCTTAACCCACTTGTGACATCACAAGCAAAACAACAAGCATTTTATAATTTCTGTGAGAAATCCGTGCGGGGTTCGGGAATGACGTGAAAATTGCAATGACACTGATCTAAAAATAAGGTCGACAGCGTCGCGCCACTGCGTGCGCGCTCTCTTCAGTCGAGGACCAACCGTCGCGAGTTACAGTCGAACGATCATAAATCAGCAGCCATGGTGTACGAGAGTGACTTCTACACGACCCGCCGCCCCTACAGGCCCAGCACCAGCTACAGCAGCGTGACGGTGAGTGCCGCCGCCGCCCTTCTAACACCTTCTACTGAGCGTGCCTCGCACCTCGCTCCACTCTCTCCCGGGAGCCGGACGCCCCTCGCACCAGCTCGACCTTCGCCACTCGCGTCCCTCAACAAAAGGCTATCGACGCCACTCCTGCCTTATCGATTATGTACATAGTGTTCTTGTTTAGTGACTGGAATCCACAACGATGATAACGTGATACTATGATCTCTCGCTGTCTTCCCAAGTGTTAACTTGTTCCCGTTTTCGTTAGTTCGCTTGTAAACATCATTGCTAATGATAAGCTAGAGCCACGTCGCCGCTTCTATCTGGAAGGACTTTGATTTTGATAGGCGTCGTTCGTGGTAGCGTTCCGCAAGTGGGTCATTTCGAATCGAGAATCGGAGTCGGAAAGCGGAGCTACCGGGCGCGCCAAATATAGCCGCGGCTGGAGCCGCGCCCGCCCGACTAACGGCGACTTCTCCGCTTGCAGCGGCAGCCGCTCGGCGACTGGGACAAGGTGCCGTACGTGCCGCGGCCGAGTCTCGTGCCGGATCCGGTGACGGCGTTCGGGCGGCGCTCGCGTCCCGGCGCGCGACACTCCATCCTCGAGCCGGTCACACGGCAGAACATCGCGCCCAAGCCGGAGTCGAAGCTTGCGCCGCTAGCGCCGTACGTGTCAGCGCGCGATCAGACGCGAGCGCGCGTGCTGGCGGCCGTGGGCCAACGCGAGCGCGGCCTGGAGGCAAACCCGCTGGGTACGCCGCGCGACCACATGGACGTGCTGCTGGCACAGTCGCATGGCCAGCCGCTGCACGCGGCGCACCGCCATGTCTTTTACAGCAACTACGCGTCGTATTGACGGGCGTAAAGTCTTTCTCGTGTGTCGCTTTCGCTATAGTAAGCTAGTCGGTCGGGTCGGGTCGGTGCGAGGGCGGGCGGAGGTGTGATCGGCGGTGGCTATAGGGCGGGGTTGTTGCAGACGCCGCGTCACTACGTGGTGGTGGACCGCGACCCCGTGCTGCCGCGCCGCGCCGAGGAGCAGTACTCGTACTCATACCAGAGCACGAGCGAGCGCGCACGCGCGGGCGCAGGCCTGCCGCAGCGTAGCTCCTACAGCACCTCAGTGGAGCGCCGCACCGGCAGCGGGCCCGGCGGGTACTCGTACAGCAGCGAGCGCAGCAGCAACCTGGGCGGCCCTGGCGGCTACTCGTACTCGTCCACGTCGAGCGGCCGCCTGCCCTACGGCACCACCTACCGCCACTACTCGTACCGCGTGTAGCGCCCCGGCTCCCGCCCGGCCCCACCTTGATGTCCCTGCTCCCTAACTCCCGACCCCCCAGCTTCCCCAACATGTAACTACCTAATCAGTATTCGCTGTAACGTAATGTGATCGCTCTACTTTATTTTGTTCATAAGTGGAAGTTGATCGTACTAGAGCTTTTCTTTAATGTTACTTAAAATTATTTAAAATGTGATTTAGACTGAATTTTTAATAAAGCTTGCGTTTTCTAATATTTTTCTATTTTCTTTGTGTCGTGTTCACACAACAACCTAAAGAAACGGGTCGATGATGAGCTCGTCTTGTTTACTAACAGTTTACTTCCAGTTCCATGTTATCCACTCTATGTTGGTTTGTTCTACATGTCCTATTGTAATAACTTTGGAACTATTACACTGTTTTTTTTATGTGTAGGGAAATTCAAATTGAAGGAAAAATACAAATTCAAGTTGTATAAACAGTTATTGAGTTAAAATGAGATATTGATCTAGCGTCTAATCAAAATAAACAAATTGAAAATAACCAGAGTTGTTACGCATTAAAACCCGAACATGACATCATAGTATCTTTCCACATCCAAGAACAACACTATTTTTTACAATTATAAGACGTGGTAAAATGTTTACGTAGGTACACAAACTTTTCTAGAAAAACACCAAGCACACTATCTCAGTATTAAATGAACAGCTCAGACAGAAATATAGAATCTTGTCAGTTTGGAGTTAAGTTCCAACAACTTGCAGCACTCTTAACAAACCAAAACAAACTTTAACTTCCCTTCTGTATCCTTACGATACTTAGGACAACTAAGAACAAACAAATAAAACTATGATATGTTAATAAATGGATAAGTTTAACTGGTGTCCATTTCCCTGACAGCCGTGGTCGTCAGTGTACTACCTACCCTACTACTCATCATACGTTCCCTACTATTCCGAGCCGTACATTACGTACGTACCCAAGCTCTCACAGGTAAGTTCGAAACTTCTGTAGATAGTGCACTGTAAGTAGATCATCCTTGGCTGCCGGTATACGCCGCTATACATACAGGGTGGCAGGGACATCGATGCACAAATAGTTACCATGTATTCAATTCAGTACATCATTCTAAACCTGGGGTGACCCCACACAGAAATTTTTCATCTGTAATTTTAAATTACCGATGAAAAATTTCTATGTGGGGGTTCGGAATGAAGTAGATACTGAATACGTGGTAACCGTTGTTACGTCGATGTCTCTTCCACCATGTATACACCACCCATGGACATACGCACTGACAAGCACAGCTAAGTAAGTAACATTGCTTTCAGCACACGTAAGCAAGACATATTATTTTAAGATTGCACCCAATGTGCTTCATTATTATGAAGAAATAGCACGTTCATTCCAGCAAATTGTAAATATTAATTTTTTAGTGTTTTTCATCACTTGTAGATATTTCCCACATCCGATAATTTTGGTTAGACATAAGTTATTTCGTTATTGTACGAAAGATATTTTAGCTTTTGGAAACCTAGATTACAAGAAAGGCTTTCGCTTAACTAGTTGTTAAATATTAACATAACATTTTAATGAATGCAAATAATACATATTTTGATTTGAGTACGTATAGATAGAAGAAAGAATATATAAAAATTAGACATATGTGAGTACTTGCACATAAGGAAAAAGTGCAAGACAAATATTTTTGAGTTTGATTGAGTTTAGTTACAAAGACATGAGGACAAAATCGGTCCAAAAAACAAACCTTGTTGGATCCCAAGTGTGACCTTAATCGTTGAATATCTCTTTTAAGTCTTTTGGCAGAAATGAGTTATCTTTTAAATCAAGTTAAAAGATATTACAATACTGAATTACAGAGTTAGTTTGGCAAACCCCTAGTGAAATTATCATAACCTGTGACAGAGATAAACACAATCAAAAGCCTTCGACTAATCACAAAACATGGAGTAAACTCTGGAATCTTTTCAAACATGAATTATTCATCTGTTTTAGTATGAAACCAAGAACACTACCAAGGTTGTTACAAATAAAAACTCAAAGAAAACATAACTTTTGAAAGAAATGAGTAAACAAGTCTGAAAAGTAAAACTTTTCAATCAATCAAATCTGTTTTAGTTTACCTCGACCTAATTATACGTAGCGTTCAACAAGTCGTAAAATTAAATGCTCTTGCATTGTTTATTTCCTAACACCTTGTGCCAGTATATTTGAACTGAAGAGCTGCCTACCTAATGTTGAACAAGAAAAATCAAGTTACCTAAATAGCTCTTTGTGAAACACATTCTTTTCAAAATTTCAAAAGAGGTTAATGGTATCAAAGAATTTCCACCGTTTAACCGTGGCAAAAGGGACAGGAAAATTGTGTAAATAAGCTTATGTCCGTCTGTCACGTTCAAGAACCACTGCACCAGCTAGATTTCGAAGAAAACTGATCATTAAATGAGCCCAGACTCTTTTACTTAGTCTCTCATCACTCCCATGCTCCAATTATAGTTATAGATGGGCGAAACAGCTGGTTTTCAAAAAGCTCTGAGCTCTTAATCATCTTCTTCGGATGTTTGTCAGCTCATAAAATCCTGTCTGTCAATTTCAATCAATCTTGAAGCTTTTAAATTTTCTGTCAACCTGTCAGGTTCTCATTGAGACTGAATGAAATTACTTAGTTTTAACAGAATCTTTCTCTCTAAGTAAAAGTTGATTGACATGGAAACTTTTGGCGTGAGTCAATTTTGAAATCTATTAAAAACTCGTTCCAAAAACATCTTCCACAGATAAGGTTTTAGTAAGTAGTAGTTTTGGCAGTTGGTAGACACTATTCATAACTGCTCTAAAAGCACCTCGTGCAGAGCGAATAGTTTAATAGCGGCCAAAATGTTGAATCACAGTTTCAGACGTTTTGTAAGTCTGGCATAGCACAAGTACCGATCTCAATCATTATTTAAACTGCTAGATGTTTAGCCAGATAATAGTTTTATATATCAAGTGCAGTGTCTGTAGGGCTATTTGACATTTCAAGTGGGATCAACGACACTAGAAGTTGCCCTTGAATGACTGAATGTATGTTATAATAATAGATATTATGATATCTTTAATATCTAATATTATCCTAAAATAACAAGTCCGTGAAAACTATTTCATTATTCTGAATCACATTCTGAACAAATGGTCCTAATCCAGTTTTTAATACTTAAAGAATTGTTTTAAGAAAATTCATTTCATTTATACCAGACTATTATGTTTTTACAGTTGGTTAATAAAATATGAGGTGGTACGTGTAGAGTGTAGACTGCCAAAATACATGACAGGCAAAATATTTCAGGAATGAACTATTTAGTCCGATTGAGACCTGCGTAATGGTGGCGAAAAAGTTTTCTTTATTCTAAAATACAAATCAACACTCGAAAGAATAAACAAAACACCTGTTAATTTCAAACTACAAAGACGTAGAGCTACACATTTCAGAATTTCCATTTCGATTTTATTTTTGTAGCATAGGATGTAGTGACTTTTCTTTTACTTCTGAGAATTGCCTGAATAAAACAGTACCTACCTACGTAAGGTATGACATGATCCAGGACTACTCCCTGAAGGGTTGGGCAGAGATGTAATAAGACACCCACACTTCGCCAGTTTTGTTAAAGTCCCATGTAATAAGGGACGAGGCTATTGCCATAAAAAAATGAATTAAGTATTAATTATTAGATAGTAGGTTAATTAACTGAGTACCAGTTGAAATTGACACCGGTGACATATACCATATGATGCGAAGGAATGACGAAAGTGTCGGAAGGAAAGTTTGGAGTATGAATACGGATGGAGGAAACCATGGAAAGACTGTGTGAAGGATGTTATGGAAAAAGGAGATGACTGCTGAGACGACAAGTAATAGAAGTTTAGGACACGATCACAAACAAATTGGGATAAGTTCAGGAGAATGGTGATGATGATGTACTTGGCTACTTTCAGAAAATTTCATCTAAGAATCAGAGTTGCATAGGTACACGCGCACCATGCTGCAATGGATAAGACGAATCTGATAATGATTGAAAAGTTAGACGATACGATTTCAACTGTCATGGTATGTAATCGATTCTTAATGAAACCTACGCAAGGTTTTTAGAGCATTCTTTGTGAATTCACTCGGAGAACAATTGAATAACTCAACGTCTCTAGCTATGAGTTTGACAGTATGAAGTGTACGCGTCAGTGGCTCCTTCGTGTGCACACCTGTAGTTTCAACTTTAAATCTGATTTCGAACCGGATGCTGTTAAAGCACGATTCAGCTATTCTTCAGGTTATTTATCTTGGTTTACACAATTCGATACAATAATTACAGCTCACAGCAATCCACGTAACACGCGAGTCGTGGCAGCATGCCAATGTCGGTAGGTAGGTACAACTTACTGTAATCAAAACGAAAGCGAAAAACATTCTTCGTCGTAATTAAATGTATGTTCGAAAACAAGTCGTTTATAATTATACAAGATTTGTACGAGGTTTTAATAAAACCGAAGTTTCTAGTAGACGTAGCTTACTAATCCGAGGGATGTTTAACAATATAAGACCAGAACAAGTGCGCTTATACAAATCATCTGAATGCAGATTTGTTTAAAGATCATTCACGATCCATAAAGGAAGCAATAAATTAAAAGAAGGAAACATTTTTCAATATAAAAGGCCAAAGGAAAACCCAAATCACATAAGAGCTTAAAAAGCAGTTAGTTTTATTGCATTAATAACACTTAAATGAAGACATAAAACTAATAAGCTAAGATTGATGATTAAATTTCTACGGATCAAATGAAAATACATTCTAGGGTTATTTATTCAACTGCCCTGGCAATGAAAAACATTAAAATTCAAACGTTCCCAACTTTTTGTTAACGAAGAACCTTGAAAGTTTTTAATTTAAAATGTTTATCCTAAACACTGGCCGGATGTATCACTCCCTAGACAAAATGTGAAAACAAAAGCTGGAACCGGATCAAGGGAGAACCATTTTTGGCAACCGGACAGAAGCCAAGAATACCGTTAACGCCCATGTTATTATAAGAAACGTATAGAACATTCTACTCGTCAAAATTTCCTACTATCCTTAGCATTTCCTCTAAGCTAGAAGATGATATAGCACAAACGACGCATCAAATTATTTAAAGATCGGATGATTGGTAAGTCGTTGGCAGAGATGGACATGGTAACTTGATAGCATAACCTGTCACTCTTCAATGGCTGATTGATGCCTTCCTGTTGATTGAAACTTGGCAATTAAACAATTGAGTACACTTACTTACTTTCGAAAATATCTGGTACCACGAAGTAGAAGAGAAATAAATGGACAGCTCGAAAAATAAGTGGCAGCTGCTCATTAACGTTTAGAGCAAGGCTATGACTGCTAACTGCTAGATCATGTTTCTATTGTATAAATAGAAGGTAGGAAAGTCGCTATGGTAATAAAAGTTGCAATCACTCTCGCCATCTCCGTTGCGGCGTGTGCGCAGCGAAATAATCTAATTTTACAACACTCCGCCGATGATTCACGCCGCCATTGAGACGTACAGTAAGGTCCACAACCAAAATAGCCCTATGATTTTACGTATTATAAACAAACAGAACTTTACAGAACTGTGTAGAATTCCATGTTTTGCGCAGAATTTCATCTGAGGGAAATGCGTCCAGTTGCAACCTGCATTCACACGTATCTCGTTACATTTGCACCCACATAATGTTTCACAAGCAAAGCTTCGATAAACACGGTTATTATTGTAAGATTATTTTCATAATAAGCATTTTATTAATATCTTTTTGCATGTTTGAAATTCTTAAAAATACATTTCTCTTGCATGCGACAACTGATGTGATAATCATGAAAATACATTTCATGACATGCCTTCTGCATTACTTTCACTGCAGAAAATATAAATTCTGTAGAATAACAGCATCCACAAAACGTTTGATTTTCCAATTTGTTTATGCAGCATGACCGTTAAAGTTTTATTGTGATTTCACGAATGCGTATGCGTAGTATTATCTTGATATTCTATTAGCTTTCGCATAGCTGAAACTCATTTCAGAGTAAGCATATGGGCTGTTTCATCTTGAATTATAAACGCCTCTTCAGTTTGTACTGTTTGAAATGTTACTGACACAATATACCAGCATAATGGAAAGTTTATTAATAACCGCGCATGGCGGTAACAAGAGGCCCCGCTATATACTTGCTCGTAAACACATCAATTATATAGTTTTAGCCATCATAAAGTATCTGCTAGATTTCGATTGACCTTGGGCATTAAAAACATTGCAGGCTGAGCTGATATACAGACCGTCTGCTCCTCGCACTGTCACTCGACTCGTCACATACCCGGAGGCACCCCACCATGTAGTGCGTGTACGCGTGCGTCCATCAGTAGTCCTGCGTGAATTGGACCGCATCGCGTACCGCCGTCGCCCCGAATTTTCCATCTCAGCAGTTGACGACTTTTTCCGATCTGAATCCACCAAGGTACGTCTGAACTTTGCATTTTAAGCTCATCGAAACTTTCACATTCCTTGTAAGATCAGCTAGCTGTATCTGAACCACCATACAGTTCGGAAAATGCTAGGCAGATGATGAAAAATCTTTCGATGTTATATTCTGCATTTTTTATGTGCAGAAGTGTGATAAGCAGATAAAAAAACTAAAACTGAAGTCCACAAAAAGTCACGAATTTTGAATCTGACAATTACTCATTAGTTTTGACTCTCACATTTTATTTTAGATGGTCTTTCTAAAAATCATGCCTTATTTTTCCAGAACTTCGAAGACGAGACCAGCCGCATCCGCGCTGACACCGCTGCGCTCCTCACCCGTGCACGTTCCGTTGTGCCCCGCGCTAAGACATACGCACCCCTCGATACGATTTTTTCGTGAGTAGACCACAATATGCTCCTCTAACACGAATTGGATCAGATGGAGTAATAAGATTATTCTTTGTGCTGTGACAGTAGTAGATGATAGTTTACGGTCTCAAAGTCATTTCCAAAGAAATAAAAATATCGTAATCGAAATCCTTGGACTCAAGAACGTCCAGAAACCTTGCGTATGTACTAGTTCCAAGGTTAGGTCAAGTTCTTATTGGCCTGAAGTAACAACATTAAAATAGACGACCCATTGATGCGTCTATCAAAAGACCGCCCTGGCAGTGACATTGACGACACAACTACCTGTCGCATGTCATTTGGCAATCATGTAGGTACACGATGCAATAATGTAAAACCTGTCTTGCTGCCAAAATCCATTGAACTTCAGGGGTTCGGAAAGGAAAAAACGTGACCTTCAAAAAGGAAGGATGTCCATTCCGTGGGCGTGCATTTCATAGCTTATTTCTTGCGTCAGCGCATATTTTCAGAGTGACGTACTCGTCCACTATGAACAGCATTTTATTAATAGTCCGGTTAAATGTCAGCGTTTGTTGTCTTGTGTCCACTAATAAAACAGCTAACGATTTATTTTCATTTAGATCTTGGCATGTTTATCGAGACACGAAGATTATAACATCCGTTACACAGTCATAAAATGTGGTTATTTATTTTTCGTACAACTTCATCAACAGATATTCGTACGGGGAACCAGTTCCGTATCGTTTCAGCAATGAGGCTTACCTCGCTAAGCTGGTTGTGCCCCTGCGCAACGTGGCTGACCACATCCGCAACATTTCCTACTACAACAAACCCGCCGAGAAGTTCACTGGTGAGAATAATAACAAGGTCCTACATCGCACAGTGAATACAACACTCGATGTTCTCCAACTAAACGAATTAAAAAACTTGATATTTCTATTATTGTCCTTAACTGTGTCGTCCGTTGTCCTTCAGTTTGACCACCGACTAACAGTTAAATTCCAGTGTGTCCCTGTGGTAACCGTGAGGTATTCTCGCCAGGACGCGGTCACCTCGCATGTCTGCAATACACCGGTAACAAGGCCTTCTCCAAGCGTAGGCCTCTCTACAAGGAGCTTAGCATCAGGGACGACGTGAACCTCCTCTCTTTCTATGCCAAGAACAGGCTCGCGGCCGCTGGTCTGGCCGTCGAGAGTGCCACAGGTACCTCGCCACCGTCGCATCGCTAGCGCTCGCTTACAACCCCTCGCTTAATTCTTTAAAATGAGTCTTTAAACCGGTCTAAAAGTGAAAAGCTACGCCTTAATTGGCTCGGAGCACTAAAAGAATATTAAACCGAGATATAAAGTCCGTGTCTAACCCTGCGTGTGGTGTCTCTTGCAGCGGGCGGCGCGCCGGAACAGCCGACGGCGGCGCAGTGCGCGTAGCTCCCTGCGGCGCGGCGCGGGCGCTGGGGCTGTCGCCGCTAGGGGCAGCCCCACGCTCGCGCCGCGTTCGCCCTTCGCGCTCTCTGATCTCGGTATAACACGCTAGAACTAACCAAGATCATCTATTTTTTAATTCATATTACAGATTACCTATTTTTGTTACTATATTTACACGAGTTGCGACGAACGATTTTATTTATTTTCTAGTCATCGTTGTGATAGCGCGGTGTTCTACGCCGAAATTTTGTCGGTGACGTCTCGTTTTCACTTAACTCGACTGATTTTACTTAACAATAAAGAATTTTTACTGAAACTGTAGTTGTTTTAATCATTTGCACGTTCATTGTTCCCAATGTCACGCTTATAAATCCAAGCTTTAGTAACGCTTAGCTTTTTGACTAAAATTGTTTTAACTATTCGTATAACACACGTAAATAAATATGATAAAATCACAATTTAAATTATTATATCCCTCTAAGATCTTTAGCATTAAAGGTAAAATGAACACTGAATCCACATTTTGACTACACAACCATTTTTTCTGGAACATGCTCATGTCTCATGCATATTATACTGAATTTAATCATGTTTAAGAAAAAAATGGACCCAATGTAGACGCAACACTGGACAAATGCACTATCATTCGCATTACAGCATGAAGCAGCACTGAAAAAGTATACGAAGTCATAGCGAATACCATGCCATCAGGGTTTGTCATCGAGCTTGGTGCTGGGGTCTAACAGCTTCGATTAGACGGCATCATGATCATGAGCGTTGTACTGCGTCGCTTACTGTCCGTCATCGTTCTTGTAACAATGACCATTGGCATTCATCATTCATGCTGTGGAATGATTAGCAGCTGTCTCAAAGAGAGCTAATTGTTTCACCAATGGTCATTGGTAACGGGACGCGCATAACATTGGCCTCGGTGCAGTCAAGCTGCTCCCATGGAGGCCGAGCCGCAAGTTCCAGGTCCCGGAGATGATGGAAGACCCTGCTCTGGAGCTGAAGGCAGCCAAGGCCGATCGTGCAGCCAGATTCCGTGCGTCTACCGTTGAGCCAGTACTGACTCCAGCGGCTGATTTGGCAGAAATCAAAAGGAAGAGGCAGGAGGAAGCCCGTGCTGCCGAAGAAAAGTACGTATCACTGAATGCAATTCGTCTAGGACTCTAGGCATACCGATAACGGCGATTTGAAGTTGTGTGATACCACTGTTGTTTTATTTCTGTTACAGGGCATTAAAGGACGAAGCTAAACGCGAAGCTGAACGTAAGGCTCAAGTACGTATTTGGTATTTTTTTGGTTTATCTAATAATTTTGTTTGACCGTAGCTAAATAAACCTTTCACCGCTTTCAGGCTGAACGTGAAGCAGCAGAAAAGAAGAGGGCAGAAGACGAAGCCCGGAAAGCAGAAGAGGCAAAACGCAAGGCTGAGGAAGATGCTAGGTTAGCCGAGGAACAAGCTCGCAAGGCTGACGCAGCTCGTCTAGTTGCGGAGGCCCGTTTAGCTGAAGAGGCCAAGCTTGCAGAAGAAGCCCGCTTGGCTGACGAAGCAAGACAAGCCGCGGAAGCTAAGAAGGCAGAGGCTGCTCGTCTTGCTGAAGAAGCTCGTTTGGCTGAAGAGGCCAAACTCGCAGAGGAAGCTCGCTTGGCAGAGGAAGCAAAACTCGCTGAAGAAGCCCGATTGGCTGAGGAGGAAAGGCAAGCAGAACAGATTAGACAAGAGGAACTCGCAAGGTTAGGAGAGTTGGAGAAACAAGCACAGGATGAACGCGAAGACGAACTTGCACGACAGGTATGAAATCCCTAATCTCAAATAACAGATCGAGAAAAATAATAAATATTTGAACAAAAGATGAAATTATTACTGAATTTCTGTCATTTCAGGCTGCTGAATTAGCGGAGATTGCGAGACAAGAGTCCGAACTTGCTGCCGCGCGTCTTGAGGAGCTTTCACACAGTGGTTCTACTGCTGATGTTCCTGAGGCTGATGCCAGGTGAGAATATTGACAGTATAATTACTAAGAAGTTACTGGTCATTAAATCCCCTTTCAGCAGAAGCGATACAAAAGAAAACGCGACTGTTAATACCTCCTTTTAAACCTCTTATGTTACTTTCCAGTGAACCTGCTGATGAACCAGAACCCATTGTAGAAGAGCCCGAATCCCCTGAAATTATCTCCGAAACACCCGCTGAACCCGAGGCTGAAGCCGACCAGGCCGGAGACGTCAGCGAAGACGAGAAAGCGGAACCAGACCTAACTGATGAAGAATAAACAAGGAACCATAGGCGCTAATAAATATTTTTATAGTTAAGCATTTTCTGTTATTAAATGTATGTATCTAAATGCTAAACATCATTCATGCGCATTTTCTTCTAGAGTAGACATGAATGATGTGATAGCACCAAGGTGGTTAAGTTTGTCTCCACCCTTTCTTTTGCGTAATAAAATTACGCATCAATGAAAGTCATCCTTCCTTGTGTATTTGTATGTTTAGGAAATCTACCACCGTTAACCAAATTTTTAAACTAAAAACTTAAATGTTACTAGTTTAAGTGTTTTAATAATGTTATATTTTGTTAAATTTTAACAATAAAAGACATATTAACATGTTGGTTTTCATTTATCCTATCCTACTGATATTAAAAATGCGAAAGTATGTGAGGATGGATGGTTGTTTGTTACTTTTTCACGCAAAAACTACTGAATGGATTTGAATGAAATTTGGCACACAGATAGGTTGTAACCTGGATTAACACATAGGATACTTTCTATCCCGGTATACAATCTCGTGGTACAATTACCGAAACCTACGCGGGCGAAGCCACGGGCATAAGCTAGTCAGATTATACTTTTATCAGCCATGTCTCTTTCAGATGTTGTCTGACCAAGTTTAATCTGTATTTTACATCCACAACTAGAATAAGATTACTTTTAGAATTTATTTCCAAGCTGTTTATCAACTAAGGTCATTATGGCGATGTTGTTCTGTGTACCTGTTTGTGGCATCATAGCTCCCAAATGGTTGGTCCGAACTCAAATATAAAAATACCACTACTAATTCTTTCTACAGATATTCTAAAACTAAAGTCTATACAGGTTCAGAATATACACAAAAGACATAAATAAGAAAAATATAATTATATTACTTATAATTACATAACTTATGGCCTAAAACATATAATTTAATCAATCTACTTAAAAAATTATAAGTCCATTTTCACCATTCCTTCGGCTGTTTTTGCAACTTCTTCTTTTGAAACTGGTTTCTGTAACTTCTTCACTTTTGGAGGGACTTTGATGACAGCTGGTGCGTTTTTGTGCTGGCTTGCTTTCGGTTTCTTGGTAATTTCTACAAATTCCTTATCTATGTCTTGTACTTTTTGTTTAATCTAGAACAATAAATGAAGCTGTTACTGCATCATGCTGCTTTTTTATGCATTTCCTTGGGATTAGATGAAGATGATCTAGTCTGCACTCAGCATAGTGGATAATGGCCCACTATCGCTTACTAAGAGGAGTCTGACCCAGCAGTAGGAATGTAATATGCTGTTTATGCTGACCTAGTCTTATGGTAAACCCTATTTTGTATGGTTTTGGCAATAATTGCCATATATAATTATTATAAAAAGAATGACATCTGGTTCGTAGGGCACTCAGAGAAGAAGCTTGGCAAGTGGTGATGGTAGCTATGAAACCTTCTGTTTGACTTTAAAATACCTTTCTCAACTAATAGTTAATCAACTCAATACAGTAAATCGAGCACATATTTTCTATGAAGAAGTGAATAGTTAACCTTACATTTTTCAATCCTAGATTGACAGCTTTAGCTTTTGTTTTCTTGAGACTCTTAGCTCCGGCGACTTTGAAGACGTTGGCTTTGGATCCCTTCTTGTTGTTTTTACCCATTTTTATTGAGAAAACTAAGTTTTATAAAGCTCACGTGCGCACTGCGCAGCAACACAACATTGACAAATAATATGTCAATTAGGGGTGAGGCATATTTATCGTAACAGATAGAACTAACAGATATTTACATTTAACAAATAACAATTGTTCCTACCAACTTATTTTATCTGTTACTTTAATAACAGCCTGTTATGAACAGACCTCACTGTTACCGCGGCTTGTTACTGTTACTCATAGTACTAGTTTTCATATTAAATGCGCCAGTTTCAAACTTAACTAATTACTTCGTAATATTCATAAATTTATAGTAAACTGACAGTCCTCAGCCTGTAATAAAGTATGAAGGAAAGTGTTCAGTTAGGAATTTTTTAATGAACAATCAGTATCTCCTATCTATCTAATCTTTTACATTATGTTGGGGTTGAGATCTCAAAAAACAAAAATCATTTATTCAAATTAGGCTGAGTGCCAACACTTTTCTAGAAAAGTGGCTGTCCGGTTATTGCTATAACACTAGTTTTATAGCAATAACCGGACGACAACAATATAAACACTTCTAATTTCTATACTTATTTTTTATACGATTTTCGACTTTTAATAGAAGAAATAAAGAAGATATTCAATTGAGATTTATCGTCTGTACAAAAATAACAGGCTGTTATTTAATAACAGATATTTGGATCTGTTATTTTTATGTAACAGTAACAGTGATAACAGATATCGTGTTTTACCTGTTACAACCCATCTCTAATGTCAATTGTTGTCTGTCAATGTCAAAATAAAACGAATCGAGTCGCGCGCAATCTGACAATAATCTAACGTTTTTGAACGAAAATCACATAGCTTTCAACTTAATAGCGTGAAGACATAATTATGACTGCACTCCAGCAGAAGTTAAAATGCTATTAAAATAAATTTTCATAATCTCAGGATTGATACTCCTTTGTGTATTTTACTTGAGAGCAACCTGTGTTCACCAACCTGTCTGATTGCGTGTATCTGAAGTTCTGAACGTAAAATTGATATACCGAATGAACTCTGTGCAACACTTTGCTATTTCAGTGATAAAGGGGCCGATTATTTGTTTTTACAAAATAAAACAATAATAAATTGCTTTTATTTGTGAAAAAGTACATAAACGCCGTCAAAATTACTTACTACTCCAAGTACAACGGGAATATTTCCGCCATGGCTAAGGTATGAATTTTGTACACCTGTTTACTCTCGTGATCTAGGTACTTATCTATTTTTTTTATTTAGCTAAGTTATTTGCATACTGGACAATCTTGCTATGTAAACTTGGTACTTGTAAATCTGGTTTAACTTGTTGAATACTGAGTTACATGCTTTGAATTAAAACCAGGAATTATTTGTGACTGTGCGTTCGAAATAAAGAGTCGTGCTTTCAAATATTATTCCTATAATGGGCGACGTCGTTGAAACTAAGGTAAATATAACAGAATCATGAATAAATACAAACCTGTTGATTGCTGTACTATCCTACAAAGAAGTACGCAACAAGTTAGCTAATGGTATTATATCCTCCTCCACTCATACAGTTACTCTTGTGGTTACAATATATTTAAAAAAAATTTTTTGTTCAATATTTTAAGTAGAGCATTACAGTTTTAACGCTTTGAAAATACAGAAAGTACTATCAAGGAATTTTAACTGCCCACTTACAAATAAAACAAATGAAAGTTCTAATCCTAAATTATTCTTTTTTTTCATTTACAGCCAGTATTATATTCATACTGGCGAAGCTCATGCTCATGGCGGGTGCGCATCGCGCTCAACTTGAAGGAGATCCCATATGACATCAAGGCAGTCAGCCTTATCAAGGGAGGTGGAGAACAACACTGCAATGAGTACCGGGAAGTCAACCCTATGGAACAAGTCCCATCACTATGTATAGGTAACACATTATTCCACACATTATTCTAACCCTTCGGGGATTACAGTGTAATTTTATTTTTATTCTATTTTCCCATTGATATATATCCTCTGTAGACTTGGGTGTCTTCATAACAAGTAACAACAACGTATGCAGAATCGAGACTGATAGAAAAATAGAGGGAAGCCTTTGTCTAGCACTTGAACAATCCCGGCTAGCTATAAAAATCCTCTATAGAGTATTCCTAATTTGAATATTATTTCTATTTTCTTTTAAAGTTAAAAACTTGTTACAATTTTTTTGATTTTCGCAGATGGGCACACACTTGTGGAGTCGCTGAACATCATGCATTACCTGGAAGAGACAAGACCAAATCAGAGGCCTCTAATGCCCCAGGATTGCTTCAAAAGGGCTAAAGTTCGTGAAATATGTGAGGTATGACCTACACTATGAATATTCTTGAGTATACCTTGATTTATTACTAAAAATAAACAGGGTGAATGATTGGTTCAACATGGGCTATACTATAAGGGACTGGAGTACAAATATGAGCAACTTTAATTAAGGGCTTACTCTGAAATATAAAAAAGCAGCTGTTCCCTACATTTTTTCCAGTGTATCCTATTTCATGCTAAAATCAGACTAAAAATTAATTACCTATCCATGTACTAAAATCATTCTTACCAAGAGGTATTGTATTACCCAGTACTAACTGGGTTGTGGAGGTCAGATAGGCAGTTGCTCCATGTAAAATACTGGTATTCAGCTGTCTCTGGTTAGACTGGAAGACGACCCTAACATAGTTGGGAAAAGGCTAGGTAGTATGATAAGGTGGTGGTGACCAAAAAGGCTTGACTAGGAAAATTTTAAATGTTTGCTCTTTTCAATATTCCAGGTGATATCCTCAGGCATCCAACCTATGCAGAACCTGATAGTCCTCATCCACGTGGGCGAGGAGAAGAAGAAGGAATGGGCTCAGCAGTGGATCACCCGAGGATTCAGGGCTGTGGAGAAGCTGCTGTCAGCCTGTGCTGGGAAGTATTGTGTGGGTGACGAGATCACACTTGCGGACTGCTGCCTGGTGCCTCAAGTTTTTAATGCTAGGAGGTGTGTGGCTTAGAAGAATATTTTGACCTTGAATGATATCTCAAATAGTCTCGCCTAGATTGGTAAAACGCATCTGAACAGTTCCACGCACGCCTCGATGAGATGTCAGCAACTGTGTCTGTAATGTAGGGGTCTGTATGGGCCAATGCCTGCCAGGGCTGCGGGACTGTTCGAAAGAGATACCGTGGCCCTGGAACACAAAGGGCAAAGACGGAGCATGGATGGGTTTTAGTCAGTAGAAGACACACTCCCTTCCGCTCCGCCCAGAGCGGGGGGGGGGGGAGTCATTTGATGATTTCCCATCCAAAAAAAAAATCTATATATCGCTTACAAACTTAGACTTAAAAAAATAGCTGAGCCAAGCAAGCAGGTTGGACAGACAGTTGTTTTGATTTTATTTCCTAGGTTGTGAGATTGAATAGAATAGTGGGAACACCTTATTGCTCTTTTTCTAAAATGCATCTTTTATTAATTTCCCAGATTTCACGTGGACCTACGCCCATTCCCCATAATCCTCCGCATCGACCGCGAGCTGGAGAACCACCCAGCATTCCGCGCGGCTCATCCGTCATCCCAGCCCGATTGCCCGCCGGAGGTCGCCAAATGAACCAAAAATGATGCCACGTCCACATATTGGCCGCACACATCGTCGACTTCGCTTTTACAGCGCTACGTCTGAATTTCGAACGTTACGAATTTTGACGTTGGAAAAAAAAGGAAATTAGGCAAAGAACCAATATCGAATTTTAGTAAATGTCAGTGCCATTATAAATTGATCTTATAAATTATTACCTAATCTAAAAAAAAAACATGTTAGGAATATAGTCATACCAGAAATATCGTTCTTGTATTTAAAATAACATAAAATTATGTGTTTAGTCAATTTGTGGACATGGTAGCATTTCTTTTCTCAAGATTTTTGCAATTTTATACAAAAGTCGCTCTTAATCATACTTTAGTGACCTAAACTAAGCTTTTAATTCTAATCTAGTCGAATAACTAATTTTAAGCCATTTTATAAGGTTTTTGGGTATTAGATAAATATTATATGTATCAGTGAAATTGTTTATAAATGCATATATACATACATACTTTGTCCATTTTTTTATAGTATAAATTGTTTCTAAGATTAATTTATTAGTAAGAAAAAATGATTATTAAATTTGAGATTATTTTTATTAGTATTGTTTCATGACTTACTGTTTGTGTTATGTATTTTTATTATAAATAAAATATTTTGTATTCAAGAGTCGTTATTTAATTCCAACAAGTTCATAAACAGTTAAATCCAAAAACATATAAACATTACTTGGGTCTTGATTTTCCACATCAAACCTTTGCATGTGTAGTGCTTTCATTTATTTTACAAGGAGCATTGAGGTCAGCCTTTGGTCCAATCTATTCCAATTTTCACTAACACCAAGAAACATCTGAATCTCTAACAGCACCTATATTTAAGCATTCAATTAGGTGTTGCTTAGTCTTTCTATATCACTTTCTCGGTAAAACAGGGCTAAGTCACTTAAGAACAGTTTCCTGGGATTAACCTTATGTCGGATCCTGTGATGATGCAGCTGAAATATAATCGAAACACAAGTGTCTGTGCAGTATAGGGAGTATGGAGTTAATGGGAGCGACAGTGATTGTTGAATCGTAACCACAAAACCTACCAGTAAAACGGGGTGAACAGGACCACAGGGGTGAATAGAGACAAATTTTGAAAGGGATTTCAACGTTGAATTAATTTGATTATGTTATCAAAAAGTACTCGGTTTTATTTACTTAGTTATACTTAATTATTTAGAGACCTTGCTAGCAACATAACATATTAATTCAACGTTTAAATCCCTTTCCAAATTTGTCTCTATTCACCCCTGCGGTCCTATTTACCCCGTTTTACGGTACTAGCTTAGGAACTGCTCAGTGTTTGTAATTGACTTAGACTTAGAAAACCAGTTAAGATTTGTAGTGAGAAGTGTGTGTTTTCATCATTCACTTTATTATTGTCTGACTATCTGAGGAGGTCATGGCTAAATAATAACAGAATTAATCTATCTTTATGTTAAGCCGTGCTTGCCTAGGTTGGTCTTTGGACAGGTGACCACCAATTACATAACGAATTTCCTCCATGCCTCAGAAAGCACGTTAAGCTATTGGTCTCGGCTGTCATTTGTAGATCTTTGAGTCGTTACAAAAAGTCTGACAACCAATCTTACCAAGGGTCATTGTATTACCTAGTACTAATTGGGTTGTGGCGGTCAGATAGGCAGTCGCTCCATGTAAAATACTGGTATTCAGCAGCATCTGGTTAGACTGGAAGCCGACCCCAACATAGTTGGGAAAAGACTAGGCAGATGATGATATTGTCTATGTTATTCTTGTAATATAAAATATAAATAATTGTGAGTAAACTTAAAGGGGTTTATTTCTCTCATATATCCATATCCTAACTTTGCGCCCAAACTATGTCTGAAAACAATCCATCAAAACCAGTTTTTTTTTTTTAATTTATTCACTGTGTGACAAACTAAATTATTTCGTTTTCGAAAGCTTCTAAACATCTGTCTCCCTACTAAATAAAACATGAGTGTAATTTGTAGTAGCAGAAAAGTATTTATTTTTTATTATAATCTGTTAAGGGAACCTTTTATTAAAAGCACAGGATTAACTCAAGGGGAAAAAATTTAAACAGCTGTGAACACAGTCATTATTAAAATTAAATACACTATATTTTGGAAATACTAGTTGTTATTAGTTAGATAGATTTAGTTTCACTCTGATCCTTCCTTTGTTGTACCATTTCTCTGATGTTGTTTTCACTCTCTTTGAGATTCTTCTCCAAATACTGTTTATTCTTTTCTAATTCTGCTGTACGAGCTTGTAATTGAGTTTCTCGGGTTTTGAGGTTGTTCTTGACATCGTCTAGACTTGTGAGAAGAAACATTCTACCAACAGATTCGTATGTTTTAGTAGCAGGTGGGAATATATTGATCTCTTGCTGAGTAAAATCTACATGTTGCATGACACGCTTCAGCACATCTATTTGAGAATCTATGATCTGAATTTTTTCACTGGATTCTACCATTTTCAGTTGCAGTTCAATAAATGCTTTTTTTAGCTCCAAATCCACTGGCTTAGCCATGTTTGTTAAATGTTAATCCAAACCCTAAATCTTGTGACTTCTTCCAAATAATTGAAATTTAATGGCGTGTGACACACAGGTATGACAGGCCTTCTGTCTAATCCACAGAATATTAATATTCTAGGGATATTTATAATCTTTGATTATCACTTCCACAGAATATATAAAACCCAATTACTTACGTGCTTCTCCACTGAAGAAGTGAAGTAAACTGAGTGGAGAAGAGAACCTAAAAATAATGTTTATTTACGAATTTATTTACTTTAGAATTCGTCAAGTTAGTATTTATTAGTTCCATGGAAACCATTTCCATACTATTTCATAAAGTGGCATCTGTCGTTGATTTTTAACTACTTTTAGTGTAGCAAGACTTTTAATAACTGCCCAGCTTAGTGGAAAACACAGCTTCATTGTTCATTACAGCTTATTTGATTTTTTGAATGACTGAATAATAAATGCATTGCCAATTCAATAGCGACATTTTTTGATTCTTGAGATTTAATACTATTATTTAAAAAATATTGTTAAGTTTAGCTTATGTTTTTATCATTTATGTGTAACACCGACATGCTGCGCCGACCCCAAATGAATTGAATGATGATGATGATTTTGATGGTGTTATACATCATCATAATGATCATCATCATTCTCTTGCCCTTATCCCAATTCATTTGCGGTCGGCACAGCATGTCGCTGTTATTTTCATATTTATTTTGTACAAAATAAATATTTCTTTATCTTTGTTTAATATCATTGACAAAACAGTTGGATTGTGAATTTACTTTTAAGAGCTACTCAAATAATGCAAGTAAGTAAGTAAGTGCCGCTAAGTATCAATATTTATTTATTTTTGTAAAAGGTAGTTTCGCAGCTGACAATAGGTAACTGAAGCATAATTATTTTTCTAAACTTACCAGAAGTAGTTAAAAAAACAATATAATGATACATGGATATTTGTATATTTATCAAATAACCAGACCTCCTCTTAAAATGGCTTCACTTACAATTTTTCGCTCTTCAATCTAAAATGAAAATATCAACAAAATGATTATTTCTTATGTGAACACTATGGGAAAAGAAAACTTAGCAAACGCCAATGTCTTAAGTTATTAAAATTGAGTCACGCAAGGGAAAAACTCCTTTAAGAAATCAAATATGTGGAGTGTGTATCCAAAGTGAGGCAATACTAGGCAGCTGGCTGTCAAACGTATCGAACGCCCTCGGTAAGCCCGCTGCGATTCTCCAGTCGACCGTACTATAAAATTACTGAGTATTGTTGTGATTGCGTCGGCATCGGCTTCGTGTATGAACTGTGTTATAAAAATGAATACAGTGTCGTGTTTAGTGATTAAATAACAATGCCAATTGTAATTTACATTAGTGTTGTGCTGTGAAACCGTTGTTTGGTGCTGTTTAAGATGACCGAGAAAAATAAATCGGAAAAGATGACTAATGCATCGAAACCTGTTCCCATGAAACTTTTTGCAGCCTGGGAAGTGGACAGGACGCCTTCCAACTGCATTCCCAGGTAAATTTGTTGTTGTAGAAGTTAAAAAAGTATGATGTTTATGTTAAGTTTTGAGTTTCACATTCCGTTGGATATTACGATTTGCATGCCTTTGTATTGGTTGGAGATTGTGTTCGCTGTGTATCTGTAGTGTTATGTTGTTTATAACGATGTTTTCGTGGGGCGTCGCTCGTAATCGGCTCGCCGGCTTATCGGTGCGATGCCACATCGTTCCTTTCGTCTATAATTGTAGGAGTTAGTGTATTGTTATGACTTTCACGCTTATTCATTGTTAATAGGATCTATGGGATTGAAACGGTCTTCGTTTAATAAGCATTCTTATTAGGATAATAATAATCAACTTGAAAAAAACAGTACTAAGGTCTATTTTGTAACAATAGATACTTATCTGTATCCAGAATGTAGGAGATAAGAAATTGAGGCAATGTTCAAGGTTACTTTCGTTTTTTTATAATCTAACTGGATTACAATATAAATCTCATACAAAACTTACGCTCACTGACTATTACATTCCAAATGAAAGGACAGTCCTGTCAAAATTACAAGTAAAAAAAAAAAATGGCTAGTACAGTCAGCACATATTAGAGTTGACAACTTGACATTGGTAATTTATCTTTTAGTCATATTAGAAAGGGTGATTTGTAGAATGCAAATGATGACTGGTTGACTTTGTCTATATTCAAACCTTTATTTACCCCTATGCTCAATTCTGAGATTCTAAGGTCTGTTTGCTGAAAGAGCAGCATACCAAAGCTCTCAACAACTACCGTAAAACCTATTGAGTATAGTTGCTATGGCCAAAATCGGCAACATGGCATCATGATCATTTACAGTACTCAAGAACATTTGATGAAATCAATCAATTCAAATATCTTCAGTATTTCTATAATTAATGAAACTGAATTATTTTTCCCAATCATTTACCTCAATGCAGCCAAAACATTAATATTACTGAAATAAAAACAAACAAACACATTAAAAAATTTAATTAACTAATATCCTAATTTTAATAACAACTCTATTGTTATAATACTAAACCAAATTTAGTTCAAATTACATCCTACTGTAAGTTGCAAGTAAATTAATTAATTTTAATATTTATGGTAATGAGGTAGAAAACAATCCCTTTTTCGTTTGGACTTTAGTATGCTCTATATAAATTCAAGGAAGTTATATTATTAAGAAAATTTACTACCACATTAAATAGTCCATACATTCCTGTTACATGGGACTTAAAACATAACTGGTGAAATGTGGGTGTACTATTAGTTTAGTTACACCTCTGCCTAACCCTTCAGGGATTACAGGCGTGATGTTATGTTATGTTAAAGAATTCATTTATTCAAATTACGACTGACATTGTTAGACAGATGTGTGAAATGGCTACAACAGTACATTCATGAACGGTATCATTTGCTCCACATTCAACTCTCCTGATGGTAAAGTGGTCATATCATCATATTCCTGTCCTAGTCCCATGTTACTTGGAGTTGGTTCTTTTTCTTTATATCATTCCTCACACTGTCCATCCATCTTTTCTTTGGTCTTCCTCTTCATCATCAACATTTATATTCATTAGTTAATGCCATGTTGTAATCTCTTCCAGTAAACAAATGTAAATTCTGAACAGCCAGTCTACGGAGATTAGATAGTTACTAATTACATTTGCTTTTAAAGTAATTAAGTAGTTAAAACTTAACATTATCTACACAGTAAAAAATTTCTCATTATCTTCTTTTTTTTTGTGATGTAATGTTTATTGATCTTATTGTTAAAACAATACCTAATACGGAACAAATTATAATCACATTAACACACATTACATATCACATTGAAATTATATGTCAAATATTTAATTTTGAGTGAAAGAAATACCTTCTTTTTCTGTATTGTAATATGCATGAAATAGAACTAAAATATTATAATATTTTATTTTTCCTCACTAAGTCCTTTTTACATTTACTATACTGGTATTCAGCTGCATCCGGTTAGACTGGAAGCCGACCCCAATATAGTTGGGAAAAGGCTAGGCAGATGAGATGAAGTCCTTTTTACATTTTTCAGAGTAGGTATGCTGCATCCGCAATTGGATAAATTGTGGATGCAGTGCAAAAAACATTTCTATTTAGCCTTACTCCAACCACTTTTGAGCTCACCAAGAATCATTTATGTAATCTCTGAATTAAAATAAAAGTAGTCCTTTTAATCTTAATCTCACATTTTTTGCAGTCTATTGCAAACTAACAAAGACATTTCTGATGAAATAAAATATTTGAGACTTTCAAGATTTTCAAAATTTTTATATTAATAATGCCCTACCCAAGTCTTGTGACTGTAATCTGCTCTTTGAAACGCGAAAAGGGGCGGAATTTAGCTCCTTCTTCTTAGCGTGTCGATGGCAAATTTTTATTATATATGTTTGGCCCAAAATTCAGCTACGCAAATTCCGCTCGCTGATGCAGTCATAAGATCGTCAAGTGTGCAAGTGTTAGGGAATTTAGCTGATCGTTGGCAACATTTTAAACGACATTTTTTCGCTCTGGTACTTATCGTACAACTGTACCTACTTATGGCGAATTTTGACTTAGGTTAGGTACTACAACGGAAAGAATTATATATTCGTATTTCCGCCTCGTTATTGCCTAAAACCGACCCTGGATGCCCTGGAGGTCTACTCTCTAAGCACGAAACCCGTAGTTTCGGCCGAAGATACGAGCGTTTCCTACTCTGTATCGCTTACGGACATAGACTAGTTCTACTTAGGGGCCCAAACTAAAAATGAATGGCAACACGATTGGACAGTTGTCGCTAAGCCCTTGGTCGCCCCTCCGCGTGATGAGTCACTCGGCTCCCTATATTCACGGACACAGCTATACTGGACCCTCCTGTAGGAAACAGACCCTATTATCCTTACCATCCGCCGAAATTTTCCGTTCTGTTCCCCCAGCCGGCCGGACTTTGTCCGACTTGTCATGTATCAGGAGTTCTGGTGTTATCGGCTTCAGATTTTTTTAACAAGTATCAACTTGAATACGTATTGGAAAAGGAATTTTAAGATAAAAATTCTGGATTTTCTTGCAAACGACTGGCTTCTTGTGAGGACTTTAAACTTTCCAAATGGAATAGCCCTAAAACCCGTAGGAAGTCCCGATAGGTGCTTACGAACGATTGGCATGTGGTGTGGGTGTCGTCCTCAGGATGCCGTTGATTCACAATAAATTGTCACTGTTTGATTACGTTTTTAACACAAGGCCGACGGAATTATTCAATTGAAATTTTTATTTCCAGTCTTAGCTATGTCCGCATGTTTACGATGGTTAGGAACCGCTCGATCTTTTTCGATGTGGCAACAGTTGACTTAGGAAAACAACAAGGCAGCATCAACCGTTTCGTATTGGTTAGAAAATGACTTGAAAGAAAATGTTTTTGAAACTCAAGCATTTCTTCCAGCTTTTCGCCCCTAGTTTGCGGTTCTTCGGGGCTTAAAATTATAAGATAATCCTTATAGCAACCCTTTCTTTTCGACCAAAGAGGTCATCATTCAAAACCAACGTATTTTTAGATTAATTAATACTACGGATTAGGGGGACAACTTGAGAATTTTGAAAAGTAACAATCCAATATCGCTGCCCCTCCAAAGAATCGACCGGGTACCTCACGACCCTACAATACACCAAAGACTGTCCCCTCATTCATTTACAATTTAACCGAAGCAGCTGCACTCGAGTCGTTATAGCCATTTACATTTGAATGGTTAAGTCTAAGTTCGTGTGTTGAACAAGGAAGTGTTGCACGAACCCGTTTCTCTTAAGGTCGTGAGCACGGTTTGCGGACCGACTCTAATTGGAGAAAAAACTAGGAAATAAAGCCTTAATACTAGGGCAAATAAATAAATACTTTTCACCGTTCTAAAACGTTTACGCGTCGCATTTATATCGAAATTTTTCCGCTCTAGTGTATAAAAGAGACGTAAATATAAGTTAGATAACAATAAATATATGTAAGTAATACATACTTTATTATATAATTAAGTGGTATCAAGTACAACATCTTATGTAACGACTAGTAAACACAAACTTTCCATACTTAGCCAACTGGTTTTTTTGGGAGAAATCTAATTCGTACCTACCTTCGCTTTTACCCAATTTAGTTTGCCCAACTTCTATTATCTAGAATGTTTTTCAGGACCTGAATACAATGTTTACCAAAGAACCGCTTATAGCCCCGCCTCTGGAAAGGTTATTATCGTCTGTAAGAAACTGTCTTTGTCAGGCAAAAGTATTAAGAAATGTTCAGCCAAGATGAAACCTTTTTCACGAAATAAAAGTTTGGCAGGAAAAAAAAATCTCATTAGTGAGCTTACATTTTTGTTTGTCGTCTACTATTGTAAACAAGATGTTATATTATTATAACTAGAAGACGGGATATTTACCATGTTTATTGTAAACATGGTAAATATCCCGTCTTCTAGTTATAATAATTTTAGTGACCATGAAAGTTTAAGATGTTATATTATTATTTTTTTACGTAAGAATTGAGTGCACAGCTGCTGGGTGTCGGGGACATACTTACCATACATACCATAGAGTAATTAACCAGTTGCCTACATACTCGTTCGTCAGTAGACGTTGCTTTGAGTGTTTTTTTCTCTGGGCTTGCACTAGACAAAATCGATATTTTTATTACAAAAATATTCGTTGGTATAAAATTTCATACAAAGACTTCATTGTGTTTTATTATTATTTATTCCACAAATGTTTCACTGTTTGTCCTCATTCCTTCGTATTAAAGGACCAAAATAAATAATTTGACTTAGAATATTTACGTGAAATGCTAGATACTTAGACAGGTAAAAGGAATTCCACTCATCAAAGTCCGTTACTTTGCAATAGGAGATTCCGTTTCTCTTGAATATCCAATAACCTGAAAAACACGAAAAGTAGCTATTCTTTTTTATTCTAAGCTGCAATCTGCAATGTGCGAGAATGATTCGTCATTGACTATCTAGTATCACATTATATCTTCAGACTTATCTTTATTGAAGAATATAATTTCTTTGCATTGTTATGTAATACGTTTAACTTGTAGCTGATAAAAACAAATGCATGAACCCAGAAATCTACGCGTAGAACTTTGGAAAAAGGCCAGCGGTGAACAGTCTTTCAAAAACTATTAGTAATAGTATCAGAAGCCACAACATCGTCGAGATTTCTCACAAAGAGTGAGAGCGATGAGTCACTCTGTGTGCAAATTCGAGTTATGCTAATGTCAGTATTGGCATTGGCACTGTGCGATATGAGCTCCTCTTCGCCGTGTGTTACATTAGGTACAAGTTAACTCAGTGTTGTTTACTATAGTCTATCTAAATTGACTCCTTGGAGAATACAGTCGGCCTAAGAAAGGGTTATGTCCCAAACTGCAGTATGACAGTTACAGTGTGACAGCTATAGTGTGACAGTGGCCTTTGGCCTGCATTCACTTACTGCTGGGTGTCACTTTTTTGTGACAATCTCTACGTTTCCGTGCCAGCCTGTGCCTTTGTACAGGTTTTTCCCCCCGGTAGCAACAATGACACCTGCCCCATCTCGCCACTGGTCGATCAAAATTTCCTGTCCCAGTCCTTGGTCCTTGGTCACTCGGGCTGACCATTTCTTAAACCGACTATTCTTCTTCCTCTTTCCTCTCTGGCAATTGACCCGATGTCCAAATTCTGCCAGCGTCAGTTTCGCGTAAGCTGACTAATGTCATATTATGACATTAACCAACTTATCTGTGCAGGCAGGTGTCTGATGAGATGACGATTAATAGAGAAGTATGGAAGCAGAAGAGCTCCGACCAACCAAAGGGCAAGAGTATGATGATCTGTGCGGGCGGGAAAACAGAACTAAAATAAATGTACGAAGTTTGACATATCGATCCAAATTTTCTTGACAAGCAGCGCCACCTTGAGCTGGACACTTAAAGTGGTCGTACTATAAATGTTGTCCCGTCAAAGTCCTGTCAAACGTAACAGACCACAAACCACTATGGAAAAACGAAGATCGAACCTGGGAGAAAGCTTCTGCGGTTGACAACCTTCCGATATTTCTGTGTCAAAGGTTAAAAGTAAGCGACAAATAGTGTGGGCGGTAAATTGTGTCAGTTATTATTAGGATTTTATTGGAGAAGCTGGTACTAAATCATACCATAGGCAATTATTATGGTAAATCCGCTTGTTAACGGTTTACGTTATGTTTATTATTTTCCTTATGGGCTTAGCTTTATATGTGTGTACAAAACAAACCACAACAAAATGTAGTTTACGGGAAGCTCACGTAAATCCCAGTATAGGTACTATGTTCAAATATAATTTGTTATAAATCCAGATGTTCTAACAAACAATAATAAAACATTGTTTATTGGAAGTTACGAAATAACAGTATACTATACATTTATATAATTAATAATAAATTAACTACCATCCGAGTATTAATGAATAAAACGATACGTACCTAATAGTTCCCGACTTTTTTTAAAATAACTTAGTCTAATTACTCGCATTACAGAGTGACCATTTTTACCTATATTCCATTTAAAATATTTAAATAAAGAACATGAAACAACGCTCATCGCCGCTGGCATGTCCACGCGTACGTAATTGATGCGCTTGCGCCGCGGAGGGTGACCGCAAGGTCGCCGGTACCGGGGGGTGACACACCGAGTGGGTGATCGATTGAGTCACTGTGGTTGGTGCTCACTTACGACTCATCTTACGACGATATTCGAGATTTTGTTCAGGGTTATGTTGACTAGTAATACGGTACTTGGTCATCAATCACTCAAATATACCTTTCGCAGTGCACATGCTGGTCATAGACCTCTCCGACTTCCGCATCCAGTGTGACCCAGCCACCATTATAAGGTTGTCGGTCCATCTGTCTGGGAGGCATCCATCGCTGTACCTCCTGATACGCTCCACTGCTGGACTTGTTTGTTTCCTCTACTACCGATTCTTCGACAAATATGGCCAGCCCACTGCCACTTCAGCTTGCTCACTCTACCATACATATCGGAGCCACTCGTGACCATCTCTTTCTTTGGAGTGCCTACATCTGCCTGATTGAGCATTAAAAGACTTCTTCTTTTCATGTGGTTAGTGCCTAACCTGGTGTCAGAGTTTTTATGCCGCCCATGGGCCTCTGACTTGGCTTTTCATGCCGTCGAGAAATATCTCTCAAGCATGCTGGTTTGATTTCCTCACGATGTTTTCCATTAAAGGACATCACCTACTGGGCCAAAGTAATATCGTATGAGTCGACCATAGTACAATTGAACCAACTATTTGATCCGACTGAATATAAAGAAGAATGTACCCGAAAACAATAAATAAAATCGTTTAAACTGTGGAGCTGTTACGAGAAGGGCGGATTCTTGGCAATCATTTGACGGGTATAAGTCATACCAGGATACCATCGATACGAAAGATGAAGAAGAAGATTCTGTCTAAAGCTCGATTTGCCATATTTACGCAGTTACGCCCGGGGCTGTTTTGCAGGCTCCGGAAGCTACGGTACTCTTTTGTTTGGAGTGTTTTTATTAACTATTAGCGGTCCCTTGTTTCGCACGGATGCCGTTTTTCTTCGTGATGGATGTCGATTTGGATTGTCGTGTTTTCATACTACGTCCCGTTATATGAAACGGTTAATCGAACTTGAGATGAGATTTAAAGAGGTTTCTTTCTATTGTTGTACTACATAAGTAGTTACTACGTTAGTAGTAGAAGGCTTTTTTTAATAACCGGAATTCATACGCATAAAATCTAAGAGAGGAACGGTGGCCCAGTGGTGGAGACCCCGACTTACGAGCAGTAAGTCGTGGGTTCGAACCCTGCCAGGTGCATTACTTTGTGTAAGTTATTTCATCACCACTGCTCTCACAACGGTGAAGGAAAACATCGTGAGGAAACCAGCATGTCCTAGAACGAAAAATTCGAAGAGATGTGACATCTACCAACCCGCACTGGGCCCGCGTGGTGGATTATAGCCCATTCCCTCTCATAGAGAGGAGGCCTGCGTCCCAGCAGTGGGAACATTAATAGGCTGATTATGCTAAAATCTAAGTAAATACTACAGTTAACAGAATGGCAAAGTATCGTATTGAAGACTGAGCATTTATTATTCCAAAAATAAAGTCTGGTCTTTCGATTTTACTTCAATTAAAAATTAATGTGATTCGGCAAACTAAAGGAATAACCTTCAGATTCATCAGAACCATCACAAGATGAAAGATATTCATTGCTGTAAACTATATTCCCAAAACCAGCCGATTCAGAGGTACAATAGGTCTCGGAAATAATAATACACATCGTACTACTAATCCTAAGAGCACAGAATTACTAATTATAAGTAATACCAAAAAGTGACGAACTGACCAACAGGGTAGCGCCGAAGAAGAAGAAACTAAATGAAGACCTCGAAATGCATCGCCAATAACGAATAATTTAATACAAAAATAAAGGAAACCGGTAATTAACGAAAGCATTGAGGTCATGGCTGTCTCAATCTAATCTACATAATTGCTAATTAGCACGTTATTGCTTGCATGGCAAGGTCGCAAGTTTTTGTAGCAAGTGCAACGCCTTGTTACTAAACAGTGCATGCGTTCTAGACGTACTGTGTGTGATTACTAGTGTTATGTGTGTTATTATTGTCTATTAATCTTACTCAACAAAAAATAACAAAGTATGTGTGTAATTTTTTGTTGGATTTCTTGATGTTCTCTTGTGCCCTTGAATTTAGAATAATTCATGAGGATTAGTGTCGTTTAAACGTCTAGGAAGTGTTTTATAGGACCTATAACTAAAAGACGATCGAATGTGCAGTGTGTGGTGACTAAATAATAACAGCCACTCGGATCAATGTTCAGGTTAAGCGGCGCTTGCCTGGGTTGGTCTGTGGGTGGGTGACCACACATTACATGCCCAGTTTCCTCCCTAAGCCGTTGGTCCCGGCCGTCATTTGTAGATCTTGTATAGTCTTTACAGGTAATCAGAGGCCCTCTGACAACTAGTCTTACCAAGGGGTATCTTATTGCCTAGTACTAACTGGGTTGTCGAGGTCATATAGGCAGTCGCTCCCTGTAAAATACTGGTTAGCAGCTGCGTCATCAGTTAGACTGAAAGCCGACTCCAACATAGTTGGAAAAAAACTAGGCAGATGATCATGATGAGAATTTGTGGTCCTTCACTACAACTCTAGGACTCCTACATATTTGATAAAAGTACAGAATTGTTGTATTTAATAAGCGACACTTCCTTCATAAAAGAATTGCAAAACAACAAGTGAACATCGCGATCGTGTGATATTGCAAGGACTCGACAAATTGTTGAAGATAAAGACAGACTCTAGAAACATAATACTAACATAATTCCACACAGTCTAAAATAAAAATACCCGATCACCTTTGAACTTATATTTTAAACTAGGAACAGTCTTTATCGAAAACGAAATCACAATAGAGGAAATCTTTAGAAGATCTTAGGACAAACAAGAGGTATAGAAAAATAATATGCGTGTTAATATCAAAATACGATCTTTGTTATGCAACTTTGTAACGCACAAATAAGATTTTACAACTTAATTTGCAAGGACTCGAGAAATTGTCGGAGGTAGAGACAGATTCTAAAAACAATACTTACATAATTCCACACAAAGTCTAAAATAAAAATACCCGATCATCTTTGATCTTATGTTTTAAACTAGGAACGGTGTTTATCGAAAACGAAATGACAATAGAGGAAAATCTTTAGAAGATTTTAGACAAACAAGAGGTACAGAAAAATATTATGCCGCGGTTAATATCAAGATACGACCTTCTTTGTTATGCAACTGTGTAACACATAAACAAGATTATACAACGTAATTTAATGCATTACACAATATTAATTTGCATAGTTTATGTAATTATGCCATTCATAATATAGGCTCTGAAATGTAAAGACCGTAAACAAAGTAGAAACTCAGAACTAATAACGAAGAGCCTAATGAAATAACGAATGATACTTGAAGCCTGCGAACCACGTAAATTCCAACATGTTTATCTCTAGTTATACGCTTTTGCCCATAAGTATCTAAAATGAGTCAGCCTAAACACTAAATATGTACTTTTTATGAGCATGGCTTGTCCAAATAAAGACTGTAGTTATAAGCTTGACTGAAATGGCCAATCTACGCGTTACCTAATTGGTTGTCAATGTCAACTTCACGTCTCACCGACTTACAAACATAGGTAAAATGTAAATAAATCTATTGTTTTGATCATTATTTTAATCGAGGAAAAAATGTATGAGGTTCTCAAGTTAAAACGTTTTTCATAGCTTCTATTTCATACAGAAAACTTATATTAAAGTCAAACTCAATATCTTGAAGAAATAAAGTCACTACTATTGTCAATAAACATCACCAAGAGCGTTTTAAAGCAACTTGCAAAAAATAAAGACGGTATAAAAAGAAACGTTTAAATTAACAGTACAATCATCAATCTAAGTTTAGATGTATCTAAAACAGATTCTGATAAACAGATAGATAACGCTAAGAAAGTAAATTCGGTTGTGTTTACTATTACAAGATCTAACACGTCACTAAGCAATTGGACTTTGGCTTAGAATGTATCTATTTTTAAACCGCATTCAACGTAGTATTCTCTTTAGTAAACGTTACGGCTACAGTATTTCTTTCATTCATGATATCGTCTTCTAGTCCATTCAGTTCTTCGTTTTCTGTGAATTGATTTCCATTCTTCTATATGGGTTATATATTATTCATTTCCGTACAGTTTTAAACAAAAATGTTAAAGATTCTACAAGTCGACCTTGTTCTTCGGTACAATGCATTTCCTAAATTCCCCGCCATAGTAACCGCTCATCGCTCCGTAACCGAGTCACCGAGTCTGCTCGAGAACCAATCATTCAACACGACACCTATTATCTCTTTTGACGATAAATATGCTGCCAAAGTTAATATAATCAAATTCCTACTACCCTCTAATAGAAACAGCAAATGTATTTACATTTTGTAAAGGAAAAGCAATATTAGGAAAATTATTAAATGTTGTAGAGATATTGAGGAAAACTGGAATTTTATTATTATTGTGCCTACGTCGTAATAAAGCATTGTAATGTTGAATTTTCCTATCTAATAACCGTTTTGAGAAATTCAGAGAGGAGGTATTTTTATTAACAGAATATCCTACGTTAACGATATTAACATAGCAGAATATTTTATTTATTAGTGTTCGTGCCACATATTGGGGTCTACACGCGTTGCCAAGGGAACCGAAGAGTTCGAAAAATCTAGAAAGAATTCGGTTATCGACGATCGATCATCGAATATTGATACATCAAACATTTACCAATAAATAGTTGGCAAAAATCTTTGTAGTAAAACGTTATATTCTCCAGATGTCGACCACATGTTTTCTATCGGTTCACGTTCAATATTTATTGGACGTCCCCATTGTTTTACGAAGTTGTTATTTAGTTGTTGACACAAGAGGCTTCGCCCCGAAGCTTTAACACAGCCGGTCCTTTGAGCATTGTCCTGAAGATCAATAGACAAGTTTCCAATAGGACCCGTTCTCTCAGTAATTAGTTCTGGAGGTATATCAACTATGTTTGTTCCATGTCGAACACTGAACTCGTATTTAATTGCTTCGAGTGATGTTTGATCGACAATATTGTATTACATGGTAATATTAATTTATGTTGAGTGATTATAACATGATCGAATCTCTACAGATTATGTACCATAGTTCTCAAGAATATTTCCTGGTCGGGTTTTTTTCATATTAGATAAACATAAAACTTATAGCGCCTTTCGACAGTTTCATAGTTCACATTTTGTTCCATTATTCAGAGGGTCACAACAGAATTTTCAACACAACCGTCACATCAAAACACGTGCAAATCAGGACCTGCTGTCGTGATAGCAAATTGTCGAGCGATGGAATTACAAACCTGCGCGGACCGAGTAAATTGCGTACCTGTGATACATCGCTGTCCCACTTCCTAACAACCAGAGCTCACTTTACCAACATTAATTGGATACAATGCTTGTAAAACACAATTACTCTACACTTACAATTGGCTCGGTAAATCTAAACAGTAATTTCGCTTCGGCCCCATATCTCGATACCGTTAACTGCAATGACTGTGAACAGCCCAGTCAGATCGGTACACTTTTTGTGAACTGGTCACTGACCCGTCTACCTCACGCTCCATCTCGTCGTGAGGTACTTCATATTTGGCTTATTACTCTTTACGACCGCTTTGATCAGAATTTAGGGAGCGGAATGAACGTTAAATTCGCCTCTCTCTACCTTTTTCGAATAAACTAGGTCAGTTTAACCAAATTCATTTTTCGTTTATTAAAATCACGATCTAGATTGCTGTACTGCGTCATGCTTAAGAACCGAGATACCTGAGGATTCCCAGACGAAGTGTAATGTCTATTCTTATTTTCAGTTTTTTTCTGAGAAAGTCAAGTAAGAAGTAAATCATTGTACAATTATAAAAACTTTAATCAGGCAGTACCGTTTTTCCTCAAAAGCCATTGTTTGCGAAAAGATCTGTTTTTATTATGTCCACCGAGAAAGTCTTGAAATGTACCTGTAATTTTAGTCTAAAGAATATTCTGTGTTTCGAAGCACTGGGATTTTTGTCCAATCTTACCGGCTGATTGGATTTTATCAACGGAAGACAACTCCAAATCTTCGTGATTTATTTCCTCATTTTAGTGTAGTCTAGGTTTTAATACAGGTCCTAAATCAAGGCTTTTTTGGCGAACAATGGGCGATATTTTTTCGTTACTTAATGCGGTTGTTTTTGCTTGAATAGAACTTGAAAAGACTTCGAAATTAAAACTGTTTGGAGCGTAACAGTTTTCCTAATCTTGAGCAATTTTGGCTCTGGCAGTTAGATCACCGTTCACGTTTTCCGTGTATTTGGTACTATCTAGAATGAGACTGCCTATTGACTCATTGGTTCAGAATTCTGTAGTTTACGTGTGTTTACTCGCCATTACGATTTTATTGCAACGGTGTTCAGTCCATTTATTAGAAGGTCATTATTGAACAGTTAGATTGACGTCAGGCTTGTTCTGACGCCTAGTAGTTTTGAACGCACGGAAGCAATCAATTTTCGGGATATTAGAACAAAAAGTGCCATCATGAATAGATCTCTTGTAATTACGCGGAGTTAATCGAATGTCGGAGTCAGTAGATGTTGATGGCTTGACGCTTGATGTCCCTAGTTGCGAGTGACATTTTACGGCTGATGGATTTTGAAATTTCAATCAAATCACTGCTGAACCTGCGGCGGAATGGAAACAAGACTTTTTATTGTAACATTGTAAACTTGGGATTGAACAAAGGTATTAGTTACTCTGTGTTATTTTTATTAATACGTGGGTGACTGTTTCCTTAACTTTAATGATTCATATGTGACCGAGTAATGGTTCTGATTCATCTTATTTGTTCAGATTTATAAACATAACACATGTTGCCTGCAATACTAATGCGCAAATGATCATTGGTTAGTTGGTCCTTGTGTCCGAAAACGGGAATTTAAAAAGATGAAGATTAATACTTGACATCTTACCCAAAACAAATGTAGTATTCAGAACAGATTGCGATGATTAATTTGAGTGCATTTGCAGCTTCTTTAACAGCGAGTTATTTAAGCAACTGCCAATCAAATGCATTCTTTAGTGATAAGTGGGTGCCTACGTTGTTTATAAATACTCCATCCTGTCTTGTTGCTCGGAGATTACAATCTCTCATCATACTTGTACTTGCTTGTTCATGCTTTTCTTGATATTCTATTATTACTTTGATAATATCTTGTCACATATTTCTAATGAATTTGCCACTTATCTGTTATTCGCAATTTATTATTTTCTTTATTTATATTTTTTACAAATCATAACATTTTTAAATATTCTTTAGAAAAAAACATTTAAAAATATAAAAAAATGTAGCCCACCGGTATCGGGAACAGGGTCCAAGCTACGCAAGCAAGCTGCGATCAAGGCTCCAGAGAGAGGAACCTCCTAACAATACAAGCCATTTTTTTCCATTTTTAAATTCCAAAGCAATTTATTATTATTATTTAATTTGCATTTCATTACGAGCTCAATTTTGGCTAATCGTGCCAGCCCTGTCCCAATCCTTACCAGTTTTAAAGACAGACACCATAATTAAATTTTTCACAACCGTCGTGTCCTCGTCACGATGAGCATTGTCGCGCAATTTGTTTGATGTCACAATCACAACGATGCCTACTCTACTATTATTTACTTCAGGTAATTTTCTCTACGTGACACATCCGAAAACATTGCGACACCGCTTTTTGTATACCCGGTTGCGATTCTGCAATACTGCAATTAGTGTTGTGCTCCGTGGCTTTGTCATGAACTGTTCCCTTTTTGTTGTTTACTGTTATTTGGATTAATGGTTGGTTGGAAACGGCACTGTTATACAGTATTTCTTCATTTCAAAGTTTTAACGCAACTGTTATTTCACATGTCGTAATTTCCGCTATAGTTGTCGATGTAGGTCCTTCGATATGCTTAGCCTCGGTACGAACCCCGTTTTGAATTCGTGAACCGAATTCATGATCTGAAAGTAAAAGTGTTATCAGCAACTTCTCTCAACGCTAGTCATAAATTTCAACTAAGAGAAAGCGTAGACTGGCAGTCACCCAGTAAATTGATGACATCCTTTTAGTCCACGGCAAAAATATCATTTGCTGCAGTTTTAATACCTTCGTCAGTGCAAATTTAACTTCTGCTGTGTCCATCAGCAACTTTAAATTAATTCAAGTATGTTTTATAAATCATGCAAAGGTCAATACATCGTGTTAATTGTCAGTGCCTGCTAATGACCATGACTCAAAGTAATAGTTTATTCAACTCTGACATTGTGGCTCCGATGTTTTGTGTGATTGTTGTGCATGAAATGCGATGAACATGCGATTACTCGCATTGATTGCTCTGAAGCTTTGCTTTCATCGAATAATTACGAGCTTTGTTAGTATTTTTATTTCTTTGTTTCATCATGTTACTCTAAATCATACTTATTTCCATGAGAAAAGCTATTGCATTATAAATACTCTCAACTACGATGTCTCATTGGATTAAAACTGCTTCCGTATTAACGACTGCAAACAAGAAACCACTCGCACTTAATCTTATTAAATCAAATAAGGTTCTTATTGGCTCTAATGATACTGCAGTAGCAAATATCTCAAGCGAGCAGAGGTTAGAGGTAATAAATATGGAGGAGACATTTCAAAGTGCCGATTGGAGTTACCGGTGTGACAAATGGCGCGATATTAAAGTCGTATTGTCGCGTCTATTGGACACCCACCTTAATGCGGCACAATGGACGAGTCCAATAATTCCGTACGTATTGTCACTTGTTATTTGTGGACGACTCTCTGTATCCTGTTAACACATTGTTTTCATGTCATTAACATAATATTAAGTATTTTATATTTCAATGGTTCGTGTTTTATTAATTTTGTATTGTATATTGTGTAAGTTAAGGCTAACGGAATGATCACGTATTTTATTACCTATAATATCTTCTTGTATGTAGTCTTTGTTACTTTAGATGTACTTCACAGTATAGTCCTAAGTTTAATTTATTTTATAAAGGTACTCACGAAAGTAACGTCTTGTTTACTCAACAAAATCTAATACAATCAGAACTTCTTTGTGTCTAATGATTTCGTTATTAGTTTTCTTAATAGAAAAGAGCGACAATTAGCGCCTTTGGAATTTCATTAGTTTCTATTTGGAGACTTATAAGAATTTATAGTGTTAGTATTTTCTAACAGATGTGTGCAATCAGTCTTTCGGTCCACAAAATTTCCACGCGCACTTATTCGCGGGCAACAGCTACTTCTATAATACTAATAATGTTACTGTTTTGCTGTTAGCCTGGTCATCACATTGCTCGACAAAAGCCTCTCCCCATGACTCCCAGTTCCTTCGATCCAGGGCCAATGTCGACCACTGGTCATGTGAGAATAAACCAGCTTCACTCAAGACGCTATCAATGGCGATCGTCACTTCCATCGTCACTTCCCATTATCGTTATAACAGTCAAACATTAAACATCATAATTATGTCCAAGTTACGATCCTTTACTATTCAAGTATTGGGAGTCATAATAACATAACAATTATGAAATAACATTGAACAGACGTGGAAGTTTAAACAATAGCAATGTAAGTACCTTATGACCGTTTTCACGTACAGCTGGCAACACCTTATAGGAAGGCTTAAATAAGAGCGCAGTGGATTTTCAAGAGTTGGAATACCAGCAATGCGATAATATTAAGGTGACGCTTAGCGTAAGCGAAAACTGGCATTAGTGGCATGCGGAGGAGCTCGTGGCTAAATTAAAACAGCTGCACAGGTCGATCTACAAGGTTAAGCAGTGCTTGGCGTAGATGGTCACAGTACTAAAGTTTTCCTCCGTGCGTCGGTAAGTACGTTAAGCCGTTGGTCCCGTCTTTCATTTTTAGATCTTTGTCAGTTGTTCTGGAGCCATAGCGCTAAATGGCGCGTTTCTTCCTGTCTGCTCCGACTTTCGGTATCTCGGTTCACTCGTGCAAAGCGATGGCGAAATAGATCGTAGTGTAAAGCACATAATTAACACGGGATGGATGAAATTGCGGCAGGTCACGGGAACAATCTGCGACTCCCGCATTCCCCTTAAACTTAAGGGGAAGATTTATAAAACAATGGTTAGACCTGCTGTCTTGTATGGATCAGAATGTTGGGCCACAAAAGGGATGAATGAAAGGCATTTGCATGTGGCGGAGATGAGAATGCTAAGGGGGATGTGTGGTGTTACGCGAATGGATAAAATAAGAAATGAGTATATAAGAGGAAGTTTGAAAGTGGCGCCGGTGACTGAAAAGTTGTGTGGTAATCGGTTGTCGTGGTATGGGCATGTGATGCGGAGGAATGAGGAAAATGTTGTGAGGAAAGTTTTGAGTATGAATGTGGATGGGTATATGAGTAGAGGAAGACCAAAGAAACGATGGATGGACTGTGTAAAGAATGATATGGCAAGAAAGGAGGTGTCTGGCGAGATGACGAGTAATAGAGAAGTATGGAAGAAGAAGACATGCTGCGCCGACCCCAAATGAATTGGGATAAGGGCAAGAGAATGAAAAAATGAATGTCAGTTGTTACGAGTAGTCAGAAGCCAGAAGATCTGAAGCCGAAGACAACCAGTCGTACCAAGGGGTATCATATTCCCCAGTTACTGGATTGTGGAGGTCAGATAGGCAGTCGCTCCAATCGGATACAGCTGAATACCACTATTTTACATACTGGCATTCAGTTACATCCGGTTAGACTGGGAGCCGACCCCAAAATAGTTTGACAAAGACGAGGCTGATGATGATGTCGTTGGTGAATTTCCTAAATGTAAATAAAGTCATGTTTGTCTTAAGAGCGTTAACGTCTTACGGCATTTCATACAAACTTTCAAGTGATTTTTTTTCGAAATGACTGAACCGATTTTAATTAAATTTCGTACGCATAAGCAGGATACATAAGTCTTAAGTTTTGACAGAGAACTTTTCGAAATGTCTTTTAAAAAAAAAGATAATTGTAAATTTCTGAAAAATCTAAAATCGGTCTATTTTAGCTGTAACACTATTTTTCGAAAAGTTCTCTGTCAATTCTTTAGACTTATGTATCCTGCTTATGTGTACGAAGTATCATTAAAATCGGTTCAGTCATTTCGAAACAAAATTACTTGAAAGTTTGTATGAAATGCCGTAAGACGTTAACGGTCTTAATGCTTTCATTTAAAATATTAAGTGCATTAAATACTAAATACATGTACTGGTTGTAAAACAAACACACATGACGGGCCAGGAATTCTCAATTTCTTGGAACATTTCATTTAAATGCATAATATTCTGTAAGAGCAGTTTAATCTCAACAAAGATGAAGTATCTGGCTTCAACAAGCAAGTCAGTTGCATTTAGAACTATATTAACATCTGAATGTTATTATAATTTACGTTACATTTCCTACATTCTTGTTTACCTCTCACTATGAACTTCAACATTAAAAGTTTTCGCTGCAAGAGAAGTTGCTTCAACTGCGACTTCTTTTCGAGAAAGGTTCTCTTTGAGCTACAAACTGTAATTCAAGAAGTTACTGAAACTGTTTTGAAGTTGCTTTTGAAAACAATCTTGAGAAAACTAAGCTTTTTGTATAACTTCTCCTACTTTGCATTATAAGATTACTTAATACTCTGTGTTCAGTTTTGCCTTGCAATAAAGATTAAAAACAGCTAACTTTATCAGGAGTAGTAAAACTGATTTGAATTGCCCCATATAGCCGCCATAATCTCCTTCCGTATGACACGGAAATAAACTTGTAATAAAGTTTAAACTTGTAGCGAAGTGAAGACTAGAAAACTTCGTTTTCCGAACGTTAGGTGAAATCTACCGAGATGGCTGTCTTCGTACTGATCTTGCAGGTTTCTAAACTTGATTGCATTGCAATTTTATGTTAGTTCTTTCTAGAAGCTCTAAGTCTGGAACATGTAGTTTTACTTGAATCTTTTAAGTACTTTTCTCTTAAGAATATCGAAAGGAGTTTGAATCTAGGTCAATTCGAGGCACGTAAAGAAGTAAAGGATAAGCTAGCGTTTCATTAACTGTGTTACGACGACAAGGATCGTTTATTTCGATTAAAAATCTAGAAAAATAAACGTAAACAAACAATGAACACCATTCTTGCTCTGTCACGATCTTTTTTACGCCCGTAACTTAAACAAGAATGCTACTCCATCTAAAGAAGGAAGTATCTCACTAATGCGACTGGTTTTTTCAAGGGAGACGAGATTACTTCGGGTGAAAGTGCTTTAGCCTTCGTGAACATTCGTCAATAACCGACTTACATAATTATGTATCGAAAGCTCCCATCCAAATATAAACGACAACGCAATAGAGGATTTACTCATTGTACGTCTAGTCGTCCATTATGGAGTATTTGATGTCTTCGCTTTCCCTCTCAATCAGTGATCAGTTCTTATAAGGTATAAATTAAAGAAAGCTGTGTCTTGGGATTAACAGTTGAAGATAAATTGGAAATTACCTTTCATGGTGGTAGGTGTTACTGTTATTAGAATGATTGGATATCGAATAAGCCTTTGTCTTTTGGTAAATGAGTAGAATTTTCTGGAGACTGAGTGCAGAGGCAGCATTGCATTATAACCTCTATAATCCATTTGATGAATGTAAATTGGGAATAACCTTTTCTGAAAGGTGTCATTAGAACCTATGGACAATCTATTGTCTTTTTCCCAATATGTAGAATCTTCTGGAGGCGTATTTAGGTATCAACACAGTTTTTTTTTTTTCTTTTTTTTTTTTTTTTTTTAAACGTTGCCCCACACTAGGAATTACTCCTGTATCGTGGGTGCGTTTACAAACATTTAAGCTCACATACACAAACAGCCAGACCCGGAACAACTACCTGTAGGCCATACAAATATTTAATGTAATCGAACCCGCGATACGAAGTGCAGCAGTCAATCGCTCAGCCACTGCGCCAACCGTGCCGTCAAAAAGTTCTATCATTAAAACATTTAACAATTTTGAAAAGCAGACCTTCCGTGTTCTAAGTTTTGGACTCTTCTCCTTTAATCCAGTATAATTTGGGACTTCGTTAATCCTGATACCTGAAGCGTAACTCCCCAGTGTAACTCCTAAAGTCAAAGGTTTAATTATTAATTCTGTCGAAGTCTCCCTTGATTATTTGTTGCTTGTAAATAAAGTTTAGTTGATAGCAAATTGTCATTTAATATTCCTTTGGAAATAACTTGTCCTTTTTAGTAGAGAATGGAAAGTTTCCGGCTTATACTTTTCGGACGACGACGGTCCTGGCGAAAGTATTGGAATGACTTTGAAGAGTTCGGACTTTTTCTGAAGGTTTTGGAAGATTTTAGATGGTGATGGTGATATAGCATAGTGTGTAAAGAGTTATGGAAGAATGTGCATATTCTTCTTTGCGTGTCGATAACTTACTATTTTGACTCGACTCAGAAGTTAGCTATGAGCTTGGCGCTATCACTAGCGTCCATCAAAGTCTTTGATGTGGCATCAGGGCACGTCGGGCAATGTATTAGGTGTCCCATCGTTTGTGGAATAGCACCTCATTTTCACTCTTGGCTGGAATCGTCTCTAAATCTCCACCTTAGCGGGTTGTCCATGGTGCGACCAACCAGCCAGCAAACCACCAGCTTAGCAAGTCATGTCCAGGAGAATCTCAGCAGGTGAGAAGAGTTAAATGGGTAATGTGCATATTAATTAGTATGAAAGCAGCGACCTTCGCAGTGATCAATATAATAGTAACTAGTTAAACAACGTAAGTCGTACTTGCTCTTACATAACATATCGATTTTTGATGCTCAAATGCTAACTTATACAACAAGCAAAGTAAGCTATTTTGAGATCCGAGGGACGTTTCCGCCAGTTCGGTAGTGTCTATAAAATCGCATACAAATTATATTTGCTTATCATCAGCTTCATTTCCCTGTTGAGATTGAACGAATATGGCGCTGGAATTGAATTCAAGTGTATTGAAGGAATTGGTTCCGAAGGTTTCTGACTATCCAGTAGTTTTTATTAAAACCATCTTCTTGTTTATATTTAGCAGACAATGTTATTTTTTGTAAATTAGCTAACTAAGTACGCTAAACTACGGAGGTTACCCCTAACAATTAGAAGTGTACTTATAGTACACCCACATTTACGCAGTTGTATGCAAACCCCATGTTATGTTGACCGGGCACAAATCCCGACGAGCTAATTTGGGTGCCAAAAATACACTCCGAAGCCAAAAAAACTAAATCTTCGATTAAACACATGGTGTTGATTTCCAACTTCAGGATGCTACCTTTTATTTAAAGTTCAAAGTCGACTGAAGAGGAACGACTGAACGATGAAGAGCAACCTGTGTAAACACATGTTATTATTCTAAACATTAGTTGTGTTATTAATACAGCCGGAAAGCTGCTTTCCTGTTGTGGTGCACACGGTCTTAGGTTTAGATAAACAATGAGCCTTGTGTCTGTCTCATGTAGCCGTTTTATCCATAGCTGCATATTGTTATTGTTGAAATTATGTTTCCTAACGAGGTTTGCGGTTCTGACCACAACTTTGGTAAATCTAGGTATGCGTTTTAACAAAATTATTATTAATATAGCTAGCCCACATTGTCCCACTGCTGGGCAAAGGTCACCCTCCACTCTTGCCAAAGGTCACGCTTCTGTGCTACTTCTTTCCAATTCTCAAGGAAGACATCCAGTTCGTCCCGCCATCTCCTTCGTGATCTGCCACGACCCCGTGTTACTGTTTCAGGGCACCAATCCTTAGCTTTTTTTTTTTGTTTTAACACAAACATGATTTAAATGCAGTTGATTCTCGTGTTAAGCATATCTGCAGTTCTGACACGTTTGTGGTGACGATTTTTGTACCTATTTTTTTTTTTTTTTTTTTTTTTTTTTTTTTTTTTTTTTTTTTTTTTTTTTTTTTAAAGTTGCCCCACACTAGGAATTGCTCCTGTATCGTGGGTGCGTTTACAAACATTTAAACTCACATACACAAACAGCCAGACCCGGAACAACTACCTGTAGGCCATACAAATATTTGTTCCGTGCGGGAATCGAACCCGCGACACGAAGCGCAGCAGTCAATCGCTCAGCCACTGCGCCAACCGTGTCGTCCGATTCGATCCCATAATTCAGAAGTTTTTTTGAACACTGTTTTAAGCTTTCACGGTTTATAACTAAAATGAATAATCACGGAAGATATCCAGTAAGTGATAGCATAAGTTTAGTTTTTCTGAATACCTTGTATGATTTTTTAATCTTACTCAGGTTGTGTCGGATTGCCGTCCCATCGGACAACAAGAGTGAGGGAAGTGCGAGTGCACCTGTTTGCTTACTCACTCGTTCACTAGTCTCCGCTGAGTGGCCGCATCAACCGATATTCTGTCTGGAGGACAATTATGTTTCTTTCATAGATTCTCACCAGGCATTCTTTCTTCGGTAACCTTGGAGTCAAATATTTTTTTTTACGACAATAGAAAAATACAATATGCTAAAATTGTAGTAACTTTTAGGACCCTAACTAGGCCCAGCATTATGTATTCTGAAGTAAAAAGTATGCTAGTCACGTTCCGAAGGGCCCTGGATCATTCTCGAAGCTTCGATGTCCCGGGATTTATTTTCGAGAAAATTAATTATGTTTGCAAGGCGCTCAGGATATTGAATGGAATTCAGTTTAGAAATTTTATTTTCTTCGTCCATTACAGTGCTAAGAGGAAGACTTTAACTATGTTCCAGTATTTAAAGGTTTTTATTCAGTTTTATCCAAATCAATATCTAAACCGCTGTTTTATCTAGCACTTGTATCGTAGATATGTCATTATCTAATGGTAATGGTTTATCTAATTATCTAATCTTTTGGTGGGACTCTGCACTGAATATGGACTTTTGACTCGAAGAGTTTGTGTTTTAAGTCCTTTAACTTTGTTAACTAGTTCACGTTCTTGTTCAAAAAACGTTGTAGAATTTCCAATGCAAAGTGTTCTATCTAATTAATACTGGTCATCTGTTTGATCGCCGATCAGGAGAAATGATCCTTGAAAAGTTAATTGAGTGGAATTTTTCAAGCTGATGTAAAAAGTTTCAAACTCAGCTTTGACAAATTTTTGCCAAAGGATTTCATACTTTAATTCTGAATTGATCTACGAGTAACAGGAGAAGTGTTTTATCGTGCATATTTAGAACACTCCCCTCACTCAACCTTGACACCAATATCATCTTTGCAGCCGAACCGAGTATTCAACCTTAGCTGTCAATCGAGAAAACGCAAACCTTCAAGTCGATAAACTACCTCTTGAAACGGTAAGGGACTTGAGCTGTTAACTCTTTGAGCAAACGCACTCGACGATAGTACGTTAACGTTTACGTAACCGCGTGCGTTTGGTTTACGTAACGTGCTAGTTCGGACAATGACCGTGGTTAGTGGAAGGTTGAAGTGCCTTGTAATGTCGATGATTGACGTAGCTAATTTGTTGTCGATATTGTGAGTTCGCGTATTGAAAATTCAGAATACTCATTCACGATTATTGTGGAGATATACGCAAATTTGTCGTCGTGAGTTGCTATGAACAATGTGATGAGGAGGGATAAAACGCATATGGCTAAAAGAGCGATGAATATTAATGTTTATAGATGTAGATGGAGAGGCTGGCCAAAGTAAAGGTCGATGGATTGTGTGAGTAATGATGTAATAGAGAAAGAAGTAAATGATAGCGTGACGACTGACAGGAGAAAATGTGAAAAAAGAACGTGTTGCGCCGACCTCAAGTAATATGGGACAAGGGCAGGAATATTATGATTCGGAGCTTCGTCTAATCTAATAAATCTTCCTGCTATTACCTCGACATTACCTTTCAGTTTCAATTAAGATATTAACCAGATCAGTGAGAGTGTTTAATGGGGTAACAGTTTCACACCCAATATAGTCAGGCAATCTGATAAGGTCTCTGAAAATTGTGTCGTCCTTAGGACCATTGAGTAGATCTTTATTATCAAATTGGGTGACTTTAGCTATCGAATAATTTATGTTCAAATTCGATGCACAATTGGTGAGTTGTAAGACAGCCTCTTTGGTCTAGTGATTTCAAACGCTGAGCATGAGATCCTGAGTTTGATTCCCAGATGGGACAAAGTGTTAATGGGTTTCCCATCAGGAATTGTTCAATGGCAGCCACAGAGTCTGGATTCGTACCCGGTTGATGGGAGCAGGCCCTACATAACTGGCGAAATGTGGGTGTAGTATTAGGTACACGTGCGATGTTATGTGATATTAACTGGCAAGTCTACACTTCTAATGTAAACCAAAGTTTATAATACAGCCAAGTCTAGCTTCTATGCATTTATGGAGTGTATGTGCAGTTTAGAAAGTTACATAAAAACCAACATTACTGCTTTCGTGAGAGTTTGTCGTAAATAAATGTACATCAGATAACCGAACGAGTACTTGGTGACATGAGTTATAGCTTCTTCTAAAACGTGTTTATTTTAATTTATGTGCACAATTAATGGCGAGACTATGGAGAAAACCGTTGAAGTAAAGTCGAAAAGTAGTAATTATATGTAGACAATTTGTCAAATTGATATTGATGAGTCTATCTATTGAAAACCTACTAGACATTCTTGTCCATCCATCACATGTTTCGATGTTCTAATCTTTGTACGTGTGTCAAAAAACTTGACTTGTTTCTTCAGTTTATCACACTTTATTTTGATTTCAGTTGTCAATATCTTTTGAGATAAAATCATCTCGTATTTTATAAAGTAAATCGAATTTTCCTCCTTCATTTCCCAAGAAACGGCGCTATCGATTCTGTTATCATTCACTGTGAATGCTAAAGCCTTATCGACTTCAATACAATGCACATTCTGCGCCCGTTTTCTTATCTCTATCTGTCTGATAATATTGTTCTTGTATACCGTTACTAATATTTATATTTCCTAAACGATATCATTGTTGTAATCTTTGTTCTTTATCCTTATCTTTTGTTGTTGTGAATGTGATTCATACTTTATTAGATCTAAGATTATGTATTTAGGCGTCGACATACTTATGTATTTAGTTACCGGTCTTATTGTGTGTGTACTGATTGGTATATAGTTAGTACACTAGCACTTAAATATGCAAGCATTTCGATAACATTATTATCGACGATGTGCTATGGGCTTGGTTTCCGTATTGAGGATTGATATACTGAAAATACGATAATAATCACAAGTTATTCTTGCTTTGCCTTGTTTATTGGTACATTATAAACGCAATAACATTTCTAGAAGCGTAAATAGATAAAACATCAAACAACGTTCCACAAGCTTCCTCTCAACCATCATCTGCAATGTCACCATGAGCAACGACAAATTGAAGCACTAAAGTATTTACCGCAAACCTGATGTTGACACTAACGAAAGCGCAAAAGCTTTCCTAGACATATAAAATTCAAACAGTACCCAAGATCAATTTTACGTCTGCAATTTAAATGTCGTTCGTTTGTATATTCGAGTCACCTTTCGGTACGGTTCACATCCTGAGTTTCTCTGAACGTAGGATGGCAGTAATAAAATCGGGCACTGAGCACGGCACTTTCTCCGATACGGTCGGCAAAGTTCGTTGCTCAATCGAGCGGGAGACTGGCTGCAATCGCTAACGTGCCCCTTCATGTGGTCCGGTGACAAAACAATATTGAATCTCGTATGTTATTGAGACTAAATCCAACAGCGAGACAGCTTACGGTATGCGGGAACAGTGCTGCTACAGATATTATGGACTGCATTGTTTGTAATTGAGTTATGACTGCAAAAATATTTGGTCCATGAATACGTCAGTGACAATATAAATAGTCTCATATTTTGCGTGAAATAGCTAGAAAGCACCATTGTTAGCGACCGCAAGATTAAACTGTACCAAGCTGACCAAGGAAATAGCCAAGAGGTTTATTTATGATTTTATTTACTGAGCTTTCGCTACGCCTCTATTATAGAAAATTAGATTTGCTTACGAACATCGTCATGATGAAATCTGTGGGGAACCAAGAATAATATGGTTGCGCGCGTTGGGAATAACAATTTCTCCGTAATAAGAGGCTGCAACGTTGAAAGTGTTTATGAGGTGTATGAAATCGAAAATTATGGGTTGTTGAGCCAATCTATGGTTCAGGATACAACGTGACTTGGAAACATTAGATTTCAAAGAAAACTAAGCAGACGTAAAATTACCATGGTGTAATCGATTTACGATCTGTTTTAGTTACAATCTACAGATACATCTGCTATCATCAATACAAGATTATCTATGGACATTAAATTGTCATTTATGCCTCTCGATTTATCGTTAAAGTCTTAGCACGTATCGATTTCAAGTAAAAGTAATTTTGAACACGATTTTGTGTCACGGGTTAATTTATCATCCGTGCGCTTTCGATTATTCCACGTATTCAGTGACAATGACACGTGTAGGTTAATTTATTAATAGATGAGTCAAAGAATACAAACGGCTTAACAAATTATTCTTTGATGCAAAGGTAACTGTTATCGACAATGGTTTCATCCGTAACCTTAGCGATTGCTTCAGCTGCTCCTGTTGGCGCTCACAACTCTTTAAAACGACTCTCAAATTCAGGGTGTTTGGCAGAACCTTGAACATACGAAAATGGTGGATAGTGGTCATCTGCTACTTACTCAGCCCTAATTTATTTGGCCCTAGCCCACTGGATATTTTTTAAATTTTTTTTTTTGCTTTCTTCTAGTTTCACCACCTTCAAAATGTAATTGCTATTTTCTTTGTACTTAATTCAAGAATTTACATAATTTAAATCGATCATTTAATTTTTACCAACCTTGCAGTATTAAATTTCGCAAAACATTTCACTTTCCGTAAAGGTAAAATTATGAATGGGCCAAATAAATTAGGGATGAGTAAGTAGCTGATGACCCCACCTATCCACCATTTTCGTATGTTAAACATCCTGTATAATAAAGCAACAACAACTAAATAACTCATTATTACCATAAGTAGATTGTGGTTAGGTGTTTGTTTAGCATTTTCCTTTGTAAAGAAGGAAAGTAAGTAGCTTCCGAGAATTGTGGCTCGAAGGAGACACATCACTACCTACAGCCCTTTATCCTGTTGTTTGTCATTACATTACTTGAACACGATACAATAGCGGATTTGATAACTAATCAAGATAAACAAAAAGACAAACAAGATAATACAATTCTAATCATACTAACTGTCACTTTCGCAGATATTTCGTTCAGTACCGCTCACATGTACAATTCAATCGATCAAATCTTTGAAACCGATCAATCGACTTCGATCATCGAACTCGCGTGCAAAGCAGTTTACAAACACACGGTAGTGCACATTGGTATTAGCAGTCACTTTCTCTATTATGTTTCTGTCATCGTTCATTACTCCAGTTATATCGGGTCATTCGGACGACCGCTACTCGCCAGCTTTTTGGCATTGTTCGTTGTTCCACTAAGATTTATTTCTCGAATGATGGACAGTTTGCGTAATTGCCTTTCGCGTCCAGAATTTTCGAAATGAAGTATGGGGTTCTGTTTGTTGGATATTATGCAGCAGGCATGCCATAATTACTAACAAACTTTCATTAACGTGTTTTTGTTGATAGTGCTGATTGATTTAGATGCAGATTTTCCAGAATGTTCTTATTGTTCCTACTTGTATTTTATAAAAACAATGCTGGTTGCTAAAGGTTATCGGTCAGCTTCTTTAAAACAATTTCAGAAAGATCAGTATCTTTGAACCATTAACCAATTATTCCAACAACACGGTTGAATTATGGGTGAGATAATCCAATCTACATATTTCTGTATTCAACCTCTTTTAAACAATAAAGCAGTCGGCTTATGGCCATTCATTTAATTCACCTTATCGGATATCGTGGGAGAATCGAAACAATATGCAGCTTCTTGTGTTTAGTGAGATAGTTCTTCATTCTTTAGAGGTATTAAATCTCTTGACTACGGGTTATGTAGGAAAATTGTTTTGTCTGTGTTAATCGTAACAAACGGTTTAAGTTGAACATGGGTCTGCTCTATGATTATCATCATCATCATTGGGAGTATTGCTCCACCCAATACTCAGTATCGGCCTCGTGCCTTTTGTACCATTATTCCCTGGTCTGCGTGCGTAACCCAACCAGGTTTACCCGCGATCTTCTGAGTGGCATCCATCCATCTCTGTGTGTATATTAGTTACTTTTATACGACTCTTGTGATCGCGTCCTGTTAGATTCTCAGTACCTTCCTTATTCTAAAATGTATGTAACATTCTATTAGCAACAATGATTTCTGCGGACATCTGTCAATATTTTCTAGTCCTACTAATCTGTGGATTACTTCTCCCAAATGGTATGCTTATGTGATATCTTTTACTATACGTGCTGAAAGATAGCATCTTATAATGATATTAATTATGTTCTTTTTTCTACAAACAAGTATTCATTTCCCTTACATTTTCCTCCTCTGTCACGATAATAATATAATTATTTTTATGAGCTTGCATGTTTCCTTATCTCGGTGTCCTACCGCTCCTACGCGCGAAAATGACGTTCCATCAATTTACTTTTCCGACATGACAAGCATAGCGAGCTCGTATTTTTTAATTACTTTAATTAGTAAACTTGGCAGTTCCATTAAAATGAACACATGAACATTAAACATTGTTGTTTGTTTAAAATGCGTGCAATTTTCATTGTTCGCGATGTGGTGGTGACGCATGGCGTTTTATACTTGGATTAGTTCAGTTTATTCAATTAGCGATTCAACAGCACGACAACTGATATTGTGCGTGGTATGTTGCGTGACTGCAGGCCTAGTAACGAGATTAGTTTGGATATCTATCTATACTGTTGCACAATGCGTGCCTCTGATTGCACCTATTAAACCTATCATGAAAACTAGGTTTACCTCACTGCAGTGATTTGTTGGTATTTTTAATGTATTGCATCAATTATCAGAATATTATTAACTGCGAATTTATTCCGCCATGTTGGAACGATTTCAATATTGCTGTTCAGAGGAAATTCAACGCTCACTTATGGTATGTAGGATAATCCCAAAGCCCGGAAAACCTATATTGAATGGTGTAAGATGTCGGTAAAGTGTTCTAGTTCGATCAGATTGCTTTGAGAGCTGAGCCGGTTGGATATTGAGATACGATCTAGGCTTAAATGGAAATGGTCTAGACGGGTTTAGACTACGTGTTATTACAAATTTCTTGCACTTTATAAAATCTGACGATGCTCTTGATTATGTTGATTGCTGTGTGGCTTTAGAAGTTATAGAATTAGTCTTTGGAAGACTTCACAAATGTAGTCACATTTTCAAGAATACTGCAGTATTCTGGTAATATTCAATTAAACCATGAAATATATCACACATGATTCATTACCAAAAAATAACTTCTGTTAGGACTATACTGACAAGCTAATCTATTGGATTGACAACATAATCTGTCTAAACGGTCTTGATTGTTTGAAACCAGTAGTAATGGTATCGGTTTGTTTGACAGACTTAAAACATTTGATCAAAAAGTAGCTTTAATCATGTATATTGTATACCTGAAACAATTCATTACTAGATGTCTAGATACTGATGAGTAACTGTCTAAATTTCCATGATTGAAAATCTACAATGACTTAGTTCCCTTCTTTAAGAGTGGGTACTTGCTTGTTCCGAACATTCTACGTAATATATTCATCTACGTCTGTAACATCACAAGTACCATTACAGAAACCAATCGTGACCTGTCACTTGAAACTAGTCATGATCTTCAGAAGCGCGGGAGGAAAAACCTTGCGGGTTTTTTTTTCGCTGTTCAACATGCCAAATTGTTTTCAATTGTAATTTACTACGTTACGCCATCTAGATTATTCAAAGCTTTGCAATGAATTACGTGTAATCTTTTCTTTTGCATCAATATTATTATTTGCTTCTTCGGTAAAACGTTCGTTCAGAGAATATTCAATGAAATTGAGACATTGTGGAATTTAAAGTGTTATCAAAATGAACATTCAGAATCAGTGTTATTTGTTTTCGTATCTGAAATTCAGAACTGAACGTCAAATTTCTATTTGATTCGAAATGGATGCGTAGTGCGTACAACTTACTAATGTAGAGAAATCTATTTCACTTTTTCCAGCAATTTCGAACTTTAATTTATGTGGGGTTAGTGTCAGCTCTATCGTGTGTGTTATAGAGCGTCCATTTATATTCTCCGACGCAACTAGGTCCCGCGATACGCTGCGACAGAGACATTTCTGCTATCTGGCATTCACCACCCCCCGCAGTTGGGGTTTTATCAGTCAGCGACATCCCGACCTCTGTACGTCTGTAAGTAGGGTAAGCTTTATTGTAGACTAAGGACCTTTTATGTTAGGGATAATAGGACTTTGTTTGTGATATAATAAATTCCCTTTATCCTGGAATTTTATGTCTCATTCCTTTTTGGGGTGGCTATAAAATCGTATGTTACTTATGACCCTACGTTTGTTTCGTCCAACTATTCGCTTCGGGTAATTCTACCAACGATATTGCCAACCGAAATCGGAGGGTTATAAAAACTGTTGTACAAAAGTTCTTTGTAAAAATTCCACAAAAATTCAAACAATACAAATCACTCGTAATATCGCTTGCATCACCTGGTACACATGTTCGGAGATTGGACGGTTCGCATTCACGGTGCAAAATATTTGTTTTCATATTAAACAAGAGCCATTAATTCAGACACGCCATGTGCTGCGACGCTTCAAAGACCAACGTTATAAATTATGTAGACGTGACAAACGCTTTGAAACATTATCCTCTCCCGAAACTGTCTGACAATGTTGATGGAGGACACATGCATACCGCTTGAACTCGTCCGCAAATATGTGAGATATCTCGTGTGTTTGTAAACAATTTTACAATCATATTATGCCACTTGAATGTTTGCTATATGAGAGCACGAAAGAAACAACAAATTCTTGTTGAAAAAGGAAGTACATTGTAAAAAGATACTACGAAGTGACATACAATTTCAAGATTGTCGTATGTGCTGGTTTTTGTCACGCATAGTGGTATTGAATTTTTGTTGTTTAATATTGCTGTAACCGTCAATATCGTTGCGCTCTATTTGCGATGTTCGGATATCTTGAACTTATATCGTGACCTCGTCTATTTCAATTGCCATTAGTTACTATGTAGATGATTCAATAACATACATAACGGATTTTCTTAAGTAAACAAGATAAGAAGCATAACATATATTTTGTGGTAGTAAATCAATCTCGGATCTTTCAAAATTGATACAAGTTGATAAATAAAGCCTGTGGTCTCAATCCGTATAGATAAAACACATAACATTTTATTATATCATGATATAGTTTATCCTTCAGATCCATTTAAGACATCTGGATGAACCTACAGCTAAGAGATTTCAAATCTTAATCTCTGAACATCCATCGCGTCTCATATCTGCAACTGTAAATCAATTTATATCCCATCTGCTTGATCGCTTGTCCCATAAGTGGCGTTATCCAGCTGTGCTTAATTACGTTTTGATATGAAATAATTAGCGCTGTACGAATTAGAATAACGCGTTGGTTACATATCGCGCATATGTACGTCGCCCTCATTGTTTGAAGCCAGCTATTGTTCACAATTCTTGGAAATTGGAGCATTTTGTATCATTCCTATTATTACTTGTCTTGTGACGCTATAATCCTTCTTTGAGCTTCGACGTGGGTTTAAAGTTCACGATTTGTTTAGCTTCGTGGTAATCGATGTAGGTGTTGGTCATTACGGGGTTTGAGTCGTTATTATTGTAATGTAATAGCTGTAATTGTATGCCTACGTTTGTATTTATAACTTCAGCAACGTTCCCCAGGGAATAAGGATATTTTAACAATGAGTAGCCGTGTGACGTTTATAAGGTATTTTCCTTTCACTGAGAAAGTATTTTTAATCTCGACAGACTGCTTGAAATCAGTTCATTGTCCTTCGCTGTTGATGTTGCGCTCAGAATGTAATATTAAGGCCACAAGTCTAAATAGCTTCTTATCGCATTCAGACATCATCGTGTTTGTAAATATTATGGCATAATACTTATTTTGCATTCTTTTTGTTTCAGGTAATCATCGTTTATATCCGGAAGATTTTTGTTAAAAAATCAGTAACGCACCTAGAGAGGTTACTTGGGGGACACCGGATGGTATATCTTATTTAAATAACAATTTACCTCTGTCCACTGCCGGATTTTGCAATGCGGGATTTCTCGTGCTGCTTATATTATTAACAATGAAGCCTATGACAGGGTACTGCAAACCTAATCCGATTCCAATCTAAATTTCTATTAGCATAGCTAATGAAATTCTAAATTAGGTTCAATAAACACTACTAGCATACAAATTCCGACCTGATTTCGTGCAAAACCACTTATTCTCACCCATAACACGTTTCCGTCCAATTCGTATCGTAGCAACAAGTGACGGATTTCACTTTCGCGTTTACCGGGGTCGGTGAACTGGCTATGTTTGCCCTACCGGCTTGGAAAACCAAAGTTAATTGCTTGCTGAAATGTCAAGCAAACAATGTTGAGGCCTCTATTACAAAGGTATACGGTCTACAATAGTCGTGCTTTTGTTTATGTAAGAGCATTACTAATGCTGGTAAAATGCCACCGTCCAGCGATTTACCTAATCACGTAAGCGAACTGATAGTGGAATGGTCGTTGATGATAGTATTGTTAGGGTTGGCCTTTCAGGCGATCTATTATGCGAATAATAGCAATAGCCTAGTATTAGCCAATGAAGTAGGTACTGTTAGTTAGAAAATGTTGGTATCAGTTTCATTAATAATGTAAGTATTCAGGTTTCTGTTAAAATACTCCACAACACCTTTCAACCTTTTGTTGAGCGACAAACTAATTTTGTTGTGCAATCCTCATATTATTATCTCGAACAACATCTAACCTTTATACCGTTGACGAAACAAATAGATATTTATTTATAGAACAAACAAAAGTTACCTTTGTCTTTAGAAAGATAAGTAATTTACTGTTGAAGCTTTGGCGGAGTGGTCAGTAAATTCACTACTCAGAAAACAATTTTGGTAGCCTACCCACGTTATTGTTATATTTCCTCTTAGTCCCCCTTTTGTCCACTCGATTCCCCCTCCCAGTTGGTTCGCCAAATCAATAAAGCTTTTAACGTTAATGGTCTTCTCCGACGATGTTTACGAATTAACCGACCTCAAATTGTTGACGGTTTTCTGAGATTTTTCGCTTTACGTGCCATTGTCATGTTCTACGTATTTAACTCCGCATCTTCGAAATGTTCATTATTAAGGACAAGTGTTTTTATAACTGTTGAGAACCTCTTTTCTTCATTTAATTTATAAATACTTTGCTGTCCGTCTCGAGCCTGATTAAAAAGTAATTTGTAATCTTTTGAGCATTTCAATTTGTACAGGAGCTTAATTGATCTTTTAAGAAATAATGAAAAGTATTTCAATCTCATTAACCGTCATTCTTAATATTTTTTGGCTTCATGAGCTTCAATTTTTGGCATACTAATGTGGAGTTTCGTGTTTTATTTATTCAGTTCTGAGAATGAATACAACTGTGTAACAATGTCACTTGCTTGTCATAATAAACCATTTTGTAAGACTCGCTCGACTGAGAATGTTTTTTATATCTTGACTATATTATTAGTAGCCCAACTCTTGTGTGAAATTGAAGTAACGTGTGTATGAATTTAACACTTTTTTATAATAACAAAGTATAATCTAGTTTTATCACCTTCACTATCGAGAATGTCTATTTTCAGTCTTCACACTTGAATGCGAACAATTTCGATATCTACGTTCCAACTCCCGAAACGCATCGAGTTTGCCAAGCGGTTTCAAATTTGATTCTTCTGTCCATCTCATTGAATCTATTGTTGTTTCTCAAGTTATAGGTACGGTAACTTACCTAGACCTCATTGTGCTTGTTGTTGAGCATTAGAGCACGATGATCATATTATTAAACAATGTTCTTGAACACAATCATGTCATGTTATGGTTGTCAGTTTGTAGATCTTTGACAGTCGTTACAAGAAGTCAGTGGCACGAAAGTCTGACAACAAATTTTAGGGGTATCGTAGTACCCAAAACTAACTAAGTTGTGGAGTTCAGATAGGCAGTAGCTCCATGTAAAATACTGGTATTCAGCTGCATCTGGTTAGACTGGAAGGAAGCCGACTCCATCATAGTTTTTAAAAGGCTATAGAGATGATGTTATTGAACACATCAAATTAACTGCATGAAGTATTAAATCGTGTGCAGAGTCAGTTTGTTTCATTATAGTAATTATAACGTATGTGTTTGTCGTTTCTTGAATGATGTTAACTGTTTTATCACACGTCATGTGTGAACAACTGTTTATTTCTTTCATGTAACTGGATTAATTATGAACTATTGTTTCTACTTGTTTTCGTTAATTAACTAGGACTTTTTTAAATTAAAAATTTCACATGGCTACAGTTTTCTTTTAATATTTAAATTAATTTGAACAAAGGCTTTAGATAGATTTAGGTCAGCTTCGTAAGCAGTTAGTTGTTTTTCTAGGCTATTAAACCGCTTTTTAGTGTTATCTGATTGATAGCTAAGACTTGGTCTAACTAGAATGTTCGTCAAGAAGATGTAGGTAGAAATTCTTATCTTACGTTATTTTGTAATTACGTACATCTTAAGTCTTGTTAATTCTTTTAGTGAGTTCTTTATTCATAGATATGATTGTCTCAAAGATTCTGTTAGGAATATTTTTGATTTCTTAGAACTTGTTAGATCTGTAATCCATCACGAAATTATTTTGGTTTAGAATTTATTATACACTTTAAGTAATTAAGTTACAACTCAAGAGACAAAAACTTGCAAAAATACATAAAAAGCGTAAGATTAGTAAATATTTATTAATATATTTTGTTTGTATATATGTATTACTATCATTATAAGTGCCTATATAAATTTTAGAAAGCAAGAAGTAATTTTTATTTATTAATTTTGTACTCTATCACAATGTTTTCTTATTTAACCCAAAGGTTGACTGGTAGAGAATGCCTTGTGGCATTAAGTCCGCCTATCTACCACTATTGTACATGAAGTATAAATAAATAAATTAGTTACAGTTTTTATTATTGAGATAAGAAACGATACTGGATGGTTATGGTGCAACTTACTCTCTTAAATACGAACATGCACTTGTTGATGCGACAGAGAATAGCCCAGAAATGTTTATTGGCAATTGGCAACAGGCCTAGTAAAGCAAAAAAAGCGACCAGGGATACGAAGTCAATCAGAAATCAATCGGCCCAGCCAATCTCCATGAAACATACATAGACGTTAAAAAAACAGAAGTTGCAAATAAAAACTACACGAAAACATGAACCAATGAACTTGACACTAGAAATTGATGCACTGATTAAACTGATTTCAATATTCAAATAATAAAAGATAGCATAACAAAGAAAGTGGAAAGAGAAACTGATTTGAATACGTTAGACAAAGAAGAATTTAAATCAAGTCTTTTAATCATTCATTTAAAAACAAATAATTGCCACACTGACCTTCACCCAGTAAATGTTGCAAATTTTATGTTTCGGAACGTTTTTTAGTAAGTCATGCTTCTTTTTGCTGCAATTGTTAAGACAGTTTTATTGCTTAATGTTGGAATAAAGTAAATAATCCGAGGAAAATGCAAACTAGATTTAAAGATGGAGAGTTTTGAAGCTCTTTCGTCATTATACGCAGATAGATAGATCGCTAGGCTTAAAATAGCTCCATCTAAACAGGTTTATCTTAATATAGATAGAACGTGAGTAATCGATGTTACAGATTTGTGCTTACTAACACAATTATGAAGTTTCTTCCGTGTTAATCAATATGAAAGGATAGGAAATCGAGGTCATATAAACACTGGAAGTGAAGATACATTTTGAGCGGTTATAATGAATAACGGTCCTCGCATGGGTTGAAGAAATATCGGCTAAGTGCGTGATATACTCACATCGTTTTCACAATTTACTGTTCGTCGAGTTGATGTTCCTTTGATCCGAAAATGGGGCGGATAATCCGAAAACCGTTGAAATAGTAAAAACTAATTCCATTATGCTTTTTCTTCCGGGTGCCAACGAACCTGTAGATGATTATGTTTTAGGTTATAATATACTGCATAGTAATTTTCATCAAGATTACCTTCTAGTAGCAGATCATTCTCCCTTAAAATTAAATTGAAATCTCTGATAAAGAGGAGTAACGAAGCATGCCAATGAACATTACCCTTAAAATTGAATAACATTAACCCATATTATCAAGTTACAAGGGTTTCCTTTAACTACTAAGTAATATCTCCTTCTTCGAAATAATCTAATAATGGTTACTGGGATTCAGAAAGCCAATATAATAGAAATTGAATTAAGTTATTATGAACTGAAATATTGAGTCTTAAATCAAAACTCACTTAGAAAAGTGTTTGATAAATGATAGATCAGAAATTGAAAAGAAGGGTTGAGAAATTGTAACGGTTCAGAATGTAATTTGGAAATTAAGGAATGTATTTTGGATTAAGCATTTATACCGGCTACAGCTGCTAAAGGGAAAATTGAAATGAAAAACAAACCGCAAAGGTTTGTTGAATAAGTTCTTATAGGTGACACTAACGAAAAGACTACGGTTTGCTTCGTTGATGGCAGCAAAAGTAGTAAGATTTGCTTTTTAGATTCATTCGCATTCTGTGCGAATGTACATGGGACCCTAAATTCTTCAACAAGTTTTTCGCAACAGTCAGACGCTCGGGCGACATCACTAAATCTTTCTAAAACATAATTACAAACAATCCCATCGTTAGTACTTCAGGTCGTTTACCGTCACCACCGAATACCGGTCGGTGTTTTAGGACACATTCGTCATCATGATCCTTGAACTTGTGGCCCACTTTGAGGTGAACGTGTTCGAAGTTTGGCGTGAGGCGAAGTACATAGTTCAGTTACGCACCATACGGTTAGCTAGCTGTTGGTATGTCTACGCCATTCATGGTTCTCGTTGTAGGTATTTGTAGAATTTTTAGCAGTTGTTTCGTTTGTTTAGTTGATGTTGGTGTTTCGTTGTCATTAAAGTTTAGTTGTGTAGGCTTTGAAATACTTTGCAGCACTGATACCTAGTTGCTTCCATTATTATTTGTTATGATTTGTAAACTATGTCAGTATTTATCGTCTATTTTGTTGTGATACACAAATTGTCGCATAGCTATCGTTTAAACAATGTCGCAGTCGGTGGCTATGATTCGTTCAATGCCTTCAACAAAATGAAATAGGAACAAATATTGAGAGATAACAACTTATAATTAGAACGCCTGTTTAATCAATTACTGCCTGTCAACATCCTTTAACATATATAATTTATCAAAACAAATACAGTTAAATGTTACACAGACGTACTTACCCGGTGTACGATAACACGAATTGATTACTTCAATACGCATATTACTTGTTTTTGTAAGCCAAGTCAGAGGCCCATGGGCGACATAAAAACTCTCGACACACTAATCGCACGATAAAGAAGACTTGTTTTTGTTAGAAAATCGAGAACATTTTCTAAACTCTAAAATCAGTACAGTGTAGTGGAAGTGAATCATCGAGGTAAACGGTATCTGTCTACAAAATCATTGGGCTGAGGAAAATTCTATTGCAGAAAGCGCTTTCGAATGTTTCAGCCGTGGCCCGTAACAGGTAAAATTAGCGAATCGTCTATCTGCTGAGTGGTGCGGCTATTTACTATGGAAATCTGATTTTATCCGTCGTTTGATCGACTAGGTACGATATTTTGAGGTCGGTTTTTATCTAGATCGTAGGTTGAATTCGTACTCAGGACTCGTTACAAAAAAATACTTCGTCTCTCTGCTATTTTTTTCGTTTGAGGCAAGAGCAAACAAGTACGATTTTCATCAAATTGAAATGTTACTTCTATTTAGATTTTCGTACGAAGCGAGCCCTAATTGATGTTTCGCGTAGCGACAAAATGCTGAATTCCATTTCAAAGGTCGTTTGCTTTTACCGTAACTTGATTATTATTGAAATCGTTTTTCGTCGTTTATTCCGTGATATTTTATTTCAACAAAAATGCTACGAATGTGATTTTATTCTTACGTTTATTTTTATTAATCCAAATCTCTCTCGGTTCCGCAAAATGTTTGGGAGGCCCGGATCTTTTTTGCCCTTAAGGGCTTTATCGATTCCTTTGTGAACCGTTGTTCCAAATGTGCTCCTATTTTTTCATCCATAGCAACAATGTTTTAAGATTTGAAAGCCTTCTGTTGGCCTTTCTGAATTTACATCACTGTGAACGTTTGCTTCTTTTGTTATGCTAATAGATTGGTGCAAATTAGTCGTGAAATAACTAGAATTTACATGAACGTGCTATAACTATGAAAGTTAAGGAAGTAGTGGTCATATATATATAGTCACGCTGTTAGTGAGTGATCACTCCATTTGGCAATACCTGTCGAAAGTTGCAATTCCTTTAGCGAATCCGAAATTCTGCAAGGATCTTGACGTAAAGACGTTTCATGCATCCAAATATCTGTTTTGACGTCCTGCACGTTTCAATAATGCATAGGTGCTGTATATGGTAACGAATGAGAATATCATGAATTATTATTACAACCTGACTGCTGGGTCCTCTAAAACAAAGTGTTAAGCTTTTAGCGAAAATTGCTTGTAACATTATACGTTTTGGTGCCAGACACCACCTGCGCCATCTTGTCTACGTTTTAACATACTGTAATAACTTTTATAAAAAACACCTGTGATTTCATTCTCGTTTCCTAAACCAATAACAATAAAATATTGTTTCCTTGTTACACCGTTTATGGTTATTAACGGTAAACGTGAATATTTACGAAAGAAGAATTGAACAATTATTTTAATTAGACGATTGATTGTTTTATTAGTTATTCCGGTAATTATACCACAAAATTTAGGTAAGCACGTTTAGCCGTTGTCCCGGGCCGAAAGTCTGAAATCAGATTTACTAAGGAATGACGTCAGACCCAGAAACTAGGTTTTCGAGTTCAGATAGGCAATCACTCCATGTGAAATACTGGTATTCAGCTGCATCCGCTTAGACTGAAAGCCGACCCCAACATTTTGTGAAAAGGCCTTTTTTCTTTTTTTTTTTCTGATGATAAATCATCAAATGGCCAAATCATCAAATAATACTCTGGGCGGAGCGAAAGGGAGTGTCAGACTTGTACTGACTAAAACCCATCCATGTTCCTTCTTTGCCCTTTGTGTTCCAGGGCCACGGTATCTCTTTCGAACAGTCCCGCAGCCCTGGCAGGCATCGGCCCATGCGGACCCCTACTTATTTGCTGACATGTCTTTGAGGCGCACGTGGAACACGAACGCGCCGTCGACACGGCCTGTCGTCATAAGACGGCCGGACGGCGAGCTAGCCCATTACTTGCTGTCTACAGGCCCGCACCTACCAAGAGGTTCAGAGTAGCAGCCGATTCATGTAGAATATTTGTATTTAACAGAAAACACATGGCCTCGGACTTGTGCAATGCCACCTCGAGACCCAATTGCCGGATCCTCTCCGCGATTGTGAAAAGGCCTGGCAGGTGATTTACTACTAAATTGACGTTCTAGTTGTGAATGTATTGGAAAGTTTTGTCAAGCATAGCAATATCTTACCTCGTAATTATTATACTAGGACGTGGTCTACCCATCCGAGTATTATTAATTCGCCAATTTCTCTCTGCCAAGGGATGCAACGTGTAGTGTGCGATAAGTAATTGACATTATATGTCTTACTTTTCTCGCATGGTTAGTTTCTACTATGATTTGTGCAATGCATTTGTTATTCTTAGCTAGAATTTATATTGCTCATTTATTTTTAAGCTTACTCCTCTTCTTTCTTTATGTCCTCTCTTGTATCAGAAGGAACTAACACAAACAGCATAACATATTTTTTTTATGGTACGGTTGATAAAGTTCCAGTTGATTTCTCAATAAGACAGATTCCAAATCTACTAACCCGTCGTATCCTCTCAAGATGCATGGATTCTCATTAAGCACACCACAATGCTCACAGCTCATCATCAACGCAATTTCTGATGTAACATTTAGTATTTAAAGTAACCCACGGTTCCTTTGTGTTCTGCCCTTGGAACGTCGATCGGTTAGTCAGTTTATCAGAGCGGGACTCACCTCGGTTCCCGGTTACGTTACTCTGTGAACAACAATGTCACTTCATTTCAATTTCGTTACTTTCCCCTCTTCGGAGTTAAGTGTTTTGTTCCGACGGTGACATGTTTCGTTAATGTCATTTATGTTTTTTTGTGCGTATAGAACATCAGCGTCGCTTTCTATATCATCTTTTATCGTTGCTTTTGTTATTTATTGCAGGGAGCTGTTTTGTCTCTTGTTTTTGTTGATTACAGACGTCTCTCAAGTAGCTCTATAACTTCATTTTTAGCACCACTACCTATTCCAACTACAACGTCAACTGCTATAAGGCGTCTGGTTCGAATTGATAGGGTTGGATTGAGTTCGACATCCGTCAATATTTCAACTATTATCTCATCCCTCGCTCCAACGAGCTGTTAATATTTTCTGTCCACAATCTCTGCTCCCGATAATAATTCCTGAAATGCTGGATTTTCGTTCAGACACGAGTGCACTTTACGTTTGTCACTTAAAGATGGTCTTAACTCTTTCCAGAATCGAACTGATTTCGAAGAGCTTTTATAGAAAATATTTTTCTCACTAAGCTGATATTTTTACGTTTGAAGTTCTGTGTCCTCCTTGGTCTAGTTATCTCAAGTGCTACTGCTGAGTATTAAGTTATGGGTTTGATGTCCTCGTCGGGCAAAGTATTATTTGGGTTTTTTCAACCGGAATTTTTCAGTACCAGACCGCTTTTTAAATTTGTACTCGGTCAATGTTGAATATAGCTGGTGAAATGTGAGTGTACCTTAGATACATCTCTATCTAATCCTTTGAGGATCAAAAGCTTGATGTTTTGTATGTAAGTTCTATATGACTAGTTTTTGTTTCATTGTCAGCTGTCCTCAGGAATTATCAACTTGTAAGCCAGCCTTATCTGCCCACAGGCTGTCCACATTTGAATATGAATGGGCATGGACCAAAACAGTATTGTACGCATATATTTGAGGGAAACTGCGCAGTTGTATCCACTTGTTACATACAATCCTTTCTCAGTTATGTATCCTCTGACCTGGTATCACTGTCAAAACCACATTGATCTTTATTGACATTACTGTAAGGTTGGGGTTCGGTTGCTTCCACTGATATTTCCGTAAAATGATAGTGATCTTTATTCTTGTTGCAGTAAGGTTGATATTGGTGTAAATAGTTGTTAGAAGAACTGTACTAACATTACAGTCGTGGATTGTCAGTCTGATTGATTGACGAGCTGTCCAGGTGTAGAAACATACCGAAAACAGACATGAATCAGTTACGGTGTGTTTGTTATATGCAGATGTTGTTTACTACGGGTATAATGTATATTCATTTGAATGAATCCATAGAAATGGAATACAGATTGTTTCAGCTGTTCGTGGTTTGGCACGAAATGGCATAACGTAGACAAGAGTGTTATGTCCTACTGAAGCAGTTAACAAATATTTGACGACTTAGAACCAGAGTGATCTAGGGTAGAACAGTATGTAAGTGCACCTCATTACTTAGATCATCGTGTGGCATGTCTTCACTTTGCAGACTGCACCAATTCTATAGTGACACATTGTGATCCCTCAAAGAAGAAAGCACTGAAGAGCACTTTCATCAGTGTGGCATGGAATTATTATGATTTTTCTATGCCATTGTGTAAAAATGTCCATTAGACCACTCTGGTTACAACGTCGTTATGTTTCTACACAGTCATGTCTTCTTTAGCCTTACCCTTAATGTCCCTAATGATATCCCAATAAAAACTTATTTCAAAGTAAATATTAGGCGTTTTATTTGCCTCATCAGACATAATATTACGAAGAAAAGTTTCATTAATACCTTACGAAGTATTTATTAAATTTTTCGATTGAAATTCATAACTTCCTTCGAAAATAACTTCGGGCTCCGATTTGGTAATAACATCAAAATCTGGTAGACGATTCGGAAAAGTTATACGAATTTAATTTGAGTTCGAAATATGATTTCAACTCACTTTTCTACGGAAGTGGTAATATTATAAGTAGGTATTATGTCGTTATTTTCTAGACTTGGCTGTCTCGTTGGGCTGGTTGTAGCAGTACTGCTGGGCACGAGGTCCTAAGTTCGATTCTCAAGTTGGACAGTTGACATTGGACATTGAGGTTTTCCATCTCATCACACAGGCCGGAGACTCGATCCGTGCCCGGTAGATGAATGAAAGAAAAGAAAGAAAGAAAACATATTTATTTGGCACATGCCACAAGTGCACACAACAAACAAATAAAAAACTTAAATCAACACAATAAAAAACTTAAAACTAAACAGAGAAAAAAAGAGAAAATATTGTATATCTCAATGGCTCGGCCTGTATTGCTTAGTACATAAACGATCGAGGCACACTGCCAAACCCTTCGCGGTTTGCAGACGTGATGTTAGGTTGTAACCTAGAAATAAATAGTATTTATTTTTACTTCAGAATTGTCTGGCTTTACCTTATCACCAGACACAGCTTCCTAGGTTTTACGCGTTAGAACTAATTGGACGTGGGTGATAATTCGATGTGTCACAGCAATACCTTTGTTTACCTCCAACTGCGCGTCCAATTAATCTAATTAAATAATGATTTATGACTGCTGTAGGTGACGAAGATGCATGGCCGTGGTTGATTGTATTAACTTCATGGAGTTCATGCATGTGCAAAATTTTTCAATGATTCAATTTGAATTGTCATCGACACGCTAAGTAGATCAGAAGAACATAGAATGTACAGAGGCGGTCTTAATTCCAAAGGCATTCTCTACCAGTCAAACTACCAAAAGGTGCTTGACCCGACGAAACTTGTCTCATAAAATGCTTTACCTCACATCCTTCAGCCAATAGATCGATCAAAACTTGACGCACACCGCGGACGCAGGAAACATAACTCCATATTATAATCTCGCAATTATCCTATTCACAAGTTTTAATCACTTTCCCATTTTATAGGCACATAAGAGTACAAGCTCTTAAACATAATCAATAAAATCAATTAGGTTAATTTGATTGTGCAACGGTGTCGGTTTTGCAATCACTTCACTTATCTTAGGCACGTGGACCACCGTGCTTCTTTATTATACGCCATGTTTTATGGCGTTTTATCGTAATTAAACAGTGCCATGGTGGAAAGCTATTCGTTGAGTTTATTTTCATTCAATTTATGTTCGGTCGTATTCGGGTTGGGTTCGGTTTTATTCGTTGGATGATGTGATTTAGTGTGATGGGTATCTTGTTATGGAGATGTTAGAATGATGTTGTTATGTTTTATTGATTTCAGACTTAAGTTCTTACTGGTATGGTTTAAAAGGAAAGGTTTTGTTAGCTTTTTAGACCAAAGAAACGATAGATAGACTATATGAAAGTAATAATTTGGCTTAGAAAGCATGGTTTTGTATTCCATACTTGTCTGTTAATCGTCATCTCATGAATCATGAGGGTAACTCAAGAAAAAGATATGCTGCCCGAATCCTAAAAATGAGGCAGTGATGAAATGACAGTCTTGCTAACTTCTATCAGGTACGTCCGTCTCTCACTGTAATATTTCAATTCCTTTCATGACCTTCACATTACGTACAAACAATCGTTTATCTGAACACCACACCTTATTACCAATCGATCATACTAATCAGTAATCATCCACAATCAGAATCCCTGTCACCGTGTGGACATCGAACAACAAATTGACCGGATTCACAAATTGCATAACGATGCACTAGTTGGTGCTATCCGTCCGGTAGTAGTGAACTAGTGGGTGACTCACGCGCAGAACTCCTAGCCCTAAAATAGCGGCACAATTGCGAGGCGTCGTGAGTAACCGGCTAGGCATCCCAACTGCCTGTTCTCTAACATTTTTATTGTTAGAACACGTTTTTTGCATAGACATGGGCGTAGTTGACTAATAATACAGTATTTCAACTGGGACTTTAAAGCTAAACTTACGGCTATAACTTATAATGTTAACAGTGGTGTTCTTAGGGACCACGGGCACTATACGGATACGACCACGACTTCTAGTCACAGAAGCTTCAACCAGAAACACTTCTGTCCGCTTTGTGCTCGGAGTTTATCGGCTAAAGTTGCATATGCTAGCCACTGGAGAGCACCTGAAAGAGCAGCACACCAAAGTTCTCAATAACCACCTCAAAAAGCCATCCAATGTAGTCGCTTTGGCCGGAATTGGACGGCATCATCAGAATCATTCCAACTAGAAACAAATTACATACCATTTTTTGCGTTTACTCGAATTCTTAGCACGTTTGTCGCATCTACAAGCATGTTTTGGGTGTGTAGTGGACCATAATAATAATAGGAAAATGTTGAGTATGAACGTGAGATGGCTATAACAGGAAGACCAAAGAACAAAGAAGACATGCCGCGACGACCCCTAATAAATTGAGATAAGGGTCGGAGAATGATGAGTGGAACATTATAAAAAGTTTAGTTGACAACCTTGACTGACGCACACAAAAAGGGCCTAAGTAGTTGGTTTACTGATTTTATTTTTATACTTATTCGGCTAGTCTAGAAACACCCATGTGTTTCGAGAAGTAATTGGAATTTTAAATGAAATACAGAATATCACCATGTAATTTACAGACAGTGATATGGCCTCGGTATTGCCAATAAGGTATATGGATGAAGAGTTTAATATTCTTTGACGCTGCATCCGTTCAGTCAACTCGCGAGCTGTCGTGAAAATTATTTTTAATGCTGTAACCGTCGTTGACATATAAAATTACATTTTATCTACTTTGGCTGACATGCTGACAGTAATAATTACCTGGACTCAGGCCAGACAACCTAAAAAGTCAGTCTGAATACATTCCTTTAATAAAAAGCAGCCCAAAAACATGTCTAGAATTCTAGAAGCTATCATACTCGTAAATTCTCAAAAATATTTTCTTGTTCGAAGTTTGCAATCTTTCGTTATTCTTATTCAACGCTTGGAAAATGGCAAAAGTTTTATAGATTCGCTAAGTTTGTTCAATATGACATTTACCTGTAACGATGTTAGCTTGTTTAGCGAGTTTGTTCACGAGATTAAATTCAATCAACTTAAATAATGTGAACGATGGAATTGCTCAAGATGTAATCCAAAAGTATTTTGTTTTTTCTAGACTGTTCTAGAATCAAATTACGTTTTTTTTGCTCTTTGCATCTCTGACTAGCCCTTTACCAACTATTTTGGGATAGGCTTTCAATCTAACCGGATGCAGCTGAATACCAGTATTTTACATGGAGCGATTACCTATCTGACCACCACTACCCAGTTATCGGGTAATTTTCATTTGTGACAAAAAAAAATGTGTTAACGTTATCAACCTAATCCTTGACATTAAAACCAGTGATCCATTAGGTTGTTATCAGGGAGTTCCCATCCCATATGCAGCGCTCCCGCCCGTCACAGCCACTTGTGATATCAAAGACATTACAGATACCGGAATAGTTCGCTTGCCCCAGATTATTTGATTTCCTATGTGTCGACTGCCATGGGAACTGAACTGGTGCAGTACTGGGGTGCTATTATTAAAGTTGGTCTCGATATACGTGATTGATTTGAGTTATTCGTTTGATGTGTTTGTTAATTTAATGTTATTTCTTGTTGCAGGTAATTATATATTACGTCTGTTAGCCATGTTGCCGTTTACCGGCCAAGGTAACATTTTTGCCTGAACTTTACACTGTTTTTATTGTTCATTAATTAAGCAGTATGTTAGCTTTAAATTTCATTTATACTAGGCCTGACTCTAATGTGATAACTTTTGCAATCCAGTCATGTCCATTTTATAACGTCTGCAGTCCTCTGCCTACGTATTTCAAATGTCCATAATACTACAAGTGTGGGCGATTCGCTTATTTTTGTTCATTTTAATAGAGAGCCCAGACGTGATCCTCTTGCAAACCTACGTAGTTTATTGACCTGACATCTGGCGCATGCACTCTATGTAAATCCATATTAGTCTTGAATAAGTTATTGAATTTATTGAGTTGTTCCTTTCTACAGCCTTAGTTTTATCGTTCACGTTACAATTGTGTTTTAGTCTTATCCTTTTCTTTATTAACGTGTCCTCTTTCTTCCATTACACTATCGATCATCTGAGTCATCTGAGCTGTAGCTCTTACCTCAGCTATTGCGTAAAAATTGACATGCAATAGACCATCTTTAGCTTCCATTATGCGTTATCTGTCCATCCGTGAGTCAGTAACTCAGTCTGGCATGTGTTTGACGCCACTGGCTGTACATCGCATATCTGACAATTGTGTACTTCGCATTCAATAGGCACAAAGTGCTCGATTGAATTCGAATGAGGTAAGGTACGGTGTCGCTGACCCTAGGGCTATGTCAATTGCCGTCAATTGATTCATGTCTTCTATTGATAGCGACTTATCATCGATTGCCCCTAACTCGCATTCCCTTGTGACATCGATGTTATTGTTAATCGAGTGAGAGTTCTCAAGAATCGATTCTTATTCTAGTTAAATTGGCCCGAACAGTTTCCGAAGTTCTATGAATATTAATGGAGTTTTAAATAATGCTTGGGCTAAAAACGGGTCTGGTTATAAATAGAGTTTTTGGGAAGAAATATGAGCAGGTATTGGCAAAGCACTTAGTGAAAGTTGGCTTTTGTTTGTTTGGCGAATCCTTGGCTCACATAACGTTCTGTGTAAAATCATTTGTCACGATTCACTTTCGAATACACTATCTCTTTCGAATATAAGTCTTTTAAACCGATGCCACTGCCTCGTTGGTCTAGTAGTCGAAAGCGTGACTGCTGAGTATGAGGTCCTGGGTTCGATTCCCAGGTCCAGCAAAGTGCTATTGGGTTTTTCCATCAGCTAATTCTCAGTAGCAGCCACGGGGGCTTCGTAGTAATAGGCTCGCCCCCTATTACATGGGACTTAAACATAACTGGCGAAACGTGGGTGTACTATTAGATACACTTCTGCCTAACCTTTTGGGGATTACAGGCGTGATGTTATGTGATCTAACTTACCTTATTAATCAACAAACGCAATACGCCTTTTAAGGTTATACACCACTTATAAAGCTAACTAATTAATGTAAATGAAATACACGTTTACGATATGCAGAGCTATAAAACGCATTAATTAGTGCGTCATCGCCTTCTGTTGATATAAGACCAATCGTTAAAATCACGACACACACAACTATGAATGAACAGCACCAATGTAAAGAAGGATTAATTGTTAAACAATGGGGGTCCTGGAAAACGACCGGCGACATTGAGGCAGACCCAGGCGCAGATGATGAGACGAGCTTGAGACCTACAGGCAGGATTAGTCCACACTAGCTCGAAGTAGAGAGGATTGACGAGGAGAAAGTGAGGCCTTTGCTTTGCAGTAAGACGGATCATCATCTGCCTAACCTGTTCCCAACTTTATTGGGGTCACCTTCCAGTCTAACCGGATGCGGCTGAATACCAGTATATTACATGAAGCGACTGCCTATCTGACATATATAACCCAGTTAGTACTGGGTAATACGATACCCCTTGGTAAGACTGGTTGTCAGACTTTCGGGCCACCGACTACTTGTAACGACCGTCAAAGATCTAGAAATGACAGCCGGGTCCAACGACTTAACGTGGTTTCCGAAGCACGGAGGAAACTCGGTAGGTAGTGATGGTCACCCATCCACGGACCGACCTTGGCAAGCGCGGCTTAACCTTAAAGATCGACCCGTGCGGCTGTTATTATTTAGCCATGAGCTCCTTCTCTGAAAGAAAAGAATACTAGATTAGAAAAACGTCTACAGAAAAAAGAGAAAGTACCAGGAGTTCTAGGACGGTAGGAGCTTAGTTTGATTTCCCTCGAGGTTAGGTCTAGGATAATAAGACGGCGGATGCCGAGTTATAAAAGTGTAGGTATGTGAAATTGACCTAGTTCGGCCTAGGACACAGGGTCTTCTTTGGCATAAAAGATAAACCTATTCCATCTTGTGTCAACCTCAGATGACATACTACAATACAAAAATATTCAAATAATGTTAAACTTACTTTAAAAATGTGCAATCTATTATAGGTAGGTCGGGAGCCCGATTGAATTATGGCCGCGGTAATGTACTACCAGTTTGTAATGGAGAGGCACGCAGTAATTTATCATCGCATCGTAAAGGCTCACCTACTTGTACCTACTTTACTATTAATCCACACGAGGCAAATTGCCAGATTAAAAAATAGAAAAAGTTTTTAATATTTTTTTCCCAGATTGGCGTCGTGTATAATTCTGTCAGGCATTTTACTTATTAGTAGTAGATAGTGTATTATGTCATTGCTGTGAGTTGAAAGTAGTTGAAAGATTTGTTTTAAAACAACCTATTTTATCAAAATGACAGTTATAGACATCCGACGGTTTATATTGATTGAATATTAATAGATGTAGAATTTAAACTTAGTATTTTAGTATTCAACTGAGTCAACCCTAAAACCTATTCAATTGAAAGTGCGTTAAAGTTAAAAGCACTAGTAACATTGAATGGACTGAGAAATAAACTACTATCAATAGGAATTTATTTTCTGTAAAATAATATTTAGAAACTGTTTCTACCAAATGGAATTCTTTACATAGAAACATTCTATTAGTTTTAATAAAAACAGGCCCCAATTCATTTTCTTTATTTGAAACATTTTCACGAAATAAATGTGTCTTTCTTGCCTATCCTGGGAAAATTATAAAGAAAACGTTTTATGGAAATTACTAGGGTAATTTAATTAACTTCCTTAAAATATCTAACTTGATTCCGAAAATGGCTTTCCTTTATTACTTTTTTTTAGAGGAAAATATTAAAAAGATTGCCACGTTAGTCTAATGGTCGCTAGCGCCTACTGCTGCGCGTGAGGTTCTGGGTTCGATTTCCAAGTCGGGCATGTTATTGGTTTTTTTATCAGGATTTTCTCAAAAGCAGCCACGGAGGCTGGATTTGTGGCCGCCGCTGGTTAATGGCAGTAGGTTCACCCCATATTACATAGGACTTAAAACTTACCTGGCGAAATTTGGGTTCAACTATTAGGTACACCTCTGCTTTACCTTTCGGGGATTACAGGCGTGATGTTATGTATATTAAATTTATTTCAGAGATATTTCAGCAACACAAGAATTTAGTTTTTAAAAACTTATGCCTCGTGAAAGAAATGAGGTAGATTAACGTGATTAGTGCTAGCGGCGGTCACTTAAGTTTAAATTATACGATCTCAACACGATAACGCGTTGTTTATGTTACTGTACAGCTTTTTCTACATCGTAAACTTCTTTTAAATATGCGTGTTTGTGTTAATGCATGCTCTTTTTTTCATTTCGAGAAATGATTGGACTTTTTTAGAGCAACAGCATTGTATCTGAATGTATCTCGTGCATTTTTATTGTAAAAAATCGTTTTTAAAGTTCCATACCCAAAAGGCGCGAACGGTAATCTGTTACTACGGCTCTGCTATCTGTCACAGGGCTGTATCATAGGTTTTTATTTTATTTTCGTAAAAATAAAGTACAGTTAACAATTAAAGGGATTCAAGAAGCGTGTTTTTTTTCGGCGTTTTTGCTCCATCTTAATAATTACGCAATGTCCAATATTGTTTGCGAGTCCGACTCGCAATTGGCCGATTTGTTTCTCAATATCGAATTATGATTGTGCTTTTGCAGAGCATCAACATTTTATCCGAGAGTATCTCGTGCATTTGTACTGTAAAAGAATATTGTTTTTTTTTTCTTTAATTATCGTTTTTTTCATAGAACCGGATGATGTTATCATTATTTTAACGTATCGTTTTACCACCGCTATCTTGTACTAATGATCACCGTTGCACGATCGCATTACCCAAAGAAAACACGCGAAACTAACCTCGTTATAATAGAATAAAAGCTTTTTCTTGTTTGAAATACGAAAAAGATTTTTCGTATTTCAAACATAAACAACACATTTTCGATCCAATAATAATTACTGTGCCAATCGACTAGACGTCCATTAAAAAGCAATAACAAAAATAATGCAGAACGGATGTTGTCAAACAAAATTTAATTATAAAAGCTTTGCCATGCAAAACAAAGAGGCTTGTCTGTAAAAACTATTTCTGACGTAATCATATTGACTAAAAAGCTAATAAATGGCGTCATTCTATGTAATGGAAAATGGGATGTTCGGTTTTAAGTGAATACATTAGCCTACTCGACTTTGAATGACAGTGAAAAATCTTTTTAATTTAAAAAAAAACTGACGACATAACAAGCCTTCCCGAACGGTTTGATTACGTTCCAAATTTGAATTGATTAGAATGACAGCGTTCTTTTTATTCGAAACATGAGTCATCATGAAATTTCTATAATTCAAAATTCGTTAACAGATATTTTATTAATTTTGACTGTTAACTCTTCGACTACACGCGTGGCTAGATTCATTGATTTTTTTTTTTTGCAAAGTATATTCCAATTTTATTATTATTTGACCATGGTTATTTATAAAGAAAATAGAAGCATGAATTAAAGTGTAACTACCATTTTTTTGTAATAATAACACTACTTAGTTGCTAAATCCATGCTGAGGTACCTAGTGGAATAAAATCGAGAATGACTGAGTTGACATAGTATAACGTAATTACGTCGATATAATCACAATACAAGGGACCTCATAAATACAGAACTTCACAATTCTAGTCCAACTGAATTAATCAGACCCTAGTTTATCTAGCCACGAATTAGAATGTAAAAATGCCACGAATAAGTTTGTAATTAAAATAACATTAACAAAGTAAGGGATTTAGATAGCTATCGTCCTAAGCTTTTATGCCCTTTTACATTTGACCGCTTTTAATTTCATTTAGGTCTATAGTTTAGTTTACTAGTTGAGATTAAAACTGTTTGTAAAATAATTCCTAAAAATTCTAACTAAAAACTATTCGACCACCGACAAGAAAAGACGTACAAATAAGCAATTTCTTACTCCACTACCCACACAACTGCCAGCATTTTATCAAAGAAACCCAATTTGCATGCAAACAAAACACTGGCAACATCAACAAAGCACGAACATTTTACAAGAACTTCGTAGTCTCGCGCCCTTTTGCAACATAGATGCGTTTATTCAGCTCCCCATTCAACGTCTACGTGACCTGGATTCCCCCAGTTTTCAGTTTATTAAAATTCCTCACATTGTACTTATGACTATTACTTGATGTTACCGTTACCCTACATCATCGCATCTGTTGGGTTCTCCTCTTGACTTCCAGTTCGTTTGATCTAGGGCTAATGTGGGCCACTGGTCGTTGGTTTTGTCCAGCTCGTCCTGCCAGCTACGCTTACTACTTCTTACTACTTACAATGTCTGCCTCGTTGATCTAGAGGTCACAAACGCTACTGCTGAGCATGCGGTCTTGGTCCTATTCCCAGATCGGCCAAAGTGTTATTGAATTTTTCCATCAGGAATTTCTCGGTAACAGCCACGGTGTCTGGTTTTCTGTTCGGATGATGGCAACAGACGCGCCCCCTATTAGAGTGAAGCCACACTGCTCCGTTGCGTTGCGTTACAAGATTTTCGTTCGATAACGTCAACGCAGCGACGACGCAACGCAACGGAACGGAGCAGTGTGGCTTCACTATTACATGGGATTTAAATATGGCTGGCGAACGAGCATGGGGATACTATTAGGTACATCTCTACCTAACCCTTTGGAGATAACATGCGTGATGTTATGTTTTGTATTAATAATGTGGCTGAGTAAAAAATACTAAACAATTGTGCAGGCGGCCCGGCCATTTAAGAATGGAGCACGTGGCTTAAAAATTGTTGCCGGTACTTGTAGTGAGATAAATAATGGCTGCGTAGAAGGAAATACTAGGCGTCAGTTGTGTTTCGTTCTACACAACTCGTAAAAAGCTAATGATGATATGGTAAACTGTCTGTAGACATAAAAAACAGACGATGTAGTTAATGTCATAAGCATGACTACCTGCCTTTTTGTAAAAAAGATTTTAGCCTTTTTCTAACTTTTTCTTTTTTGAAACAAGCATTTCGCTCTGAGATTTATGTTATGTTTACACTCAAACTCAATCTCTATTTAACTTTTGTAAGAAATTTCCAAGCTGCCCACCTAGCTGTCATCTATTTTCATTTCCTGAAACACCAACCGCTTGTTAAGATTAATTTCTTAAATGCAACATTAGCTGCTTCCGATAGCTGTCACCGTGAAGTTCTAATTTCAAGCGAGTAACGTGTCTCTAATAAATTAAATAGGTAGTTAGTGTCAGATGGAATTTGCAGCGGCTCCAATATCAAGTTAATTTATTAGCAGTGACGTAAACACTGCAGTAAATAGCAACGAAATTAAAATGTACCATGTTTTACGATCACGCTGCAACGTTGGATAAAATGCGAGCCGACACGACAAGGACACTGCAGCCGGAACCAAGGCTGCTGTTACTATAACCTTTGTAACCATCCTGAGAATGCCATGGTCATTACCACTCTTATTAAAATAAACTCAGTTAGTTTTCCAAAACAAATACGAAGGCATGCAATTTATATTTTATGGTGTTATTTCAAGCGAGACCTAATATGCGGTATTGCGCCGTCGCTTCAAGGTCATAAGCGATTGATTGGTGGTTTAAATTATTTAATCTTTTAATCAAATTACACGTTACAGGTTCTATTGGGTCATGTTATATCGATGGTTATTGTAAGTTAATTGTACCCTTTTCGCTTATTGAAGAAACGCTACGTCTGACAAAAAAACTTTATGGTAAATTATTATGTAGCGCTTTCTACGTTGCCTCAAATTCTTCGAGAAAATTTCGTGATTCAAAGAGCTTCTCATTACCACGGTCAAGGACATAGACAGTAGCATTTGGCGCTAAAGCCAGAATAACGCACTGCAGAAAAACATAATATCTCAAAAAGCCATGCCAACTTATTTGGCATTACATTACTTAAACCGAAACAGCCGATGCAGATTTATTTTTCCATTATGCAAGTCAATCATTTATGAAGGAGCAATGCTTTCATGGGTATGGGAAGGACAATGAGCTAGATGTGGTGATGGCGGTAGAGGAAAACCCTAACGGAATGGTTGCAGAGAGTGATAGAAGAAGAGTTGTAGACCAGCAGCCAGTTAGGTGGATGACCTATAGAAGACCGTGGGAAGACCTGGATGAGACTTGCCATCAGACCAGGGGAAGTATGGCACAAAGTGTAGGAGACAGAATTATAGTCAGTAGCTGATGGAACAAGGCTGTCAATGATGGTGATGACTAATGCATTCGTCCGATAAGAACTGAAAGAGCGAATGAAAAATAAATATGCAACGTTGTATTTAATTTAAAATATGATCGTATTGTCATTAAAATGAACGATTGTTGGTTGAAGGAAATTGCAAAAGATAAAGGAAAATAGTCTTTGTAAAGGAAAATTAAATAGGTTTTCTAACGAGATTGCGAAAATGTAATTTGCAAGGTAATTTTGAGGTTTCTTTAGTCTTTACGAGATTTTGTTAAAATTAACGTAGATACCAAAATCTTAATGGCCTTTCTTGGTTGATATCATATCACGGGATCGGCACGCTCTATTTACACTTTTTAGATGAAAAGATGCGAGATTAGAAAAATGGATGGAATAATGAATGATGGTTGAATTGTATGTTCTTCTCGTTGTGGTGTATGGATGGTGGATGGTGATACTGAATCTAGTAAACCGAGTTAAAGCAACCTCAGCTTAAATAAGCAACCTTAAACAATTATAGTTGATAAAATCCTTTGAAGAGTTTGATAAACTATAAAATAAAATAAATAACTTGTGGCTAATTGTAAACTGAGTAAGAGTGATAACATTCCTCAACTGATCCCTCAGGAGAACACAGCAACGGTGACAAAAGTCATGCCTAAAAGACATCTAATATTAATGGATTTGATAACATGTAGAAATTGGAAGTTTCTTAAGGCTAAAGCACTCTATCTAAGATTGTAATCTTTCTAGATATTTTACTTGCTAGACATGTCCCAAAGAGTCCAGAGATAATCTAGCTGAATTAAGAAAACTCAAGATCGAAGTCGGCGACGACCAATCAGATAATCGTAACCTCTGTAAAGTTTTATTACAGGGCTTAGCTTGAAGAACAATTAATACTCTGATTCTATCTGAACAAATAATCAAAAACAAATCACCATCGGTCTTGTTAAGCTTAATTTAATCCCAATCCTTTTATCGGATTTCGTATATAAAGCAATTGAAGGCTTTGATGTGAATACAATGGGGTTCTGCATTATGTTCGCAGATTGCAATAATGTTATTGACAATCGTTGTATCGTCATCTCTGAATCCAACCGGAATGATACGGAGAAAGATGCAGACGATTCCATTGTTTTATTATTTTTCTTCACTGAAATTGATGAAGGAGACGTAACGGTTTCTTATTTCGTTGGCGTCTCGTCTTTAATGGAAGTTTGAGTAGCTTTCGGATGTAAGTTTCGCTTTGCAATAATTATAGTTTAAAATGCAACATTTTAATTTTGAACAGTTATGCCAAGGGCTATGATAAATGTTTAACTCATTTGCATATCTTTTGGGAAAAGGACCTAAAATTCAGTTGAACTTACTCGTAGTTCTAGATCGTCCAATTACTTAAAAGTTTAAGCGATTTGCCTGGATTGTGGGTGAGTCTAGGATTTAGCTATCTTTTCGAGACCTGTTGGATTACTCAAACTGTTATTAGGTCAAATTATATTTGAAGCTTGAATAAGTTACAGTAACCGTTTCAAACTGAGAGTTAAATTGGATTTTGGTAGATGGTGGACTTGATCATAGTTTCAAATTTATAGTAAAGAACTATCACTTAGGTCCTCTATTTTAAATGCTAAATTTATGCGGAACTATCGAACGTTAAGTGCTAATATAGAAATCAGTGAAAATAGTTGAACCCATTGTCTCAGCACGTATGCATGTTAAACTGGGCCAAGAGAGTGAAGGCACTATGTTGTGTCAATTTCTCGAGCAGTCCCCCTTTCTTCCGCGCCCCCTAGTGTGCCAGCTGCGCGTTAACTCAATGCTGTCCATTCCGCCAAGTTCAAGTAAAATTGGTACTCACTTGCTGTTTGTAATTGTAACTAAAGTAATTGTTTGCTCCTTTAAAGGTCGGAGGCTAATATACAACATGTAACATAATTAACGCACATCCTGAAATTAGTTTGTTCAGAATCGTTTACTGAATCGATTTCTATAATTTTTATTATGGGACACATAATTTTTTTTCCCAAAAATAATTAAAACTACGTAAATTACAGTAAAAACTCGTTAACTCGTTTCGAACGCGAGCGAATACCTACTAGGCTAACAAGACCCTCATACCTACGTGTGTGACTGTCTGCGTTCGTGAATTTGTACTGTGACCACAACATTCTTCCGGAATTAGTATAACTAAATCAATCAATAATCAATGCTCATATATGTTTAACTAAAAATTCAGTGTATGTATTATGATTATAACATAATATACTAATTGGGGTGTCTGAGGGTGTGCGTTAATTACGTTACATGTTGTATATGTAAACTTTTAACGATGCGAGTATTGTTAGGTACTGCTCATTATTCTTGAAGCGTTCGCAGTTTTTCTTTATTCTTTAGAAAACGTGTGTTTGGCCTTTTTTCAAGTTTTTCCTTTATACGCTGGAGTTTTATGATTTCGGTCTCAATTTTTCTTTATGGCATAGAACGTGACTTTTCTTGGGAATTTACCAAGGCTTGTTAAGGATCAGCAATTTTCTTAGTTCGCATACAAATGTAGTAAGTCGTGCGTTTATTTTAGGTTTACCACATAAGCGAAAGGGCTTTTAAACTCCAGCCGTACGCGTCTTCGTACAAGTTCATGGTCATACTCGTAGTGCGAGCTTTGGGGCTTGGGTCGTCTAGACTTTCACGTAAGGTGACACGAAAGACGAGGAGAATATATTGCTTATTTTATTTTTTATTTGAAGGTTAATAAAATCTGATTAAATGTTGGCCCAAGTATAGAACCCTAGGGCACGCCACCATAGTGGCGATAAGTCCCCTCTTTGAGGAGTGGCTAGAGAGGCGCCACGGCGCCCTCACCTACCGCCTGACGCAGGTCCTCACCGGACACGGTTGTTTCGGGAGGTTCCTGCACCGAATCGGGCGGGAGGAAACGCCCGGGTGTTTCCACTGCGAGGATCGTCCGGAGGACACGGTGGAGCACACCGTAGAGGTCTGCCCCGCTTGGGCGGAGCACCGCCGTGTCCTTGTAGCGGCGATTGGCGGCGGCGATCTCTCGCGTCAGGCCCTGGTTCAAGCCATGGTCCGGAGCGAGAGGGAATGGGAAGCCGTCACCACCTTCTGCGAAGCAGTCATGCTACTGAAGGAGGTGGCGGGACGTGAGAGGGAAAGAACCTCACGTCCCAACCGCCGCGGGAGACGCTCTGGGCGTCGGGGGTCACGTGGTGGCTCCCGGCCACCGTAGGCGCGGGCCTGTGGTCGGCGAGTTATGGGCTAGCTCGCCGTCCGGCCGTCTTATGACGACAGGCCGTGTCGACGGCGCGTTCGTGTTCCACGCGCGCCTCAAAGAGATGTCAGCAACCACGTAGGGGTCCGCATGGGCCGATGCCTGCCAGGGCTGCGGGACTGTTCGAAAGAGATACCGTGGCCCTGGAACACAAAGGGCAAAGAAGGAACATGGATGGGTTTTAGTCAGTACAAGTCTGACACTCCCTTCCGCTCCGCCCAAAGTGGGGGGGGTCATTTGATGATTTCCCATCCAAAAAAAAAAAAAAGTATAGAACCGTGTGTCAATGCTTATGAAGTACTAGTTGTTGCTTGCGACCTTCGTCCGTTTGAAATTATTATAAAAATATTACTTCCCTATTCGAATCGGATTTTGTTCAACAACAATTTCATGAGTTTTATTTTTTTATGCACGCAAGCTTAATCATTTTCTAAAATAAAAGTACGTAGCCTTAGTTGCTCCTCATAACATCAGCTAAAAGTCCCGTCGAAATCGGTCCAGCCATTTCGGAGATTAGCCGGAATAAACAGACAGACAGTCAAAAATTGTTATAAGTACCGTATTTAATTCCATGTGCATTCAGTAAAAAGCTGTTATTTTGAAATTACAAACAGACACTTTAATTTTATTTATTTGTATACATTAATCAAAGTCAATCTCACAGACTATAAAGCTCGAAATTGTATTTCAATAGTAAAAATACACCTAAAAGCTACACAAATTCCGAAATAGAAGTTGTGTGTAAAAGTAAATCCAAAAATACTTTCTGAATTTAAAGAATTCGTTCACGTTGTAAAATTGACGGTCACACGCATATGGCGCGAAGTCGTTTCAGTTACACACATAAAAATCTTTTATGGGTGACTTGAGCAAATTAGTCCAACCTTCAGAACACCCTGACTAATTAGTGAAAATACTAAAGATGCATACGTTACGCATTTCGAAACATCCACGCTTTTGTCGTCAAAGTTAGCAGAACTAATTTAAATTCTTGTTAGTTTTTCACGCAGCGCTTTCTTCTTGAACACAGCTTATTAAAACAGTTTGCTTTGAAATTATTCATTGTCATTACCGTGGTGAATCTCAGCATCCTTTAAAGGATCGTTTGGATATTTAACGGCTTCTAAAATCTGTACGTACTTTTCCGCAATAAAAGCGAAAAAGGCAGTTTTATTCCAAACCATAAAATATTTACTACCTTCATTAGGAGGAAAGGGACTCTTCAAAGTTTTTGCAGTATTTACCTTCGTGCCATACTCCGTGCATCTGATGACACACTCAGAATATAAAATGGTTTCACATTTGGAAAATTGTTTTGCTTCGGGAACATTAGCCTTGATTTATTTGTTTTCGCTTCAGTCGAGTGAATTCAGTTCCTTGTCATTATCATGGATGGGTGGGATTTATGTGCTGGGTTAAGGCATCGAGCAAATTGGCACCAGAGAACATCTAAGGCCATGTGCTAAAGTTGATATTGTGATTGTCTAATTAGATGATTCTGAAAGCAGAATTCCAGACCCAAATAAACAGAATCGTTTAGTACTCGACAGTTTTGCCCCCAATGCGAATGATAATAACGATGAAGACATTGTAACACCTATATTAACATAAATGTATACAATTTTGCATACAAATAGGCGCTCCGACGCCTTCAATCGATTTCGGCCTACAATGAAACCATCCCGAAACGGAACAATACATGTTAACATATTGTAAGTGAAGAACAAAGGCTTATTATAAAATCAATTATCACGACATTGTGTTCGCAGGGGCTCGGTTGGCTCGGTCGTGCTCCGTCGTGAGGCTATGAAATCTCTGGGATGCTTAATTGGAGGCTTGGAGAGGCATTGGATGTTGGATAAACCTTTATTTATTTTGTGCGAAGCGGAAAAGTGTAGCTGTTTATTTTTCGTCCCACTAGCAGGCTGAGTCGAGAAAAAACAACACGATCTAATATAAACTTGTCTTCTTGAACCATTTCGTTATCATCACATTTATCTAAAACCTATTCACTGTCAATGCCTCTGTTTAATTTAGCTTCTTCTTCACTTTCTTTGATTTCTATTGTGTTTATATGTGTATTAGAGATCCGAAATAAATTTATAATTTCCCTCTGCTCTGTCGTAATGATTTCGATGTTATCGAACGAATATTGTAACTTCTTGTCGTCATCATCACATATAGCTTAAATCTTTTAACTACTAATGCCTCCATTTACTTTAGCCTCTTCCGTCGGATATATCCTAATTCCGTCAATCCAACCCCGGTCCCAGTGCCTTTTCATGTAACATAGTACAAGTACAAAGGTATATGAATTCTAAATTGGAATTGTAATAATGTGAAGTGAAATTCGCCGTTACACCCACGCAAACGGGGACCCTATGTGGGATGATATTTTTTTACATTAATGGAACTGAATGAACATTGTACTTAATGTCTCATGAAAAGAGTTTCATATTGATTAAACCCTTTTTGGGTGAAATGGACGACTAATAATGGACATGTGATGCGGAGGAATGAGCAAAATGTTGACTATGAATGTAGATGGCTATAAAAGTAGAGAAAGACCAAGGAAATGATGGATGTACTGTGTGAAGGCTGATATAGCTAGAAAGGAGGTGACTGCTGAGATGACGAGTAATAGAGAAGTATTGAAGAAGAAGACATGTTGCGACGACCCCAAGTAACTTGAGACAAGGGTAGGAAACAATGATGATGGGATGACTCAAAGCCTCCACATTACTCCACAATGCCAAACAAAATCCCTAAACTAAGTCAAAAGATAAGTCTTTAAGATAATACAAAGCTAATGGATGTACCCTTTACCTCGTATAATAATGCTGCGTACTTTAGCTGAACTAAAACTATTACTTAGATCTTCTCATTGTTATTCCGTACAAGTATTATACTCGAGAGGTTCTACTAACGATATTATATGTAAAGAGTTAGCGTAATCGAGTTAGAAATGATCTCACAACCACAAGTCACTACCCTTTGCGGAATTTCAGCTTGACGTAACATGGTCATCCTTTTCAATCTTCATCGTTTCTATGGAAGAGCTAAGCATTTTAAATAAAACTATTCCATCTATTTTAAGCTTTACTGCTCCATTTTTCTCTGGATTATATAAGACAAAGTGTTCTTTTTTATGATCTTTTTTATGACCTATTCTGTTTGGAGAATTTTATATGCTCTCTGGAACTATCGTAGTAAACAAATTTACCTCTGATGCTATAAGCTTGGAGCTTTTATGCGTGTGGTTTCATATTGAATTTTATGTAGTTCATAGCACCGCGATGTTTGAAAAGCAACTTTATTGAAAATTATTCTGAGCCTCGTTAATACACGAACAGGATTATCATAAAAACAAAGATAACTTTGCTTTGAATTCCACATTTCTAGCTAGAAGCTATTATGCAATGCAGTAAGAGAAACCGTAGAAACGCAAACAAGTTTTCCAGAGAAATATCAGAACAAACCAAATTCACTGTTGATTATCTATGCAATCACGAAGAGCGTTGATATAATCGATATCTCGCGACTTAACATCGACATCACTCGCTAAGTATGATTATAGAATCGATTACGAATCCAGCCGATATGCCAGTAATAATATTTGCATTTCGCGTGTGCCCACATCAAGTGTGATGGAGAGCTTGTTTTCTTAAACTGAGTTTACACAGATTGTGAGACAGTCTGCGGTTTGTAGCAATTAAGGGTTATAGTTGTTTTAATTGCTTTAAGCAATTAAACGCAAGCTGCTCCAGGGATTAATCGACATTGTTGGGTTAACCTCTTAAAACGTTCTTATTATTTCTTGTCCACGTAATTCTTAACACCGCTTGTAGCTGATGTTGAGTTAGAGGGTTTAGAATACGGTGGCTGCAGTAAAACTTTTATTATCACCCTTTCATACATAATGGCTTCCCGCATATGTTTGCTGAACAACCAAACGAGCGACACTTTCTTTTAAGTCCTGTCCCAATTTTTATTTATATCACATCCCACGCATTAGTCATCATCCGAAGAAAAGTTCTTCAGAACATCTGACATCAATTTCTTGACAAGCAATAACATCTATTTCTTTGTCACTGTCAATCGTCTTCTCAAAAAGTGAATGTTTTTCACGTATCAAACGAAAGTATTAAACCCTTTTATCTGCTATTATGTTTGTAAATGAGTCATTTGGCGGTTGGCGTAGGTGTCGAACGTGTGAATGGTATGGTTACTGCTCCATTATTTGTGGCTTTATTGGCTTTAGTATCATTATTAAATTGGTATAATAAAGGTGTGTTAATGTCCATTATGTCATTCTGTTAATCAGCGGGTGCTTCTACCTTATCGTGTGAACAACAGATTACATATTATATTCCATTGTTACTTAGAGCATATTACTTAACGGTTGCTACGTAACTTGAAGTTAGTTAACTTAGTCTAAGCCTTATACTCTGGCGTACTAAACAGTAATTAACACGATCTCTTTCCAACGACGCATAATTTCTTTGTCTTGAGTTTCTACAAGGCTTCTTCCAAGTTGAGTGCGATGTTAAGTAAGCAGACGTATCAGGTGTTGTTTTCCCCTTTCGCTTTGCTTTTAGAGTGTATGCTACATAACATTTTTTTGCTGTCGAAGACTCTAAGGACCAATTACCACCAAGTCCTAAGTTTGACAGCTAACCCTGCTGCAATGCCGTCACTACATAAGGCTTGCTGAATAGACCACATAGGCTCACTTTCTAGAGAGGAAAACAAACTTTAACACTATCAAAGCACGAGTGAAAATGCAAAAAAGCAAACCTTTTAGCAACTCCCGGATAGAAAAAACATCGACATTCGCACAGCATTCAAAGAGGCGCAGACAGAGCTAGATTTAAAAGCTGTATAAAATAAAAGGCTGGGAAAAGCCACGAGAGATTAGGGTTGACGGACCAAATAAAATCCAGATTGAAAATTCCGGTCGTTTTGGAAAAACAGCAGAAACTGCTTGACTTAAAGTGAAATATTAAACATAATCTGGTCGTTGGGGTTCACTAATGTTTTACCAAAACTCCTTTGACCAATTTTTAACTTACAACCAACTTCTCATATGCTATTTATTTCACAATCAACTTATTCCTCAAATGTTTTATTCTATAAACACTCACTTTACAAACATTCATTTAGCAAACGCTTCCCTCTACAAATGTTTCGCATGGTATTTAATAATTTATACATTTGCATTTAATATTTGGATTCTTTTGGCAAAATCACGTTTAACCCAAAATATAATTTAATAAGAAAATTTGTAAACCAGTCTAAAAGTTATAATGAGGGTATCATTATAACTTATTAGAATATCTAAAAATAAAAGTTTAACATACCTGACGGCTGACCTAAAAAAATATCTATAGTTATAATGCCAAACTGATAAATGCCTACGATGACATGGCGCTGCCAGTCGATTACATGGCGGGAAAGCACTGTACATTTTGTGAAGGCATGTTTTTGTAGTAGCAATTTTTTGGGTAGTTTCGATCCTTTTTAGTGTACAAATTCGCCAAGTTCGAGGTTAATATCAATATATTGTAATAAGGCCGCTGCGCGGGGCTCCTTTTTCTGTTGGCAGGTTTTAAAGTAACCGAACACGAAGAGGATGGCGGGGTCTTCGCTCACTCTTGCATTATAAGTTTTCATTATTTTAATAATTAAAATTACTCTTTTGCCGATTTAATGCGTTTCATTCTTAGGATTTCATTTATTCCTAAACAATTTACATTGTGTTGAATATATACACATGCGATTTACATACAATTATAAGATTAGTCAAATTCAAATATAGTGCCAATAGGGATTTGCGTAATAATGCAATATCTTTAATTTCAAACGTTGTTTTACCAGATGACATGAATATAAAATGAATTGTTTGTCAAATAATACGTTATCAAATAAAAGTTAATGGGGTAAATATTTTTTTAAGTGAACTATTTGCCAAACTTGTTGTTGTAAAGTGACAAAATGACCAATCATCTTTTGGCAAATCGTTACTTGTCAAATGAAAATTTGTAAATTAGCTTTCAGTGAAATAACAGAACACTTGTCGGTCGGTCGTTGTGCTTACACGAATCTTATATCTGCTTATTTAGCCATGGCTGCGATGAAACTAATCACAGTAAAGTGCTAATAAACAGATGAACACTTCTTAGAAGCTTTAAAAGCTGAGCTTATGGCAGCCCTATACTTAAGACTAGTTCGCAGTCCCACAGAATTTCACTACAAGAGAAACCTTTCCTACTTAAACACAGTTATAAGTTTGTGGTTTTCTCAGCAGCTGTTTGGTATACTTTCATTTTCAGGACCACTTCAGTTCTCGATGGAGTTAAAACTGAGAAAGCTGTTAAACATTAAAAGAGTTTATTGAAAGTAGTTGAGAAAGCCTTCATTAACCAAGGTAAAATAAACACGACATACAACAACGCCACACAACATAAATATGAGGCGAACAATGTAGCTAAAGAAGTATTCTACAAGAAGGCTAAAACATGCCTAATTAGCTAAAACATAAATCAAGGCATGGCATTATAGAAAACATTACCCTATTTGTTAGTTATTTTACCACAACGTGGCACAAATTCGATGAAATATTATTCACATAAGTACTCGTAGTTAAATTACTGAACCTCCGTAACTTAACACTTTATCACTCTGGTTAAGAAACTGAATCATTAGTTGTATTAGCGTCATAAAGCTCTGTTAAACGAGGCTTGGCAAAAATGATCTATATATTACTAGTTTTTGCACACGGCTTTGCGCGCATGTTACTGTTAGCCTGTATCATCCCACTGCTGGGCAAAGGCTGGCCCCACGACTTCCAAATCTTTCGATCTAAGACTAATGTGGACCAAATCTTTCGATCTAGGGCAAAATGTGAATGTGAATGTGTGTGCGGTCGTTGTTTCTGTCCAGCTCGTCCCGCCGTCTCTTGAGAGGTCTACCGCATCACTTTCTGGCTGTGTCAGGGCTCCATATCGTGGTTATTTTGGCCCACAGCTCGTCGGAATGAAAGTCTAAAATTATCACTCAGGAAAATACAGTACCGGGATAAAAGTTCCTATAGGTAGCAGGCACAGGGTCTAAGCTACCGGCGGTCAGGGTTCCAGAGAGCGCAACCTCCTAAAATAACGAGCCGTGACCAGAAGTACCGCTTTCTGAATCAAACCCTCGATCCAGCTGCTAACGACAGCCTGCCTTTGTTATGTTATTATTAAGGCAGATATCTTCTCCAATCTCCGTTGGTAGACTGAGAACGTGTTGATCATAAATCCGAAGCACGCGTTGTTTTAAGAACTGGTTTTGCATCCGTTGTAAACCGAACCATTATGACTCCGCTTGAGCTTTTACATTTAGTAATTGCCGTTGGTTGGTATGCGCAGTTTCTAGAGGAAACCAGAATTTTGCTCTGTAATTTTATGCTTCATCATCTGCCTAGCCTTTTCCCAACTATGTTGGGGTCGGCTTCCAGTCTAACCGGACCAGTATTTTACATGGAGCGACTGCCCATCTGACCTCCACAACCCAGTTAGTACTGGGTAATACGATACCCCTTGGTAAGACTGGTTGTCAGACTTTTTGGGCCACTGACTACCTAACGACTGTCAAAGATCTACAAATGATACCCGGGACCAACAGCTTAACGTGCTTTCCGAGGCACGGAGGAAACTCGGTATGCAATGGGTGGTCACCCATCCACAGACCAACCTAGGCAAGCACGGCTTAACCTAAAGATCGATCCGAGCGGCTGTTATTATTTAGCCACGAGCTCCTCCTCCTCCTTTCTGTAATTTTATGCTTGTGTTAACAAATTCCTTATTTCCGTTTTTGCGCTATCTCGCGTTTCATAATTATACGTTACAACATCTAAGGAAGAAATGGTATCATACAACTCTCAGATGAGCTTTACCAGCTAACTAATATAAATCGACCTGCCTACTATCTAGACTAGCGCTTTTATTTAAATCACCAAGGAAACTATAGCGTTTATGCTCCTTTTCAACACCATTGCACTTTTTCAACTCATTGGCTTATCTCTATAAAGTCCGAGCTCCACCTCGGGTTAGCTCACTATGCAAGCAAAAAAACACATAATGGACACTTAGTAACTCTACGGGACGCAAACGGCTCGCAATAATCGTTTAAAAGTGAAGTCCAAATGACTTTTGCATTCTTAGTAGCTCCGGTCTTGCATTTAATGTTTGTTTTAAGAGCATCCAAAGAGGTTTGGCAGTGTTTGGGTGCCATTACTTCGATGCGAAGTTCCAGAGCAGTTTATAGTGTTGCATATTGAATAACCCGCATATTGAAACTAACGTCTGTGGCCTCCTCAAGTTTGTTTGATAACTCAGGTTGGTCATGGCCCTGTTTAGAACCGTCTTGAGTTTGCTGTTGCAAATTATTATGGGTGTTTCTGCATTATTGAGACTGATTTTTTTTGGTGTTTGACACATATTGGTTTTATGCATTCCTCTCTAATCACCATTTAAATGGTCCATCATGTTACAGAGTAAATCAAAGTACGCAAAGGATCAAATCTGTGGATAAAAGTCCTTCTCGAAAAGTTATCCATCCATTACAATTGTTGTTTTACGAAGACTAACCTTGAAACTAAAAGATGCTTTGTGCCATTCCAATTTATCTTACTCGTGTTCCAGTAACCCTGAACCAGTTTTGTATTCTGAACGGCATTCAATAAGCTGTCACTAACTACGGGGTGGGTTGGAGGCAGTCCAACATTCTAATAGATTCTGGATCGCGTGGCTTTCACTTTAATTTATTTCAACACATTTCCATAGACTTTCCACTTTTTTTTGGAATTGTTAGAAAAAGTTCGAAGTTGTTTATGGTTGAGCAAGTTGTAAAGATCTGCCTCGTGGATTTAGTCACGCGGCTTCCAACTCCTTTACAAATATTATTCTAAGGAGTTCGTATTCGTAGGCGCTTTGACTTATTCTTTCTTTTGAATATTTGAAAGTTTTCTTTTGCTATACCTTCTAAAGCGTTGTCGTTGCTAGGTATATTAGCATCCTTGAATATATTGTCACCACGTTTCCCTTGCCTAATGACTATACCATCATCTCTGTTTATGACAGCATCTACACCTTCCTTGAAGAATCGTGGGCGTGACAGAATGTTATGATAAACCACCCAACACATGGTTTAAAACGGATGTCAACATAAATAGCATCCACATATACCCCTTTCAAATTATGTTCACCATGCAAGCCAAACGCCATGACAATAAACACAAACAAACAATGAACTAAACCCACATTTGTAGGTTAAGGCGTTAAACTAAAACTAGGCTATCGATTCGACGTTATTAAGCTTACCTCACTTTGTTTGAAAAACTAATATAGACCATGACTATAAAAAAACTTTCATTGGCTTGGTAATCGAGTTGATTCCGATTTACGATTTCATTCATTTGATTGATGTTCATTTATACTATCAATTCATTATTTATTTGTAGTGAATCAAAAGCCGTCAATTAGTCTTTTCTGTTTCTGGGTATCAGACGCTTTTACGTGAATAATTTATTACGTCAAGACTATTAAATCTAGTGTTCTTCCCTGCGTACCCAAACACTGACTTCCAACTGATTTTCGGTGGAAGGTTGATTTTAGCCAGTTTTCTTCATCATTCTCCATTCTCGTTCTTACCACAATGTATTTAAGACCGTAGTACATCTTTTACACCGTCTATCACATTTAGCTATAGCTCCAAGAAGATACGATATGTTCATCAGAGTCCATTAAGAAACCAGCTGATATGATGATGAATGTATTATTTATTGTTATTTTTCAACCGGAGATTTATTCGTTTTGGTTTCGCCATAAATATTGAGCCAACACCCGTTAATCAGATTCGGCCGTTGCGATTCCGACTACGTCTGGCTGAAAAATAAAATATTGTTTTTTTTATTCATTCGAATAAAATTCACAGTTTCTCTTCGATGTTTTAATGAAATTGCAATTTTGGTTTCATCTAACATTCGAGTACCTACCTATGTGACATGGCATTTCATTTTTACGTAAAAAATCTAGAAGGTACACACACGTAATCACATAAGTCCAACAGGATACATCGCAAAATTAAGTAGTAGCCTTTTATTAATGGTCCATGGCTCACAAAGGGCTTCCTTTACTGAAAGGGACATAAGCTTCTTACAATCTTGACCAACCGGCTTGAGACATATAAATAGAAAACATTTCTGGTTCGTTTGTTAACTAGCCTTTTTCTTTCTGCCGTCTTTCAGGACTGATAAGTCCTTCAAGTGGAAAATGACACGTAGTACGGATTTACTGAGGCTATCCTTCATTTTTGCTGCTGTTGCTTCTTGTCCAACATTATTCAATTTTGTGATGTCTATTGTTAGCAATATTTCTTTATCTTCAACATCATTAACTTACAGTACTTTGATATCTTTATGAAGAGCTGGTTATTTTGGAGATGTCTTTTGAACCGTACTGTGCAAATAGTCCTTTTTGAACCAAGTTCGAGACTGCTGACGTGAGGGAAAGAACCTCACGTCCCAGTCGCCGCGGGAGACGCCCTGGGCGTCGGGGGTCACGTGGTGGCTCCCGGCCACCGTAGGCGCGGGCCTGTAGATGGCGAGTTATGGGCCAGCTCGCCGTCCGGCCGTCTTATGACGACAGGCCGTGTCGACGGCGCGTTCGTGTTCCACGTGCGCCTCAAAGAGATGTCAGCAAATAAGTAGGGGTCCGCAAGGACCGATGCCTGCCAGGGCTGCGGGACTGTTCGAAAGAGATACCGTGGCCCTGGAACACAAAGGGCAAAGAAGGAACATGGATGGGTTTTAGTCAGTACAAGTCTGACACTCCCTTCCGCTCCGCCCAGAGTGGGGGGGGTCATTTGATGATTTCCCATCCGGAAAAAAAAAAAAAAAAAAAAAAAAGACTGCTGACGTCAAAAGCGAAAACAAGCATAAACAAACTGAACCTATAATGTTCTCAGATAAACTTACTTAAGTGAAGTCTCCCGAACTCATAATTCACTATAATTATACAAGAGATAACTTGAACATGCAGGGGTTATCAGTCATGACGGCGTAAACGCACCCATTGTTGCGCCAGTGAATCAATCAAGTGTGCCTTATCTTCTAATTGATGGGAACCAATGCGCAATGAGCTTCCTAGAATGTTTGTATCGTTTGTTGTTCTATACTGTGGTGAATGTGAGCTTTGTGGTAGGTTCAGGAATTTGAGTGAGTGTTCGAAGATGATTCAGGGGTTATTTTGAGTCGCTGGATCGTTTTCGTTTTGGGTTCATATCATAACTGCTCTTCCTAGACGTGTGTTTGGCAGTGGACATCATAGGTTGATATGATTTCATCTTTAACCTTCTAAGCTTAATAAATAAGCATATTTTACCAAGCTTTTTCTCCGTCGTGTCGATGATCTCCTTAATTATCTAATTAAAAGACTGACTTATAATGACTTAAAATTCTTGGCTCAAGAAAAATCAGCATAATTTCCACGAGAATTTCCTGAGTTAACCTGAATTCACAATGTTAATTGCACAAACAAGAAATCCCTAATTAAATAATTTACAATATCATTCACAACCATTACCCAAAATCCTAACCAAACAAAATAACATTACCGCAGACAAACAATTACTTCCTAAAGTCAAGGAAATAGGCATTCCTATTCAAATTAGGTGCTCCTACCGCTTCGGTCTGAGCGTAAACAAGGCTCAAGTAATTAAATCTAAATGCGTATCTTCATTCCTCGCGAGTGCCGTACATAGAATGTTTACGTGTTCGGCTAGGATGTTTGTTATTGCGTTGTTGAGGTGTCGTGGACCAAGGGATGAGGGGTCAGCGGAGAAAAAAAGACCAGCTTTTGTGGGGATAGTATCTTTGGGAAAGAAAGATGAGGTAATTGATGAAGGTGGTAGGGTGTTAAAGTTTGATAACCAGTCTTACCAAGAGGGAGGTCAGATAGGCAGTCGCTCCATATAAGATACTGGTATTCATTTGCATCAGTTTGACAAGGAAAAAGTTAAATGCTGATGAAGTGGATAAATTAATATACTTAGCAGTAAGAAACCTTTATGTTAGAGTAGTCAGTAATAAACGCTTGTCTTGAACGGACGTGTTTTTATCAACCTCCATACTTTACTGATGATGAGGACAGATCTGTAAGAAAATTACTTTGCAGGTTGTAAAGTAATTTTCTGTCCTTTGTTGATGTATTATAAGTACGTAGTTGAGAGAGAAATAATAGAAATGTCGAGGAATGTTTTTCTTCCATTTTATTATTAGAAAACATGTTCATATCTTACTTATCATCATTCATCATTTCAGCCGAAAGATGTCCACTGCTGGACATAGGCCTCCCCCAAGTATCGCCACATTGACCGGTCCCGTGTGACTCGCATCCAGCGGATCCCTGCAACCTTCACCAGGTCATCGGTCCACCTAGTGGGAGGCCTTCCAACGCAACGTTTTCCGGTTCGCGGTCGCCACTCCAGAACTTTTCGGCCCCATCGGCCATCCGTTCTGCTAGCAATGTGCCCCGCCCACTGCCACTTAAGTTTGGCTATTCTTCGGGCTACATCGGTAACCTTGGTTCTCTTGCGGATGTCCTCATTTCTGATTTGATCACGCAAGGAAACTTCGAGCATAGCCCTCTCCATTGCCCTTTGGGGGACTTTAAGCCTTCTGATGAGGCCTATTGTGAGCGACCACGTTTCAGTCCAGTATGTAATCACTGGCAACACACACTGGTCATAGACTTTCGTCTTGAGACACTGCGGTAAGTTGGATGAGAAGATACCACGCAACTTCCCGAACGTTGCCCAGCCGAGTCGGATTCGACGATTGACCTCTTTCTCGAAGTTAGACCTACCTAACTTCTACTTCACACAAGAACGGGCTACGTCGGGCTACGTCTTCGGGCTACGTCGGTAACCTTGGTTCTCTTGCGGATGTCCTCATTTCTGATTTGATCACGCAAGGAAACTTCGAGCATAGCCCTCTCCATTGCCCTTTGGGTGACTTTAAGCCTTCTGATGAGGCCTATTGTGAGCGACCACGTTTCAGTCCAGTATGTAATCACTGGCAACACACACTGGTCATAGACTTTCGTCTTGAGACACTGCGGTAAGTTGGATGAGAAGATACCACGCAACTTCCCGAACGTTGCCCAGCCGAGTCGGATTCGACGATTGACCTCTTTCTCGAAGTTAGACCTACCTAACTTCTACTTCACACAAGAACGGGCTACGTCGGGCTACGTCTTCGGGCTACGTCGGTAACCTTGGTTCTCTTGCGGATGTCCTCATTTCTGATTTGATCACGCAAGGAAACTTCGAGCATAGCCCTCTCCATTGCCCTTTGGGTGACTTTAAGCCTTCTGATGAGGCCTATTGTGAGCGACCACGTTTCAGTCCAGTATGTAATCACTAGCAACACACACTGGTCATAGACTTTCGTCTTGAGACACTGCGGTAAGTTGGACGAGAAGATACCACGCAACTTCCCGAACGTTGCCCAGCCGAGTCGGATTCGACGATTGACCTCTTTCTCGAAGTTAGACCTACCTAACTTCTACTTCACACACATTTACTTCATGATTACTTTACCTTTTACTTGTAGAGAATAGAAACTACTTCAATGTATACTTAAACAGATCTTAATTCAAAAGCCATTCAGTTCAATATCGCAACAGTTCAGTGCATAATTCAACATCTTTAAGGAAACTGGTCGGTAAAACCGCGGAGTGCAGTGTCGAGAAACTAATAAATATTCAGAGCAGACGTACTCGTACGCAGGTCTATTTCTGTTCCTAGGAAGTATCGTTTGTTACTGTATTATTTATTCACGACTTAGCCGCGTATCTTGTGACAGAATTAGGGTGTGTAACTAAGTTAGGTTTGCTTATGGGAGTACGTTTTGATTGTTAAAATTTTTCTTTTTTAGTTTTTCTAGTTTGTGTAAATAGTTTGGAACTTAATAGGCATTCGATATGGTTGACGATTTTGGCTCTTCCGTTGATGTTAATTCTGTCTTGATGAGCAGAGCCAATTTAGTAGGTACTGTCGAATTCAGTTTTTACTATCTCATACGGTACAATATTATCGTCTTAGTAAAAGTTTTCCACCAACATAAACCTTATATTTATTTATTAGGTTGCGGCACGAGCAAAGAATTTAACTTTAAGAGTTTATAATTCTTTCTTGTATACATATACAGTCCCATTAAAATAGATGGATAAATTTTAACACAGATATCCAAGATATCCAAGCAAAAGAACCACTGATTAAAGTGATTTTATTTTGACCTAAAAAAAAACAACATTTTTAGTGTATTTTGGTTAGCTGTTTTTTCTTTTTTTGGAAGTATCTAATGCATTTTTCAATTTTTTTTTACCATTGTCCTTATTTTAATGGTCTGAATGATTTCTAAAAGTTTGTCCATCTATTTTAATGGGACCTTATAGATACTAAGCTTGACCATCAAAACATACTCCAGCTGCGGAAAACTAAAACCCAGTGTGAAAACAAAGCCTTTACTGCTCTGGAAACCACAGGCCCTTATAACAGGCCTATTAAGTAGGTAATCATCTAAGTGCATATAACCCGTGAACTTTCTTCCGCACTTTTATGACGGTTTTTCCTTCGCATTCAGCGGTGCTAGCGTTCGGGGAGCCTCGTCTTCGACGGAAATGGCCGACGAAATTAATATGGACGCCGTAAGTGTGATGTTAGCCTGCGCTAGGCGGAAATGTTTTGTATGTGGTTGATTGTTAATCCTATATTATTGAGCTTTGTAATCACGTTCTCGAAAACGGCTCTCGATTTCGATGAAAGTTGCAATGTAGCAGTTTACGGGGACGAAAAACCGATCTAGCTACGTCTCATATCTGGGATAATTCGTTTTCTTTATTTTCACCCGAGCAGACTTCGGTCGCTCAGGTACTTTTTACGAACACGCAATAGAAGATCATGGGAACTGTAAAAAACCAACAGGGAGAAAATACAAAAATATTAACACTGTTTTATGCTTTCATGGTTTATAACTAAACTTATAATGTCACTTACAGGATATCTTCCGTGATAATGTACAATCACGGAAGATATCCCGTAAGTGACATTATAAGTTTACAAATATGATACATTCTTCAAATTAAAAATTGAACCGATACTGATCCAATTCGTCTATTAATTAGCTAGGTCTTTTTGACAAGTTTGCTGAATAAAAGATGATAAAGACATCGAAATATAAATCTATGAAGGGATTCAGAATTGGAAAAAAAATTTAACACCACGCTCAAAATATTCCCTTTTTCCATAAATCGATTCGTTCGCTTTTGAATTATGCAACGGCAGTAAAAGTTTTTTCGTCTCGGAGCTAGGCTGAGATCATCAACGTCGAGTATGACAGGCAACGTTATTTGATTAAACCTTTAATTCATTTGTTGCTGAGGCTTCATCAATTGTAATATTCTATACAACTAGGCTACTTTATTTATTTATTTAAAGTCCTGAATAAACAAAGGGAGAGGAATCTACAGATAAATCCACTTTAGAATTGAAGTCTTGTAGTTTGACGTCCAATTACGTCTAGATGTTTGTCTAATCCAATACAGCTGTATTCCTTTGATGTTCTTAATTAAGACTTGTACCAAAATCGACTATGAAGATCTTGATTACATAGTAGGGACCGTACTTTACCTAGGTACGGTTCATATTGATGAAGTGCCTCTATTAGGTCGGCAACGTATTGGGCAATCATGCGCGTCGGCTAATACGCTGACCGTAGCCCAGTTATCCAGTCTGACGTGCCTACGGTACATTAGGTTGGTCGCTTTGAGCTTTATTTGTCGTAAAATAGTCTAGGCTAGGGTTTACGACAGGATGGCTTTATAGCTTTCCTGTTTTTTTTCAGGACCTGAACGGGAAAGGAGAGAAAACACATTCCACATTTATACTTCTAAAAGATGATTCCAAAATTAACAATGGTCTAGATTTTGAAAATGCGGGTGGAAATGCTGCCAGTCCCATACTGAGAATCCTTATCACAAATAGATCAAACAAATAACTCGCTTCAGGCTCTGTATTCGTCTCAAAAGATAATTGTAATTAAATACAAATCCAATAGGTACACAAACCCAGTACCACGGAATTAGAATTCTAATTGAATTCCAATTTACCGTCAATATCAGTGGGCGATGCTCAAATTACCGAATTGTGAATAAACACAAAGGAATCAGGGATCAAAATTATCCGTGCATAAAGACAAAGGCAGTCTTCAAAGAGCACCGGTGCTCCGGTGGCCCTGCGAAGGCCGGATTGGCACGTGTTCGAATAATTATGTGAGTTTGAGGGTCATATTATAACCTTTTTTTTCAATTGCGCCGCAGATTCATTTACTTGAAGACGTATTGATCGAAGGCTGTAAATAGTAATAGGGAACCAAAAAGCTGTTTGTGTATGTGAGTTTAAATGTTGGTAATCGCACCCACAATACAGGAGAAATTCCAATAAGCGGCAACGTCTTATGGTTTGAATGTTACCTAGGACTTCATGAGTTCGAGATCCTCGAGGTGCCTTGCACTATTAGCGAGAGCGATATAAATGCCATCATAATAGTGTTTAATATCTATCTATGAATGTTAATTGGACACAAATCCTTCAGAATCACGAATCAATTTTAACATTCCAATTTGGTCTCAATGTCGATGCCCAAAGCTCCAATTACTGTTGTAATCAAACACAAAGGTACCAGAGATCATTAATTTAAACTCGATTGTGTTTAGAGGCAAAAAGCTATTCTTTAAGGACACAAGCCCTTTGAAGGTCAAATAAAGATGTGCTAGAAAAAATATTTCTTCCTTTATTCATTCGTCAACCATGTTAATTACAGTTTTAATATTAAAATCTCAAAAACAAAAACATTTAAAAAGATAAATATAGTAGCCCACCAGCATTGGGAACAGGGTCGGAGCTCAAGGCCTTGGTCCATCTGCCAAGCGAGAGCCTCCTCAGATGTTGATCGAGACTATTAAGCCATTGGCCGACACGACTATCGGCACAATGACTGCTGTACTCACGTCCCACATGTCGACAACCTCGCGAGCCAGACTAGAAAAAATATTATATTTCTATATTAGTATTAGGGGCGAAAGTGGCCAGATATTGCATAGAATAGAAAGGTATGGAAGGAGAAAGGGGCGGCCTTTGCCCAGCAGTGGGAGACTGAGATAGGCTAACAAACAAACAAATATTTCTATATTAGTTGGTACTCATCCAACCAAACGAAAAATGCCAAATGAAGTTCAGTTCGTCGTAGTTATGATACCATAGACGTTCCGAACTCCCAAATGGACTAATTAATTTACAATTTAAACCCAGAGCTCATAAAATCTTAACATACAAAATCAGTGGAATCGTTGAATCCAATCGTGTGTAAAGACAAAGGCGGTCTTGTAAGGGCATCGGCAGCCCTATGAAGATCGAATGCGGCACGTGCTAGATCTTAGCATATAAAAGTATTAGGGATCATTGGGTGGAATATTCAAGAGCTCCGATAGCCCAGTGAATGTCAACACGCGCTGCTAGCAAAATACAAACATTCAGCTCAGTTAAAAATAACTGAAGCACTTCTGCATGCTCAAAAAATAGTCATCATCATCATCTGCCTAGCCTTTTCCCAACTATGTTGGGGTCGGCTTCCAGTCTAACCGGATGCAGTTGAATACCAGTGTTTTACACGGAGCGACTGCCTATCTGACCTCCACAACCCAGTAAGTACTGGGTAATACGCTCAAAAAATAGTAATTAAAGGAAACACTGTATCCTCCAACCAAACGCACTGACCAAACAATGCGCAAAAGATCAAGAAATCTTAACGTACAAAGCCAGCTGGGATCATTGGATTGAATTCGATCGTAAGTAAGGACAAAGGCGATCTTGTAAGGCCACTGGTAGCCCTGTGAAGGTCAAATGCTGACACGTTCTATAGAATGAGGATATTCAGCTCAATTAATAAATACGAACAGAATTTATGATTGCTCTGATAAAAGTAATTTGAGAAAACGGAACATCCTCAGGAGACAGTCACCTAATTAAGGACAAAGATCTAGAAATTTCAACTTACAAAAAGTATCAGGGATTCAATCCGCGGAACATCCTGTAAGCACACCGTTAGCCTTTCTAGGGTTATATGCTGCCAAATCGTGTTAGAAAAATAACACTATTCAGCTTAATGTGTCCTTGATACTCCAAATGTCGAAAGAATACAAAATCTTACAAACACACAAACCAAATTCTTAACATACCAAGGTAGCAGGAATCATTGGATCAAATCCGATCGTGCGTGAACACAAAGGCGATCCTTTAAGGGCACCGGTAGCCCTGCGAAGGTCACATACCCACGTGCTGCTTAAATATGTATTTACGTTTTAATCAACCTGAGGATGCGCATGTCCGGGGTTCTAATGATGTCGCCTGTTTGATTATTATGTGTTGGCTTAACTCCTACGTGCTTGCTGGTATTTGTACTTAACATTCTTGTTCAGTTGGTAAATATACCCATCGTAGTCATTTGGAGCTAGCTTGGGATTTTGTCTGGTCTTATCTTGGTCTGGTAGACTTGCAAAACTGCTAATACGTACTTCTTTAAAGTAAGATTTACTTCTGAATTGGCATTAATTATGAATTGGTGGAACAGTTTCTATTATCACGCACTAGCTGTTGCCCGCAACTTCGCCCGCGTGTAGTTCGGTAACTGTCCCACGGGATCATACTCCCGGGATAAAAAGTGTCCTATATGTTAATCCAGGTTATAAACTATCTATATTCCAAATTTCATCCAGATCTCTTCAGTAGTTTTCGCGTGAAAGAGTAACAAATATCCATCCGTCCTCACAAACTTTCACATTTATAATATTAGTAAGATTATCTCTTGTGTATAAATTATTTATTAATTATCAAACTTTCAGGCAATTTAATGGCTCTATCAAGTATACCTAAGTATAGATAGTTGTAGCTGTTGACTAGTCCAACTCACTTAATATTTGCAACTAACTTAATTTTCACGGGAGGAAACAGATGTTCTGAATTTCAGAGAACTAGTTATTAACCCACATAAATGTGCTAACGAACATGACTTAACTCCTCTACTGTGAATTTCAGTTGCGGTTTTCAACCAAACCGTACCGAAGTGACGTGTTATTTCAATTCAGATGAATACTAGCAACAGTGAAGCGCCAAAGTTACACGCGTCCCTCCAAGAATAAATTAATTCAACTTGGCAGAGTTGCCAAGCAAAAGCTATCTCTTTAAGGACTTTGGTTTGCTTGGCTTGTCCGAGTTTGGGAGCTGTTTCCGTCTCGCCCCGCCCACTGGCTTCTCATTGTTGCTCAAAAGTGTTTGGCTTCATTCCATTTTGCAACAATGTCCTGTTTACGCTTTTGAATGCTTAACTTCTCGAAGGGAGATTTTGGAAGTTCCTTTGTCTTTTGTGAATTGCTTTGATGCAACAGTGTCCGTCACAAACAGTTCCTTGTTTGTTTAATTTGTGACTTCGTGTTTGTCGAAAATTCCTTGTTGTGAAACTGCTTTTGTGCTGCAATTAATTAAAATAGATCAGAATTTAATGCATATTTCGTTATTCGAAGGTGCGAGTTGAAATACTTAAGGCTATATCGAATAATTTGATTAGCTTTGGGTGTAAAGATCGACCTATGGCCCCAATGCCATAAAATAATATATGACAATATGGCACATAAAAATGTCATATACCCTATAAACGTAGAGCTGTTCTATGGTGTTAAAAAATAAATTAAATTCCAACATAAACTAAAAACCGTATCCAGCTAATAAAACACAGGACGTAACCTGAACCCACAGCGTTGAACGAATAACTTTTTACAACGTCACAACTTATTACGACGATATAAATAAGGGTCGCACAAAAGAAAATAAAACTCCTTCGACACGACCACTTTGTCACACGATATACTAAATCCTTAACGAACGGTTTCTTCGCCGAGAGCCCTTTCATATGAACGGTCTGAAGAACTCGCTGGCCGGTGCTTCGAATCGTCGATCTTATCTCGATGGAGCGAGTTGACTTATTTGGGTAATGTATTAACCGTTTATTTGAGCCGATGACTTTGTCGTTTTATTCTGTATGTTGGGTTTCATCGCCTTCCTTAGTATAACTGTTCTGAATGAATGGATTGCAATGAGTGTCATAGATCCGGACACTTGATTGGATTATACATATTAGATTTGCATACAAATAGCTTTGCTTTAATATGGATGACATGATGATTGTAGCAATAGGAAACTTCCTCCATAGCAATTTCCCATTGACTAAATAATCTCCATAAACTAACTAAAATATACCTTATAATTTAGCGCTGTAATAAACATCTAGTACACATGCTTGTGAGCGCTGCCAAAGCAATTAGCGTTGCCGTCGCAAGTTTGAATGCCCAAATGACTTCATTTAGGTAAACAAGGTGCCAAGTTCCAAGTTCGTAGTCTTTGACATTGTTAGAGAATCCTAGCGTAACATGACTATGCATAATTTTATTTAATGTTACGATAATATCATCTATATAAGAGGGTTGCCTCTAACATAATATTAGTGTAAGAAAATCTGACACGCGTTTCCTCCATTCGAAGGCAGCGGTGTGTGAGGGTGCGAAGGCACTTTCGGAGATTAATACCTCGTCTAGTTATTTGATACGGAGCTGAAACACGGCCTTTGTCACGTCGTTTCTTCTTGTTTTTCCTTAATATGTTTGTCATAGGATTGGATAGGCTATTTTTGGATGGAATCAGATCCTGTTGTGTCATGTGACTCGTATGATATTGACATTTAATTTCTGGAATGAGATAGGTTCCGACTGCGAAGAACCTACTAAAAATATTTATATTGATGGTTTCGAAGGCATTCTCTAAAAGGTGTACTGATATTAAACTGAACATGGATTTCATTGATAAAAGGAACAGTATTGTGACGTTTTACTCACAATATTTACTGGTAGAATATACACAATTCCTTGTACGATCCGACCGAGTGAAATAGTAACCTTTTTGCTAATGCAACGAAATAACGTAGACAGGAATTAATTCGTTCGCGTGAAATACTGGGGTCTACACTGACGCAAAGGGTAACGTAGATTAATGTGGTGCCGTTATTAGGGGCTGGATATCGGCTCGCCCTATCGGAAGCTTTCCATAATCGTCGAGTGCGTTTATTTCAATGGTACGGCTTCCATCTTTTTGATTGACGGTTTCAGGTCATCGAGTTTCGGGGGAGTGTTGGACAATAGGCCTTCTGAAAATATACTTTTAGGTACAGCTGGAAAGATGCTCCTATATATTATTATTTATTTGGATGATGTATTGATTTTCTGTTTGTGGAATTGTGCTCACCGTAGGTAGCGCCACAGTAGCCCGGAAATATTTCGAATTGGTAATATAAATACTATTGAATTCTCTGTTCGATGTAAAAAATATGTTTTAACAGCTCAGAAGTTATAAAACTATCGTCCATAAAGATAAGTACGAATGACGTCATATTTCCTCTCCCGATATTTCTATATCCTGTGATTGTGTATTAGGTTGACTCACAATATCGTTATGTGGTCGTAAAGTCCCTTTCCCTGTCCGTTATTGCGTTTATCCAATTGCTCGGTCGTCAGAGTCCCTTACATGGGAAGAAAAAGCTGTTCAGGATACTTGCTTAGGAAAACCCCGAAATTGATTTCAGATCGTGTGCAAATATATGTTTCGGTAAGTGGGTTCTTAATGTTATTAGGGGTGGAAATTAAAATATTAAAATTAATTTTGCGTTTGAAACCTAATAAAGATTATATAATATTATTATTATTCGGGTATTTAAGAGCAAATTCGGGGCTCGTGGCTAAATAATAACAGCCGCTCGGGTTGATCTTTAGGTTAAGCCGCGCTTGCCTAGGCTGGTCTGTGGATGGGTGACCACCCATTACATACCGAGTTTCCTCCATGCCTCGGAAAGCACGTTAAGCCGTTGGTCCCGGGTGTCAATTGTCAATTGTAGACCTTTGACAGTCGTTAGGTAGTCAGTGGCCCAAAAATCTGACAACCAGTCTTACCAAGGGGTATCGTATTACCCAGTACTAACTGGGTTGTGGAGGTCAGATAGGCAGTCGCTCCATGTAAAATACTGGTATTCAGCTGCATCCGGTTAGACTGGAAGCCGACCTCAATATGGTTGGGAAAAGGCTAGGTAGATGATGAAGAGCAAATTCGGTCTGGCCAGTCATATAAGGGCACACGCAAGGAAATAGTATTAAAGGATAGCCGTTACTGAAATCGGTAAGGAGTACTACATATATATATTGTATTATAACATGCTTTTCAATGCTAAAACTGATTAATTGTATGTTATAATCAGCAAACGATCTTTATAACCTTTCACTGATACTATCACAAATGCAATGATAACAGCGGAAATTACTAGGTATTGTAGTGCAAACAATAGTACAATTGGTCCCTGTAGCTCGCACGGTCGGTCTCGAATAATACCTTGTAGTACACCTTATCTATCATCATATATTTGCTCGGTTTAATAACTTGTTTCAACTATGCACTAGCGTCATACTGCATGGCTGAAGTTTACATTGTTTTACGAACTAGAATTTGTAGCGTGTTAACGTTATCGAGTTCTCAAGAGAGGAAACTGAAGTGTAGGTAGCGTTCGACTAATCTTACCCACGTGGAAACTACACACCAGCTTAAGGGGGGACACGGCCTGCGAGGAATTTGAAAAATAGGTATTTGAAGAATATTGCTATTGCCGTCGGCTACGTCAAGCCTGGTACAGACCTGAGCTGCACCTCGGGCTGATTACATCACAAAAAAATTACGTTATTGACGTTCCGTATTCCGCTTTTTTCTCCTCGAAATCTGAGCTGATTCAATTATTTTGACATTCAAATTTTAAGTAAGAGTATGTCTAGGTTCCAATCATTTTTTTTTATGTTAAAATGTTTTCGAATTTGTCTGATAGTCCTCTAATCAAGGCCGTAAAAAAAGGATCATATTTTTCTTATAAGTTTTTTTTAAACTGTCATAGTCACTAACAAACAGAACAAAACAAATAGTAAACATGGTAAATATCCCGTTTCAAGTGTTAATCGTATTTTATTTATTTATTAGTTGCTGAAAAAAAGAATATGACAGGGACGTGTCTACAGTAGACCTTGCTTTAATGAAAACAAAAAAAAAAATTGCTCTAGAAGTATTATTTAGGAAAAAAAGGGTATTTGTATGGAAAATCGCAGCCCCCGTTCCCTGCTAACGTCTTTGATGGGATATGGGATGTTATGAGTGCAGTCTTGCGATCTTGTCGCGTGTTCCTGTCTAGTATGCTATCTCCTTTAGCGTGTTCCCATTATGGTTTCAGGAATTCGCCGTAACATGGAGCTTTTGAGTAAAACTTTAGCGTGCTATGAGTTCCAAATTAGTTGAGACCTACTTAATATTTAACACGGTTATTACTTCATCTGAGTGACTGAATATGTATATGATTTATTTGTATCTCATTTTTTATTTGCCACACAGAGGTATGTAATTAGGCCACATCTTAGTTGCATTACCTAGTTAATATTAGGGGTTAAAGTATGAAATTGCCAGATAAAAAGTGATATTTCCATCCTAACATTTTTTCATTTTTCGTGGAAACGTCTGAACCGATTAGGATGCAATTGCAAACTATGGTTAGAGAGGTAAAAGCTGCGCTGCACTGCGTATCTTAAATACTCAAAAGACACTCTTATTCTTGAAATAGTGAAACCGACGGCACATTGAAACAGGTGTTTTGACACACTACCCTTTGAAGTGATATGCAACTACTAGTACGGTTTTTAAATTCGAAAAGGTAGGTAATTTAACCAATGAAAATGAAATTAGAAAAAATATAACTATACGACAAAGTTACAAACAGAACAAAATGTGAGAAAAAAAACGGCAATTTCATAGTTAAAGAGCTATTATAATATTTAATATTTTTATACGCAAACCCTGCGTAGGGAACTACAGCTGTTTTGACATGGAGAGAATATTGATGATGATGATGTTGATGTTTTGCTATTATAATATTGTACTTTAATGATGATATACTGTGCTCGTTTTACAACTACTGTTACATGTTCAAACCATAGGCGAAGACGCTGGCACCCTAAACACAAGTTAAATCTCACATTGGATGCCAGAGCCTATCGAAAACACTTTTTTGTCTAGTACCGCTGCATAGTGCTTAGATAAGTGTTATTTTTGTTTTATTTATCTCTTTTTTTATGTTTCAGGTAAAAATCTTTTCCATTACGTGATGCCAGAGGTTCGGGATTTGGTAAGGTAGACGAATACGTGTTAATTTCATTATTTATTAGTAACCTAGAAGTCGGAATTACGTCCACAAATTCATGTTCTATTTATTTTGGGACAAGCCCGCCACAATATTTCCAAACCACTGCAAACTCCTGAAAGCCAAAATCAACAGTGGCGGCCATCAGAAAAGCGCCAAGACAATGAAGCTCGAAGAAATCCCAGAGAAACAATTTAACTGGCTTGAATCCCGCAACAAAATTAATCAGAAAAGAATAGCGGAAGAGTAGGAAAAACATAATTTTCATAAATTCATGTAATTTAAACTTCTTATTATAATCCCTATTCCTAATAAAAACTCAGTCTTGTTGCTAAGGAGTTTGTTTCGGCACTTCTTCTCACCATACTAGGAGTTGTCAAAAGGCTTGCGAGGATCAGGCTGGTGTAATGTTGACGTTCAAAAAACTTAATCAAGATCGGTCCATCCGTCAGGAGCTATGATGCCACAGACAGACACACAGATACACACTTCAAATTTAAAACACCCCTCTTTTTTGGTCGGGGCTTAAATAATCCTAATTCTTAGTCCAATTTAAATAAATGACTTCTAATTTCATTAGACTATGTACTTTACCGATGCGTGTATTAGTACAATTAATAATTTCCACCAACATAATAATATGCAAACACTTTCGTATACCTCGTGTGATACACGTCGTTTATATACAGGTGCATAATATTATGTAAATACTTGTAATTTATGTGTTTCGTGTCGTCTCTGTCGCACTGTACCTACACCAAGTTCGCATACCATTGGTGCGGTTAACTTGTATGTGGACAGTCGCGTACAAATTGGTTTAGATATTTTAATTGTATTGACTCGAGTTCTCGTAATGTGGTGAGCGTAATTTTGATTGTTTTTTTTTACATAATCACTGATTCACTGCACTGGAAAACAAATTTTTTACTTAAAAATCAAACAATTTTATTCATGGTCCAATGAAATTTGCAGGTCATTTTCAGGCTGAATTCCAATCCCATTGAATGACTATTTCATGAAAAATTCATTCGATGGGAATAAATGAACTTAGAGGGTTGTGTTGATGATTTGAATGAATATAACTCAGTAAAGCTATATTTGTTACATTGGCGCTTCCACCAGCTCTTAGAAAAACATTTTTTTTTTTTTTTTTAACGTGAGAAACTGTTTGTAAAAACCAATTTAAAGAATCATCATTGGTCAAACCTTGCGAGATGAAAACTCTTGGTATTTATTACCGACTCAGAGGAAAAGGAAAAATTAGAGAACTCTGCTTTTAGTACTGAATCTGAGGTTAATTAGAACAGATGAATCCCTAATAAATGATCTAATTTGGTCTAATATTATTTCGATTTGGGACAATATTAGATCTAGAATATTTTTCTTTGTTGATTCCTTAATAAAAGCAATTGCTTTTAAGTCCCTTTTTGAGTAAAATGATTTTATTAATCATCATTAATGATTTTGCAGTATCAGGTTATATGTTAATGAAAATATGATTCGCGTCCGTAACACGTATGTACACAGTTACAGAACTATAATCATTAAAATAATCAATACAATCCCCTAAGTTCATTTAATCTCGATCTGCAAATTGCAAAAAACGTAAAAAATAAAAAAAATTCGCAGGCTACCCTGGCGCTTTCACTTTAACTAAAATATTTTTTTGCGTAGTCCCGTATAATTAGCACATTATATCAATCACACACGCCATTCGCAGTCAAACACATCTGCCCACTCTCAGCTGTGGCAGGTGTTCCCAACGATGGTGGTGATAACATCGTTAGCATCGCCGTCGCCAGGTGTTGCAGTAAACGTATTAATTTATACAGCTTTATTCAATTTGGGTTCGACAGCTGAAACTTTTCTCAACGTTTTATGACGAGGTTGCGGACGGACGGAATTGATTGAATTACTTTTTCAGTGTTTTATCTTGCATTTTTAAAACCCAGATTTCTATGTGAGGCTGCTGTAAACATGTTACATTTCCTACTTTACAGCATGTTGCATGTGCACACCTTTTGAACGCCATTGTCACATATACGTGACAAGTAAGCGCGTGCCCTGTATGCCAAACGACACAAATATTATGACAAAATGGTAGCTGAAATTGAGGCTTGGTGTGGAGGGCACGCGCGTGCTCTGGCGTTTAAAAGATTAAGCTAAATGTAAAACTGTAGAGTTGTGAGTTACTTACCACTTTTTTACCGACATGTACATTTCGCGTAAGTCAACACAATGCGTGCGTATAGTTTTGCTCATTATAGCACAAACATCACGGCATGTATCTGTCTATACTAAACCATCTTTGACGTAACCTTGAACGTAATACCAGCTAATCATCAATCTCTCAGCCTGTACTTCAGACACGCTTGACCTTTCGCTAATCGAAGTAATCGAAACTTTGTCTGGTTCGCAAGTTCGTAAGTGGAAAACTTCTGATTAGCTTATCAATACTTATATGTAAACATGTGGCGAAAACATCTAGAGGGTTAAGTAACAGCCAATCAAAGTAACACGTGAAATCCCAAGTGTGACATCAATAACGATCAAGGTCGTAAAGTTTTTTTCCGACCACATAAGTCGCTTATGCAACACAAAATATGGAACAGCGTTTAAATATTATAAACAAAATATTACCGCATTGCCAAAATACGTGACACCATGTTTATATAATAGTGTTGATACATATCATATCGAAAAACAACAGCTGCCGAGTCCATTCAGCAAATTTGGCACGCTCTTGAACTTAAAATGCCAGCACATCTTCCGCATTTCTTCGAATTTGAACCTTAACCGCCAGTGTTAAAGGTCATGGTTCATTTTGGCAATAGAAGTCGTGGTGCGGTATTCAAATATGTTGGCTAGCGGGGCGCACAAACACGCGGGCTGTGCCAAACTGTATCTATCCGTGCGTAGTCATAAAACGACTGGATATCATCCAAATTATAGGAGACATGTTTCGTTTTTGAGTGGATTCAGTACCATTTAGGTTCGTGGGACAGAACGTGACTACTGAGACTTGGTTGGTCGACTTTCACCTGCGAAATTCAAATCTAACGTTTTTTGTTTTTTGCAGGTCAGTGTCAGGCTAAATTCCCATCCCTATTATTATTATTACAAATGACTATTTCATGAAAAAATCATTGAATGGGGTAAAATGAACATAGGGGGTTGTATTGATGATTTTAATGATTATAACTAAGTAAAGCCATATTTGTTACGGTCGCGAATCATATTTTAATCAACATACACTGACCTGCAAATTGCAAAATACGTAAGACAATTTTAATTTTGCAGGCTACACTGGCGCTTCCACGGTAATAGCTCTTATTGCTGTCAAATATGTTTATAGCTGATATATGGTTTTCCCAAACTGCCACGTAAACCTTCCTTCATCCAACTTTCTAGTCATCATCATCATCATTTCAGCCGAAAGACGTCCACTGCTGGACATAGGCCTCCCCGAATTGTCGCCACATTGATCGGTCCCGTGCGTCTCGCATCTAGCAGACCCCTTCACCAGGTCATCGGTCCACCTAGTGGGAGGCCTTCCAACACAACGTCTTCCGGTTCGCGGTCGCCACTCCACCTACCAATCCACCAACTTTCTAGTATCATCTTCAAATCTAGGGTTTGCAAAACAAATATCAGGTTGTTTTCAAAGTTTACGAACATAAACTTTAAATTACATAATTCTGCGACAGATTCGAGGGCACTGAGTCGTATGTGTAACTCCAAGTTACGAAACTAGTTCTGAAAGTGACAGATATCTGGTGTAAACAGGACTTGGATTCAACGGACGGGTTTCATCAGATAATTATGATTATTAAGAAAGGATTTTGTGCTAATAATATAACTTCATCTAGACTTAATTTTCTGTTTTTAGCACATTTCGGTATAGTTTTAATTGCTAAGGTATATTGAGCACCTTTTGGTAGGACTGCTCCATATTTTATACCCTATCATAAATTAAAAATGATCTGAAATAATAAATGCACGAGAATGGTTTTCAAGATAATTCGAAATGGCAATAAAAGCTACGCCGATAAAGTTCCTATTGTTCATATTTCATGATTGATAGCGACCTACGAATCACATTCTCTCGGGGTTAGACAGGGGTGATTAATATCTTAGAATCTTTCACGTAATGTTGCTTCATTAATAGTTCTTGGTTCTGACGTTCCTTTTGTTTCGGCTCCAACTTGATATTTAATTCAGTACTTTACTGTATGATTGATGTCACCGTCTGTCCGTAGTGCTATATTATCTGTGACATTATGATGACGGCTTTATAACTGTAAATTATGATGTTCAAGAGTCGATTAAGGTCGTGTCTTTGATTTTCAAGAAATTGAGTGCATTTGGTTTACATTGATGACTTATTTATTCTGTGTACCGTAGTCATTAATAATTCTAGCGGTCGAACTGATTCTTCCTGGAAGTAAAACAATATAAAAATCAAATTTCGCAGCCATCATCATTCTTTTGCCCTTATCCCAATTCATTTGGGGTCGGCGCAGCATGTTTTCTTCTTCCATACTTCTCTATTACTCGTCATCTCACCAGTCACCTCCTTTCTTGCCATATCATCCTTCACACAGTCCATCCATCGTATTCTTTGGTCTTCCTCTATTCTTATACCCGTCCACATTCATAATCAAAACTTTCCTCACGACATTTTCCTCATTAAACTTATACTGTCACTTACGGGATATCTTCCATGATTGTTCATTATTTTGAGCTCCCGATATTTCGACGCTGTTGCAAGCGCCATGATCGCGGGTTGACTGGAGAACAACAAACAAAAACAGTGTTTGATTTTTCTCATTCCTCCGCATCACATGCCCATACCACGACAACCGATTACCACACAACTTTTCAGTCACCGGCGCCACTTTCAGACGTCCTATATCATCAATAATGTATATATCACGCTAAAAATAAGTTTTCCAGCTTCTAATACCGAAATGTCGTCTTAAAAGTGTCAGGAACCGTTATTCATGTCTCCATACCAAATGAGGTTAAGTTCGGATGCCCGCCCCCTCGTGTATCCTAGTTCTTTTACCCGGCTCCTTGCCCCTGACATTCCGGTCACGGACAAGACGAATATTATTTATGGATGCAGCGAACGGGATATAAAAATTTGGAGCAAGAGCAAATAGAATAACTAAACGAATTCAGGCACGTTTTTGATAAGGATTGTTTCGTAATTTACGTAGAAATCAATTCACCACGATACGATTAGTATAAATAGATTGTCTTCCGTGAAACGATAGGTATATGCGATACTTCATTATGTTATAAACACAATTTCGCTCATAAGACAAATAATCCATTTGATCCAAAGCCAAAAAAATACTCAATCTGCATTAGCTTTCAGAAACCCATTAGTAATGTTATCTTAAAACGAAATTGGGTCAAGTTTATCCTCTGCGGCAGTTTCTGCGGATGTCCGATCACCATTCGTGGGGCTCTCGGCCCTGACATTCACATCCCCTTAACGGCTTTATCACGATTCATTTATTCAACGAGTGTAAGAATTCTGCGTAAAAGAATTTCTACAGGAACTATTTTCTGGGTGTTGATTGGCTCGGCACGCCAATTAGTGTGGATTTCTGCATGGTATTCGTTTGGTTTTAATTAGTTATTGTTTTTGTCAATTGATATTGAGGGAAAATGTTGCTGCATTAACTTCTTATTGATAATTCGGAATAATGATGTTTGGTAAGATCAAAATTATTGCAGGATAAATCTTCAATAATAAATACAGGGATTTCTTTTATGAGCCCAAGATTATGTTCAAGTATCTCGTATCATAATTTATCATTCAGATGTTTTATTCCATCATGCTTCACTTCAGCAACTGTTTTGATGTAGATGAATAATGATGGAGGCTTAACGAATGTCTACATCTGGTAATATTGTTTTGAAGGACATACAATGTCAAGTTCCTAAAGTGAAACTCTCTTTGATTTATTTTATAAGACCCTCGTTAGCATTAAATGACGTTTTGGCAAAAAGTACAATAAAATAGAAAGTAGAGATATATGATGGAAAAATATCTGTTGGACATCTGAGTGCGTTGACTGGGAGGACGTAAGGTCACAGAGAGGTCGAGAGGTAAAAAAAAATACAGACGTAAAAATAAGTAGCTTTCTCTTCCCAGAATTTTGTAGCTGTAGACAGTGATAAATCTACAAGGATGTCGAATTCTTCAATCATTTCTATGATTGGGTTTATTTATAAAGCAAGACCAGTCCACAAGACTGCTTCCATAATGGGTTCAGGAAACCAACAATTTCCACACAGCTGGATTTGTTTTTTAGTATAATTATTTGTTCGATGATGAACAAAGATGACTAAGTACTGAATAATCAACAATTTTAATATGGAACATAAACGAGCTACGGGGATAAAGCCACGGCATCAAGTTAGTCATCGAGTACTGATATACAGATTGGTCATCAGTTAGTTCCAAGAGGAAATGATAATAATATCAGTCAGAGAAATGAATCAGGATAATCCAGATCATAAAACGAGGAAAGTAATCTACAAAGAATTTCATACTTTCATTAAAGCCGTAAAATTTTCTATTACCCACGCCCGGAGACATGATCAGATTTTATTTTGAGGATTGACTGTGTATACCGAACGGGATTAGTGTGGTCTTTTTATTTCGTTCTTTCAGCCTTCAGTGTCAATCTAGGTGCGGATCATCATAATAAAAGTCTGCACTAAAACGAGTGTTTAGATCATAAAAAATATTATTCCTTTCCCCGGTCATGTCACCCGAAAAGAAATGACCTTCTGGAACAGATTACGGTACCCCTCATAAAGGTATGTTTTATTGCGTCTCCATGGGCAACCTTGCACCTATTAACAGTATCATTTGACCTAGACCGTGTACTCGAATTTATCTTGTGATAACTATGGCGCCGCTAATAATAGACTAGATGTCGCCGACGGGCGTTGCCCGGACCGAGTCGTTGAGCTTCAGACGCCGAGGCTTGAGACGATTTTGATAAAATAAGGTTGATGTATTTTCAGGTCTGCCTGTCCCAGCTTATGTTTCTAGACATAAAATGCGGTACGGAATATTAAACAATAAAGTATGTCACTTTGAGGATAAAATAAGTAAATCTCCCGGTGAAGCTGTCCTTATTTACGCTTGACGTGTATCCAACCTTGCAACCCTAAACTTTTTCGTATACAAGTTTCATACTTAAATGCTTCTTACTGGAAACCCTAGACGAACTTCAGAGATAAATTTTCTCCGAACAGCTGTTACTAATTGCGTGAATTTCAATAATTTGTGATTGAATTCTGTTATAGATCGTTCTCGATTTTCGCCGTGGCCTTTGGAGTTCGATTTTCTCAGTAGTTGTTTGAATTACGCCTACAGTGGACTCATAATTATATTAATTAAACTTTCAAGCAGTCATTCCAGTCTCAGATTTTTTCCAAGGCATTTCAACTTCAACCCCGGGGTTTGTTAACTCATTAATTAGCGGATTTTTGCTTGCCAGTTTTTAATTTACGGCCAAGTCCAAAGAGAAAAATATTAGCACAACACATTTATGTCCCTACAGATTTTAGTCAAGTTTGAAGCATTTATTTTGTAGTCCTAGTCGAGTAATTAGGGCATTCGATGGTTTAAATAGGTGGAGCTCATAGGGGTCGGTCGACGCATCCGTGCATGTAATGCCAACCTAATTTGTGTTGACCTTGCGAGCTACTTAATAATCCATACGGGGAATTAGCAGGTTACAGTTAGAAATAGATTTCACTGGGTTTATTGTAGTATTCATGTAATATCTTATCATCTCGAAAGATAATTTCTAATAGGCTACATAAATATCTTTACTCATTACACAGCCAGCAATATAACTACTCGTTAAATTAATTAGAAACCATTATTTCACGTGTACTTACAATTTCTCCAGCCGAGTAATAGGAGCTTAATTAATTCGTTTGCGAAATTTCATTGCAGTATATTATAATTTATATTATAAGAGAGGTGAAGGTCGCGAACTTGGCTGTCGCTCGCGGCAGTTCACAAACTTCGTTAATTTGCAACGAGTGCTGCTGGCAGCTTTAATGGCTGTTTGCTACGTTTCAAAACTTGGCTCTCTCTTCGTCTTGACATCCGATTTGCAGCTTAATTGTGAAGCGCTTTTCTGTTTCAAAGGAAAAGTGAAAAGCGCTGCACGTTGGAGCCTGTTTTGGCACGCTCATATGACAACTGTCGCAACAATTTTCTGGGAGCTTTTGTGTATTTTAGGTGCTTTGAGAGAGTTTAGCACTGACAGGTAACTGTCAGGTTATGCCAAATGTTGGAATATAAGAACTTACTATACTTTGGATGTTCAAATTATTGAATTCGATATCCTAGTGTTTTGTCATTATGTTATGAGGAGCCTCTAACCGTTTTCCACCAAGGTCTTCACATCTCTCTTTTCAACAACTTCTACAATTACAATCAAAGGCCAGCTTACTATTTTTACACCCAAATTCCACCATTTTATTAAAATCTAAACGACTTCCCCGTTATTAATCACAGTAAACAAGTACATTGCGTACAGTTGTCCGCAGTTTGTATAGTGATAACAGAAATAGTTTGTCAACTCACACACTCTCATTATTGGATCATCGCCGAGAGTACAGTCACGAGAGCTAATACGTTAACACTTCAAGAGAATTTTTTATTCGTGGAATAATGTTAGCAATTTTCGAGATAAAACTCTCATCTGCTGGAGTGTCCAGGTGTCCGTTTACCAGCACCTTTGGCGATCTGAACAACTCCTTTGACGCTGCAATAAACGTGGTCACTTACTGGGCCCCTGTATAATAAGGATGTAATGTGGATACGAAAAAATATCATAATAGTCTGGGATACGAAATATCAGTTTTTAAACTGGCATCATCACTAACATAATATTATCATTAACTTTTTTTTTTCCAGTCTGCTCTGTCTCACTCCTAGGCGAAGGCCTCGCTCCACTCCTTCTACTTCTCGCGAACCCGCGCGTCCTCCTTTCAGTTCGGACGGAACTTGTCCAGTTCCTTAACATTACATTGAAATATCGAGAACCCAAAACAAATAGTAAACATGGTACCTATCCCGTTTTCAGTGTTATAGGAATACGAAATGTTTGTAACAACATCAAATAACAATCAACACAGCAGAAAATAACTTTTGAAAATTGCTTCGTGTTTACATATCAGTGCTGGTGACTGTACACATGAGAATTCTTTACGCGCATTATCTAATCGAAATGTCTTGTCGGTTCGGGGAACAGCTGTTCTTACAGACAGAAAAAGATGGAATGTGACTAGAATTTGGTGTGACGAGCAGATATTTTTACCCGACTACGGCGAAGCCAAAAGGAAGGGTTATGATTTTAACAGTCTGTGTATGCATGTTTGTATTTACGTATGTTTCTCCGTAGCGCCGAAACTATTCATCCGATTTTGATGAATAAGGTGTCAATCGACTCGGTATTATGGCCCGGGTAACATAGGCTACATTTTATTCAGTGGTAGTTGTGGTATGCCACACCAAGGGATCCGCTGGATGCGAGTCGCACGGGACCGACCAATGTGGCGATACTTGGGGGAGGCCTATGTCCAGCAGTGGACGTCTTTCGGCTGAAATGATGATGATGATGATGACACCAATTCTTCTTGGAATATTTAAAAACATGTTCTAAAGATTCTCTAGTTTGAGTTATTTCATTTTACAGTAGTGGCTCTTTGTTTTCCACGGCCAAATGATAACTATAGAACGTTATTCAGGATATTTCGGCTGCGAACTACTAATCTTAAAACGTTTATTTGTCTTCCGCATGACGCGAGTAATCCCGGCTTTCAGGCGCTCGCCTAATTAACTTAAAGAAACCATTACAAATTATTTCCTATTCACCGTTGTTTTATAGCACTTCCTGAACGCACATACTTAACCGTTTTGTTTTATAGAAGCAAGGTGCTCTTACACTTTCCTTAATAGGTTATAAACATACAATCCTAGTTAATTAATACAAGCACATACTCACCCTCTTGCTAGAACCTTAGGTGCAGGACACACCGTTGGCTAAGCCAACGAAGCTAACTTAGCTCGAAGTAACTCATCATCTGCCTAGCTTTTTCCGGGGTCGGCTTCCAATTTAACCGAATGCAGCTGAATACCACTATCTTACATGAAGCGACTGCCCTTATGACCTCCACAACCCAGTTAGTACTGGATAATACGATATCCTTGGTAAGACTGGTTGTCAGAGTTTCGAGCCACTGACTACCTGTACCGACTGTCAGAGATCTGTAAATGACATTCGGGACCAACAACGGCTTAACGAGCTTTCCGAGGCATGGAGGAAACTCGGTATGTAATGGGTTGTCACCCATCCACAGACCCACCTAGACAAGCGTGGCTTAGCTTGGAGTAACTTGGAGCTAAAATGCCTGGATGTAGTGGAAACTAAATGCGTTTAGTGCTAACAATTGGCAAAAACAGAAAAATGTTATGAATACGTTAAACGAATTTACTCTGTCGTTCGCGATATGTATACTGAAAAGGCGCCACAGTTTCACAAACAAAGCTAAGTTAGTTTAGCTTTACCCGTAGTGTATCTTAACCTTAGCACACATGCCCCCGTCAAAACGCGGTATGCTAACATCCAAATATTATTTTTAATTACACCCAGTATGTTTTGTTTCACTATACGTTTACGTTAACCGCTTCAGCTATTTACAAACATAGTTATTTTTACGTTTTCTGCTATGTATTGTTATGTAATAATGTAGATGTTATTTGATAAAGTTCCTGTGCGTGTTTACTATTTTTCGTAATTTATGCGTGGTAGAGGAATTTTGTGCGTATGATTTTTGAAATGGTATTTGGTGTTTAGCGGTATAATGGTTGATTGGTAGAGCAGAGTTGTAATACAATGTGTTTTGTGTTATAATCAGATCATTATTAAGAACATTTTGATTCCTCTTTAGTTATATCATAATATAAACTGACGCTAAAAATCATACTCTTAAAATTACTCGTACCTACCTAAATCTTGCAATTATTTTTACTCATCTGAAAGAAGGCTTGTTTTAGATAAAACATGACTTTAGAATTCAGCCGTTTGTTGGTTAGCTTTATGGTGTTCTATTGTCTAACTAATGGCGCTTTTTACAAATAACAATGTCATAATATTCACTTTTAATTAATCCTGTTCTAACCTTTTTAACAAAAAATAATCATGTTTTTTAAATTTTGACTGTTTTTGGGTCGGTCTATGGCTAACAAACTGTCTGTTGGAACAGGGTCTGCCAATTAAAATTATTATCATAATATAATTAACGGCTCTGTTTGTCTAACAGCCAAACTTCAGCTTGTTAGAGATGTGGTGTTAAATTCAAATTCAAACATGAACTGTTCATTTACCTTACCTTTTATGTAGTTCATATGTTCATTAAAAGACGATTTTTAAAATTCTATTCAACTTACTCCGATAAATCAATTTTATTTGAATGTCCAATCGTTGTTCAAAATTAAACTAAAATACTGATTAAATAACGCCCCAGTCGAAAGCTTTCGAATTATGTATCGATTTATCAAACTCGATAATCACAACATCGATGAGCAGGCGATTAATCGCTAAGCACTTAGCTATCAATAAAGAGCAAAAGTGCGTGACTTTTTATATTTTTCTATAAATAATCGAATGTGTTCGTGTCTCGTGCAATATTTATCGAAAAACAATAATATTTAATGTACCTGGTCTACTCAGATATTCTGTACTTATTTTTGGGTTCATCAGGGTATGAGCCATAAATTAACTTTTTTTCGATATAAATAGACGCAAAGTCAATCACTCCTATGTTCTTTTCAACATTTTTTTTTCAGTTACAGCCCAAAAAGGAACTACGTACCCTACAATTTACCCCTATTAACCTTTCCAACATTCAAATCCACTAATAAAATAACTCTACTTATTTCCTCCGTCATTCTATAACATAAATTCTTGTCAACCCTTCGCTGCTAAAAATAGCGTGTTCCAAAAATAGGGTAACTAATAACCCCAGGCCACAGGTAGCTTCAGCAGTCGTGACGTGAGTCACCGTAGCGTCATAATGTCTGACTGTATGTCTGAGGAGCTTACCGTATATCTCATTTATCACACGGCGGCTTTGGTATGATAAAGGCTGATTTATGAGTATGACACATAGATGCAATAAATAAATGCTTCGTTTGGAGACCTTTGGAAAACTTCCTGGAGAAAATATAATATGTAGAGAGTGATCACACATATCGGACGCGAAATCGGTTTGAGCCGATCACGTATTACCACATATTGGTCGCATTTAGTTCGTCCTAGTGACGAGTCGCGTCATTCGAATTGAAAGGAAGATAATGACGTGTTTTTTTGCTTGCTCAAAGCTCTTTTTGATCGGCTCAAACTGATTCCGCGTCGATATGTGTGGTCACTCCCTAAATCACTGTAATCAAATGATGAATTTATGACTCATCTTCATTGCTAGGCAAACTAACAATTAAACATTATTCTGTATAAATCTAGACCGTTATTATCTTCAGTGATTCTTACAGAAAAACTGGGGCTTATAATTATGACAATAACACGATTGTTAGGGAAGTTCCCACAGCAGGTAGACCGTGGCGCCCGCGCCTTCTTTTATATGAGTCACTTCGTTACTTCGTCTGCCCGCGCGTCTGTGAGACGTGCCCGTAGGGTTGTCCCAAAGCTAAATTCATGATGGCGGTTAAAGACGCATCAACTATTTTAATTGTTGTTCTTCTTGTGTCGTGATGGCTCAAGCTATGCTCTTTAGCTGAGTTTCCAACAAATTGGAGGCGTTTGGAATAGAGTGGTCTGTAAGATTTGACCTATCAGACGAGAGGCATGATGATCTATCCTATCAGACGTCTTCGTTTTGGTGAAACGTCGGACCTTATCGAAAATATAAAGATAAGCCAGTTAGTAACTGTGCGTGGCAGCTGGGCTGACTGCCTAAGGCAACAGCAGACTCAAGTAGTTAAATAATTAAAAGTCGTCACGGGAAATCTTGAATTCTAGAGTTTTCAAAGTTTTTCTCCCAAGAATACTAAAACTGAAGAGCGGAATGACAATGAGCAAATAAAAACGAAAGTTAAATCAAACTGAAAACCTTACTCTAACAAATTAATTACAGTTATTTTCCAGCAAGAATTTACAAGTAAAAGGAAAGCCACCAAGAGAAACGCTTGAGATTTCCCAGAGAAAATTAAACTGTCTCGGGGCTGGCCGAGTATTCATTTAAGCGGAAAGTGGATAGGACTTGAAATGCACAGTTCTTGGTGCAGTTTATTTTACAATTTCAACCCTTAATTTTCGTAGAAAGTTATGCGTTTAGAAAGTTCAGTAAAGTGTCAGTCAGTCTTCTTCTAATTTTCGAGACGGTGGTTTTTTTTTAATCAGAACTGGGCCCAGTAGGAGTTTCAATCACTGTGTTGGCCCCTAAGTTTTCCCTACAGATAGTATTGTATGAATCCAAGCTAAGGATAATGTGAAATTTTTTTTCCATATTCTCCAAACATACAATAACAAAAAAAAACAAAAATAAAATGGACATCCTTACCATAGCCATCGGGCGTGACCCTTCGATGCGTCGATAATTAACGACCGGTAGCACAGACATTCCGACAGGCAAGACATCTGATGACGTAATACAATTCTTTCAACTCATGTGAGCCTGGTACTCGTGTAAATGTATATTTTTGTTTTTAATGAAGGCGAGCGAGGGTTGATAAAAATGGAATGCTTTTTATCTGATTGTTGATTTGTGAACGTGATATGTTTTAGCAATTACTTTAATGGTTTGTCCGTAGACATTGATACGTGTTTGTTAGATTGCAATGATAAACTTGGTTTGCTATAGGTGCTGTTGTTTTGTAAATACTCGCCTCCTATTACATAGGACTTAAAATATAACTGTCTAAATCTCTGTTTACTATTAGATACATTCTGCTTAACGGCTTCTTCGGAGATAACATGTTATGTATAAAAATATCAGTCTAGATTGTTTTCTATACAATGTCGGAATAGCATTAATTAGTTACTCGTTTATCTTCGTTTTATGACGCCTGTTCAAATTTTCACGAAGGTTCACTTTAACGCCCTTTATTTGTACCTTTCTGATTTATTTCATCAAGCACGTCATTGAAAGAATTTTTTCAATAATTAATTTCATTAATGGCCTTTCCAATTACTATTAAAAGCTTTTTATTTCGCTCACTGTCTTCTTCAATTCCTATTATTCCACAATCGATTGCACTAAAGCTTCTTCTCTGTACAATCCCGCTAAGAATTATGTGCTCGGGTGCTTCCAGCAATAGTAAAGCTAATAGCGTAAAGCTCATTAGAGTTGAACGTCTCGTCTTTATTGCTGCTCAACTGTCATAATATAGCTGGATTACACTCTAGGGTCTTATTGTCTGAACTGGAATATTAGTGGCGACGAGGGAGATGTTGATTAAATAGTGTACACTTGTACAGAATAATATTTGCGAATGTTAGGGGTATTTTCTTAGCTTCTTGGTCTAGTCAAATAGGAAAAAGGTCTATAAACAATGTCACGCCTGTATTCATTGATGTTATAGCTAGCGAGTCTATTTCTACTAACCGGTATGAAAATACAGATTCCGCCTGCTGAGAACAATCAAACCCAGGGCTTCGTTCAAAAGAATTACGCTTGCCAACACTAGCATCTTATAGATTTTCCAGACTATTTATTCTTTTGAAAGTGATACCTCAGTCATTTCGCTCGGCACTAAAAGAAATGTAGATCGTATTTCTCCGAAACATTCCTACAAACGGCATGAACACCGCAAAGTCTTCCATTAAAAACATCTTTCAGTTCGTGACAGCCGCAAGTTATTCAATCGAATCGAGAAAAAACAACACAATGACTTCGTGTTACGTGAATTACGTGAGCGAAGCCGGGCCGCATGACAACAGCCATTGTTCAACATAATCGATACTGTAGCGTCCTGATCAATCGAGATATTAGCGCGGGATAGGACAGAAGATTTAGATATAACAACTTGAAAATTTGGTATAGACCGAAATTAACATCGCGGAGTTTAATTGCAATCGTTTAATCGTTAGCATGATCTGTAGCTCCCTATCTTGCGTTACAAGGCTTAGTCGAATTCCTATTCGATCCGATTCCAACTTCAATCGCTGGACTACCTATTATTGAGAAATGATTTAATGTAGATCAATTGTTTCTTTGGAGTTGATGTCTGTCACAGGTCATGAAGCCGTCAACCAAACATTCTGTAAATCAAACTAAGTAAATCTACGCAAATATTATTATTGCTGGGAAACGTCTTTTGTTTGGGGTAAAAAAGCACTTTCTACGGTAGGTCTCAATGTAACGCTCTTAAAACATTGTGCTGATGGATGCATTGAATAGTACCGGTGTTCCTGGAGGTATTTAAAGTAAAGTTATAGTATTAAAAACTTCTGTATAAAAAAAAAAAACTTGTGAAAAAGTTGGAACTTTGACCCACAATATTTCCGTAACTAGAAGGTTCCCAGAACAAAAAAAATGATCGCAATGACGGGGATAACAAGTGCATTTTGATGCTTTTACATCCATTATAGTAAATGCAAATGTAATAACCATGTCATCCAAAACCTACTGCGTCTGTGATTACAAATTAATCTTGTTTATTTGTTGATTTCGCTTCACATCAATCAAGTGGATCTTCTGCCTGTATATCCTTGACATATACACAATACACACGAGTGCGTTAACCGAGCGTTTAGCCGAGCAGCCAGTATCGATTGCGTGCGCCAATTAAACTTCGTTGTAATCAGGCTACAATGAGCTATGTATAACATGGCCGAGATCAGCTGTGTTTACTTTACACCTTGTAGTAATGAATGGTTGTTTATTTAAGTGCTTGTTTAAATGTTATTTATTTGTTGTTGTATAAAATGTACGTACTTTGATAAGTTTTAAGTTATGGAGAGTTGCGGTCTATTTTTACTATAGTTAGACTCCTATCTTCTTCTGCATCATTGCGAGTATAGGCGTCCTTCTTTTGAGCTGTTTCCCTGGTCTGTGCGAGTCTCATCCAGGTCTTTCCCATGTACCTTTTCAGGTCATTTCCTTATCTGGTTTTAAGTTTTTCTACACTTATTCCGCTGTCTTTTTTACTTTAAAATAATAATAAAATTTTATCTTCGCCGGGTTTTTCATAACATTATGTTAGTATTGATATCTCGAAATTATTCGCTACTTGTTAGTTCTCTAACCACGCCATTCTCGATATCTCCTCGCAGATGTATTTTACAGTTCACAGCGTCCTTTTAAGATGCTGCCAGCTATTGATTTCAGATGGAATATAAAACAGTTCTTTTGATCATTTGTCTAGTGTTCTACAAAGATCTCGAACGAGGGAATAATGTAGATGTATCAGCTGAATATTTTCTTGGGTCGTATGTATGAATAAATTGGAAGATTGAATTGTTATTGCTCTGTATCTTCATGATGATTACCTTGTATTTTGATATTCATTTGAGGTAATAAAAATGCGATATTTTACGTATAAAATTTACTTTATCATTAACGCTAAAAATGGGATATTTATTTATTTACGTATAGTAGTTATCCGTAAAGCGACATCGGCACTGTTGCGGCTTGCAACAGTGCCGAAATATCGTAACAAATAATAAACATGGTAAATATCCCGTTTTTACAAGCTTTTATTTATTAGTGTTAATGATGGTGTTAGTGATCATGTCAGTTTAAGAAATAATTAAATTTTCTTTATAAGGAGCATTTATCAACATAATCCCTTAAAACATGTGTGTTTTCTTATGTACTCAGTCATTACTCATTCTCTTCACATGCATACGACAAGGCTGCCATATGTTCAGGGGTGATACCACGATTATAAATGATCCTCATTTTAATAATACATTACATCTGTAATCTCTCCACCCCATATTTTCGTTTATCATAAAATTAAGGGTAGGTTTTCGGGAACACGTTTTCTTAGCTGGCGTGAATTTTGGATAGCATTATAAATTGAGAAAATAATCTCTGAACGTTTCGTTCTTACACCTTTACATCGTCAGCAAATATATTTAAATCGTTAGATTCACCCTGTTTCTTTCAAATATGAAAACGTTTCTGTTGCGTTGAGAATGACATCGGAATATTATCGTCGTGATCACTGTGACTGCCTCACTGGTCGAGTGGTCGCAAGCACGACTGCTGAGCATAAGCTCCTGGGTCCGATTCCCGGGTCGGGCAAAGTGTTATTGGGCTTTTCCATAAGGAATTTTCTCAGTAACAGCCACGAAGTCTGCACTTGTACCCGGTTGACAGGGGTCCCATGTAACCCCCTGTTACATGGGACTTAAACACCGAAATCGATGCTTGTGTAAAATATGCTTTGTAGGTAACTTGTACCACTTAAAAATTATAAGAAGATTTTAGCGAAGCTCATTCTTAATAGGTGTAAATCCATAATCCGTAATCCATAATCCTATTAATATTGTAAAATCAAAGTTGTAATGATGGCGCCATCACTGAATAGATTCTAACTTTGATAGCTTATATTTCGGAAACCTGAGGCTTTGGAAGATTTATCTTAGACAATACATGTTTGTATTGATACCAGCAATTAATTTATACAGGTTTTAAGCGTGGCTTTCATTTTGAAAATAAAATAAAATGGCGGAAGTTTAGCAGGCCAAAATATTCAAACTCCTTTCTGATATACACGCAGACGACGTCGCGGGGAATAGCTAGTCTATATTTCTATACTAATAAGATTTTTTGTTTATTTGTACCGAATAAGCTCCGAAACTACTGGACCGATTTAAACCATTTTTTCACCAATAGAAAGCTAAATTATCAGGATGTAACATAGGCTATAAATTATATTTATATCATTCAAATTAACCGAACTACCACAATTTTTGCGGACGAACTCGCGGGCGATGTTTTAGTATTGTATAAATGTGTGTAAGCTGACCACCAAACGAAAGTCGGACCCAATACAATAAAAAGTTAGTACCATCCCATTGTTTTCCATAACGAATTTAGCCACAAAAAGGCCAGGTTTATGTGGGAGAATAATGCTTAGAGGGACTTTCGGATTTTAGATGCGGACTATCCAGTTAGGAGAAATAGCGCTTGAATATCGTATTTCTATATTGTGTTTATATTGAGTTTAAATAAAGATGACGAAGACCAGACGAGTATTGAGGTCTGGTGGGCTACTGCTCGATAGTTGTTGTCGGGTTTTTCTTTATGGCCTTAACTAGCGGATAACTTTAATAGCACGATTCAAAATTTTTAATCGTGAAGTCCTGGGTTTGATGCCCAGGTAAGACAAAGTATTATTATATATTATTGGGTTTTACATCAGGAATTCCTGGGTAGCAGCCACGGAGTTTAGATTTGTGCCCAGTTAATGGCAATAGGCTCGCCCCCTATTACATGGGACTCAAAACGTAACTGGCGAAATGTGGGTATACTATTGGTACAACTCTGCCTAACCCTTCGGGGATTACAGGCGTGACGATATGTCGTAGTTATTTTCCTTTATACTATCAGGCATGTCATTTGTCACAGTCCGAATTTTCTTTATCTTTCTTTCATTCCTTTTTTTCAGACATGCGGTACCTTTTTCCTCTAATTCCACATTCCTCTTTTATACTCCCAAAACATTTCACCACTCATACCTAGTTTCACTGAACCTTTATTTTCACATGTATCTACGCTTTTTCTCTTCCAGGACGTTAAGCTTTAAATTCGATTAGATGTGTGTGTGTGTATGTGTTTATGTGTGTGTCTATCTCCATAAATTCGCTTCACACGGCCCGATATTCATGAAGGTGTCGTGAAATGCCTAAGCCTCACGGCTCAGTGACAGCTGCTATTGGACTTAGTTTATGGTACTGTCGCCTAAATATTTAAGCTGTAGAGGTCTATGGAGTATGTGCTGTGGATGTCTACTAGAGTTCCGTTTGGCTACACGTTTTTAGAGGCTATCAGAAAAATGTGAAACCATGTCTACAAAGAAAAATAATTTAATTACCAAGTTTGACTCATCTTTTTTATCGTGTGGTAAGTGCTGGTGTCAGATGCCGCCCATGGTCCTCTGACTTGGCTTTACATGCCGTCAAAATATCTCTCATGCTGGTTTCCTCACGATGTTTTCCTTCAAGCAAGTGATAATTATACAATACGCACATGAATCCGTAAAATCAGAGGTGCGTGTCTTGGGTTCAAACTCGAGACCTATAACTTGTCAGTCCGAAGGCCACACCACTAGGCTGTCACTGCTATAGTTTGACTCATTACCAATAGTCATTACCATCACCATTACACTTGTACCGACAGAGCCCTGTTAGCTTTTGCGAGTAGATTACAATTTTACTCGTGTTCGCGATATTTGCCTACCCTTCGGGGATTGGAGACGTGATGTTATGTGTGTGTATTCTTAGAGTACAAAAGCTGTTCACACCTCGTTCAAGCGGAAAACTAAACACATATTTCCATTAACAAAACCTCATTGTGTGGTTAATGCATGTTGGCGAAGAGAGGTTCTCTTAGCCAACATGCATAAACCACACAGACAAAAAACCCTGAAACAAGACTATTACTTATCTCCTGAAACCGAGAAAGCTCGTAAAAGCGCGGCGTGTCCTAACATAAATATACACTATTCGCTTCCTCTTCGGAGGCGTCCGTAAACCGGGGCACGTGTCTGAACGTGAGCCGGAGTAAAGAGCATCAGACAACTCGGACACATGTAGAAAGCTAACGTTGCGCGCTGCATAGCTCCAGGAATTATTTCAACGGGTGAATTTGTAGATTTTTTTATAGGTCCTACATGGTTCACCCTAAGATTGAATGTCGCTTGCACGTTATAAAACAACAAATCGTATATTTGTCTACGTGAGAGTGTAAACTTTTAAGGTCCAACTGATAAGGATAGATTGCCCATCGTCTTTGGACACCAGACACTGACTAATGCTTCAAACATAACATCACGCCTGTGATCCCCGAAGGGTTTGGCAGAGGTGTATCTAATAGGACACACACATTGCGCCAGTTACGTTTAAGCGTTGATCCAGAAAGTTGGCAACGTCGCAAATAGCTGTCAAATATTTACCTGTTTTAATTAATTTGGCAATATTTCTGTATGAAAATAAGAAATTTGGCTAACTAGTGAACTAGAATATTACTAATGAATAGCAATTATAACACTGAATTTGATGTTGTAACCGTTTTAGGTGTAAAAAAAAGCATTTGGAAAGCTTCGAAATACTTTTTTTTACATGTAAAACTAAAAATTCGGTGTTACGATATTAATTATTGCATTTCATAATCAATATCTTAGTTCACTAGTTAGCCATATTTCTTATTCCCATACAGTAATATTGTAAAATTAATCAAAACAGCGAAATATTTGACAGTTATTTGCGATGTTGCCCGCTTTCTATACAAACGCTCTTAAGTCCTATATAATTTAATTGATTTAACAAGCGCCACAATATCTTCGCTATGCATCCTTTGACAAAGAGAAGTATAGAAGAAGAAGACATGCTGAGTGCAAATGAACTGGGATAAGGACAAGAGAATCATGATGATGATGTATCCTTTGTCAAAGAGGAACTAAACACAATACCGTTGCACGGTTCTATAAGATCTGTTTGTAACATTTCGGGTCAAGACCGCACCGTGATTAATAACTAGGATTATTTCGGATCCCTCTAGTTGTGTTTGAGTAGGATATAAATTACAACTGACAGGCCTCATTTCCTTCCTTAATCTCTCGTACAACATTAAATTCTGAATAAATGCTTAAATATACCAATACTAGCTTTTGCCCGCGGCTTCGCTTGTGTTTTTATTTTACTTCAGCCTGCTCTTCCCACTGCTGGCCAAAGTACTCCCCCCATGGCTTTCCAATTTTGTTTACAAAATAATGAGTCCAGATCGTCACGCTAGCGTTTCTTGGGCCTGTCTCTGTTACGACGGCCGTCTTCAGGCACACACTGTGTGACTATCTTCGCCCATCTGTCTGGCTTCATTCTGGAAACGTGACCCGCTTCGCTCGAGAAATATCCCACTTCGAAATCGGTTGACTAGTTCCGTAGATTACCCGCTACATAGACACTCAAACTTACAAGCATACAGACTTGTATCTCTTAATAATATTATTACAGATTAAAATTTAAATATAATATTCTGAAAAAAAAAAATAATATCGTGACGAAAATAACCAAAACCAAATAACTTTATTTAATCCATTATCAGAAAAAGTAACTTAATGCAAAATTGGAATCGCTAATGGCGATACCAAGTCTGGCACACCCTCATGCGTTTGACCTTCTTCTGCAGAACCAACATAGCGTACAGCAGGGCTTCGGCCGTCGGTGGACAGCCCGGCACGTATATGTCCACCTGGAAAATAAAATAATAAAATTAACACAAGCTTTTAAATATACGATAAACGTCATTTTTTTTCGTATTCTTCTCATCGATACCCATATCAAGGGGGTGCATAAAAAAATAACTAATCTGCCTTTGGGAGTCCGCCATATTGGATTTAGAATGACGTCACTTAGCTAACCATGCATTGTCATCAAAACTAAACGTGTATGCAAAATTTCAGCTCAATCGCTTTGGGATTCCTGTTTTAAAATTCAGTTGCAAGATTTGCATTTGACCTAAATTCAACATGCAAACATTGCAAGTCAAATAAAAGCTTGTAAAAAACAATCTTTGACAAATCTGAAATACCTCTTAATCATCATCATCATTGGCCGCTTTGTTTTGATAGTGGAAACATTGAAACGTTCAGTTTCTAAAGCTACTACTGCTCCTCCTACTATTAGTCTGCATCACCGCACCGCTGGACAAAGGCCTCATCATATACCCATATCTTCGGTCATTGGCTCTGTCCAGTTCGTCCTGCCATCTTCTACGAGGTCTACCGCTACGCTTTCTGGCTGCGTCAGGGCTGCAAATAGCGGCTATAGAGCAATCGTGTGAAAGGAATCATTACCGGTACAATTCTATCGGCGCCCCGACACGTAGAATAAGTGTAATGGTAGTAGCCTCCGCCGTTGGCACAGCTGCCCATGGACACCACCCACTTGGGTTCCGGCATCAGGTCGTACGTCTTGCGAAGAATGGGTGCCATCTTGTTGGTGACAGTACCGGCGATGATGACCACATCGGTCTGTCGAGGTGTGCCTCGGAAGACCATGCCGAAGCGATCCATGTCGTATCTGGAAAAATCTTTCAGTGTAACTGTCTCCTTGACGAAATTTTGTCTCCGGCCAATATCAAGTATCTACCAGGGAGATATAACGCAGAAGTGTGTGTGCAAACACAGGTGGGCTCTCTCTTCCCTCAGCAGCAAAGCAGTTTCTTCGTGTAGCAGCCGCGACCACGAACGCAGTTTTACTCAGTATTTTGTGTGGACAAAGCTTTTGGAAGATTACAGTACTAGTACAGTAGTAAAAGTTGAGGGTCAACATACACTGTCACGACTGACTTACCAAGTTGAATAGAATAACAAACGACCCTTCTCTAACAAGAGCTTCGTTGTTGGCAAAACCCATTGAAGTTGCTTTACAATGACATTTGATGGGAAATGTCATGTCTCAACCTTTAGGGGTCGAGTCGTGGATATCGAGAATCTTAGCTCCGTTCCAGAACAATGGTATTGTTGGTGCGAATTCGTGATGGGAATCTTTGCGACTCTTCACACGAAAAAGATTACAAAGCTTTTGAATTATTAGGCTTTTCCCTTATAATGGAAGGAAGAGAGAATAAATTGTTACGCTTCCTTTTTCGTGGTCCTATTTAAGGTGTCCTTTGTGCAAACGAAAACTTCGTACAAACGTTTGTGCTTCGAAGTGTTTTTTAAATGAGATCCGGTGGCAAGCACGCTATAAGAAATTCATTCTAATTTGTTAGTGAGTACGTTGTATAAATTTTCCAGAGCTCTACTTATCAAATGTTGTTCGTCAATTATGCAACAAGTACTTATAACGAGGTGCAGTGAAGCGTGCTGGAACCGCCTCTCGGCTCCCTTACTGAAACGATCTGCTATCGGTTACGTGGTTACGGCTCGATATTGTTTAATACTCATGCTGCTGTGGTCTCGTTTAATAACTGGGTCTGTTGGCCTAGAACGGGCTTATTGTTAACTGTTAAACGGTTTTTGAATCGCTTTTCGTTTACGTTTTCCGAAAGTGTTTATAGTTTTGTCTTTACACATTTAGGAGTATCGATATGTGGAACTTGATTCTCAGTATCATTTTATGTATTAGACAACGATTCATTATCAAAAACATAAACCAAAAGTCTTTAGAGTTCATGTATAAATTATTCCTCATACAACAAAAGTGAGCGAACGATGGATTTTTGAATATTCATCCCCTGATTCCCCGAAGGAGGAGGTTAAGGATGTTTTATCTCATCGGAAACACGTCTTGTAACAAAATAAAAGCTAAATCAGTTACCTGGGCCCGGCATAATGCATCATCTCGAGAGCGCAGCAAGCCAGTCCGAAGGTGACGGGCCACAAAGAGTTTCGACGGCCCCAGTTGAGGATGTCATCTGCACGGGCCATGACCCAGTCTACTGTCGACTGCAATCAAAAATTATGAATATTTTTAAATCAACCTCTATGTTGGAGGTGTAATGCAATCATGAATCCAGTCCAAGAAAAATGTATTGTCACATGAACCAAAGGTGTGTGCAAAATTTCAGCTCAATCGGTTGAGGGGGGGGGGGGGGACTGGTTGAAATTCAGTTGCAAGATTTGACCAATACATATTAACTTACTAACAAGGCAAGTTAAATAAAAGCTTAATTAAAGGTCAATTTTAGTAGCTATGTGTAAAGTGTCACCATTTGTAACTAATTATATTAAATGCATAAAATCAACTTAAAATAAATGATAATCAGAAATATTCGACACGAAATTGCAATTCACTTGTGGCGTGCAAATTTAATTATTGGAAAACTGATTAAATATGAATATTTTTGAAACCTGCGTTCTGAATTTCCAATTAAAACTCAATCAACACCGAGAATTGACTGCGAATTATATTTATTTTCAACGAAATTAAATAAGAACTCTCAAAGGATAATTTTCTGAGTTTATTAATTTGATATCTTTATTTATAGAAGCACTTTGAATAAATAGTCGCTTTTTATGTGTGACCATGTTATTCTAATAGATAGACGTCCTCACCATTATTAAGAGAATTTATTCCGAAAAGTGATGACATGTTTATTAAATTCGAGTTGAGTGATGTGCGATTGAGAGGCCTAGCCCAGCAGTGGACTACTTAGGCTAATGATGATTAACGAAATTCTTCGATTTTGTCAATTCATGAATCGTGCGAAATAATCGTGTAATCGTGGGACGCTAGTAGGTACCTATTGAAATCAAAGCTTATTAACACTTTTCATGTAGGTGAGGCCCGAACATAACACATTCATGCTTTTTTTTACTTAGAGAGGAATATAATTTAGACATTCATTACGTAACTATTGCATGTAGCGGAGATGAGAATGTTGAGGTGGATGTGTGGAGTGACAAGAATGGATAAGGTAAGGAACGAGTATATTAGAGGAAGTTTAAAAGTTGCGCCAGTTACAGAAAAGTTGAAAGGGAATCGACTGTCTTGGTGTGGACATGTGATGAGGAGGGACGAATCGCATGTGACTAAAAGAGTGATGAATATAACCGTTGATGGATGGAGACGGAGAGGAAGACCAAGGAAACGATGGATGGATTGCGTGAGGAATGATATGAAAGTTAAAGGAGTAAATGATAGCGTGACGGTTGACAGAGGAGAGTGGAAGAAAAAAACGTGTTGCGCCGACCCCAAGTGACATAGGATAAGGGCAGGAAAATGTTGATTACGTGACTATTGCAACATTGACGTCACACAATTATCATTTAACATTGACATCTATCTCATGTTCATGACGAACATTGACCGAAAATAAACCCAAGACTCATCCACTAAATATTTTGGGCATTCCTAACCATTAAATGTTACATCAGAAATATTTAATGAATGGATCTCAGAAGTCTTAGACCGAAATCTATGAACGTTACTTAGCAGGAAACAGTCATGCTTTGCAACTACAGTACTTTCACAGTTTTTGTGCCTTGTGACTGGGACTGTAGCTATATTTTACTGTTGCCTTTGTTTCGACAATTCAAAAGTGCCTGTAACTGGCCTACTTGAAATAAATGCTTTGATTTTGATTTTTGCCTTAGACATATTTTCGTCTCTATCTTGCACACAGCAGTGAGACAGTAACAGCAATTACGCTTATCCAAAGTACGTTCTAAGTAACGCATGCAGATCTTGGCCAAACACGCTGTGCCAATGTTTGTAACTCCCGAACTTACGCCCAATGTTTGGCCAACTTTCAAATTAATGTGTTCAGTATAGAGAATAGTGAGTAATCTGCTATTAGCAACAACTAACAAACGTGTCCATTGACGTAAGAGATTCCTGTCTGATTTGTAACCGGGATTTCGGAGGAATTCGATTTATTATTCACAGTAAAGTTTCTACTAATCCCAACGATGCGGAACAAGGGGCCAGCTTTAATAGGATAAAGTTACAGGATTTGTGTTAGAAATAACTTTCCTGTTTAAAATGATATCAACAACAAACGAAATTGCTTTTCAAAGTAACTTCGCAATTTTGTTACACGTGTAGGCTAAATCCCTTTTATTCCTCTGTAGCCAATTAAATTGAAGCTGGAATTATTTGTACCAAAACTTGACAATACAACAGTTAACGGTACCTATCGTCCAATTAGTTCTCCTATTTAGAGCTTAGCAAAGGAATTCACAAAGCTTGATCCAATTATAGGATTGATATCGGCCAAGATCTGTTATACAATTTATTAACAAAGGAAATCTAGGGAAAATCTAGGGTGATAGTGCCTGTCTGCACATCCTGTGGGAGTGTGGATTAATCCGTCAGCGAGACCTAGCCAGGGGAAGTTCCAGGAACACCGATATCATGACTTTAGTCCATAGGTTCTTCTTTTTTTTTTATTAGGCTGCTCTGTGCCACTGCTGGGCAAATGCCTCCCCCATGGCTTTCCCATCCTGTTTACAAATTTGCCCTCTCCGACCAATCGTTAAGAATTAAGGTTCTTATTATATTTTTATTCTTCTTAAGTTCCATTGCATTACATTTTTTTATATTTGTTTATTCGTTGTACCTTTATTTTGTATTATAAATTTATTTTCGTATGTGACCGGCATCACTTTGGGCCCTATCAGAATACCAGCGCTGTGTCTTTTTTTCCTTTTGACCTCGTACATAACCAATTTCATTTGTTTTGTCCTGTGTGAGTCTAATAAATATTTTTTCTTTCTTTCTTTCTTAGTAAGAGTTTGTCAGATAACTTTGTCGTAACTCGGACCGATGGCCATTCGTCATTCAAAAATAGGTTCCCTCCTTTTTAACACAGTTAAACTTTTATCACACTAATTATCTTCCTGGTCTTGTCACATGTTACTTAGGGACTGTGCAACACGTTATCATATCATTGATAACACAATCCATCCATCTATTCAGTCCATCAATCTCCCACCTAAAACATAGTCAAACTTTGGCAAATGTAAATGTGTGTGTAAACAAAAATCGGTTTTCTTTATATGCACAGTAAGGTCGATATCGTATTAAAATCTCGGGCACGTGTCCTATTGTGTAGTTATTTCGGTTCACATATTCCTGTATCGCAATCCGGGGACCTGGTAAGAGACAGACACGTTGCCGGATATCCGGGTAACGCTCAAACCGGTTCTGTAATTGGAATGTCCGTAGGGTTGGCGTGCCGGGGAAACCTGAACCGCCAATTCCAGAATTGTCCCTCTGCTGTTTCATCATATATCTTTCAAATTAGGACGTTTGTAATATTGTGTCTAAAAATATTAAAATGCGATAGTTTTTGATATAACAGTAATACGAACTAATATAAATGCTTTATATATAAAGTCTTTTTAACTTCTGAAATCTTCAGGTTGATAACCTGACTTAATATCAACCTCTTCAACGCTCTTCAATTTAGGAATACAAGTTCATCTATTTTAAATATTAAATACACCTATAAATTAAAATAACCTAAAGTAACTAACTTCAAAATAAACTAAAAAATGGCGTCAAAAAACTCCTTCTCAAAGCTATCAACTGGTAAAGTCCCCAAAAGACTGGCGGTCTCCAAAACTCTTTAATTGCATATCGTCCACCAATTCGAAAGTCTATTAAAAAGGACCAGCCCTAAAAAGTTCAATACCTGTGTGTACCGAAAACTACAACACCCACTATCGGTTGCGTGTGATCCCGAAACGTATTACGTCCCGGATCCCAGCTTTTCGTTTAATTTCTCCCTTAGTCCGGCGCCGTTAATCCGGGATTAATGCCGTTTTGTGGCGGATATTATCCCCGCATATAATATGTACTAGTGTGTTTTCGATTGTTGTCATGTTAGGAAGATTATGGTCGTATTAGGGCCTGATGATTATAGGAGAATGTTGTGGGGTATTTTAGGAAACACGCGGCCGCATTAGACCAGATATTCTATGAAACTTTTCATTGTATCGCGCACTTAGTCGCTTAGGCTAAAATCTGTAGACGTCACTGAGCGCGTGCTTTGGATTTTTTTTTTTCGGATGTGAAATCATCAAATGACCCCTCCCGCTCTGGGCGGAGTGGAAGGGAGTGTCAGACTTGTACTGACTAAAACCCATCCATGTTCCTTCTTTGCCCTTTGTGTTCCAGGGCCACGGTATTTCTTTCGAACAGTCCGACCCGGCAGTCTTCGGTCCTTGCGTACCCCTTCCTGTTTGCTGACATCTCTTTGAGGCGCGCGTGGAACACGGATGCGCCGTCGACGTACTTTGGCTTAGACATGTTCCTGTCTCTACCTGACACTTGTAGTTTGACAGTTTTGCGACAGTGACGGGGATAACACGTAGCCAAAGAACGAGCTAAGTATCGGTTATAGATCTCAGTTTTAGTCTGAGCGCGATATCGTCTAGTTTGCTTAATGATCATAGATTTGGACTATACTACTGCACGAGATCCCTTAGGATTTATAATATAGCTTCGTGTAAACTACACACTTAATATAAGATGCTTCCTATAAAGAGTTTGCCTCGTGTACTCTGTATAGTATATCTCTATTCTAGACAGGCCATCACATAAAATACTGTGATAGTTCTCGAGTCGACTAGCTCCATTACTGCTTAAGTTACAGCTCTATAATCAAATACATAGAAATGTTTATTAAATGTGCCATCAAACAAAATCGTGACGTAAGTCTGGCTTATGCCAAACACTGGCCTGGGGGCACCGCGAACAAAGCATAGTTTAATATTAAATGTAATAAATAATACCCGATGTATAGAGTTAGTTCCTTCAGTTTATAATTATCACTGTTTATGACTTCTGTTTCATCCTGAGTTCCAAGAAATCCCATTGTTTCGAACTGTATACAAGTCGGGGGGTCTCTCTATATATATCCGTGATAATGTGAGAAGTTTAGTGGACATGTGAAATAAACAAGGGTTGAGACGGAATTTGGAAAGCTCGATTGGAGTTATTGGTCACTGGGCGAAAGGCCTGTTGGTGGAGAGGAGTGAGGAGACAAGGGACGATGTAGGAGACTTAGGGACTAACCACACTTATTCAGCTCTGTTCAGCGTTTGTCCATAGAAAACAACGTTTTTGAATGGAGACGCGAACGCGTCTGAACAGACGCGGAAAGCTGAACGGATGCGTACGCATCTCCATAAAAAATCGTTTTTGCTATGGATAAAAGCTGAACAGAGCTGAATAAGTCTAGTTTGCCCCTTACACTGCCAATCTGATTTTTTTCCGAGGCAAGATTACTACGAAGAAGTGGCTTTATCACAGATCAGCAGAATCGGCACGCTTGCCAGCGACTAGAGACTACATAACATAACATCACGCCCGTAATCCCCGAAGGGTTAGGCAGAAGTGTACCTTATAGAACACCCACATTTCGCCAGTTATGTTTTAGTCCCATGTAATAGGGGGCGAGCCTATTGCCACCAACCGGGCTCAAATCCAGACTCGGTGGCTGCTACTGAGAAATTTCTGATGGGAAAACCCAATAACACTTTGTCCGACCCGAATTTGAACCTAGGACCTCATGCTCAGCAGTCGCGCTTGCGACCACGCAACGAGGCACCTAAGAGAAAGGAAGTCACTAGAGTCTAATGATAATAACATTACCCTCCTGCTCTTGTCCCAATTTATTTGTAATCGGCGCAGTATGCCTTCGCCCCCTCACACCATGTCCTCTTCTCTTTCACACAATCCACCCACTGTTTTCTCGGATTAAAATGAATAACTACTAAACCTCACTTAAAAGGTATACTAATCACTAATCTATGTTTATCTCCACCCCAATAAATCGTTATAAAATTCGTCGCGTATTCCAGAGGCTCATATATCACCTTGTCAGGTCATAACTCAGTTCCATGAATTATGTACACGGCAACTTTGAATATGCGCTACCTACCTACTTGTACTGGTCATGTACTACAAGAGTAGTGGTCTACAAGTGCCATTCATCGTTATTTCAGACAAGACTATCTCTTTTACTATGAGGATTTTGCCTTCATGTATTCAGGGGAAAATATTTTTTACGGATTAAGTGACTTTAGATTTTAGGATCACCAATCTATTCTTTCTTCGTTATCGTGTGGTTAGTGCCTAACTTGGTGTCAGTGCGTTTACGCCATCCATGGGTATCTAACTTGGCTTTGTCCGTAAAGAAATATCTCTCAGGCATGCTGGTTTCCTCACGGTGTTTTTTTTCGTCTATTCGTTGAGGTTACCAATTGATAGCAAACTTGTAATCCAGCACATTAATTGCGTAACGAACTTGCAATCAATCTTAAAATACTGCTTTTGCGAAAGGGCAACTAGAATTAAAAAAAAAATACTTTAAGAGTTTCTATTGAAAAAAAAAATGATCTTTGACAAATGATGTTCATTTGTTTAAAAAAAAAGATCTGTTCGAAATAACACGATGAATATTGTATTTGAGCAAAACAAGGTAATTACTATTGCATGTTACGTAATTAGGCGCTGACTACCAAAGACATGTCTAATCAAACGTAGGAAGCCTGCTTCCCAATTCCATCAGTTGAATGAAAGTTTCCAAAGAAAAGATGGAAATGAAACGTACATCACATCCGAAAAAGTTTTCCATTTCCTTCTTTCATATTTTCAATTCTATGAATGTAAAGTTTATCTTGCTAAAGCATCCACCGCCCTAGTTCGGTGAAAAATAAAATTGAGCGCGGGTTTACGAGAGACGGGAGCGCAGATTTAAACCAGTACTGAATTTTTGTTAATAAAAGCATAAAGGGTATGAAAATGTTTGGGAACTTTCACAATTTTTTTGTAAAATTATAAAAAAGCGAATATCCTTGGCGAGAGCATCATAACGTAGATTCTGAATTCGGTAACATCTTTTATTTTAGAAGAATTAATCACGCATGGTAACGTTACATTTAGGAGTCTCCCGGTCAAATATTAAGGGTGTAAATAGACCCTAAATGAAGCCGAAAGGCTTTGTGTCATGGCGATCGTTTTTTTGTTCTAGACCATACCTGGGAACCTTCTAGTTACGGAGATATTGGAGGTCAAAGTTCCAACTTTTTCACAAGTTTTTTTTTTTAATACTTTTTTGTTAAGCTTATCACTTTACTTTCAAATACCTCCGTGGCCCATTTACTATTCAATTCATCCATCAGCACAATATTTCGAGTGCATTACATTGAGTTTTACGGTAAAACGTGACAATTCACCCCAAAAAAAAATCTTTTTCCAGCAATAATTTTTGCGTAGGGTTACTTAGTTTGATGTACAGAATGCTTGATGGACGGCTTCGTGAAGGGTCCGTTAACACCTCGTAGATAACAATAAGAGAAAATCCATAATCAGTACAGTATCTGTTTAATTAAAGCAACACCAAATATATCTAAATCCATTACCTGCCCGGAGAAGTGGAACGGAGAATATCTGCGGACTTCATTGTTCTTATACGCTTTGGCTGCGTGTGGGTATATGGGGGGGAAATTCTTTCTGGGGGTCTGGGGGTTCTTCTCCTGAATTTTTACGGCGCATTCGGATTGAACCGTGCGGGTCAGGACGACTCGCCTTACTTCGTCTTTTTGAGGAACCACGAGAATCTTCATATTGTGTTCAGGTCTGTAATATGAAAATTGGAAAGAGTCAACGTTGGTCGCTTCGTTGGTCTAGTGATAACAAGCGCGACTGCGGAGGAGGAAAAGTGTTAGTGGCGTTTTCTATTAGAATTTTCTCCCTGTAGCAGCCATGGAGGCTAGGTTTGTGCCCGTTTGACGGCAATAGGGTCGCCCTCTGTTACATGAGACTAAAAATAACTAGCGAAATGGGTGTACTATTAGGTACACCTCTGCCTTACCATTCGGGAATTACAGGCGTGATGTTATAATGGTGTTGACGCAGTTATTAATTATGTAAGCTTCTTAGAACTGGTTGTTTTAAGAGCAGAGGGTTTAGTAAACAAAGTTTTGTCAAGGGTTAGTTCTTGATTTATTCAGGAAGGGTAACTTGGGGGTCAGACTAAGAACTAGTTGACAACCCCTAGCGACGCAAACGTGACGGGCACGTTAATCATGATCTCTGTTTACACCGTTATATACTTCAAAATTACAACCAACCATATCATATAATTGACGTAGAGCTCATCATTGGATTTTCAACTCTCATTGCTAAGTCGAACGCTGAAAATCCACGGCGCGGTAAAAAAACGCCGCGATTAAAAAGCGCCAGGGCGAATATGGACTAAAACTGTCTTAAAAGATCTACTTACATAAACAAATAAAAACAAATCTTTTCAATACCTACTGCAACTGGTTTTCAATATAGAATTTATCAAGATACTGCTTATACTATACACAATACAAATCTGTATTGTGTATAGTACACTTAGTTACACTTAGTAATCAGGTATGTAGTGGTATGCTCAGGCGAACGTGACACATTGGACCCTGACTTCTGTGTGACCCTGGTACACTCAGTACCGTATCATGAACCAGACTTACATAACGACTAGATTGGACTTGCATATGCATTTATATGTATAACATATTATATACCCCTATTACATGGCAGTTAAAAACTGTGGCGAAATGTGGGTGTACTAGTAGATATACCTCTGCCTAAACCTTCGGGGATTACAGGCTTGATTTTGTGTTATAACATAATTATGACATAAAATATTGTTTTCATTGTAATAAAAGGCTAATTAATTGAACTGTAAATCATGAGATAAGCTTTTACTTTACAAATAGAAAAAAAAAACATGAAATAATTTTTGACATAATAAAATTGGGGTAATGTAGTCCGCAGATAAAAACTGTCAATATAAATTGTGAAATACGTAAAGAATTAAAGAGTGATTGAGATAGCAATAAGTGTGTTAAAGATTTTTTTATCATTTGTATACAATATGTATAATGTTCGCACACAAACGCAAAGTTAAACAGCCTTTCAACTTGAAAGCCCTTTAGAACATGCAAGCAACACACAAATTCAATTCAGAATAACATTACCAGCAAATGAAACAACAATCAGTCATGATAACGTCTATCAGACGTATCAGTAGCTAATTCCATCTTGTTAGTGAACATGAAAGCTCGCACATCAACACCTTACTTGTAACTCGAGTGTAATTAGTTTCGATTGACACTCGAGATATCAACAACTTGCTTAATTGTGATACGTCTCTGAGACGTATGTGCGGAGACGTGTTATTTATTAGGTGGAAAATTAGGGTTGATTGCAGTGTAGTATTATTTGTGAAAATGGCTGTTTCAAATACTAGAATAGGGTTCAGTGAAATTAAACAGCAAAATTGCATGCTTCAATGAAATTTACTCAGAAATTGTGTCATTAAGTTCGATTTTTTATACGAGTATGTTTGGAAATGGATATGAATTAGTGACCTGCGATAAGCAATGAAGATTGATTTTTAAACAGTTTTGTAGCCGCCGACCCCAAATAAATTGGGATAAGTACAGGAGATTGATTTTTGCCCCATACAGAAATTTCACATACATAAACAGCCACACCCGGAACAACTAACTGTAGGCATACAAATATTTGTTCCGTGCGGGAATCGAACTCGAGACACAGTGGTTTATGCGTCATAAGGTAACAAACACACTTACTTTCGCATTTATAATATTAGTAAGGAAAGGATAAATAAAACACTTTCAGGCGCAATTTAAACACAGCCACTGCGCCAGCGTGCCGTCTAAGTTAATGAATGTCTGAGCTGTTTAAAAAAGGCTTATGTTTAACTTACCACCAGATATAGTAACAAATAGCAGACAAAAGTAGTAAATGATCACCAAAATGAAACTCGCATTTTAATGTAAAATTATAACCAAAGTTTTAACACTTTGCTATCCTATTTAAGTAAAATGACTCCAAGTAAATCATGAGTAACCCAAAAATAGTAAATGATCACCAAAATTAAACCAACATTTTAAAGTAAAATTTTAACCAAAGTTTTTAAATTCTGCTGTCCTATTTAAGCAAAATGAGTCCAAATAAATCATTGTTATCCCAAAAGTAGTAAATGATCACCAAAATTATACCAGCGTTTTAATATAAATTATAATCACTAACCTAACCTAACCTAACCTTTTTTTTTTTTTTTTTTCCTAACCTAACCTATCACAGTGATTTATTTAGGCAAAAATAATACATTAATTTGGTCGTCAAGATTTGGTGATCATATTACTAAATTTGGTGGTCGAATACAATTTAAAGTGGAGTCGTGACTAAAATAGCTGGTACTATTGTATTTTTAGACTTTATTTTTCTGGTGTTAAGTAGATATTTTTGGTTACAAAACTAAGGGTATCAAAGCATTTTATGGTGGTCATTATATTTATCCCCTTTAAAAAATGTAGAAAAAAAAGTATGTTGAGGGTTTACTTTGCCTTTAAGTTTGCTTTTCAAGCTCAAGATAGGAAGTGCGATCATGGAATTCTAGATATTATTACGAAGCTCCAGTTCGCGTTCACAGTTTAGTCTTAACAAAACATCTTCGTTGTTTAAGCGCATCCTTTGGGTACTGTTTGCTTGCACTGTTAAACTAGGGTCCTCTAGGGAGATGAACAGTTTTGCTAGTACAGAGTTTGTAGCAAAAGCATATATAGCTGGATGTAGCTGTGTTATACAGGGTGTAAATAGACCCTTAACATAGCCGAAAGGCACTTGTTTTCCCCGTCTTTGCGATATTTTTTTTGTTCTAGACCATACCTGGGAACCTTCTAGTTACGGAGATATTAGGGGTCAAGTTTTTTTTTAAATATATGTTTTTAATGTAAGATTTTTACTTTACACACCTCCACGACCCCCCTACCATTCAATCCATCCATCAGCACAATGCTTTGAGTGCTTTCCATCGAGTCCTACCGTAAAAACTGATTTTTCACCCAAAAAAAAGTCGATTCCCATCAATAATTTTTAGGTAAAGTTACTTAGTTGGATGTACAGAATGCTTGATTGACGGCTATGTGAAGGGTCTGTTTACAGCCTGTATATGGCTGTTGGTAATTATATTTTCATGTCACCGTGTTTTTACTCATATTTGCAAAATAAATATCTTATGTTATCTTATCAAATACTCGGGTATTATCTATACTTTTATACTAATATTATAAAGAGGTTACATTTAGTTGTAAGTTTGTATGTAGGGGCTAATCTCCGGTACTACTGATCCGATTCCGGACTCAGCTTTCAGAGTTGACGATATCCAAAGTCGTTGGAAACACCTGGATAAGGGTCGCGCACAGAACCGGAAAGTGTGGTAGAAAAAAGGGGAGGCCTGTACCCAGCAGTAAGTGATTCCGGGCTGAAATGATGATGAATGGAAAGCTATATTACCCCCGAGTGTCACAGGCTATATTTAAAGGGGTCCAGTGGGATAATTTGCGACCACATCGCAAGCCAAGCCGCGGGCAAAAGCTAGTACTGTACAGTAGAGACCATAAGTGCAGTAGCAGTTTCACAAAACGATCGCATCAAAACAAGTCGCACTTACGACCTTTTTCCATAACTAACATTTTGCACACATACACGATCTCGTATATCGCTCTCTTTCATAATTATCTAGTCAGAAAGAGTGCGATACAATGATCATTTGCCTTAGTGACAAGCCTGTCATGTCGCGACGGAGTATTAAGTTAGTGATATTTAATTTCAAACTAACAATTATGTGTCTATCTGGCTTAGCGGTTAACGCTATAGATAAAATGTCTCGCACAGTAGTCTGCGTTCGAACCCAAGTGACATTACACTTTTTGTGTTTTAATTATAAATGATACGTTAGACCCGATGAGATATGTTTTTCTAAATATTAGTTGGAACTTATTATTAACAAAAAAGATGAGGGTGAATGTGAAACAAAATAAACTTCTGGATTGAACAAAGTAGTTAGTTATGACGTTGTTAGTTGGTGAACTTTGTTACGAGCGTTTGTGTTATTATTACGATTAGCGTATTGTTTGATTGTCTTTATTCAAGATGCAAGCTAATATTAGTATTGATGACAGGGCAAATATTGTCACTTTGCGTAAAAATGGGCTTAATATTTCTCAAATTTCAACTGAAACTGGCTTAAAATGTGTAAGTTATTTTTAAAAATTATAATTATTATGATGATAGTTGTGGTGTGTGATTTTCTTATTATTAAATAAATTGCTAGCTGCAAGTGTGTAATCATATTTTGTTTTTTTTTAGAAATTCTGTTAGCCGTTGGGTAAAGAGGTTTGAGGAAGAAGGTAGTCTGAAGAGTCGTCTAAGAAGTGAAAGGCCGCCACTTATTAACCCGACTCAGCGACGTTTTATGGTGGAAGAATATGAAACAAATGGTTTCATTCCAACTATAATGTTTGCAGAGCAATTGGATACTACATTACAGACTGTTCGCCATGCAGTCCATGCTGAAGGTTTACATCATCGGAAGCCAGCTAAAAACCATTTTTGACACAAAAACACAGGGAGTAAAGACTACGTTTTGCTCGAGATTATTTACATTTAACTGGGAGGTGACTGTATTTTCTAACGAGAAGACTTTCAAGTCTTGCCAAAAGGAAGACTTAATTTATGGCGAAAAAATAATAATACTTAATTTAATAAGTAGACCGGGTAACTAAATATTTAGTAATATTAACATAACCGTAAATAAAAATAAAAAAAAATTAAGAAATAAATTTTAAATTTAATGATCTTAAATTGGGGTTTAGTTTCAATATTCTTTTCGTCAAGAAAATGAACACTTAAGCTATAACCTCAATACATTCAATGTGACGTTACATTACAAAAACCCGTTCATAAAGTCTAACTCATATATTAGTATTCAATTAACTCTGCTGAATACTGATACCTATAATAAGCGGGTATCAACAATTATATTTGTGTTATTAGAATATCCTTTCCGTGTTATGTTATTCTTATTATGAATTGACTAAGTGGGTATACAACAAAAAATCTTATGAACGTTGATAAGAGAACTTTTTTTTGCCTAGATAGGAATGTGACGTCACATTCTCATAAAAGTTTGTTAATTTTATAAATAAATAAAACGAATAAACATTTTTGTTATCATTCAGCATGATTTTTTAATTTCCACCTTCCAACACCGAAAACATAAAATAAAAATCAATTAATCAGGTTAAATAATAATACAATAACTATCTAATATTTAACTTCTTATAAAAAAATAAATAATAAGCATGACTATATTATAAATAAACATAAACACCTAACGACTTTCTGCTTAAAATACAAATATAATTAAGGTTTCAAAGAAACAAAAAACAGCCACACATTGTAATAACATGGATTCGAACTTGGACTTCATTAATCGTGAACCCATGCTCAGCCCAAACAGCTACCAACCCATGTTAATACTACGCGAATTTTAACAATGCAATGGTAAGAACAGGTCATCACTATGATGTGTATTCTAAATGCAACAGAAATATAATGCTATTTCGCGTAGTGTGACGACAGTTCATTAGTGTGTGTTATGTGTAGAATGTTGAGACATCACTCATACACGCACACGCACACACACTGCTGTATCGCGCTCGCACAGTTCATAGCAATGTAATCTTTAGCATGGTACTGCACTTTTGAGGTCTACTGTACAAGTACGACTATGCACCCCTAGTACATACTGGATATTCCCACAAAATTCGGTTGGGGGTAACGTTTTCAAAATTCAGTTGCAAGATTTGACCTAAACAAACACACTAACATTGCAAGTTAAATAAAAGCTTGTAATAACGAGAGTTCTATTGTGTAGTATTTAAAGTGTCTTTTTGTATTCTAGTTAATGTATGTAGTGTCAGTGATCGTGAATCCTTGGCACTCGATGTGCCCTCGTTAGGCGTGAACGTGACTGAAGCGCAACGTTCTATTGCATTCATAAAACTAACTTATCATACGCCGCGCCATTAAATTGCATTTGTATAGTTGAGCTGTAGACTTGTGGTTCATATATCAAAACGGACCATCCGTTATGTAACCGCGGAATATGTAATTAATAGCTGAACTGAAATAGATTTATTTTTTTCGGGTAAATTGATAGATATATGGAAGACCAAAGAAACGATGAATGGACTGTGTGAAGGATGGCATGAAAGGTGTCTGATGAGATGACGAGTAATAGAGAAGTATGGAGAAGACATGCTGCGCCGACCCCAAATGAATTGGAACAAGAGCAAGAGAATGATGCTGATGATGATGTTGAAATAATTGGTGTTCTGTCATTTTACAACGTGTAATCAACCATAGCAACTACAAGGTAGGAAAATATGCAAGTAAGACGATTCCAACCTATTGTATTGTATTGTATAACGGTCTGGTGTCCGCAACTCCACGTGTATTTTGCGTGCGGGATTCCAAATAAAATAAAAGCTTTTCCACAAACTATGATTGTGTCCTTTCGAGCCCTGTTGCCTGAACGGATCGGGAATTGATGGATGCTAGCGATGGCATCGAAACCCGTAGCTAAGTTCTTGATCGACTAAAAGTAAATTGCCATCGATACGAAAAAAGAATATGATCACAGTGCCTTACTACTATGTCTGATGATTTGAGCAAATATGGGTACTCCTGTCCACACTCTTGGCAGAATCCCTAATCGCCTTTTAAGAATTACGAGGACTGTCGAGATGACTGTGACAAAATTCCTTTCCAAAATCCACTTATAACAACTTCGAATATAGTTACCTCAACAGATTTTCTCTGAAAACGTGTCCACATGAACGAAACATACTTTAATAGTTGCAAACTAATATTAAGTCGAAAAATTATTTTGAAAACCGTTCGACCGGCTCGTAGCAATGCGTTTGACAAGTTGACAGGTAACACGTTGACAGCAAAGCGTTCGTTCTGAATTCGAAACTTGTTACAGTGTGCCCTGAAAAGGTTTTATGCATATTGGTTTTTCGTGGAAACTCTTTGTAGTGGAGACTTTTTGTGAACTGGTAAACTCGTGCTTGCAGCAGTAACTGGAACACTTTTTCCAACTCTAGCTTTTGTTTTTAACTCGCAATCACATTTTAAAAAAGTCACTAAATTAAATATTGCACTTGGAAATAAATTATTCTGTTACCAACGTAATTATCGGACAATCTCACAATAACTACCAAACAGAATTTAAACAGCACATTTGAAACACGCCAGAAGCCTACCACTGTATTTGGCGCCCCCATTTGCACGATAGGCCTGCAATGTCGTCGACCTAATGCCCGGTCTACATAGATTGCAGTCGGTGCAATTACCGCGGCGAACTGGCGAGGGGTTTTCCAATGACGTGGCGATGCATGGCGGGAACTGGGCCAGGCATGTGCGGGTAGCTAATGGCTTCCTTAGCCGGATTGGTCGGTGGTATGCTCTTTGAGAGATATGTGAATGAAATGGATGGAGAACTCATTCATAGTCTAACGAATATGAGTTTGGAAATAGGGAATGGTGTTGTAATGAATGTGTCTATCCATAGTTCCCTCTATATTTTTACACGTGTCGTCTACTTTAACAATATTGAAATAAAAGATAACGGGGAAGAAAAAATATAAAAAACTCGAGAAAAACAAGACAAAGGAATCTAGATAATAATATTAGCAGTAAATTACCGAGAAACAAAAACTTCTTCAAAAGACAAAGCCGATTGATGACGCAAAACTAATTTTCTGGAGTCTATTTACACGTTTTGTCTTCAAAACGAACACGACAGATTTGGCCGTGAAAATCTCATTTGAAAACACGAAATTCTGAACTCATTTCCTTCTTTTGTAAATGAAAAATCTTTTCTTATTACATATTCTTTGCATCTCAAATTATATTATTTGTTCATAAAACGTCGAGTTGATATACAACTGAAAACGAATATATGTATATTATTTGGAAAACTCGCTTTTGTCATTCAGAATCTGTTCGGGAACATTCGGAGACATGACAGAATGTGTCAGTTTTAGGGATCCGTAAGCGTATTGGAAATTGAACAGTCGTGTACACACATTACGTAACATATTACCTTCACTCCAAACAAGGCTGGAAGGAATATTATAAATGGAGCGAAAGACACAATATTGTTCTCATCTCATCGTTATTACATTGTCTTCGAATGCAGACGTATTCGAAATCACATTTGCATGTATTTCAGTACGTAACCAGATATGGAAAATAGCTTTGGATATGTCTTATTCTACCTTATTTTTCTTTTTATATTTTAATATGTGAGGCTACTTTGCTTATCATCTTCTTACTGATTTTTCAGCTACTTATCAACCGCATGAGGTTCGATTACCGGGTCGGGCAAAGTGTTATTGGGTTTCCCATCACAAATATCTGAGTAGCAGCCACGGAGTCTGGATGTGTGCCCTGTTGATGGCAATAGGCTCGCCCCCTATGACATGGGACTTAAAACATAACTAGTGAAATGTTGGTGTACTATTTATGTATAGGTAGACCTCTGCCTAACCCTTCGGGGATTACAGGCATGACATTGTGTTATGTCAACAAACCGCGAAGGCACGATTCATTTCATAATAAAAGATTGCGTGTTTTCAACCTTATTTTGTCCATAATAGCTCTTTTTTTTCGGATGGTAAATCATCAAATTTTAATAGGAGTGTCAGACTTTTACTGACTAAAACCCATCCATGTTCCTTATTTGCCCTTTGTGTTCCAGGGCCACGGTATCTCTTTCGAACAGTCCCGCAGCCCCGGCAGGCATCGACCCTTGTGGAACCCTTTCTGTGTGCTGACATCTCTCTCCATAATAGCTTCTAGTTCCGAACCGTCGTAATCGACTTGAAACTTTGGACCACGTATAACGGCTTTCTGTCCTTTTTGTCCTCAAAAAGTTATATTATTAAAAAGTTTTCCATTGTGTTGAGCCCTTCCATTCCGTGAATCCTTTTGAAAACCACTTTTCTTTCAGATATATTGCCGGCCATTTCGCGAGTTCATTGCCACAGTTTTTTTTCCGAATTTAGGCGTTTATAAAAGGGTTTCTTGTGGATCTAGTTTGATTTATTATTCGTGGTGTTTATTTCAGTTAAGTTACAGACATCTTAAGATACATTATACATGTCCTCCTGGCTCCCAAACTAGGTTTTCACCTGTGACTTGGGAGACAGTGTTTCATTAAAAAATTCATTGCCTCATAGGTAACCAAAAATGTAGCGAAAAAAAAGAAAATTAAAAATAACTAAAAACAATTTCTTGAGATGATTCAATTAGTACGAAATCACAATCATTGGAATCCTAATCCGAAAGTGCATGATAGTGTGTTGTGAGAAGGGTGTCCGTTTAAATGTATATGTGGGTGTGTGTGTATGTGTGTGTGAATTCGTTGATGGAATGTAAAGTGGTGTTAAACTTGTTGGAATTTTCAAAATGTTCAGGATGCTAGCGAAAACTAAAGTTTTTCCAGGTCTCAATTGATGTAGAGTACCTGGTTGATTCTTTGGAATCTGAAATATTATCACGATGACTATTTTCTTTATTATTTGTTGTTAGCTCCTAGGAAATTACCATTGTTGTGGATCTCTGCAAATAATTCTTTAACCATCTTTAATAACATCCAAACTTTGACTAAAACGCCATATTTTTACCCTCATTTCTACGCATACCCAATAATACTACCTCGCATTATGAACATCGCAATAAATCCACTGGGAAACGCCATTATCCTGAATAAGCGTTTTTTAGACTGCGCCATTTATTCTGAAACCCATAATGTGTTTTTTTCTGACAATATACCGTTCCAACAAATTGAATATCCGTGGAATTAACGTTTCGTAACGTATATAGCCTACCGTTTGAGATATCGAACAAACAAAATTAAAACCATTATTCTGAAACAGCGTTTATTAGTTTTCTAAAACGATTTCAACGGTTTTAACCACAACATAATATCGTCGGGGATAGTGTATCTGACAAATGTAGCCAATTTCAATTACGCATTGTCGTAGCGACTAAATTAATGACTTTAATAGATTTCCACTGTTAACAATACATAGAACACATGAATTGTTACTATTCATGTAAAAATGAGGTCAAAAATTTTTGAAATAAAAAAAAAATATTTCTACTGTTAACAATAAATAGAACACATGAATTGTTACTATTCATGTAAAAATAAGGTCAAAAATCGTTGAAAAAAAAAAAAAAACTTATAACCTTCCCCTGTAAACCTACACGTAGTGCAGATACGCGCACTTTACGTATGGTAGATTCGGGGATTTGCACCATCCCCGACGATATCACGTCTGTTATCCCCGAGGGTTAGGCGGAGCTGTACCTTTAGTAAACCCACATTTTGACAACCGGTCACAAATCCAAATTGTTGCATTGTGATAAAATTGAAAGTTTTGCAATTTTATTTATTTAAGGACAATCACTGCATTTCTTAAACATGACATATTACAACAACATATTACCTTCATTCAGAGAAAAAGCAAAGCCAGAATCAACAGTTGCGACTACCTGAAAAGTGCCGAGACAATAAAGTTCGACGCAGTCCCAGAGAAACAATTTAACTGTCTTGGATCCCGCAACGAAATTAATCAGAAAAGAATAGCGGAGGAGTAGGAAATACATAATTTCCACTTCAAAATTGTTGCTAGTTTAAATTCAAACACTGTCATTTCTAGCCTGTCATATGAGATCACCATTATTCAGTTACTGTTTACCCCATATTACAGAAAAGTTACCCAAAACAAAAACAAACAAAAATGGCTCTTATATCACCCATTAAATAAAAATTCATTTGTTTTCTTATGAAGACGAATCGGGACTTCTTGTATGAAAAAAAAAAAAAAAAAAAAATTAAAAACCCCCATCGCTACTAAGAAAAGCGTACAAACATTTGAAAAGTCAATAAAATGGCTGAGCCGGTTTTGATAAAACATGTCTAATTGTAATATGCACATCATGCCCTTTCATTTGATACCCCACTTGGGAATATTTGAAAATATTCGATTATTCATCACCACTTTCACCACCATGACTAAAATGGCTCAACTGTTTTAGATAATACAAGTCTAATTGCAATATTTAAAAATATTCGATTTTTCATCCCCCAAATCTAGTAAATGGCTACACCGATTTTGATAAAACGGGTCTAACTGTAATATACACATCATGCACTTTCATTTGATACCCCACTTGGGTATATTTTAAAATATTCGATTTTTCACACCCACTTTCATCAAAAAAACTGCATTCAAATCGGTTTACTCGTTTAAGAGCTGCGGTGCCAGAGACAGACACACACACATTGCAGTCAAACTTATAACACCCCACGTCGGCGTCGGGGGTTAAAGATATTTGGTGACGAGTCAGAACAGTGACGAGGGCATAACTCCTCTATACCGCTTACTGACCTACAAAGACAAAACGCCCCTACAGGAGCCCCTAGTAATAAAAAATGTTTCCTTGGAGAACCACTGCGTATCTTCCTGCTTTTATTACTTGTTTAATTATGGAAACACTCGCTATCTAAGCACTCTGTCGTGATCCACGTTAAACTAGGTTCAACGTTACTAATCGCAGTTCAACAAGATTTATAGCTAGAGATACGTCCATTAGCTAACCAATAATTTAGTTTTGTGGTTATCTCTTCGCTTGCGGCCCGATGAGGGCCGTCATAAATTTTATTCGGTCTGCGATCTGTGACCAGCGATTTGATTGGATTGTTGTGAAATTGCGAAACGAGAGTTTTGTATTTTGTGTGAGGGAATTGTTGGATATATAGACTCTTTGTTGGTTTGCGATATTTCTAAATTGAATTCTGTTTCTTCAAGAGTTTAGGTTAGGAGTACCTATAGTCAAACTGCCTAGTCATAGCCTTTAACTGAGATTCCAATTTTAGTTTGTTTACGTGAATTTCGTGTTTCAGCGTTCTAATAAACTATTAGTTTTTGATAAGTAAGTAAATAGTTGTATTAATCAAAATTAACAGTACATTTGTGTCATATTCACAAAGTAAGATGGCTGTCTGTTGAAGGCTTCGTTATAAGTTGGATTTTCTATTTATTCATCTACAACGGACTGCGTCGTTGGTCTAGTGGTTGCAATCGTGACTGCTGAGCAAGAGCTCCTGGGTTCGATTCTCAGGTCGTGCAAATTGTTATTGGGTTTTTCCATCAGGAATTTCTTAGTAGCAGCCACGGAGTCTGGATTTGTGACTAGTTGGGTAATGGGCTCGCCCCCTATTACATAATTAAAATGCCTACCCTATTCGGGGATTACAAGCGTGATATTATGTAATCTACAACGATTCATTTGCAACATAATACCACAATAAATGCACTATACTCGCAATATATTAATTTAACTGTGCACAAATACGAACATTCATCAATGGCGTAGCCCACAAAGCGTTGCATCCATTTACATTACTATTTGATTTGCATCTAATGCAGATTGATATTCAATATTCACGCCCTAATGGTGGATTCTAATTAATCCTGTCAATCAAATGTTATGGCGCTGCGAGTGACAGGACTGTGATGCCAACTGTCTACTGGTAATATTTAATGAAGCTGTTAGTTTAGCTAGCTTTGCATTTAGTTTAGATATTGATGATTCTATTCCTTAGTATAAAGATATATGGACAGTGCTTAGGTACTTATTACTTATTGAAAAGCTATAATGAAAAAACGCACAAAGTATCACTAAGATACAGATCTCTCAATAAAAGTATGTGCTTGGGCAATCATCGTCTATCTTCGTGTTTCTCAGAGGCTTCAGTCGCGACGTTCGTGCGAATTCGGAAACGCGAAGATCACCGAAGCGCTTCGTTTTTCTGGTTTAACTGTAGATACCTACTCAAAGAAATGTCAGTCGTGCCTATCCGTCTGTTATGTTTCTTGCAAATATTTAATAGTCCTTAATCTTCATCTGCCTTTCACAACTCATCTATAAGGCTTTCAGAATCGTGTCCAGAGCTATCTTAAATCGGTGAAAGGCCCCGAACGTTAGTCGTGATCTAGTTGCAGGTGTCCAGGGCCTGCCATATTACGCTATAAACGTAGGACATGCGCATTCCGGTCGCCTTTCTCTTCCTGCCCCCACTATTAACTAGGGCTGGCCGAAAAATGCTGTTAATTTTACAAATTTGTTATAACAAGACGTGTACCTAATGGGATTTCCCAGAGACTAAAATTACGAACATCTATACAATCATGTTTAATCCACGAAAAACTTTTTTTTTTCTTTTTTTAGGTTAATTACTTAGCTCTCCTTTAGTTACAAGCGCTCTTTAGGAAAAATATATACAAATGTACTTCAGTGAATGGATTTAAAGTTTTATGAGTAGCAGCTTCTGTTAATATTCTTGTTGGCACAGGCTGTTTGTGTCGACTAGTGTCCGAGAAAGTAATGTAAATATAATGTAAAAATTATTGATCATCTCTAAAAACGATACGGTGAAAGACTAGTGATAATATTGAAAAAAAGAAAGAAAATAAAGAAAGAAAAAATATTTATTAGTCGCTGGGACATGAAGTGCATCATACAAAATAATATATATAATAAATATATTATAGATAAATAAAATATTTAATATATTGAATGAATTATGAATTTTATTCTTGCTGGAATATTGAAGTAGTTAATTATAAATAATCAGTTTTCTACATAGAAATCCCTGAAAATTTTACCTTTTGGTCGCAATTTTCTCTTTATTAGCCAAGTAGAGCTTGAACCTTATACAAAGACAAAGTTAGAAAATTCTTCATCTGCTTAATTACCCTTGAAACGGCTTAAATTACTATCAAAGCAAAGTTTTCTATCTCGACTAAAGGCTGTTAACATCGGTGCTATTAACATTAAAGTAATCAACTTGTTTTATGGAAATTATTTAGCATTTTAGTACGTGTTAAGTTCTATTTTATTTTTAGTACCACAAGTTTGTCTAATTGCATTTATCAAGGTGACAGTTAGGTTTTATTGAATCTAGTCGCAATGTTTAAAAGGCTTATTACTTTTTATTTAGATTACGCTCTCAACTTGAGCCTGCAGTTTCGTCTGCGAAGACTTCAGAAATGCTGGACAACTTTTACTAGGGCGATAAGTAAGCGTTATTTCAGAGCTATATACATTGGAATCTGTTCAACTTTTTTGCGTTTTCACTCTTTTGCTATTCTTATATTTGTTTTCAAGTACTTATACTTGCTATAGATAGCTAGAGTAACCAGTACCTGGGCGACCGAGGTCTGCTCGAGTGAAAATAGAGAAAACGAATTCTCCCAGAAATGAGACCTAGCTAAATCAATTTTTCCATCGAAATCTTTAGAGCCGTTTTCGAGAACATGATTACAAATATTGCTCATTTAATAGTATAGGATTTTCCTTAACAACAAACTTTACAACCGCTAACAGTATTGTGACAACTAAACCATTAACATTAAAACTAGCAATAAATACTTATTGGATACCTACGTCGTTTCCATGTAAAATACCGCTAACTTTTACACAGGAAACATAAAGTTAAACCGCGTTTAGACATGGCAAAAGTTAGCCGGCAGCCCTGCACTGGCTGTCGTTAAGCTCTGGCTAGATAAAAGACTGGTTCAGACTGGGCGAGTTTGTAATCTAGCTACTATGTACAAGTTGCACGATGGTGTGTCCTGCCTGTGTGTAAAATACTGATAACAGCTGTATCCGATTAGACTGGAAACCGACCTCAACATACTTGGGAAAAGGCTACGCAGATGAAGACGGTGTATCCTGCCGGCCACCATTTACCAAAATGAGGTGGCTTGACGACTTTAAATTGAAGTCGTATGAGGTTTTAGAAAGCCTCTGTGTGATCATGCGTTTTAGGATCAATTTGATGTTGTAATCAAAATTATTGTCCAACATACGGAGACGAACAAGAGCATGAATGTGAATTGGGACAAAATAAACGGAATTTTCACGTTCATTAATTTCAGTAGTTATCTTAAGACTTTTTCAAATTAATACAGGGTGTAAACGGACTCTTCACGAAGCCATCAACCAAGCATTCTGTACATCAAACTAAGTAACTTTACGCAAAAATTATTAATAGGAAACTATTTTTTTTTGGAAAATCATGTTTTACGACCAATGTAACGCACTTAAAACATTGTTCTGATGGATGAATTGAATAGTACGGGGGTCGTGGAGGTGTTTAAAGTACTTACATTAAAAACATGTATTTAAAAAAAACTGGTGAAAAAGTTGTAACTTTGACCCCCACTATTTCCGTAACTAGAAGGTTCCCAGGTATGGTCTAGGGTCTTGTTACACCCTTTATAAACAATTTAAATACCTTGTTACTATATTAAAGTGGTGGTAGCATAAACCCTAATACTGTAGGTGTAAAACCATTAATATGGTGTCTAGCCAATTTCAGAGAAACCATTACATTCGAGGCAAACTTTCCCCTAATGTATGAACAAATATGCACGACGAATTCGAAGAAAAACGAATTACTCAATTCTGCGAACTCGCATATCAATTAGCTAATTAGATAGGGAGTATGACCTAAGTTCGTAGCATTTGGGGCTGGACACACTATAACTGTATCTGTAATAAATCTACATAGTATTTTTCTCACCCAAGTTATATCATAAATAAAAGTCGTATTTCGTATCTTTTTGTGTGATTGCTTAGATCTATTTAACTACACAATGGATTTTGATACGGTTTTCACCATTATTTAGATCATTTGTTCTGGAAGGATTCAGTAGCCTTGTTTGTCCCACTGCTGGGCAAAAGCCTGCCCCATATACTTCCAAGTACTCTTCTCCTGCACCATCTCGAACCAGCCTTCGTGATAGGCGTCTAGATCATCTCGCCACCTCTTTCTAGGCCGGCCTCGCCAGCGCCGTCCATCGTCAGGCACCCACCGTGTTGAGACCTTTTTCCAGCGGTCGTCTTGCATGCGGCTCACGTGACCCGCCCAATCCTCAATTCCTATTTTTGAGCGCAGCGTAGAAGGAAGAAAGCATTATAATAATGTTCATTTTAAACTTTGATGTAGCATAGAAATCTCAATGTTTTAACACGTCGCCATTTCCCCCTTGTAAAGTGGGGGCAGTTCGCTAATTGTATCATAATGTAGGTAGGTAGTTATACCTTCTGTTTCATACAAGATGTTGGTAGGTATGTGTTGTTGGTGTTGTAAACTAGCCGTGCGACTTGTCACGACTTTCAGGAAACGATAGCTCGCCTGTTGGACGTCTGAACCCGTTTTGCTCCGATAGTGCTACGCTGCGAGCCTGCAAAAGTTGTTATATTAATTTAGAGGTATTGTGTTTGGTTTACGATTTATGGCTCGTGTTTTGTTTAATAATTAATGAGTACTATTAGTCTACTGCAAATACAATTTTATACATCCCTTCTATGTTTATTAATTTCCAAGAATTTCATTGATAAACTGAAATGAGTTTCTTGGAATTTAGTAATGAGCTCTAGGTTAGTAACACAATTCAATTCATAATAGGCGGTAAATTGATGAGTTTCTTGGAAATTAGTAATGAGCTACTAGGTTACTAACACAATTCAATTCATAATACGCGATAAATTGATGTTTTGGAACATAATACAGGAAAATAATACATTATTTATAATTTTAGAGAATTGTAATTTATTCATGTATGAACAGGGAAACCCACAATCAATTGATTTCATATTTGATTGTATATTTACTGTATCTATTTTTATTATCATTAATTTAACATCCCGTATCATCAAACCACAATGCCTACCAAAGCCCGGAAAATGATAAGAAAAATAAATAAAATCACAGGAAGAATATCTTTTGTATTATTGCGTGTACCAAAAGGTATTTTTGTTAACACGTAATGAACATTATTGCTCGTTGTATTCTGGCAAGGAGAATTCGCTCGAGGCGCCAACCAGGCCGGTGTCTTTATGTAAGAGGAAATATCTTAGGGCCTTAGCAGACAGGCTACTTTTAGCATTTTGCGACGTCATCAATGCTACATCGACTTTTGGCTCTCTGATTCATTGCATTCGACCATTTTTACGACGATATTTTTTTGAATATCCGTCTTCGATACTGTACACGACATCTAAATTTCGCGTTTTATAATGGTCAGTTTCTGTCAGTCCCTGAATGAAGTTTACAAAAAGTGACAGCTTACAAAATTTTATTACTGACTATGTGGAAAAGGCTTCGTTTTAAGCTCTTTCCGCGGAGCTAAGTCATTGACACTTTCAAAAGAAAGTTATGTTCAAGAAGGTTAGGCAACTTTCTTCGAATAGGCAAGACACTCGTGGTATCACTAGTGACCCGTGATTCTTGGCCACTCAATAGCAGAAAAAAGTAGCATGTCTCCAAAAGCCCTAAGAGAAAATATCTTAAACCACCAGAAAGAATTACATACATTACTTTTAAAGATATAAACGTTTTCTCTGCACATGTGACTTGTCTCGGCGCCGTCTTATATATTACGTGCAGAAATTCTTAATGGCTTTGCAAATATATGTAAAAAGCTCTTTAAGATTAATTATTACTTGAGTATTTCTTGACATCGCAATAATGAATATGGAAATGTGGTCTGAAAAGGCTCTGTAAATAAATATCTATCTTGTATGTTAACACGCACCTCTGATTTTTCGAATTTATGTGCGTATTGTATAATTTTCACTTGCTTCGGTGAAGGAAAATATCGTGAGGAAACCAGCATGCCTGAGACATATTTCTCGACGACATGTATAGCCAAGTCAGAGGCCCATGGGCGGCATATAAACTCTGACACCAGGTTACGCACTAACCACACTCGGTTTGAATTAGGAGATCTTATAACATACTTTTTAGATAACACTTGTCATCATCATTTCAGACGAAAGACTACTGGACATAGGCCTCCCCCAAGTGTCGCCACATTGACCGGTCCCGTGGGACTCGCATCCAGCAGATCCCTGCAACCTTTACCAGGTCATCGGTCCACCTAGTGGGAGGCCTTCCAACGCAACGTCTTCCAGCCACTTGTCATAATTACATTATTTATCAGTAGCACTTCACCGCCGCTTCACCGGAACTATTCCACAGAAACGTACCATCAAGATCTAAAGCAGTAGTCCCATATCCTGACCAACCTATATCATGGTCTACCTGGCTGTGTGCCTCATTTTCATCGAAAACTGTCCAGCTGTTAAGGCGTGAAAACGTAACAGACAGAGTTACTTTAGCATGTTTAATATTAGAAGGCATGGATAATGTACTTTTCTAGTCAACGGCCTTAGAAAGAACCATGTGTCTCTTTTTAATCCTACCAATTTTTAATGGTAATAAATCAGCCTATCAGAGCAACTCTAAATCCTAAATCGGATCTCTCAATTTCACGGTTTTCTCAAAGGATTAAATGCGGATATATCCTAATTCCCTTGGAATTGGACGGAGATATATTAAACACGTTAATAATATATCCTCCTTACAAAAGTCGAAAATAAATGGTCGCATTTGATACTCAGATAAGTCATTGGATTCTGTGAACGATGTAAAAGGATTATTCTTTGAATCCGATCCGTTTATACTGGTTGGCCGTAGACCAATTTTGCTCACTTCTTTTTCCGAAGCGCATCTAAATCCGGCTTACCTCCGGATCGGACTTGACAACCAATAGGATTTCGATGATAGTTTTTAACTTTTGTATCTGTGTTATTGGGTGTTATGACATCAGAATATTCTCAGTAACAGCTCGGTTTGTTTCTGTGCCTGATTGGTGGCAATAGGCTTTCTCCCTATTACATGAGACTTAAATATAACTATGGTACACTTCTGAAACAAGTGTGATGTTATGTTTAAAGGTTCGGTCAAGTTGGTACGGACAGATTGTAGAACTGTAGAACCCGGACACTGTCAGATAAGTCAGTAGGTACATTATCTTTTATGGTGGCTGTATACTCCCGCCGAGACTATTTCGAGGCAGGGTGAATGTGAGAGCAGCGTTCGGTGCCTCGGTGTGCTTCGCTTGACTGTACACTCTCGCACTCGGCCTGTCTCGGCGAGAATGTACTCACCAGTGGCGAAGGCACCATACAACTCGATTCCGACCGGATTCCCTTTGAAAATTGGCACAGTCAGTATTCTATACACAAATAATATAATCACATTAAAGATCCGGCTCCGGCTTACGTCTTACAAAAATTGACTCTTCGCTACTGGTACCCACCATCCGGAGCTGTGGCCACAATTTGCCCGCACTGGTTTGACCAAGTCTTAGCATTAGTATTGAAACATAATGTGTGCGTAACTTATCGAGTGAAAACAGACGTTATGTTATGTTTAACTTCTGTCATATTTTTGTATATAACGTTGTTTGGTAAAATAATATTCTGTCCCTTGTAAATAACAAGATAATATTGTGTGGGCGTCGTTTCGGGCGTATTTATTTACTTTATAAGGTCTCTAGGGCTTTATTAACATTTTGCGCACAGGATATTAGATTTCTAAAAACATCTCGATTTTCTAGAGAATTATTTTTATTAATATTACAGTAGCTGATGACTTTTATTAGAAAAATAATAACCATGAAATGAAATTGAAGCCACTCAATTTGATTTTGTGATTATTACGATAATATTATGTAAATTAATAGCAATTTTCCCTCGTAGATAACGTTTAGGTAACTAGAAGAAATGTAATAGATTTTTTGTGAAATTATCTCTACCTAAGAGATAATTTCACAAAAAATCTATTACATTTTTTCAATTTATCTCTGAAACGGTGCCTGCTTATACAGACTATGTAAAACAGGTTCCAAGTGTGCTTTATTTTTCCTTTATACGTCACTCTGAGCAACAAAGTGTTTTCTTTGTTTCATTAGAATTCCTACGTAAAATTCCCGTCCAAATAAACCAATGTCCGTTACAGACGGAAACATCAAACCATCGTAGTATAGTCCAAATATTTGTCAATCACGACAAACACGATAGAAAATGTCGTCCGAGTTATAGCATGTAATCTTTCGGTGTAGCGATCCGGGAACGATTTCTGTCGACATGGTTCTACGACGTCATATATTTTTCACCTGTCTACGGTTTTTTATTGGTACCTACACGAGATATTTCTGACAAAGCTTGCTGGCTTTTGTAGTCTGGTAATGAAAACAGGGGGCTTAAAATGGCGGCTTTAGCAGAATCACAATACGATAATAATATGAATCATGTTAAAATTCTTAATAATTATGGTCATAGATGAAGTTAATATTATGAATTGTTACTATGTGAACATTTTCCGAATTGTAAAGTAATTCATATTATTATCCTTTTATGATTCTGCTGACATTTACCGCAAATAAATAACTTAGACTTTGACTAGCGGCCATTTTAGGCCCCCTGGATACGTCCTAAAAATCGTAAGATAAGATATATTTATTTGCTGAAACATGTGTACACATACAATAGTAAAAATGCATGCGCGTGCGTGCAAGAGTGTGCGTTTTAGGAAAAGATTACGGATGAATTCATGCTAAAGACATGAGCGTTTTACGCTACGTCGTAGCACTCGTAGAGGTCGTAGCGCGCGCTACGCACTAGAAGAGTCAATGAAAACCTTTATGCACTTTCTCAAACTTCTTCAACCTCGTCATTAGTCATACTTGTGTACTACGCATACTTTACTTAAGATTCTTTCTACCCAAACGTTTTCTTTTAGAAATAACTTTTACCAATAGGACTACATTTTGTGCGTTGTATCCTGAGTCTTGATATTCATTTTAGTATACAATAAAGAATACCTATCAAGCACTCCTTTGCATTAAAAATAGTTCAACCATACTTACAAACCACTTCTTTTTACCCTCAGGCTATGCACTCTTCGAATTACCCGTCTCCGTGTATGCGGCACGCTGGGCGAGACCGGCAGCGGTGCAGCCGGAGGCGCGGGCGCTGGCGCCGTAATCCTAGCGGCGCGCATGCACAGCTCCAAGCGTACCCTGCGCTCCAACGATATTGCAGTGCCGCCGCTTGATGTCGAGCTCGACCTGTGCTTCTCGCTGCAGTACCCGCATTTTGTTAAGCGGGATGGAAACAGGTGAATCTTACTACTATCATAAATGCAGAAGTTTGGATGGATGGATGGATGAATGATTGTTACTAAATCACGCCAGAACGGCTGGACGGATCTGGATTAAATTTGGCACAGAGATAGATTATAGTCTGGAATAGCACATGGGCTACTTTTTTTCTCCCACATAAACATCTAAATATCCACGCGAACGAAGTCGGCCGTAACAGTTAGTCAGCTTATAAAGCTCTTTCTGCGGGAGGACACAGTCAACCTAATGTAGTCATAATAATAAACCACATCCACACTCCTATCATTAATAATAATCGTATAAAGTAAGCTTTATTGACCAGAATACTAACAATAAAATCTCCACGCGTTTGGTCTATACTGAAAGTAATAATAAAAGTTGAGCAAACGATAAACCATGTCACCCTCGTTATGAAGACATTAATCTAGTTTTTTTGCTGCCTTTGTTTATAGTTAATTTAGTAGTTTTTAATGCAGTCGTAACATGTAGGAATTTTTCAAGTATTCATGTTATACGGCCAAGGTTGATGGTGTTATTAATCTTCTTCAGACTTCTTTCTAGCTGGTTGTCAGGTTTTCTCTTTGTTTGATGAATAGTCTAGTCGTTAGCTGAATTTGTAGATTTTGTACACGTTTTGTGCGTAGCTTTGTGGAAGCGGCCTACCAACACCTGTTAGGCGCGAATTTTACAGAAACGGCGGCGTAAGGCGCCATGTAGGTATTTACACTAAACAAAATGTTTTTAGTATTATGAGTCACACCAGCCGGGATCGTATAAAGTATTTTTAATAAAAGTGTGAGTGCAATATCAATACAGGCTATAAAATTTTGTAGTAAATATTGGATGGACAAAATGGAAAACAGAGTCGATATCAACAATTTTATTTCATTACTCTCTATGTTTTATAGCACTCTGAATTGACTTTGACTATGATATAACAAGCATGGTGAAAATTAAACTGAAAATTGTCACCGGTAGAATTGAACGTTAGAAACAATATGATTATCTACATTGTAAGTGCATTTGTTTACCCGACTACGGCGGAGCCAAGGGTTACTATGTTAGCAGTCTATGTATGTATGTTTGTATTTACGTATGTTCCTCCGTAGCGCCTAAACCATTCATCCAATTTTAATAAATAAGGTGTCAATCGATTCGTTATTATAGCCCGGGTAACATAGGCTACATTTTAACCGACTTCAACAATAGGTGGAGTCGATTTTACCTTGTAAACCCCGAATTTAATTAGAGAGTGGTTTTTCAGTAGTCGGGTTTTATAGTTGTAGTATACTACACAAATTCTTGTTAGCGGTCCGTATTGTCCCACTCCGCGGCAAATGCCTACCCCATTCCTTCCACTTTTCTTGATAGTGTATTTCTTTTCGCCAATTCGCGCGGAAGTCATCCAAGGCGTCCCGCAAGTCCCCGTTAAAAGCACAACAAAAACTACAAAACAAGTTGTGCTTCCAAGCTCCTTGCACTTACATATGAAGTTACCTGTAGCGGCACTACAAGAAGAACTTCAGCAACATAGAACAAAAAGGACTACAGCGCCATCTTTGAACTAAACATTGAAATACATACATCTAAATCCTACATCGCGCATGTAAAGGTATCTGCGACTTAACACTTGGAAGAACCCGACAACAACTCTCGGGCAGTAGCCCATCAGACATAACACCCGTCTGGTCGGAAGATCCTCCCTTTTCTATGGGGGATGAAGAACTGTACCCTGTTCTCCATACAGCCAAATACCTTCTAGATCTGTATAACAATTTATACAGACAGTTTAACAAGCAATACATTTAACATTGTTAACATTCCTTTCCCTCTAAGTACTAATCACGCATGTAATCCCCGAAGGTTTAGGCAGAGGTGTACCTAATAGTACACCCACATTTCGCCAGCTATGTTTAAGTCCCATGTTATTACATGGGACTTTTGCCATCAACCGGGCACTAATCTAGATTCTGTGCTACTGAGAAATTCCTGATGGAAAAATCCAATAGTACTTTTCGCAACCCGGAAAATGAATCCAAGACCTGCAAAAGAGTCGCGCTTGTATAAAAATCTTAAAAAAGTAATCTTCAGCTTTTAAAAAGGTTATAAAGCAGCGTCTATTTATGAAACTTCTCGGTCCTTTTATCATAAATTCAAATAGTCTGGCTCAACAACACAGCATAAACATTTTGGACAATAAAATGGGCTATAAAACTATACCAACAGTTTGAAGATTCGACGTAGCTTCACGTTCAAACAAAACTTTATAAACAGTTTTACAATACGAATAATCGATTTGTTTGTGTGTTTATCGATGGTTTAATCGATGTTGGGTATGCTTAAATGATTATGGAATGCAGTTTGGATTTATGAGGGGAGTTACTTTTAGTATGTATTAAAAGCGGTACTAATAAAAGTCTAGACTAAAAATGTGTTTAAAATTGGAATGGACCTGAACGAATCAGACCTGAATATTGATAACATGGCTACGGTTTATTTTAGATGCAGGGTCCTTAAATAATATACCCTGGGAAGTATACTACTTATTTGATGGTTTTCAAACATTCTTTATACATTTCAGATTGCAGATAATGCTGCAGCGTCGCAAGAAATACAAGAACCGCACAATTCTGGGGTACAAGACCTTAGCTGAGGGCGTTATCAGGATGGATCAGGTCAGTTTATATTTATACTTCCTTTCATCTTCAACTATTGACGTATTGCATGGTACTTTTTATAATTCTTAGGAAAGTTACATGTTCCGTGGGTAATGCCCTTCTCTTATTTGAATTTTATTATAATTAATATACCTTATGGTTGCTCAAAACTGTTGTTGTTGCTCAAAATCCAGGACAATCCTTTCCAAGCTTGAAACACATCTTGAAATTCCCACAAATTTCGCCATATCTTCCGATCCTTCCCGATTTGCGTCGTTGTCCCATATTACTACATGCTACAATGCACAATTCCTATCGGATATTGTCGAATCGTCACGCTCGGCTGGCAGCATGATCGTGTTAGTACACAGGTGGATATGCTGCCCATTGTCTTTGATAATCTCTTCGACAATTGTGTTATGTTCCGTACGGGTGTTGTGGTCGTAGTACGGTAAGTTTCCGAATTGGATTCGAAACCGAAGAGATTATAATGGTCGACCGGTGATGCGGAGCGCATCACTGAATCCGGCTTAATTCCGAATTGGACTTGACAACCAAGGGGATTTTGAGGTTTGTTTAACGCCTGTCTGTGTTTTTAAAATGTTTCCCTAACTATCAGGAATATTTTGGGAGCAGCCCGGACCCTGGAGTCTTAAGAGTATTACACTTAAAGGATTCGGCCCACTACACTTTAAACCCGGTATAAACGGGTATGATACGCTGCGGACACGTTCATGGTACAGTAGTGTGTAGTGGGCAGACTCCTTAATTGGCGAAATGTTGGAGTACCTATTATAGGTACACCCCTTTTACCCTTCGGGGAAACCAGTGAGATGTTATGTATGTGGTCTATTGATTTTACCAGTGCAAAAGCTCGCCTCGGTTATAAGCCGAGTCCGTTGCACTGTGCCTTGACATACTCGAGGCCGGAGGGGGTCGATGCATCCATTTGACCGAGAGCACGCGTAGGCTGGCACTAGAACGTGGAGCTTGGAACAAACAAACAGAAGCATAAACCCAGCAGTGGGTGGAGTCGGGCTGTGGATGATGATGATGATGAAGTGTAGATTGAATTGGGTAGATCATTGTATCTTATTCATTTGCAATGTTCGCAAGCAGAGGGGTTGAAATTAGCTCCGTTTTGTTCAGAGACTTTAGCTTCGTCTTTGTGTCTGCTACTGACATTGTGAAAGGCCGATCATTGACACCATACAATGTAGTTTTCTCCTAATTTGGTCATTGAAAGGCGTCATTAGGGTTTTCTGATGGCGTGTCAATGAAAAGTCATCGAACTGTGCGTGGGTATGAGTGTTCGATAATCTTCTACTATTTTGACATTTCATGTGACCGGTGACACGCTAGTGTGCTTGAATCGCTTTTTGACAAGCTTTTTATTAATTGCTTCATTTGTATGTACAGTTCCAATGCAAGACTATCACATAACCATTCTTAATTTTGGACTGCCAACGTATGACACAATTGGTAATGACGTTGTCTTGGTTATCATAATGACCAATTCATGAAAATAACAGACCCTTTGCCCACCATTTTTAGTTGCCATTGGCCAGTCGGTTGCGAGGATTATGTTGATCTTTTTGAAGACCATACATCACCAGTTTTGTATACACCTGTTACTGTTAGCTTGTGTCATCCCACTGCTGGGCAGAGGCCTCTCCCCATGACATCCAGTTCCTTCGATCCAGAGTCCATGTGGACCACTGGTCTTTGATTCTGTCTAGATCGTCCCGCCATTTCCTGCGGGGTCTACCGCGTTTCCTTCTGACTGTGTCAGGGCTCCACGTCATGGTTATTTTGGCGCACAAAAAACATAGCGACATATCACATACACACCTCTTTATCATTTTTGTCACATGTTACTTGGGTTCGGCGCAACACGTTTTTTTCTTCCATTCTCCCCTGTCAATCGTCACGCTATCATTTACTACATAACTGTATACACCTATAAACACAATATTTTTTTTGTGAACGTTGTCTGCCAAAGGTTTAGCTAGCCAGAGCGTTACTCTCAAGTGCAGATTGAGTTCAATGCCAGATGACCAAGGAGCAAGGTTAACTGAAAATAGTATCCCTTTCAAATATCTCTAACGGCTATAAAGTTATGATCTCGAGTGTTTCGGAAATCGTAGACCGTTTCAATTGATTCTTTGAAGGTTACGGCATGAAATTTATTTGTTAGTAGTTTTGTGGCAATATTTTGTAGCTGGAATAACAGTTACGCAGAATTTTTACAGACGGTGCTAGGTACTAACTGATACTTAGGCCTCGCTTTTTCGCTGAAAAGAGACCTAATTCTAGTAACCGACACATGATTGATAGGATGAGTTTTTAAAGCCTGAATTTTGGACTATCTTCAATGGTCGCGTTTCTAATTTAATTAAAAAAATACTTGATTTGTGGTATTTGTATGCAAATACCAACCTTTATGGTTATATCCGCTGGCCCCTGCATTTTACGAATTTTGATAGAACTTGATGCTGTTGCTGGTGAAGTTAACGGTGTGTGAAGGGCAGTCATGTACAGACTTCACAAAAAGCGATAAACACACACCACAAAAATACATTATTATATTATATATATTTTCTTTTAATTATATTATAAGCCTATATTGTGCCACTGCAGGGCAAAAGCCTCCCTTCTCTCCTTCCACATTTCGTGATCTAGTGCGATTGTAGGCCAATTCTTTGCGAAAGAGTCCAGCTCATCCCGCCATCTCCTTATAAAATACAGCAAATCTTTTTTATACTCTCTTTAGAAATCCACATTTCCACCATTCCACATCAACATACCGGATGAATCCTCTAACATCGCCATTAATTCCATACAAACAACGTATAGGTAGGTACATAGATAACTCTAAAATTAGCCGCTTAATTACAGCGCCCTCATTATCAAGGCTCGCAGGACATTTGTCGGTAATTAGTGAGTCACTGCTAAATGCGCCGACCAGCCGGATTCAAATGGTTTTCTCTTATTAGCGCATCGTTTTATGGTGGCACTAGGGTTTTGACCTGGCTATGCTTGGAACATTTTGTTGGTTTTTATTCATTCGAATAGAGTTAGCCCTTTTTTTAATTGAAACTGGCAGATCAAACTAAGAGGCTTCTGCTTAACCAGACTATCCTGTGGGTGCCTTGAGTGTAAGGCCTCCAGCCAGAGGCAGAAAAATTATAAACTAAGCGACCGAGCACTAAAGGCGCCCCCTGTGGTGTACGAGCCTCGGCTTAGAGCGTCGCTGCGGAGGGCAGTAAAGGCACAGGCTGGATCTGAGTGAGATCATTTAGGGGCTGATTTATAACTAATGGCTCAGCATCGCGGGCTAGTTCGAGCAAGGGTCGAAGTCTGGGTCTGCTTATATACGTTCTATTTGCTTAACCTTTTGACCGCCATCGCCATAGTCACATATACGTGAAAAGTAAGCGCATACGCCAAACGACACAAGTATGTGACAAAGTGGTAGGTGAAATTGTGGCTTGGCATGGAGGGCTCGCGCGTGCGTTTATGGCGGTCAAAAGGTTATGGTTTGTAGAAGCAGAATTTGAGAAAAGGTTTTAATAAGGCTAAACAGCAAACCTCGAAATGTGCTTTGTAAAGAACACAAATATACCCATGTTTACCTTCCAGAGTTGTGGTTAGAATTTATGGCAATCGAGTATTAATTGTAGCGCCCTATTAATTCCTATGGTTACCAGTCGATGCTTTCCGGATCTACTGAAATAGTTCATGTGATAGAAGTTAGGATGGTAGCGTGCGTACTTAGGTATAAGCAATGTCACTCCTCCTTCACGATGCGATGTGGTGGAAGCAGAGCATAAATAAAGTTGACGAATTCAAAACATTTACATTCCTCGTCCGTACATTGATTATCCTGTTAGCTAGTTTAGTTCAGTGGCCGGTAATCGATGTACAATTTAGAGCCCGCCAACAATTTGCCACTAATGTGTGTAAATTACGTACCTCGGGTGGTTTCCGTCGCAAATTGATGTCCACACTATTTACGTACTCGTAGGTACTTGGTATCATTATGTACTTGTCCGGTATTTGTGAGGAATTCATTGTGATATACAATTTCATAGTCAGTGATTTATTTGCAATTACACAAGGTATTTTTATGGGAAATGAGTTGCCTTACAGTTTAGCTACATGCGTAGTTTAAAGCCAATTATCTCTTTATAACATACGGACATTAGCCACTGAGCTATCAAGTACCGTTGCTGCCATCATCACGTCTAAGTTGCAGAGAACGGTTGTGAGCTTTATTACGAAGAGATAAAATACTAATTGGCAGAAGATTGTTGTAAATACCATTCAGACAGAGTTCATCTGTAATACTAATTGTAAAGCATGGAATACTTCTTTCTTTAGCGTTCCCCAAATCGTGCAGTTATCCTAGGGTTTCTCTATAAGGAAGTTCCTTTGTGGTTATAGCCTCTATTGCGACTCAAGTTCCTTAGGATTCTTAGGACCTCTGAATCACAAATGTGTTTTTTGGAAAAATCAACTTCAATAAGTGTAACTTGCATTACAACTTCATTACTTTTTCAATAGTCCATTTATGCAGTCATTTTGAAATCTACTTGATTTACATTGTCATAAAGCTAATGTTTGTTTAAATGGGAATTATCTCAATTGGACACGGATTTAAATAATGGAATTTAAGTTACTTCTTCTCTTATCGGTGACTCAGATTTTGTCCGACTAGTATAGGCAGCTCTATCGTTCGCCTCATTTCAGTCCTGGAGGGCGTAGTAAGTTGTGCACGACGGGCTGAAGAGAAGGTGTGGCATATTCTGCGTTAGGTCTCCACACTCTTACTCAATAATTGATTTGTACTTCCCCTCTCCAGGTGCTACAACGCTCAATGGACATGGAATTGGAGCTGACGGGAGTTGGCGGCAAGGTTGGCGCAGCTGCTGGCCAGCCGGTGGCCAAGCTCACCATCACCGGTCTCGCCTCCACGCCCGTAGACCATGACACTAAGAACAACAACACTTTGCTTATAACTGGTGAGTCTTTTAACTGTTCATCGTCATCATTACAATCAGCAGCCCGACTTCGCTCAACATCGGTTATGAGGTCTTCATCGGGATCTTTAACTGTCAGTCTCTACACTCCTGACCAACTAAGCATGATGGTAAGAATACCGTGCACCTATCTCGCTTTCGGGCGACCAACGGTTTTTCTTTCAGTCCGGGGGTGGAAACTCGAATGAATGACTAACATTTAGGCAGACCGAGAGAGTCGCATTTAGGATTTTTTTTTGTTAGATTCATCAGAGTCCATAGTGTCTGCATGCTAGGAAGTTTTCATAAACCTGTAAATTTACGAAGGCATAAGCACAACCATAAGCTAATGAAAAAGCAGCCCAAAAGACATGGTCTGGAGACACCAAAATCTCCTTCCGACCTCATGATTTGAACGGTCACTTCAAGCCTTAAGAATGTTAAACCATAAAACTGTTCATTTTCCAGAACGTGGTTACTCAGACGAAGAAGAAGAAGGTGAATTCAGCTCAGTAGAGGAAGCCGATGATATGACGTACGGAGCGCCCGCCAGGCGGCGCGCGCATCGACAGCTTGCATTCAACAAAACTGATCTCTCTTATACCAAGGTAATAAGCACTATAATTGAGTGTGCAGGATTTTGTAAATTTCCTAAAAAAATATATTAGGTTTTATTTTTAAATAAATTTTTGTGCGTAGCTCTCTGATTAGGAAGATTTAGTACCAGGAGGCAGTATGTAAAGTTTTACTATGAACTTGAATTTTAATTTATTTAGTTAATGATTATCACGTTTAGGTACCCCTAAATAACAGAAAAATAAATAAGCTTCCCAAAGAATTTGGCAGAGGAGCCTCCTTATTTTTGTAAAAATAAATTATTTTAAAAAGAACGAATAAAACTGCATGTTTTGATAATACGCTTTTTGCTTCAAGGAGCTTTCCATATTTACAATGTTTTTATCATTTACAGACCGACGTTTATACTGAAGTAATTTATTATATTTAATTTACTAGCTTGTAATATTTAAGTAGAAGATAAAGCTTGTGCGTAATAGGCGTTGCATTGCACGCAGTTGTCCCGTTCTCGCGACTTGAGCTTCATGGAGCGCGAGCGAAAGAGACAGAGCTATATGCACTCTAAGGCGAACGACAGGGACAGGGACAGCGACAGTGAGCTAGAGAACGCGGCGGCGAAACGCAAGGGCAGCCGCGGGAAGCTCGCGGTGAGCGCTTGCGCACGCACGCTTAGTATTACAAACGTATGAGAATAGAAATTGCCTTGTACATGAAAATCTTGATATCTCTAAACGGTTCTAAAATCTACAACTAATGCATGTATGGGCGTCTTAAACATGCTTACCTGTTATGTATAAGAATAAGGGAAAGATCAGATGTGCTAATGCACTATACACATGTTCAGGTTGGTCTGTGCCGGCTCAGGTTGATCAGAACCGTGAAGTGCGACTCAGTCTATAACTCTGCAAATAATTATCAATGGAATACTCGAAATTCAAAGAGTTTTGTGTTGTAGGAACCTACATTCTATCCTTTTTGTGTTTTCGGGTTTGGTGTGCAATACCCTAAAAAATATCACCCATTCTGTCCTCCTTGCACTTGTCTTAATCGTCAATGGTAAAAATATACTGACTCAAAGTTGTGTTATTGCAATTTGAACTTTAAGCGCTATTCTTAAAGTGAAGTCTGCCAAGGGCGAAGATTTCTATTCTCATACCGTAGAGATGTGGTCTTCTAGTTTGGAATAGCATGCGTCATGTATTTAGTTAGTTGTTTTTCTGTAAATCTTAAACCTTCGTAGAATCTTCATTAGCAGTTTCGAGACCTTTTTCTAAGTCACCATACTTATACAAGGTGTAAACGGACCCTTCACGAAGCCGTCAACCAAGCAGTCTGTACATCAAACTACGCAAAAAATATTGCTGGGAAACGACTTTTTTAAGTAAAGTTATAACGTTAAAAACTTGCATATAAAATAAAATAAAATAAAATAAAACCTTGTGAAAAAGTTGGAACTTTGACCCCCAATATCTCCGTAACTAGTAGGTTCCCAAGTATGGTCTAGAACAAAAAAATGATCACAATGACGGGGAGAACATCTGCCTTTCGGCTTCTTTAAGGGTACTTTTACACCCATTAAATGTATAGTGGAAGGTATAAAGAGAGGAAGCTTCGGTAGATATGCCAAAGAAAACCTGAATGCCTCTGCTGACCATGAGATCATAAGTTTGATCTCCAGGTTGGGACTAATTATCACTGAGTATTTCCATTACGATTCTCTCAGTAGTAGCCCGGAATCCAAACTTATGACCGATTGACGGTTATAAGCTTACTCCTTTATTAAGGAACCAGAGACTAGGGAGTAACCACAGTTATGGACGAAGAATCGGCTTGTGTCGATGACGTAAATTCATTTAATCCAGACGTATCGAGTCGCTTTTCATTCAGTCCGAAACTAGGTGAATAACAAATGTTTCGCTTTTATTGCATGAAAATAATGCTCTTACTGATCGGCTCAAGCAAATTCAGCGTCGATAGGTGTGGTTACCTTATACAATACCTTTAAAAATATGGGAGTTCTCCCTACCTATCTCCCAGACTTGACGTCATTTAGTAGACACAAACGCGACACGAACTCACGACCTCTGCTCCTCTAATCACGACAACAGATAAGGTCATATCATTTAATTAGTATAAACATTATGTCATGTTGTTTGTAAGCTTATCACTAAGATTAGATTAACTACACCCAAGACGAACAGCGTTCAGTAGCGTTCGGTCCATGGAGGTGAAAACTGTATGTATACTGTGATCTGCGTAAACGCATCTTTTAGTCTACAGTCCTTTTATAGTTATTTTACTTCTAAATGCAACCTTATTGTGATGAAAATAAAGTTCACTTTAATGTTGTCAGTGATGAAAATTTAAAAGTGTAATATCTGTGAAAGGATTATGTGTTTTTTAGTGTAGTGGGGTGTGCATTGAATTGTGTGCTGTGTTGTGTGTTTTTGTTTTGTGTATTCTATAAATCTATGTTTAAAATTATTTAAAGATTTACGATTAAATGAAGGTTCCGTAAATCCTTTTTGGATTGGATGTGTGTACCTTAAAAATTAAGTCTTACCAAGGGGTATCGTGGTATCCAGTAGCTCGGTTGTGGAGGTCTAGTAGGCAGTCGCTCCATGCTCAAGTACCTCGGGCAAGACTGCTGAGCTTTAGATAGTTGGGACAAGGGTATAGACAGCTGATGAATATTTTTGTTTATGTATTTTTGTCAAATATTTCGCCGTTTTGATTAATTGGGCAATATTACTGTATGGAAATAAAAAATATGGCTAACTAGTGAAGTATTGATTATGAAATGCAATAATTAATATCGTAACACTGACTATTTAGTTTTAGATGAAAAAATTTTTTTTGGAAACTTTCCAAATGCCGTTTTTACACCTAAAACGGTTACATCATCAAATTCAGTGTTTTAATTGCAATCCATTATTAATATTCTAGTTCAATAGTTAGCCATATTACTTGTTTCCATACGGTATGGAAATAAGAAATATGGTAATATAAATATATTGCCAAATTAATTAAAACAGGTAAAAATTTGACAGCTATTTGCGACGTTGCCAACTCTTTGGATGAACGCTCTTAAGGTATCACAAAACTATGTTCGGGAAATTCTATTTTGAGCACGGCCACTGTGGTTTACACAATCTAGTAACTCCTAAACCAACATTTCGGCCTGTATCGTCACTTATCTTAGAATTAATTATCTCGTAATTTACCAAAATTCTCGAGGTTAACATTTTTACATTCACACGTGCCGTCCAAAGTTCTATGTTATTGTTGTTCTATGGAACAATAAAAACAACAATGGCATTGTAGTGTCAATACTCCGATATCGAAGTTTTGGTCCGATAAGATAGTGTAAAAGAAATAACAATTAAAGAAGGCGTTTTATCAGTCCGGTTGTGAATAGATTTTGGATTTGAATTGTACTTACGGTACTGAAAATTGTAGGTATTAGAAATTATGAATGAATTTTGTATTAAGCTCTGTTATTGAAGGTTAACTAAGTAAAGATAGGAGAATTGTTATATTTGGAGCTCAAAAATAGTGCCTATGTATTTGATTCTGTCTCACAACCACAGTAAAATAGATATATTGGTTATCAAATATCACCTACATATTGCAAAAGTAAACTATAGTAAAATAGAAATATATTGGTTTGGTTCCATCACTTAGAAATCTCAAAAGTACTTATAAAATCAAAAATAAAGTATCTAACATCTATTCCTCGCACTATGTTTATCACGTAAACGTCATAAAACCTAGTTAACACGGTCACCTATACCAGTCTTCACTACAAATCACAAACATAAGCAACGTTTAACTAACGTTGCACATCATGTTACAGCAACGCAACCTGAAGCAGAAGTTCGCGGCGTTGCTGCGGCGGTTCCGTGTGCCCGAGGAGCTGTCGGAGCGTGGCGCCGCACGGGACACGCATCACGCGCAACATGACATCGACGAACTTTTCCAGGTGAGTGTTACACGGCGTGTTACAGCAACGCAACCTGAATCAAAAGTTCCAAAATTCTTTCCTGCCTGCTATCTTGATCAGGTCTTTGTTCCACTTGGCCAGCCTACGCTCCTACGGCCATTGGTATTGATATCTTAATGCTTCGGTAAAAAGGCAAGAATTTTATAATAAAATTATGTATGTACCTATAATGCTTTTAACTTTTTCAGGAACTTGAATCCTTATCATGCGGCGAGGGGGAGGACTCAGGTCCAGATCAGATGGACACGATCAGTATCGGCTCCACCCCAAAACCCTCACTGAGACCCTTTTTCAGCAGCTCCAGGAGTCTGGCCAACCAGGAGCATCACAGGCATTCCAATGGTACGTACTTTACGTCAATGCAATGTCAGAAATATAGTTAAACTAATTTTGGCTAGCGCTCGGTCTATTTTTTGAAGATTTTTTACTGTTTTGATCATTGAATACGTTTATATTTTTGTGATATTGTATTATTATTTTAATTTAAAATTTTCTTTTTTTTGCAATAAAGTAATATTTACTTTGAAAACCGTTTTTCATTTCTTAAATCCTAATTTTTCAAATCAACACAAAATTCTCAACGAAACAGTTAAACTTATCTTCAAAATTTAGCCCAAGAGCTGGACAAACAGACACCCATAGTCACTCATTAAATATAACACAACTAGTGTATGGTAAACAATATAATCAGTAACATAATTAATTGCCTGAGCATCGGAGCATACATCTGAAGATGCATTGTGTGACGTAATCACTTAGCCATCTGTCCCACCGTTAGCGAGAAAGCGGCTAGCTCTTGAAGTCTCAAGTGACGTACACATGGCGATACATTAAGCTATACATTTCCAGTGTAACATGAACTCGCTTTGTAAACAAGTTGTAAACGGACCCTTCACGACGCCGTCCACCAAGCATTCTGTACATCAAACTAAGTAACTCTACGCAAAAATTATTGCTGGGAAACGACTTTAGTTTTGGGGTGAAATATTACGTTTTACGGTAGGATTCAATGTAACGCACTCAAAACATTGTGCTGATGTATGCATTGATTAGTACGGGGGTCATCGAGGTGTTTAAAAAAAGTATTTAAAAACTTGTATTTAATAAAAAAAAAACTTGAGAAAAAGTTGGAACTTTGACCCCCAATATCTCCTAACTAGAAGGTTCCCAGTTATGGTCTAGAACAAAAAAATGATCGCAATGACGGGGAGAACAAGTGCCTTTCGGCTTCGTTAAGGGTACTTAATCGACCCGAGCGTTTGTTATTATTTAGCCACGATGCATGTTTTTGTACTTGTCGCATATGAGTTTAATAGCAAAAGTGGTTTACTATGACGGTAGAATCACCAACTTGAAGCATGCAGGTGGCCAAATCTCCACACTGCATATTTATAGTTGATAACTGACTTCGAGATCTCTGACAAACAAACAGCTGGTTGTTATTTGGCCGTTCTACTCGCTTCTCGCTTATGCAGTAGGACAGGTGTCTACTTTTGTTTCTGCTTACATACATTTTAATGAAAGACATACATTGAGATATATTTTATGTTTTGTTTTGTAACGCTGTGTGCATTAGATTAGTTTGTGTGCGAGGTGGAATACTATTGTCATGACTCACTCTAACAAGAAAGTTCTTTACGCTATTAAAATGGGGAATATGAATTATCAAAACTTTCATAAAAGTACCATTAAATGAGAGATCATTGAATCTTGTGAGAGAGCTAAAATCTTAAATGAAATTCCAGCTCAAAATAACTTTTTCAAACATTTTTATAAATGTACAAAAACTAAATACATACAGCCTACAGGCAAGCATGACTCTAAATTTTATGAAGATAAGGTACCCTTATTACTAACTGAGGGCCATGAGGGTGAAAAGTCTTCGGGACTGTTCGAAAGAGACCGCGGCCCTGGAACACAAAGGGCGAAGATGGAACATGGATGGGTTTTAGTTAGTACAAATCTGACACTCCCTTGATGATTTCCTATACTAAAAAAAAAGGGTCTTAAAGGTGAAAAGTCTTTCTCCTGATTTTATGAATGGGGATGAGGGCAGGTGAATGAAGATGATAATGATTATAGAGGAAGACTGTAAACTGGTCAATGGCCACAGTCCACGGTAGTGTATCTTCCCTTATACAAAGTGACAAAAAAATGGATGAACTCTACTGCGGACGCTAGGATACAATATATACTGTTACCCATTGTAAACTAAACCCAAAAGAACGTATACTAAACTCATTCACTCCACTCATGGCATTCCGCCTACCACCCGCACCCAACCATGGCACGGTATTCCACGTTGCACGCTGTGTCTGAAGGCGGCGCATGCGCAGCGGCGCGGCACGCCGGCGTGGCGCCGAGCGCCGACCTCAGCGTGCTGCGGGAGAAGCACATCGTCACCTTGCCGCTCACAGGTACGGCAACGAAACGAAACGTGGACTTCTGGGTCTATGGTCTTTAGGCTCTTGTTCACGACCGGACTATACCCGGTAAAGCGTCAAGTCGGCGTCGGGGGCTTATACACGAACCTAGTTTCCAAGTGAAAGAAAGAAAATACTTTTATTTGGCACATACCACAATTTCAAAATATAAAAAAAAAAAAACAAAAAAATGTAACAATGTGTGCCTAGTAAACTTCCGAACAAGTAGTGCCCGACGCTGGTTTTGAACTGGACCTGGATTACTTGTTCATTAACACGCACTCGTTGATAGTCATATTTGGGGCGGCATACGGCTTGAATTTGAACCGGGGCGGCCTAGCACTGGCGTCGTCGTGAACAAGCCTCCATAGTGATTCATACATGACTGACGACCTCAGACCGTGGGGGGAGTAACCGGTCGTGAATAAGAGCCCTTATGCGTCTAAGAAAACCAGGGTCTGTGGACTTATTTGTCTATGAATTTATGGGTCTGTAGACTTATGATTCCATAGACTTGTGGGACCTTTCGATGGACAGGTATATGAACCTAAAGGGGCACGATAAATATTGACGATGCAGAGTTAAACAGAAATAGAAAATTAAAAAGAAAAATAGCCAAGTAACCCATAGAAAGACATGTTACTGTTTGGCATTGTACAATGTTTTTTTCTGAGAATCTGACATCCTTGTCTATATATAAACAAGTCCAAGTCATTACTTGAATTTAAGATGAGATTTTTATTTTGTAGTTTAGTAACTGCTTGAAGTTAGAACTGTCATCCTCTGCCTAGCCTTTTCCCAACTATATTGGGGTCGGCTTCCAGTCTAACCGGATGCAGCTGAATACCAGTATTTTACATGGAGCGACTGCCTATCTGACCTCCACAACCCAGTTAGTACTGGGTAATACGATACCCCTTGGTAAGACTGGTTGTCAGACTTATTGGGCCTCTGATTACCTAACGACTGTCAAAGATCTACAAATGACAGCCGGGACCAACGGTTTAACGTGCTTTCCGAGGCAAGGAGGAAACTCGGTATGTAATGGGCGGTCACCCATCCACAGGCCAACCTAGGCAAGCACGGCTTAACCTAAAGATCGGCCCGAGCGGCTGTTATTGTTAAGTTAGTACTGTCAAAAGATAGAATTCTTAGCTTTTCTTTCTTTGACGGTTTTTAAATTCTTGTCTATTGCATAAAAATATTTGCATATATAACTCAAGTAATTACTTTAACATTTAGATACGGGTGTAAGCATATAGGGTAATTGGTAATTAGTGACCGATACTTATACACGTGATTGTACTCATGATAACAAACTACTTTCCCAAAGAAACATTTTTTTATAGTCATTCACTTTTATCACAATAACACAACAGCCGTACGAAATTCGCGCGCGTGCGCCTCTGATCTATCAGCTGTTGTGATAACATTGAATGAGTAGGTATAAAAAATATTTTTGTTAACGTGTACGTGTTTAAGTATCGGTCACTAATAACCAGTCACCCTTTATAGTCAGAATAAATGTTTTATCTAAATGCCGAAACATGTGAACTCAGCTTTGAGGTTCAATACCCTCTGAGTGCAAAACTGGTTTATGAAAACAAACGTTTATGACCTGATTACCTGGCTACACTAACTGGCACGAATAACAAAGTAGTATTGTCAAATATTTACTCGTCCCCTCTACTATGGTTATTATTAAAAAAAGTAAGTTTATTTACATATTTGATCGAGATTGTGACATAACACTTTAATTATTATAAGCCTAATCATAATAAAAAAATATAAAACCCGACCTTCTGTAGATAATAATATACCATCTTACTTTTATTTCCTTATTTATTTATTTTAGTTCTTTCACAATCTCTATCAAGTTACATAATAATTAGCTATTAAGACTATTAGCGTGCTTCTGTCTGTTATTATTTTATGTTATTACTATTATCACTATCACTGCTTTCCGTCTTCACCCGTCACCACTCAATACAAGTGACTCGGTTGCATGGTTTGATCAACTTATACTTAATTATTTAAAACTTATCCTTTCTAATCTATTGCATTATACTGTGCCTAATGTATCTTTTCAGAATATTATAAACTACTTCGAATAACAGTATTTTAAAATATGTTATTGTTAAACAGGTTGATTAATTCTAAAATAAATACATTTTCGCCGTAATTGACAGTTTAAATTTTTACTTTATAAATATTTAATTGTATCTCAAATCGATTTTGAACTTTCCCAACGAATTCGCTTCCCTTGTCTTTTGTCTTGTGATAACACAATGTATAAAGTTCTTCAAACTTAATAATAATAGAAAGAGCCCATTTTACCTCCGATCCTCAAGAATTAACATTCAATTAAAGTTCCTTTATCAAAATAAAGATTCCAAAATCCCCCTTAAACCTTTAACGCCTCTGACAATCATTATGACATCAGAATCAGAAGCGATCAGAAGTTCTGCAGGCGACGAGCGCGCCAGCGACGGCAACAGTGACGGCGACGCGACCATCGACGCGCCGGTGTCTGGTGCGTCTGTATCCAGCTCCCCGCCTAACGAGATCAAGCTTAGGGTAAGCTGAAGAATCATATCTTTTGTATGAGATTTACCCGTGTGAAACTGACGTTATATCTTCTTGGCTTGTCTCTTCCAGTTACATCACACAAGTTATTTAGATAGAATAAGTAATTTCATATCAATCTGAGGTTCCACCGGAAAACGTTTAGAAAATAAATATCTTGATTTTCGGCCATTCCTTTATTTATTTATTTAACTATTTATGCACACACAGAAGACAACACAGGAAAATAACATTATAATATATGAGTACAAAGGTACTGCTTATTTCAAAAGAAATTTCTGCCAGCAGACCCGCAAAAAGGAGAAAACCCTGTCCCTGTTGTCTTATGTCCCTTACAATAAAAAATCTCCACAAAAACTGCCGGGTGTCGTCAGTTGCTCAGACTGATTGTTACTTGATCGTCTACTGTTAAAACCCATACTCTTGAGGTCTGGGTTGTTTGCTTGAAATTTCGCCGCGAGAGAGCTAAGGGCTCTGTAAGTGTTTGTCAAAGTCATCTATAATCAAAAGCTACTTCTCGGTGACAAGTTTTCAACAAATAATTCCATGTTGGCTAGCTCAGTAATTTCACAGTTTTCTTACCCAATAACAAGTCATGAGTTATGAATATCCATCTAAGATACCCCGTTGTTCCAGGAGGACAAACGATCCAGACTATTCCGCAGCGCGACCAGCGGCGGTAACCTCATCCCTGGAGGCGGCGTGACGCGCAAGAAGAACTCGCTCGGGGTGGGCTCTGACAGACCGCTGTCGGCGCACGAGTTGCCGGCGCAGAGTCCTACTACGTTAGAGGTACAAATTGGATATTTTTCAAGATAGCTTTTACAATAATTGCATTTTTTTTCTGAATTTTACTGTAGATAATTCACATTGCTTTTGATTTGTTAGCACAATATTTAATTGCAGTGTGAAATGTATAACATAACATCAGGCCTGTAATCTCCGAAGGGTTAGGCAGATTTGTACCTAATAGTACACCCACATTTCACCAGTTATGTTAAACTCTCATGTCCTTGTCGCTCGGTGTAATAAATAATATTTGAAAAACGCATTGCAGCTCTAAAAGCGTCTTTTCACTTGGAACTCATGTTTCACAACTTTTTTTTCCATCTATTTGTGGTTATACCCGAACTATTTGAAGAGCGGGTTTTGTTGGGGGACAATCTTATGTAATTTTGCCATTATGCAAATGTGCTAATTTGTAGCCTACTTCAAATAAAGTGAGTGAGTGAAACTTTGATTAAGATTTTTATCTTTCATTTCAAAAGCTCATCATGGAATCGTTACACCTTAAGTTACAAGCATCTCAAGTTATTGATGTTCAATCTATTTTCTTGCGTAGCCTCGTCGCACTTGGGCAGATCAGGTATCCCGTCTGCTAGGCGAAGAAGCCGCGGGCCCCGAGTGCGTCGCAATCTGTGGCGGCGCGAGCGCCGGCTCCAGCGCAGCCGCCGCAGCGCTGCATGCGTTAGCTGTGCCAGCGCTGCATGCACCTCATCCAGCACCGGACCCGAGACCGTTGTTACATGCGTTGTATTCACGGGCTAAGCAGTGAGTCCGCCATCATGATTTCGTATCCATTAAAAGTTGTAAACAAAAGTTTTGGTTTCGACGGACCCACATAGGTCTTCAGAGCCACGTCTGGCTTTTCAACAGTCTCGGACCAGTGCTTGCCATAAGTTATATAATCAAGCATAAGAGCTGTGTCATTCGCATATGTAATGATTTTTATAATCGGAAAAGATGACTTTGTCACAGCGCATTGAGATACATAGGTGTAAATAAAAGAGGGTTAGTCCTAAAACATCACCCTGACATACACCAAAAGTCAAATTTTCTGTTGTGTTGTAATGTTTTGACTTGCGACAATCTGTATATACGCTCTAATGTGACAGGTAGCTACAAAAGATTTCGAAGGCAATGCCACGAAAAAGCTCTTTTATTTATTGCAATTTACAGATTGTCAATAATGTTAATTTAGAGACAAAACAGTGTTGAAAGCCTTCGAAATTTTAGAAAAAACAACAAGATACTTCCGCTTCTTGTGAGAGTGTTCGACTTTTATATTTAACAGATCCGGTGTAGCGCCTTCTGTGGATTTAACCTCTCTGAAGCCGTATTACAAAATCGTAAATTGTCCGCAGAAGTACTCGTCGCTCTTGCATTCGAGTAGCCATCTGCGGCGGCGACGCGGCCGCCAGCGCCGCCCTGCGCGCGCACGCCGAGCTGGCCGCGCGCCGGCCGCACGACGCTCCCACCGTGCGCTTCTACTACGTGCCCATAGGTATATTTATAATGAACATCTTTTCCTTCACCCTGCAGTATTGTAACTTTAATTTTTATCAACTGTTTAAAATAATTATAAGACAAATTCGTTCACGATTACCGATTTCTTCATGCAATTCTGCCCTCAGGTCCCAGCGTGATAGCGCGTCACCTAGCGGCGTCGGACGGCGGGTATTCGGCGCTGTTCACGAGCGACTCGTGGGCCAACATCTGCGAGCGCGCCGCCGACGGCTCGGCGCCCGATGTCGCGGAGATGTCCTCACGTATCGGCAGGTTAGTTGCAACTACATATATCACTATGTGTCACAATTTTAATAATATAATCTTTATATCTATAGATGTAAAAGCCAAATTACGACGCTTTCCAATACCCACTTTAACATTTTGTTTTTTTCAGGTATCTGAACAGCATTGGTCCAGTGAACAACGTGCCGATCGGCGAGGCGATGGTCGCGTACAGAGAGAAGTCTGGTGACGAGGATGCCAGCCAGACATTTGTGCCGTTTATTGCGGTAAGTTTAATAAGTACCAAGTTTTATATTGTAGGTAAAAAGGTAGGTTAGTTCAGGTGGGTAAATTAAATAATTTTATAAAACTTTATTTGTTGTTCAAATTACGAATATTTGTTTATGAGCACAAGTTTTGTTTAATTGTTGAACATAGATGAGACATGTTAGTTGTGTTTTAAGAACTATGGCCCCTCGCCAAGCTCCTCTAATTGATTCTCCTATCATGGGTGCGTCGAACTCACACCTAATCTGTAGAGTCTAAATCTGTAGAGTCTGAACCATACATATTTGTTTCGTGTGGAGATTAAACCCAGGACACACTGCACTGGTCACTGCTCAGCAGTCAAACTTGTGGCAACAAAGCCGTAATATATGTGTCTATCTTTTATTCCCCCTCCAGGAAGTCCGCGTAGGCTGCAGCGAGGGCGGAGTGTCGTCGCTGGAGCTGGAGGAGGGCGGGTCGCCGCCCGCGCGCGCCTCGCCGCCCGCCACGCCGGCGCCGCACGCCGGGGAGCTGGCGGTGCCGGCGCTGGCGCTGCCGCTGTTGGCCAGGACTGAGCCGCTGGAGCTGCAGTTGGATTACTGGCTGGTAAGTTTTTTACAGATCCAGGAATTCATAAAACCACTATATGTACGTGCATTCCTAAGAGGGTGGTCCTCATTTCTCTTTCCAAGTCAAAGTTGTGAAGCACCATTACTACAACTGCTGGTTCACCCAGCGGCTGTCAATACGAACGCCACTAAATCTTGACCCCCATAAATTCGACAAAGTCAAAGAAGATGCCGTTTTACAAAATTTAAATATTCCGAGTTGATTTCGCCAATGGATGTTTTATCAAATCTAGCTTGCATTACAGAGTTGAATAACTGTGAAAAGGGCTCATATCGTCTTGTCTACACAATTGAATCGAATCGATCTCCGATCACTATTGAGCCACCGAATCATTTTCATTGATTACTATTATCATCTCCCACAGGTGCCAGGCCGTCAGTCCGAGGGTACGGACAGCAAAGTAACGGTGAAGGCGTCTTTCCGCGCGCTGCACGTCACGCGGCAGAACGCACATCTCTGCATCACGTACCTCACCAAGGAGAAGAAGCAGAAGAGTTAGTATTACTCTTATTATTTTTGGAATTAAATCTTTTCTGGCGCGACATAAAGAGCAACTGTGTGAGCTAGAAGATTGGGTCCCAAAAGTACCCAAAATAACTTGCTAAGAAAACTGCTGTTTTTTACAAACTTCAAAAAGAAAAGTTTATGGATGGCGGTTTAAAATCGGCGGATCAGATCAACTATTGAACTATAGAGGGTGTAACATAATAAACGCAAGACCTCCCGTGTGGTATCTCAGATCATGAAACTGAACAACTTTCCTTCTATGACTTTTGGAAATTCATAAGTTTTGTTTTAGTTTTACCATACATTTTGATCAGCTGATGGCGTCAGTTCCTATAGAAAGTTTTTTTTGCGAATCTCAAGAACTCGTAGAACAAAAGTTGTTCAAATTCATGGTCCGAGAGACCACACGGGAGGTCTTGCGTTTATACGATACACCTTGTATAATTAAAGTTGAAGTGCCAGAAAATCTAACTATTAAAAAATAACAGTTCACCTGTCCCAATCAAGTTTACCGGTTCGTAGAAAGCAGTTCAATGTAATTTTGAAACTGGAGTGACGTAAGCGGCAGAACTGAGTGCCTTTTGGGCCTTCATTTGGACAAATAAATGACGATACTATTGTTTATTCCAGTAATGCGGCTCGGCAAGAAGAAGGAGAAGACAGGCGAGGCGGAGGTGGGGCGCGCGCAGACCGTGGACGGCGTCGCGCGGCTCATCTGCTCCGCCAAGAGCTCGCACAACGTGCCGCTCAAAGGTACACCTTACGTGCAACACTATAGGGTTCAAGTCAGTCATGCAACTAGGCGACCGTTAATGTTGGACATTCACCAGTGCACCAGAAAATCCACCGAGTAACAAATACATCATACTTGATATTTGGAGGTGGTGTGCCAGATCTAGTGACCTCATGATTTTGCATTTCTAATCAAAGTACATTATTTCTGTTTGTCCACAGTTTACATTGACGGCACGGAACTGAACGGCGTGAAGTTCTTCCAGCTGTCCACCCAGTGGCAGACGCACGTGAAGACCTTCCCCGTGGCCACGTGCGGCGCTCCGCTGGCGCCGCCGGAGTCCTAACTTCGTAACTCGTAGCGCCGCTACTACTCGCTGTGCCAGGCCCGCGCTCGGCTAACTCCGGAAACACTCGCCAACGAGCGAAGCAATGAGGCTCTAAACTTTGTCTTACAAAACTGACAAGCGTATTGTAAAATTTTAACGTTTATTTATTAAGCTGTCGAGCTGCCATGATTATTGCGTAGAAACACGCCGTTTGTTATGTATCTTGAGTTTATTAATTCGCGTTTATATAATAATAATAAAATTGTTAATGTATTCCTCTAGCGTAGTTACTCCGCCATATATCCGCATGCTGTATGGTTCAATGTCGTAATTCAAGCTACATAATAAAGGCTCAAACGCGTTAACTATATCGTCATAGTCATTCATTAATTAGTTATTGTATTTAATATATAATGTAGTTGTTATTCATGTACTCAGTATATATCGAGAATAATGGTTCGTGACATTTCCAATATGTGTATGTAATTTTAGGTTATTGTGGTGAGTACACTCACCGAAGTTATGCGTGCGAGAGCTTTCCTGAAGTGAGCGTGTGATGATGAACTTTCAACGAATTTTAGCTTACATTATAGCCAAAATTTCGCCGAATTCCGGTGTTTGTATGTCGGTGTATTACTTGGCCGAAGACAGTCGGCGAAACTTTTCTGAAGAGGAGCTCGTTTCGGCTAAAGTTAGTTCGTGTGAGCGAGTCAATGATAGTATAGTTATGTTATTGGAACGAGTATCGTCGCCACATATCAGCGTAGGTTCGGTTTTAGTTTGTGCGCGATTTTATTTTTGATCTGTGATTCGTGAATGCAGTTTTTTTTAAATATCTTTAGACAACGGAAACGCGATGTTGCAGTCATATGTGAGTAATTTTATAAAAGTGCAGCTACAGTGCGGTTTACATTTATAATTTTGTACGTCATAGGTGTTTTGAATGAAATGTAGATTTTTACATAACGATAAACGTTTTTAATTTAAAAAAAAAATATTATAGAGATTCCGACTAATATCTTCCTAATCGATTCCCTTGCATAATTTGATTAAAACCTTCGACTTCCTTACTTTGTGACCAAAGCCAAAAATTTTGATATTTCCTGAATTATGAAATTCGAAATTTATTCCGAGCCAATTTGGAAACTTATTTTCTATTTCGGCTAGTTTATAATTTTGTAGAAGTAATCAGTAGAGGGCGTTAGTAGTACACTCAGCAGGCCAATGACTGTCTCATGAATTCATGATATCATAGAGTTAGTACTATATTCTCAAACTTTACATAAACTATGTGTAATACTTAGATATAGCTATGTGTGTAATTCAGATATGTGGCTGTGTGCGTATGTTAGATATACTGAAAACGTTTTTGACGGAATCTGATATGGAAACTTCGACTTTTAGTGTTTGCGCTTACGGTCTGTAATCTATTGTGAGGTTTCATCAAAAGCATTTGGCATAGTACGAGTGGCTTCTCGTCTCGATATTCTGTATTATAAACATTTTATCGATGTTAGTTACGTAGAACAGACTATATAAAAAAAAAAATGTTAATCTGTCTCTTAGGCTAAAATTTAAAGACATTTGAATATCGAAACAGAAGCCATGGCACAGTAACACAAGACTTCCGAATATTTTGGTCTTAGATTTCATATAATCCTTTTAATATATTGACATATCGAAGTCTCGCTAGATAATCACTTATTCTATATTTAAATGTAGTTGTTGAAAGTTAAAGTATTCCTTGCTATGATAAAAGTTTTATCTGTCATTTGTAGATCTTTGACAGTCGTTACGGGTAGTCAGTGGCCCGAAAGTTTGACAACCAGTCTTACCAAGGGTATCGTATTACCCAGTACTAACTGGGTTGTGGAGGTCAGATAGGCAGTCGCTCCATGTAAAATACTGGTATTTAGCTGCATCCGGTTAGACTGGAAGCCGACCCCAACATAGTTGGGAAAAGGCTAGGCACATGATGATGATAAAATAATTTTAACGAGTGTAAACAATAATGGCCGAAGATAGTATTTGAAGAGGTAACAAGAATATATCTAGTAGCATCATAAGCGCTAAATAAGTAAGTAAAGCCAATTGCCAAAATAATTAATACAATTTTTAGCTTTACTGACACAAAAGTCTTCTCTCGGCTTTGCCATGGTGAAGATAGAAGCTGGCTAGCTTTGTAGCGGAGCTAACTGCTCAGGGTGTAACGGTTTTTCGCCCCTCTAGAACCTGGAATACACATGCTAAAATAACTTCAAAACTAATTTTAATTTCGGGCACATACTAAGGCTCAATTTACACCGCCGTAGAATGGAATGGAAGCGACTTTTTGCAAAGAAATTGTGAACTTTATGTCGATTGAGTAACATACAAAAAGCTCACGCGTCTTTCGGGGAATCCTCGCGCATTCTCGAGAATTCCTTTAGCTACTGCCTGTGCCGTCTGTGGAAGCCGCGGGAAGAGCCGCGAACGGGTACGGGATCTAGACCAATAATTGAACGTCCTTCAAGGCGCAGTCGCGAGAATTCTCGAGCATTCCCGCGAATTCGCGCGCCTTCTCGCGACTTGAGGCGAAATTGACGCTTCCATTCCATTACGGCGGTTAATATTGAGCCTTAATTGCGAAATGATTATTTTGCACACATTGAGAGAGAAAGTATGGAAGAAGAAGACATGCTACTCCGTCCCCAAATAAATTGGGATAAGAGCAGGCTAATGTTGTCGATGGAGAGCATACTGTAAATGAGCATACTACCTACTAGCAAACAAATTTACTTAACAGCATGTGTATTTCAGCTTTAGAATATACAGGCCTACCATATCATTGAAACGTTGTCCGAGGTAACTGCGCGGTGCGATGAGGGGGATGAAATATCTCTCTCAACACGTCCCCAGCTTCTTCAGTCACCGTCTCAAGCTGTAGGCCTTAAGTAAGTCTCCGACCAAATTATTGGGAAGGCTCTGTTACAAAAAGTTAGTGTGCGTCGGGATGTCCCCCACATATAATGTGACAATAGTTCGCGTATTATTGAATGTGCGCTTTTTTCAGAGTAATAACACTTTTTTAAATGTACGCTCCTAGTGTAAGTCGTGTTATTATAGTATTAGGGCTGTTTACCATTTTAAATCTAACCGTATCTTATATTCGATTTTATGCGTGTGTTGTTCTGACGTGGTCGATGTTTCTGGATGTTTTAGAGATTGTGTAATTCATTCATTCTTGGCTTGTCGATATGGTGTTGATCATATTATTAGGAAGTATGTATAAAGCATGAGGTCCTGGGTTCGATTTCCGGGTCGAACAGTGTTATTGGATTTAACTATCAGGAATTTCTCAGTAGCAGTTTGTGCCCGATTGTTGGCAATAGGCTCGCCCTGTATTACATGGGACTTAAACATACATGGCAAAATGTGGGTGTACTATTAGGTACACCTCTGCCTAACCCTTCGGGGATTACAGGCGTGATGTTATGTTATTTAAATGAAATTGCAGTTATTGCTAAGTGAACGTGCAGAAATTGCGACAATCGCGTATATCTGGCTTACAGTCCTTCCCTCTTTCAGAGTTATTTTTATATCTAATTTTGCATTACTGACAAAATTACAATGATCTTTATTCTTATTGCAATAACGACGCTATTGGGTTGCTGTTGACAGAGGTACAATAACAGTGCCAAGCCTGTAGTCAGGCATCTAACATTTTGTGACGGGTTGCGACATCGCTTCAAATAAATGACTCTAAAAATTGGTGTTGAAACAAATGATGAATTTGACATCTTTGAATGAACATTTAAACTTATAATAGCTCATTTACACTTCAACCAACTTATCTGTGCTGGTGGGAAAACACAGTACTAAAATAAATGTCCACTGTTTGACATATTTATGCAAATTTTCTCGACAAGCAACGCCACTTTGAACTGCACACTTAAAGTGGTCATACTATAAGCTTTCAATAACTAATACGTATTGAGGCAGCGTCAAAGCACAATAATATCCTCCAAAGAAAAGGAAGACAAGGTCGACCATGTCAGAACAAGACAACAGTTGTAAAATAGCGTCAATAACAGTTTAACTCTAAGTATACGCGGCAATGATAACTGTTCTATTTGTCAAAATATGATGTCATTTTAATCTACATCTTTACATTTTAGTACAAAACAAAGTCGCTAACGCTGTCTGTACGTTTAGATCTGTTCAACTACGCAACGAATTTTAACGCAGGAGTGATTCAAGAGAAAGGTTTGTATGTACCAGTGGCGAAGGTTTCATACAACTCGATTCCTACCGGCTTCCCTTTGAAAACGGGCGCAATCAGTATTTCATAGACAAATTATAAAATTAAATTAAAGATATGAACTCCGGCTGACCTCTTAAAAAAATTGATCCTTCGCTACTGGTGCATTGTAAAACTTTTGTAGTTCCTCTTCTTTATAGACCTTTTTATCTAGCTATTGCTTTCAAACTTATAAAGCCGATATTTTCTCAAATTTTGACAAATAAAACAACAAACCATTACCGTGTATCATATCAAATCGCTTGTATGTTGTAATATCTAAAATAAGTTACGGAATAACTTGTCGGTAATATATTTAGGGTCTTGTTATCAAATGTAAGCGACCTTTATTTTAATATTCCATCACATAAGCGGTACAAGATTACGCCCAGTAGACTTTCATATTTATCCGTAATAAAATATACGATAATTATAATATTAGGAACTCTTTAATGGTTTTTCTGTAACTTTTTTTATAAGGAGACGATAATTATGGCCAATTATAATTTGATTAAAATTGTACCATTGTATTTTATGAAATATTGATGTCTTTAAGGAAACGAAATATCCAATTTTACTTCTAATTACGCTGTCATTAACATTGATGAAATGTCACGTATTTTGTGTCGAAAATGTTCATAAAATAATATTGATGGAATGCGTCCCATGTTGGGTAATTGTGAGGGTCAGGCGGTTTTGTAGCAACGTCTGAATGAACTGTAAGCCCTCACAACATGTCTCAAAATACAAAACAGACTGTTATTATTGTTTTAAGCTTTCACGGTTTATAACTAAACTTACACTGTCACTTAAGGGATATTTTCCGTGAGTCCATCAATCATCAACTTTTCTGAGCTCTCGTTTTTTCGACGCTATTGTAAGCGCCATGATCCCGGGGGTCGATCGGGATAATAATTGATAATCAGAAGATATCCCGTAAGTGACTGTGTAAGTTTACGTTATTATTACTGCAAACTTATGGGATATTTGATGCTCCTCTTTGCGACACCTTATTACCTCTATTGTATGAAGTTGAACATGAATATTTTCGTCAGTGTTAATTTTGCGCTAAACTGCTCTGACATTCAAATTCCTCTGTCAAAACTCTTGTATGATTGCATAAAACAGCATATAATGTGCGTGCGCAGGGCAGCATATAGACGAAGAGACCATAGTTTAGAAAGTAAAACTTAAACACTGGTGAAGCAGTCAATGCAAGTTTTCTTAAGGATTTATGCTCATCGCTATGGTGAGGCCCTAGAAACAGACTGGGGCTTAAGGACTGACCACATGTCATTCGCCTAGTTTCGGTTGAAACTCGACACCGCGCTGAACTAAGTGCGACAAATGTGATCGGTTCAGGCTGATCACCGCGTCGAGAACGCACTGCCTATAATGTTTTTCTACCTACACCATGGTCTACAGGCGTTCGCTGGTTCAAAATTGTTACTGGTCTAAAGAAAGATAAATTCTTTTTTTCAAATAATCCTCCTTAGTCACGGCTAAGATATATCTAAGTGGCCAGTGTTGGAGGGAAAAATAAAATCTTGATTTGATAGTATAGCCTTTTTTTAGACCCGAAACATTGAATAGCGAGTGCTACGGCAAGGAATCATCGCGATAAGTCTCCCGAGCTTTCGTTAATGGCTTAGCCAAACGACATCCATATAATGACATTAACTTTTAATATTAAGTATTATTCATTATTTTATGTTTATCTAACATGCTACTCTGGTCGATCACAAGTATCGATTTGATTTTATAATTGGCAAAAATAAAAATAGTTGGGATTTTAAAAATCCTTTGTATCTAAAAAAATGTTCAGTAATAGCAATATAGTTTGTTTCTTAATATATATTTTTTTTAATGGCAATATTAACATAAAAACGAGAAATACAAGTAAGACTTTGAGAAGCAGAGTTTGCATGTTAAAGATTTTTAATAATTTAAAATAAATTATCATATAAGGGCGGGAATTGAGCCACAGCTGACCATCAGCAGCTGTGCGCCGCCCAACATCAGCGTGAACATCTGTTGGTACAGATCCCAGCCCTTGAAACTATGATTTTGATCTCATTACTGCTGACTGATTGATTCACTTGGCATCCTTCTTTATAACAATGGAATTCAAATTTTATTTATTTTCCAAGCTAAAAGCCAGAATCGTCATCGACGTTTATAATGTATTATTTGTTAATTAATCATCACAAATTTAAATTGTTTTTTTGTCCATGTGAAATGGCCAAACAAACTTATATTAGTGCTATGCAAAGTTTATTTAAGTTCTGTAAATTAGTACAAAAATATCTTACATTTTATGTTTCATTAACAATTAACAATTTAATTAAATTCAACGCATTCTTCACAAAAATGCAAAATAGACTGTGCAATATTGTGAATGTTTCTTGAGAATTTAATGTTCATTTAATTTGACTTGTAAGTCAATAAAAATATGATTTCATTACAATGATTTTAAGTAATGTGATGAGATTTATTATTTTATTATAATTTGCAAGTATAATTTGTATTTATTGTACAAATAAACATTTTGCATTAAAACAAACTTGTCTTTTATTTATTTTATTTTAGTTTAAAAGTCAACAAAATATATAATATTGTCCCTTTGGTAAATAGTATAATTATTTCTTAATTGAAGATCACACTCTTTATAATAAACAAGCATTTCTTAACAACATTCCTTTGTAATATCAATGATAATACTTAATTCACAATGAAATAACTTCTTCATCCTTTGGATACCCATCACATCTTAATTACAAAATAATAAATTATGCATTTGAACAAAAAAAAAAGAGTATTTATGAGCTTTGAATTAAGACTCATATCATTATGGACAGCAGTATAAATTCTTCTTGTGCAATAATTTGAAACATCTTCTATGAATCAAAGTTTGATAATTCTTAACATTATTTAACTAATCATCTATTTTGATATGACAAATCATACATTTGTGCTTAACTACAAAAGGTCAAAAACCTTCAAATATCAAAAATTGGTCCCTCAGTCCATTCTCCCCTGCTAAGCCCCCTTCAGGGAGGATATAAACTAAGCCATCAGCACCTTTCTTTGGAGAGAACTCAAATAAATTATTGTTACTCTGTGCAAGATCATACAAGTTCCATGCTGCTAAATAGTTGGACTTGCCATGCTTGCATAGGACAAATACATTTTTGGTGTCACTGACATAGTCATCTCCAGGGTCGTTGACGACAATGATTCCACAGACGACAGCCCAGTGGGCTGTGCGGCCATTCCTCAGGCACGGAGAGTGATCAAAATCTGCATCATAGCTGATGGTGGAGTCAAGGATGTTTATTTTAATTTTGATGCTGAAAATAATGATTTTAGGATTTTAAGTTTCATTGGCATAACTTAACCTTTTGAACGCCAGAGCGTAAACACATCGGCGCCCCTTCTACGCCAAGCCACAAATTCAGTACAAAAACCTACAAAAAAAAATAGTGATTCCAACATCTTAACGAAAAGTTATCGATAACCAATGAATCCGTGCTTTTCGTTCTATATTTTTTAAATAAATATTATTCGTTGCATTGGTCTTTTATTTAACTTGACCCTATTTGGTATCATACTATCATTAAACAGCAGTTACTAAGTTCTAAGCAACCTAAAAGAAAACATTAGAACTACAAACGAATAAATCAATAATAAGGTACATCACTAATCTGGTTCGTGACGTCATCCGCCGACGTGAAGACACGTCTCTGGCGTGGCTGGCACGACTTTTGACAACTTTCTCGCATGCGAGTAGGGATGTGATCATGTGATATTGTGGTACATAAAAAATAATAATATTTTATTATTTAAAACAATTTAATCATTTTACATATAATTATTAGTCGTACAGGTAACTGTCTATGAGCTCTTACATAGGGATGCGCGAGAGTGGACAGTAAACTATCGATTTAAGGATATCAATTATAAGTTCTTTTCCACATTTTTTTAAATATTATACATTAGGAATATTCAGATACGAATATTTGTCAGTAAAAAGTAATTGTCAAAGTAATAGTAAGCTACTTTCAATAAAATATTTCATAAATTTGGAATATAAGTTACCTTACCTACCCATCACTAGCTGACGTGTCTTGACGTCTGTGGCGTGGGGAAATACACAATTTTACGGATTTCGATTAGCAATATTTGACGATTGTTTTTTCTTGTGAATTCAAATAATGAATATATCTTTGTGTCAATTTACAATATTTCACTAAAGTAGTTTGAAATAATAGGAAAAAGAAACACAGAAAACTTAATTTAGTATATTTATTTTGTATTTAAAAAATGTCGTTTTCTTGACGTCTATAGACGTCGGTGGCGTGTTTGGCACGATTTCGTTAGACGTCTATAAACGTCCGTGGCGTTCAAAAGGTTAAGTTCAAAAATAAGGCATAGAAAGTTTTAAAAAACAAAGCTAAACATGTAGTACTACGCTTATGGGTATTTGAAAAGGATACGGAACTAAAAGAACAGCACCATTCATAAGTCTTTCAATTGTCTCCGAACTAAAAAGGCCTCCTTGTTTCAATATACAGCTAACATTCTCTATCTCAGCTAAGCTGTGCACTTTCGCCGTCAGCTTGACCATTTGTTTACAGCTGAACATCTCTCCATTGCTTGTAAAACCTTCTAATTTAGCAATACTTAACAATTCTTTGGGTGATACTGCACCATTGACAGACATGGATAAAGCAACTAATCCACATGTTGGACCTATTTGTTTTATGGATTTAAAGTATTTATACTTGTATCTGAAAGGAGGTTTTTCATAACATATCTGGTTTCTTGCACACGCTTCCCTCAACTCTTCGTGATCAGAGGCCCAAGCACATATTACAGGATCGAAGCTTAGCTTATAAATATTGTCGTTTTTCACCTCTTTCGCGGACGAATTGATATCGGGCAGTGTAGGTGGCGGCGGCGGGGGTGGTATTGTACACATTGTAAAAGATTGTAATTATCTATTTGTATAAAATAATCTAAAATCTTAAAACTTACATAACAATAAATTAAATTTGTATTAAATTAAATTCAACATATTATAACAAACTGAAATATTTGATAACTATTACAGTAACTGTTCTCGTTCATTTTCTTATGCCATTATTTATTATTATTGAACTGAAATAGTATTTTTAGAATAAATTATTCCCTGAGCCTAATAATTGTACAGTTGCTGATTGTTTTGACAAATACATGACAGCAAAAATCATTTGACAGCTGTCGTGAGTGTCATGACATGCATGCAAGGAACTTATATACTAACTGGAATGAGGACGTGCAGCGGAAAGCCGTTCCGACCGAGAAAACTTAGAGAGTGGATGTCATCCCTTTCTAATAGGGTATCCAATATTTGTACTTACTTTTGGGATAGTTATTCTTTTATAATCAAAAACAGGGCGAAGCTGAAGCCTTCGCATACTCTGTAATGGGATAAGTCTATGAAGTGAAGAATACGTGACATTCTTTCATTTGTAAAGAGATTTTAAAGCGTACAGGGCTGCAACATTCACATAGATGAAGCATGAGCATGTAGCATTTTCAAACAACATAATATGTAGTATTTGATAAATTTATTAATCACACTATACATTATAAAACTTATGGTTTTATATTATTGTTGGTTTTAGTATGAGTCAGTAATCTTAAATTTAAGTGCGAAAATGCTGATGATGGAAGACAGTTGCAAACTAGGCAATAGGTTGAATACTTCTTCTTTAAATGGACAACTTCAAGCCCGTTGCTGAAGATTCTTATTGTTAGGGAGTCTGCATGGAAACAAAACAGTATTATTAATACACAACAATAAACAGTATTTAAAAAAGTAAAGATAAAATTCGTTTATTTTCAAGAAGTTATTTTTGTTATTATTAAAATGGAGTAATTGTTTTGCTACTGCATTATAAATGATGTATTTTGTACGCATTTTCACAAGACTATAATTACCGATATGGATAACAGAAAAGGCGTATTCTTTAGAATATTTTCTTGATCCCCGTTTACATATCTAGAACATTGTCACCCTAGTCGTAATTTGTAAACAAAGTTATACGAACTTACCTGAAAAAAGAAATTCCACATCCAATAAACCCTTCACTGTTACACCCCTTCACACAACTCTATTTCACGACATTTAAAGAGGTAGATTTCACGTAATGTAAAAAGAACTTGATAACGCAAAAATATGACTTCAGCGCGAAATTGTATCGGCCATATTGTTTGTTTATATGAGTGTCATCTATGTTGCCATTCAGAAATAACATAATTCATAAATAATTTAATTTATTTAAGCTTATTGTATTTCGCAAGAAATTATTATTTTAATATTTATTATTTGAATATTAAATTAATCCCCATACGATTTACATGCTAGTTTAGCTCTCAACGTGATTTCCGAATAATTTACTAAAAAAAAAAAAAATATTTTTTGTGTACTGGCAATTGTTAGACAAGGAGACAATCCACTCTTGATCGCGTTCTCGCTCTGAAGTATTCTTCCCCCTTTGAATTAATGAAAGTAATAGGTACTCTATTCGTTTGAGATAAAGTTCATTTTCAAACGGTTTTTGATATCAAAATTTTGTTCGTACTCATTCCAGTTAGTATATAAGTTCCTTGCATGTATGATAATTTTGACGATTTGCGTTCAGCTTTGCGTTGAACCCATGTCGGCTTCTGTGGACTAATTTGTTATTATTTTAGTTTTTACTGGTTTACTTTGCAGAAGGATTTTGAATTGATTTTGATTTTGATTTTGAATTTTGATTTTGTAGGCAACTGCTCCGTTAGTGTTGTGGTTGGTTCGATTTCAAAGTCGGCCAAATGTTATTGGGTCTTTCTATTTAAAAAAATCTCAGCAGCAGCCCGCTGTAGTTTATGATTTGCGGTATGATATTTTCGTGTCCTGGAAAGCACGTTAACCCATTTAGCTATACAAAATCAGCTATACGAATATATTGTAGCTTATTGAAACAGGGAGCAATAATTGAACGCACCTGTAAATGAGCTAACGATTGATATTGAAGAGAGGGCGTGGCATTATCGGTCTTTTAACACGAGAACTCATTCATTCCTTCATTCGTTCGTCTGACAGCTGTTGAGTAGCGAGCAGCAGAAGAACTTTGTGAAAGTTAATTATTTCAATTATAATTTATTGAAGGGAAAGGGCCTACTTTCTTGGTATTGCAAAACCGGTTGGGTGTGTCCCTAATTCATCATGTCGGAAACGCGGAAAAACCATCTTTCCATAGATGGAGGGCAGGTGAAAGAAGACGAGCATGTCGCGTCTTACAAGCCCATCCCTGAAGCGGATACAGGTATTTCTATTGCTTTATCAGATAGCATGCTACTATTTGATCATTATTTGACCGTTTTTTCACACTCCCATCTTCCTCTTTACCGCAGAAACTCCAACAAATTGCGTGCTAAAAAGATTGCGATTTCATTGTGACGTCATTTTCATCAAGTTCGTATTCAAATGAGAAGCCTTGATTGGTCTCGGCCTGTCTCTGTTATCAATTTTATTGTGACATGAACTTATGACGTTATCAATGAAAGGCAAAGATAACAAGGTCGACAGCAAACGTCAAAGCAGAAATGCAATCCGACGAAAATGAAAAGCTTTTCCGTGTACCCTGTTTTTATTTTCTCTTCTAAGATTTTATTACTACTAGTCATTTTAATAGAATATTCATGATTATTTTACGGCTATTGCAACGCGATGAAACCCGAAATTACCATTTTATGCATTTATTTTTCGTTCTTTTAAGTCATGTGTTTGGTAAACCAAGATGACTCTTACTTTCGGTCGGGTTATAAAGCGCTTTATTCGCCGCGGTAGTCAGCGCCATTTTGTTTCACGTCCGCTGAATGATGCAAGACACAAGTTTGTTTGCATTCTAAAAACGTTATTTGGATCAAGAATATAATTTAACACAAAGATATTGAAGAAGTGATCCAGCAAATGAGTGGTAACCATATTTTTTTTATTACTTTTCTCTTTGAACTCTGACAAGTGACATTTCAATCTTACTTGGGTATATAAATAAGAAACTTCCTGCAAATTGAATTGACTTGTACAGGACATGTGTGTGAATGGACCGCTTGTTACAAATTGGTCAACTAACACCAATTTATATCTGAGAACCAATAGCTTGTCCAGTCAAACACTAGTCTCTTACAAAGAAGGCTATCACCACAGAGTTTGTTTTCAGCTGAAGCTGGTGAGTATCTGGAGACTGAGGAGGTATACATGCAACTCAACCAGAGTGAAATCATGGAAACAGAAACAGGAGATGACTTAGACGACCACTGGGAACACAACGGCATCAAAATGCTTCTAAACCTATATCTTCAGAACGTTGAAAAGTTTCGAAGTCCAAAAGTCAAGAAAAAGAATGTATGGGTAGACATAGCCAATGCTGTTGGTAAAGGCCCAGATAGCTGTGATAAGAAATTTCGAAATTTAAAACAAACATACATAAGATTACTGAAAAAGAGAAATAGGAACGAAATTGTTGTAGTCAAATGGCCTTATTTTGAAGTTTTTGAACAGATTTACAATGTGAATGGAGAATATCAGCCCGAGATTCAACAGAGAATACAAGATGGGACTACAGAGAGTGTGACCAAAGCTTTATTGTCTATGGCTGAGCCTTCCACTTATGAGCCAGACATCCCAGAAAATGGAGAAACATCAAATGGACAAAGTGAAGAATCTAAAAGAAAATTGAATAGGAGACGGTACACAGACTTCAGGAAAATAACATTAGAAATGAGAAATAGACAGCGAACCGTAGAAGAAAAACTAGATAGACTAATAAATATAGTACAAGAATCTAATAGTATACAGAGAGAAAGAAATATACTGTTTCAACAGTTTCTTGATAGTTTACATCAATAATTTACACAAAGTTGTATCTGGATTTTTTTTTTTTAATTTTTTGGGGAATTGAATTGGAATTGTTTTGTGCCAGGTATTTGGCCTAAGGTATGTTTTCAGAATGGTAATGAATGAATAATTTGAATTTAATTAATATTTTTCTAATAATAAATTTCTTTATAAAATGACTTCACTCATTGTATTATCTTGTTATTCAAGGAATGTCCCTTGTGCTAGACCATTTCCCTCCTCAAATCCATTAACCTGTGTTTTCCAGTTTACTTATTTAATATTAGCACACTGTGTTCTACAATGAGGCAAATGTTTATTTTAGGTTTATTGTCTTTTTTACCTGGATCTCAGGTATATCAAATAACTTATGATATCATCAAGAAATGGTACTGTAACTAATAGAGAATGTCATCAGTAACATTTAGCTATATGTGGGTGTACTGTCACAAGGCACGCCACGGCCCACTTGCGCACGACTCCCCTCTGTCTAACCCCTCGGTAAATGTGGGTTTCACGTAAGGATTGATTTACGTCATCACATCACGAACAACACGCCTGTAATCCTCGAAGGGTTCAAAGTCAAAGCATTTATTTCAATTAGACCATCACAGGCACTTTTGAATATCAAAAAAAAACAAAAAGAAGCGAAGCTACAGTCACAGTCACAAGGCATACTAACTTGAGAAAGTACTGTAGTTGCACATTCCAAAGCGTAGATCTCTATGGAAAAGAATGGGCAAGAAACTCCATAGGCTCCATAAGGTTAAGCAGAGATGTCCCTAATAGTAAACCTACATTTCGCCAGTTATGTTTTAACTCCCATGTAATAAAAAGCGCGCTTATGTCTAGGGCACAAATGCAGACCCCGTGGCTGCTACTGAGAAATCTGTGATGGTAAATCCCAATAACACTTAGTGGGAATCCAACCCAGGACATCATGCTCAGTAGTCGCGCTTGCGACTACTAGACCAATGAGGCAGTCGACAATCATTGTTTCAGAAAAACTACTTATCAGTAAAGAAGCTTACTTTTCTGTACTAAAGGGTTTTTCTTTTCGTTAGTGACGCTGGCACGCCAGTATTTCAGATTTTCTTGACCCAAAACTGCATGTTTGACGCCCTATTATATGGGATTAAAACGTAACCGTAAAGGCACACCTCTGCCTAACTCTTCGGGAATTTCAGGCGTGATGTTATGTTTCTGTGTAATTAATAAAGCTCTCAATTTAGATGGCATAATCTCATTATTTCGATACGTTAGGTATCAAAATAATGAGATCAGCACAATGACATTCTAGATCAAGTTACACAATAAAATCAGTAAAATATAGTACCGTTCGAATTTATTTCGGCGATCTGCTTAATAACTACTCTAAACATAACTTCTATTTCTAGCTTCAGAGTACTTGTAGGTATCGCTAATTTACTGAATACACGACCACTTTATTTATCACTGAAAAAACCTGTGGCTCTGACCAGTACCAAAGCCACAGTTATCACTGAAGTTGTGTTGAAGCTATTTGAGTTTTAATTTCCAGTGGATATTACTGTAAAATTGACTATTGTTCTCATTGATCTTCGTTTTAAAGTGCGTCCATAAATTTGAAGAAAGGAGTAGGTGAGTTTTGGACGAATATTGTTTATTTTGTTGGGTAATGTTGCCATTTTGGTAAGCAAGCAAGGCCCTTTTAGTTGGGGTACATTTCTGAGCGAGAAATCACGGCGTGGCAATGCTTGAAACGAACCCTTTTTTCGCCCAGATGATGCAATACCGAAACATTTATAACTCCTTTGGATAGAGCAAAACAAACACATAAAAACGACACGTTTTTCCTCCCAAAGCCCCTAGCCTTATCTCGTTTTTAGGCCAAAAACAGGAAACTATTGACCATTGAACTATTGATTTTGTGTCCCAAATGTATGGTTATAGCAATTACCAGTAGTTGCATCATAAAACGGTATTCCCATTTGGGGTCGTTTCGCGAATTGACTCTTATTTCTCCTAATGAAATCGACACATAGTAATGCCAAATGTCCAAGGTCATTTTGATTGACAACTTGCAATCGGAAATCTAAGCATGTACATAATAAACACATCGTATATTGCTTTAGACTTATTACAGCTGTCCTCATCTTCCTGGCTTTAGCCATGATACTTGGGGTCGGCACAACACGTTTTCTTCTCACATTCTCTCCTATCTACTGTATCGCCTGTGCTGTGATGCTATCATTTACTTCTTTTAAATATCATTCCTCACACAATCCAGCCATCTCATTCTTTATTCTTTCTCTCTCTCCCCATCCATCATCATACACATCCATCACTCTTTTATGTCACACGTTTCTTGTATTCATGTAGATAACACAATTTCATTTCGCGTTCCATCCAACTCGTACATTTATCAAAGGGCCACAGCATTACTTGGCAAAGTCCACACTACATGCGTGTCTACTCTATCACTTGAGGAAATGGGGCCACTCCCGATAATGTAGCAAATAATCGTAGGGTGGCGACGAGGCCAAGTGTGCCAACTATGTCCGTGGGGTCAGATACACTTGGCATCTTAGAATTTAACCGGGGACCTGTAGATCCATAACTTGAGAAATTGAGCTTGCATTCCTCGAGTACAACCACAGATGGTTCCTTTTTGGATAGAGTGGCTTTAGTGGAGTAGACATGGAGTAGACTGGATCCATATTCTTTGAGCAATAAAAAATGTTTGTAACGGGCAGTGCAGGCTCAGAAGTTTTTAATTATGTAGTTATCTCTAAGGACTCTTTAGGTAAGAAGTTGCGTCGAGTTTACTCATAAAAAGGTAATAGATAAAATATCGCTATCAATACATTCGAAAGTCTAAAAAAATATTTTGCAGCGAATAGTCGTTGATACAAAAATATACATAACTATTTAAATACCACTGCTTTGTCACAGGCCTCCTCTTTTATGAGAAATAGTGGGTTGTTGTTGTTCACGCGGGCTCAGTGCGGGGTTCTAAGTAATTGGTGTAATTATCTAAGTATCCAAGTAAGATACTCAAGTAATTTATTTATTTTGGTTCTGGGTAGGCCTAAGCGGGTCAACTTCCTAAACACACCTTAACTTTCCGTCCTAATCTAAGCTCGTTATCCGTAAATGAGTTTGTTTGTCAATTTGGACCGAAGCTATTATTCCATTAGACGTAATCTGAGACAGTTTACCTACTTCGTGCCGAAGCTAGTGGTCCAGTGGTGCTCCAAGCGGATTGACGAAGTCGTGTGTCTTTCGTTGCGACGGTTTTTTCAGTATTGTTTCATTTTGTGCTGTAGGTGAGATATTCTGTACTATAACATAACAGGCCATATTGGATCTATATTAAATATTACTCTTTGGATATGTTTTCTAAGAAAAACTTATTCGGGTTGAAATGGACCTGAATACAGTGTGCGATCCAGATTCCAGAATAATTTATTCGTCATTGTATTGAGCCCAGGAAAATCTTTTCTTTCACGTTAAAGATCTTTGCCCTTTAAATTGTGCCTCCCAAATAATCATACGCGTAAAGATATACTATAATTTGTGATGCTGTACGCACCATCAATTACATCAGCCAACATTTTTTGTTCGTACAAAACCAACCTGGTTGCATTGCACTGTCTTCCAATCAGGTTCTCGAGGCAAAAAGCCGCTTGCAGCGCCCGCTGGCTTTCGGGAATCGCCAAATTCATCTTGCAACGAGTAATGCGTTTCGTTCGCTTTTTTTTCTCAAAGAGATTTTTGTTTTATTGCATACGTACGCAAGCTTGATATAAGCGTCCGGCACTTTCGTGCGACTGCAGTCGTATTTTCGTGTCTGAGTGATAAACACCGGAGCTTTTAAGAAAGTGAGTCGTATTATAGAAATAATATTAGTTTAGAAAGTTGATTAGGCCCTTTGTAGTTACGCTGGAGAAAATACCGGGCAACTCTTTGATTTTTGCTTACGGTTCAGTGGTATGCATTCAATGTTGAAGACTACTTAAGAATTTGAATCATCGTGCATCGCAACTTGGTCTAAATTCGAATAGAATATTGTCGTAAAGCTGCCAGGTGTGTCCATCTCTCTAATAATAATGGGCCCTTTTTCCAAGGGTTGACTAAGGACAATAACTCTTTTATCGTAAAGGTGCTTAACGCTGACCTAATTCCCAATCCACGTGGGAACAACATAGAATGCGCAATCCCCGCTATCAGGGTGACATTTTTAGCACGACAAGGACGGGAGACAAGAATAGAAATACGGTATCCATTCCAGAATGTAGTACCGCTATACGGTGGCTCGCGGCTTTGCGAGCGGGCGTTAGTGCGAAAACTGGCGCCGGTGGGTACAGGAGTGCTTGTGACGTAATAGACGGCCGGGATATTCGCATTGCGATATTTTTCAGGTGTTTTCGGTACGTTTTTCGTAGATTTTTGTGTTTTGAGTCGATTTATTAGTGTTTTTTTTAACGAATTTCTCGTGTTGTGAATCGCACACAATTCCAAACTAATCGAGGCTTTGAGACAGAAAACATGATTAAGTATCATGTGTTCATGAATTAATCTGTGATTTTTTTTAACTCTTGGTTTGAACGGCGTAAGCAGTTAGTCTTGCAGTTTGTAATTCGAAAAAGACTGCGTCACAACGCCTTGTGGTGAACTGGGACAAGTTAACCACGTTTTAAAAACCACTTGAACCTATCCAGGGTAAAATGGTTAGGCTGCGGTTACCTATCTGACCTACTGCGGGTCCGTCGTACTGCGGACGTTCGGTGGCCTAGCCGTGTGGTTAACTCGTTGTAATGTATAATTAATTAAGTTAGACGACTGCACTAACAACCTCTTTCCTCGAAAGTTTGCATTAAAATATTCTTCGTCTTGCACGGATATGTCGTGGTAAATATTTAGCTTCTTCTTAGCGTGTCGATGGCAAATTTTTATTATATATGTTTGGCCCAAAATTCAGCTACGCAAATTCCGCTCGCTGATGCAGTCATAAGATCGTCAATTGTGCAAGTATAAATATTTAGCTTATCAACCAGCAAGATGGAAGCGGAACTGATAGCTTAGGGAAGGAAATCCGTCCGTGAATTAATCACATCATTAACAGGGATGACTTGAATTATAACCCATTCATTATTTAGCACCTCATTACGCTTTTGTCATTATCTCCATAAATTATATCCACCATATTGTGTTTCAGAATTCCGCACCTCTAAATCGAATCTCTCCAAGTCCAAGGAGAAGATCTCTCCTGACGGCGCGGAAGAGAAGCTGCTGCCCAAGGAGGAGGAGGCCAAGATCGTGACTAGGGTCGACATGGCTGATGCCAAGTATGTGGTGGAGGACCACAGGAATGGCGACGCGAAGATCGAGCTGGATGCTAATAAGCGGGTGAGTGGATAAGGGCTTTTTATGATAGAGAGAGATAGATGGATGAGACCCCGTTTGGGCAATGGTGGTCCAGTAGTGATGGCCGCGACATACGTGTTTTAGGTCGTGGGTTCGGACCCAGGCAGGCACTTTAATTAAACTTAAACTGAAAACCATTCAAAGCACTTATCAGCTTTACTTTGCATTAAGTATTCACCCATGAAAATGAGCTTCTAATGTTCCCAATGCTGGGACACAGGCCTGTGACAGAGACCGCTGTAATCCACCACGCGGGTCCAGCGTGGCTTGAAGGATAAAATAGTACAGTCGCCAACAAATCAAAACTGTCAAATTTCTCCAAATTATTTTAAATCATAAGATGTTGACGGTTTAGTTCAAAATCGAATAAGAAAATTTGACAGTTTGTGGTAACTTGCTGCGCTGGCGACTGTACAAAAACTCATAAATAGCATTTTTACCTCATATAGGTTCATATTGACTGGCATTTTACCTCATAGCTTATCGCTCAAAGTATCTAATTAAAAATAGCACTTGAAAAACAGGAAACATCTCTTAGTAAAGTCACAGTTAAAATACAAAAAGTACCAGTTAATGAATAATAATAAAAACGGACAATGGGCCGAAGAATGTCAACGTGACATATTATTATAACAAAATATTACATCGAAATACCAACGTGTCATCTCGCCCCAGAAATATTTATAAAACAATTGAATGACTATTGATATGATCGAGTAGGTAAAGACAAAACAGTTAATTTTTAGGGTTCCGTACCCGGACGGTTACCAACGGGGCCCTATTACTGTCCGCTGTCCGTCCGTCCGTCCGTCCGTTCGTCTGTCGGTCCGTCCGTCTGCCAGCGGGCTGTATCTCATGGTCCGTAATACGTAGACAATTGAAATTTTCACAGAATGTGTATTTCTGTTGCTGCTATAACACAAATAATAAAATAAAAATACTACGATGGTACGGAACCCTTCGAGGAGCTCGTGGCTAAGTAATAACAGCCGCTCGGATCGATCTTTAGGTTAAGCCGCGCTTGCCTACGTTGGTCTGTGGATGGGTGACCACCCATTACATGCCGCTTTCCGAGGCACTATGCCGTTGGTCCCGGGTGTCATTTGTAGATCTTTGACAGTCGTTAGAGGTAGTCAGTGGCCCAAAAAGTCTGACAACCAGTCTTACCAAGGGGTATCGTATTACCCAGTACTAACTGGGTTGTGGAGGTCAGATAGGCAGTCGCTCCATGTAAAATACTGGTATTCAGCTGCATTCGGTTAGACTGGAAGCCGACCCCAACATAGTTGGGAAAAGGCTAGGCAGATGATGATGGTACGGAAGCCTTCAGGCGCGAGTCCGATTCGCATTTGGCCGGTTTTTTCTACATAATATGACATTACTTCTGACAGCCTCTCTAGTAGTTTCGTTTGGTAAATCTCATTAAATGATTGTCTTTTGGTCAAAATGTTTAGACGGATCACTGCAGATTTGTCATGTTATTTGTTTTTCCATAATCGTATTTTTTATAAGAGCTCGCTTTATGAGAAAGTTTCCGATGCTGAACTACCGGTTCGTATTAATTGAAATAACTTGATACTTGAAAATTTTACTTAATCTTCTTCGAAAATTGTCACAAATAACTATGAGAGCTGATTGAAAAAACAAAATCGTAAACAAAAACGAAATCGTGGGAAGATAGCACGTTTTCTATCATTTCAAGATTAATATTTTGTTCCGTTTAGCAGTTGCAAGGGAATATTCCCATTACCCCATAATAAAACGAAAATCACTTAGATTTAGCAGAAATCTCGATGTTGTTTGATATGCCACCAATGACGTTGACGGCACGGTTGGCGGAGTGGCTGAGCGATTGGCTGCTATGCTGCGTGTCGCGGGTTTGATTCCCGCACGGAACAAATATTTGTATGGCCTACAGGTAGTTGTTCTGGGTCTGGCTGTTTGTGTATGTGAGTTCAAATGTTTGTGAACGCACCCACGATACAGGAGAAAATTCTAGGGTGGGGCAACGTTTTCTTAATTTTTTTTTAATGCACCCATGCCCGTCACTAGTCATTTTCTTATAAAAGCGAACTATAAAAACAACAAATTCAGATCGTCATTGAAATAACCGATTAAGAATGATTACTGAGCTCGACCTAGATGGTCTTTATTACCGCTCAGCTCCATATCAATGTAATAATTACTTTAGCAAAGAACATTGTTGTTTCTCGAAGATTAATTAGTACGTCAACTGTGAAATAGAAAATTAGATGGATAGGGTTTTAATGAACTAACGACCCACACCCGCCTCTTGTCGACATTTTAAAGATTTCTGTACTATAAAGGTTGTAAATAGACCCTTAACATAAACGAAAGTTTTTTCTCCCCGTCACTGCGATCATTTTTTTGTTCTAGACCATACCTGGGAACCTTCAAGTTACGGAGATATTATGGGTCAAAGTTCCAATTTTTTTTTTTAACAAGTTTTTTTTTAATTACTTGTTTTTAATGTAATATTTTTACTTTACACACCTGCACGACCCTCGTACTATTCAATCCATTAATCAGCACAATGCTATGAGTGCTTTCCATCGAGTCCTACCGTAAAACGTGATTTTTCACCCCAAAAAAAAATCGAATCCCAGCAATAATTTTTGCGTAAAGTTACTTAGTTTGATGTACAGAATGCTTGGTTGACGGATATGTGCAGGGTCTGTTTACACCCGGTATGTATTCTGTTTACAACATTACAATTCCTTTACAGCAATTCTCCGGCTTAACTAAAGAAGAGCTGCTCAAGTATGCCGAGGATCCGTTCTGGGTGAACCTTCGCTGGGCGATGTTCATCCTCTTCTGGGCTCTGTGGCTGTGCATGCTGGCCGGGGCCATCACTATCATCGTTAGGGCCCCTAAGTGCGCCCCACCGGAGCCTAAGACTTGGTATGTTGAGGGGCCAGAGAATGTCCGAAGGGAACGTAAGACTTGGTATGTGGTGTATTTGGCACGGCTTTTGCCCTTATGTCAATTTGGTCTGGGATTGGTGTATCTTTCTTGTCATTTGAAGGTTACAGGCAAAGAACAGGGTATGTCCTAAAGAATCGATTATGAGAAAAAAGCAAATTAAAGTTTAGAAGTTTCCAGAGCTCTTCGCTTTGGGCATAGATAAAAACGTATTTTTAGCGACATCTGTTGAGTATTTGTAAAAACTAGTGATTGGGAATGCAATTACCATAGATATAGATCGGTTACCAGTACAAAACAAAATTTAAAAAAAAATGAGATTTTCCCAGTTCTTTCCCTGTACCCTTCATTTTGACTGGCACGGAAGCTTGTTTTGCATGAGATTTCCTTATTGTCTATATGTATTTTTATTATACAATATTCGTAAATCTTCCGTAATAAATTCTCAAAATTATGGTGAAAATTGTATCAAAATCGCTTGCATAGTTTGGCAGAACAACGCAGGCATTTAGACAGATACGAAAAGTGCTGACCGTAAGTTGTTCGTACCAAATCAATGTTTACCTCATAGCAGTCATTGATTTACGAAAATCCCTACTTTTCTCTTTTTATCAAAATCTCGAATTTTCGTCTAGAATAACTCAACTCCTTTGGGTCACAATTTTGGTGTAAATAATAAATATATAGAATACTATCATTTCGCCCACGACTTTGTCCGCAAAAATTGTGATAGCTGGGCTAATATGCATGATGTAAATATAATTTATAGCTTATAGCACCCACGAATAATGTGGCTTTCTACTAAAGAAGGAATTTTTAGAATTGGATCTGTAGTTCCGGAGATTACTACATACAAACTTACAAACAAATTTTACCTGTTTATAATATGAGTAAATATAATATAATAGCCATATTTGTATAATGTATACCACTAGGCTTGGTTTAGTGTGTCTTTTGCAGTTTATTTGTGCTTCTTTACAATAACACATATTCTATCTACTTAGGTTCGAGAAAGGACCCCTGGCAGAGTTAGACGACGCACAATACATGGTCGTCGAGGGCAGTCTCCCGCTGCTGCAGAGTTTCAAGGTGCAGGGCATCTTCATCGACGTGCCTACCTACGACATTGACGCCGATCCTACTGCCAAGCAGAGCTTCGAGAATTTCGCCAAGAAAGCTAAGGAATTTGGCATTAAGTAAGTAAAAACATACGAAAAAACTGCTGTTCCAAACATTTTGACCGTGTAGGTATTGCAGTTTTTTAGGAAACAGCAGATAGGTTTTTTTTTAAATTATTGATGAAAATTTCTATGTGGGATTTGGAAAATATTCCGAATGATGTATTGAATACGTGGTAACCGTTTGCGCGTCGATGTCCCTCCCATCCTGTATACTTACGATAGGCAGGACAGCGCAAGAAACAGTACTCTACTTGCAACTAATTGTAGTGTAAGTTTTTTTTTCTTATTCTTATTCTTTATTGCACACAAAATAAGAGAGAGATTTTTTTTTTTTCAAACTTTGCCCGTCACTAGGAATTTCTCCTGTATCGTAGGTGCGTTTATAAACATTTAAACTCACATACACAAACAGCCAGACCCGAAACAACTACCTGTCGATCATACAAATATTTGTTCCGTGCGGGGATCGAACTCGTGACACGCAGCGCAGCAGCCAATCTCTCAGCCACTGCGCCAACCGTGCCGTCAAGTATACCTAGTGTACCAAACTTGGCAATTATTTAATTTTACTGAGACTGGTAACGAATTCTCTATGATATTTCTTCTGATAACGTCTCTAAAGTATTTTAAATCTTATTGATACATGCCTGGTGGACATAACAACATTATGAGCAAGTAAAACATTATCATCAGCCTAGCCTTTTCCCAAATATGTTGGGATCGACTTCCAGTCAAACGGGATGCAGCTGAATACCAATATTTTACATGGAGCGACTGCCTATCTGACCTCCACAACCCAGTTAGCACTGGGTAATACAATACCCCTTAATAAAACTAGTTGTCAGACTTTCAGGCCACTGACAACCTGTAACAACTGTCAAAGATTTCTTCACCCCCTAATTATGGCAACCCTATTTAAACCACGCATGATTCCAGGGTAATAGTGAACCTGATCCCCAACTACGTGTCGCTGGAACACCTGTGGTTCAAGCAGAGCGAGAACAGGACTGGGGGCTATGATGACTACTTCGTCTGGAAGGAGAGCACTGAGTTCGATGACGGCGGAAAGACACCGAAGGCGCCTAATAACTGGGTAAGATTGCTGGAAATTATTGTAACACAACAGTTGTACATATATACCGACCGCTATAATGAGTCCTCCGCCTTGCCCCATCAAAGGCACATTAAGCGTCCACAAAGTCCTAACAATATCCCACAGGTTATTTGTTTTAAAATAACCATAACCCACGTCGGTATTACGATACTAATTGAACCAATACGTGATCAACCTTCAGAATATTCCATTTAAATTCATACCTTCGCGAGGACTCATTAAAGCGGTCGGTCTATATACCCACATTTCACCGGTTATATTATTTATTATTATATATTTAATTCTCAAGTAACAGGACTCACAAAGTTAGTAACAATATTTCCTTACAACTATGTTAGTAAACTTAACCTACACACTTAACCTAACACTGTCTCACATTATAGATTTATGCGAATCCCTGCTACAAGCTTAACACCGAAGTTACCGTTATGTTCAAGTCCCATGCAATAGGGGCAAAGCCTAATGACATTAACCGGGCACAATTCCAGAGTCCGTGTCCGCTACTAAGACATTCTTGATGGAAAAACCCGATAACATTTTTTCCGACCCGGGGGTTGAACCCAGGAACTAATGCTAGACTGTTTTCTGGTGGGCTACTGTCCGACAGTTATAGTCGGGGTTAACCCGCGGATAACTTTAGAATCACGATTTTTGATATTAGTTCTTTATTTGTGTCATAGGTGTCGCTGGCGTTCTTCTTGTCAACTTAATAATGACCGCTACACTGACATCTACAGGTATCAACCCTGAACACATCAGCCTGGACGTTGAGCGACACGCGCAAGGCTCACTACCTGCATCAGTACGACGCGAGCCAGCCCGACCTGAACTTCAACAATGTGGACGTCGTTAAGGAGTTCGAGAAGATCCTACAGCTGTGGATGAAGGCTGGAGCGGCTGGTGTTAGGTATGTGGATGATTGTTTTGTCTAAGTACCCTTCATGGAGCACAAAGATTTTGATGAAAGATTTAAAGAAACAATATGATTATAAGCTTCGTCTGTTTGACAACGTAGATCCGAATTAATTTAAAAGTGTCCATGGAGTTTCTTGCCCGTTCTTCTCCATAGAGATCTACGTTAGGGATTGGGCAACTACAGTACTTTCACAGTTTTTGTGCCTTGTGACTGGGACTGTAGCTATATTTTACTGTTGTCTTTGTTTCGACAATTCAAAAGTGCCTGTAACTGGCCTACTTGAAATAAATGCTTTGATTTTGATTTGATAGTTCTTGAAACTTATTCACTTGTGGCCGGTCTTAGATAGAAGGTTGAGTTAAGTGCGTCTCGGATATGTTGATTTTCATTTGACCATGCATATGGCAAGACTAGAAAATCAGTTTTCTTTTACTTCATCATGTTTAAATATCTATAGCCATCACATCTGTGGAGTTTCTCTAGCTAATTTACTTTAACCCTGTATCATTTCACCCCGGAATCACCCACTGTTGGGTATAGGCCTCCCCTTTGCTTCTGCCACTCTTCTCTGTTCTGTGCGTCCCACATACATATTTTTTCCAGCGATTTTGACAATATCGTCAACCCAACGCACATTTGGACAGCCCTGGTTTCTTTGGCCTAACCTTAGCCACCATTCGGTCAAAACCTTAATTCATCCCTGTCCCCGCTGTTGTAGACTTCCGTCTGTCGACGAAATTCGGTGTAGCCCTGTATAGCGTCGTGTAAGTCGAAAACTAACTGTAACATTTCGCTCCAGGTTAAACAACGTCCGTCAACTGCTAGTGAACACAACCTTCAAGGACGAGCTGAAGGCAACAGGAGCTGGCTTAGACCTGGCGGCCGATCACACGTACTACTCGTACTGGCAACACAAGTACACCAGCGACCAGCCCAGGCTGCTGGAACTGCTCAACCAGTGGGCCAAGGTCGTGGATGCCGCTAGCGAGGAACCGGGCACTGGTGAGTAGTATGACTGAAGTCTTATCCGACAATCGGAGGCCGAAATTACATCTTAGGGCTTTACTAAAAAGGAGAAATTCCATTTAGCGGCTATTACTCTAGATTCCAGGCTGCAGAGGCTGCTTCAGAGAAATTCCAAGTGAAAAACCCCAATAACACTTTACCTGACCTTCGGGATATTGCATAACACATTCGCCCTTCCATTGCTATTCTCTTTCTTAGTGTGTCGATAACAATTCAAATTGAGTCAGCCCAAAACTTGGCGATTTCCAATGCTACTCATTTTGACAATTATTCAACAACATCCATTATCTTTTTACGCTGACGCAGAAGAACAAACACACAATGTGTGTGTATTACGAATTCCTTCAACTGCCTTCGGAATGCGATAGAAAATGTTGGTACAAAACTTGAAACACAGCTAGCCCAGAAACTAATGCATATTATAATTCACCCATCTTTTGCACCAGGTTCAACAGTATTCACTATAAGGGAAGATGGCGGACGCCTGGAGCTGTTCCTGAAACAAAACCTGACGTCACTTCGGCCGCCGAGCGCGCAGCCCATCTACGTCGGACATGACGTCACAGCCGCCGCGCTTGATATCAAAAAGAGGATTAGCAAGTGGTGGCCCGCTATGCAGGTTGGTGATGTTTTTTATTTATCCTCACGTCAAAAGACGCGCACACTGATTTATAGTTCAATATATTTTGACCTCATGGCTAAATAAAAAGACCGCACGGGTCGATCTACAACGTTAGGTCCGGGGATGGGTGATCACAATTGTATACGAGATCGCTGCGCGCCTCGGTAAGCACGTTAAGCCGTTGGTCCCGGCTGTCATTTGTAGATCTTTGACAGTCGTTACGATTGATCAGAAGACCGAAAGTCTGACACCAGTCGTACCAAGGGGTAACATGTTACCCAGTACTAACTGGGTTGTGGAGTTCAGATAGGGTTCTGTAAAATGCTCGTGTTCAGCTGCATCCGGTTAGACTGGAAGCCGACCCAAACATAGTTGAGACAAGGCTATGCAGATGATGATAATTTGACCTGAGACAAATTCACTGTTCCATAAATTTTGACCATGCATTACATGTTGGCTATAGATTTTGTATAAAACAGCAGGTATTTTTTTAAATATCCTTCGAAAACTACTCCGAAATAGAGCCTTGTATCCCAGAAGTGGGATCGTTAGGCTTATCAAGATGAATGAGCCAACGTCGAAACAAACTAACCTCAGCTATAATTTCCACAGTTGAGGACATCTCCGGAGGCAGAGACAGAGTTAGCGGCGTTTGAGTTGCTGTTACCGGTCGCGCCTGTCCTCAGCCTGGCGCAGTACGAGAAGGAGGGCAACGCAACAGTGAGTTTGAGAGTACTTCTTATTTCCATTTGCAGTTTCAAGCTAGAAATGTTATATTGTTAGGTGTATGATTCGTTCCATAATAAAAATATATATTATTCAAGTTTCTGTACTCCAATTAAAACTACAGAAACTAAAACACTCACACTCTTTCTACTTGAAACTTTCGCCCTGAATCACTATTCAAAATTGAAATTTTGAAGTAAGTACATCTTCGAGTCGGCACGATTCGGGCGGAAAAAATTGAGCTCTAAGCTGACCGAACCCGAATGTGATTCAGCTATGGTGGATTCAAAACGCATTTGCTGATCGGCATGACCGAATCTAAGCAGAATAGCTTCACCGTTCTGCTTACAGCCCCACTTTGCTACAGTTAGAAGCTCATTGTAGATGGCGCGACCATAGCTAGTTCTCAATCTGACCAATGAGGTCAAGCTATTTTGAAATATAAAATGACATAACAAGATTTTCAAACAATGACGATGCCTGGAACCAGCAATGCTGGCGCCATTAGATTCACAGTAGTGATTGCTTTGGTATTTAGCACCCCTAACTTGAACATTAAAAAATCCCGAATTTACATTCGACGAAGCAAGAATCGTAGCAGGTAGCGTTGTTTTTGTCTCCCCCCATAGTAATAAAACGCTAGTTTATGTACGTATGTATATTTAATTAAACTGCTTTGTGTATTCGCAGGACGAAGACCTGTCCCACCTAGTGGCTCTGCGAGAAGATGCGAGCGTGCAACACGGCGAAACCTTGGTGCAGGGCGTGCCTGCTCAGAACTCCACCGACAACTCGCTGCTAGCAGTGGCCAGGTATGTGCAATACGTTGTTAAGGAGGACTGTCTAGTGTACATGTCTGCGGTATGACAACTGAACGCGTACGAAAGTTGCCGACATGTCGCCGGCTTTGGTGTGCTGCAACATCACCCACTCGCAATGGCAGACCGCAGTTAAACCACGTCTGGTACCGCAGGTAAAATAACTGTGAGGGCCCGGACTCCACCAAAGCGGAGATGTGCGGAGAGGAGAGGAGAAGCTTAGGACCTAGGGCGTATCCACCAGCTGTGCGGAGCTGCGTACTGGTTAGACCGGAACAGAGATTTGTGTTCAGGCTACTCACACGCAGTTTTTGGTCGAATTTTGCTCATCTCCTCTTCGCTCCACTACCGTAAAACGGGGTGAATAGAGACAAATTTTGAAAGGGATTTTAACGTTGAATTAATATGTTATGTTGCTAGTAAGATCTGTAAATAATTAAGTATACCTAAGTAAATAAAACAGAGTACTGTTTGATAACATAATCAAATGAATTCAACTTTAAAATCCCGTCAAAGTTTTGTCTCTATTCACCCCTGCGGTCCTATTCACCCCGTTTTACCCGGTACTCTTCGCTTTGGTGGAGTCGGGGCTTTACTGGTTTGCTGTTTGCTGTTTGCGGTAGACTCTCGACCAACATCAGAGCGCAATGTGGCTTTCCAGGAAAGCGTTTTTATAGAAACCAGGGCCCGGACCACTATCGCTTATCGCAGTATTAATTTAATGTCACTTCTTGGTGGGAAAGAGATAGCTCTATACAGGACGTCCAGGTCCATCTCTTGCCTACACAATAGATTATAACAATACTGCTATTCTAGGTCATGGGAGACTACTAGTAATTATCGTAACATAATTTATAATGCTATCTCCCTCAGATGGAAGTCCGGCCACACCGGCTACCTGGCGCTGTTCAACCCTAGTGAGGAGGAGGCGCGCGCCAACCTGACGTCACTGTACTCCGTGCCCGGCTCCGTCACGCCGCACTACATGTCGCGCGCCGTCCGGGCGGCCACTGAGTGAGTATCACTTGACCCCTAATTAACTAGCAGTTTTCATCAGAATAAACTTAAACTCATTTGAATTAGAGCTGAAAATCCTTAGTGCAGCTAGTGCTCAATCAGTTTTCATCAAAATAAGCTTAATAAAACCTGAAATAGAGCCGAAAATCCTTAGTACAACTAGTACATAAGTTTTCATCAAAATAAACTTAAATACATCTGAAATAGAGCTGAATATCCTTAGTACAGCTAGTGTACAATCAGTAAACAATCCCTTGTAATAATTACTATAATGCGAGTGAAGACGTGGCCAAAATCTAGTTAAAATAGACTTACTGGAACTGAAATAGTTTGACGTATTTAATATTCCTTTCCTACACTGAATTATTAAGCGATTGTGGGTTGACTCAGTATAGCAGAATTATTACGTCCACTCTATCCTCATCCCACCCAAGACAAGGAATTTGTTAACGTAAGAATCGACAAAATGACAGATAGTGAAAAGAAATCTGTCACTGTGTCGACACAATCTGTCATTTTGTCGATTCTTCCGTCTAAAAAACTCGTTTCTACGGTGGTCATGCTACGCGTGCAACAGTCTACAAGCCAGCCACAAACCACCCGTCCCCATTCCACCCCAACCATCTACTAAATACTAACCACCTCAATTATCTCCATTCCACTCACCGCCTATATTATCTCCATTCCACCCCCAACTATCTACAACAACCCCAACTGCCTTAGCCAGCCCCAACTGTCAAAATCCACCTCAATCTGTCTCCATTCCACCCCCAACTGGTTTCACGAAACCACAGCCAGGTATATTCAAAAATGAATGAATAGCTAATATATTTACCATTGTTCCAGGTACTCAAACCACAACTCGGTACCCGCGGACAACTTACTGGTCCCTGCCAGGTCTTCAGTGGTGTTCTCCTACGTACCCCACACGTCTTCGGAGAAGTAACTTACAAATAACTGTATTCAGCTGAACATGTTCACGCTTCCCCGGTGTATGAGTGAGGGGCGATTATTTGCATTTAAGTTTTTAAAAGACAAAACATTAAATAGAATTTGAAGCATAAATTATGTTTGTTGTTTTAATTTTTGTACACATCATAACATTACGCCTGTAATCCCCCGAAGGGTTAAGCAGAGGTGTACGTTGTAGTGCAGCCTCATTTCGCCCGTTGTTTTTAAAGCCCCATATAATAGGGGGGCCAGCCTATTTGGATAAACCGGGCACAAATCCACACTCCGTGGCTGCTACTGAGAAATTCGTGATGGAGAAACCCAATAACTTGTCAGACAAGTTATTGGGTTTCTCCATCACGAATTTCTTTCTTTTAATTTATTTCCCGGGAATCGAACCCAGGTCGTGCTCATCAGTCAGCGATTGTGACTACTAGAGCAACGAGGCCATTTTTGTTCCTGTATGCATAATGGAAACGGTCCTTGGCACTTACTTGAGCCTGGGAGAGAGGTGGAGCTATACGTCCTTTTAAGCACCATCTCTTTCTTATAATGAAGTAAGTACCGGTATAAAATAATACAACAAAATATGAGGTGGTGAGGTTCTTAACCTTTTGACCGCCAGAGTATAAAGGCACGCGCGTGCCCTCCACGCCAAGCCACAATTTCACCTAACATTTTGTCACATATTTGTGTCGTTCGGCGTACATGGCACGCTTGCTTGGCACGTCGTATATGTGACTATGGCGGTCAACAAAAGGTAAAAAAAGATCGTGCGTAGTACCGTAACCGGCGTGCGTGGGTGACACGATGTATCAACGTGGACGAGGCGTTCTGTTGGTTCTGCCCACCACCATGAGTAAGAGCCGTGAGTTTATGTAGGTATGTATAAGGCTCAGCGCAGACAGAACGGAGCGCAGCGGAGAGGATTTTATGCACTTGAAAATAAACTTTAAAATTATTACAATGAAGTGCATAAATGGTACAAAAAATGCTCGCGCGTTCTCGAAGATATGCGCGATCCGTAAAGAAAATGCCCGAGACCGCGCGGGGATTATTCCTCTCTGTCTGCGCTGACCCTAAGAGGTGATGGTTGAAATGAAACGGCACAAAATTACAAAATAATAAAGTATATTTTAATATTCCAATAACATTCTGCATTGTTAACATTTTAAAAAGCATAGTTCTTTTGTAGAAGTTCTTTTGTACTTTGACTTTAAAAATCTTTCATTGTAGTCTTTATTATTTATATATAGCTCCGACAGTCTTCATGGCGTAGCACTAAGCCTTCCGTATCAAAACGTCCTAGAAGCAAATCGGAGTAATAGCGAAACGACCTATATATAGGTACCTACTCAAAACGTCATTTAGCCAAAACGTCTTACAAATCTTCTCACAAGCAAATAATCCTAAAAACAAAAAAAATAGAAAAGTGGAAGTGGGACAGTTAGTCAAGCCACAAATAAATATGAGATTTTAAAAGGAATAAAATCAGGACATATAGCTCGTAGGACGTTTTACAAATAGGACGTTTTGCCAATAGGACATTTTACTTAAATGTCGTTTTGCTACTAGTGCAATTTGCTTTTAGGACTTTTTAATTAGGAAGGGTAATAAGTACAAATAGGTCTTCTAAGTACATTATGTCAATTTTAACTAACTTTACATACAGTCCGTCTTTTCAAGTCCGCTTAGTAATATAATTGAATGAATATTAATAATACAATATGGATGGTAATTTTCAAACAATGCCGAAATTACTAATACAATCGAATTATTTATTCACGGGAGTAAATAAACATGAACGGATGGCTTATTTGTATAATCATTTTGTCATTTCTTTAGTAAAATCACTATTATAGACGACCAACGTAGTTTGATACCGACGACGATAAAAAAAAGCTTTATAAGTATAAAACATTATTTTTAGTTTATGCGATATTTTGTTCACAACACAATAAGTAACTGAATACCGAAACCAATCATTTTTAAACCATGTTATATTTTGTCCCAAAAATATTTAAAAAAGGCGCCGAGACACCGAGCGACTCTAAGTACCTATCGCAAATTTAGGTACCTACTGCCAAATTATTATTATCAATGAGCTCAAGACGACGCTGGAGGCGCGCCGCCTGGTGACCTGGTTTTTGTGCGGACAGCCAGGTAACAGAACAAGCTTACAACTTTGTGATTTTTCATGATACAGTTTTGAAATTTTGTACATAGAATCTTAACATAAAAATACAAGACACGTGTTTCAGGTTTCGCATATACTAAAACTAATGTAAAAATGAATAGTGCTATTAAAATAATATGTAATGCTTGAATAATAGAAACATATTATATAAATATTATATATTAGGTATAATAATTTCTGTAATAGTGATAGTTTCGTTACTCGTATGTCGTTAAGTTTAAAACCTGTAAAATAACTGTAAATACATAAGTGGACAGTGTTATTAGAAGCGCCATTATTATTATAAACACAACAGCAAACGAAGTAATTCGAGCATAATTCATTGTATGAAAACTAATTTAAAAAGTAAAATTGATAGAAACAACTCGCAGTTGTACCTTGCTTAGGTCTTGCATGAATCTTGAAAAAACGTAAAAGTTAGGATCGAAACTAGTTACATAAATTGCTAGATATTTTGAGAAAGAAAAACAAGTTCTAAGTTACTGACATAATAAAAAGTTTCAATGAAATTGTCTATGATACAAGATCTGTTAGTACTCTATGTCTATCAAATGATGGTGTCCGTGCATTATTGCAGAGGAGCTCGTGAACGTAAGAGATCGACATCCAGATCAGATAGTAAATAATGGACGCCAAGCACATTCGTAGAATAAAATCTTGTAAACATAACAGCCCCCTGGAGTATTCGGTACTGTATTCCGACCTACACGTGTATCCTACATCGCCCATATCCATCTTAACCACCTAGCTATACGTTAGGACTTAAAATATCCAAGTACGTCTTCACTAAATAAAATAAAGCAAGAGTGAAAAGCATTTGCAGGCAAGAATCGAGCATCCAATTGGAAGGTACGTCCTTGCTGCAGTCGATGCCGATGCTACAGTCGGGCATTATATGTGGGATCTCGAGCTAAACGATTAATTTGTTATTCTTAAAATTAGTACAGCCAAAAATCACACCTAGACACAGCGACTACTAGCAATACCCGAGTGATCACAGTACTACCTCTTCAATCAGTTAATACCTAGCAATAAGATGTGACACCTTACAAACTTCTAGAATCAACGAACAATTTCAAATGTAACGGTCGTCTTCCGTTCGGTTGTTATCGGGTAAGCTCGGCTCTCGTCGCACGGCCGGCCGGTTACCGGCGTTTTGACGTGGTCTTAGTAGGCTTATTGAATTGGTAAGAGGCACACTTGGGGATGTGCCTCTCGGCGGCCGACTGGTTGAAGCGCCGGTTGCAATGAGGGCACTGCACGTAGTCTGGGTTCTTGGAAGGTGGAGGTGGTGGGAGATCGCTTAGCTTACCTGGAAGTAGCAATATTATCAGATTAGCTTATGTCAAGCAGCGAGTCTTTGAGGTGAATGATTTCTTCTGATTTATGACAATAATATTATTACCTATACAAACGGTTATTATTTTGCTTAGATTTAACCTAACTCATTTACTACTACATTTTGTAGCACAAAAAAAAAAACATTATTTAGGCGAAACATTATAAACATTTAACAATTAGTTTGGTCTGCAACGGTTTAAGGTAGGCTAGACAGGCGGCGTTCTTGCTATTTTCAAAATATTTTAAGGAGGCCCCAATGTAGGGAAGCTTTTCGACTGAATGTCATTCTGTGGAAGACTAGCTTCTGCCCGCGGCTTTGTCCGCGCGGAGTTCGATAATTGTCCGACGGGATTATACTACCGGGATACAAATATCCTGTGTTAAATCCAGATTATCTGTGTGCCAAATTTCGTACAAAACCGTTCAGTAGTTTTGGCGTGAAAGAGGAACAAACTTCCATCCATCCATCCATCGATCCTCACACACTTGTGCATTTAATAATATATAAGTAGGATCATAATATTAGTAGGATTCCTTGGACCCGACATGCTTCTGGTAAAATTTGGTTAAAAACCTAACAATGTATGTAAGCCGCAAATAAATGTATTTTTTGTCTTTTCTTTTAAAACTCATACTGAGTAAATATACCCACCTCCAGCACTGAGATGCGCCTGCACTTGCTTGGCTGATCGTATGGCCGAGATGAACTCCTCGTGCTTCTGGCGCCAGTTGTTGTTCAGTGGCTTGGTGACCTTGGTAGATGACTGGGGGTTTGCAGGCGCCTTGCGGAGCTTGCCTATGAAGGGTTCCGCTTCCGTACCCTGGAAATTCCAATACGTCAGACGGTGGAACGAAAGCCAGGCTAATTCTTCATGATGACATTCTGTCCGACTAGTTCGTAGTGACCTGGACAGGCAGGTTCTGCTCGTCAACATTCATATTCATGTATTGCCAACACAACGGTTTTTGATTGAAATACAGTGTGGTAACCGTACCTTCCACCCTGTATAGAAACGGTCGAGTGATTTTCCATGATTTTGTAACGATTACAGGCGCTAAAGTACTCACACAGTAGGTATGTGGAGTAGACAAAACAAATGAATGTTGCAGTGTACTCATGAAACCAAAATATTAATAAAAATGTGATGGTGTGGTGTAGGACGGGACCGGGTAAACGAAAAACTTTATTCCGACTGTCACAAATACAGGATCGGGTACACTACATAAATACGAAAAACTTACTCCGACAGTCACAAATCCGAATTTTAAAATACCGATTTTCATAATTCCGAATGGTTCAAAATTCCTAATATAACAACTCCGATTTATCATTTATCCTATTTTTATAATTCCTAAATTTAATTACGTTTATAATTACTTTTCTCAAAATACCGTTATATGTTATTCAATAGATCGAATAACAAAAAGTCCGGCTAAATCCGAAACATCAAAAATATCGATTCCGATTATTAAAATATCGATTAATTTGAATTCCGAAATAAAAATGTAAAATTAAATATCAAGACATATAAACACATAACCAACGATAGAGGGGATCTGGGGATCTGATCCGTTAATAGTCACAGTTCGAACCTAACCCAAACTATAGATGGTACCCGAAGCAGGTATATAAGGGGAAGAAGAAAACACAAAAATTAATATTAATACACAAAAGTTAATAACAAACTAGATGTTTTTAAATTCCATCAAACGTTACTTATAGATTTTGAATTTATATGCGTAAATAAATATTATACTAATTGAATTACAATCAGAATCCTAATTTTAGCAGTTTATTCGAAGTATTGAAAATCGGAATGTCGTGTTCGGACCGACAACCCATCGAGCATTTGATTCTTCGAACATACTAAAATCGGAAAACAAACAAATCGGATTTACGACTTTCGGTATAATAAATTTGTGATTTTTAATAAGTGAAATTATAAAACGAACGAATAAAAAAAAGAACTTAGCGACTGATGATGAGATACTGTTTTAATAACTTGAGCGGTATGAATTTGAGTAAGCGAAAAATTAACTAAACTAACGACATAAATTAATTATTTTTGTCACTTTGAACTTTAATATTTTACAGTCACTCGTTTAAATACTACCCTTTTAATAATAGACATTCTTAGGTATTATTTCCTTTATTTATATTTTTACAAATCATTTGTATTTTTAAATATTCCTTGGAAAAAAACATTTAAAAATATAAAAAAATTGTAGCCCACCGGTATAGGGAACAGGGTCCGAGCTACCGGCCGGCGGTCAGGGCTCCGAGTCGTGTCCAGGAGTACTGCTTTCTGAATCAAGCCCTTGATCCAGCTGCCTAACGAGAGCCTCCTCGGGTATTGGTCGAGGCTCTTGGCAATTAAGCCATGGGCTGATACAACTATTGGCACAAAGCCTCGACCCCCACACCGCGGGATATACAGTCTCATAACAAAATAACGCGGGTGATGCATTCGATATGCCGTCAACAATGTACGGACCCAGGAGGGTCCGTACATTGGACTCAATCAGAACTAGACGCCCTGGATAGGATATCCAGGGCGTCTAGTTCTGATTGAGTCCATTATATAATATATATAGATATAATTTTCAGGTATTATGTTATTCGGACTTTCGGAATAAAATATTTCTGAGTATTTGGGTATTCCCGTTTTGTATCATGTAACGGTGACCAATTTTCTCCAGGTTCAAAAAATTCAGTGACAGTGAACCAGTGTGTGGTGCCTAATTGATGGGGGCTAAACTGTATTATAAGTAGGTAACATCGCGGCTTATAAAGTTGGTACTCTCTGCCAAAGACATTATTTTTAAACAACGGCCGTTATTTATACATCAGGCCGGGTACTTTCGGGACTGCCGTAATACTTACTGCAAGCCTATGCTTCAACGCGTCGAAAGGCTTCCGTTTCTTGGCGTTGGCCTTGCGGCAGATCTCCTGATGCTTTTCGATGCGGTCGGTCGCGAACCGGCGGCCGCACACGGCGCACGGCACGCCGGCGCTGGCAGGCGCGAGCCCCGCCGGCGCCGCCACGCCCGAGCCCGTGCGCCGGGCTGGCCCCGCGCCTGCTCCACTCACGCCTACGCCTCCGGAACTCTAAGAAACAGAAGATGTGGTTGATAATCTAATTTGATGCCGCTGCCGCTTGCACCACGATTGATAGAAACATAACGATGTTTTAAATGCGTTCTACGTTAAACGCGTTTAGCGATTCGTGGTGTAAGCGGGCCTTAATCTCGGCCAGCAAGTCATTTGGTACTTCCGTTCCATACAGTCGAAAAATAAATGGAGTTTTCGCAGATGTGTAGAGCTCATTAAATACCAAAAACTGGTAATAGGATTTCGTCATTAAACCGGACAGGATAAACCGGAATAAATTATTAGAATTGAAAAAAAAAAAAAATATTAGAATTTGAAAAAAATAAATAAATAGTTACCGACTAAAAAAAATTTAAATTATCAATTATTTCAAAATGTCAAATTATATGTAAGAATAAATAAAGGAATAAAATACCTACCACTACTGGTGGTCTTCTGGTCAAAACCTGCAAAATGTGAACAAAGTAAAATCAACAAAAATACAGTAAGTATAAAGCAACAAAACAAAAAAAAGATAAATTAAAATATATAGATTAATGTGCGTAATAAGTGAATAAGAATAAGATTCTGAACACTGGCAGTTGTCCACTAATTCCAAGTTCGGTCAGCGTGCTATAGACCCCAGCGACCCGGGCTATGCTCGAAGGCTCTTTGAAGGGTAACATTCTAAATGAAATTATCCCGAAAATAACTGGAGTTACACAGACATAGCTTGAAAAGTAAGCTGAAGTAAGTGGCAGTGGGTTGACCAAGTTTATCGAAGGACCGATAGCCGACAGAACAAACTAAGTATGGTCCAGGAGAGTGTGAATCGGCAAGCGCCTTGAAAATGGGAAGGACAGAGTTTCGTCGCCTAGGAGAGTGCCTATGTCCAGCTGAGGACTTCAAAAGGCTGAGTAAATGCAGTGTTTAGATTCCGAGGGAAGGCTGCACACCAGTTTAGAAAAAAAAAAACAATGCGGGTTCTTCTTTCTGTATCAAAAAGATCAAAAGTCGTGACCCTCAAGTTGGTGACATATTGCCAAGAGGACGCTAAAAAATATCGCAACAAGTTACTAGGTTCATGTGTGACCTGATATTTCCAATGCACAATTATTATAATGTTTTGGTATTACAATGCTTGTTCGCTCACCTGATTACCACCTCGATGCATGGCCCCACGGGCCTTCTTGCTCTCCGTCACCTGAACACATCACATACAAACTATTGAGAACCGGTATTCATCAGCTAACATTTAACCAATTTAAACCAAGTTATTGATTTTGTAAACAGAAAATTTCATCGGTCATATTGTCAAAATAACACTACGGATTTTGCGATTCTAATTTAGAATGACATTCCAAATCTTTTTCAGAAGTCAAGTTTTTTTATTTTTCTCTATACGGCCTGTCATACTTTTGTTTTGCTTTAAAGGTTTTATTGGTTTCTTTTTCATGTCGCCTTCTTAGTCTAGTGCTAAACGCGGCGTCCGAGTGTGAGTTGATGGGTTGCGATTTCGAGATTTTTCTGCAAGGAAATACCCAAATAACTGCTAAACGGTATATGACGATAGTAATGCCCCTGTCGTAAGCCCTAAAGGTAGGTACATGCATATTGGTTTTGCCCAACCCTCCTGGTACAGTTAAGGTAAGCTTCCGAAGGCGCGGTTTGACGCGGGTTGCGGTACCGCAAGTCGCGGCGGCAAAGCCGTCCTAGTCGCTTAGACAGACCCGCAGCGACACATAATGGTTCTTTTTAACTCTAAATTATTATTTTAATTTAACTTTTGCGAAGCTGAAGAAAGAGAGAGAAATGCCGTTGCTGTCAAAGTTGTGACATCGCGTTCGGTTAAAACCACTGACGCAATGCTTAAGGTTACGGTTGGCGTCATCTTCAGAAGTGTACCTATCCTTACTAAAAAAGGGGTATCATTTAAGCTATCACCAATTTAATTAGTTTTGTGTTTCTTAAATAATAGGGTTTGTCCTCAAAATAGTAGATCTGTCACCAAAATGTAGTCACCAAACAATGCAAAATCAGTTCCACAATAAATCACCTAAAATCCTGAGATATAAGGTCTAGTACCAAATAAACTAACCTAACCTAACCTAACCTAACCTAACCTGTTTGGTGACTACATTTTGGTGACAGATCTACTATTTTGAGGACAAACCCTATTATTTAAGAAACACAAAACTAATTAAATTGGTGATAGCTTAAATGATACCCCATTGGGAAATTTGATTCATGTAATGCAATATAATTTTATTGGTTATCGATCTCTTATTTTACACATATATTAACATTAATTTGATAATTCATACCTGGGAACAATTTTTGTTTATCTGAGAACGAAAATATTTCGTGGCGATAGATCTATTTATTAGGTGATACAACTTGATGACAAATATAAATTTTGGTGATAGAAAATATAGTTTCCCTAAAAAAGCTTCAGGCAGGTATACTTAGGCACCTATCTACAAACTCTTTAAAGTATGTTTTTCCATGAAGTACTTACTGCATTTTCGTTTGAGGCTTTCCTTTGTGGTGCAACGACCGGTGATGGCTGTAGTTTTGTTTTTGCTGGACTGACTCTTGGAGCGAGACTTCTAAAATACAGTAAACACAATAAAAATATGAGGAATATGTTCTCTGCACAGCAGTTCACCGATTTAGTTGGTTACAATGGCGAGAAAATCTAGACAACTATTTCAGAAAGCACCTTGCCAACAAAGGTTTTGAAATCCGGAAAAACTTGAACTAAAGTAGTCACTCTAAAATCTATTGAAGTCTATGATTTTAGTGTGATGAATTTTCTTGTTCATAAATTCTCGAAAAGGCATTTTATAATACGTGATAACATGGCCCTAATTGCAAAATTTCCTGGGTATCATGATTAAGGGAAGTTACCTTCTAGGTGGCGATTTCTTGGTTGCTACCGGTGGATCAGGCGACCTTGGGGTTGGTGTCGGCGCCATCGCCTCAGGGAACGTCTCGTTCTCTATCAGATAGTTGTTATCAGTCTTGTCCAGCTCGTCCGTGCTCTGGAGTATCACCTCGTTGTTGCTTTGGGGCCGCTAAACAGAATGGATTTATATAATAGAACATGGAAGATTGACAATTCAAATAAAACATAAACAACAGGCCAACAACAACTCTCCACGTTTAAAAATACAATACCTTTTGCAATATAAACATTTAAATGGCTTTATTGGTTTTGGTCTTTGTTTAAGTATTCAGGAAGATACAAGGAACTTGGGTTGGGTTTAGAAGAAATCAGAAGCTTAATTTCTTACCACATGTTTGACAGAATTCAGGTCCGGTTCATGGTTGTGGTTGAGATCGCCGGATCCATTTACAATGTTCTCTATTTTCTGCAACAACAACAAATAGACTTAGTCTATGCACAAGTACTACGTAGAATCGGAGGTGCAGTCAAACCGGTAAGGACAGACACGACACAGGACACCGGACTCTGACAGAGAATGTACTAAAGTATCTGCCAATGTCCGCAAACTGTCCGGTGAAACTGCCCTGTCAACTGTCCTGTCTGGTCTTTTAATTATTTTTATTACTTACATGTTGCTGTTGTGTCTTAACGCTGTGTGTATTGTTGATGACGTGCTTGCTGAGTTTCCTCTCGAGACTAAGCTTACTGGTACTGGACACCTTACTGTACCCATTGGGCAGGGGCTTCCGGGCCGCAGCCCTGTCTGTGTTGTGAATAGGCTGCAGGGGATAGCTCTTGTCGATGCCTGCTTTTGTACGACGCTCTTCGAACATTTGTCGCACCTGGCAAACAAAGTTATGAACAAAGGTAGGAAAATCGTGAGGAAACCGGCATGTCGCAAAACTATACATTCGAAGAAAGAGGTGACTTCCAACAACCTGCACTGGGCCTTCCTGGTGGATTACCTCTGACAGAGAAGAGGTGGATGCTACAATGTATTCGATTTTATGATTTTAAGAAATGCCAGTTTGTTGAAGAAACGGTACGCGGGGAAGAGAATTTGATGAACCTTGAAAAAAAAAACATTGTAGGGTGTGTTCTCTTAGAACTTCTTCACCTTCTGTCATTAAGTTATTTTCTACGTATTAGTTACTGAATAATAAATTGATATTGAGTATAAACATTCGTGGGAACGGCAATGACTTTTCCATTTGTTCTTTCGAGTAAACCTATACTTATTTGTTTTATCAGCATTCAAATTTTATCGTCGTAATTTCTCAATTTGTTGTTTTTAGAAATTTTCCGAGGTGGCAAAGCAGTACCGTCTGCTACTGAAGAAGATATTTTTTTTTTTACAATTTAATTCGTTGAATGCGGCACTCGTTGATTACGCAGAACGCTACGATAGTATTAACCACGAATCAGTTTTTACCGAAACATAGAACGTATCGTTATGTCTAACTAAAAGATCTAACCCACAAAGATTTACTAAACACAATAATAGTTTAATAGCCCTGTATCAATGAAAATTACCATCACTGGGTCGGCTTTCCCTAGTTATATGTATGTATTTTCTTGCAAATAAACATATTTGATTTGATTTAAAGGAGGAGTCAAGCAAGGAGACCTGTTGTGACCTAAGATTTTTACTACCACTCGAAGAAGCTTGCAAACCATAGCAAAAAAGAAGTATTAAAACCTGAAAACCTAGTCTTCTTACCTTCCCCGGTTGGTGCGCAGCGGGAGGCAATGGTGGAGAGGTGCGGCCGATGTTGCTGGGCGAGTGTCTCACCCTATCCAGGGCCCTCGCCTGCTGTGCTTCATAAAGAGAAGCGATCTTAAGCTCTCGCTCCTGCATCTGCTTTTGCTGGAACCGAGCCTGGGGGGACAAAGAAACAAATATTTAGTTTTGGTGGCAAAATGTTGGGGAGTAGTTAAACGATGTGTTGGGACCTTTGTCTGTTAAAGATTGGCTTTATTTTCTTTCGGGACAATAAAGAAGATTAAAAAAAACACCACGATAGTTTCTGGATGTCACTTTTAATTTTATGAGGGAACGATGAAATTTTTTATTCGGAAAGCTAAGAACTAAGTATGTAGTTAACCTAATAGGGTACAAATAGTCTGAAAAACTAACAAATTTTCAAATAAACACACTAGTTCAACTGTATCCACACGGTTTCAATAAAACAAAATAGAAAAGTGATATATTCAAATGTGAGTTGATAGTAAATATATCTCAAAATAAATTGTTTCATGGACAATGGAATATTCATAGATAATTTCATCAATATTCCACCTGCATAAGCAAAATTAAATCTCAAATTACATATTTAAATGTCAATCACGTCCAGATAAGATTACTCATCGCCTCGTTTCTCACAGTATCGCGATAGCTTTGTAGTGGGGCGTGAGGTCGGCGCCCACGCATCACTGCGCACAGACAACCTGTTAGCCGCCTTTACAATGACATTATTGTTCGATACCACACTTCCGTAATACTGTATTGAGTTTTTTTCAGGAAGTATGAGTAACATTAGACAGTAACGACTTTTTTTTGCGGGATTTTCTGTCACGATTTTATGAGAAAATGACCGAAAAATACGTATTTCTTTGGATTAAATCAACAATGTGAATAAAGATTGTTTTTTTTTTGACCGACGATTTTGATTTTATATTATTTTGTTTGTAGCAGTAGCTGCTCAATGCGAAAACATTAATTTATAATGACAAATTGATTGTTTTTAGGAAATAGACAGACCTTAACAAAGAGTATATTAATTAAAGAATGAATTCAAGTTATTAATATACTAGTTGGCCAAAATTGAGCTGAGATACCTAACACCATGACTAAGCAGTCTGTCATCAAAACTGGTTTGTGAGCTAAACCAATCGTCGAAATCATTTATCAAACAAAAATTGATTGATGGTATGCGTATCCTACATCCTTCTTCATATGAGTATTAGTAGTCTCAGTTCTTTCAGTTAGAGAAGACAAAGCATCTAAGATTCTTGTGTGTTGACTTGGCAATGTTCGTTGACATTAATGAAAGAACAAAGACGTGCAGACGTGCTACCTATAAAGAGATATAATGTGGCTAGGGATGCTGTTGTTTACAGACAAAGAGAGTGATGTGGTTCAAGACTTAAGTACAGCAATAATGTTACATTATGTGGTGTGAGGGACATAGTGACACAAACTTTATCCAAGGATTATAAGTATATACAACGCCGCGAAGTCTTGAATAACCGTTTGTTGTTTTTTGATAAGAAATCAGCTGTTTTATACAAAAGTGCAATAACTAAGTACATGGTCAATATGGAACAGCTGGTATTCCGCCTGTCATCCGCGGGGCGAGCCTATTGCCATCAACCGGGCATAAATCCAGACTCCGTTGCAGCTACTGCAATTCCTGACGGAAAAACCTAAAAATACTTTGCCGACCTGGGGAATTGAGCCCAGAAACTCATGCTTAGCAGTCGAGCAGTTTTTTAATATTGTGGTAAGTTAAGTAGGTATCTATGGGCCAAAGCAGCCTGAAAATAAATGGATGTTGTTGTTGGTAAGTCACTTATCTCGTTGTTCTATCCCATTCTTATTATTTTAGGGAGCGCTCTCGCTAAAAGAATAAGTCATTTGCAATACGTTTTTTGCAATTTACTGGTCATCAGGTAGTATGTTGAACAAAATATAATTTGGGACCGTAACACGTATGTATTTACAGAATTATGATGATTGAAAACATCAACACTAGATACCTTTTAAGTTCATTTAATCCCTTTGAATGACTATTTCCTGAAAAAGTCACTGATCTGCAAATCGTAAAAAACGTAAGAAAATTGAATTTCGCGGGCTACCCCGCTTGCTATAATGCTCCTGATTCTGGTTGTATGTTCGTTTGTTCTGACCCTACCAAAAGAAGGTTAATATAGAATAAACATGTAAGTCTCAATCCACATTTACGTAATGAAATAAATTATAGCCAATTTTTATATTTGGGTTGTACCTAATATCACTGAACTGTAACACTACAATTATTTCACTTAAGTTGACCTAAATTATATCCAATGAGGTCCAGACACGAAGAACCATGTTGATTTAATACGCTTAATGAGTTGTAATAACATGATAATATCTGGATATCATGAATATAGAAAAGAAAGGCAACGTATAATTATATAATTTGATGTTTTATCGAGATGGTTTAGTATAAGACCATAAGTATAAAAATAAAATAAGCCTTTATTACTGTTGCTCTACAGTCTTATTCTTACAAGCTATACTAATCACTATTTATATTAATACTTGTTACACGTAATTATGGTATTTTAGTATATCGGTAATCGGTTTAATTTTCGGTAGCAGCTTCTCTCGACAAAGACCTTCTCCGAGGACTTCCATGCAGCTCGATCCCTAGCTATTCGGGTCCACTTAGGACCCGCTATCTGTCTGAAGTCGTCTTCCCAAGGTTTAGACTGTCTCCCTTTATATCTTTTGTCGCCCCTAGGGTACCACTCGGTTATTATTTTGGTCAACTTTTCTTTCGAAGACCATAAGACTGCTTCAATTGAAAAAACGTATACCTATGCAAGAAAAGACAAAACGTGTGACAATCTAAATAACATTCCTACCTACAATCTATATAAGTATTAGTAAGTAAATAATTCTCCTAAGTGCAGCGTCTCGAAGCCGTTCCGTACCCGAAGGGTAACCAACGGGACGCTGTTTACTAGGTCTCCGTTGTCCGTCTGTCTGTCAGCGGGCTGTATCTCATGATCCGTACTAGGTAGACAGTTAAAATTTTCACAGAATGAGCATTTCTGTTGCCAATATAACAACAAATAATGGAAAAAAAATATTAAAGGAGGCTCCCGGATACTACGATGGTACGGAACCCTTCATGCGCAAGCCCGACTCGCACTTGGCCGGTTTTGTCCAACTACGTTGGGGTCGGCTTTCAGTCTAACCAGATGCTGCTGAATACCAGTATTTTCCATGGAGCGTCTGGCTACCCGACCTCCATAACTCAATACCTCGCATCTTCTCTTAGTAACAGCTTCACATTTGCAAGGTGCACATGTGAAGACATTCCAAAGTTGGTATGCGTAACTATATGTACGTGGATATACTAAGTAGTATATTGTATACTAATAGCCGCGTAGGCCAGGTCATTAGGCAGGGACTAGATTAACTAATCTGCTAAAGAACGGCTTACAAGCATTAAGCAGCTATTAGCGGACGGCACACTTGCATAGATTACGTTGTTTTGCATGAGGGTAGCGTATACATGGTATGTGTAGATGTTGCGAAGATAGAACACAAAGAAAAACAGAAGTTTCGTTCATAGGATGGTTACATATCCCTGGATACTTATTAAATAGGATTGCAGTTTATTTGGGTCATACTTTTATTATTATTTTTTAGTTTAGTTAGTTTCACGATTGTCTGGCAGCTTGAGTACTTTATGCGGCCTACCCAAATGTCCTTTCTTTGGTATTGTCCGTCGTGTCGATGAGATCCTTGGATTATGTGTCGAGCTACACGATAACTGACAAATGCTTGCACTGTCTGGACAGGTGCACTCAAATCTGTGAGGTTATTTCTTCAAAATACCATCTCAGACATTAATCTACATGGTCCTCATACGACTTGAGCAATGTCTGGACTTTAAAAGAGACGGTGACCTCTGAGTTTGTTTCGGATGTTTCTTCTCAGAGTAGGTACGAAACACCGGCCCCATCTAGTTTTAAAACAGAATATGTAGTGACATGTAAAAGAATTTGTAAACCAATTTACAGAAATAAATATGATTTGATTTATTGGTTAATGGCGGTATGTCGTTTAGAAGTCAGACGTAAGGTCCAAATCTTTCCACTGCGAGGATCGTTCGGAGGACACGGTGGAGCACACCATGGAGGTCTGCCCCGCTTGGGCGGAGCACCGCCGTGTCCTCATAGCGGCGATCTCTCGCGTCCGGCTTTGGTTCAAGCCATGGTCCGGAGCGAGAGGGAATGGGAAGCCGTCACCTCCTTCTGCGAAGCAGTCTGGCCTGTGGACGGCGAGTTATGGGCTAGCTCGCCGTCCGGCCGTCTTATGACGACAGGCCGTGTCGACGGCGTGTTCGTGTTCCACGCGCACCGCAAAGAAATGTCAGCAATCAAGTAGGGGTCCGCATGGGCTGATGCCTGCCAGGGCTGCGGGACTGTTCGAAAGAGATACCGTGGCCCTGGAACACAAAGGGCAAAGAAGGAACATGGATGGGTTTTCGTCAGTACAAGTCTGACACTCCCCTCCGCTCCACCCAGAGTGGGGGGGGGGGGCGGGGCATTTGATGATTTCCCATCCGGAAAAAAAAAGGTCCAAATCTTCGATTGTCAATATCAATACGAAATAAGAGGTTTTGAAGGCAGATTATGAGTAGTACTCGAAGCTCGCATTTATGCTTACTTGACGCCTAACCCATACAGTTGTCAAATACCATCTTGATTTAGTATAATCTATAGAATATTAGGATCGATGGTCGATGGGGCAAACGTATCTTGGAGAGCATACCGTGTTTTGGCAAGCGTAGTGAGGGTCGGCATGGCCCCCAGTTAGATGGGTCGATGGATGGACTGACAACCTTATAAAGACGACTGGTTAAGATTAGATGGGAATAGCGGAGGTCTGGGAATAACATGAATAAAGGACAGGTTTGTGACTATAAACACGGGGTACCACGTATTCAGTACATCATTAAGAGCCTTTTTTAAAAAAACGGCGGTTTTTCAGTCAAAATTATTGTATGGAACAGCTGTTTTTTTTTAATTTACCGATGGAAAATATCTATGGGGCGGGTTCAGGATTATGTGCGTAGTAACCGTTTTAGAGTCGGTGTTCTTCCAACATGTAGAATTTTTCGCAAATCTGTATCATGCTTTTTTTTTTTTTTTTTCCGGATGGGAAATCATCAAATGACCCCCCCCCACTCTGGGCGGAGCGGAGGGGAGTGTCAGACTTGTACTGACTAAAACCCATCCATGTTCCTTCTCTGCCCTTTGTGTTCCAGGGCCACGGTATCTCTTTCGAACAGTCCCGCAGCCCTGGCAGGCATCGGCCCATGCGGACCCCTACTTGATTGCTGACATCTCTTTGAGGCGCGCGTGGAACACGAACGCGCCGTCGACACAGCCTGTCGTCATAAGACGGCCGGACGGCGAGCTAGCCCATAACTCGCCGTCCACAGGCCAGCGCCTACGGTGGTCGGAAGCCACCACGTGACGCCCGACGCCCAGGGCGTCTCCCGCGGCGGCTGGGACGTGAGGTTCTTTCCCTCCCACGTCCTGCCACCTCCTTCACTAGCATGACTGCTTCGCAGAAGGAGGTGACGGCTTCCCATTCTCTCTCGCTCCGGACCATGGCTTGAACCAAGGCCGGACGCGAGAGATCGCCGCCGCCAATCGCCGCTATGAGGACACGGCGGTGCTCCGCCCAAGCGGGGCAGACCTCCACGGTGTGTTCCACCGTGTCCTCCGGACGATCCTCGCAGTGGAAACACCCGGGCGTTTCCTCCCGCCCGATTCGGTGCAGGAACCTCCCGAAACAACCGTGTCCGGTGAGGACCTGCTTCAGACGGTAGGTGAGGGCGCCATGGCGCCTCTCTAGCCACTCCTCAAAGAGGGGACTTATCGCCACTATGGTGGCGTGCCCTGCACGGGGTTGCGACAGTCGCTCTCTCCATGTCGCCATGAGATCACGCCGGAGGTCTGTCCGCTGAGCGGTAATTTGTCGCGGCAGCGGAGTTTCCCCCCTATATAGTGCTTCCGCGCGCCATTCATGCAGGCGCGCGAGGACTATCGCCTCCAGATCCCATGGCAGCAATCCGGCAAGGAGGCTAGCCGCCTCGCCAGAGATCGTGCGGTACCCCCGGATTAGCCTTATGGCTATCACCTTTTGGGGCGCGTTCAGGTAGTGGGCGGCTTGCCGCCTCAAAGAACGCGCCCACACCGGGGCCCCGTAAAGGGCCATGGACCGCACGACCCCCGCGTAAAGCTTCCGGCAGGAGGCGTTTGGACCCCTCAGGTTGGGCAAGAGCCGCTTGAATCTGTATCATGCTTTACACAAGTACGTTACGATATTAAAATTCACAATGTCCCGCATTCGAAGTGTACGCAACATCACAATGTGCAATGCACGATGCACGTTTAGCGTGTAATTTACGCGTGTGTGCACCTTGCATGTTTCGTGCGATCGTGACCGATATAGTATATAGTATGACTGTACAGTCGAACGAGGTATTTAGTATACAATTAAGTAACTTGAAACTGCTTTGGAATAATGCAATGCTGAGTAGTATATTCGTTTACTCTCTTAAGGTCGTAGCATAAGCATAATATGCTTATGATGTTTCTACTGCTGAGCCATTAGCCTTCTCTCGTTGAGAGGGAGTTGGCCATATATCTCTATTTTCCACCATGCGGGCACTGCGGGCCCTGTGCATGTTGGTAGATGTTACAATCTTCAAGTGTAAGCAATGTAAATATTCGTATGCCACTCTAGCGGTGGATATGTCCTGAACCATATATTTTCACACCTGTGTGCCTACCGTATCCTACAAATCTCTTGTCTTTGTCTTCAAATCTTTGGTTTTAGGACATGCCAGTTTCACACGATATTGTCCGTCATCCTTTTGAGAGCAGTGGTGATGAAATAAATTACAGAAAAAAAATTAACAAAATTATCTGCCTGGATTTAGGGCCGTGTAGTCCGAAATGAATATATTTGCCTGTCTACCAAATAGCTTGTTCGACTGTACCTGCCTCCCTACTGTTTATGATAGTTGCCGCTTTGGTTGCTAATGTCAGCTGCTGGATTGAAGACGAGTGTTTGTTTATACTCCGTATAAGTAGTAAGTACTAACTAGCTATTTTAAGAGTTAGAATGTTTGGTATTCTGCTTATCTGTATCGTTAAGTCGAGGGAGTTGCAAGAAAGACCATTTGCCTTGCCAAGTTAACAAGCGCTTGAGATTTTTAATCAATGCGGTTTATTAGGTCGTTGATAAAATAAGAAAATAAATAAAAATTCAGTGTCTGTTCATACCCTATAGGCCCCTAAAGGTACTGAACCGATTTTCATTAAATTTTGGACAGTTATTCTACATACAAGAAAGGTTTCTAAAAACAAGGGATTGCAACGCATTAGTTATTTTATAAAAAACTAGCAAGATTAGAGTAAATCCTTCTTCTTGAGTCTGTGCTGATTTTAAGATTAATTGGGCACAGTAAGGATAATTAGACCTAAGAAAGAAGTGTCCAGAAAAGGTAAACAGAAAATCGAAAGGCTAACGAAGATAAAGTTAACAGAAATAATATTTTCATACCATTATCAGTACGATTAAAATAAATAGCGAAACGCAGTGCCGTAATATTATATACAGGGTGTAAACAGACCCTTCACATAGCCGTCAACCAACCATTTTGTACATCAGACTAAGTAACTTTACGCAAAAAATATTGCTGGGAATCGACTTTTTTTTGGAGTGAAAAATCACGTTTTACGGTAGGACTCGACGGAAAGCACTCAAAGCATTGTGCTGATGTAAGGATTGAATAGTAAGGGGGTCGTGGAGGTGGGTAAAGTAAAAGTCTTACATTAATAACATGTATTTAAAAAAAAACTTGTGATAAGGTTGGAACTTTGACCCCCAATATCTCCGTAACTAGAAGGTTCCTAGGGATGGTCTAGAACAAAAAAATGATCGCAAAGACGGGAAGAACAAGTGCCTTTCGGATATGTTAAGGGTCTATTTACACCCTTTATAGGGAAATACCTAATAAACAAACAGCTCTAAAAGGATGCTATCACAAAACAAAGTCAATAAACGTGGTATAACGACCTTGTAAACATATTAAAACTATTAAAAGTGAAAGGAAAATCAGTATTATTATAAAACATACGGGTAATATTGTTGTGGGTGTAAAATCAATAGGTCGGCAGTATGCAATGGGACAAGGTTGGGTGGTACGACCATTTGTGGAGACAATTGACACTACACGGAAGATTGGCGATGGTGACGAATTAGAAGGCCATTCCGGGTGCGATGATTATTTCACTACTGGTTTTTATTCTTGGAATAGAGGCGGAGTAATTAATGAATTGGTCAAATCTAATTCAATAGATCGTGATTCTTGTTAGTCATTGGCACTTCCTCTAATAGCTTGTTGTCGATTTTAAGGTTCGGATCCAGGCCCGAACTCTGCTTTTTAAATTTTATTTTATCAACACTGCTCTCCAAACAGTGAAGGAAAACATTGTGAGGAGACCTTTCCACTATCCCGCACGGGCACGGACCCAGCGTGGTGAATTATGGCTTGCTACCTAGCTCCCACAGGGAAGAAGCTTGTGTCGTAGCAAGTGTCATTTTCATTATTCTCCTGTCCTTATCCCAATCTATTTGGGGCCGGCGCAGCATGTCGTCTTCTTCCATACTACTCTATTGATCGTCATCTCATCAGTCACCTCCTTCTTGCCATATCATCCTTCAAACAGTCCATCAATCGTTTCGTTGGTCTTCCTCTAATCTTATAGCCATATACATTCATACTCAAAACTGTCCTCACGAGATTTTCCTCATTCCTCCGCATGCCCATACCACGACAACAGATTTGGAGTGCTTATGCTAAGCGGGGTGATAATATAATTGAATTCAACAAAACTGCATTTGATTAAGCTGAGGTGACAAAATTGCGCACTCCTCATACAAATTACGGTCACAAAGTTGGCAATCAGCGAAACTAATTACGTCAAGCAATTTATGACACATTTGAAATATGATGATGAGGTGCGGACGAACATAATTATAGTAAAGCAACATCCGCGTAACATACGACTTCTAATGTAACTGCTAAACTGTCTAATTGTCGTACTTGCAATGCTGCTCTTGCGTTGTTCACAAGAAAGGATTAGTAAGAGAGACAATAATTAAAAGTAACAAAAAAACGCGACTACAAATTGTATTATGTGCCTATAATACCTATATATATTTGTAATCTCCTTTTATTTTCCTTCATTTTGATATCCTACTCGATAGGTTTGGTTGAAAAAAAATATTAAAAACTTACAATTTAGCGATCCGTCCAGCAATTTAGAACATATGAGGTAATATTTTTTTGTTCAAAAAACAAACAAACATACAAGATACGCGCGTTAAACATAAACCTTCCTTGGCAGTCGGTTAAAAAGGAACGAAAGGATCTATCAAGAAATGTTCTGTTTAAAAAAAACAATATAAAAAGAATATATAAAACAAATGTAGTCAACCGATATCAGGAACCAGCAGGGTCCAAGCTACCGGCAATCAGGGCTCCAAAGAACCTCCTAACAATACGAGCCGTGGTTCTTTATTATAACTAAAATAATGGTTAATGTTATGGGGGAGACCTTTGCCCAGCAGAGGTTAAAAAAATAATAATTTAACAGTAAAATAAGAAGCGTTGATTCTATTAACTGAAAACAATTTTTTTTCCAGTATATAAAAGTACCTATCTATTGATTTATCAGACTTTGTAGACTGGTATAAAAATACTTTACTATCACTGTAGTCAAGTAAAAGTATTTGTCTATTTTTTGTCTACGTGACTAACTGAGAGCAATACGAAATCTAAAACCGCTTCTAAAGTTGTGATTGAGGGTACAACTTTCGTAATAGATACAAGATTTTTCTTTTAGATAGAGCCAATTTAAATAAGGGTAGTATTTAAACGAGCGAACATAAATTCAAATTAAAGGTGTCAAAAATATTGAAAATGGGCTACTGAAATACTAAGTGAGCGACAAACAGTGGGCTAATACTAATGTTTAAAACACCGACTTGAAAATAGAAATTTGAGTTACTAGTTGTTCAGTACGATTATGTGATAATTCAAGGACTCCTGTAAAAAACTTAAAACAAGGTTATTAATCACTAGATTGTAGATAAGGCGTAGTCGACGAACCCCCGCTGAGCGGGGCTCCTATTTCTGTTTACAGAGTTTAAAGTAACCTAACACGAAGGGGATGGCGGGGTCTTAGTTCGCTCACTTCGCTCGCTCACTAGACCCCGCCATCCCCTTCGAACCTAACCTGTCCGAGTCGGGGTGCCACAAGTCTCTCTCAGCATTCGCTCGCTCTTGCTTCCTTAATTCTCCTTGCCGCAATGACCAGATAAATAGTTACTTACTTTGGTACAATAGTCGCCCATTTAGTATATTGGTCGCCAATTAAATTTTTATTCGCCCGATTAATAATTTCCCATAAATAGTTACTTACTTTGGTACAATAGTCGCCCATTTAGTATATTGGTCGCCAATTAAATTTTTATTCGCCCGATTAATAATTTCCCATAAATAGTTACTTACTTTGGTACAATAGTCGCCCATTTAGTATATTGGTCGCCAATTAAATTTTTATTCGCCCGATTAATAATTTCCCATAAATAGTTACTTACTTTGGTACAATAGTCGCCCATTTAGTATATTGGTCGCCAATTAAATTTTTATTCGCCCGATTAATAATTTCCCATAAATAGTTACTTACTTTGGTACAATAGTCGCCCATTTAGTATATTGGTCGCCAATTAAATTTTTATTCGCCCGATTAATAATTTTCCTTTAAATAATTCCAAAAAGTATTTAGGTCCAACCATTCCTCCATTCCCTCACATTTCTTTCTAATGTAATCTAACAATGTTTAAGGCAAAAGATAATTATCAACAGTGTTTAGGCGAGCGAGTATGCAATGACCATAAAAGTGTGCGGGCCTGCGCGGGCGCACAGTGGGGCGACTGCGCTGACTCACCAGTCATCGACCTTAAACATGTAGATTGAGGTAATACCATGACAAGTTTACGTTTTTCTTAAGAAATTGTATTTTATTGAAATATAAGCCACTGACAGTCATCATCATCTGCCTAGCTTTTTCCTAACTTTGTGATCTGTCAATACCCGTTTTTTAAATAGAGCGCCTGCCTATTTGACATCCAAAACCCAGCTAGTACTGGACAATACGATACCCCTTAGTAAAACTGGTTGTCAGACTTTCGGGCCACAGTCAGTAAATAAATCGACGGTTTGATTTGGTTTTTAAGTCTTTTATTATTTATGAGTCAGTTTTGCACATATCTCGACAGAATGATTAACTCGTAACGGTGATGTAATTTAGAAGAGATTATACTTTCGCGTTCACTGTTAGTTATTTTGTATGTTTTGTTTTAAGTTATCTCGATCATCTTAAGAATTATATTTCGGCAAGTTGACTATAATAAATGGATGCAAAAGATGTATTGCATTTCCTCTGCATTATTCCGTTGCTTAACACTGTTGACTTCGTAAGAAACTACGTAGGTAAGTATTGCTTATTATTCCACTTGGACGATTCCAAAGTGGATTTTTAAAGTCGACAAGATTCCTAAGCCTAGTAAACAGTTGCTTTATAAGAATTTCATCACTCGTATTTACTTTAATGTCCATCACTTTTGAGACTAGGGCGAATTTAAACAATGAAACTTCCACCCATCATCACAGCTTCACCGCGTTTTAGAGCTATTCTGAGACATATTACTTTGGAATTATGATACTCACCGTTCTTAAATGAGTGCGTCCAGATTCGTTGGTGAAATCTGCTCTTTCATATTCGTCATTTTAGATAAAATATTGATGCGAGTAAATCTTACAGGTACTAGGACACCATCCATCAACCCTCAAGATTTTAATTTGAAGGTGATACCATGATTATGGTACTCCTGGACACGGTTCGCATTGTTAGGATACCGGTGGGCTAATATTTTTATATTTTTAAATGTTTTTGTATTAGAGTATAGATAAAAATAAAGAAAAATGTATGAAGTCTTCAACCAATAGAGACAAAATATACGAATTAATGATGCACGATATATTATTTGCAAATTGAATAGCATTGTTGAAGACATTATGAATAAATTAATATCGTCAAATGAATTTTGATCGAAGATAACAAACACATTCAGGGTCGTAGCGATGAGTCATTTTATGTTATGAACTATGAGCTAATAAAACTTTTGGCTTTGATAGAAATGGTAAGTTTGGAATCCTGAGGTCATGTCAGTTTTAGTTGAATAATAAAGAAATTATTGGCGAAATTAAGCGTGTCCCCATATATTTTTGTCGACAAAAAACTCCAAGATTCCTTTGATTACTTTTAAAAATAAACTTGTTTGCGATGAACAAGCAGGAGGGCCGTACAATTTTCAATGGTAAACTTTTTATATCTATTTCATTATCACCATATCAGGGTTCGTCGTTCTGTCCAATTCGATCGGTACTGAACACCCTTGATAAATAGTTCATTAACCTTTCAAACATACTAAATGTGGTGGACATTGCAATTAGATACCACCCCATCGGTCGCTTTTAGTGGCCGTGTCAATATTGTCAACCCATACTAAAATTATAAATGTGAAAGTAACTCTATCTGTCTGTCTGTTTGGTACCTTTTCACGCCTTACGCCTTACGACAAAACGGATTTCGAATTTTTTGTTCTATTAGAGCCTGATGTCAGAGTTTTTATGCTGCAATGCGGCCTCTGACTTGGCTTTACATACCGTCAAGAAATATCTCTCAGGCATCAGGCATGCTGGTTTCCTCAAAATGTTTTCCTTCACCAAAGCAAGTGATAATTATACAAAACGCAAATGAATCCGAAAAATCAGAGGTGCGTGTCTTGGGTTCGAACTCGAGACCTTTGACTTGATTGTCCAACGGTCACACCACTAGGCTGTCACTGCTTATCTGCTCGCTCGATTACATTGGCACACGAGTAGATAATGACCTGAGGTAGGACATAGAATTATCTTTTATTCCGGTTGTACGTTCCCGATAAATTACCGATTCTCACACGGCCGCAGTCACGGGAAAAAGCTAATACTTCAATATATGGACAGAAGCAAACACTACGTCCATTTGTATGTTTTAAATAATTAATGAGAGCAGCGGTGGCCCAGTCGTGGCGGCCCCGACTTACGAGCAGTAAGTCTTGGATTCGAACCCAGGCAGGCGCATTACTTTGTGTAATTTATTTCATCACCACTGCTCTAAAATCGGTGAAGGAAAACATCATGAAAAAACCAATGTCCTAGAAGGAAAAAATCGAAGACAAGTTTGTGACATCTACCAACCCGCACTGGGCCCGCGTGGTAGATTATAGCCGATTCCCTCTCATAGAGAGGAGGCCTGAGTCCCAGCTGTGGGAACTATGTAGGCTGATTATGCTAAATAATTAATAAAAACCTTGCTTATAGTAACATTTCTGGGAAAGTTTTTATTAAAAAAACTGAAACTAATCATTAGTTTCAAGAACTTTTTAGGTAAGGGCGGCGCATTTGAAATGTTGAAGGTCGAATCAATTACTTACATTTTAAATAGGTACCACCTTATGTTTGATTTGGTATGGGAATCGATACAGGTGGCGTGAACGCTAATAAAGAAAGCCTTCGGAATATGGTAGTGATTTTAAAATTTAATAGTAAACGTTTAAGTTGGGGTATTTTTAGAAAATAAGTTTGGGAACCTGTAATTAGTAACAGCTGTCGTTAAAGGCCATCTTAGTGGGGTGCGTTGTCAGAATTCCTCCTCGTGTGCTTGATGGCTGCCGGTCCCTCTCGATACGTCTGGAGGGAATAGCAGCTGCTGGGCCGGTGCACCCTGGGCGTGGTCAGTATCCTTCCCCGAGGAATGGGAAGAGATTCTTATTCCTCGGGGAATGTTACTGTCCATGGCTAATATTCTGACATGGGAGGGGTCCATCTTGGACTTAGGGGGCGTTGCTCCGTGTGACCCTCTGAAAAGCAGAGGGCACAGCGGAGGAGCTAGGGCGGGCTCGGTGTGCACTGACCCTGCCTCCGAGCAGACAGTGAAGGATGCAGTCCTTCACTGTCCCCGTCGATATCGTAATCCCACCGTCGAAGTGTCGTGGAACACGTCTCGCGGCTTCGATTGGGACCGAGGGTCTTGGCTTAACCGCCCGGACCACGAGGTAGAAAACCTCTATAAAAAGTTACCCCGAATCTCAAGCGGCGGCGCACCGCGAGGAGATGTATGGCTGACGGGTTCCTTTGGAAAATCAGTCGCTAGTGCGAACCACTGCCGGGCCTGGCTATGGCTTATCTGGGTACAGGGGGCACTGCCCAGATGGACTTTTTATTTCCCCCATACTCGTGGGAACAAAATGAAAAATATTTTAACCCAAAAAACGGCCGATAACGGCGAAGGAAGGGAGGAGAGGGATGCGGGGTCGGAGTCCGGCGCCGCATCCAGCGATGTGAGCGCGGGAGGCTCAGAGAGCTCCCGGCGCGGGAGGCCCGGGGCTTCTGCGGGGAACAGGGAGTTCCTTCGCAAGCGGTCCAGGCCGGTAGGCGACCGAGAGTCGTCTTCAGAGGGGGAGCTGGCTTCGGCTCGCAAGATCCCCACCAGCAAGCGTGGCGGGATCCGCGGCAGGGGGAGAGGCCTCTCTGCCACCGAGAGGTCGGCACGGCTTGCCGCGGAGGCGCGCCACCCGGGGGTGGCTGCTGGTCACGGGGTGGCCCGTTCGGGCTCCTCTGGTGGCGAGGCGGGCGCAGACGGCGGCTCCGAAGCGGAGCGTAAGGCCGGGCTTGCAAAGGAGGTGGAGGCGGCGTTGAGGGCTGTCTCGTACAAGCAAAAGCCCTCCACCAGGCAAAGGGCTATACCCTCAGCGGTCGCCTCTATCATGGCGGCAGCGGAGGCCAGATATGCGGCGCCCCCGCCAGACGGCATGGTCAAACTGCGGGCGGAGGTCGCTCGACTGACGGCCGCCACGGAGCTTCTCCAAGAGGAGAACAGGAGGCTCCGGGCAGACTTGGCCAGTCTGCGTGAGTCCGGCTCTCGCGAGGCGCCCCAAAATGGCCAGCAGCGACCAAGCCAGGCCGTGCCGGTGGAGAACCAGGTCCTGAACCTGGTTCGGCAGGAGCTGGCTGCCTTTCAGGCGCGGTTCTCCGTCCTGGAGGGCATTGTTCTGCGCCCCCCCTTGGCGGCAAACAAGGCGCCCTCGGGCCCGAGGGCGGCCACATATGCGGCTGCAGCGGCTTCCGCACCGGGGCCGTCCGGCCAGCCCTCCGGCAGGGTTACGTCGGCTCCCAGAGGGCTGGCTCCGGCTAAATCGGCCCCGGTTGGGGGAGCGGCGGCCCTGAGGCAGGGCAAGGCGGCGGTCCACAAGAAGGGCAAGGCGGCGAATGTGCCAGCGCTAGCTGCGAGACAGCCGCCACCGCCGCCCCCCCCGCCCCCTAAGCTATCCGTGGCTGAGACTGGGTGGCAGGTGGCCGGAGAGAGAGCGAGGGAGCGAAGGGCGGCCAAAAAGGCCAGGAAGCGGGAGCGGAAGCGCCAAGGGAAGAAGCGGAATGGCGCTGCTAGGCTCAGCGCCCCGAAGACCGCAGCTGTAGTGATAACACTACAGCCGGAGGCGGAAAAGAGGGGCGTGACCTATCGCGACGTGCTCGCTAAGGCGAAGACGATGGTGGATCTCCGGGAGCTCGGGATCGCCGGGGGCCTCCGGCTTAGAGTCACCGCAACAGGGGCTCGAGTGCTGGAGATCCCCGGCGAAACCCGTGGCTCGTCCGCTGACGCTCTGGCTGAAAAGCTTAGAGCGTCCCTAAATGCGGACGAGGCCCGAGTGTCCAGGCCCGTCAAATGCGCAGACCTGCGCATCCTGGGTCTGGACGACTCGGTGACCGAGGAGGAGGTGGTGGCCGCCGTCACCAGGACCGGTGGGTGCCCTGCCGAGCAGGTCAAGGCAGGCACCTTACGTCCGGACCTGTCGGGCATGCGAACCGTAAAGGTAAGCTGCCCTGTGATGGCGGCGAAAGTCATTGTGGAGGGCCGAAGGCTCTTGGTGGGCTGGGTTTCAGCGCAGGTGAAGCTGCTGGAACCCAGACCTCTGAGGTGCTTCCGCTGCCATGTGGGGCACCACGTGTCGGTCCGGTGCACCTCGGAGGTGGACCGCAGCGGCCTGTGCTTCCGCTGCGGCCAGCCTGGTCACATGGCCGCGGCTTGCTCCGCCGCGCCGCGCTGCGCCGTATGTGCGGCAGCTGGCAAGCCGGCCGATCACCGGGCAGGGAGCAAGTCCTGCGGTACTTCCGCCAAGGGCAGGGGTAAGGGAAGGCCCTCCGCCACCACCGCCAAAACCCCCACCGTCGCCACCACCGCAGCCGCCGCCACTGTCGCCGCCACTGTCGCCGCCGCTGCCGCTACTGCTGCAACTTCCGCAGCGGGGCCCTCGCAGGGGGCCCGGGAGGGGGCTGAAATGGAGTGCCAGTAACGGCCCCATTACGCCTTCTCCAAGCGAACATCAACCACTGCGCCTGCGCTCAGGATCTGTTGCTCCAGAGCATGGCGCAGTGGTCGATTAACATCGCCGTGGTCGCTGAGCCGTACTTTGTCCCGCCCAGGGATGACTGGGTGGAGGACCTTAGCGGCTCAGTGACCTTAATTGCGTCGGTCGCCGCCGGTACCCCGACCCTTGAGAGTGTCAGGAAGGGTCAGGGGTGCGTAGCAGCACGGTTCTGGGAGATCGTTGTAGTAGGAGTCTACTTCTCCCCGAGCCGAACTCTCGCCGAGTTCCACAACTCCCTCACGGAGTTGAGTGTCGTCATCGGAAGCCATTCCCTCCCCGTGCTTGTGCTCGGGGACTTCAATGCCAAGAACTTGGCTTGGGGTTCTCGTTACACGGACGTGCGGGGTAGAATGGTGGAGGACTGGGCCCTGGAGACAGGCCTGGTCGTCCTAAATCAGGGTTCTGTCCCCACGTGCGTGCGGATGCGGGGCGAGTCGGTAGTGGACATCTCGTTCGCCAGCCCCGCTCTGTCGCCGTGTGTCGTTGACTGGCGCGTCATGGAGGGGGTAGAGACCTATTCCGACCACCGGTACATCCGGTTCGACGTCTCCACCCAGTCCTCAAGCGTGCCGGTCCTACAGGCCCCGAGTGGTCCGCGATGGGCGCTGAAGCAGCTGGACCGGGAGCTCCTCCTGGAAGCCTCGATCGTGCAGGCCTGGGTGTCATCACCAGTCAGGCCTGCTGACATCAACAACGAGGCGGGTTGGTTCCAGGAAGCCATGTCCGAGATCTGCGACGTGGCAATGCCCCGAGTTCGGCCAGGCAGCGCCCGGCGTCAGGTGTACTGGTGGTCGCGAGAGCTGACGTCTCTGCGCAAGGCGTGCGTTGCCGCGCGGCGCCTGTACGCCAGGCATCGCAGGCTCCGCATCCGCCCTCCGGATGCGGCAGCCATTGATGCGGAGCTGTACGAGGGGTACAGAGCGGCGAAGACCGCCCTCCAAGAGGCTGTCCGGCGGGCCAAGAACTTGGCCCGCGAGGAGATGCTGGAGTCTCTGAACGGAGATCCGTGGGGGCGCCCTTACAAGATGGTGCGGGACAAACTCCGCACCCGGGCCCCCCCGCTAACGCAGAGTCTCCGGCCTGAGCTCGTGGAGGACGTGGTGAGCGCTCTGTTCCCTTCGCGAGGGGAGCATCCTCCCCCGCCTATAGCTCCGCCGCCGCGTGCGGTGCCGGAAGCGGACCACACCGATGACGATGACGACGTTCCGGAGGTGACTGGGTAGACCTGAGAGTGGCGGTACGCAGGCTGAAAACCAGAAACGCCGCCCCGGGACCCGATGGCTTGCCTGGCAAAGCCTGGGTCCTGGCCTCTGAGGCTCTCGGGCCCCGACTGGAAGGGCTCCTAAGCGCATGCTTGGAGAGAGGCCAGTTTCCGCTTCGTTGGAAGACGGGGAAGCTGGTCCTCATCCGGAAACCAGGGCACCCTGCGGACTCTCCGTCCGCATACCGGCCCATCGTGTTGCTCGACGAGGTGGGCAAGCTCTTTGAAAGAGTCATTGCCAACCGCCTCGCCGGGCACCTTGCGGGGATGGGGCCGGATCTTGCGGAACACCAGTTTGGTTTCCGCAAGGGGCGCTCCACGGTGGACGCCATCATGCGCGTGAGAGCCCTCACGACGGGGGACGCGGTGTCCCGGGGCGGGGTCGTCTTGGCGGTGTCTCTTGACATCGCCAACGCCTTCAACTCCATGCCCTGGAGCTGCATTGGGGAGGCACTCCGGTATCACCGGGTGCCAACCTACCTTCGTCGTGTAGTCGGGGACTACTTGACGGATAGGGCCGTCATCTACCCCGGTCGGAGCGGAGAATGGAACCGGCGAGAGATGTCGTGCGGTGTTCCACAGGGATCGGTTCTGGGACCGGCCCTGTGGAACATCGGTTACGACTGGGTGCTGCGCGCCGACCTCCCTACCGGCGTCAGCGTAGTTTGCTACGCTGACGACACGCTGGTACTGGCACAAGGGAGGTCGCACGAGGCGGCGGCCGAAAACATGACACGCGGGGTTGCGATAGTCGTGGAGAGGATCCGGCAATTGGGTCTCGAGGTGGCATTGCACAAGTCCGAGGCCATGTGTTTTCATGGGCCTCGGAATGCGCCACCGTCGGGATCCCTACTGACGGCAGGAGGGGTTTCCATCGGCGTCGGGTCGACGTTGAAGTACCTAGGACTCGTCCTCGACAGCCGGTGGAACTTCGTGGAGCACTTCCGACGTTTGGCTCCCAAACTGGAACGGACAGGGGCTGCCTTCAAGCGGCTCTTGCCCAACCTGAGGGGTCCAAACGCCTCCTGCCGGAGGCTATACGCGGGGGTCGTGCGGTCCATGGCCCTTTACGGGGCCCCGGTGTGGGCGCGTTCTTTGAGGCGGCAAGCTGCCCACTACTTGAACGCGCCCCAAAAGGTGATAGCCATAAGGCTAATCCGGGGGTACCGCACGATCTCCGGCGAGGCGGCTAGCCTCCTTGCCGGATTGCCGCCATGGGATCTGGAGGCGATAGTCCTCGCGCGCCTGCATGAATGGCGCGCGGAGGCACTACGTCGGGGGGAAACTCCGCTGCCGCGGCAAATTGCCGCTCAGCGGACAGACCTCCGGCGTGATCTCATGGCGACATGGAGAGAGCGACTGTTGCAACCCCGTGCAGGGCACGCTACCATAGTGGCGATAAGTCCCCTCTTTGAGGAGTGGCTAGAGAGGTGCCACGGCGCCCTCACCTACCGCCTGACGCAGATCCTCACCGGACACGGATGTTTCGGGAGGTTCCTGCACCGAATCGGGCGGGAGGAAACGCCCGGGTGTTTCCACTGCGAGGATCGTCCGGAGGACACGGTGGAGCACACCGTAGAGGTCTGCCCCGCTTGGGCGGAGCACCGCCGTGTCCTTGTAGCGGCGATTGGCGGCGGCGATCTCTCGCGTCCGGCCCTGGTTCAAGCCATGGTCCGGAGCGAGAGGGAATGGGAAGCCGTCACCACTTTCTGTGAAGCAGTCATGCTAGTGAAGGAGGTGGCGGGACGTGAGAGGGAAAGAACCTCACGTCCCAGCCGCCGCGGGAGACGCCCTGGACGTCGGGGGTCACGTGGTGGCTCCCGGCCACCGTAGGCGCGGGCCTGTGGACAGCGAGTTATGGGCTAGCTCGCCGTCCGGCCGTCTTATGACGACAGGCCGTGTCGACGGCGCGTTCGTGTTCCACGCGCGCCTCAAAGAGATGTCAGCAACCGAGTAGGGGTCCGCATGGGCCGATGCCTGCCAGAGCTGCGGGACTGTTCGAAAGAGACACCGTGGCCCTGGAACACAAAGGGCAAAGAAGGAGCATGGATGGGTTTTAGTCAGTACAAGTCTGACACTCCCTTCCACTCCGCCCAGAGTGGGGGGGGTCATTTGATGATTTCCCATCCAAAAAAAAAAAAAAAAAAAGGCCATCTTAGTTGTTTATGTTTTACAGAAAAGGTGAAAAAAGAATATGAATAAATTTCAGTATGGAAGCTTTTCGTAATGAGTAAATTAATACATTTAAAACGTACCTATTAATTAAAAACACAATGTTAAAACAGTTACTAAAATTTATATAAGATAGCCGCGAGGGCCTCCTCTACCAAATTAAAAGAATCACGTAAATCGGCCAAGTAGTTACATACATTAAAAAAAAGAGATGCTGGTGGAATACATAACCTCCTCCTTTTTTAGAAGTCGGTTAATTTGTTCGTTTCAGTAGATAACATATTCATTGGCAATTTTCACGGTAGTTGAAATATTTTTACGGGCAATATAACGAGAATATATTATCATTATTTCCATGACATTAAAAAAAAAAAAAATTGTAGCCCACCGGTATCGGGAACAGGGTCCAAGCTACCGGCGGTCAGGGCTCCAGAGAGAGGAACCTCCTGACAATGCGAGCCGTGTCCAGGAGTACCGCTTTCTGAATCAAATTATTATCATTATTACCATTTGCAGGGATCCGCTGGATGCGAGACGCACGGGACCGGTCAATGTGGCGATACTTGGGGGAGGCCTATGTCCAGCAGTGGACGTCTTTCGGCTGAAATGATAATGATGATGATGCATATAGCAAGATATCGTTAAAAATATTCAAGTATCCTTAGAAAATGAAAATCCCAAATGTTATTTACGCTCAGAATAGGAATATGAAATTAGGTGCACTGATTACTATTATTCCCATACCTGACATGACCTACGATCAACATAGCCAAGAATGCATGGGGCATGTTTGTAAATATCTCACCAAAAACACAACAGCCAACATAATTGACATTATACACTGTAAAAACGTTGCATCATGCATGCAAATTCCATGCAACGTTAAACATAGAACGGTGTTTCTGTTCATGCATCCTGTTTCAGCCGCAAGGGGCGACAGGAAACCACATCGTTTGGTCGCAAAAGAAAAAGAAAACATTAGTTCAATGACTTTAGTTACTCTGTTTTTAAAACAGGTTTTTTGTTGCTAAATCTTTAATTTCACGTAGCGCGTGTAATTCGCGTGTAATGTAAGAAATTAAAGGGTGAAGATTCGACTTTCAATATTTTAATGAAGTTTTGGTACTTATTGTCGAATTGATGAATGAAATATATACCTAATAATACCTTCTTCGATCGACAAACGAAGATTAATACGTACATACATACAGGGTAATCAAACATTCTGTACATCAAACTAAGTAACTTTACGCAAAAATTAATGCTGGGAAACGACTTTTTTTTTGGGGTTTACGTCTACGTTTTACGATCGGAGTCGATGGAACGCACTCAAAGAATTTAGTTCGGGGGTCGTGGAAGTTTTTAAAGTAAAGTTCTTGCAGTAAAAACATGTATTTCAAAAACTTGTGAAAAAGTTGGAACTTGACCCCTAATATCTCCGAATTAGAAGGTTCCCGGGTATGGTCTACAACAAAAAAAAAATCGCAAAAACGGGGAGAACAAGTGCCTTTCGGCCTCGTTAAGGGTCTATTTACACCCTTTATAATAACGCTGGAGAGTTTACTGTGTGAACGCGCTAATCTCTGGAGCTACCACTCGGATTTGACAGCCTTATTCTTTGTAATATTCTTCTTTTGCATTCGATAGCCAAATTTTGAATGTTATAGGCTATTTAACATAACGTTACAACTCTTAGGAGCGGAGAAAAACGCAGAAAGGGCGAATGAGACCGCGGGGTACAGCTAGTCATTACATGGATCAAAGTTCTGAAACATAATTTTACATATTCCTTTTAAGGCATAATGAGATGAATTAGTACAAATTATATTAAGAAGATTTTATCTATGATCCGCATTCTAAATTCAAAAAAGAAAAAAAAAATATTCTACTGGTCACTATTTCCGCAAATACCTTTGGACGTTGAATAGTCAGCCAGCCGTTTCTGATCTCGGCAGGATCAGCGTCGTCCAAGGATATCGAAGATATAGTCCTAGGTCCTCGCGCCTTCCAATGTTCAGGCTCCCACCAATTCACTTGATCCAAGGAACGGGAGATACCTCGAGCTGCCATGGGAGGGAGCACCCTTTTATCCAGAACTTTCTTGGATATTTGCTATACTTCCTTGCTCCTTTAAAATGCTGGCTTCATATCGTGATATCACTGATACACCAGAATTTTTATTACCAAAGTTTTGTCTTTAATTCTAGGAACCACGTCCACCCTTCTCCGAAGCCAAAAGCTGAATGAAATGGAGGGTTGTTTGTTTGTACCCCTGGTTGCCTAGCAACGGAGCACGTGGAAATTCAATGTCACGGCATTATGAATAAATCATGACCTTTGCGGTACTACTGTTACGAGTAACTTGACCCAGTCAGGCAAATTACCACATCTGGTTTTAGCGAATGACGTCTTAATTCTTGGAGTCAAGGTTGATATTTGAACAAGCGATGTTTTTTTTCTTTTTTTAAGAAGCTGTACATCTTTGGTGTGAGGTTTGAATTACTATAACAGTATTTTTTCTGACTTCACGTCTTCGTGTAAACAATACTGGGAGGTTCTCAAGTTCCCTGCGGTCTTACAATGGATTGGTTTCAAGTTTATTGTCAGGCTTACAATAGATGCATAACTCTTGATTGGATTAACATCTTAATCGTGATTAAATTAATTAGCTGTCGTTTTTTGAAGCCTAATCTTTGATTTAAAACTTTATTTTAGCATGTTTTACAGAATGCTTTCTCTGCCGCATGAAATTAGGCTAAAGTGGCAACAGATTGGGTTCCGAACAACAGAACCTGGCAACGCGGTCAGCGCAGTAGGAGATGGCGTGACCAGCTGGACTTTTGACAAAAGGATTGGGCCCAAATAGGCAAAGACAGATAAAAATGGAAAGAAGAAGAAGGGAGAAGAATGGGAAGAAGGGTGGCCTTTGCCCAGGAGTTGGACACACCTGGACAAATGGACATTCTATCAGCGGAAACAGAAACTACCGAAAATTTATGTCAACCTTGTTGAGTGTCGTTGTACAGATACGAAACAAATATTGAAAGCAATTGCCACGTTTCTTAAGCGCTGTGAAGCACAACTGAAGCTTTCTGTGCGAATTATTGAAGTTATATAATTAACAAAACAATTGTTAGCTTCGTTCTATTGTTCATATGAAATGAACGAAGACATTTTATAAAGCTTTAAGTTATGATTGTTTTTAATAATTGGTGGTGTTTATGTAAACTTAGGTACGGCCATCATGGAATGTGCATTGCTAAAAATAAACAGCTTTGTCTTCGTGAGCTATGCGAAAGTTTTGCTAATACATCGTATATTATCATTACTTTCTAACTTTCAACAATCCTCTCCATATATCGCAATTCTAAAGATCATGTTCCGGACATTATCTTTGAGACTGTTATGACAATTTAAGTCTTATCATGTAGGTTTTATGCATCATATTGTGATGTGCCGCCCACGTTAGGTAAGCCAGCCATGTATGTATCGAAGATAGATGAAGGCGACTGACTCATATGTCCTTGTATGGCGTGGTTAGACGAACAGAACCGATTGATTACATCACAAGACCTCTTAATACTTTCCTTCTCGCTGCTTTGACATATTCAAAGGTCGTCTGAAGGCTCCAGATTTTCGTATTTACTAAGGACAGTTCAGTTCTGAAACTACGAGAGTTTTCAAAAATGGTTTGTGCTAATTTAGCTCTTATATCAATAAATTAAATGTTATATTACCGTGCATTGATGGTCTGTAGATTTAACCTCGCCTGCGATTTATATATGGTAATGTTCTTAATGCTCAATGCCTTAATTTTGCATTGAATCTGTTAATGATGTTGTTCCAAATTGTAGTGTATTTATAAAGCAGTTAGGTTACATTTGATTAGGTTGTATTTCATTTGCAATATAATAAAACAAAATATTTCTTCATTCGGTGATTCTTTTCGAAGATTAATTCGATCTACCAGCAATTCAATTTTGATTTAAATCATCTAAAGTCATAATTCATTGTCATGGTTTGCTGCAGTTCTTCGAAAGTTATAATTTACTGAGTAAAATCGCAAAAGAAAGTGTTACACCTAAAAGGCATTATTTTGCCGCATTGCTGAACTTTTTGCTTACGCTATTGATTGAAATAAAGCTCGTTTTCAGTCACGACTATAACATTGGCGTCAATAAATTTTTAGCTTTGGAAACTTTTGACCATAAGACAAAACGTTGTAACATAACTTTTTGAGTACCTATTTTATCTTTGGCTTTGTTGAAGAGGTCTATAACTAAATCGTTATCGTCTTCCGCGTCCTGCACCATCCTAATTCATTTGGTGTCAGCGCAGGTCTGATTTAGGTAGGTACTCGTATAGTTGCCAAAGTGGCGAAATGATTACCCAGTTGACAAAAGTCAATTGCCCTAGAGTACTGGGAGACCACGCTCAGAAGAAAAAGCGCAGGTCTTCTTCAAATAGTTATTTTATAGTTAATTGACACAGGCAAGACAAGCACTCATTATAGGATCCTTGGGTGACCAAGTTATTAACCACACAAACTCAAACGCTAAAGTGTGAAATCTTTATTGGAATCTTTTTTGAGAATCTTTAGACGCAAGGGTGTGTCGTCGCTGTTAGGCAGAGTACGCGGCAGCAGCAACGACATTCTGAAGATGATATCTAGTAAATATCAGTGTCGGATACAATCGCTCTGGGTAAGCATTGTGGTTGGGTGGGGTGGTAAAATAAATGTATGTTGAAAATGTATTATGTACTTACTAACAGGGGCGCCGGTAGAATTATTTCCAGGTGCATCTTGATAGGATCGGTTTCTCTATAGTTGCCCAAGATTTCGCACCCACCCCTGCCTACGGCCCTGACAATGGAAGACACGAGATGTAAGCGACCTGTGCATGCTGTGTTCACAGAAGAAGAGTAGAAGAGGCCACTAAACTGATTGACAAGCTGATGAACAGGACAGCAACCTAGACGCTTTGACACAAAGGACCGCCCAAACTAGCTTTCTTATCACCAGATAACAACGCTATAGCCCTGTTTATTACCAGTATCAGGAACACCTGACACACACAATAAACAAGGCGTTACTCTAAACCGGTTTCCAGTGATTTGTCTCCATCCACCCTTGCACCCTCCCACGTATTACTGCATAAGGCCGTGCGGTGCTCTTGCGCAGGTTTGCAAACTACAGCGATCTTATCTGCCTACTGTACAGATAATAATGTAACTAGATTATTATTGCTGTTAATTATAGGTGAGTGGATTAGCGTAGTTAATGTTAGCTGTTTAAACATGTTTAGGACTTGAAGCTTGGTTTTCTGAGATTGTATTGTTGTTTTTATGTTCACATCCAGAAATAATGGTGGAGTTTTCAGTTAAGAGATCATCAAGCTTACAACTTTATTGAGGTAGATTAGATGATGAACAATACCTTAAGTCTTTACTACCTAAAATATCTTAGAGATTGGAGGTTTTAAGTAAATAAGAGCAAGTTATGGAATCAGGCGTTTATTACTTAGCGGAAATCTATGACATTAAATGTTATTAATCAGATTATTAACCACACAGAATCACAGGGACCAACACCACTAATACAATCTCATTCAAGCGAATTTTATATTTGAACGTGCTCTTTTGAGAGATTTAGATCTTTCGTAAGAAGGTCATCAGAGTGTGCCGTCTTATGACGACAGGCCGTGTCGACGGCGCGTTCGTGTTCCACGTGCGCCTCATAGATATGTCAGCAAATAAGTAGGGGTCCGCATGGGCCGATGCCTGCCAGGGCTGCGGGACTGTTCGAAAGAGATACCGTGGCCCTGGAACACAAAGGGCAAAGAAGTAACATGGATGGGTTTTAGTCAGTACAAGTCTGACACTGCCTTCCGCTCCGCCCAGAGTGGGGAGGTCATATGATGATTTACAATCCGCAAAAAAAAAAAAAAGTGTCAAAATATTTATTATAATATGTTATTAAAAATGTGCTTGCTAACGCGGACGGGAGGGCGGTACTGCATCCTGCATTCACGCTAGAATCTTTTCGCGGAATTAAAACTAAATATTTTGCATAACATTTGATAAGAACAACTTAGCAAAAAGTTTTGGTTTTATGTAACTAACTTTGCTTACAACCTAAGACATAAATCAACATCATTTTAGTTAAGCAATTCATTAATTACATCCATTGTTTACATTGGTAAACAATGGATTAACAATGAAAAATTTCATTGTTAACAACACTTTTACCCAATTTCTTGCGCGTGGGTGAATCACAAGATTCTCGATTGTATCTTAATTGATTAACTATATTGGTGGTAAATCGATACATTTATCTCGTTTCAAACCAATTAAAGTGTTAAATAACGATATGTGTCTAGAGCTTGTGGGTGAAAAAAGACGAGTAATTTTCTTTTTAGCGCCAGGTCTTGTGGAGTGTCAGGTCTACTTCGCCTTTGTCTGAAGAAAGTCAGTTTTATGTGTTGTTTTTGTTCATGACCCATGAAGAGACTTGCAAGATATACATAACATAAAATCTCGCCTGTAATCCTCGAAGGGTTAGGCAGAGGTGTACCTAATAGTACACCCACATTTCGCCAATGTCAAAGTCCCATGTAATAGGGGGCGAGATTATTGCCATCAACCGATCACGAATTCAAACTCCGTGGCTGCTTCTGAGAAATTCCTGATAAAAAATCCCAATGACACTTTGCCCGACTCGGGAAACGAAACCAAGGCCTCTTGCTAGACCAACGAGGCAGTCCACCAGATTACGACATACATTGTATCTTAATATTGCTTATCCGTCTATGTATCTTTCGCTACACGACTAGATACTTATCGTTTTCTTTACGGGTCCAGAATCTTGAATTCCCAAGCTAGCTTTATCGGGAACTTTTCGGTGTCATCTAAATCCTACTTGGTTGTCACCGTTATTTATTTGGTTATCAAATGGTTAAGCTCTTGAATACCAAAATTAAGTCGAGTTTCTACCACTTTTACAAAGCTTTCCATTTGATAAAATCGTTAATTTTTTCCGTTTCTTGTGTTGTTATGTCCAATCTAGATTAAAACTTATTTACCTGAACCATTCATCATGAACTAACATTCATTTTCTCGCGAATGAGTACTATTAGCTAACATTAACAGCAAATCTAAATCAATGGCACCATTACTTTACTGTTCATTTAGCTCTGAATGTGGTCCGAAATTAGCTTTTTATGGGCGTTTTAGTTAAATATAGCTTTAGCCTTTTATGTTAGTGGGGCAACGGATGCCGATGGCGTGCGAACTGGGTATGGAACCTGTGGCACGCGGAGCTAATGGGTCGCAACCTGGTACTGCGCGACTGGGGAACAACAATAAGTGCCGTATTATCGACTGTGTGGCAAATTAAGCGAAATAAATGAGCCTGTGTGGCGGGGTCGCGGTAGGCCACGAAGGAAATAGCGGGACGAACTGGACAGGTTCCGTCAGAACTGAAGGAGGGCTCGCGGGTTCGCGAATAATGGAAAGATTGGAGGGAGGCCTTTGCCCAGGAGTAGGATTTGTCCCACTCCTGGGCAAAGGCCTCCCTTCACTACAGTCCACTGCAGGCTAAGGAAATAAAAAGAGCCTGTCCAGTCCAGTGCTAATAGGCAACTTTCGTCAGCAGCAGCACTCTGAGTGGTAAATCATGCTACTAGATATAACCTGCTGACGGATTTATCATCTTTTTCATTCTCAAATACATACTTCTTTGCACCTACTAAGACGAGAGAAGAAGGATGAGCAAATCCTTGTGAAGACTGTCCACCATCTTAATAGGTCGCTGGTTCAAATCCGGCTCGAAGGACCATCTTCAAGATCAACACTGTGTGTTTTATCCGCACATAAGTCATATTTTAATAAAATGTACTTAATTGAAAAAATGTTATAATCGGATTTCATTTGATAAATAGATGAGATTATAACTCGTAGAAGTATGAAGAAGTAGAAAGAGGGTCAAGTGTAAAAAATATATAAATATTTTACTTCGCTCGCTTGAGCTAAATAAATGTAGTTGAAAGCACAAGTAACATACTGAACTCCGTGCACGCGATTAAAAAAGGTTTCACGTGTTTATTTATTCAATTTGCTGTCGCTGAAAATATCTGGGGCGACCTTGAATGGTCAAGGTCGAGGTGAATCCCGCCCTATGACAGTTTAGAGGCGATTATATTTTATGCAGTAGATAGGTCCTCTGTTTTTTTACAAGTTTTTGAAAACTTTCTTCAATTAATTTTTGTTGTATATGGGTATTTTACCTGAATTAAAACAGAATTTATTTTTGTTTTATTTAAAGCCTTATGTCTGCAGCGTGGATTTCGAAAGTTATTCCACGGAAGTATATTAATAAAAAAATTATAAATAACATCACGTCTGTAGTGTAGGAAGTGTACCTAAATTACAGTCACATTCCGCCAGTTAAGTAATATTAATATGGATTAAGTATATTTAAGCTATTGTATATCACAACATTACTCGAAATACTGATACCTGTTTATTTTGATGGCGTGCTAACCGGGAAAACAAACGGGCGTGTGTTTAGTAATTAGGTTACCAATGATAATCGCAGGGTTGGGCTGACCTGTGAAGGCGTGGACGTTTGAGTACAAATTCACTGTTTATGAAACAAGTTTTATTTCAGAACTCTCCGTGAGTAGCGTTGATTAAAGTTGAAATTTTGCGACGAAAGTTACTTGGAATATACAAAATATTTACCTGTGAATACTGGGTTTTTGAATACAGCCCGTATTACAGTTTCAGACAAGTAGCCTTGATTTTTAAAGTATTTTGTATTTCAACCACAACTTTCAACAGAACTGATATTTAAGCTTTTCGTTGGCTTATGTGTGTGTTGTGGCTTTTCTCAGTAGCAGGCTAGAGTAAGAATTTGTGCCATGTTGATGGCAATACGATAGACCGTATGGACTACCGATATGACAGTGTACTCTACAGCTCTGCCCAATAATTCAGGAATTACAGGAGTTATGTTTTATTGTCTTCTTATCTAATTATCACCATCTCAGGTCCAGTTAAAAACCAGCGTCGGGCACTAGCTGCTCAGCACTTTGCTGAACTGGGCAAATTTGGCGCAGCCGTGAGACACACAATATTATCTGTTTTTTTTTCTTGTTAGTTTTAAGTTTTTATTGTGTAGATTTAAGTTTTTTATTTATTGTTATTTGTTTGTTGTGTGTACTTGTCATCATCATCATCATCATTTCAGCCGAAAGACGTCCACTGCTGGACATAGGCCTCCCCCAAGTGTCGCCACATTGACCGATCCCGTGCGTCTCGCATCCAGCGGATCCCCGCAACCTTTACCAGGTCATCGGTCCACCTAGTGGGAGGCCTTCCAACGCGACGTCTTCCAGTTCGCGGGCGCCACTCCAGAACTTTCCGGCCCTATCGGCCATCCGTTCTGCGAGCAATATGCCCTGCCCACTGCCACTTAAGTTTAGCTATTCTTCGGGCTACGTGTGTACTTGTGGCATGTGCCAAATAAATATGTTTTCTTTCTTTCTTTTCTTTCTAATTCGTTTTGATTAGTTACCAAACTACACAACTTCAACATACGAAATGACTGACCTGTCCCCCGTACCATGGACCTTGATGACTCAATACTACGTTAAAAGATTTACAAGAAACTTTGTAAGCTGCCTTGTTAATCACTAAGGATTACGTACACTATCAAGATTTGTGTGAGTCAGTCGCAAATGTAATTGTAAACTCAATTGAGTGAAATGCGTTATTGAAAGGAAACGCCAAGACTGTGAATGGATGCAATTCATCGCGAGTTAAGTGTGGTCTGGTCAATGGCATCCGTATTGATAAATGAATATAGAAATAAACTGTTGTTTGTGGTAAGATTCTGATCGATTGTTTATTCTTACTAATCCCAATTACTTTGCAGTCTACTGGTAGATTTCAGGCATCGGTAGATCTAAACTTTCAACGAGTCAGCCTGAGGTAGAATTAATAATACGGTTCACTCTTTCTCACAACGTGGAGGCCTGCAGTGTCCAGCGAGACGAGTGAGAACACTATATTTAGTTCATGTATTCATATATTTTTTTAATTTTCAAATATATAATAATAGCATAAGACACAATTTCGAAGGCAACCGTAAACACAACCAACATCTGCAGCAGCAATGCCGCTGAATCATGATAACGGATCGCACCTACACGACTGGTTTCTTTCTATACAGTAAGTCTATAAAAAACAGGTAGGTATGTACGTGTGGTTTCAAAACTAAACTTGAAATCAAACCGTCAAAACAGCAATCAATTAATTTTCCCAGCACAAAATCATCCAGCAGGTCATTATTGCCGCTCCAGTCACGGTAGGCGACCAGACAAATAGTCTATTACAATACACAGCTAACATTCGTGTATTATTACGGCACAAGTGTTATTATGGCACACTTATTATTATTACGGCATACTTTGATAACCGGACGGACGACGCGAAATTATCGGCCAAAGAAAATAGTGAATTTAATGTGGTTGATGTAAATATTATTGTAATGATTTTAATGTTTAGGATGTGATCATGGTTTGTTATCATATCCTGAACCACAGACGCATTTTTAAAATGTTCTAATAAAAGATAAAGATAAAGATAATTTATTTGTCAAACATGCGTTTACATAAACTGACTAATCAGACATGCAAGGTATTGCATTAATAGATGTCGTGTGCGTCCATGTTTTGCCACTAACGGCGTACAAATTTTGTAGGTATTATAAAAAAATTATATTTAATTGCATTTTACATAATGCAAGCATGCATTGCATTGCAATGCATGCAATGCATTGCATTGCAGTTGCATGCATATTTTTTTTTTCTTTGCATTTTTTTTTAATGTAATTTTATTATGTAATTTTTGTAGATTTTGAACTTCTTTATTAAAATACCATGAGTATCTACTCTAATAGAGAAGAAGATGGCATGCTGCGGGGACTCGAAAGTTGACGAAGGTAATTTTATAAAATCAAAACAATTTAAATAAATTAAATTAATGTTTTTTTTTTATTCTTGTCATGGATAAACTAGGTACCAACTTAGTAAAAATATTGTACAACACCTAGTATTTATGACTCGTGGACAGATTTATTTTACAAGTTTTTTTTTTTTAAATAAATAAAAAAGTCCTGAATATCTCTTATCAAATGGTGCTACACACTCAAACATATTGAAATAAACTACCTTCCTAAGCCTGCGTTTAAAGTGGTGTACTAATACTGAACAAACACTCCGCCTAAAATCATCACCAGTGCCGCGTCTGCGCCGGCGCAGCCTTCTGTAAGCAATAACCTAACATAACAGCTATCTCACAAGTGTAACACACATACTGCCCAGACGAATGAATAGCATAACAACAAAGAGCAAGTACTCCTATTAATAGCGTCACTAATCAAGTTGTGCGCCACTCTATCGGATATGATTATACCCGGCGTATGCGCATACAGTCTAAACAAACCATTGTTTTCATTAGAAGATATTGCAACTCAAACGAATATCAACTTAATGTTCGAGTAAATAAGTTTATTTCAGAATGACGTACTAGTCGTTCTGAAATCAAGTTAATTATTGTAAAAGCCATAAAAATGTTTTAATTTGTAGTTGTAAACTGAACTTTATGAATGGGAATTAAAGTTTTTAATCTAGTAACACATATTTGGAAACTAAATCGCGAACGAAGTTATAAGTGCAACGTTCTCAAGATAGAAGAAGAATTGTGGAGTAGCCATTGTGTAGACTTTTAAGGAACGATAAAGAACAAAGGTTGTTGAATTGAAGGGACGTGCGTTGTTTGATAATATGACGACAGTTTTTCTATAAGTTTCAAAAGTATGTTTTGTTTTCTTAGAAAAACATTGTAATTTGCATCTAAATAAAAGAATTCCATCGTACGTTCATTGTTCGTGAAGAAGACATAATATTAATTTAGTGAAACAATCGCTATTAATCAAGCGGTTACGAGACAGAGGGTTTACACACAGAACTGACATTCCTGGCTTAAATAAAAAACCTATTTTTTTTTTACGAGCAAGTCCCTTCCCAAAAACGACACACGTCTACCCGTTGGATTTTATGGTAACGAGATATCAGACACACGGCTGCCTAAGCTTTGCATGTTGTTACATATTCAAAGGTACCTCTCTGATTAGTGAGAAGGGCTCGTTAGCACTAGGAATAAGTGGACTGTTCTTCGCAGAATAAGAGAATCGTCGTATGGAATGAATAGAGATTAATTCTAACTTTTTAAACTGTCATGGTCACCAACATTATCTTTAAGACTAGAAACGGGATATTTACCATGTTTACTGTTGGTTTTGAGTTCCCGATATTTTGGCGCTGTTGCAAGTCTCACGGAAAAACTCTTCAGTTTATCCGTGTAAACATGATAAATACCCCGTTTCTAGTGTTAATGATAATGAGATTCATTCTAATTAGGTATATGCATTGGAAATCTTTTTTAGAAAGAGACTAGACTTGAAAGGACATAAATGTGTAATTCTTTTAGTACAGTCCACAACAGTACTTCTAGAATGTTTTTCATCCTTATTTAATGCACGGGTTTTTCTTTGCAGATCTCCTTAATAAAAAGGTTACTTCAGAATTAGCCTGCTAATCTACTATAGTAAGAGAATGTCTACAGAATAGCTCAACACTTTACTTTAAATTTTGAACTTAAATAATACCTTTGAACCGTGCTTCGCAAAATATTTCAAGCGAGAACCAATCATAAGCATTTACAAAATTTACTTGAAATCGGTTGGGTGGTATCGGAGATTAGCATTTACGAACACAGTGACACTTGATTTTATGTCTTATTAAAATAAGATCTTTTTTATTTAAGAAACCCCCCGTATAAAATCCAAGTTCCACGACATATCTGTTTGCTGAAAAGAATAGAATATAATAGGTCTTTATTTGCTTAGAATGTAGGTACATAAAAATAGGTTGTTAAATTATATAATAGGATCCATGTACATTCTGCCTTAATATAGCATGCAAATGTAGTACATAGCAAAGGATAAAAAGGATAATACAAAAAATTATAATTTAAGAAATCCTGCACAGAATAATAACATTTGTCTACAAGTAATTCTGTGAAAAGTTTTTTAAATTTAATTTGTGCAGGCTGAACGCAGCTCCATAGATTCCCTGTTCCATTGAGTCAAGTGCCCATTATGATACATTCTTCAATTAGTCAGGGCAGCATATTGCCCACCAACGAACAATAAAAGTACTAGGAACGCATTTCTGTTAGATGCTTCGAAGAATAGCTTGCGACTGGGGTATTAATTGTATGGAATTACTAACACTCTCGTATAAATTAAGGTGAAATTTCACTTCCAAAAGCGAGTTTAAGGAATTGTTGATAGATTCAGTTTATACAAAGTAGTTCTGTGACAGATTGAGTGATAATAGAAGATAGGAAGATATGTGATTGTTCCTAAATTACTCTAGGCTAATAATATTTTCGTTTTGTGTCGCCAACGTTCTGGGAGATTCCAGACGTCCTGGCAGATCGCAATGCCTAACGGAACGGAAGATAAAGGTCGTCTTAAAGATTTAATTACTAAAAGATCATCTACAAAGGGGATAACTAAATTCAAGCTTCAGCGCCAGAACGTCGATCATCATAAGAAAATATGAAGACATGGTCCTTATCACCTCCTAGTTCTTAGACTGGATATAAGATAACTCTACGAGACTGTGTTACTAAATGATGATGTTGAGATGTTTCTTGAATCAGGCATAAAGGGAACGGACTTGGATTTTATGATTTAAATAGACTATTCAGGGATAAATGTATATTTTGTCTTGAAATACAATCAATGTAATCTGAGATACATTCAAGTAAATGAAGACCGTTGGAATATGAGTGAAACCGCGACGACAGCATCTCAATAGACTTGACTCAAAGTAGGTAGCACATTTTTCAATCCTGATCAGTATAACTCCGAACACGTAGCTGAAATGTTTCGGAGAAAACATTGTGAATTAACAAAATGGAATAAATTTAAATTAAAGGAATAGTTTCTGAGTAACAATCTGAAAATGCAGCAGAGCGCAATATGCAAGTCAAATACATGGTAAACAATGAGGCAGACAATTTATTTTAAATCGTTCATGAAAGTCATTTGAGTACTTAAGAATTATAGAAGGGACTACTTAACCTTAGTGTGATAAACTAGCTTTTTGCCCGCCGGCTTTAGGTCCGAAATTATCCCACGGGAACGAATGTATAGTCGAATATTCCATGTCTTAACCCAGGTTTTAGTCAAAATTTCGCAGTCCGTGCAAAGGAAACAGATAGACAGATTTACTTTCGCATTTATTATTGTTAAATAATATGAATTTATACGGTAATATCGATCGATGTACAGTAGAGACCATAAGTGCAGTAGCAGTTTACTGTACATAAAGTCTGTTTAAAAAAAAAGGTGATTGTGATTAGACTGAAAAACTGATTAGAAAAAAAAAGGTGATTGTGATTAGACTGCTCTAGTTTTAGCATAGCAACAAAACATCAATTATTATTAAAATGGCAACAATTAAGTTATCCGTTCCACGCCATTTCAGACTTTTATAAATATAGCCATAATGACATAACAACAATTCTGAAAACCTCAGAACCCCCCAAAACAGTTTAAAGATACAATGACAAACATAAATTAGATCAAAACTGACAGTCAAGACCAAAACCAGTGTGGGTCGTTCGCATATCTGGTATCTGGTATCGGTATCCAATCTTGGCACTATTATGTTACACCCACTGCGGTACTTTTAAAACGGCCGTGAACATTTTTGGGTACCGGAATACGGTTTTGGTATCGCCAATCTGAATGAGTGTCGTAAATATCCGTTTATTTTTAATATGACAGTGATAAATGAATATAGGATTAGAGGTTTATTGATCAGGAACGATAAAGGACCTTTGTGTTTGATAAATTAGATCTTTTTCTTGTCGATGTCCAAAATTTCATAAAATACATTGGCCAAAAATTGAGCCGAGGAGCTCGTGGCTAAATAATAACAGCCGCTCGGGTCGATCTTTAGGTGAAGCCGTGTTTGCCTAGGTTGGCCTGTGGATGGGTGACCGCTCATTACATACCGAATTTCCTCCGTGCCTCGGAAAGCACGTTAAGCCGTTGGTCCCGGCTGTCATTTGAAGATCTTTGACAGTCGTTAGGTAGTCAGTGGCCTAAAGTCTGACAACCAGTCTTACCAAGAGGTATCGTAATACCCAGTACTAACTGGGTTGTGGAGGTCAGATAGGCAGTCGCTCTATGTAAAATACTGGTATTCAGCTGCATCCGGTTAGACTGGAAGCCGATCCCAATATAGTTAGGAAAAGGCTAGGCAGATGGTTTTGGCCAAAAATTTGCTATACGAACTCCGCTGGCTGATGCAGTCATAAGATCGTCAGGTTCGCAGGCAAATATTATGTGCCCATTTGTCTTAAAAAAAAAATACTATCCGAACTAGACCCGATTACAGCCCACTCCCTCTAAGAGAGAGGAGGCCTATGTCCTGGTAAAAGTGATTATTTATACATATAAAAAGTAATTATAGCAGCTGTGAACAACGTGCTGTCTATTCCTGCTTAAAAATAGCAGTTTATAAACGAGGCCTTAGTCTTATTCCATAGCATTCTTTAGCTGGGCGATGGACCTCTGCCAAGTTCCAATACTACCTACTCTAGTCTACTCTCTCCGCTTATACAGGGTGTTACAAAATAAAAGCGAGAGCTCTCATGTGGTGACTCAAAGCATGAAACTGAACCATTTTGGTTTTGTCTTTGGAAATACATAACTTTTATTTTTACCTTGCAATTTGATCAGCTGATGGCGTCAAGTCCTTTTTTTTTTTTTTGCGAATTTGTAGTATTCGTAGAACAAAAATGGTTTAGTTTCAAGGTCTGTTTATTACGTTACACCTAGTATACTCTACCTCTAATCATGCTAATACTACAAGTTACCTTTGTATCAGACAAGCTGCTGCACATTGGTTTAGGTAAGTATTTTTCTTATAACAAAAATAAAAATTAGCCACACACTCTAGTATAATACATCTACCTAATAAACATCTTAAATTCGCTGACAGACAATCTACAGCGTGAACCGCTGGATCTAAAAACATAAAAATTTGGAAAACTCGTCGATGTTCCTTAAAATAGCACAAGGAGAAAAAAAAAAACAGAGAATCAAAATTTGTACACGGTAAGTTCGATATATTTGACGATGGAAAATCTCAGCGGGCTTATGATATACTTATAAACCTATTTGAGCAATGCCTAAATATCCCGGGCGGTGACGCGGGACGTCATCTTTAAATTGTTTTTTCACTTATAGTTCTGTTCAAACTTTATGGCGCCTCGGAAGTTAGTTGCGAGTGACTGGCGCAGGTATAATAATAAAGCAGCGCAGAATCAACGTGCACAGAACACAATTTTAGGCATCAGCGGAGTGCAGATATACTATCGTCTTGACTGTATATAATGCGGAAACCGTCACTCGCTAACTACCGAGCCGCCATAAAGTAACAGACCTGTTTTTTTTTTTTTAATTTAAACGTTGCCCCACACTAGGAATTTCTCCTGTATCGTGGACGCGTTTACAAACATTTAAACTCACATACACAAAGAGCAAGACCCGGAACAACTACCTGTAGGCCATACAAATATTTGTTCCATGTGGCAATCGAACCCGCGACACGAAGCGCAGCAGTCAATCGCTCAGCCACTGCACCAACCGTGCCGTCATTTAACTATACTGATAATTTGGTTGTTTTATTCTAAACTCTAACTAGTGTTTCAAGTGAATACCACAGGGCTTATCATTCATAACCTCGTGCGTGCTCGAACATGTGTTTAAACTTGATCTTCATTGGGTCGCTTTTTACAATATAAAACAATAACACATTCTGACGCACATTCCTTTCACACTTGTGTTGCGTTCAACACATTTAGCGTGTGAAAGCTTTTAACTCTATATGCAGACACAATACTGAGCTTACCGCAACAAATAAGATACATTGCTGCCTTGCAACTATGTCATTAAAAGTTAAGTGAAAGAGTGGCCCAATGAATGGAATTTGTTTATGTTGATCTGGATATTTTTATGTTTTCCATACTCCTGGTTAGATGTCATCATCTATCTGCATTCTGCAGTACTAGAATTTGACCAGAAGCAAGACAGATGTATTGTAATTCAGAGATAATATTGTATAACATGTCATGTGACTGTTTTAGTTGGCAACTTTTAAAAGTGTTTTTCTGCTTTTGTGTTAATTGTAATTCCATATTAAAACAAACATAGTATTTTAGAACCTGTCTTAATGTTGCAATCGTTACTCCAAGAGAAAGACCTCTTTTCAACTTTCGTAAGTGTAGGTGCCTGTACAAATTCGTATTGAATGTACCATTCTTTTAAAACCGGAACACAGCCACTCTAGCTGGCAAAAAAATTGGTATATTGGTAGTATCTCTCCAGAAGAACTGCAAGATGAGGTTTACTCTACTACGAACGAAAATAACCTTATAGTGAAAAGGGAAATTATTAATCGGGCGAATAAAAATTTAATTGGCGACCAATATACTAAATGGGCGACTAATGTACCAAAGTAAGTAACTATTTATGGGAAATTATTAATCGGGCGAATAAAAATTTAATTGGCGACCAATATACTAAATGGGCGACTATTGTACCAAAGTAAGTAACTATTTATCTGGTCATTGCGGCAAGGAGAATTAAGGAGGCAAGAGCGAGCGAATGCTGAGAGAGACTTGTGGCACCCCGACTCGGACAGGTTAGGTTCGAAGGGGATGGCGGGGTCTAGTGAGCGAGCGAAGTGAGCGAACTAAGACCCCGCCATCCCCTTCGTGTTAGGTTACTTTAAACTCTGTAAACAGAAATAGGAGCCCCGCTCAGCGGGGGTTCGTCGACTACGCCTTATCTACAATCTAGTGATTAATAACCTTGTTTTAAGTTTTTTACAGGAGTCCTTGAATTATCACATAATCGTACTGAACAACTAGTAACTCAAATTTCTATTTTCAAGTCGGTGTTTTAAACATTAGTATTAGCCCACTGTTTGTCGCTCACTTAGTATTTCAGTAGCCCATTTTCAATATTTTTGACACCTTTAATTTGAATTTATGTTCGCTCGTTTAAATACTACCCTAGTTAAAATCCTCTATAAGGTTAGGATAATGTATTTCCTTTCCATCAGAGATGTGCGAAGTCACTTGCTAACATCGAATGATCTGACCAATATGAAACGAACCAATAATATCGTTCCTTTTTCACAGCGTGAACTAATATAGCTACGTGTTTGGTTAGTTTTACGCACATTTTCTCATATCTCTTGTAAGATGCACCCTTAGGAACCTCGCGTAGTACACGGCCACGCTCACACCAAATTTTAGCCACAGAAGCTTCGTCCAGGAAAATAGTTTGGTCGCTCTACCGCTGCACCGGGCGTCCGACCAGTTCTGTCCAAGATAGCGGCCAGTCATGCGACAAGATGTGGTTGTGGTCGCGTAGTGCTCGAGGTCCTTTATGACTTATGTTCACACAACTTTTGGTCGTAGCTCTGATGTCACACTTCCAGATAGGTTTAGGCTATCTATAAATCGATCGAAAGGGAGCGACCGCCTACGCACTGAAATCCAGTAATTGGGGCAAATGGATTGGCTTTTTTAAGCGAATTTTGTTTGTGGCACGCAGTTTGTTTTACGATCGATTAGTCTTTTAGTGATAGTGAAGCATTGGTTACGGTGACTCGTGCGATTTTTTCGAGCTAAATGAGGTTCTTTTAGTGAGAATTGTAAGCATACAAGTTTTGATTCAACTTTAAAATAAACATCTAGAATTTGAACTGATCATCAAACGGATAATTTCATACACTAAGCTTTCACAGTTTGCGGGACTGTTCGAAAGAGATACCGAGGCCCTGGAACACAAAGGGCAAAGAAGGAACATGGATAGGTTTTAGTCAGTACAAGTCTGACACTCCCTTCCGCTCCGCCCAGAGTGCGGGTGTCATTTGATGATTTCCAATCCGAAAAAAAAAATGCTTTCACAGTTTAAATCTAAACTTATACTGTCACTTACGGGATATCTTCCGTGATTGTTCGTTATTTTGAGCTCTCGATATTTCGATGTTGTTGCAAGCGCCATGAGCGCCATGTTGTGTTAGCTATGTAAAGGAGAGTTCGGCTTATATTCATTGTATATGGATTAGTAAAAATGATTAAAATTCTGTAGCGACAAAAATTAGACATTTATTACTGTAATTTTCTGTTACAAATGCGAATACTAGTATTCCCTGTTAGCAAGTAACAGTAACTATTGCAAGACACTTCAATTTACCAAATAAAAAAAAAAAGCACAGAACTTATCTTGGGATATAAAGTTGAACAATTTAACTGTAGCTTTGCGGTTGGTGTAACCAAGAACTGGTACCTACCTAGTTAACCAGGATAACATGAGGTAAAAGCTACAATCAAGACTTACTTCTAATTTATGACAAATTATTAAGTATGTTACAGGGCTGGCGTTTAACTGATACGGGGTCTGAGGAAGCTGCGCGTTACGGGAGAAGTGTTACCAGTCAGAGGGCGAATGACTGAGCTTTTGAAACGCGTCACCACACTCATCCCGTATCGGGTAGCTACGTCAGGCACGGTCTGTAGCTATTAAATAGAAGGTGAAAGGGACACCGACGCAACATATTGAACCCGGGGCGGGCTCAGAATGATCTACTGAATACGTGGTACACAGAAATTTTTAATCGGTAATTTAAAAAAATAAACTGGTTTTCCGTACATTTCGACTGTGTAGGTACTACATCTATACATTTGTATTTGGGGGGAGGGGGGGAGGGGGGGGGGGTGAAGAATTATGTACGCAAAAAAGGAGGCGGTTATTATTCATATTGACACAAATCGAGCAGTGTTGGATTTTACACTTTTTGTTAGTAAGGTAAAGAGACTAGTTAATATTTGCCAAGTCTTCACATCGTATTTTAGTGATATCGATGTCCAAGAGGCTAAACAAGTGGTAATTCCTTTCATATCGTTTTTTTATTTCTACAACGGATTACAATAGGATTAACGTAAGCGATACGCTAGCCTATGTCAACGTCAGTACAATACATTTTTAACTTTTATTTTACCATTTTTGTTGATAGAATTTCTCTTAGTCTAGGCCCTCAGCTATCGCATCAAAAATATCCTTTTCTGTCAATTTTTTTTAAAATTCATTTCGAGTTACTAAGTACGTTTAGTTATCCTTAAGACGCAATTTCCCAAAACATTAACCAATCCTGTCTCAGATAGATTTAAGATTGTAGACATACCCTCGTTTTGAATATCCGTTAATCTCTTGCTTAACTTAGAGAAGATCATAATCTTAAGCAACGCTTTTCCCTTTGACAAGATAAGGTAACTTAGCAGTATCCTTTTCATTACAAAACCTTAGGTACTTAAGTTACTAAGGGATTATAATAGCGTGTTAAGAGGGACTCGGGACGGGAGGGTATGTTCGAGACGTCCCGATTTTTCGAGATATCCCGGAACGTTACGTGAGCAATCCCGATATGAACTTGTTTGGCCCCATTTGAAGGTTATAATTCTCTAGTAGTTTTTAGGATGCTCAGAAATGGCAAGAAGGTCATAGCCATAGACATTTTTTTTTTAAGAAGAAGACTTGACTCAGTAACTGGAAAAAAATTGCTAGCTGATAGATGTTTGCCAAGTTAAAAGATGGTTTAGATTTGAACAATTTCACCGAAACTCTTGATATAATAGCGACTACAAGCGAGATCTTATTAAGATAGCCTAAATCTAGCAGTTGCCCAAGGCGTTGCTGTTATCATGTCTGGCAAACTAATGAGGCAGATGGAGAAACAGACTTTATGAAGACACAGTCTGATGAGATGGATTGTCGGGTTAAATAAAATAAAAAACCTAAAGCATATTAAATTGAGTTTTAAGAGGACATTCCATTTTACGTACAGCAATGTATACAGACCAAGCACACATGAACAAGCACAAATTCATTAGAAGCTATCATCCCACAAGAGTTGTAAAAAAATCGAACCATATCATCGAAATATCTACTAATACGAGATTAGATACCGATAACATCAGGCCAGACAGTAGACAAACGACACCCAATAATAAAAACAAAAGTAAAGTCACCCATCTAAAACAGCAAGCAAGCATTTCACCGCATTTCGAGTATACGTCAACATTCCGGGCCTACCTGGTGACCCGCCAAAGTAAATTGGGGTCAGCAGCAATTCAAGTTAACCCTATGCACTTGCACGGAGCATTTGCAAGTAAATGACGATAACGGTGTGGTTTACAGTTAAGTATTGAAAGTGCGATAAAACATACGAAATGGGTCGGGGGCTTGGGTGTGATAGCGGCTTTATCACTTCACAGTTGTTGTAAATATATGCTTAGTTGTCGTTTAGGGCAAAATATAGTATAGTAATACATTATGCCAGGTTCAGAGCTTTTACGACAAAATTATTTATTGATTTTATTAATTTAGGTGTACAATAAAACGCAATCTGTTGCGTGAGCGCCTGCAACAGTACGGTCCTGCGACGGAAAATGCTGTGCAATGGATCTAAGGCTAGACTTTAGGGTGATTGTGGAGAATGCAATTGTGTCCCCGCACCCCAGTCAGAAGTGACGAGGAAGAACATCGTGTAGTTTTTAGTCAATAGGAGTCTGACAGGAGGCCCTCACTGAGAATTTCCAGAGGTAAGTAAAAGGTTTGGATAATATTACCAAAACTCTTGAACCAGAGTGAAAATAATGGCTACTACTAGCGAGATCCTGACACTATCGAAATCAAGTAGTTGTCGAATGCATGGCTGTCATCTGGCAAACTAATGAGGTAGACGAAGAAACAGAATTATGAATGTACAGACTTCATCACTATATGAGATGGCTTGTCGAGATAAGTTTGGGCACGGGTGGGTTTGATTAATCAATATTGTTTTCTAAGTACCTACCTCCTGTCCTGCATAAATAGCTGGGCTTAATTTAACATCGTATCTTCATTTAACTATGCAACTAGGGCACTTACTTTAAGCCCCACTATTTTATAAGCCTTATCTAAATGTTTGTTTGGTAACATGCCTGATAAACCATACGTTATGAAATGTATGCACGGTACAGTTGCACATAGACTATACCGGGTGTAAACAGACCCTTCACATATCCGTCAACCAAGCATTCTGTACATCAAACTAAGTAAGTTTACGCAAAAATTATTGCTGGGAATTGACTTTTTTTTTTTGGGGTGAAAAATCACGTTTTACGGTAGGACTCGATGGAAAGTACTCATAGCATTGTGCTAATAAATGGATTGAATAGTACGAGGGTCGTGGAGGTGTGTAAAGTAAAAATTCTACATTAAACACATGTATTTAAAAAAAACTTGTGAAAAAGTTGGAATTTTTACCCCCAATATCTCCGTAACTAGAAGGTTCCCAGGTATGGTCTAGAACAAAAAAAATGATCGCAGTGACGGGGAGAACAAGTGCCTTTCGTTTATGTTAAGGGTCTATTTACACCCTTTATTTATGATCACTGCATATACCTAACTGCTTATCTTTCATTATATTGTGCACATTTCCTTCTCCCGAAGCCGATGGAGGAAAGTTTTGACCGAATGGTGGTCCAGGTTGGCCCAAAAACCAGGGCCGTCCAAAAGCGCGTTGGGTTGACGATATCGTCAAAGTCGCGGGAAACATATGGTTGAGGACACCAGCGTAGCAGGTGGTTGAGGGACGCACAGAACCGAGAAGTATGGCAGAAGAAAGGGAGGCCTGTACCCAACAGTGGGTGATTCCAGACTATCATGATGATAATGATTTCCATCTCAGAAATCGGTCAGATAGAAAATTCAGGCGCTATCTAATTTTCAATCATTCGCCAACAATAATGGCGGCAAATGTCTAACTGTAAATCGTACTTACTGAAATAAATATAATTTAATTTTATCACACTAAGTTTATGAACTGACTGTATTCAAAGGGTAACAAGTAAAGAAGTTTACACACTGTCGACTAAAACGGTATACTGCTCTACTTTAATAATAATGGTATTATTATGATATGTGATAGTACTTAATCAATAATCAGTGAGCTGCTGGTAGTCGCTGTACAAGCAATGTTTATTGATTGTAGCTTGAAATAATTGATATGCCAACTCTGGTAGTACGTAGAAATATGCTATTTTGTAAATCAATTTATTAAAGCCACAACTATTACTATTCTAAAATCTTAAATTTTTAACTGCGAGACAAGATTTTAGTTATTCCATTTTATTCTGTAAGAAAAGTACTTAACTATTATAACTAAAAGACGGGATATTTACCATGTTTAATGTTGACTGACCATGAAAGTTTAAAATCTTATAAGTACTTAATTTCTCAGGATCATCATCTGCCTAGCATTTTCCCAACTATGTTGGGGTTGACTTCCAGTCTAACCGGATGCAGTAGAATACCAATATTTTACATGGAGCGACTGCCTATCTGACCTCCACAACGCAGTTAGCACTGGGTAATGCGATACCCCCTTGGTAAGACTGGTACTTTATTAAACAGGAAAATTAATTTTAATTATAATAATTATTACCATCACTCTAATGCACTACCAATAATTTTCATCTGTGTAATTTGTCATTGAGTAGGAATCAACCAAGCAATCATTTAAAAATTGAATCACTTGCAAACTTGTTATCACTAAACGATCCATCGAATATTCCAGAACCGCTAACAGCCAATTTCAGGCAGACAATAAAAAAGCCGTAAATAAGTAATACCACTGATGTATTCGCATTACGGCATTATGTATAAGAAGCAATACATTAGACCGCGGATACATTTATCAATAATACCAACTAGGGCATTGGGTCACAGCTTTTGTTTGTATAGCGTATGCCTAATTGTCCCGACACTGTCGGCTATAGAACTGGTGAACTGGGGGGACAATTATGTAATATAGGGTAACAAAGGTGAGTGGATGAGGTAAAAAATACGTAGAAGAGTAGGTAGGTCGGAGGAGGAGTAGAATCAGGAGTGTTTCATAGATATCGCCGATGTTAGAAAGAAAGTGAAAAGAAAAGGAAGGTGACACACACAAATTTAATCAGAATAATGAAAAAAACATATCTACGAGTATAACTGCAGTGAACTCCGAAGGATCAGGGAGAGGTGTTTCTAGAATACTATCAAATTTGGCCGTTTATGTTTGCGTCCCGTATAATAGTGGACAAATCTCCGAGTCCAAAAATCCAAGCTCCGGGGCTACTGAAGAATACCTGCCATTTTGCAGCATGATCTGAGTATCGAAACCTGGACCTCATGCTCAACAGCAGAGTTTGCAACCACTATAGCAGCGAGGCAGATAATGAACTGAACTCAATTACTTACAGATCTGAATAAACTCAAGACTAGATATTATTGGTAGGTACTTACAAAATTAATTTCTGTAGAGAGGAAATTGAATAGCCCCGCATAGTATCTTGGTAAATCGCTGGTAAATGCAGCGCAAATCTACTTGAACAAAAAACTATCGCAAATCCTAGCATTAAAAACTTAATAGCTGGGAGTACGCTATAATTTCTAGCAATCTTGCGGTTATCGTCGCGATATAGGTAATGACATCCAAGATAAGACCACCGGCAATGATGTAGACGTGAAAAGATATCAGGGGAATGTGGTACGACCAGTTCGATGGCACACCTTACACTAAAAAAACGAAGATAGCAGAACAAAAATCATAACAGAGTGAAGACGGATTAAAATCCCCATAGATTAACTAAAACCAAGCTACCGGCTTTTAGTCAATAACATGTACTAAGAAATAACTGAATTTTCCTGTCTTGAAAAATGGGTTTCATGGGATCTATAACTAACAATGGAGAACTCGATTGTTAGTTAGTATAAAGAAGTTTTACGACACTAATTTAAAATTTATATGCAGAATAAACCATAAAAACGACCTCATGACCAAATATTTATAAATAGCGAATTCACCTAAATAGTTTCAGTCCAGGTCGATTTTAATGATGACCTTCTGATAACACAAACTGCAGACGATAAACCTTTGAACCGCCGCGTCGCGTCTGCGAAGACAGACGATTCAATTATGTATCAGATATAGATATTATAAATAGGCACTTGTATAGTGACATAAGCTGCATTTACATAGCGGGTACCGTAATACTACATCGTATTTATGTCCGAGTCAAAATATAATAGACAATTGAAGATTCTACTAAAGATGTCAGTGGGTTGGATAAGAAATTTGCATAAAATTGCAATAAGACTATTCACAGATCATACGATAGCCTTTGCCGTTACGTTCAAGTTAAAGCAAATGCTTTGGTTGCATTAGGTCATCTACATTTGTAGAGGAAACATTCTACTGTAAAAAAAATGTGCCATTAAATTAGAGGAAGAACTCTCTACCCAAGGGTAGAGAGTTTGTAGAATTATAACACTGGTGCCCTGTAAATTACACTACTTGCCTTTTGCACAAATGTGTACTAAGCTATAACTAATTATAGAATCGATATTGCGATGGTCTCCATAAAAGCAAATATTATTTGTCAGTTAAACAGAGGCACTTTATCCCCATAATAGCCACGATTGACGTCATCAAGTACTTCAGAAGAACAAGTACTTATAGTACGAAATGAACCGAAATATTTGTATTGTGTGGTTCCAGTCGCCGAGTGTAATAATAAGCGACACCGTCGAGGTCAAGGTTCGCATCCCGGTTAGCGTTCGCCGAACTCTTAGCTTTGGCACAGATGAATTACGTGACTTCCGATACTGTATAAAGTTCTTACATCCATTTGACTTTTTGAGAGCTAAAATCACTAAACATATTGACGAAAATTCTGTTATGTCCGCTTCTCAAAATGGATGTAGGAACGGGTCCCGCGGTACTAAGCAGCTGCTCCTCATTGATATGGCCACTAATCAACAGGTTAGCTGTTCCTGAAGGTATCTGTCGACATGTTGGATAGACTATACGAAGGCCCATGATTATTATAGAAAAAAGGGTCAGCCAGGAGTCATACCTAAAGATTTATGCACAAACTTTATTTCTATTGTTTTTTGGCGACTTCAATTGTAGATAATTACAGAATTACAAACAAAAGAACAATCTAGACACTAATTTTTACTTAAACTTCAAGCTTGGTAAGTCTTGGCTTGTTTAAGCTATGATATGAGTAAACAACGGTCTCTAGTTGTTTGTCTAAGTTATATATAGTATGAGCTATATGTATAAGTACGAGAATATCTTATGACGTCATCAAGTTAAGAACCTCTTCTCAGTCAAGGACGGCATTGACTTGTCCTAACACGAAATTTATAGAATCATTCATGATTATAAAACGTTTGTCTAGTCTTTAGCTTTCTCAGTGTCTAGTTCCCACTTCTCCTTATCTAGACAGAGATAATCTTGGCAGACGGGTTTTTTTGCAGTAGAATCATTTCCATATCGTTTTCATAATTTCTAGGTGCTTCATTTCATGGCTCTCTTATTACTATCATATTATTCACAATTATTTATACCGTTTACGACATTTGTAATAACAAATAGCACACGACAGACTTCTTTATTTCCTTATCTTCAAGTTAGCTATATTATTTCAAATATTTTTGGCCTACTGTAGATATTATCTTAGTCTATGGTTCGGGTGATATAAAAAAGTTCGTAGTTGATTCACGAAGCGCCGGCTGCTATTGGTCTGTTTGTTTTATTCATGAGAACGTCAAAGCTAACGATTTTTTAAAAGAATAGGCTCATTTATGTTAATGTTTTACTAATGTTATTGGTATTTTGGTATCTCAGGTACGAATGGCATGTTAGATCATTATTTTTGTATTTTCCTGGACGAAGGAGTTATTTTTCCTGTTGTGTGTTTATTTATAGTGTTCAAGGAAGGATTTACAGTTTTGATTGTAATAAAAACAAGCGTCAACACTTCGTAATAAAATCAAAATTATCAACATTATTATGATATCGATAAATATTATTTAAACACGCGTGGTACATGTTCGTGAAATTCAGTTACAGGAAGTCGGTCAAATAACTGAATTAATAGCAATTTACAAAGACCTGATTATTTTTGAAAGAAGTTTAGCTTTCATTGTAGCTCACATGTTTAAAATAGATAGAAAATAAACACAAATTTACTTACTTGCATCTGCATTAGCCTGGAACCACTGTTCTTCTCCATTTTCACGGTGTCGCTGGCACACAAAAATAACAAAATACCAAGTAAACTAGAAGACAACAAGAATTTTAACAACGCGATGTATCAAGTTATTGAATCGTGTAAAAAAATTATAAAATATTACACGCGATTTTTGTATTTATCATTATCAAACATTCACAAAATTTGACAATAAAATGTCAAAATATTTTTTTTTTGTCCATCAGATTCGAGCTTTCGCGCGGTATTTAAAATTGGAATACTGTTATGAATTAAACTTTTTTTTTATTTATTGCCGCGTTCTCAGTTACAAGAATTATTTAAACGTAATACCGATCAAACGAGTCAGCGGTCGCCAAGCGACTCAGCTGTTGTGAAGCACCGAGGCAAATTAGCGAGAGATGGCGGGGTCGGGGAGCGAGCAGCCTGCATGACTACTTGCTGAGTAATCGACTGGCTGCACCTACACGCCCTGTGAACCGACAACAATACTTTTGCCACTAATATAACTTTTATCAACCTTTGTTCGTTTAACGTAAAGAATATTTTACTATAACACTTAACAGTTTGTCTGTAAAAAAGAGTTTGTATTCCGCCGCCAATAGACAAATGATTGTTTACGTTTGAAGCAAAGAAAAATGTTTTTTATTACTTGCCGGTAAAAGTTTTGCGGTTGGAATTGAAATTATTCTGTAAAATGGCATAAACATTGAAGAAATTCGCGAGCCCGCAGCCAAATTCAGTGAAAGCGTTATCATAAGTCACACGGAGCGTTAACCTGGTGGTAGTATCAGGGTAATTATAGGGGATAGCATAAAATGCCAGGTTCACATCGCTTTGCACTCGGTTTGTGCAAGAGAACTGGTTAATGAAACGGACCATCTGTTGCATAAAGTATTGATTAACCGAAGTGATAAGCGTATAAGTAATTTATTATTTTGAGTGTGTTTATTTGGAATACTTTAGTAGGGTTGGGCCGTGGTTGATCTTTTAAAGAGGTCACATTATTCAAATTAACGCAGGTGTAAACAAATTCAATTGACTTTGGCTCTACACTGATTTTCTGGCGTAAGAGTGTTGAATAACAGCTCCAGATGATTAACTTTATCATATTTAACTTCACTCAAAAGTTAAGTTTAGATAATGACTCAAGAAAATGATCAAGACAGCAAATGCGACTCATATTTAATAACCACCATGTTCCTCCTATAAGATATTCAATTTAGATAGACAGTCTTCAGACATCTTAAGTGTGTGTATCTCGATTATAAATCGCAGTGCACACTTGTTTGTGCTAATCCTGTAAATAAAGACAACCGGATACAAAGATAATAATCTCCTTATTCTCGTCTCAGTCCGTACACTTCGACGAAACGATATGGTTTTATATTTTTTATGAATGCTTACTTTTACTTATGCCTTTTTTGGTGTTATGATATGTGGACTGCGTGTACTACATTTTATAAATTGATATTCTGATGCCAAAAGAGATGCTTTTAAGGATTTAATGAATAAGTATTCTAGTCTCAAGCTTTATCAAAAATACTTACCAGTTTTTTTTGTCGAATTTTACATGGGAATTCATTTTTCTCGACACATTTATGCATATTTTCACAAAAGTGTGACATATAAAATGTTGCTTATCGTGTAGATACTTATCAACTTTATTAATAATAGTATACTTTAGGGACTTATTGGCCTCTTACTTCTGTGCATACGTTCTTAAGTATTTATGTTTAACAGATTTATCATGAGTTTTGTTGAATTTAATAAAGCCTTTAACAAAATGTACTGAAACCTGGACCTGCTTGTTGTATCGGCTGTAATAAGAAATAAGGTTCGAAGTATTTGTAATGTTTCAAAGTTTATATTTCCTACTCAGATGCCTTTGAAACATTAGTACTAACAATACTTTTAATTTCGTGAGCCTTCATGTACGGTGTACCTCAAGGGAGCACTCTGAGACCCGTGCTCTTTGGTACTATTGATACGATTAGGACTTCTGATTTCGAAAAAAAATTAAACACCAAACATTTAACCATACGGTATATTTTATTAAAAAAATTACATACAAACATTCATAATCTGTGATTTAACGTCACTATCATACATGATCATACAACTCACGACGTCGATCTAACTACGCACGCGCTATACTTATTTGTCCATTTCGTAGCGTTTTACCGCTATCCTCTACTGTGTAAATTTTGATACAGTACATCACTGGTATCATAGGCTGGATATGATGGTAGGTTACTACTTTCTTTTTCAGAGGCCAGTCTCTTAAAATAATACCAATCAATATCTTATGAAATAATTTTTATAAAGGTAATATAATTCATCATCTGACTGATCCTTTGTGGAGGTCAGATAGGCAGTCGCTCCATGACAAATACTGGTATTCAGCTGCATCCAGCTTGACTGGAAGCCGACTAGACAGATGATTCGCTCAGCTTAGTCTTTATTTTCTTTATAAGTTTCCTGTTATTCAATGAATAGATGCCCGGTATTAGTGTCACTTTGCGGTCACCAGGACCATTTATGTAAAGCCACAATATTATATTATGCATCATTTGTTTAACTTTACTCGCGTTTTTATCTCCTTAGGAACATTAATAATACCAGTGATGTTTTAACAAATATAGATTATTGTCTGCACAAATAACTGTGTTTTAGGGGATTAAATAATCGCGACAATTGTAAATAAAAAATTTAGTCTTTTAAAAAAATTCTTACTCGTGAGAACTTTATCATAGAGTTCTCATTTTTTAATACCACACATTGACTTTTCTCTCTCTCTCTCTTATCAATTGACAAAATGTATTCCGCTTCAATTGACTGAAATACGATTTTCATGATGCGAGTTGCTTCTTTCAATCAATCATGGTTGTAATGGATTAAAAATTTATAAGACACAATTGGGTTACAAAGAAAATTAAAGGTACTTGTGCAGACAATCTCACTAACAAAAATATTTCATCGAACAAGCGCTCCGAAATACAATAAAACTACTTACAAATAACATGAACGTACGAACACATCAAGAGGATTCCACTTCAAAATCATACATGCAAGCTTCTCATACAAAAATATCTCATAATTATATTACTAGACGTCTGGACAACGCCTTATTGCTGTCTAATATTCATTAATTTTACAAATAATTTGTATATTTTACCAAAGAAAATATAAGATCTAGAGTGTTTTTGAACAAAGGTGAAGTATCGGTGAATTATATTTTAAGTATACAAAACATCGACTTAACTAATTGCATTTATGTTAAACCGCAGAAGTTAAATAAATACATAATTCTCGGATACAGGTCTGACTTGAAGACCTGCCTATGACTACAATGCCTTGTGATCTTAATGTTTTATTAATAAAATAATTAATTTCAAGTAGGGTAAAAAAAAGTTAAATAAAAATAGAAATAGCATTTAGCAATAAAAACCTATTTCTAAATAATGCAGGTTTAATAAAAAAATCTATGAAAAAAGAAAAAATTATTCTCCTCTGCTAAAATTAAATTGCGGTACTTATTAATATATCTTATAAACATCTAAATAATTATTCTAATTATTTAATAAATTGGCTACGACATCTATAGCTACATTGCAAGACCCAAAATTATATTTTTTAAATTGTAGAATGATTTGCCGCCATTAGACAGCTGTCAAAAGTTCGAAAGGTCATTGTGAACAAAGATTAAGCACAATACGCAGACATGACAGTGGGTCTCTCAATTTTTATTATTTTTATGTTTTGTGCCTATACGGGGTGGAAGGGGACACCGACGCGAAAACGGTTACCACGTGTTCAGTACATCATTCTGAGCGCCCACATAGAAATTTTTCATCGCCTATAAAAAAAAATCTGCTGTTTCATACATTTTGACCGTGTTACCTACACGGTCAAAATGTATGAAACAGCAGATTTTTTTTTGTAGGAAACAGCTGTTTTTTTTTAATAACCGATGCAAAATTTCTATGTGGGGAGGGCTCAAAATGATGTACTGAATACGTGGTAACGGTTTTCGCGTCGGTGTCCCTTCCACTCCGTATTTTGTGATATTCTATCTAATGACAAAAATCCTTTCCAAAGTAAATTTACTATTTCTTGTCTTTTTTTTATTTTTGGCAGTATTGTACTGTTTTCACAGTTTTTAATGTAATAATGTTAACTGATTTAATTGCAGTTAAATCTTGCAATGTAGCGTTCGCGGGGCGAGGGACATTTATTCGCGTTTACCATGCCTAGGGTTACACACAACACAGGTATTAGGTAAATAACGTTAGGCAGTCTTTGGGTAGGTCGGAAGATTTTATAGCTTCTAGATATTTTCTTTAAATAATTTTACTAAGTTAATACACACCTAACTATACCGACAATATCCAAAAACTCTGTGATTTTGAGTAAACAGTTCTTTTAAAAATGATGTTGTTTATTCAAAAGACCTTTGCGTTATATTTCGTTCAGTTAGGTTATGTTCTACCGACCACGTTAACTAATGCTAACATCAACTTAACACTAAAATTCTTTATTTACGAATTCAATGAGTAAATATACTTTCTCAATTCGTAATTGGTGTCATCAGGGGACAAGCATTGAATGTACTTATCCTATTTGTGGTAAGGAGAATGCTCCAAGATAACCAGGGAAAATCAAATATTGAAAAGTTGAATTTCGAGGGCTCCCTTGCAGCATTCCCTTTTAATAAATTCTATTCTCAAGTAACTCTCATTTTGTGCGACTTTATGTATTCAGTGAACATGAAAAAGTTTTCAAGAAAACAAAATAATGTGTACCCTGATTTGTGTAATCACATAAAACCATCGAAAACTTCTTCTGTCATTTACCGAATTTAAAAAAGGCATTATCTCCAAATTTCTCTTTTTAACATCTTCAATAACCCTTAAAAATGCATTATTTGTAAGAAATGGGGGAAACAATCAACGTTACAGTTTATCAAAGATTAAAGAGAAGACAGTATCAAAGGTTTCGTAAATAATATTGTACATAAATAAATATCGCTCTGAGAGATCGAGATTTAGTGCTATACCTAACCTACATGAACATCCTATGGCTTTATCAATAGGCCGAACTTCAAGAATTTGAAAATGTCTAGAATTTCATGGCTACACACATCTTTTCTATGACAACATGCAGTATCTCTATAGAGCACATCTATTAAATGCATTTTATAAGATAATTGTGTATGCCTGACTGAAGGCATTGAGATAATTTATTTATCCTTGCTGAATTTCGTTATTCGTCTCAATAACATTTTATCAAAATAAGTGTATCGGAACAAAATAACAAAAAAAAACTGAAAAATGCTAGTATTTATTTGGCAAACGATCAGAAGGGTCGCTTCTGTTATTCATAATCTTTGAGCATTTACAATTAATTTTCTTTTTCGACTTCATCAGAAAGATTTGAAAATACATTCAGAAATTAAAAGTAAATATAATACCTAATATTTTCCTTGACTAATTGTTGTTTCAAAATTTATAAGATGGTGACAATTTTATTTCATTAATGAACTATATAATTGGCACATAAGCTTTTTTGTGACCAGCACATTTGTAAATACATATTTCATTTCAATTTACTAACACAAAATATATTTGGCTTCGTCCATTTCTATGTCACTTTGTGAAATGTTTTACATTTGAAAATCAAGATACTATATATATAGTTCATTTCCTTTTTTAAAGGACACTAACACAAAAAAAATCTAAATCAACAAAACGGGAACAATTGTTTGACTTTTTTTTTTAAATTTCTATCCAACAATCCTGCGTTACAAAATAATGGATAGGTTCTTATATTCAAAGCCAATATGCTATGTTAAACATGACCAGCATATAACATGAAAAACTGTGTTTTTTTCAGATTAGTGTCCTTCATCGATGTTTTAGGACAATGTCAAAATCTACGAAAGAAACACGCTGTTCCAGTGGACTGACTGTCTGTTGTTTTTCAAATATTCCTAGCTCGTAATGTCTTTGCTAGGACGCAATCGTGACGCGACGTGAATAGGTTCCAAAAAGATGTGCAAAGACGCGTTAGTATGTCCCACACTTTACGCTTAGCAGCAACGCCACGTTTGCAAATACGCAACCCACAGACGAGCTTAGACGTACGACACCAACGGCGAAGAGAAATGGCCAAAGGCTCCAGTTCTTCCCATGGTCAGAACAGTGTATCTTTTCCCTAGATCATGACGTTATCAAAAAGTTTTACATCATAAAATCTCCGCAGTCTACGCCAATATCAAAGTCGTCCGAAGTGCCAGTATCATCGTATTCTGCCAGAGCCTGCTCGTAGACCGAAGCCTCGTACGCGGTGACTCCGTCCAGCATGGAGCAGGCTTGGGACACGTTAGTATGGTGCATGATCGGCATCGCGTGGAGGGCGAAGTCTTCGCCTTCTTGGGACCAGGTGAGTCCTGAAAATGAGCAAAAGTTTTCGTTAATTTGGAGAATATCGGTGATGGAATCTTATTGGGTAAGTACAGAGAGACGTTGATCATAATGGCAACGATATATAGTCAATAGCATGGCTTTACGACTGACAAAAAGAGGCGATCTGTGTAAGCATCACCTGTCTAGTCTAAAAAGGCAAAAGATTTCTACAAAGTCAGTTTAAAATCGCCCAGATATACCTAATGATTCTATACGGCCCACAATTTTTGTTTCTAAAAATAAATTATCGTTTCAACTTGACAGCTCAATATTGCTCATCATCGTCGTTTGCTAGCCTTTTCCCAACTATATTGGGGTCGGTTTCCAAACTACCCGGTTGCAGCTGAATACCAGTATTTTACATGGTATCTCTTGAAAAGACTAGTTTCCAGACTTTCTTGAGTTCTTCAGCCTCAAGCGAACCCAATCTTGGAGCTTTGCAGTTTGCATTAAAAATAGTTTGAATAAGAATACTCACGTCCACTCCACACTCCGTTAGGCAAGGTGACCCACCCCCAGCCTTGTCCCCAAGCAAGCTGGTGGTCCAGCTGTCCTGCCAGCGGCACCTGGCGCTTTATGACAGCGACGAGGCCGCGGCCGTCTAGCGCTCCTACAGCGCTGCGAGCGTTGCGGTTGTACATCTCCGATGAAGTCGCTGCTGAAACCGACAAGGGAAGGGTCTATAGATTATGCATAGTGCCGTGCAGTCCTTAGAGAGCGGTAAGTCAGAGTAAGAGAAAATGATGACTGTACATTCTTACCAACACTTTGCGGAAAATAAATGCAGCTGTACAACCCACTCTATCTCTTTCGGACTTTAAAGTAAGATTGAAATATTACTGCTGTCAGAAGTGGTGGAATAAAACAGCCTCCACATACATAAATGTAGGTACATACATATGTCCTGGGGAGCTGGTGGGCAGTCAGCCCCGCCATCATTATGCTGACTGGCAGATTACCTAGGCATGACCAGTTCTAAGTTCAAGGTTTAAATGAAGCCGAATCTCTCCCTAGATCTCCCTGTTTAAAGCTTGTTTGTACCTTTAAATTTTTCGTATCGTGCCGTTACTAGGGCAGAAGAACTAAAATCGAATTTTAAGATCATTAAAATAAGTTAGAATTTACTAGGTAATAAAATTATCAATGCAAATCAGTAGCAATCAAACACACAATCCTTTTGTCTCGCCATGAAAGCTGTAATCTGCCATTAGCAATAAAAATTTAATTGGCATTTTAACTAGTCCGTCACTAAAGTTTTATGGGATGAAAATTTTATCGTCAAACGGGAGTTAAGTACTTACTAAGTTACCTAATAAACATGCCTAGATAAAGTACAGTCGGCAATACGATGTTTTTTTTCTATCTCTAACCTAGAAGCGAATTTTTAACACATTTAAAATAGGTAAGTTACTAAGTGCATCCACCATCTATCGTGCATATTTTATATTATGTCAATAATTATGTAGATGTCAATGGTAAACACTAAATTAATAAAACAAACCTGAAGCCAACAAATAATATAATTTCCATCGGACAGATTGAGTAATCAGTTCGACAAATAAATCTGAGTCAGCAATGAAGACACGAAAACAAGTAACGCCTGACAAAACCGAGTAGCAATCAGTGTAAATACGTCACACAGATATGCTGGCTTCCAAAGGCGCTGTCAAGTCAACAGGGGTGCCGATATTAATCGCGTAACACTTGACTTAATTAATGAAGTGGCTTGTTGCCTGTAGTTTTGGTGGGAACAATGACAGCTCGTGTGGCGGCCATGATGGATTGTCTATAGTATTGCGTGTTAACTTTGCTGAACTGCCTGCTTTTGTATTATGAATGGATAGGTAGGTACAGGCTGGATGAAAGATGATTTTTAACCATAAAGTTCTATACTTTAGGGGTCTTTGGGGGTCTGACAAACAAACCTCTTGGCTTGGCTTGGTACCGGCCTATAAAGGGGTCTAGCGTTTAAGTCATACGTCATCCTCATTATTAACGTAAATATTAAATATTCAGATTATCAAATACTATGAATGTGCATTAATTCAGAGAGTTGGATAAAAAGTTCATATGTCATCGCCATTAAAACTTCTGTATTTAGCTCGCAAGTTTCTTAATTTACCCTTATAAAAGTGCGTAAATATGGTCATGCCATTATGACGGCAGTGCTGGCCGAGGCTAAAAATCATAAAAATTGTGTTTTTCGGACATCCAAGCTCCACTATGTTAAGAATCATTAACTTGTCATTAAATTATGTAATAAATTAATGCATAGTTCAATTTAAATAAGCAGTGTTAATAATGAATTTTGATATCTATAGTCGAAGTTTCGCGCCAATCGTGCGTGTTTACATTTTTATTTTTCACATTACATCACACAGAAGCGTATAGATTGGATAACAAATATGACCAATATCATTCCAAATATTATAAACAACATGAAAATGCCCAGATCTTAGCCTAATTTACTAATACGGGACCAATAACTTGTAAAACTCATTACCACTCGTAAAATTTTACGAGTCAAAAACCCAGTTAGTACTGGGTAATACGATACTCCTGGGTAAGACTGGTTGTCAGACTTGCACCCGTATTCCAGAAGCCGACTTAAGTCCATTTTTGAACTTAAAACGACATTTGTTGTCATGGCAACAGGTGAAGAACGCCCACCACCGCATCAGCAACACCCACTCTATGATGTTCATAAGGTGAGGACAGACTAGCTAGAAGTTGCATTTGTAACAAGACATGAGCCACTTGACACTTTGTTAAAACTTGATTTTGATTTGCTTGTAACATTTCATCGAGCAAAAACACGAGCGCGGGCAAATCGTACAACATGAAATGAGGTGCGTGGACTGAGGGGTCGTGCTGGTCGTTTCTTCTCCTAATTCGGTCAGTGTTTTTTTTAATATAACTCATCAAGATAAATTGCAGCACACGCGACTTGCAAGTCCAACATATCAACGAAGAGTAAATGCCACACAGTAAGGACAGTCACTAAAGAACACCACCGGCTTAGTCCTTTTGCTTCGTTCACGTTCATACATCTGGTCACTGCCATCTGACCTTTTTGAAGAACAATACTAATAAAGTTTGTCCTTCTGGGGTGTTCTCTTTCGGGTTTTGTTAGTCGCCTTTTACTCGTCCTCTCAACATGACCAAGCCATCCAAACATCTCATCATCATTTCATCTGCTCATCATTTCAACCGCAACCTTGCATTATATCATTCCTCAATTTATCAACCAATGTTACAATACGTGGAAATGCTCATATGAGTACTCACCTTAATCTACCTCAAAAACATGCTGTCCATTTCAAACCCAAAAAAGTATGTTGCATGAAGGTTGCAAGCTGCTTTGTATGCTAAAAATGTTATATTAAAATACGTCACAATGCTAGAGTTATCATAAATTGATGTTCTACCGAATGCTCTTGGTTGACATCATTTGTCAAAGAACTTTTACTTGAAAATAAATATTTATTTTTTCGTGGTTCATTTATAAGATTTTCTCTTAAAATAATGGCATCAAGAATTTTCTTTTTGGCTGGTGAAAAGTCGTGCGTACAGAAACTTGTCCGCAAGTACAAGCTCCATCAAAATACCACGTTGTCGGGCAGCCCATCAGCGAAAAAATGTGCTTGGGCTCGCCTAACCCAGCGAGCCCAAGCACCAGTTACATCTGCTGAAAATGTAGGAGCAAAAGTGGCTGGTGAAGGCAGCAGAAGAAGCATACCAAAAGGCAAAACTCGAACGTTTTCGAAGTGCCACCCAGCTACTTCGATTCAGCGAGGTTACAAGGGACGAGGCCGAAAAAATAAATTAAATTATTATGATACAAGCCAACTGGTTTTTATTTTATTTAAAAGTAGTATCACGTATAACAAATAACAAAATTATCTAAATTACACATTTATTGACAAGCAAAGGACATTTTTAATTTTCATTCACGTAGGACTACTTTAGACTGGATCCAGTCTCTAGGTTAGTAAACCCCAACAACACTGCATGGCCTGGAAATCGAACCCATAACCTCACACCATGCAGTTGCGCTTATAACTAGTTGACCAACGAGAGAGTAAAAATATAAATATGAACATCACACAATTATAAACATACTAGCTGTTGCCCATGACATTCGTCCGCGATTATTGAAAGCTGACAAGCTACATGGTTTGTTGAAGAAATAAGGCATCCGAAGTGGCTACGTCACTACCGTTATTATTCCATTTTTGCCAGGGATGATTGCCAAGGATGAATGACTGTGGTCGCGTGGCAATGTTTAATAAATTGTACCCTGCTGCCTCTAATCCGTCGCGGGTACATGGTGGTCTCTTCAACCCAGCGGTGATAAAAGAGCTCAGTAAGCTTCGAGCTTTTCTTCGCCAGTTCGCTCTATTAGAAGGTTCCGGTCGTCCAGAGTTGAGGGAAGAATTCAGTTGGACGATGAACCGAGTAGCCTTGAATTTCTTATATTCGTTCACCCAACATAATGGTGTGTTTCATATCGGCCTTTCTCTTCCTCCGTTTAACAGTAGCAAGCCGCCTGCTCATGTTTTAAGCGCGTTTTGGTCCCAGTTCTAACATAACGTAACTCATTTGATAGGGATGCCCTAGCTTACACCTATCCTTACCCATATCATTTGAAAAAAAAAACCTAAGATCAGCCGGCTAAACCCCTAATGCAACGGCGAATAAGAATTCGATTTGATTATTTTATTATTGCAATATAACAGAAACTGGCCACTACAGCGGCCGGCGAGCGCTACATCCAACTTGGTTGCATCAAATTTGTATTTTTTTCTTTCTCTTTCTATTTAAGATCTATACAACTGCGATAGTACCGCAAAGGCAATGGGATTACCCGTATTATTACAGGTAGTAGGTTTTGTAGTAACTCGGGTAAGTCACCCCCTACTATCGCTTTATTGGCAACTAGTTTATGCCCGCGGCTTCGTGAAGGTCGGGAAATGCCAACGGGATCTTATTTCTGAGATAATAAGTTATCTATGTCCTATACCAGACTATAATCTATCTCTGTACCAAGTTTCATCCAGATCTGTTCAGCCGTTCTGGCGATTGAGTAACAAACATCTATCCATTCAAACTTTAGCATTTATAATAGTTATGTAAGATTTATAAGTTTTTACTTTTAAAGTTGAATAGGTAATAAATAATAGTTAATGTAAGTATTTCATTTTATTTGAGCTATACAGACACACTTGCGTTTTTCTTACATGTACTTACTTATAACTTGTTCATTGTAATATTAATTACATTACATATGTGAAATATTGATAACCTGGTTTGAGATTGGACACCGGTGACGACAATCAAATGATTCATTAGGAATCTATATAGACATAATACTTTTACATAATATTTAATATCAATGTCGCGTATCACGAGCCAACGCGAAAATCGGGTTTTCACATATATTTACAGACACGACTACCTCAGAAATATTCCTCCTACTTACTAATTGGTAAATGCGCCCCGCACGCCCTGCGCAACACTGTGCGCCATGGCCTGTCTACGTGAGTTTCGAAGCCCTATTTGACTCTGTTGGGGGATAATTTTGAAAAACTGTGATACATAATTGTCTCATAATTTTAATTAAAGAGTGTGTACACCAATTTCCAAATCAATCGATTCCGAGAATAAAAAGTTTCACAGAAAATTCAACACCCCATTTCACCCTCTTGGGGGTGGAATTTCAAAAAACCATTTCTTAGTGGATACATACTTTTCATAAAGAATACACCCTCCAAATTGCATGTCTCTAGGTCCAGCGGTTTGGGCTGTGCGTTGATATATCAGTCAGTCAGTCAGGACTTTGAATTTTTTGAGTATAGATAGATGATAAGAGCGACTTGGTGGTATCGTAGGTATAAACAAAACAACACGGGTATGGGCAAGCTCGTTCATAAGCACCATTCGAACCATTTTTAATGTCTGAGATTGAAAATGGTTGGTTAGTTTTCTCATGCTTTAGAAATATCACGTAGCTTGTATTATCTTTTATGTGTACGATACTCCATATTACGACTATTTGTCACGACTATAATTTATTATTTACGCGATCTTAATTACTAATTCAAACAATCCCACGATAATGAACATTTCCAAATACCTACCGATTTGAAAAAGAAACCGTGCTTAATATATATTTACCACGGATAATGCAAGTGCTCGCAATATTAATAATAGTTCATTAATAATCCCGACTACAGACTAGCTGGCTTCGAAATTAAAGGCGATGGAAAATAGTTTTTATCAACAAGGGTCGATGGCCGTCCACGGGCTGTAGGTCAAAATTTCCAGAACGAAAACGTTGGAACCAAAAACGAACCGTGTTTTCTTCTACAGTATCTTCCCTATTTTATTTAATATCAGCCCTCTATGTCCCTCTGCTGGGCAAAGACCTCTCGCATGGCTTTCCAATTTTTGTACGGTTTCCTTCTGAAATCGAAAGTGTTTTTGGAACTGTTTATTGTTGTAACATTCTAACGGGTTGTCGGCATCGGGTCACGATAAATAATTGTATGGCGTATCGTATACATAATCGACATATTCCTCAAAATTCATCTTGCTTTGGCTATAAAAAGAAAACAATTTTACACACGTCGATTCACTTGAATTTCAGTAGGTATATATATATCAGCCATAACGTAAGTTTCACGGTTTCAAGGATCTTCTGGCGCGGGCAAACATCGGAACTAACGTAGCCATCTCTTTCTTTTCTCAATATTTTTTACAAAACAATTAACAAAAGGTTTACCAATAGCGCCCCCCTGTCAGCTTCATTCGAGCGCCAAAAGATTCTTGTACTACAAAACTCTTGAAAAGTGGGCGTTTATGTCAAATTATAAACAAACTTTAGCTGTCAATATGTCTAATGGGGTGGAAAGTAGGCGTGTCAAGTCCGACTTAAGTTCAGTCCACGACTTAAACTACGGGTGTTGGACTACTTGTAACTGTCAAATATCTACAAATGACAGCCGGGACCAACGGCTTAACGTGCTTTCCGAGGCTCGGACGAAACTCGGTATGTAATGTGTGGTCACCTATCCACAGACCAACCTAGGCAAGCGCGGCTTAACCTGGAGATCGACCCGAACGGCTGTAATAATTTAGCCACGAGCTTCTCGTTCTAAACTTCGTGTAGGTGTTACGTAGGCGGACTTTACAACACAAGGCATTCTCTTCCAGGCAACATTTGGGTTAAATAGGACAACATTGTGATGGGGTACAAATAATAAACATCCATTTTGTTTTAACCGACTTTCTTCAAAAATGAGTTTATGTTTGTTACCTCATAACTCCATCATTTCTAAACCGATTTTAAAAATTCTTCTTTTATGTGAAAGGATATAGCTGGTCGCATAAAAATTTCACAAAATCGGTTCAATAATTTGGTTTCTTCCTCACGATAATTGCCACATCACGCATCACGTCGCGTGAAGTGGCCTATTATGCTATGGCCGTTCACGCGATGTCGCGTTATTGTGCCTTACAATTATGTACGAACCATAACAATGCAAAAAATAATTCATGACAAGAACTTCTGTCGTCTGTCACCTAAAAAGTAAAAAAAAACTTTTTGTGAAAAAAGTCAATGAAACAAACAAAGTCAGCGACTTCCGAAAGTGAAGATATTTTAGACTTTTTTTGTGTTTTTTTGGAAGTCGGTTTTTTTTTTCGCAGAAAGTTTTTTTTGAGTTTAGCTTTAAGTTCCAGACTCCAAGTGTCACTTACTCCATTTATGCATACCTGCTTAATTGAAGTGGTGGTTGTGCCACTTACATATGTATATTACTAAATTGCAATGACGCGGGGTCATTCCACAATTGACATTGACACGTACGAACTAATGTACTGCAGTCGAAGGCATAATGTTTAAAGATTTAGTCTTAATGGGCCTTTTTAAGTTTCGCGATGTGCCTGCCATTTTGTATTAGGTTCACAGCACGATTTTCAAGTTAAATGTTATTAAAATTAGTTTATGAAGGGTGTAACAAAACCCTTAACGAAGCCGAAAGGCACTTGTTCTCCCAGACATTGCGATCATGTTTTTGTTCTAGACCATACCTGGGAACCTTCTAGTTGCGGAGGTATTGGGGGTCAAAGTTTCAACTTTTTTTCGAGTTTTTGTTTAAATATATGTTTTTAATGTTAGATTTTTACTTTAACACCGCCACGACTCCCGTACTATTCAATCCATCCATCAGCACAATGTTTTGAGTGGGTTACATTGAGTCTTATCATAAAACGTGATTTTTCACCTAAACAAAAAGTCGTTCCCTAGCAATATTTTTTGCGTAAAGTTACTTAGTTTGATGTGCATAATGCTTGGTTGACGGTTTCGTGAAGGGTCCGTTTACACCCTGTATATGAACGGAATGAGAATATTCATAATGTGAAGAGAATGTTGCCATAGTGCTCATCAGATGATCCTTCCCATATTTAACGAATTGATTCAACATCATCCTGCCGTTGTCCCATGTTATATGCGGTGGCGCAACACGTTGCTCTCCTCCATTCTCTCCCGTCAATCATCACGCAATCATTTTCACCTTTTTTTTTCATATATTTTCCTCACCCCATCCATAGTTTCCTTGGTCTTCCTCTCCTTCTCCATCCATCAACATTTATATTCATCACTCTTTTAGTCACATGCGATTCGTCCCTCCTCATCACATGCAACAATGCACATGCTCCAAGACAGGCAATTCCCTTTCTACTTAAACTAATTGATTGCTGTTAATTATTTTACGTTGCATATTTTGTTGGACAAAAAATTATCATGCTTAGTAGACGAATTTTGTTTTTATTGGAGATGCCTCTGTCTGTGCTGCAAGAAAGTTATCACAAAAAAACGACAATTTCCATACAAGCCAAGCATGTCATCGTTTACTCGCACTTATAGTCCTTTTCCCAACTATATTAGGATCGGCTTCCAGTCTAACCGGATGCAGATGAATACCAGTATTTTACATGGAGCGACTGCCTATCTGACCTCCACAACCCAGTTAGTACTGGGTAATACGATACCCCTTGGTAAGACTGGTTGTCAGACTTTTTGGGCCACTGACTACCTGTAACGACTGTCAAAGATCTACAGATGACAGCCGGGACCAACGGCTTAACGTGCTTTCCGAGGCACGGAGGAAACTCGGTAGGTATGTAATGGGCGGTCACCCATCCACAGATCAACCTAGGCAAGCACGGCTTAACCTAAAGATCGACCCGAGCGGCTGTTATTATTTAGCCACGAGCTCCTCGCACTTATAGTCCTTTACGACACTATAATAAGTGTTGTGCCTAAGTGCCGCTCAACACTTTCAACACCACGAATTATATAAGTCCTGCCATTTCTAGACGCCGCGCCGCGCCGTCAGCGCAGCAATTGCTCTGTGTTACTAGCAGACAGGAATGCTGCCCTTGACATTCTTACTTGATCGCATTTTACGAGCGACGAAAGAGACACCTCATTTGCCTAGTCGTAAAATGCGATCAAGGCTTCTTACTTTGTCGGGAATAACAGGACAAAATGGCGCCAAAGTTTTAACCCTTTTTTTTACATTTTGTGGAAGAAAAAACTCGAAATCTTAGGGCGTTTAGTCTAACAAACACAAAATGATTAAAAACCGAATCATACTTTCAGTAAACTCATTTTTCGTTCTTCGTTCATTTCTGCCATTTGGTGAAGCCAAAATATCGACCTTTTCCTATACCTACGTATATGTGAAAGCATTGTTTGGCCAAGGGCGACAAGGATAACGCATTACAACTTTGCTAACGCGAACCCACCAAGCCCTACGGGTGAGTTCGGGACCCGCAAAAGTTTTTTTTCTGTTTTATTTAAAAACTGCTAAAAGGATTTTTTTCGGAATGGCCAAGTCAATGAAAGGTCATCGTTTGAATATTGGGAAAGGGCATAAACATTTTCTTTTCAGTAATCTCTTAAAAGGTTATTTGGGGATGTATTATTGGGATTTGGAAATAAACCGTTAGTCCATTCATGAAATTAAAACCTAATGAAACTCGAAGGGTCCATTAATAAATACTTATAATGGTAAAAGTACCTTCAAATAATGTAAGAGATGAATAAAAAAAAGTTTTTAGAACAAATTATTCAAATTCAAACGAAGGCGTTCTAAATAAATTGCTTTGAATTCAATATGGCCACACTTTCACGATGGCCGCGGTCAGCGTTTCACAGCTGACGCACGGCGGCCATTAGTCCCTTTTTAATAAAACCCATTTTTTTACTTGATGCCTTAACGGATTGGTCAAGGTTTAATTTTAGAAGGTATTAGTCCTAAATAAACTGGCCATATGGCCTTAAGAGCCTATAAAACACGATTTTCACACGTGGCCTAGCCTAACAGTCTTCTAGCGAAGTTAGGCAGCAAACCCTGCAATAAATCTTACTGGCTAGCTTATTTGTAAAGACTCCATGGTATGAGCACATTAATCGTACCATCTGAAGAGCGTCAATATTCATAAAGAGGGTCAGACCACCTTTCATGATATTTTACGAAAATAAATGCAGTTTATGACAACCACGTGTTCGAAACTATGACCCACAACTCTTTATTCAGTGCCGTTCACTGGTATTATTGCTCTCTTTCTTAACATAACATCACGCCTGTAATCCCGAAGGGGTAAGAGAGTTGTATCCAATAATACACCCACATTTCGCCAGTTATGGAACTCCTATGTAATAGGGGGCGAGCCTATTGCCATTAACTCAGCAAGAATTCAGACACTGGTCTGCTACTGAGAAATTCCTGATGGAATGCACATCTCCTCTTTCTTCATCATCATCTGCCTAGCCTTTTCCCAACTATGTTGGGGTCGGTTTCCAGTCTAACTGGCTGCAGCTGAATACTAGTATTTTACATGAAAGGACTGCCTATCTGACCTCCACAACCCAGTTATTACTGGCTAATACGATACCCCTTGGTAAGACCGATTTGTCAGTTTCGGGCCACTGACAACCTGTAATCACTGTCAAATATCTATAAATGACAGCCGGGACCAGCGGCTTAACTTGCTTTCCGAGGTACGGAGGAAATTCGGTATGTAATGGGTGGTCACCCGTCCACAGACCAACCTAGACAATCGCGGCTTAACCTGAAGATTGATCCGAGCGGCTGTAATAATTTAGACACGAGCTCCTCCAAGTCATCATCTACTCTTTATTATTAAAACAAAATACGCTTATTTGGAATTCCAAGCGAATCCTTCTTTAGAAAAAGTAAGTACCTAGATTTAAATTAAATGACATCATGTTACAGCTATTTCGCATGTAATTTCGTATGCAAGTAAGCAATCCTTCGTTAAAATACATTTTCAAAGTCGTTGGATAACGTTGAAGGTTTTCAGTAGGTACCTACTAAGTTCTGCTGTGAAGTTGTGGAGTCTGGCTGGATAGAAATGTCAGCGAGGGACTGCACTGTATTTAACTGGCAAAAGATACTATTTTACTTTTTATTACGAATAAGAATATTATTGGTATCTTACAGCCATATCTACAGTCAAGTTAAAGTAATTACTTAAACAAATATTTTTAAGCAATGGACATGAATTTGAACGAAGTAAGAACTGTCAAAGAAAGCAAAGCTAAGAATTCTAACTTTTGACAATTCTAACTTCAAGCAATTACTAGACTACAGAATAAAAATCCGTTTGACTTGTTTATGGATACAGGTGTTAGTATGTACTATACCCTGAAGATAATTATTAAGGTACTGTCTGATTACAAAAGATTGACCAACTATTTTATTGAACTCTTGGGAAAAATGTGAAGAAAAGAGCATGTATTGTATGAAATATAAAGGCTGTAACATGATCCTTAATGAAGCCAAAAGGCACTTATTCTCCCCGTCATTGTGATATTTTTTTTGTTTTAGACCATACCTGGGTACCTTCTAGTTACGGAGATATTGGGGGTCAAAACTCCAAGTTTTCACAAGTTTTTTTAAAAATAAGTACATGTTTTTAATGTAAGATTTTTACTATAAACCCCTTCACAACCTACTTACTATTGAATCCATCCATCAGAACAATGTTTTGAGTGCGTTACATTGAGTCCTACCGTAAAACGTGATTTTTCTTTTTTATCCCAAAAAAAGTCGTTTCTCAGCAATAATTTTTGCGTAAAGTTACTAGTTTGATGTACAGAATGCTTGGTTGACGGCTTCGTTAAGGGTGTTGTTACAACCTGTATGTATCTAGTCGTGGGTGTCTTTAAAGGTGACTATAGTAAATCAAGAGGTCACTAATGGGCTGTACTGTCTTTGTGACCACATAATAAACGATTTGACCTTTCATTTTAGTGGTAATTTCAGCAGTAGATACCCGAGCTGATGTCTTTAATTGTTTAGGTTTCGTGTTCAGAGGGACCCTTCTCACAACGGGTCCCTTATAGTACGTTTACACCGTTGGTGCATCACAAGACTGTATTTTAACACGCTCTTTTATTAGCTTCACAGTAACTATGTAAAAAAATCTTAAAGTTAAATTTGACTCACTTCCCGGCTTCCGATTGAGCTGAAATTTTGCATACATGTTTAGTTAAGTGGTGTCATTCTAAATTTAATATAGCTGACTAGTTATTTTTTATGCATTCCCAAGATATGGGTATCAAATGAAAGAGTTTGCTGACAAGAATACCAGAAATAAAAAGACGTCACTAAAGCGTTTTTTTCACAGTTACTGTTAGCCTGTGTCATCCCACTGCTGGGCAAAGGCCTCTCCCCATGACTTCCCAATCCTTCGATCGTTTTTTCTTAATTATAATATTTTACTGAACTGTATAAATACAGCCTACTTTTTTTTTTTGTAAAATAAGTGGCACTTTACTTTGGTGTGGCTTGTTAAAATCGTGGCATTTTTCAAAATCGATTCACACTTATTAGGGACTTAGGTATGTTCTATGAAAACCTATAACATCAAAACAATTTTAGACAGATTTGTAATTAATTTCAAGCGTTGATATTCGGCCACACTTTCGAAATTAAACTGGAATTTGGGTTGCTTTAATAGCAGAATGGAAGGGTTCCCGGAAGATGGTGATGGTACATCATTATCGTCAGCCGGTCTCCAGCATTTCCTTCATAAATTACCGGTTATTAAGGAAACTGGACCGTTGACGGGGAAGGTATTAATATTAATTTGTTTTGGACTAAAATGTAGGTACGCACGACGGCCAATCAAGCTATAAAAAACCAGTTTATGCGGACCTCTCATTGTTTGGGAAATCTATATAAAGCGAGGCCAAGTTATACAGGAAATGTACAGCTTCATGTGCCGCCGTGTGTACACGTAAAAATTTCTGGAATAAATTCCTTAGTCTATACAAATATTATAAAAAGATATTTGTTTGTAAGTATGTATGTAGGGGGTAATTCCCAGAACTAATGATCCAATTCTAAAAATTCTTTTACTGGAAAAAAAGCAACATTATTCGTACGTGTTATAGGCTGTTAAATTATATTTTTATCATGTATGTTAGCCGAGTTATCACATTTTTGCGGATGAAGTGCTAGTATAAACTAAACTTATACAGTCACTTACGGGATATCTTCCGTGAAAGTTCATTATTCCGAAATATCGGGAGCTCAAAATAATGAACAATCACGGAAGATATCCCGTAAGTGACAGTATAAGTTTAGTTATAAACCGTGAAAGCTTAAAACAGTGTTATTCTAAACTAATATTATAAAGAGGTATTTGTTTGTAAGTTTGTATGTAGGGGGTAAGTAATCTTCGAAACTCCGATTCCGAAAATTTTTACTACGGCTGCCTACATTATCCCCGAGTGTCAATTGAAAACGTTCCCGTTGGTTAATTTGCATACGGGAGTGAAGCCGCGAGTAAAAAGCTAGTTGATAATAAACACCGAATTAAATTCCGTTACATAGTTTAAAAGAACAATGCAGTCACATACAGGGTATAAACGGACCCTTCACGAAGCCGTCAACCAAGCATTCTGTACATCAAACTAAGTAACTCTTCGCAAAAATTATTGCTGGGAAACTATTTTTTTTAATGGGGGTGAAAAATCACGTTTTACGGTAGGACTCAATGTAACGCACTCAAAACATTGTGCTAATGTATACGTTGAATATTACGGACGTCATGGAGGTATCTTAACTAATATTATAAATACGAAAATAAGTTTGTTTGTTACCTTTTCACGCCTAAACCACTGAACCGATCATCCCGGAATTTTGCATATACGTTGTTAGGTGTACCGAAACGGACATAGGGTACCTTTCATCCCGAAAAAAGTGGGTACTGTTTCCGAGGAAAACAACAATAACGTTCTTATCATAACAGATGGCACCACGTGTCTTTCAAATCACGATTGAATTATATTATTGCAAGAAGATTACAACCCGAATTAATTGTCAAATTCTAAATTAACGCGATCTAAGCCGCGGGCAAAAGCTAGTTTAAAATAAAGTAATAACATTAAAAACTTGTATTAAAAAAAAAACTTGTGAAAAAGTTGGAACTTTGACCCCCAATATCTCCGTAACTAGATGGTTCCCAGGTATAGTATAGAACAAAAAAAATATCGCAATGACGGGGAGAACAAGTGCCTTTCGGTTTCATTAACGGTACTGTTACACCCATTAGACAAAACACGAGAAATGACTTTAGTTTATAATAACAGGTAGATGTAGAAATAAACAAACATCCCTTCCTGTCATGTATCTTCACTATTTCTCTCAATAACATCTCTACCCAACTATCAATTCGCACCTAACTTATGCAATTTGCATTGCCAGGGTACCTCCGGTGACAGCTGCGTACCTATCTACCCACCCCCCACTCAGATGTGTATGTTCAATGTGGGGGCTTATTGGCTGCAAATTGGCTACAACAAATGTTGGAGACCGGAAATATTCTAGACACTAGTGTTGGGTATTCAATTTGCGAACCTGTTAGAGACAAGTTAATATTCCTAACAGTTTGGTGATCGACTGTCTGGTTAATTGACTGCTACAGAATGCATTGCCTATAGGTACTACCGTAGCTAATAATTAACATAACGTAAATATTAAAAGTTACACAAGTATTTAGTATTAAGTCCCCGAAAATGATTCATACCCATAATTATTAATATGTCGGATATGTCAGAATTTATTTCGTTAGGTTCTTACATCATGTGGGCAGACGGCCTGTTTCGTGCTATGAAAACACACTGGATGCGATACACTGTGCCCAGTAAAACTAAGGAATTACTTGAGATTACAACTTAACACAATGATACGGGGCACAATGAATCGGGTACAGTTCCAAAACGTCTCAACTCCGCCGCGATCAGACATTGACTATCGCCCTCACCTAGACCTGAACATCAGGGCTCTGTAGAAGCACTCTGTGTTGTGGGTAGACTGGTAAGTAGTAAGTAGCGCGTGATGGCACCACTGCACACAGGCGCGTGTTCCAATTCAATTTATGTCCGTACTAACGACCGGATCCGACAAATATATTTTTGCGAGCAACGCATCCCGTGCATCTTACATTCAGGCCTAGATATTTTTCGCGGAATTAGTTTTAGCATTATACTAGCACTTCGGCTGCGATTTCGTCCGCATACGTTGTGATAGCTCGGCTAATAAGCATGATATAAATATAATTCATGGCCTACAGCACTCATAAATAATGTAGCTTTCTACCAGTGAAAGATTTTTTTGAATTGGATCATTCGTTCCGGAGATAACCCCGTACATACAAACTTACAAACAAATTTTCACTTTTTATAATAATATTAGTGTAGATTTAACTCTATACTAATCTCATTATATTTGCATAACATTTAATGTCATGGATTTCCGCAAATTAACGCCCGATTCCAAAGCTTATTAGAACCTAAATAATGAGGTACGGCAGCTACCTAAATAATTAACAAAATCATTAAGTTTTCCCAAAACAGGTTTAACTTTAATTACATTGTGAGCTTTTGGCAATACATATTTGATTCTCTTAATGGATCAGTCAAACTGACACGGATAAATTGCGGACATACTGCGGACACTGCGGACGTCCAGTGTCCGGGACCGCGTCCGCAATTCGTCCGGGCCGCGGCCGGTTTCTGCGAACTTTTACTAGCTTTCAGCTATAATGAGCTTTTTAATACAGGGATGGAAATTTAGTTTACCATCGATTACAAATAATGGTGAGGCCAAACAAGCGTAATATTTTGAGCTGTGAGTGACATAAATTGAGTCGCGGAATTTAGGCTCCATTCGGTTTCATTGTAAAGCCCTGTTTGTACCACACGGCGACGCAAAATGAGTTGTGAAACCGAATGCAACGAAAATTCCGCGACTCAGTTTACGCGACTCACAGCTCATTAAATTACGCTCGTTTCACCTCAGCCTAAGGGTGCAAACTCTAGCTAGGATACCAAAATTTTGACACGAATGATCATCTGCCTAGCCTTTTCCCAACTATGATGGAGTCGGCTTCAAGACTAACCGGATGCAGCTGAATACAAGTATTTACATAGAGCGACTGCCTATCTGAACTCCACAACCCAGTTAGTACTGGGTAATACGATACTTCTTGGTAAGACTGATTGTCAGACTTACACCATTCAAGAATATGGCACTACAATAAGAAAAGTCCTCATCAACATAGTAATGTACAAAGTAATAATCATAAAAGACGCCTAGCTCAGTCCCAAAAACATAATCAAAACAATTGATCCACTTCACAAAACAAAGAACAAGATGGCCGACAGCTATTGTTAATATAACCGGTGACGGATCACTCGGCAACCCTTTTCTATTAGCAGAGAGAAACAAATGAATATGGATTAATATCTCACCAATTGTGCCGACGACGGTTGTAACTTGTGGAACTAATTTATGGGGGGATAAGGCGTGGGTTACACTGAGAGATGAGCTAACTTCGCTTAGCTCAGGTTGCTAAGCTGAGTGAGCTGGCTTTGGTCAATAATCCACTTGAGGATACTAAAAGGGGTTTTAAATCTTTTTTGTTAAATTTTGCTTGTCACACGTCTGCGGGCATTTTGTCAGAGATGTGAGAAAAATTCAAGTTAAGTTTAACTTCGCTGAAGTTTTTACACTTCTTGGTCGACACATCAATAAGCTAATAACTAATTAATAATCAAATTAAGCTATAACAAGTATTAAAATACACTTAACTGACACACCTATTCGATGCATCCATCAGCACAATGCTATGTTTGCGTTGTGCATTATACTGAGTGGGTAGGTATACTTAACACTACGCAAAAAATTTTACAAGGACATAATTTTTTATTGGTGTGAAAAAACACGGTTAACGTTTGATTGCGTTGTGCATTAGAGCAATCTACCCATACGCGTTAGTGCTACCCTGCTTATTATAGCTTAACTTGATTATTAAATAGGTATAGCTTATTGATGTGTCGACTAAGAGGTGTCCAAAGGATACTTCGTATATTGTATGTTGTACAACTAGCTTTGTGATGGATCCTTTGACACCGTGAACAACAGGTCTACTATGAAATGATGCAGTAAGTTAGTGTTCCATTTTATTACCAGAAACTATGTGACCTCAGCTTAGCTGAGTTAGCCTAGCTCGTAGTGAGACCATCGCCTATTGAAGGAATTTATTCCGAAGCGATGACACGAGCCGATTACATTTGCATGTATTTTCGATAATCCTGACTTTATGAGGCTGTTTCTGAATTGATAACACTTGTGACATAAATGTTGATAAAGTAACAAATCAAGTCCAATTTTATTATTTGACTAGTACATAGATACTTGACTGTCCCTGATTCACGTTTAGTGACCTATTTGGAAAGCAATGAAATCCAAAAAAACATTAAAAAAAAAAAAAAACAAAAAAACATAATCTGGCAAAATGGGGTATTATTAATTCCTGCAACACCGAGTGCGAGTGCGGCGCTCCGGTTCAAACTAAGCCCCCCCCCTCATCTGCTGGAGTGTCCAAGGTGTCCGTCTACCTGCACCTGTACTTGTTACCTGTCTGACAGCCTGAATAACGCCTCTGCCGCTGCAATAAACGTGACCACCTACTGGGCTCACACTGTATAATATGGAAGTAACAACGATACGAAAAATAGAAGAAGAATGCTACAGCATTATCTTAATTATTGTCATTAATTAGTGCGAAAAGTACAGTTTTGATTTACTTAAACTTCCTCTAGTTTGAGAAATGTCCAAAAAACAAACAAAGTAAATCCTCCTCTCTACAACAACAACACATAATTACATCTTCAATTTTAAAATGGGAAATTTCCTTGATAATTCCGTATTACTGAAGAAAATGTCCGTTTAAAAATTATTTGTTTTTTTTTTAAATATGTAATAATATTAATGTTTTTAGACTTTGATGTTATCAAAGCCTAAAAACCTAAAAACCTGCCCTTGTCCCATGTTACTAGGGGTCTGCGCATCACGTTTTTTCTTCCATTCTCCTCTGTCAACCTTCACGCTATCATTTACTCCTTTTTCTATCAAATCATAGCCAATCCATCCATCGTTTCCTTGGTCTTCCACTCCCTCTCCATCCATCAACATTTATATTCATTATTCTTATAGTCAAATGCGATTCGTCCCTTCTCATCACATGTCCATACCAAGATAGTCGATTCCCTTTCAACTTTTCAGTAACTGTTGCTTTTTAAACTTCCTCTAATATACTCGTTCCTTACTTTATCCATTCTTGTCACACCACATATCCACCTCAACAGTCGACTTTCAACAACAATTTTGGACTTTGATGTATTGATACCAAATAATAAGCGAATGAGGCTAATATATGCTTTCATCTTTCGATAATTTTATATCAAAACAAAGATCCTCCTACCACATAAAATATCTATCTTTTAAAAAATTAATAAAAACGTCACTTGCATTCTAATCAATCAATTTGTGAAATGATTGAATACGATCCTCTTTAATTAATGTGTCAATCTGTAGGTAGCTTGCGACCAATAATTCTTCAAAGAAAGCTAATGACTGACGTTTGAAATCATAATTATATTAAGTAAAAGAAAGTGCTTTTCATAAAACGTATCAACTGATAATCGAATTCTGATAAGTAATTTGACATATTTTGAGATTTTTGTAGAATCTGAAATAGATTAATTCATTTAATACGGAATAATTATACGATACTGGTTGGTAAGACTCGTTGTCAGACTTTCGGGGCTTATCGTGCTTTCCGAGGCATAGAGGGAGCTTGGTATGTAATGGGTGGTCACCCATTCATAAATAAACCTAGGCAAGCGCAGCTTAACCTGAAGATCAACCTGAGTAGCTGTTATAATTTAGCCACGAGCTGGTGAAAAATATTTTTCGAAAAAATTGCTTAAATATTAAGTCATGCAATAAATGTTATTTTTACCAAAGCCGATGGTGTTAAACATAACATACCATTGAGCCTGTACGTCCCAATATGGTACCTAGCTTCATTCCGTCATCACATTTAAGTCCTTTGAATAGGAGACGAGCCTATTGACGTCAAAGGCGCGCAAATCGAGACATCGGGCTGTTTCTGAGAAACAAAAAAACGGTACTTTTCTTTTTGTCTATCTGTCTGTTTGTTCCGGCTAACCTCCGAAACGATTTTTATAAGAAACTTAGGCTACTTTTGTTTAAAAAAAGGATAAGGGTTCCGTGCAAAAAAAGTAATTGAGATTGTTTACAAAATCCGATTCAAATAAGTAATTATTATTTTAGTAAGTAATAATTTCACGGATGAAGTTTGCAGGCAACAGTGCTAAATAATATCCTTCAGGTTTTTACGGCTGAACGGATTCTAATGTTTTACACACGAAAAGACCATATCCAGGAACAGAGGATAGTTTTTATCCCGGTTAAAAGTATCAATAGCATAAATTCCGCACCCAAAGGAAGACGCCGACAAAATCTACATCATAATATTACGTCAGAGAATACTCTCGTCATAAAGGAGTTTATAATAATTATACGAAGCCTAATCTTATCTCCGACGAATTAAATATAAACGTGGCTCCGTACTTCGCACAGTTCTCATCTCTGGTATATCTAGTTAGTACTGAGTAAGGGACTTAGCAAACTATGCGGCCATGACTTGTCGCATAAACGGCCACTATCTTGGACAAAACTGTTCGAATACCCAGTTGTCGTTCTAACTTTCTTCCTGGTTCCGACCAAAAGTCGCTTCTGCGGTCGAAAGTCGTTCTGGTGGCAGGTTCATTCTCCCGATGTCGTTAAAAACTGTCGCGCATTTGCAACGATACTGAAGCGCTTTTGTATTTCTTCTGTCGCGCGTTGCAAAGAAGCGATGCAGTAGAGCGTTTCGTAAACGCGCTCATCATCATGTGCCTAGCCTTTTCCCAACTATGTTGGGGTCGGCTTTCAGTCTAAACGGATGCAACTGAATACCAGTATTTTACATGGAGCGACTGCCTATCTGACCTCCACAACCTAGTTGGTACTGGGTAATACGATACTCCTTGGTAAGACTGGTTGTCAGACTTTCGTTTCCACTGAATACCTGTAACGACTGTCAAACATCTACAAATGCCAGCCGTGACCAACAGCTTAACGTGCTTTTCAAAGCACGGAGGAAACTCGGTATGTATTGGGTGGTCTCCCATACACTGACCAACCTAGGCAAGCATGGCCCTGAGCGGCTGCTATTATTTAGCCACAAGCTCCTGCGCGTTTCTGCATCGCTACATACGTATATTGTGTATATGTAATGAGATTCCAGAGCATGTCGCATCTAGTTGGACTGGAAACTAGTTTCAATATGCCTGGCAAAAGGATGGGTAGATTGGTACTTACACTTATGCACGGCAGCGACATTGTATGCACTAATGTTCAAGGTAAAATATTTAGCTCGCGAAACTGTACACATACATGATGTGTTTTTGGAGTCAACGATCGCAGTTTGTGTACTTAAGGTACGAGTTTAGAAAATCTGAGGCCCTGGCACGAGTTTTGGCATTTTTCGTAACGTAAATGCGTCGAATTTGAATCGTGAATATAATTATCCTAAAGCATTTTAGTTAAATTGTTTGCAACAAGCACAATCAGTATTATCCATAAATATATGTTTTTTTTTTTAATTTTGAGATTATAATAATGTGAAACGAGGATTTTTTTTTAAATCGACGTATCTACTTTAGGTTACCCAACCTAACCTTAACCTTGGTTAAACATGTTTACAAAATTTCAGCTCATTCAGAAACCGGGAAGTGGGTCAAATTAAACTTCTTATATTTTTTACATAGTTTTACAGGTGAAGCTAATAAAAAAGTGTTAAAAATGACACATGGATATGATTTAGGCTTTACAAAGTAGCATCAACCTAAAAACAATTTCTCGATACGCGTTTTTACCCGACTACAGCGCCGCCAAAAGGAAGGGTTATGATTTTAGCAGTCTACGTTTGTATGTATTTACGTATGTTCCTCCGTAGCGCCTAAACTATTCATCAGATTTTGATTAATATGGTATTAATCGATTCGTTATTATGGCTCGGGTGAAGTAGGCTACATTTTAACCGACTTCAACAATAGGAGGAGTCGATTTTAGCTTGTAAGCCCCGAATTTAATTAGAGCATGATTTTTCAGTAGTCGGGTTTTTTAGTACCGTAGTAGCATACCACACAGATTCTTGCTATCGATACTGTATTGAAACCATAATTTTATCTAAACAATCGCAACAGCAAATTGATTACGTAACTTCGAATATCAATCTCACTAACCATTCAACTGTAAACACTGCAAAAGGCTAAACATTGAAAATCAATTTCAACCCTACACAGTTCAAGCGAAAACTGATTTTCCCTTTTCCAGTATCAGTGTCGTTTTGCTCTTATCCAGTTAACGTGCATTAATTAAGCCTTTTAATTGATTTATCCGTTCTTTTGTTGCGTTTCGTCACGTGTTGGCGATTATTGGGGTGATTAGAGTGGAGGGGGTGTTGGGGTGGTTATGTTAACAATGAAGGGATTTGTTGGAATAGAAATACAGATTAGAACGGTCGTTTCAAACATGAACACGTCTGTTTATGGTTGGTATCCATCAGTATCCAATGTATCGCTCTTAATGTGCAAGTCTTTCTACATCGTTCTCACATATATGTATAATCTCAGCATGAATGATGTAACCAAGATTGTTTTTAAATATTTTGATTTAAAAGAGTGTCCATGGAGTTTCTTGCCCATTCTTCTCCGTAGAGATCTACGCTTTGGAATGTGCAACTACAGTACTTTTTCAAGTTATTATGTCTTGTGACTGTGACTGTAGCTTCGCTTCTTTTTGTTTTTTTGACTTTCAAAAGTGCCTGTGATGGTCTAATTGAAATAAATGCTTTTGACTTTGACTTTTATAAACCACCCTAAATCCTTCAATCGAGAACATAACACACATTCTGTACCGACACAACAAAAAAAAAGAACAAAAAATTAAATCAAATGAAATCAAACTAAATGGTGTGTATTGTGCCATATAGAAACAACACACACCATCACCATTGCACACACACACACAAACACGAATAATCCAAATGTCAAATAAATAAAATAATAAATAAATTGTATTTTCTAAATTTTGCAGTATTTCGTAGTAGTTTTTAGTATTTTGCTTTATGTTAACTTTAGTTTTAAAAAACACTTTCTCTGCCTGCAGCAATTATTTTGAAAAACTGAAGTATCTACAAAGACATTCAAATATTACGAGCTAGTCTTTTAAATCTCCTTGAGTATCTATGAGCTTGTACCACTGCCCTTATTTTATAACTAAGTAACGGTGCTGGTTCCAACAATTACCTGTTTTGTTAACTAGCATTAAATCAAGTGCACTTATAGATGAAAACGCAATAGAACCCCAGGACCCCCCTTTCTGCAGACGCGCTTGTGACCACGAAACTAACGGAGAAGTCAGTGTTAATGAAATGTCGAACATCAACAGGATTTCCTGCAATTAATGTTGCTGTTCGGTCTCATTTTATTTTATGCCTACCATCCGATTTTAAGAAGATACCATACTTATCGAAGATATATTAGAGAAAGAGCAGATGCCCGTTAGGTACTGCCATGCGAAAATGCAAAAACTATAAACAAAATAATTAAAATTATCAAATAGAAACAAAGTAAAATTCTGATCAAAATAATCAGAACAGAGCAGTGTCAGTAAACAAACCCCAGTAATTTTTAATTAGAAAAATAGCTTATTTCCATTGTGCCAGAGGTATTCGTAACTGCTCATTTCTAGTCATCTATTTCATTATTATTTACTCGGAAACTTCATTAGAATAATATTCTAGATTGCAGTACTTATTTACTGCAATCTAGAATATTATAGGAATGATTCCGAAACACAGTTAATTAAATCTAGCTTTAGTAATTGTAAAAGCGTTCGGGGATGTACTTCTTACAAGCTGTTTTGTTAATATCAAGAATTTTTGTCGTACTGTATTTTATTGGTTACAAAAAAGAATATACATGTCGGATATGTCAGGATTTATTCCGTTAGGCTCGTAAATCATGTGAGCAGACGATGGGTTTCGTGCTATGAAAACACACTGGGTGTGATACGCTGTTTGTAGCAAAACTAACGAATGCCTTGAGATAACACGGCACAATGAATCGGGTACAGTTCCAACACGTCTCAACTCTGCCGCGATCAGACATTGACTGTCGTCCTCAGTTGAACATCAGGGCTCTGTAGAAACACGCTTTGGTGTGGGTAGATTGGTAAGCAGGTCGCGTCATGTCGCCACTGGCGCGTTTGCCGATTCATTTTATGTCCGTACTAACGACCGGCTCCGACATACATAATTCCTTAGAATGTTGAGATAGATGTGTGGAGTGACAAGAATGGATAAAGTATTAATGAGTATATTAGAGGAAGTTTGAAAGTCACGCCTGTTACAGAAAAACTGAAAGTCAGTTCAGTCTTGGATATGTAATGAGTAGGGATGAAACGCATGTAACTAAAGAGTGATGGATATTAATGTTGATGTATGTTAATGAAAAACAATATTACTGCTTCAGTTTTACGAAAAAGTCCCATATCTTAAATGCTAAATATCAAATGTTATTCAAAAAGTTTATTGTGGAAACTTCTTTTTACGTTCTACAAACCTAATATTTTCAGAATTTTCCTCCGCTTACTTTAGAAATTAGAGGGAGTGACACAATTATTATTATTTTTTTTTTAATCATTATGTCACATCACTTTTGTGTAGAAGACACCTGCTTTTCTCCAAATTTCAACTGTTTTTCACAGAAAAGTCGCTTCGCCCACAGTCTCCGAGTAAAATGGCTGTGACATACGGACCGACAGACGGACAGGACGAATCTATAAGGATTCCGTTTTTGCAACGGAACACTAAAAAGTTACAATACCTACTACAAAACAAGGTTACAAGAGAAAATCGATAAACATTCGATTAGACATCGATAATTCTTCGAACACTTATTAAATTATGATCTAGTTCTCGAGTAGAGGTTCGAGTCGCACGACACTCGACACATGTGTAATTTCTGTAAGCGCACGACATACGAGACACGTGTTTCAGGGACAATGTAGCACGTGCTTGTCGTATACCCAATCATCGCACGTCTGTTTGTCTGCGTACTACGAGTAGTGAGCCTGACCTATAAATGTTGCCAGTGAGTATGTTCTGCACGTAGTAGTTCTTTACAGGCTACACTGGAAAGTATTTTAGAACCCTGACTTTGAAATGAATAAAATTATCCAATTAATAACATATTTTTGATGGTGTGAATAGTTGTCGAAGTTCTTTAGAATTTATTAAATAATATCAATTTGCCCGCGACTCAGTCTGCAAAAACTGTGATAGCTTGGCTAATATGCATGATATAAATATAATTTATAGCCTATAGCACTCCCGAAAAATTTAAATTTCTAACAATTAAAAAAATGTTTCAATTGTATCAGTAGTTCCTGCGATTACCTCCTACATACAAACTTACAAATTTTTGCCTCTATAGGTAATATTAGTATAGACTAGCTCCTGCACACAACTTTGTCTAAGTGAACTTAAGTATTGGGTCCAGAGAATTTACCAAGATAAAAACTATTAGCAATAATCCAAGCTATAACCTACCGTGCGGCAAATTTTATTCAAAACCGTTTAGCCGTTTTTGCGTAATTAAGTAACAAACATACAAACACATTTATACCTAATATTAGTACGATTTATGTCCCAGATTTTAACTCGGAACGTACCACCCGTTAAAAGTATCCCATATCCTGTTTGAAGTCATCTAGGTCTATCAGTGTCCCTGTCAGCCGCCGAGGCGTGAGAGCATGACAAACAAATAAACAAACTCACTTTCAAATATTAGTTAGGATCCTTTTGTTTCAATTATGTATAGTAACTTTTATCCTAAACAAACCAGTCATGCTTAGTTGATTAAATATACATATACTTGAAGGGATATGAGAATCTCTGCGGTTGGGACATACAAGATGTAACAGAAAGGGTATAGTCATATGAAAGGATATGCTGCAGACCATCGAACTGAACAACTTTCCCCTTGGGTCCAATATCGTAAATGCGAAAAAATTATCAGCTGTCCCATACAAAATTTCAATACCTACTCGACCCAAATGTATGGGACAGCTGAGCATTTACGATATTGGACCCATGGAGGAAGTTGTTCAGTTTGATAGTCTGCAGCATATCCTTTTATATGACTATACCCTTTCTGTTACACCCTGTAGTGGAGCACCTACAGCTGATGTACATATGTGCTATGTTAACGTAGATGTATGTATAGAACGCGGTTTATGTCTGCGGTGTAGATATACACAGCAATGTATGGTTTCAGGCAGATTCATAGTGGTTACGATACATATAGTCGTAGAGATAGAATAACATCACACTGCTCCCAGAGATCGAATATAGAAACCAATATTTTCCGACAACCTCGCTCGATCCTCGTACTGCCTCGTCGATCTAGTGGACTAAAGCGCGACTGTTGAGTATGAGGTCCTGGGTTCGATTCCTGGGTCGGGCAAAGTGTTATTATGTTTTCCCATCTGCAATTACTCAATAGCTGCCACGGAGTCTGGATTTGTGCCCGGATAATGAAAATGGGATCGCCCACTAGGACTTAAACATAACCGGCGAAATGTGGGTGTACCTAAGTACACCTCTGCCTAACCCTTCGGGGATTACAAGGCGTTATGTTATGTTATGTTATGTTATTTTCCGACATAACGTATCGCTGAAATGAACTGGTCAATGGTTTGTAGTTTTCAACGAAGTGTAGATTTTTCCCGACTATGGTTAGGCAAAGAGGAGGGTTATGATTTTCACCGGTATGTATGTATGTACATTACATTACATTAGGGAATGTCCGTGGAAAATATACGCATTTGCCACGTTGTCACGCAGCTAGATTACGCGGGTTTACTTTTATTAGCTCGGGTTTATTTTGCCGTGCAACATTATTCTTATTCTTATTATTTATTGCACACAAAATAACAAATATACATACAATTTACAATAATATAGCTACTATTAGCTAGCTATATTATTAGCTAGCTAATAGTAGCTTGTAGCTTGTTGTTTGTTAGCTTTTCTTTTAGCTTTTTTTTTGTTATTGCTTTTGCAATAACATTACCGTGGAGATTATTTTCTCTATAAAATAAAAGTTCAGTAAAATCGGTACCGTAGATGCGTACAGGCTCCGGGTACCGGATGGTGTCCAGTTCAAAACATTACCTACCTGTCAGATTCAAGTATCCAGAGCGGCGCGGCGTCCCCTGTTTGTGCGTTCCAGTTTAATCGAACCTTTCCGTAAGTGAAGGATCCAAACTATACAGGGTGTAAACAGACCCTTCACGAAGCTGTCAACTAGGCATTCTGTACATCAAACTAAGTAACTTTACGCAAAAACTATTGCTGGGAAACGATTTTTTTTTTTTGGGGTGAAAAATCACGTTTTACGGTAGGACTCGATGGAAAGCACTCAAAGCATTGTGCTGATGGATGGATGGAATACGGGGATCGTGGAGGTGTTTTAAGTAAAGATCTTACATTAAAAACGTGTATTTAAAAAAAAAACTTATGAAAAAGTTGGAACTTTGACCCCCAATATCTCCGTAACTAGAAGGTTCCCAGGTATGGTCTAGAACAAAAAAAATATCGCAAAGACGGGGAGAACAATTGCCTTTCGGCTTCGTTAAGGTTCTATTTATCTAAGAAATACATCACACAATCCAAATCCATAACCACTTTTAAAAAGCTACTCAAACAGAACATCATAAAAAATTCACATTCCCTAAAATAATTTCAAGCCACATCCAGCTATTGCTTATGATCTGTGTTGAACGGAGACTTGTTTATCTTTGTGTTGATGTTTTGAGCCCGTGTATCAAGCGAACACTGCGAGTTGTTTGTATTATTATTTTTGATCTACCCACAAAATAATTATTGTACAAATGTCTAGTTTTCGTAAGTCTCAGCAATTTGGACTTATGTTACAGCTTTAATTCTCGTGTAAGTGATTTTTTGTATTCTTATAAGAATAAAATTATTTTAAACCTCAAGTGTCAGTTGGAAGCTTTAAGCTTCCTAGAAAGAGATAGAGAAGTACTTACGTCTCACTCTGACAGTGGGTCTCTTGAATGCTGTGCGGAGGTACGGCATCGCCATCACCAGTTCGATGTGAGGGGGCGCTGGAAGCTGTAAGGAAATTAGTGCTTATTATCACAGGCTATGATAATTGAAGAAGAAATACTAATTGTCATGTCATAATGAGGTTCCTACTCTTATCTTTGGGATCAGATGGCCTACCATGACGTCTTAAGCAGGAGTAATTCCAGTGTGAGAAAGAGATGGCGCTAGATGACCTGTATAGCTCTGTCTCTTTCCCACGCTGGAACGTCGTAGTAACCGACCAGTCCGTATTTACGAGAAACAAATAGTTTTTAGATTTGAATTGTAGTAAAACAAGACGCTTGAAGATCCAAACAGGGTAAGGGTGTGAAAAGCCGATGCGTTAAGACCAGCACGTTATTTTTTGGAATCTCTTAAGCTAACACTGTCTGGCAGAATGCTTAACACCATAATTATGTAGATACTTGTTTGTTCTCTACATACACCGTGACTTTTTAGTAGTCTTACAAAGGTGGTCTACTCAATGTACCCGACATAAAATAGCTCGAGGCGCGATTTTTTTTTACCTACCATAATAGGTACAATGAAAAATAAATAATACATTAGAATAAATTATGAAACATCCTGTAAATGATGTTTACGTGTCAAACGAGAGCGCCTACCTACCCTGCGCTCGAGTCCAGTAGATCATCACTCGCAAACAGGGTGTTTTAACTACGTCATGAGTAATAATACTGAATATTATTTTTATTTTTAAAATTATTAAAATCTCATAAATACCAATTTTTATAAATGTTTAGTATTCATTAAATACATGAAGTGGGCTGCCGTTGTAAGACGACTGAAAAGTCAAAGCGTATATCCAAACTTTCACTGAAAAGGAGGAGCTTTAAACACTTCGACTAAAACATACATGGTGTAAGGGACAGTCCTCCACAAACTGACAGGATGCATTCAGTCCCTTGAATCGTATTCCACCGGAATTTTTCTCCGGATTATTATTATTTTTAACATTTTTTTTTGCAGTTACTATTCCTTTCTTTCAATGTAAAATTACATTCCCTATACGCAGCACTCCATTTATGTAAATAATATGGCTAAAATCAAAAATCCAACAATCGATGTTGATATACGCTAACGAACGACGCGTGAAATCAGCTGTTTACTTCCTGCCTAGCTACAGAGTTCATCGAACTCGTCGTCGCGCTTGCCGTTCGCTATGTGCGTTTTGCCACGGTAACGATACATTGCGTATAAGGAAATAGAACAAATCAAATTTATTGGATTCCCGTAATATTCCTGAAATAATTGCTTATACCGGTCATTTTAGTGTGATATACTGAATTCACCCCATCAGTTTGTGGAGGGCCGTCCCATACACCCTGTATAAGATACCACCTATAAGGTACCTATTTGTCGAAGAATGAATAAGTAAACTTCTTTCAAGTGGTAAACAAAATTGAATAACGATCACACACCTAATTTAATTGAAAACAATATATTATATGACACTTAAACTCTGCTCTGAAAGCCATTAACAAAAGCTCAATCACACAATGCACTTACATATAAAAGGTTTTTGATAAAACACATTAAGGGACCACTTCATTTTATATAATAAAGCCATTTTCATGGTCAACTTACCGTTTTCGTTATTGCCGTCATCCATTCCCTTTAGTGAGCAATAAAAAGAGAGAAGAAAATATTAATTAATGTTAGCAGGGAAGCATTTAAAAGCGTGCATACCGCTCAGTCAAACTCGCCCAAAATGCTCGTTATTTCACCAAGCGCTGTATGAGGTTGTAATCTGTGACGTTCGGTATATTTTTTCTCTTCAGACGCGCTAGCACGTGGTGTAAACGTAACGTAAATACGTAGTTTTTTTTAATCAAAAATACAATAATCTTAGAGCATTTTTTAGTTGTTGTTTGTTGTTGCTCGACGCACCAAGAATGTATAGATGTGCTACTGGTCGATAAAACATTTCATGACGGGTTCTATCCCTCTCGCACTTTAGCGAAAGCTCATGGACATGTGCATTCTCTCCACCCTCACCTATGTACCGCCAACGTGGTGGCTTACAAAACGTCAGAAGTCCACACTTGGGGTCTACCAACGAGCTATGGAGCGAAGTACACTGGGTGTCAAACTTACGGACCGCATCAGAAACTCCATACTTCGCTCCAAAACTCAAATAGCTGATGCTGGCCTTACAGCTGCTAGGTTCAAGTGGAACTGGCTGGTCATGTCTACCGCATGTCGGAGGAGCAATGGGCAAAAATTACCACTCAGTGGATACCAAATAGCAGTAAACGACAACGTGGCAGGCCCAGGGATGAGCTGGACTCTTTCGCAAAGGATTGGCCTACAATCGCACTAGACCGCGAAATGTGGAAGGAGGGGAGGGAGGCACTTGCCCTGCAGTGGGACAATATAGGCTTATAATAATAATAAAAAATTGTTTGCAACAAACACAGTCAGCTTCATCCATAAATATGATTTATTTATTTAACAAAACTTTATGCACAAATTAAAACTGTACAAAGGCGGACTTAGTGTCTTTACCATTTTCTACAAGACTACCTTAAAATTCCTTAATAACTTTTAATTTATAAAATTATGAAAATATTATATTTAAAACGAGTATTTTTTTTAATGTTAAAATCGACGTATTTATGTTATGTTTACACCACGCACTCGTGCTAAGCCTCTGAATTACTAAGAACGTCATCGGACTCGTGGCTTTTCGAGGAAAACTACTTACGTGAGCTTGTTTACGTCGTACGACTTTCGTGTTGCGAAGGTCATTTAAACGTACGAGTTTCTTGCCTCGTATAGGAGAATATGGAAAGGATATCAAAAGTTGACGAATGTAAGCCATACATTGATTAGTTTTAAGATATTATGTTGCAATTCAATTCTTTGCGCTGATTTTTTGTAGTCATTTTTATTTTACCAGACAAATATTGAGAATTGCGGAGTGTTTTTTACTGTCTGACTAACTGTCAAAAGAATATCCTTCAGATAAAAGTTACTTATCGTTAAATAAATATTTTGTTGATATATAACATTGTTTTAAAACATTATATCATTTATAGTTACCTACCTACCTACTTAAATTATTTAGTGAAATGTTATTTGTCAGAAAAGGTCCTGGTCAAAGTCCATTTATAAAAAAAATATTACTCTAAAATTGCCCATGGTCCTTTATATTGTTTCCAAGGCACAATATATCCGACAATATTATAGTCAATTGCAATTTGATTATTATCGAACCCGAATCAGACCTTATTAATCACAATACATTTAACTGGCATCCTTTCCCGCCGATGACTCCCTCGTTGCAGACGTGGTCGCTAACTCTACTACTGAGCATAAGGTTCTAGGTTCGATTTCCGGTTTGGTCAAATTGTAATTGAGTTTCTTTCACTAGGAATTTCTTAATACAAAGCTTGTACTCTGGAACTATGCTCGGTTGATGAAAATAGGCTTGTCTCAAATATAACTAACGAAATTTGGGTGTATGTGGGATTTATAGGCTACAACTCTGCCTAACCCTGTTATTTCTCACCGGAGCCCCCTGGGTTCGTTTAAAATTAAATAAATGGTAGAAAAAAGGTCTGTGGGTAGGTCAATGTGTCACGAGGTGGTTTAGGGACCGCCATAAGTCACCACTGATCCGGGGAAATGCGTTTTTAAAACGCAGAATCTTTTATCTTGTTGTCATTTTGACAACTCTTCAACTGTCGCAGTAAATGTACCTCGATAATTTGGAATTTTGGATGTGCTTGCACGTGTATATTACAGGGTGGAAGGTATACCGACGCACAAATGGTTCCCACGTATTCAGTACATCATTTTGACCACATAGAAATATTTCATCTGAAGTTAAAAAAAAAACTGCTGTTTCGTACATTTTAACCGTGTAGGTGCACTTTTGGAGGAACAGCTGTTTTTGTTAAATGAATTTTAATGACTATGTTGTGCACATCACATTTCAATCCATAAAAGCTTTATTTGAATTCGCAAAAATCCACGCCCGACACAGATATTCAGCACACCGGAAATGTAAACATAACCCTATTCTTTCCTTTACAAGAATGACCTATATTCGTCCATTCTCAAGACCAGACATAACCCTTTCCAATTTGTCAAGTTAACGTGACAATACAGAAGCACGGAGTGTGAGAATCCTTAGCTCTTCGTAATCCTTGGGGAGACCGGCTCCCGGAGGATTAATTTTATTTCGGACGAGCTCGGTGGAGTTCGTGCTTCGCTGACAGAGGCGAAGATAAAATGGTTTGTTTTATTACAACAAGGAGTATGGCGAGGATGGAGTGTCAAAATGTTGTAAAAAATTACGAACAATTTACTGTCACTGCACGACAGATTCATGAACTTCTAGAAAACTCAGACGGTCGCAACGCAGTCTGTGAGCCACCATGCACCAATTTTTTCTGATACTACCATGATCTCCATAAGAATAGCTTAGCAGTGGTCAAAAAGTTAGTTGGCGTAATTCGGTATTCGGTGCCTTTTTGCAATCTCATAACGGGCCCAATATGAGGAAAAATATATGCACTTGAGTTAGTTATCGTTACCCGGAATTCACAGCCTCGTGGCATATTCTAGAAAACTTCTTTCAGTTCTTTCCTCCACCGCAAAACGCGTGCTACACGTAGGTTGTGGCCAAGAGGTTAGTGTCACTGCTGATCAGTGCCACTCGAGTAACACCTGTGACCTGACCTCCACATAACACTCCATTTTCTCCCTTCTCCGTGTTCTCCCAACGCAAAAAAAATGAGACTCGAGTTCACACGTATCTCCATATTTTAATGTACCTACACTTTATTTTGGACGCCAAATTAAGTTGGAAATATGTTTGGGAGTTAATTTGGGGGTGATGTAGGTGCGGTAATGCGATGTGTGGGGTTGGTTAGCTACGCGTTTTTATTTTGAAATGGCTGTGTAATATCTCGACATGGTCTGATTAAGTAAACCTTTTTTTACACGAGGTTTTGAAAAAAATGGTCTAAACTTTATTTGTACCCACGTGAAGGTTCTAAATAGGTTAGATTTTCTAAATTATTGCTTAATTTAGAGACATGCTTGTAAGATACTGTTCATAGTATTTTTTTATTACAAGCTGTGTTCATGACACAAAAAACAAGCTTCTAGACTAGATCCAGCCGCAGGTAAGTAGTAGATATTATTCTTCTTTTTTTAATTTCAATTATCGCAAACCATAATAAGAGAAAATTATGTAGAAAAGCTACAAAGAATGCACTGTTACAACCGCGGCAGATGGAGCTCAGGTGCTCGGAGATTAATCTAACTTATATTGATATTTAATTTTGTACTATGATCCCCTAGTTAAAGTAATCTTGAAGAACTTGTAGTTATGTAACAGGAGGTAGATATTGTCAGTGGCGGATTTACCAGCAGGCTGAGTTGGCTTGAGCCTAGGGCCGCAGATTTTTGGGGCGGCAAATTAGGGGACCGATTTTTTTTTTTGCTACCTCTTAGAAATCAAAAAGATTTTGGCATGACGGTTTTCTGATGTTTTACAGATAGAAGTCTGCAACAAATTTTGCTGATGACGTTCCCCTCTCACTTGTCATTGCACATTCCGAGTAGCAATCTTCCATATTCTAGAGTAAAACAGCTAGTTCTGCGCCCCCCAACCAGTAAGCGGCAAAAAAATATTTTACGTGCAATTTCAACGTAATTGTTGAATTGTAAAAATAATGTAGGACATGACAATTGTAGAGGCAAGGGCGGCAAAAACTGTACAGTCTATACCTTGAAAACTTGTAAATCCGCCACTGGATATTGTCAACAAAAGATAGTACTTCAGTTTTTAGCAAATGTTGTACTTACATAGTTTATGTTTACAATATGAAATACTAAAAAACAGTTTATATTTTGTGTACAGCCTCGTTGGCTCTGGTAGTCGCAAGCGCAACTGCTGAGCATGAGGTCCGGGTTCGATTGCCAGTTCTGGCAAAGTGTTATTGGGTTTTACTATCAGAAATTTTTCACTAACAGCCACGGTGTCTGTATTGGTGCCCGGTCGGTGGCTATAGGCACGTCTCCTATTACATGGGAATTTTAATAACTGGCGAAATGTACCCACATTTACTACTATACTATTAGGTACACCTCTGCCTAACCCTTCGTGGATTACAAGCGTGATATAATGTTATGTTGCGATTTGTGTCAATTTTTATGACGTGTAAACGTGACATACCATACCTACATTGCTCTGACAGATATAGTCTGAAACAGACTCCCTCGCGAACCTTAGATTGCCTCTCATTAGAAAACAATCATAAATATTTCAACAAGTTAAACCAAAGATGGCGCAGCTTCTAAAATATTCAGCGAGAAGTCAGTCTGACGTCTTAATCTAATTAATAATTAAGTAAGCCGTGTCATAATTACATTAAGAAAATAGAAATTTATCTCATAAGCTAATGTGAATTTGTACAGAGAACTACGCGGGACATTGACACCGATATTAGTACTGATACACCTACATTCATTTTCTAAGATACTGCGTTGTTATATACTTAGCGGATTACAAAGTGTTTAGGCGTGATAATTCTTGGAAAATCTGAAAAGTTAACACGTCTTTACACTTGCAGATTCGTTACAGGGGTTTTGTTCATGTTTCAGTTCGTATTTTCGCTGTAGCTGACTGAGGCGTGAATTATACTAGCGACTAAAAAACTGCTGTAGTTTACAAGATCTAAGCGTTCAAACAGCGGGAGCGACTTTGTTTTATACTATGTAAAGATATGTTTCGTGTACAATAAAGAATAAGAATTTTTGATAGGTACATTGTACAGGCATGTCACAATAACTTGCAAACTGTAAAATTTTCTCATTCGATTTTGAATATAACATTCAATATTTTATTGCTGTTTTTGACATGGAAAGAAAAATTCTAGTGCGAGCAGGGTATGAACTTAAAAAAAAAAAAAAAATTAAAAATTAAAATTCAATATTTTATGGTTTAAAATCATTCGGAGAATATTGACAGTTTGTGGTAACTTGTTGTGCTAGCAACTGTTCCTGATTTTGTGCTGTCACGTGAATACCTGACTATAATTTACACATTGACTGCCTCGTTGGTGTAGTGGTCGCAAGCGCGACTGCTTTTTTTTTTTCGGATGGGAAATGTTTAAATGATCCCCCACTCTGGGCGGAGCGGAAGTGAGTGTCAGACTTGTACTGACTAAAACCCATCCATGTTCCTTCTTTACCCTTTGTGTTCCAGGGCCACGATATCCCTTTCGAAAAGTCCCGTAGCCCTGGCAGGCATCGGCCCATACGGACTCCTACATGGTTGCTGAGATCTCTTTGAGGCGCGCGTGGAACACAATCTCGCCGTCCACAGGCCCGCGCCTACGGTGGCCGGGAGCCACCACGTGACCCCCGACGCCTGGGGCGTCTCCCGCGGCGGCTGGAACGTAAGGCTCTTGCCCTCTTACGTCCCGCCACCTCCTTCACTAGCATGACTGCTTCGCAGAAGGAGGTGACGGCTTCCCATTCCCTCTCGCTCCGGACCATGGCTTGAACCAGGGCCGGACGCTTGAGATCGCCGCCGCCAATCGCCGCTACGAGGCCACGGCGGTGCTCCGCCCAAGCGGGGCAGACCTCCACCTTGTCCTCTGGACGATCCTCGCAATGGAAACACCCGGGCGTTTCCTCCCGCCCGATTCGGTGCAGGAACCTCCCGGAACAACCGTGTCCGGTGAGGACCTGCGTCAGGCAGAAGGTGAGAGCGCAGTGGCGCCTCTCAAAGAAGGGACTTTTCGCCAATATGGTGGCGTGCCCTGCACGGGGTAGCCTGAGGTCCTGGGTTCAATTCCTGGGTCGGGCAAAGTGTTAGTGGGTTTTTCCATCAAGAATTTCTAAGTAGCAGCCACAGAGTCTGGATTTGTGCCCGGTTGACGGCAATAGACTCGCCCCCTAACACAACATAACTGGCGAAATGTGGATATAGTATGAGGTACCTTTGCCTAACCCTTCGGGGATTACAGGCGTAATGTTATGTTTATGTAATTTACACATTTAATGATGTCAATGTCCGAAACCAAAATTAAACTAAATCGTAGTCTTTTGAATCTTCGACAAAGTCATCCGTTTTGAAACTCTTTGTGTACTTAGTTGAATGTTTACATTTACATATCAAAGAGATAGCTTGGCTTGATTGCGGACTCTTTTGTGTGACTATATAAAGTATAAACGATCTGTTAATACATTATATTAAAATACCTTTACTTTTAAGTTTATCAATTTCAAAAGTTTTAAATATTACAAGTTTAAGATATATAGAAAGTCTTGTTAAATTCAAATATGTTGATATTAAAATAGTTTTAGTCAGGATAAAAATAGACGATTGGTTGGTAAAATTACGTAAATTTACATAGTATTTATGAATTTCTGCACACATTCTGACCCATCATTCCTTATGAAAACTTCCACACCGCTTCCCAGGCAATTTGAACGCCTGAAAAAACTCTAATGATGTAACAGTTACGCCACACGATGGTTTTACGTTAAAACGACGTGGTAATACGTTGCCATGACAACAGCAACCCATGCTAGAGATGGGCTAATAAAACAATTGCTAGTACTCGAACACTTGAATAAATAATCGAGTTATCGGAAAACGACCTTGAGCCTTCCCCTAATCTTTTATTAGCTCCATTTTTATTATAGGTATTAATAATTTTCGCCGTTTATCTGAGGGGAAATAATATTAGGGATTCTGGCATTTTATGTTCGTTTTCGAGGAAAATTAACGAGACGTACTTTTGTGAAATTCTAATCGAATTCGAACAATCAATTGTTTTCAACATACATGTGTGGTAAGCAGAAAGCACACATCATCTGCCTAGCCTTTTCCCAAATTCGTTGGGGTCGGCATGCGGTTTTACGCAGCTGAATACGAGTATTTAACAAGGAGCGACTGCCTATCTAACTTCCCGTTTAGTACTGGGTAACACGGTATCCCTTGGTAAAACTGGTTGTCAGACTTTCGGGGTAATAACTACCTGTAATCATCATCTGCCTAGCCTTTTCCCAACTAAATTGGGGTTGGCTTCCAGTTTAACCGGATGCAGCCGAATGCCAGTATTTTATATGGAGCGACTGCCAATCTGACCTCCACAACCCAGTTAGTACTGGGTAATACGATACCTCTTGATAAGACTGGTTGTCAGACTTTTTGGGCCACTGACTACCTAACGACTGTCAAAGATCTACAAATGACTGCCGGGACCAACTGCTTAACGTGCTTTCCGAGGCACGGAGGAAACTCGGGGTGGGTGCGGGAGGGAACTGGGTATTCACCCATCCACAGACCAACCTAGGAAAGCACGGCTTAACCTAAAGATCGACCCGAGCGGCTGTTATTATGTAGCCACGAGCTAACTGCCTGTAATGACGTTAAATTATCTACAAGTGACAATGAAAGCACTATGTGTGCTTAAATTGATGCTCGCAACATCTATGACCGGAAACCATAGGAATCGTTAAGATGATATTTTCATTGAGCGTCATCAGGATGACCGTTTTACGGCCATGGCGGTCAATTTAAATGAAGACTAGCCGTTTCCCTAGGAAATCCAGGGCAGAATCGTGTGGCTCAGACATAAAAGGACGTGCACTCTCTTCCCGCATCTTCATCTCATAGTCCGATAGGAAAGCAGTTCGTCATGATAAAGGAATACTCTTTATTTTACACCCCAACAATTATAGAGGACTTGTAAAAGTATCTAAGTCTGAAGCTCATCATCTGCCTGGCTTTTTCCCAACTATGTTGGGGTCGGCTTCCAGTCTAACCGGATGCAGCTGAATACCAATATTCTACAAGGAGCGACTGCCAATCTGACCTCCACAACCCATTTAGTACTGGGTAATACGATACCCCTTGCTAAGACTGCTTGACAGACTTTTTGGGCCACTGACTACCTAACGACTGTCAAAGATCTACAAATGACAGCCGGGACCAACGGCTTAACGTGCATTCCGAGGCATGGAGGCCATCACAACACAACCCATCCACAGACCAACTTAGGCAAGCGCGGCTTAACCTAAAGATCGACCCGAGTGGCTGTTATTATTTAGCCACGTGTTCCTCTATCTAAGTCTAAAGCTATAAGAATAAAATGAGTAGGCGCCCAAATTTGCTTTATTTACTAAACTGACGTATTTTTGAGGACGTCCCAACAAAATAAATGCAACGTGCAAAAATTTGCTTCATCACAAGCTAAAAGTTCTGTTTTCACAAAAAAAAACTATCTAAGCACATCTTTTTACGAAGCAACTGGATCAGGCTGGCTCAGGTTCAGTCAAGTAGAGTCTAAGCTGGCTAGATTATTCTCAGAGTTTCATTACAAACCCACTTTATTATGGAAGTGAAAGCTGCATTTTTATGTTGGTTTGTTTTCCTGAAATTACCTACTTAGTTATTTTTCCGTCCAAGTAGATGTCGAAAAGTCGAAAACATAAAGAATCATCAAAACGATGTCCTCTCATATGTGGAAATAATGCGTTACTAGTATACTGTACAATAAAAAAGAAGATATCTCATTATTTCGAGAATAAGGAAATATAGATACTCGTGTATAATAAAGCTATGGTTAGACATAGCATAACAGGGTTAGGCAGAGGTGTACCTAATAGTACACCCACATTTCGCCAGCTAAGTTTAAGTCCCATGTAATACGGGGCGAGCCTATTGCCATCAACCGGTCGCAAATCTAGACTCCGTGGCTAGGCTGAGAAGCACTGAGAAATTCATAAAGGAAAAACACAATAAAATTTGCCCGACCGGGGAATGGAACCCAGGACTTCATTCAGCAGTCGCGATTGCGACCACGAGACCATGGAAGCGGTTCTAATACTTTTACAAATGTTTACTTCAAGAGTCTCTGTCAAAAAGAAAGTGAAAGAGCCGTCCGTCAAACACGTGTTTTACCATAATAAAAATACGTCAGGATCCAGGGATCAAAATGGTCCCCACACTACATCAACCGTCACGTCTAAGACCTGACCGTGATGAATTACCGCGTTTTTTTCCTCCACGCTTATGGCACACGGATACGGTCGTGTTCCATCCCTTCCACCCCCTTACACCCAATTATTATAAATAATGAGATAAGATCGGGTTCCGTGGGGATGTTCCGGTGAATAATGTTGCCAATTTTGAACGCCCCTTCGTAGTTTGAAAAGCTTCTACGGTGGGTGATTGTTTTTGTAACAACAGAAAGGAAGATTCTAGAAAGAAACACTTTCATTGATTTTTCTTTCGACTAAAAAAGATAACTTAAGTGGCAGTGGGCATGGCACATTGCTCGCAGAACGGATGGTTGATGCGGCCGAAAAGTTCTGGAGTGGCGACCGCGAATCGGAAGACTTTGAATTGGAACGCCTTCCACTATGCGGGCCAATGACCTGGTGAAGGTTGCAGGGATCCTCTGGATGCGAGACACAAGGGACCGGTCAATGTGGCGACACTTTGGGGAGGCCTATGTCCAGCAGTGGACGTTTTTCGCCTGAAATGATGCTAATGATGATGAAAAAGATCTCAGTAGCATCCACTGTCTGGGGTTTGGAATGAGCCTCACTCCCTATTAAACCAGCCAAAGAGTTAGGCAGAGGTGTACCCAATAGTACATCCACATTTCACCAGTTATATTTAAGTCCCATGTAATAGGGGGTGAGCCTATTGCCATCAATCGAACTCAAATCCGTCAGAAATCCGAGTCTGTGACTGCTACTGAGAAATTCCTGATGGAAAAACCCAACAACACTTTGCCCGACCTGGGAGTTGAACCCATGACCTCATGCTCAGCAGTCGCGATTGCGAGCACTAGACCAAAACAAAATCAAGATGTTCCTCCCGGGAAATGGCAATCCGTATTTACAGGAAATTGCAAGAAGCTCATTACTAAATCTTATTGACTTTCACGCAAGTTCCGACAGCCTAGGGTATTCGAGAAATTATTAATTAATACGACTAGGTATGTTGTACTACTGAAACAGTCAAGGCAAGCATGAAAGCTAAGTTTCTCTTGTCGTCTGGGTGTTCGTTAGAAAGGGTTCATCGAAATTCAACCCGCAGAGGGGTGAAAAGGGTATTCCAAACATCGGCATCTAAGCGAAGCCACGTGTAACAGCTTGTGCTATACTGCCAAGAGCAAAAATGTTTATACTTCAACCAACTTATTTGTGCAGGCGGGAAAACATAGAACTAAAATAAATGTACAAAGTTTGACATATCGATGCAAATTTTCTTGACAAGCAACGCCACCTTGAGCTTCACAATTAAAGTGGTCTTACTAACGGAGTAAAATGAAACTGTAATTTACCCAAAAAATATTTATTGATATTATGATAGAATAACAGCTGTAGGTACCATGCATTTCGATTGATTATTTTAATTATTGAAGTAATGAAACAAATGTAATTAAATTAATGTAATGTAATAAAATTAATGTAATATAATGAAATTAATGTAACGTAATAAAATTGATTTAATATAATAAAATTAATGTAGTGTAATGAAATTATAAAATGTCAATAATGTAATGTTGATACGTTTTGTGATAATAACGCTGAATTAACTTTAATAATGTTCTACGTATTTAAAGGGGAATTAAAGGGTGTTTTATTTTATTTATCAATTATTTGTACGGCTGATTTTATTTTTTCCCGATTATGATGTTAGTCCCGTGGATCAACTTGTTCCGTTGTTTTTATGATGGTCTGAATCACACAACATGACGCATGCTGTATAGCCTCTTGGCTCACATACCACTTTTCTTCATACCTTTTATACCATAAATTGTATTGGTATCTCATTTCAACCACAGACCATATAAAAAACCAAAACATAGCGCTGTCAACAGTGACGTGAAGCCGGTTTCGTAAACATGTGTGCACTTATTAAGCGTAGTTTTGAACGTAGTTTAGTTGTAGTTTGATGTGTATGAGTGCGTGTGAGCGTGTATGCACAGAGCGAGGCGTAGTTTTGCGCATACTTCACTGTATTGTTCGCAGCGTTATGTCTTGGTTTTTTATTTGGTCTGAGATTTCAATAATTAAATTGATTCTTTTAAATGTTTCCACATGTATTGTGCGAACCGTCAGTCCGTGGAAGTCACTACCGGCTTTTCTGTTTCCCGATCATTATAAACTAGATGTCTTCGAAGTTCGAGTGAATCGGTTTCTTTTAGGTTAGCATGATCATACGTCATCGCTTCACACCACGCGAGTTGCGGCCAAAGGCAAGCTTATTTAGTATTAAAAAAAAACCGGCCAAGTGCGAGTTGGACTCGTGTACCCAGGGTTCCGTATAAACTTGTAGGTATTTTGTTATTGAACTACATATTAACGGTTTTCAGATTTTTTCTTTTACACATTGCTTCTTGCCAAATTTCATGATTGAAGCCAACGAAAAGTACCCTATAGGTTTTGATTCCCTTGTGAAATCGCAAGATATGCGACATAAACGGTCTAATCTATTGATCGTGTTGACTAACAAGTTTAATTTTTTCACTGCTTGGGAGGCTACCTGACCTGAGTATTTGATATTAATTTTAGCTTGATACCTCCACCTTCTTGAGAAAAAGGGCCTTGACCGACGGACAACAAAGTGTCATAGGGTTCCGTTTTTGCCGATTGAGGTGCGAAACACTAAAAATAAAAAAATACGCATATTTCTGGCCTTGACTCAACTGCGTTCGCTCGAAAGGATACAATAATGATGAGATACGTGAAAGCTGTTTCTTTTCATTTTGTATAAAGCCGTATATGATGGATACTGACTGAGATATCAAGTCGATATATTTCAAAAGAAAAAATGTCTTTGTTGCTTTGGCACGTCTTGTGCACCATCTAATTGACAGATTATCGAGTGCTATGCCAACATAATATCACGCATTTAATCTCCGAAGGCTAGGCAGAGGTGTATAAGATGAATCACTATTATGCATACGATCATAAAATAATTTATTTATTTATTTATTATTCCTTAACACACACATTTGTTTTTACAGGTAAGACCCAAGCTAACAAAATAGTCATAAATTGCAAATAATCCAGTCCCAAGTAACGGGTCTGGGTAGAAGCATAAGTTAGACAGTAGACAACATACTAAGTGCCACCCTCTGGAATTCCGCCAAAGAGCAAAAAAATCTTAAAATAAATGAATATCTTTAAATAGTCTGAAAATTGATTACCAAAAAAAAAATGGCCTGACCAGGGCACTTATAAAATGTCGAGAAAAGGTGCACAGTTCAGGTTGGTCATTTATGAAGAAGAACCGCCAAGGAACACCATGGTTACTCTTTTAAAATTACTTGGTTTTACAGTGTTATTATGTTACAGTGTTAGTGTGTAACTATGGGAGGACAGCGTAGGCCCAATCATTGCTTACTTCACAAAAACGTGAAACAAGAGAGGCAGGTTTATTGCGCATCATAAAACACAGCGCTCGTGTCTGCCACACGAACAGATGTCTTCAATTTTCATAAATGAGCTAGTAGGTAGTCCAGACGTTCTAGTCGAAGCTCATTTAGCTCTGAAATTATTAACGTAATTTGGGCTTTTAAAAAGATATTCAATACGCTGTTTTCAGGGTGAATCTCAGAGTAAATAAAAAAAAAACTAAAATTATGGTAATTATGACCTAATACCAGTCGATGTATAATTTGTTAGTCCAATTCGAGACGTGATCTGTAGTAGTATGTTTAGAAAGCACTTAAACGATTGCGCACCCAAGTAGGCCGCTGTAAACACAATTTGGCAAAATGGGGATTTAAAGATCCTTCTGGCACACTGTGTGAATGTGGTGCTCCCGACTAGAACATGTCCCACTTGCTGGACTGTCCAAAGTGTCCCAAAACTTGTACTTTAGAGGACCTAAAAGAAGCCACAGATGCCGCGATTAACGTGGCCATACTCGGCCAAGATATTTAAACAAGTCGTGCCATCGAAACGAAAGAAAAAGTACAATTTGTGTAAAAAAATAGTTACGGTAATTTTGAGCCGTGAACGAAAGTTCAAAATCAGAATTTTACGAATGATTTTTCTTTTTGATTGTGTCAGTAAAGTTACGAAAGAAAAAAGACTAAATGCTAGCGTGACGGTCAACCGTGGCAAATGGAAGAATACGGCGAGTTGCGCCGAATAACATGGGCTGAGGGCGAAAAGAGCTGACGTAGACCTCTACCACCAAAACTATAGCTTTACTGTAACCAACAGATAACTTTAACTAACCTACATGTACAAAACAGACAGAAACCCAGTCTTGTAAGTCAGTGAATGAGAGCGTGTTAATAGTACAATCAGTAAGTATTTAACAGTGTACCAAAGTTTCTCACAAGAAGAAACTATCTCTCCAAGAGTGCGACCGTAGGAATGCGAAATAACGTAAGGGACATTGCCCGTGTTATTGAATTCACGACTATCGGCAGTGAGCCGAAAGTTTCCAATTTCTTCACCATCGTTGAGTGTCGAAGACAGGAAACTGTGTACCGAATATAATCTACGTAGGCAATAAATAACTGACATAGAAGTTGTGATCTGAATAATGTTTTTATTTATCTATTTCTTGTATTATGAATGCGAAAACTAACTTTGTCTGTTTGTCTGCTACCCTTTAGGTTCCGTAGTACCCGAAGGGTAACCAACGGAGCCCTATTACTAAGCCTCCGCTGTCCGTTCATTCGTCCGTCTGTCTGTCAGCGGGCTGTATCTCATGATCCGTAATAGGTAGACAGTTGAAATTTTAACAGAATATGTATTTCTGTTGCCGCTATAACAACAAATAATAAAAATAAATTATAAATTAAAGGGGGCTCTCCTACTACGACGGTATTGAACCCGTCATGCGCGAGTCGGACTCGCACTTGGCCGGTTTTTATTCCTTTACGGCTGAACGGATTTGAGTGAAATTAAGCACATAGGTAGATCATTGCCCGGGTTATCCCAGGATACTTTTAAATCCGGAGGTGCGTTCTAGTAGAATCATTTTTGATGTATACACGGGCGAAGACGCTGACAAATTTTTGTGTTCAGGGGGAAGTGCCGGGGTAGCTCTCAAAATCAAAAATCAAAATCAAAATAATTTTTATTTGTGTAACAAAGGTATTGAATACAGTTCTTAAATTAAAGATAGGTCGCTACGTTATGCCAAGAGGCGTACATCTCGCATGATTCATAAAATGAAAATTTATAAACCATGCGAGAGAATAAACACAAATTATTTGGTAGGTATGTCAAAATTAATAGAATGATGATAAATAATAAAAAACAAAAAATTGTAAATGTCAGAATATGTAGTAATTTCTACATCATCATCTGCCTAGCCTTTTCCCAACTATATTGGGGTCGGCTTCCAGTCTAACCGGATGCAGCTGAATACCAGTATTTTACATGGAGCGACTGCCTATCTGACCTCCACAACCCAGTTAGTACTGGGTAATACGATACCCCTTGGTAAGACTGGTTGTCAGGTTTTTTTGGGCCACTGACTGCCTAACGACTGTCAAAGATCTACAAATGACAGCCGGGACCAACGGCTTAACGTGCTTTCCGAGGCACGGAGGAAACTCGGTATGCAATGGGCGGTCACCCATCCACAGACCAACCTAGGCAAGCACAGCTTAACCTAAAAGATCGACCCTAACGGCTGTTATTATTTAGCCACGAGCTCCTCATGGAGTAATTTCTACAGTCAATGCTAAAATAAATAATCATAAATTCCAATTAGTCTCATTATTAAATAAAAATAAAATTGTGTGTATTCTCCAAATTCAAATTTTCTTATGTTTTTTTGCAATTTGCAGGTCAGTGTCAGGTTGTATGTTGATTCAAATATGACTCGCGACCGTAACAAATAAACTTTAACGAGTTATAATCATAAGTTCATTTAATCTAAATTACAAAAAACGTAAGATGATTAGAATTCCGAGCCACAAAAAAAAATATCAAGCCTGAGGTTCCTGACGGAGTAGGCAGTTTTGAGCACTAACATTTTGCCGTGTCATCGTCATGATAAATGTGCGACTATGATTCAACATTATTTTAGTAACTGGAGCTCATTTCCAGCAACGCAATCTTTAAAGGCATTACAAAGTTTTCTCCAGAAGAAAAAGCAGATTTTTCATTGTTACCAAGTAACCTTGTTTTATTGATATTGGGGCACCACCGCTGCTGTCGGATCCCGCCATCTTTCACGTTTAGCTTGCAAAAGCTTCCCTTATCTTGTTAGTTTGTGGCGGATAGCTGTGTAGGGTATACCTTTATGGGAACCTACACGAAACTAGGGTAATAGTGGATCGAAATGTGGGTATTTAATTCCAACATAGTGATCATTAAGTGATGTAATGATAACTAACTACAAGGTAAAAGGTATTTGAGGTGATTTAACGAATCTAATTATTTCTTCTCTTGTCCCGTGTAACTTGGAATCGGTGTAACATATTTTTAACCGACTTCCAAAAAAGGAACAGGTTATGTTTTTCAGCAGCACTGCAAATTCATAGTCTGAGACAAAGTTTTTTCAACAAAACTAAAACAAGTGCAAAGAACACAGATTATTTTTTTTAAGCTCAGATATAACTTTAATCAAAGTCACTCTCATTCTGATCTAAGTTAAAAATTATTGCATGAAACAATTGACGATATTTTCACTTAATTCGGCTGACTGTTGAGGACAATAACGAATGCCAGAGGTTACTGAACCACACTTATTAGTTATTTCCAATAGAATATACAATAAACACAATACTATTGGCATTACTTAGGGTAAATGATTTGAGATAGAAATAATTTGCTGGACATGACAGCGAAAAACATGTTGTCAATATGTATTATAGTATTTCATTTATGTACCTATAATGACGATAATTATATTGATTAATACGTCATTATCAGATCGTGAGCTAGTGGCTAAATAATAACTGCCGCTCGGGTCGCGCTTCAGGTTCTACCGCGCTTGCTAGGTTGGTCCGTGGATAGGTGACCATCCATTACATACCGAGTTTCCTTCGTGCCTCGGAAAGCACGTTAAGCCGTTGGTCCCGACTGACAATTGTAGATCTTTGACAGCCGTTAAGTAGTCAGTGGTCCGAAAATCTGACAACCAATCTTAGGGGTAAAGTAAGTAAAATAAAATAAAAAGGTAAAGGGGTATCGTATTACCCAGTTCTAACTGGGTTGTGGAGGTCAGATAGACAGTCGCTCCATGTAAAATACCGGTATTTACCTGCATCCGCTTAGACTGAAAGCCGACCTCAACATAGTTGAGACAAGGCTATTCAGATGATGATGTTTTTTTTTAAAGTTTACTTCAGTTGAAGTAGTATCATCAAGCAGTGAGCTGATGCAGGGATCACATTTATGTAGGTACTTCTTTTGTTCGAGAAAAAGCGATTTCTCTACAGTTAGGATTAGGAAAATTACAGAACGATTTTTATTAATTTATAGCATTCGTAAGGCAATAAAATAAATGTAATTAAATTAATGTAATGTAATGAAATTAATGTAATATAACGAAATATTAATAATGCAATGTTAATACGTTTTGTGATACTTACGATTGTTTTCTATGTAATTATGGTTGAATCAAAGGCTTTTTTATTTTATTTATATAGCATTCGTAAATTAAGTAATAAATAGGGTTTGTCACTTAGCAAAGTTTCACACAAAATGGCGGAATAATAAAATTAAAAGGCAAACATCGTTAGTAATTCGTCAGTGTCCGAAAGCGCGGGAAATAAACGATCAAATCAAGATGGTTGACGAGCGTCCTATCTGGAAAATTAATATCCTTTGTGAAAATTTTCGTTTACGGTATCATTCATTATTTATGTAAATAAGTCGTTTTTCAACGGTGAACTTCGATTTATATTGAACTTGAGAATACAATTTGTAATAGAGAAAAGTCTATAATATAACTACGTAGATTTAAATACAAAATGTATAAAATATCAAAGAAGGAATATTAATAATACAAAAATCACGTGTCATTATGTACGTACACACTAATCTCCAAAACCATCCAACCGATTTCAATAAAATTTTGTAAGTGACTATGGTTGGTTCCAGCTTAAAAGATAGGATAGTTTTGGATCCGGTAGGAGGCGGTTTCGTCAACATACGAAATCCACGCTGACGGAGTCGGGGCCAAGTATTCGTAGAATTAGATGAACTGATAAAATCCAACAAATTAAATAAAATCGACAGAAGTATGGATGCACTATAGGTTCTACAAGTACATAAATAGAGAAAATTCGAGAGTTTATGTGAGTGTGTTTGAGCGTGAAACTTTTCCGTGCACGACCTCGGGCGAGGCGGGTTACGACTGTTACAATCGTGCGACTGCATGCGAGTAATACACGCCAAAACGTCGCATCGTCGGTCTACAAGTCACATCGCAGCGACTCTTGACATGTTCTAAATAATTTATTTCATTATTTTTTCGTGCCTCGTAGGTCTTGGGTTTCCTGGGTCGGGCATGGTGTTATTGGTGGTTTCCGTCGAGAATTTCTCAGTAGCAGCCACAGAGTCTGATTTGTGCCATTGATCGCAAAAGGCTCGCCCTCTTCTACATGGAACTTAAACATAACTGGCGAAATGTGGATGTACTAATCGGTACACCTCTGCTTAACCCTTCAGGGATTATAGACCTGATGTTTTACGTATGCTCGCGTTTTGGATGAAGGTCGTTACCAAAAAGTTTAGATACCCAGGCGACAATATAGTTTCAGTCTACATAGTCTGAGTAGTAACACGACAGACAAGTTACGAGGCAGACGATCTTAACAGTAACTAAACTGAAAACCGATACTGTTTTTGGCGACAAACAAATTCGTCTAAAGGACGATAGCACTATCTCGTACCCAAACTTATCTACTTACAGGATTAAGGGGTGCTACACTTCTTCGGGTTTGAGTATCGATTTGTCAGTATATGTTAAACAACAAATCTGACTCTAAGTAATAACATACATACATACACTCACGCCTTTTTCCCATGGGGTTAGGCAGAAACCACAGAACGCCACCTGCCACGATCCTTACATACTCCTTTTGCCTCGTCCATGTTCATACATCTGGTCATACACGCACGCCGGCTGCGAGCACAACACCTGACCTTTCTGAAGAACTTCACCAATAAGGTCAGTGTATATCCTTCTAGGAAACTGACAGAATGGGTACCAAGAGAAGGACAAAAAAGTAGAGGTAGACCGAAAAAAACGATGGGAGGACATATTTAAGGAACGATGTGGGCCAGACTGGAGAAGACAGACTAGAGACAGAGACAACTGGAGGAAGCTGGGGGAGGCCTACGCCAAAGAGGCGACTTCCTCTAACTAAAATGATAATTTATAATTTTTTTATTCAATAATGTTATTGATTTAAAAAAAAAGGCTCTTTTTATTTTATCTTATTTTATTTATATCCTACTAGGGCGTCCCCACCCGGCGTTGCCACTCACATCTGCCTTGTAAATACCTTTTGTTAGTCGCCTTTCACTCATCCTCTCCACATGACCAAATCATCTAAGCACACTCTGGCGGATGAGCCACGAGAACTACTACGCATGACGTTCGCGACCCATCCACCGGGCACTAAACTCCTTTGGCAGTGTCCGGGCTCACCTGAGACATCGCCATCACTCATGAGGGCCGTGCAATGCGACGACGATAGACTCTCCGATCTATAAAGGGTGTAAAAAGACCCTTAACGAAGCCGAAATGCACTTGTTCCCCCCGTCATTGCGATAATTTTTTTGTTTCGGATCATACCTGGGAACCTTCTAGTTACGGAGATATTCGAGGTCAAAGTTCCAATTTTTTCACAAGTTTTTTTTTTAATACTAGTTTTTAAGATTATAAAACTTGAATTACATCAATGCCCTGTACCTGTACCTGTTTACTATTCAAATTATCCATCAGTACAGTGTTTTGAGTGCGTTACATTGAGTTTTACCGTAAAACGTGATTTTTCACCCCAAGAAAAACAGTCGTTACCCAGCATTATTTTTTGCGTAGGGTTACTTAGTTTGATGTACAGAATGCTTGGTTTACGGCTTCGTGAAGGGTCTGTTTACACCCTGTATGTTTAGTACCCCTAAACAAAGATCAAAATACTCACATTGGACCCAGCTCAAAATAACTCCTTCTAACACCAAAGTTGTCTAAAACAAACAGAATAATATCTGACACGATCCACTAAGTTACTCCGTTTAAAACTTCAGCCGGGATTATCTACCTGAACGGTTCAAGTCTTTGAAACTTTTCTATCCAATTCAAGCAACTAATAAATAATTCAGTGTTCAGGCAAATTTAATTCTTGTTTTTATTGTACTTCGTTTCCTTTGGACGCGTCGTCGGTACCCTTTCGAGGTGTTGCGTAGAGATACAGTGAATATTTTTGCGAGTATTTATGCATGCTGTGTCTATCGCATTATATTGTACACTATGCTTGTATCAAATTGCTTGTAGCATTAGGATAAACAGTATAACATTTGTAGATAGGCCAATAAATAAATAAATAAATAAAATGCTATCTGATATTATCATATGCTTTGCTTTTGTCAAGTATGTCGGGGTCGGCTTCGGAGTATTGTTATCACGGAGTATAATTACTGAGATCATACCTCACCACACTACACTACATCACACTACACCACACCACACCACACCACCCCACACCACACCACACCACAGTACACTACACCACACCACACCACACCACACCACACCACACGACACCACACCACACCACACCACACCACACCACATCACATCACATCACAGAACATCATACCCTACTCACACAGCCGTCCCTTCTTAAACACACACATGTAAAGCCAAGTCAGAGGCCCATTGGAGGCATAAAAACTCTGACACCAGGTTAGGCACTAACCACGCGATGAAGAAGAGGATTCTGGTTAACATCTTTTCAAAATACATCTTAGAATCAGTCTAGGCTCAAAAATAAACAACAGATTTAACTAGGCTAGTTTTTTTAACTGTTTTTTGTAAGTCCTGTTATTACCATTGGTACTAAAAATTAACGAACATCAAAATACCCACTTATTACCAAGACATGACTGGCGATTGCCCAAACGAGCGAGCATTACTCTGAGCACCAATCGTGTATAATCCCCGGCGCTCCCGACAATTATACTCCGTTATCGTACCTTCGGGTCGGGTTCCGTACGATTATTTACCTAGCTGCGTAGTACGGCTGTTTTGGGTTGAATTTCTAAGGCTTGGATTTTGAAATCCTTTTGATTCAGGGATTGAGCTGGGGTCTTAGCTTACCATCTTATTTGTTACTAAATATGTTTAGTACGTTGATTATTTAATCAAGACAAGATTTTCTTGTTGACTGATCATAAGCATCAGCTCTTTCTCCAAAACGGTGCCGATAATTAACGACCATACCATACTTAATTACTAAAGATAATAAAATAAAAAAATGAGTTTATTGGCACAAAAACCTTTGCATACAATACCATTACATTCCACATAGGAACATTGAATTTTAGTAGAAGGCTGTACAAATAGTTAAAAACCCTGCCTCCTAAACTAGGGGGACCCTGTGACCTAGGAGTCAGTGTTCTACTGTAACTTCGTGTACAAAATAAACCTTTATTTGTGTGTTAATAAACCTACAATGACCTGACTAACTCTGCTTATGAATGTGTGAGAATGTTGTGGAGGTCAGATAAGCAGTCGCTCCATGTAAAATACTGGTATTCAGCTGCATCCGGTTAGACTGGAAGCCGACCCCAACATAGTTGGGAAAAGGCTAGGCAGATGATGATGTGAGTATTGTATAATTATCACTCTCTCTTCTTCTCGATTCTCTTCTCGATTGCATGTAAAATCCAAGTCAGAGGACCATGGGCGGCATAAAAACTCTGACACCAGGTTACAGTGGCGGATTTACAAGTTTTCAAGGAACAGGCTGTACAGTTTTTGCCGCCCTTGCCTCTACAATTGTCATGTCCTATATTTTTTTTACAATCCAACAATTTTGTTGCAATGGCACGTAAAATATTTTTTGGGTATATTACCGATTACTGGTTGGGGGCGGCGAACTAGCTGTTTTACTCTAGAATATGACTAGGTACTCGGAATGTGCAATGACAAGTGAGAGAGGAACGTCATCGGCAAAATTTGTTGCAGACTTCTATCTGTAAAACATCAGAAAACCGTCATGCCAAAATCTTTTTGATTTCTATGGGGTACCCAAAAAAAAAAAAATTCGGTCCCTAAATTTGCCGCCCCAAAAATCTGCCGCCCTAGGCTCAAGCCTAGTCAGCCTGCTGGTAAATCCGCCACTGCCAGGTTAGGCACTAATCATACGATAAAGAAAGAATGTGTTATGATATATTTCACGCAATCAAGGCAGTGTACAACAGCCACGTTATTATTAACTCAAGCAAAATAACAATGAAAACCGATTGCACTTCAAACTTTAATAATTAAAAGAAATAGAGCACTTAATCATGTCCCGAACCTAATGACTCGAAAGAACTTATTTATTCTGAGTTCATTCGCTTTTGGGTAAGGGGTAAGGCCTAAGGTCATTGGGATCCATTTAATTGGGAGCCTGGCACATTAATCTTGTCGGCTGCTGGTCTAGGCTTACTACACAAGATAAGACAGAAGCTCAGTTTTTTTCAACCATCGAAAAAATGCGCACGCGCACATAGACGAGTTCACACGGTAACACATCAAGCTATAAATAACTAGTATAACCTGACCTCGCTTTGTGTGAGCTTTCCGTACAATGAGAGATCAGCTTAATTTGGTTTCGTATAACTGGTCCCACCGTCGACGATTGTCAAAATTCGGAAGAGCTAGCGACAAAATCGAGTTGGCAAGCAACGAGCAGCAAGTGTAGTTCGGATAGTTTTGTCCAGGACCTCATGCTCAGCAGTCGCGCTTGCGAACACTAGACCAACGCGGCAGCACGTGATCATACGTTTTCGCTTATGAAATTGACCTTCTGTATTTTCTGTGTCTAGGGTTGCTGGCTTCAGCCTAGCGTTTATCAGGCGTATCTCTTTAAAAGCTACTTGATCTGCCGGCCATTGATAGCAGTGACATGTTGGTGATTCTTTTGTAATGAGTGTGACGGCAAATATTTATTAAAATGTTCATTAATTTCGTCGTTGATTAAAAATGTGGTTTAGTGAAAACGCTTTTAATTACTCATCGTAATATGGAGCTTGATTGATTGCAAGCTGTGTTGTTGAGAGACGCACACAAACAATGAGAATGTCACAATACTTTTTTGATTTGCAGATTTTCATTTTTTTTTGTGGGCCTTTTTTTAAATTTTGCATGTTTTTTTACTTACTAGCTTTTGCCGCGACTTTGTCTTCGTTGTGTTATAAACATACTCTTAAAGACATTAATATTACAATGATGTAAATGTAATGTAAGATGTAAAGTTTTGTAAGTTTGTATATGTCACAGACAAAACTACTTTTGACCGGTGTAAACTATTTTAACAATAACTAACATTTACTTAGAAACTTATTAGGTTTTTTGTTGTGACCCTATGCAAAAGATTATGTTGTAGTAATTCTTGGACTAGGTATTTACAACGTTCTGAAACAACATATTTTAAATGGAGAAAACGAATTTTAACATATTGAGGATTTTGACTAACACCAGTCAAAAGTGGTTCTGGCCGATTAATAGTTTTGACTGTAACATATACATATTGGGAGCAGCGGTGGCCCAATAGTGGCGGCCCCGACTTACGAACAGTAAGTCGTGGGTTCGAACCCAGCCAGGCGCATTACTTTGTGTAATTTATTTCATCACCACTGCTCTCAAAACGGTGAAGGAAAACATCGTGAGGAAACCGGCATGTCCTAGAACCAAAAATTCGAAGACATGTGACATCTACCAACCCGCACTGGGCCCGCGTGGTGGATTATAGCCCATTCCCTCTCATAGAGAGGAGGCCTGAGTCCCAGCAGTGGGAACATTATAGGCTCATTATGCTATGCTATGCTTATGCTATATATATACATATTTGTAGGGTTAATCTTCGGAACTATTAATCCGATTACGAAAATTTTATCACTAATGGGAAACTACATTATCCCCGATCGTCATTGGCTACATTTAACACGTTGGTCGCCATGTCGGACAATGGTGGCCGGGTAAATGTTTCATTCAGGCCGCGTCGGAGACTGGTGACCGACAGGGTACACCTTACTTTGACTTACGCTTACAGGCCGGTGGCCACTTTTTCATTGGATTTGGGCATACTAAGTGACGCGCGCGGCCTTGTAGAGTATTGAAAATAATGTGTCACCCTAACTTTTTTGCATATTTGGAATGCTAGAGAGGAATATTAAAAAAAATTGCAGAATAAAACACAACTTATCTAATCATTTGTTTATTTGAATAAGAGATCAATTTTCAATAGTTTTTTTTTTATAATGGGTATTACTATTAACACGTCAGTGGCCTAAGAGAATTTTGTAAAATTAAAAAAAAAAACAACCATTTTTTTTTAAACATTCCCGCGGGATAACATAAGCAAAGTTGCGGCAATAGCTAGTTTATAATATAATATACGAAAACATTACAATCAGAGAATTCCGTATTCGTTCATTTATCCACGGCAACAGGATTTCATCGGTGGAGACTTCGGGCATAGCGTGACCACATTTCGCAAGTAATTTACGGCTGTCGGTTAATAGGCGCTGATACAGGCCAATACTAATTAAATGTTACGCTCACTCTGCGTTAAGTTGGATAATATTCACTATATGTTCATTGTTAGTACACCAACTGTGCTTCGCGTATCTGCATGCTTTGTTACAAGATTTTATTTAACTAGCAATGTTTGTATGTTTGAATAGGTCAAATCTTCCGACAAAATTTTAAATCAGTTCCGATCGAGCTGAAATTTTGAATTTAGTTTGGATGACAATGCATGTTTAGCTAAGTGACGTCATTCTTAATAGTGTCGGATTAGCTTTTAAACATCTTGCACTGATTGATGGAAAATGTCAATATGTTATAATTAAATAAATTTCTATGTGTTATATTATTATAACTAGAAAACGGGATATTTACAATGTTTACTGTTTGTTTTGAGTTCCCGATATTTCGGCGCTGTTGCAAGCACCATGATCACGGATAAACTGAAGTTATTGCGGGTGGGTGTTTATGAGCAGACAAATCGGTCTACCCTCTTTCTTGTTCGTTTTTTGCACTCAGTACCGCTACCACTGTCACTCACAACTCGATTCTGTTCCCGACACACGAAACTCACTGTCTGCTCGCGAACTTTTTTTTTTAATTTTTTTTTTAATGTTATTGACTTTGTGAAATCTATGTGTGTGTGTATGTGTGTGTGTGTGTTGTATGTGTGTGTGTATCATCGCATCGGTATTTTAAAAACAAACCAGCTGTTCCTTACATATTGACCGAAAAATTTCTATGTAGTTCAGAATGATGTACTGAATACGTGATAACAGTTTTAGCGTCGGTGTTTCTTCCGCCTTGTATTTATTTGCATGATCACTCCACCCTATCAAGTATTTTAGTTAAGTGGAAATTTCTTCACTAAACCGTTAATTGTAGCATTCGTTTTAAAAGGTCCAGCTTTGATGCATGCTTCACTGCTGAATTCGTGCAAAAAAAACCTTATTTCCTGGTGTTTTGTACGGCGACATATCAAGCTATACCGTTCCAGTATAACATGGCCTCGCTTTGTATAGATTTGCCGTACAACGAGAGATCTGTTTATACTGGTTTTGCATAGCTTGCTGGGACGTCGTGCGCACGACTGAAACAATCTTATTCACCATTTTGCAAATTCAATAGGGTAGATGACCAAAAAAATCTAATTAGTCCGTCAGATTGATTTTCAAAAAATATTGGATACGTATTTTTTCTTTTATCACGTAAACAAGAAATTAAGACGATATAGTGCGTTGAAAACTCGTGTGACGTCACATTTCTGTACACTTTTACCGGAAAGTGACGTCACAAGCCCCCTCATGATCTTTGATGTGTTTTATCTTCGTCAATTTTTATTGATTTGATAAAACACTAAATACGTATCCAATATTTTTCGATAATCTAACTGATGGACTAAATAGAATCATATTTTTTTTACTCAGGAAACATCTCTATTCAATGTTACTCATTGTTCAGTGACGCCAAAATTAGTTTAGCATGCTCTGGAACAGGAATTCAGATACCAGAGGGTTCAGATAAGTGACTATTGCTTTCAAAGGGTTCTTAATACTATAACGATTTCAAATAGGAATGAATTATTAAAAAAAAGTGTTTCAGTTCAGGCAAATTACCCATAAACAACAATAAAATAAATCAAATAAAATAGTAAAAAAAAACATATTTTTTTTTCCTTAGCCTATTATTATTATTGTCCCACTGCTGGGCAATGGCCTCCCCCATAGCCTTCAAAAATCATTACAACATCATTAAAAAAATCATTCAAAAATCAATCATTGCTTTCAATGGCCATTCTATGGCGAAATATGCCATAACGCAAGTTCGCAACCCTATTTATAAGACCTTAATGTACCATGTTTTTACACAAATAAAAATATTCTATTCTATTCTAATAAAAAATCATTCAAAAATTAAAACATAAGTCTTTTTTTTTTTTTTTTTTCGGTTGGGAAGTCATCAAATGACCCCCCCCCCCCACTCTGGGCAGAGCGGAAGGGAGTGTCAGACTTGTACTGACTAAAACCCATCCATGTTCCTTCCCTGCCCTCTGTGTTCCAGGGCCACGGTATCTCTTTCGAACAGTCCCGCAGCCCTGGCAGGCATCGGCCCTTGCGGACCCCTACTTATTTGCTGACATCTCTTTGAGGCGCACGTGGAACACGAACGCGCCGTCGACACGGCCTGTCGTCATAAGACGGCCGGACAGGGATATAAGTCTTCAAAAATCACATAAATTCTTTCGGCATTTGTACCAGTAGCTTACGAACCACTATGTTAGCGTTGTCACTGATAGATTCCCTCTTCATCTAGCTAGACTGGACTCTCTGTATCATAATCGCACTTACTTCATCTCCGCATCAGATTTCGCCAGCATCCAGACGACAGATCCTGGATTGCGGCGGGACCCTAAAGCCATGAGTTGAGAGAGCTTGGCCCCAAGCGGCAGGGTTGGTCTGCGGGGCACCTGGCCCGTCCATGTCGAGATGGCCAGCATCTCGGGACACGCCTTCACCAGATGTTTCTGAGTCGCCATGCATTTTCCTGAAGCATCCTGTTAACAAAACAGAGAGATAGTTATAAGCATGGATGAGAAACGTGAGATGGAATTCCTAGGGGACTCTTTCGGGGCAGTTCCTAGAAAATGAGTTTTGGGCGGTCCAGAATCGTCACATAGGTATCTACGGGGTGGAAGGGACACCGTCGCGAAAACGGCTACTACGTATCATTCATTAAAATTTTACACCGGTTGTTAAAATAAAAATCTGCTATTTTCTACAAAAGTGCAATATCTACACGGTCAAAATCTAAGGAACAGCTGATTTTTTTTTTAAATAACCGATGAATAATTTCTATATGGATGTGAAATTTCTTTGAATGATGAACTGATTACGTGGTAACCGTTTTCGCGTCGGTGTTCCTTTCCACCCTGTATATTTTCGTGAATCAGATTAGATTTAGATACAATCGATGACTGGCAATTTTTAAAGCCCCGTGTCTAACTGTAGACGTTTTTGCGAGCCGTGCGTCCGATGGCGTTTCTCTCATAAAAGGGGATGAATTCCAAATATCTTTCCAGTTTTCTCATCTACGTTATGTTATAAGCATTATGCAGGCATGTGCAACATTTCATGCTCCTAAACTACAGATACCTAGATAACGCAAGAGCAACTAATTCACGTGCCCGGCTTAAGCATTTTATGCTTAACGTGGCTACTGTCGCAGCTAATTTGTTTAAAAATACAACGTTCCAACTCAAGCACTTAATTTTAGAAATTTAAAGAACAGAAACGTAATCTATTTATTATAGTAACTTGTTTGTATTGTACTTATGACGTCATAGTAGGTGGTCAAAAAATCGCACACTTGGTTTTCATATGGATCGTGATACTTGCGTTATCAGGGTGTCAACAGACCCTTCACAAAGCCTTCAACCAAGCATTCGGTACATCAAATTAAGTAACTCTATGCAAAAATTATTGCTGGGAAACAATTTTTTTTTTGGGGTGGAAAATCACGTTTTACGGTAGGGTAATGCACTCAAAACATTGTGCTGATGGATGCATTAAATATTACGGGGGTCGTGGAGGTATTTACAATAAAATAATAACATTAAGAACTCGTATTAAAAAAAAACTTGTGAAAAAGTTGGAACCCCAATAACTCCGTAACTAGAAGGTATGGTATAGAACAAAAAAATGATCGCAATAACGGAGAGAACAAGTGCCTTTCGGTTTCGTTAAGGGTCTATTTACACGCTTTATATTCTGTGTTCTAAACCAACTTAGGTTGTGCGTTGTCTGTGAGCGAACGTGAATTTAAGTATTTTTATTACCAAGAGAGCAAGTCCATGACAAACACTAATCAAATACCCTTCATAAAGTAACAACAACACCTAGAAAGAGCACACGAACGAGTAAAAACATTTCTCATATTCATCGTAACGCCAGACATTTTGTAAATGAATGTGGCGCGGTCCCTGTGGTTACCTAATACCTACACGCGGTGAGGGTTTAATTACTACCTACGGTTGGTACCTAGTGCGGTGGCGCCACCTGTGCGAAAACGTATTGGTTTTACTGGGTGATGCGTGTTTTGGGTTATTACGCTGAATGTATTCTGTCTTCGGTTTTATCTGGCAAATATGTCATGAAGACCCGTAGTAAATTGTAGCAGCCAGATTGCACGTGTGATGATGATGAGATGGTGCCAGGATTAACGGTTTATAATGGGTAACGGTAACCTTATGCAAGTAGTATATTGTCTATTTTTTTATATACTTAAAATTTTGCCCCACACTATGAATTTCTCCTGTATTGTGGGTGCGTTTACAAACAAACAAGCGTTTAAAGTCACATAGACAAACAGTCAGACCCGGAATAACTATACGGAGCGCAGCAACCAATCGCTCAGCAACATCGTCACATTCAGAGGTGGTGTCTAGTTCGGTTATATTTTAGACTCATGTATAAGGTCTAACTATTCATACACGAAATATTTTCAGGGAATCATCTAACGGCTATAACAAAGCCATTTCAAGGGATTTTTTTTTTTATCTGAGTATATTTTTTATAAAAATAAATAATTTAAAATTACTTGACCCACAAAATAAATACTGGCTCCTTATTTTTAGGCATCCATTACGCTAGTTTACTAAGTCGTATTTATAAGTGGTTTTATGCAAAAAGGCTCAAAAAATTTTAGAATTATAATAATTTCGTAAAAAAAAAACACTCAGATATTTTTTTTTCGTTGCTATGGCGAATTTACGACTTATAGAAGTTACTCTTAAAATATTTCGTGTATGAAAAGATAGACCTTATGACATGTATAGTCACAGCGGACATTAGGTTTAAAACGTTAGTATTCCAGATTATAATATTGAAAGGCAATCTAAAAGCAAATTGTTTGTGGTTGTAAATAATTCGATGATCAAACACCAACATAGTGGTATGAGCTCTGTAAACTGGCGTGTTTTTATAAAACAGCAAATTCACGGTACAATTAATGTTCGTGCAGTCAGCAATTATGTTAATTCTGCGACTAAATCAATTAGTATTATTGTTTTATTATGATAGTGTTGCAGTTGAATGAAACTGTTGTTCTTGTAAATAGACGATGGAGTAAAGATGAATTGTTTACTTCTGTCTGCAAAGCTAATATTTGTTAAATTACACTGTTATTTGTTGATGAGCGACTGTTGTTTTCTTGCCACTCTGGAATGCGTCGGTGCTATATTTTTGTTGTTTTTAGTAGTATTGTAACAAAAAGCTGCAGTAGTTGTAGGCTAGCGCTCTTACGAAAAGTCAATGAACATAATATAAACCCACACCTGTAATCCCCAAAGGGTTAGGCAGAGGTGTACATAATAGTCTACCCACATTTCGCCAGTTATGTTTAAGTCCCATGTAATAGAGGGTGAGCCTAGACATGGGACAGCCGGGAACAAATTCTGACTTTCAGAAATGAAATTCCCGATAGAAAAACCCAGCAACAATTTGCCGACCTGGTAATCGAACCCAGGACGTCATGCTCAGCAGTTGCGATTGCGACCACTAAACTAGCGAGGCAGTAATGCTGAAAAAAATGAGTACCTATACAACCCTCCATGTGTTACAAGGTACCAAGTTCCACTAAACCGAACCGTATGAACAACTATTGACGGTTCAATTCATTTGTAAATGTTTTATCATTTGTGTAGCAAGAGTTGAGTTCGTATTTATCCAGGTAATTATTTTATTTGATAACTATCATGATAATTATCGGATAATTATCAGATTACTCTTAAATTTTTTATACTTATACTGTCACTTACGGGATATCTTCCGTGATTGGTCATTATTTTGAGCTCCCGATATTTCTGAGAATGCGGGTAGATGGAAAAAAACCAACAAAAAAAACAACAACGAACAATCACGCAAGATATCCCGTAAGTGACAGTATAAGTTTAGTGGTAAATCGTGAAAGCTTAAAACAGTGTCTTAAATTTTTTATTGACTTACGAATGTTATTTTTGTTGTAAAGAAAGACATTTATAATTTTTAATATATTGTTTTTTCTTTAGTTTTAACACAAATCTACCCAACATTTTGTTTGTTGATTGATTCAACTGAATGTTTGTGACCGTTTTTTCTTAAAGTTGATAACTAACGCATTCAGATTCACTTGAAGTTTAGTAATTATTGTTTTATGATTTTTGTTACTATCCAGATTTATCAACATTTAATTATCAAGATAAATTATATATTATTGAGGAGCTCGTGGCTTAATATTAACAGGTGCTCGGGTCGATCTTTAGGTTAAGCCGTGCTTGCCTAAGTTGGTCTGTGGATGGGTGACCGCCCATTACATACCGAGTTTCCTCCGTGCCTCGGAAAGAACGTTAGCCGTCGGTCCCGGCTGTCATTTGTAGATCTTTGACAGTCGTTAGGTAGTCAGTGGCCCAAAAAGTCTGACAACCAGTCTTACCAAGGGGTATCGTATTAACCAGTACTAACTGGGTTGTGGAGGTCAGATAGGCAGTCGCTCCATGTACAATACTGGTATTCAGCTGCATCCGGTTAGACTGGAAGCCAACCCCAATATAGTTAGGAAAAGGCTAAGCAGAAGATGAATTATCAAGATAATAATCATGATAATTATCACTTCGAACCCTGACGAAGAGTGATTTAGAAAAGGTTTTCTCACAAAGTTCCTTTCGGTACCTAATTAAGCCCGGCCAAGTTACCTTAAAGTAGACCTTAAAGTTGACCTCTCACTCCAAATAAGGCTGTATTTCGACAAAAGATACCTACAGATTAGTAAAGTCAAGTCCTACAAATAAAAGTCGACCCGATCAATCGCACCAATATAAATCAGCCGATCTATCACGTCCAGCATCCAACATTCAACATCACCATTTAATTCTCTCTCAAGCGTCCCCTCCTGAACACAAAACAGAATCATCGATCAATCTCAAAAATTCGCACAAAATTTTCGCGTAAATTTTCGCACAATGTAACAAGAGTCTATTTGATGGGGGTTCTGCGAACAATGTGCGAATTATAAGGGACTATCGGATACGTGTCGAGCGACGCCCGCGCTGAATTTACAATTAGGCAAAGGACAGAGAATCGGTTTAATTTTGAATAGACAGACGTTTCTTGATTAACTGCCAGCAATCGTCGAGAAATATTAATGGTGCTGTGTTGATCACAGGTTTTATTAGGTTTTTGAATTAATGGTTGGGGTTTTTTGAACGGAGAGAACAAAAGGTGTTAATGATGACTATATTTATTCTTTTGTCATAATTGAACTATCTCCATTATATAATAGAATGTGCACAGTGAGTGCCAATTTAATGAAAATACTTGTAATTAAGCTTCCAAACTTAATGCTATTGTTTATTTATGGTTTTGTTTCCAACATTGTTAAATTTTAATAACTAAGCTACTCGTAGACCACCAACCAGCTTCTTAAATTTGACCTAAATACCAACTATTTGGAAGGACTATTCAGTCAAATCACTAAATTGTCAAAAATCCTAATTTAAACTAACCTAAATCGTAGAAATCATCCAAGAGACTTAAGTAAGTACTTAGGCAGTCAGTTAGTAGGTAAAAGCCAACATCAGAAGCATCTTCATGCGTCACACACCATTCACAACGCTTGACCTTTCAGATTGACCTCACAGGAGATAACGAGAACGAACACATAGGTATAAAAGTACTAGGCATGCAGATGTAGGAAGGAGTACTAGGCTAGCAGCTACAGTTATTCTAGTCTCATTGGCTAACGAAGCGGGCTAGGAGTCTCGGGCGAGGAGTTCGTATTACTAATGCGACAGTATTAAAAGTAAAAAAGAGAGTGTTCTTTTTTTGAATAGTTGTAATTTTCTGGTTGGTGATGCATTTGTTTTTATTTGGAGGAGCTCGCAGCTAAATAACAACAGCTACAGCTTCGATCCATAACCGAGAAATGCCATAATTAGTAACAATTTCTCAGTAATTCCCAAGAGACTTCATAACACAGTACATACAAGACTTTTACATAATCTAAAACTAAGATCTAGAACCAATTCATAGTTCAGGGAATTTAAATCATATAACCCACTTTAGTAATAAACAAGATTCCAATCAAGTAAACTGTATCTGAATTTAGAATTTTGTTACACACGTGTAAGTACAGACAAGTACTTAAATGCTCTGTAAACCCGACACGGTTTGAAAGGAACCCTTGAATGTGGCCTTTCATCACTGACCAATGGTATCGCTCTTTAGACAAAGCTCGTGTGGTTTCGGACGCTCTCGGGTGTGTTCGGAAATGGATTTTAACTTAAAACGGTTTGTTTCAAAGCATTCAAGCAAATTCTTGTATTGAAATTCTAAGATCAAAGGTACATTGATAAATGGTATGAATAGGTAGATGTGATCTGTAATGACATGAAGCTGATTGGGGAAATGGGGATTGCTAGGCAACAGCAATCGCCAATCAGTTTGAAGACTATTTGGGAGTTCTTTTGAAAGTTTCAAAAGAACTCCCAAATAGTAAAACTTTCAACTACTTAAATGAAATAACAACGATATTTTATAAAATATTTGTTCTTTGTAGGTTTAAACTTGCATGGTTTATCTTATTACAATACAGTTTTTTTTTATAGATACGACATCAACAACACCCTTAAAATGGGACTGTGGGTATGTGGTCAGGTCCTAATATATTCGCTCACCAACCACAGCTTACATCACCGCAATTACAATATTATGTGACCAATTAGCTTACCAATGTTTGTTTAAAAAGAGAAATGGACTGGTCGAACTATAATAACTATAAGTTACTAGCCTCTGCCTGCGGCTTCGCCCACGTGGCCTACATGAGCCTTGTAAGCGCTCTCACTCCCTGTCATTGAATATAGGAACAGAAAATATCCCAAACTAATTTTAACAGAAGAGTATATAAATACACTTTTCAAGTCAATCGACCCTAAGAATAAAAAGTTACAGAGAAAATTCAACCCCCTATTTCACCCTCTTAGGGGTGAAATTTCAAAAAACCCTTTTTTAGTGGAAACCTACTATTCACAAAGAATACACCCTCCAAATTTCGTGTCTCTAGGACCAGGGGTTTGGGCTGTGCGTTGATATATCAGTCAGACAGGACTTTGAATTTTATATGTATAGAAGTTTAGCAAATAATAAGAAAAGGATATTAAGAAAATGTATTCTATTATTTTAAAAGCGGTAGGATATTTGTGAGATGTGAATTTTTTTGGTGTAAATTCAATAAAATCTACAAATTAGAGGTCCCAAATCAGGTCACCGTGATTTTTTGCCTAAACATGCATCGGGAGAGTGATTATTACTAAATAAATAAATAAGTTTTTTAAAATTCGCTTATTTCCTTTATTTACTTCTGTACAAATCAATTATATTTTTAAATATTCCTTGCAAAAAATAATAAATAAAAAATTTAAAAAATTGTAGCTCACCGGTATCGGAAACAGGGTCCAAGCTACCAGCGGTCAGGGCTCCATAGAGAGGAACCTCCGAACAATACGAGCCGTGTCCAGGAGTACCGCTTTCTAATTCAAGCCCTTGATCCAGCTGCCTAACGAGAGCCTCCTCAGGTGTTGGTCGAGTCTCTTGGCAATTAAGCCATGGGCTGATACAACTATCGGCACAAAGATCGCCGAGTCCACATCCCACATGTCGACAACCTCGCAAGCCAAGTCAAGATACTTGATTTGCTTATCTTTCTCGGCTTTCACGAGGTTCTCATCATGTGGGACCGTTATGTCAACAATCATTGCGCGCCGCTCTGATCGATCCACCACCACTATATCAGGCTTATTGCTACAATAGTCTTGTCAGTGATGATGGATCGATCCCAGTACAATGTGATACTGCCATTTTCGAGAACTGGGTCGGGCACATACTTATAGTACGGCAAATTCACTTTATTATTATTGTAGTACAGAAAACAAATTAACAATTTTTAACAAATTAATGTTATTCCTAGCAAGGAACAAAAAACATACAATTTCAACGAGGAAATATTGCAACTTCGCGTTATTTTTTGTAATTTAAAACCTCTGTGACTGATGAGCAAATGGACACGACAATGGTCATTAAAAGTATAGTATGTTCCCCACTTTTTCATTTAATAAGAATTGCTGGGTCAGAATCACTAAGTACAATAATAAAAGACATTAGGCAGCTGGATCAAGGGCTTGATTCAGAAAGCGGTACACCTGGACACGGCTCGTATTGTTAGGAGGTTCCTCTTTCTGGAGCCCTGACCGCCGGTAGTTTAGACCCTGTTCCCGATACCGGTGGGCTACATTTTTTTATATTTTTAAATGTTTTTTTTATTGTTTTCATTTTAAGGAATATTTAAAAACGTATTAGATTTATATAGAAATAAATAAAGAAAGTGATAAACACATAAAAATTTATTTGTAGCGTGTGTTTTTCTAAAAATACACATTTCTTCACACGTTCGGAAACTAAATTCCAAACACAGGATACCTACGTAGTCGCACCTACTGGTTGGCCAGTGACGATGGCGGCGCGTTTTACCTGCCACCTCGTGCGTAACGATGCTATTGTCGCACAGACAGAGTTTGTTGCAGTTTTTGTAGAGTTAGCAAGTTAAAGTTTTATTTCGTAAGTACCGGTTTGTTAGGCTGATTGAAGCTCACTAAATTAATCACTACGAAATGAGTGGACGTTTTGGGAAACTGGCTTAGGTAACTTTGCGGTTCAATTGTGCTGGTTTCCAGTTTATTTGAATAAATTACTTTTAATTTTGTGTAATGTCTAATGTAAGCTGTTGTGGTTAGTTAGCCCGAAATAATTATAGTAAATTAACTAATAACTTATTACGTATTGAGATTCGAAAACAGGTTTTAATTTTAGTAGGCTTTAAAAAATCCCGGTTTTAATTTATTATTTATTTAATGTTTTTTTTTTCAATATGGGTATATCGAAAAAAAAAATACACACAAAAGCGTACGGTTAAAATGTATAGAACAGCTGCTTTTTTTAAAATTACCGATAAAAAACAAATTTGGAGGGGTTCAAAATGGTGTACTAAATACGTCGTAACCGTTGTGCGTTGGTGACCCTGCCGGCCCTGCCGCCCTCTATTGTAACCTGTTTATACCTTTACTTATGCCAAGGCACTTAGCTCATGATTTCTAAATCCAGAATTTTGATTTCTAAATAATATTTATGACAAAATCAATACATCCAGACAACTCCAATATTAATGAAACTTCGTTATTAAAACAAAGTTAGTTGTCAGAAGCGCCGCAAGGTGGCGCCACCTGTTCCCTAATGAGTGGAAGGCTCGCTCATAAATTACTTGCGAAGTTGAAACTTGGGGTTTTAAGGACTCTTTGGAAGTAATACTGACAGGCTGTATACGCCACTTGACTGTTAAAAGTTATGGTGAGATGATCTAGGCTCTGAGGTGGAAAAAAATACGGTATTTGCTCTTTGGTTCGAAACTACAGCATCATTACCAACGTCCCATCCCGTACTAGTCAATCCAAAAAAACTTGATGCTCTTTTTAAACAAGTAATTAATTTTTTTTTAAACCACCTTTCCTTTTTTGTTTTGTATTCTATTTTATTTATGTTTCCTTTTGTTTCTATTGTACTTAAGGGAATGTTGTGTACTCCTGTAATTGGTACCTACATAAGATAGGAACCCTAACCCATATACTTTTATTGTTATTAAATGTAAAAGGTATGTACTGTTGGCATAAATTAAATAAAGACCATTTAAATGAGTTGAAATACGACACCTCTGCTGTTAGACGGTGAGAAGTTGGGTACCCTGCTGATTCCAGATGATACTGCAGCATCTGGTCAAAGTTGCCATGTTACCATTTTTTTGTTTTCGCCTTAGCTGTTTGAGGCAACTTCAGTTCAACTCAGAGAGAATAAGAAAAAAAACATATGACATGGAAATCATATATAAAATTAACAATGCTAAAATATGCACATCTTATACGAAGACACCGTAGTTCACCAACTTTTTGTTTCGCGTCCTTCTCTTCTACAGAACACGAGCAAAGTCGAACTCGAATGTACACGTGCGTTGTAAATGCGAATAGCAAAAGGAAATTCCTTGCAACGCTCTATAAGGTTCAAAAAACTACCTTCGAACTTTGAACAAAATTCTCACGTTCGTACATGTACTGCGGTTTGTACTTTATGATTTGTTGTGACTGCACTTGCAGAGCAAATTCCAACACAAAACAACAGTATAAAGGTCGAGAAAAGGAACTAACGTTTTCAGTAAAAACATACAAAGTGGAAGCGAGAACGACGCAAAAACATCATTCTGACTGAACTCCTCGGCAAAGAAATCTTTCATCGGTAATTTAAAAAAAAAACACAACAACAAACAGCTGTTCCATATATACATTTGACCGTGTAGGTATTACAATTTTGTAGGACACTGCACATTTTTTTAAATAACCGATGGGAAATTTCTATGTGGGGGGGGGGGGGGTCAGAATGATGTACTGAATACTTTGTAACCGTTTTTGCGTCCGTGTCCTTCCACCCTGTATAGGTAGGCGTCTCTATTGTTTGTTCTATGAAAATAACGTGGAATTCATCCAAACAAAGTTAAGAATAAAATTCAGCAACAAAAAAGGTTCAGAGCACAACTATATATTTTTTTTTTTTTTTAACTATTCTTGAATTTTACTGTAGTACAACTCAAGCTATCCCTAAAATTAAATATTTTTAAACGTAAGTTTATCAGAATTTCATTGATTTTTATTTTTTTATTTTGCTATAAATATAGTTTAAAGCTTACGTTGATTCTAGTTTTAGAATCTCAACAAAAACTATGTAGTTCAGACATCAGGTACAAAACCCGCGACCTTAACGGGAAGTCACGAAAATATTCTAATTGAAAAACTTGAGGCACAGCAGGTATTCCCGTTCATGCAGCGTCATTGGATCCCGAGGAACAACTTGTGATTACACTTAGTTTAAAGAATTTTAATGACTATTAATTGGAAAGTAAAGGTATACTGCCTGGAGACCTGATAAATTAGGTTGCAAGTAAATTTGTTTTTTTTTTGGTCTTGTTTTATGTAGGGAATGATTAGTTGTTTTCTGTTAATTTGTTTGTTAAGTATTCTGTACGCGGCTTAGTCCATTAAAACTTAGTAGAGGTGTAGGTAGCGTTCTATTAGTGATTTTTGTAATCGGTTTAGTATATCAAGAGATTTTAAACATAATGGGTGTGACAATACTTTTAACGAAGCCAAAAGGCACTTGCTCTCCCTGTCATTGCAACCAATTTTTACGGAGATATTGGGAGTCAAAACGTTCCAATTTATTCACAACTAATTTTTTCGTATAGAAAGATTGGTTTGACGGCTTCGTGAAGGACGGTTTACACCTTGTATAAAACTTCATCTTTAAGTAATAACCTCGTCGATCTAGTGGTCGCAATCGCGACTGCTGAACGTGAGGTCCTGGGTGCGATTCCCGGGTCGGGCAAATTATTATTGAGATTTTCCATCAGGAATGTCAAAATAGCAGCCACGTAGTCAGTATTTGTATCCGGCGATGGCAATAGACTCACCCCCTGTTACATAGGACTTTAAAATAACTGGCGAAATGTTGGTGTACTACTAGGTACACCTCTGCCTAACCCTTCAGGTATTACAGGCGTGATGTTATGTTTATGTACGTTATAAACATGTAAACTCACAATTTTATTACTGGTAGCCGTTAACTACAAGATAGTTACGTGTAAAAATTTTAAGAAGATACTTCGTCAGAATCTTTTTCCCTCTGCATGAGCCAGTATGTCTTACGTAAGAAGAAAGCCATATTATGCCTGTTTTGTGAATGAATGAATGTAAGAATACTCTAACAAAATGGTTAAAATCACAAACTTACGAAGAAATTGAACTTATATTAACCAAAATTTTCTAGAAGAACCTGTACCCAATCATTACATACATGAATCAATCATTAACTAACACATACACAGACCTACAAACACACAAACACTACACACACCTGAACATGATACTATAATTTTATAAAATCCTAGTACCAAAACTTTTTTCATTACTTTTTAATTATGTCTCAACATTGTAGATTGTAACCCGTGGTAAGTTGCGAGGTAACCCCATCACAAGTATCCTTATAGCTTACTGGGGCTGCCTCAATTTTGTGCTGTAGAACATTTGTCATCATCTGCCTAGCCTTTTCCCAACTATATTGGGGTCGGCTTCCAGTCTAACCGGATGCAGCTGAATACCAGTATTTTACATGGAGCGACTGCCTATCTGACCTCCACAACCCAGTTAGTACTGGGTTATACGATACCCCTTGGTAAGACTGGTTGTCAGACTTTTTGGGCCACTGACTACCTAACGACTGCCAAAGATCTACAAATGACACCCGGGACCAACGGCTTAACGTGCTTTCCGAGGCACGGAGGAAACTCGGTATGTAATGGGTGGTCACCCATCCACAGACCAACCTAGGCAAGCACGGCTTAACCTAAAGATCGATCCGAGTGGCTGTTATTATTTAGTCACGAGCTCCTCTGTAGAACAATTGTATGAGAAACAATAAAACGTTTTTTTTGTCGTTAAAACATTTAACAGACGTTAAACGTTTTTTTGTTAAAAAAGAAGTTCAGCATCATCATCATTTCAGCCGAAAGACATCCACTGATAGACATAGGCCTGCCCCAAGTCCACAAAGACCGGTCCCTTGCGTCTTGCATCCAGCGGAGACCTTCACCAAAGCAGTTCATCCATTTTTAATACCAAACTGTCTAACGTCATTCTCAAACATGTGAGCTTTGAGAGTGACGCAAGAAATCTTGGAAGAGCCCTTAAATACAAAAATATACATCCACCTACACAAACATCACATCTCTATATTTGATCAACAAGGGCCTCCGACTTCACGAGTCAGCACCTTCGCTCGAGGGCAGTGTCTGAGAGCGCCAAAAGCGAGTGTCGAGCGGTGTCGAGCGAGTGTCGAGTGTCGGACAATGGGCTGACACCGCTCCTCTTCGCTTTAACGAGCGTATGGCGTGTCGGAGGAAACTTGAGAGATATTGCAATAAATTGCTTGAGACGTTCATTGCTGTTGTTAGGTTTATGGTTTAATATCTATTTATTGTTTTTTTATTTGATAAACTGTTGTTGAGACAGTGATAAAGTAGATGAGGAAAACTAATTAAATGTAACTTCTAAAATAAAGTAAAGCATGACATAACATCACGCTTGTAATCCCCGTAGGATCTGGCAGAGGCGTACCTAATAGCACCCCCTCATTTCGCCAGTTAGGTAATATTACTTGTAATAGGGGGATAGTCCATCAATAGGGCACGTCAGCAGTCTCCGTGGCTGCTACTAGGAAATTCCTGCTGGAAAAACTAAAAATAACACTTTGCCCGACCTGGGAATCGAACCCAGACCCTCAGCAGTGACGCTTGCGACCAGTACACTAAGAAGAGAGTTTTTTTTTTAGAATAGATTAATTATTTATTAGCTCAGAACGTAGGTATTTACAATAAGGTGGTTACAATAATATTAAAGAATCGTTGTATTCCTTTAAATTAACAAATATATTTCTCTGTTGTCTCAAGACGCGTCTGCCGTTACTTCGAACATACAAATAAGTAGTAAGATTTATGGGAAACACTAGTAGAGTAGTATTTCTTGGAAATTGTTATAAGTAACAAAGTTGTCATACAACTTAGACTAACTTGCCCATAAGGACTTAGTTACATTAGTTAAGTTAGTAAACTTAGCCTGATTTTAAATAATCTTCTAAGCTCACTGTCTTCATCATGATTTCAACCGAAAGGCGTCCATTAAATAGATACAGACCTCCCTAAGCATCTCAAAAATCAACCAGTCCTGTGCATATGGTATCCAATACATGCTCAATTATAGATAGATGTACATAACGGGTGTAAATAGACTCTTAACGAAGCTAAAAGGCAACTTGTTCGCCCCGTTATTGCGATCATTTTTTTGTTCTGGACCACACCTGGACACTTTCTAGTTACGGAGATATTGGAGGCCAAACTTCAAATTTTTCACAAGTTTAAAAAAAAAAACTACTTTTTAATACCTTTATGACCCGTTTACTATGAAATTCAATGAATCCATCAGCAAGATGTTTTGAGTGCGTTACATTGAGTTTAATCGCAAAACGTCATTTTTTCACCACAAAAAAAAATCGTTTCCCAGCAATAATTTTTGCGTAGGGTTACTTAGTTTGATGTAGACAGAATGCTTGATTGATGGCTTCGTGAAGGCGTATAATAGGGTTAAATAAATAAATATCATCAAAATACATCACCCAGCTATTCAAGAATAAAGAAAATATACTAGAAGCGCCATTCTCACATTCCGCCGCGCTCTTATAAGCAACAGAGCCATACATCAGCCAGAAACTACGCACTTTACCCTACCCATTACTTTTATTTCGTACCCTACACTACGCGACTACGCGAATAAAACACGCCTAAATAGTAGCAGTTATAGTGAGAGCCGATAAAGACGCACTGAATTACTGAACAGTTTCAAATACTCTACTCTGTAGGGAAATCGAATTGATTTATCTTTCAAAAGTTATAGTAATTGTGTTAACTACTTACTCTCTTGGGGTCGGGAAGGTCTCGTGGCTAAATATTATCGGCCACGAGGGTCTATCTTCAAGGTTAAGCAGTATTTGCTAAGGTCGGTATATGGATCGGTGACCACATATTACATATTAAGTTCCTACCGTGACTCGGAAAGCACCTTTCGTTACGAGCAGTCAGAATCCCGAAGATTTAACAACCAGTCTTACCAAGGGGTATCGTTTTACCCAGTACTAATTGGGTTGTGGTGGAGGTCAGATAGTAGCAGTAGTAGTCGCTCCATGTTAAATAGTGGACCGAATAGACTGGAAGCCGACTCCAACAAAGTTTGGAAAAGGCTAGGCAGATGATGATTTGCTCACTTCACGATTTTAGTTGGGTACCGTTGACGGCTTAAGGTTGGGCAAATCAGATTTAGTCATTCAAAATACTGAAAAACCTACCAATCCTAAATAAATATTTATTTTATATCCATAAATTATTTTGATCTAAATAGAATTTAATTTAATGTGCTACATTGTAAATAATATTTTTTTTTCAAACATCTATTAATCCACAGTATCGCGATAACAGGAAATGCGTTATAATAGATTCTTGCACTCAAAGATAGGAAATTAAAACATGAGCATTCTCCTGGTAAGTCTATATAAGCCCCTTAGTTAAATGATGTATTATTTGAAAAACACGTGCAAGCAAACGCCCTTGACGAGAACACGTCAGCCTCACGCCAGTATGCCGCTCAAGATCAGCGGAGTGTCTTACGGTAGCCCGCAAAATTCAAATTTTCTTACGTTTTTTGCAATTTGCAAGTCAGTGTCAGGTTGTACGTTGATTTAAATATTATATCATTCGCGATCGTATCAAATATGGCTTTACTGAGTTCATCATCTGCCTAGCCTTTTCCCAACCATGATGGGGTCGGCTGACAGTCTCACCGGATGCAGCTGAATACCAGTATTTTACATGGAGCGACTGCCTATCTGAGCTCCACAACCGAGTTAGTACTAGGTAATACGATACCCCTTGGTAAGACTGGTTGTCAGAGTTTTTGGGCCACTGACAACCAGTAAAGACTGTCAAAGATCTACAAATGACCCCGGGACCAACGGCTTAACGTGCTTTCCGAGGCACGGAGGAAACTCGGTATGGGTGGTCACCCATCCACAGACCAACCTAGGCGAACACGGCTTAACCTAAAGATCGACCCGAGCGGCTGTTATTATGTAGCCACGAGCTCCTTCTATGGCTTTACTAAGTTATAATCATTAAAGTCATCAATACAACATTTCTACGTTCATGTAATTTTTATTTTATTTTATTTATTAGAAAAACAAAGAATTACACACTATAAATGGATAACAAAGGTTGTACGAGACTACATCAGTGTGCAACTAACTATGTTATCCACATCTTATTTAATTAAAATCCGAAGATACATGCACGAGTACAATTAACTTAGCTTTAATAAATACTATATAAATTAAAATTATATAAAGAGAAAAAAAAAACAATAAAAAATTTACAGATACAAATACAAAAATAAGTAAGTTAGTTAATCCTCAAGGTTTTTGATAGCTTTAAGGATATCATTTCTAAATCTATTAGCAGACAAAGAAAATAAATCTAGAATAGGGTGTTGTAATTTTTCGTTAAACGACGCAAAGTTGCGCGGATCCCAGCGTTTGTGCGACACGAGGACACAGCAAACAGCGGGCGACCGCGCACCTCGCGTCATATGATGGTTCTAGGTACTACATAACACAATCATGTAATGCAATCCCATGGAATGACTATTTCATGAAAAAGTCATTCAATAGGATGATTGCAAAAAAACCTAAGAAAATTTATTTACGCTGGTTACCACTTAAGAATTAGGAATGCATGTTTCAATTGAGTTGCGTTACTTCGTGAAGTTGCAGAAACTAAAGATTAGTATGCAACTCAGATTAAAGTTTCTAGATGTAATCTTAGCTGCAAAAGAGTTGGACAAGTTAAATTGCCGAGATAGCTTCACACCCCGTGAAGTTTTCTTAGTTATTTAAGTTCCAGTGCTTTCAGAGTCATTAACTTTTCTGAATTAATGGCCGTGTTATTTTCTGGTTTAAAAGGTAAAATAGGGGTTGGACGTAAATCACGCAGTGTATGACAATGTGTTCATAAGCATAGGAAAACCGTCACCTCCTTCTGCGAAGCAGTCATGCTAGTGAAGGAGGTGGCGGGACGTGAGAGAGAAAGAACCCCACGTCCCAGACGCCGCGTGAGACGCCCTGGGCGTCGGGGGGCACGTGGTGGCTTCCGGCCACCGTAGGCGCTGGCCTGTGGACGGCGAGTTATGGGCTAGCTCGCCGTCCGGCCGTCTTATGACGACAGGCCGTGTCGACGGCGCGTTCGTGTTGCACGCGCGCCTCAAAGAGATGTCAGCAACCAAGTAGGGGTCCGCATGGGCCGATGCCTGCCAGGCCTGCGGGACTGTTTGAAAGAGATACCGTGGCCCTGGAACACAAAGGGCAAAGAAGGAACATGGATGGGTTTTAGTCAGTACAAGTCTGACACTCCCCTCCGCTCCGCCCAGAGTGGGGGGGGAGTCATTTGATGATTTCCAAACCGAAAAAAAAAAGCATAGGAAAAAATAATACCACATACATAAATTCGCTTCTTTGTGTCCATTTCGCAACTGGCGTGCGTGTATGAGAAGATGTATGAACGTTTAAAAGGAGTATGTGAGGATCGTAGTAGCTGGCGTTCCTGCCTACCATAACATAATGTTAACATCACGTTTGTAATCCCGAAGGGTTAGGCAGAGCTGTACCTAATAGTACACCCACATTGTGTCGGCTTGATCGCAAAAGGCTCGCCCTCTATTACACGGCGCTTAAACATAACTGGCGAAATGTGGCTGTTCCTGCCTACTATTGGAAAAGGCGTGAGATTTGATTGTATTTTAAATAAATAAGTGACATTTAGACGCCTAAACCAAAAATTCACAGTATGAACAGCCAGACAGAATACGATCGTGAAAAAAATACACCACGCATATTCTCCTCATCATACGCTCCGATCCACACGGGTCGATTTTCATTATTCGACAAAAGAGTTTAAATCACATTTCGTGGTAAATCGTGCTCGCAAAAGTAGTGAAGTAGATATCGCATCCACAACGGAAAGATTACCGGGGAAACGTCCCGTGTAAACTGATTCTGAAATGGTGTTGTGTACGTTGTAAGTGAAAGCGATGTTTTTTTTTGTTAATGTGAAAGATACTTTTTTTCAGAATGTTTTATGTTAATAATAGGCTGTTAATAAAGTACCCACTGGCAGGAATAGCGTCACCAGAAGTTCGTACAGTGGCGAGCTGTAGCGAAAGAGCCAAAATGATTTCAGATATATGACACCCTTTACATCTACATACCCTCGTGTCGCAAAGGCTGAAAAGCCAAAACAGCTTTCAGAAGTGTGTCGCCCCACTCACTGGCGAGCGGACTACGGAAAGACTAAAGCTGTGGCGAGGTAGTACATCCTTACCTAACCCATTCGTTCCACCTGCTGAAAATCTCCCACCTGGACATCAGTTGACCTGGAAGTCTTTTAATAGACACCGGACCCAGGTCGGTCGCAGCAATGAAAACCAGCTCAGGTGGAGATTCATTAATGACTCTGCCCTGCAGTGTGTCTCCTGTGTGTGGGTAAATGTGGTGCTGTTCCACAAACGATGGGGCATTTAATATCGTGTCCTGCGTGTCCTGTTGTCTGTGCACTTCAGGAACTGATGGACACTACCGAAAGCGCCAAACTAGTAGCTCAGTTCTGGGCTGACGTAATTTAGATTGCCATCGACACGCTAAGAAGAAGAAGAATAATAGGCTAATGAGTTTTGTAAATTAAACATTTTAATTTACCCTAATATTATGATTTTAAATAGTTTTTATACGCAAGCCCTGCGTAGGGAACTACAGCTGTTTTTTGATATGGAAAGAAAAATTCGAGTGCGAGCTGGGTTTGAACCTGCGACCTTCCGATTCTGTACACCGGACGTCTTAACTAATTAGACCATCTTACCCTGCTCACAGTTCTCGAAATCTTCGTTCTATTCATAACGTCTTACGGTGATGTTGGCGCCATCTATTTAAGAAAGTATCGAACTAACTTAAACCAACACGTTGACATTACAGTCAAATCAATGATGATTATGATTTGTTTGTAAGTTTGTATGTAGGGAGAACTACTGATCCGATTTCGAAAATTCTTTCACTAATTAAGCTACATTATCCCGGAGCGTCATAGGCTGTTTAAAACGTTCCCGTTAGTTTCCCGCTGGTGGCCCAGTTTCCGTCGTTTACTTTCTAATCATAACGGTATCGAAGCCGCGGGTAAAACATAGTGTGAAATAATTGAATAGAAAAATCGTAAATTATTTAATATTAGGTAGAATATCTTAATTACAAGTAACGTGTACGTACAGTGCAGTGGCGAGACGGCGACACATAGACGCGTTTCATTGTATTCATAATATGTCATGTAATCAACGCATTCATATTGGTTATTTACAGTCGTTACAATTAAATAATTACATTCAATTACAAGCAAAAAATACTGATTGATCGACTAAATTAACGAAAGTCGAATGTTGTAAAATATCCGGTCGCTGATTCTTTTGAGAAGGCTAGACAGTAAATCTGAAGGAAAGATTCAATCAACTACTCTTTACCAAACTCTTTATTCACAAATCGCTACCGCTCATCGCTTAAAACACCCCCTTCCTGGAAGTTATTATAACTTTTGTCGCAATAATCTTGGCGGTGGCGCGACTGGACCTAACTCGTTTACCTAAGCGAATGAACCGTGAGATTCTCTTGCTTTTTATACATTGACGCTTTGTAATAGTGGTCGCCTTAGTTTTACCGTTCAAAACCGTCGATGTAAAGTGCTACAAGGATAGTATGTCACTCGAATGACGTCGGTAAGGGGCATTTCTTGGAAAACTTTTGGGGTACGAGAATCATGGTGTAAAGTACCTCAACACTCTGTTCTTCTTCTTTATCGTGTGGTTAGTGCCAAAAACCTGGTGTCAGAGTTTTTATGCCGCCCATGGCATGGGCCATTGAATTGGCTTTACATGCTGTCGAAAAATATCTTTCAGACACCGGTTTCCTCACGTCTTACTTCATCGAAACAAAAATTTATATAATATATATATATTTTACACATATTATAATAATATATAAAATATAACAAAAAAAACCTCGTTATACTTTAAAAAATTGTGACTTTCCACATCTTTAGAATCCTCGACTTTAACCTATTTTAGACTTCTTAAGTACTCGTTACCATGAGCGGAGGCTGCGGATGTTGCTGTGGCGGCTGCGGAGGATGCTGCTGTCCTTGCATAACGATCTACACCTGCTGTACGAAGATTTGCAAGAGGCACGAGGAAACTCTATTCCTCGCAAACAAGCCACGGTGTCTCCATCGAAGATGCGCTCTTTCGACTCCTTGATGTTTGTCACTTCCGTGCCGTTTTGTGGGAATATATTCAAAAGCAAGTGATAATTATACAATACGCACATGAATCCGAAAAATCAGAAGCGTGTGTTTTGGGTTCGAATTTGAGACCTATGACTTGGCAGTCCGAAGGTCACACCACTAGGCTATCAATGCTATCTAAAACTCTGTTGAAAAGGGAGGATCCTCCGACCAGATGGGTGTTGCTTCTGGTGGGCTACTGGCCGATGTTGTTGGGTTTTCCTATATTTACTTAACTCGTGGAGAACTCTTATATCGCGATTTAAGATTTTTATGATAGTTCTTGACGACTCGGTTTGGCTGAGCGATTACTACACTGCGTGTCGCGTGTTCCATGCTCGTGCGGCACAAATATTTGTATGACCTACAGGTAGTTGTTCCGGGTCTGTTTGTGTACGTGAGTTTAATTGTGTGTAAACGTACCCAAGATATAACTATGCTAAATATTTATTTATTTATTTAAACTTCATGTACAATAGTGATACATAGGCGGACTTAATGCCACAAGGCATTCTCTACCAGTCAACCTTTGGGTTAAATAAGAAAACATTGTGATAGGGTACAAAATAAATATATAAAAATAACATCTTGCTATCGAAAATTTATATAGGCACTTATAATGATACTAATACTTATATACAAATAAAATAAACTAATACATATTTTAACAAATACCAAAATTAAAAACGAGAAACCTAATAATAATTACCATGACTCGACTTCTAATAGAGAGAGAGCTATTTATTCTGACTAAAATAGTGGTTAAGGAGAAGCCCGCAAATATGGTTGTTCAGACATATAATCATCAATACAACTCCTGACTATAATCCCTGATTATAATTCTGTAAATACGTGCGAAAATCATATTTAACTCAAAATACAGCCTGACACTGACCGGCAATTTGAAAAAAACCCAAGAAAATTTGAATTTCGCGAGATACCCAGGCGCTTCCACCTTAAATGTGATCTACGTAATAGAATATAAAACGATACTAATTATAATGTTTCGATGTTTGTAACTTAATCACGCTTAAACGGCCATCCCGTTCTGATTAGCATATAAATTACTTTGCTTCCCGGTTAAGTAAGCACTTAAACGCGAGAGGAGCCGCGAGCGAGAGTTAGTCATACATTATGTATTCAGTAATAATGAGGGGAACACAAAAGATTTTGTAATGACGATAATGGTGTCAGCCTGCCAATCCATTAGCGAATTTTATCAGTTTTTATCATTTTTTGTGACCTACGAGTAGATTCGAATCGAAATGTTAATGAAAAACTTATAAGTTCAATATAAAAAATAAAGATGCTCAAGTACTCAATACCAATACCTTTTTATCCTCCAAAATGATATAAATATTTTACGACAAAACTTCTCAAATAAACATTATATAAACATCCTCCGAAGCGCAATAAAGACATCTATTAGCGTCACAAATAAATAAAAACAGCGTCAGCACCAAAAATAATCTCACTTTTACGAGAATAACATTGACAAACAGACTACGAAAATATTCACATAAAAAGAGATCTAAATTACGAAGTTGTAACCGAAGCTAAGTTCGTTTCGTAGCCGGCCTACGGCGTAGGCGTCGCGTAGCTGTCGGCGTAGCTCGCGCGGCTACGAGGCTATCGTAGAGGCGTTTTATCATATTTGGGTGACGTTTGTAAGCCCCCGATCTGTCGTAAGCCGTCCCCAATATTGGGGGTAAGGTCGGTAAAATGATGACGACATTTTCTACTTACATACAAATTACTCTGGTTTGACAATGTAGGGATACTGACCTCGTTTTCGGGTTGGTCTTGGTAAATAGTATCCCTGAGGAGATATTTTTCAAGGGTAAGGGTTTCAAGGCCAACAATTCATCGTTATGTGTTATTGTACACGTGTAGAACCGAAACACCATATTATTATACAAATCCCGTTGTTAATGTTTACTACTTGGGTTGAGTGTTTGTTTGTTACGTTTAGAGCAAATTACGCAATAATTTCTTATTGCTTTAGCATTACTTCATTTTTACTGCCGAGCATGAGGTCCTGGATGCGATTCCCGGGTCGGGCAAAGTGTTATTGGGTTTTTCCATTGGGAATTTGTCAGTAGCAGTCACAGAGGCTGGATTTGTGACGGTTGATGGTAATAGGACCGCCCTCTATTACTTGGGACTTAAAAAAAACATAAATGGCGAAATGTGGGTGTACTATTGGGTACATTTCTGCATACTTCTTCGGAGATTACAGGCGAAAAAAAAACGAAATAAATCCAAAAAAAAAAACAAAAATCCAGAAATAAATACGAATGTCTTCGAATTTATTTCTGGTTCCACCAGCCTGCACTCGCGTGGTGTATTGTTCCCACTTCCTCTCACGGAGAGAAGCCCTGAGCCCAGCTGTGGGAACTTTAAACACGCTGTTTAATCATGCAATTTAATTGCAATTCTACTTTATAAAACAAAATAACCGACTTCCAAAAAATCATTAAAAAATGTGTAAAATAACTTTACTTCCGGAAGCCGGTGACTTTTGTTTGTTTCATTGACTTTTTTGCCACCGACTTAAAAAAGTACAGCCAGATGAATGCAATTCTGCAAGATTATAGACGGCAAAGAAGATTCAATATTCTTTCAATATCAGAGTAGAGGGAACCGTTCTCTGTGAGACGTTATGCTAATGGTGTTACATATCCCCCGAAGTGGAGTGCAGAGGAGTATTATATAGCATACTTCGCCTGTTGTTTCGGTTCCATGTTTTTAGAGAGTGAGCTTCTTGCCATTTTCTAAATGCAATGCATTACAAATATGCATTTCGGGCTAATGAAAAAGTCGGGCACTGTTTTCCATCAGGAATTTCTCAGTCGCAGCCACGGAGTCTGGATTTGTGTCCGGTTGATGGCAATAGGGTCGCCGTACAGAGTTAGATAATGGGTGAAATAGTACCCCTAACGAAGCCGAAAGGCACTTGTTTTCCCCATCCTTGCGATATTTTTTTGTTCTTGGCCATATCTGGAAACCATCTAGTTACGGAGATATTGCGGGTCAAAGTTCCAATTTTTATCACAAGTTTTTTAAAAATACGAGTACGTCTTTAATATTGTAACTTTACTTCAAAAGCCTCCACGCTCCCCGTACTATTAAATGCATCCTTCAGCACAGTGTTTTGAGTGTGTATCCCAAGAGTTAGGCAGAAGTGTACCTCATAGTACACCCAAATTTCCCATGAAAGTTGTTTAAGTCCCATGTAATAGGGGGCGAGCCTGTTGCCAACAACCGGGCACTAATCCAGACTCCGTGGCTACTACTAAGAAATTCCTGATGAACAAATAACACTTTGTCCGACCCGGTAAACGAACCCAAGATCCATGCTCAGCAGTCGCTCTTGCAGCCATTAGACCAGTGATGCAGTTATTTGATTTATTTCTATGTAAATAAAGTTCAAGTCATATTCTTATTTCCAATTGTAGTTATTTCTACTTAAAGTAATATCAACTTTAGGGGTCCCTAATGTTGATATTTCTTTAAGTCGTGATTGTGAGCAATCCGGGATTTCTTAGAACCAAAAATTCGAAGACTTGGGACATCCACAAATCCGCTCTGGGCCCGCTTGATTTATTACGGCCCTCTCCCTCTTACAGAGAAGAGGCCTGTGTTCCAGCAGTGGGAACGGCGGGATATTGGTACTTTCAGAGAAAAGTAAGTAGTATGCAGCATTTTGGGTGCCAAAAGAATAGACAGGGTTCACACCACGCTGCGTTCCAAAACGGACATAGTGGACGTTGGCAAAAAGGCTGCTAGGCTAAAATGGGATTAGTCGCGTCACGTCAGCCGCAGGTTCAATGACTGCTGGGCAAAAGTCTCCACACGATGGTTGCCGGAAGACGGACGGCGCCGCCGAGGCCGGCCCAGAAAGAGGTGGCGAGACGATTTGGAGGCGTACCGCGAGGGCTGGCCCGAGGAGGTACGAGAAAAGAGTATATGGAGGGAATTGGGGGAGGCCTTTGCCCTGCAGTCGGACAGTACAGGCTATTAAAAAAAAGTGAAATATTTCACGCGACTGAGCATTGATACAAACACATATACAACTGCTTAGTAAGTAAATGAATAAGTAAATAAACCATTGCATATAAAATCCCTATAAGAGAATAAACCGAAATAAGAAACACGCCATATTCATATATAATCTATAATACGGTGTCCTAATGCCTTATTCGATATTTTTATAGCCGTAATATTTGTTGTAACAATAACAACTACCCACATACTTTTGTAGTTCCAAAACAACTTTCTTACTGAGACGACAAACAAGATTTTTTATTAATATTATTTAGATATCACCGATTCGGCGAGAAACTTCGCTAGAGACGAGATAAAGAAATTCATATTTAATAGGGACTACGTGAAACAGTCATTAGTGTGAGTTAAACTCTGTTGCTAACCGAATAAGGTTATTTTTTCATTGGGTAGCGAAGGATACGGGTTCTTTTACATTGTTCGCTGAATCGAGCTTCTTGGGGGAAAGTTTTATTTTATTGAAATACTTATCCGCAGTCGCTAGGAGTATGCATTTTGGGATACTTTGCCATATCAGCTGGTAAACTTCGAGAAATGGCCACAGTCTAGTCGCTATACTCATGTGTAGAAGAATATTGCAGACTTACCAGTAAGTAGAATAGAATACCATTTAAGAGGGATTGTTTGATTGATTTAATTGATTTCTTTGTTTTCTTGGAAGATGGGTAGGCCATTAGTGTGGGACTATACTATACTCTTACTCCATCACATCTTACAAGCTCATCGTGCGTTGCTGGCACTGTCGCTGCGGCTGCAGAGAACCTCAAGCGGCGTAAATATAGAAACTTTTGTGGAAATTATATTTTCGAGCCGTTTGGGGTTGAAACTCTGGGGCTGTGGGGTCCGAGTGCTCGTAGCCTGTTTAAGGAAATTTCGAAACGCCTTATTGACGCTTCCCGTGACCCAAGGGCTGGCTTTTACCTTGGCTATAGGCTAAGTGTTGCCATCTAACGTGGCATCGCCGCCAGTCTCTTGGGCACATTACCAGCTGACAGCGTTGAGGAGGAGTTTTTAGATGCCCTTTTATAGTTTGTTGTTAGTTTATTTAATAGTTTTTAATTAATAATGTATAATTATAGTTAGTTTACTCTTTTAATAAATGATAATTTTGTAGTGACTTGAAGAAAACAAAAAAGATGCTTGTTTAAGCAAAAACTCACGGAGACCTGTTTTGGGACCTCTAATTTGTAGATTCTATTAAAAATAGACCACATTTCTTTTTTTTATCACACGAATATCCTATAATTATATAATAATGGAATTAATTTATTATATATTCTTTTAGGTAAATTGTAAAGTTAGCGTAACGCCGAAATGTAAGAGGGCTCTTAACAGTGGCGAAGGTTCCAAACAACTCGATTCCTACCGGCTTCCCTTTGAAAAAAGGCATAGACAGTATTCTATAGACAAATAATATAATCACATTAAAGATATGTACTCCGGCTTACCTCTTACTAAGTTGACGCTTCGCTACTGGCTCTTAATATGTTGCTACATCGTTGGACTAGTAGTTCAACTGCTAAGCATAAGGTCCTGGGTTCAAAAATACCCTCTATCAAAAAAATTTCAAAAATAAAAATCCCCAGTTGATGGTAATTGGTTCGACATGATAAATAATAATTCATAGACTTATGAACATCTCAAGTTTCTTTCTTCCTCATTCAAATTATAAAAACAACAAAAGGAATGGCTTCTTTGTTATTTCTCTCTCAGATATTTGAACTTAAATATTGTAAAACAATAAGTTCGAAGGTGATGGATTGAAAAACTTTAATATTTACTTAAAACATTAAGTACATAAGCGGATTTTGACTTTTAAACTAACTTACTGTTAACTTTACTGCTTTACCAATAAAGCTTATACAATAAGAGCTACGGCCTGCTCGTTGAAAATGGTTTGCTGGCTATTTTCTTGGAACAGTTGGTTCGCGCTGCGGGCACTCAGCCGGTGCATTTAATAATTTTAACAATTCAACACTTTTCAGATGCGAAGGCGATTTTATTTTTCAAGAATTGAATGATTCGTGCCAAAAGAACCTCAGCTCAGCAAAATACCGGATGGTAACACCAGGTATACCACCTGACGCTGATTTTCAGCTGCAGCCCACTAGCCCATAACATCATGCCTGTAATCCCCGAAGGGTTGGGCAGAGGTGTACCTAATAATACACCCACATTTCGCCGTTTAAGTCCCATGTAATAGGGGGTGAAGCTATTACCATCAACCGGGCACAAATCTAGACTCCGTGGCTGCTACTGAAAAAATCCAGATGGAAAAACCCAATAACACTTTGCCCTGGGAATTTTTCGATACATTTTTTTTTTGCCCGATTTTTTCTAGCACGGTAAGGTATAATACCTGTGTTTAGTACAGTATTGTGGGCAGACTCCTTTACACACTACACACACTGACTTAAGTGTTTCGTAGCGTTTATAAATACAGGCATTAATCTATTACTCGTATAGAAATAAGGAGGAGAGCCTGCATCCCAGCATTGGGATTATGTTATGCATGATTATGCTATAGAAATAATGATGTAGAGAAACTTAATTCTGCTATATACTTCCATTCCTCAATAGGCATATAGAATAAATACATACAATATATTTTGTCAGTTACCAACACAACATAAGTTTGGAGCAGTTGTCGCAAGAATAAGTGATGCAAACAATTGGATGAGGTGGGCCCGCCTTGTGGGCCCACCTTAGGCTCGCGTCGGACCCCTGATTGTTACCGAACTCGACATGTGAATAGAGCGTCCCTTTGCTCACTGTACACACCATTGAGCATGGCGCAAGTGATGGGAGACGGCGATGAACGTTTTTTTTTAAATAATCGCACCTTTTATTGACAGTATATTATTATTATTTCTTTATTTCAATCAACTTTGGATCATATGTACAATTAACGAAATTAAAATCACAATTAAAATCACAATCAAAATTAAAACATAATCAAAATAAAATTTTAAACAATATCCAAATTAAAATTAAAAAAACAATCAAAATGAAATAAAATACAAAATCAAAATTCAAAAATATATAAACACTATCTGTAATCCTTACACAGTTATTTTTACCTATGATTTTGAAAATCACAGTGATCTTTGTTTCTGTTAAAAAAGGTCCTTTTGAGTTATTATAGACAGAGGTAAATTATATCTAATGTTCTCATGTCAAGTGGATACCTTTTCCTGAAACAAAATCAAAGCATTTATTTTAAGTAGGCCAGTTACAGGCAGTTTTGAACTGTCGAAACAAAGCCACAATGAAATGAAGCTACAGTCCCTTCAGGACAGTCATTTAGATCAGAATATTGTTACAAAACCTTGGTTACATCATTCATGTTGAGATTAAAAACAAACGTGCCTGTTACTTCATCGTCTTCGATCAATTTAATCCATCACTCTCTCTCTCTTCATCAGATCAGATCTCGTCTCAATCATCAATTGATGACGCATCCCTGACACCTTACTTCATAGTAAGGTTTCAGACAAGAGATCAGTAAGGATTCTCGGATACTTGGCAGATGTTTTATCGCCAGCCAAAGTAATCTTACAAATACAACATCGCAACAACGCTAGGCAAAGTGTTCCACTCACATTTCAGAAATACATTTAAAAATCCCAAGCTTAACTGGCTAATCTCTTCGCAAAAAGTAGTTCTCTTAAACATCACCAATTTAGCTTTTTGTCTGTTTACCAGTCTAATGAAAATTCTCGATTCTCGGCAACTCTCATCCAGTTGCTAGCAGCCACCCTGCGATGATCGAAACTGCACCGAGCCTGAGGGCGTCCCACCTTACGCTTGCCGATTCGCGGTCTCCACTAAAGAACACGTCTACCCCAACGGTCATCGGTTCTGCGGCTAATATGGCCAGCCCAGTGCCACTTCAGCTTACTTATTCTGTGAGCTAAGTCGACAACTTTTGCATCCCGCTCATCGCTCCTCCCTTACACCATAAAAGGGTCCATATATTCACACACGCAACGATCGACCAGTGTCGTAAATTCCTACAGCGATTAGACTCCGGCAAGTTTCTTAATCAACAAATAGAAAGCTGTCGTAAGTTCGTAGAATCAAGTTATGGAGTGAGATTATGATATAACAAACGTTGCTGACTCATGCTCGCAAATCATGTTTGTGTATTACTTACATTAGATACGCACGTAAAGTCTCGCGGCAGGAATTTTTATTTTTGGCTGCGAAAAATGTAGCCATACAAAATACTTAGGTCGTAATTTGTTTTATGTTTTTATGTATTCTATTTTCTCTTCTTCTTTTACACACTGTGTCTAAATATTTTATCTACTTTCCCTTCGCAGGTAGGTATGCTAGGAGAAATATTTTTAGAAATAACAATGA